>CM030364.1:267651304-268982975 GCA_017893485.1 Hemerocallis citrina
AATCCTACTGATCAGTCGACATCGTCAGAGCAATTTTCTCGTGCCAATTTGAGCTCTCTCTCACTCAGTCTCTCGTTTGCACACAGTTTATCCTTCGTAACTATCGCGAGATCGCCTCCGTCGCCCCCAACAGTGACCCAAACGTCAACACTGTGCACCATATGAGAGACACCGCAGGCACTCCACCAATCTGACATCTCTCTGTCCAGATTGAGTCCTCGTTCTCATCCCCTCGCTTAACCCTTGTTGACTCTCACCGCCATTTCGCGACGAGGGCTGTCACGCCCTGCTTCCCAAAAAGAATACAGAATACGGATACGAGACAAAATCTCAGCAAATGATTTTCATCATCCATAAGCTGTTCAAGAATCTTTACAACATTCGCAAGAAATATCAGAGTCGGAAGCAAAAGTATTAACCAACAAGCACATATGAATCAAAATACCAACAAGAATACTTGAAACCAATTATATAAATCTCAAATAGTCATTATCTGAATAAGACAAATATCTTGGGTCACATTGCCCAAATACAAGAATAAATCTAAGTACAAGAATACAATATTGTTCAAACAAGTTACAAGAAATAATAATAATAAAATCCAGCACTAATACTTCATATCACTAATACCGTCTGGAACCTGTTCTCCAAAATCTGCAATTCAACAATTACAGAAAAGATGAAAAGAGAAAACAAGTACCCGTCAATTGCAAGTTACGGGCCACTTATAATGTAAGATACAAGTGCATGAGGAAACTAACTAGCAACATAGTATAGACATGATGTCAAAATAAACAACTAGCATGGCAAAGTGAACAAGTGTAAATGGCATGAATCAAGTGTCAAGTAATCAAGTATCATGTAAACATGCATCAAGTGTCAAGTTTCAAGTCTCATGTATCATGTAGTCAAGTATCAAGCAAGCATGTATCATGTTTAAGTATCATGTATCAAGTCTTGTAGCGATTACTATCTAGGTAGCACTTCATGTAGCCCAGCTTACATGGTTGCTACAACAAACAGTTTTGCTTTAGATTTCATAATGGACTATAGAGGGCAGTATACTCGGGGACAAGTCAAGTAATCGAGCTTCAAGCTCCAAGTATCATGTATCATGTATCATGTAATCACTTGTCAAGTTGTGCAAGTAGCAAGTATCGTGTCTTGCGAGCAAGTATCAAATAATCACGTGTCAAGTATCATGTCTCAAGTAATCACGTAGGATCAGTGGATCCCCTTCCGAGTACACGTTTCTCAATTATCCACTATTAGATCGGTCCCTTAAATCCCGGCTTGGTTATTTATTATTATTATCAAACAAGCAAGTATATGTGCAAAATATATCAAGAATAACATGGTATGATCATGTGGCAAGTTCAAGTTGCAAGATAAACATGTACGAGTGCAAGATAATACATGAAAGAATAAAATAGACAAATCTTAAGTTCAGGACAGCAAGACCATACTGTAGTAAAACAGAGATTCCTAGTGTTACAAGCATGCAAATCTGAATCCATCGAAACGTTTAGAAAATAAACTCCCAACCGAATCCAGCGAGTATAAATAAGTCATATATTAATTTACAAAAACATAGCTCAAAACTGATTTAAATACAGAAAATAGGTTCAGCCAGAAATCAGGAAAACGAATTCAAGAACAGGAAAACAGCATAAAAACACATTAAATAAATCCACGAAAAATTTGGGGTATTCACCTATATGTCCAGTATCTAAATATAAAGTTTCATAATTTTTCAGTAAAATTATATCAGTAATCAAAAATCGGGAAACATCAATATACTAGAGTTTGGCAAATCTGGAATTCCCAACACTGCTGTACGAAAACTATAATATCTCGCAACCAGTGAAACGAAATCCAATTTCACTAAAGGGATACGGAAATAGATAAAATATACTAACTTTCATATTTCACAAACATTTTTCATACAGTAAAAGAAATCAGGGTGAAATACGATTCTTTACAGAACAGCGAGCAAAATACAGCAAGTATAGTTTTCATAAACGACCATGAAACAGCACATAAAACTCACCAATAAAATCCACCAAAAATTCTGGGTAATTCCTAAGTAGATATAGAAAAACTGATCAAAGTTTTGGATCAAAATAATATGTGTAGCATGGTTATTAAAATGATTTAGTCATCAAAAACACCAAGAAATGAAATCTGGAAAAGATCGACACCTCTATAGTAAAACAGTCATAACTCACACATACGAAAACGAAATCAAGCAAGGTCAGCGGGGTTGGAAAGTAGACGAATTTTTATAAAACTCATGTTCTAACTGAAATTAAGTTATTGACTTCAAGATAATCCAAAACAGCAAACAAAATAGATCAGTGACAAAATACAGATTTTCCCTTTAACAACAACACAACATATATCATACAAAACTTGTTCAAAACACAACCAAACATGAAATCGAGTCTACCAAGTGTCCACACATCATGAATTAGGGTATCTAGCATGTCCACAGCAAGTATATCACATGGGTCTCAACAAAATCACGAATTCTCACAAAAGTTTCACATACATGATCAAATCAAGAACGGGTAAAACCTAAGTTATTTCATATCAAATTTTATGTCGTGAGTCATCTATGGTCAAATAGCACTATAGAGACAAAACCCATCAAGAATAACATAAACAAGAGTCGTCTCTAGATCCAACTAAACTATAGGTGGTATTTTTGACTTATATCATACAAAGGAATTTGAGTACAAGTTACTTGTCTTAACCGAAGATGAAGAACGACGACAATCAAGAGTAACGGGAATAGATTCTCGACAACGAGCAAAACCCACGAACGAAAATCCACAAACTAATGAATCCAAGCAAACTTGAGCGAAAATCTCCACACGAACAAACTCCACCAAAAGAAAGATGATCCAAGAGGGATGATGATAATAGTAGCTTGCAGCCGCAAGAGAGATCAACGCCGGAGAGGATGAGAGGGACTAGGGATTGTATGGTGGTGTAGGAGATGGTCGGCCAAGGGAGAGATCGGCCAAGGGGATGATAGGGGGCTCGGATGTGGGGTGTTGCAGCATCGGAGGGTGCACAAGCCGGAAGGAGGGGCTCGGCCTGGGGTCTGGCAGTCGGGCTGGAGTGCGGGTGGCGCAAGCAAGGAGGGGTAGAGGCCGGGGGTTTGTATGGAGGCTAGGGTTTAGGGAGAGAGATTATATATATATATATATATATATATATATATATATATATATATATATATATATATATATATATATATATATATATATAAGGGGATTAGGGTTAATGGGTAATTGGGTTGTGAGTAATTAGGAGTAGTAATAGGATTTGTTTAATTGGGTTTTAAATATGATACAAATGTATAGGATATCAAATAGGATTGGGGATTTAATTTGGCTTTGGTAATCTTATTAGGGATCAAACAATAGGATTGAGAACAGGATAACAACCAACCACCACCACCACAAACACCCAAAAAAAAATAAAAATAAATAGAACGAGACCAAATGAAAGAAAGATCAAATAATAGAAGAACGAAACAAAAGAGACAAACAATCAAACACAAAGAGCTCAAAATAAAATAAAACGAATATATATTGAAAACAACTCCAACATACGGTTCAGAAAAATACAAGAGAGAAAGTACACCAAAACGAAAAATACACTAAAAAATACACAAAATAAAAAACAGGGGTTACAAAGGCAGACTTCGCACCTGACCCCTTCAAGCCCCCTGACATGAGAAAGACTAAAGGCACTCCTCATTTTGACCAGACCAAGTCAAAATAGAGCCCACACTAGAAAATTGCCTAGAAATCATTGCCCACACCAACTAAAATTCATTTCACTTCGATTTGTAAATCAGTTGTAATTTGGATATTAGGGAAAATAATTTGGATATTAGGGATGACCTTTTAGTGGAGGAAAATCTGACTCCACCCTCTCCCACCTACTCCGTTGGCAACATCAACAGTAACCGACGAATCCCTAAACCAGCAGCATCAGTTGCTGCCATCGACCTCTTCCGTCATATGCCGTCGACCTCTTTCACCTCTCCAACAGTAAACAATCAAGTTCCGAACCAGCAATGCCAGTAACAGCCATCTAATCCCCTAACCAGCAATGCCAGCACCTGCTGACGAAGCCCCGATGATGCTAGAGCCATGTCAGCACTATTCCCGCATCAACCGATGCAACCTATCCCAACCCCAGCTGTCGTCCTCCTCGACGAACGCCACCAGAAATGCCAAAACCTCCCAACGAAGCCCCGATGATGCTAGAACCATGCCAGCACCATCCCCGCATCAACTGATGCCTCCTAATCCGACCCCAATAATTTGGATATTAGGGAAATTTTTTTCGATAATAGGGGCTCCTCAACTTCAACATGACTTTCAAACATGAATTCGAAAATCGAATCCCTAACAACAAAACTCCCAAACCCCAAAACCCCCCTCCCTCCTGACTCTCTCACCATTCTCCCTCACATACCTCCACGGCAGTGCCAACACCCCCGACGTTCACCGTGCGCAACCCCACGCCGGTGTTTGACCGCTCTCCTGCCGCCCACCAATCTGAACCCCAACTGAGGGCTGTGCCGGTCACCCCGACCTGCCTCCATGCTAGCCCCCAGTCAGCACCCCCTCTTCCACAGATCGGCCCACCAACAAGCGACGGTGCCTCCGACGCACAACACCTAGCCAAATCTTGGTGCCCCCTACTGACCGCCGCCAGACCGAACCCCCAACGGTGCCAACCGCCAACCCCCCTCCATCCCGCCTTGCGGGTCGGGATCGATGCCACGTCGAACACACCAGATGTGATAAAAGGGGATTTGAAGAGAAACAAGAAGATGAGAGAGAAGACGAAGAGATCTAGGAGAACGTTGAAGATGTGAAGTTGGGAACGGAGGTGGGGAGGGGGCAGCGAAGCTAGCCCCCCCCCCCCCCCCCCCCCCCACCAAGGTTCAAATCTAGGGTTAGGGTTTCTTTTGGGGGGTTATTTTTTGGGAGCTTCGCTCTAGAATTCTAGAGAGAGAAAGATCTTTTTGAAAAATGTTCTATGCCTAAACTAATATTCTTAACATCACATAATTGTGCTTTTGTGAACATCATAGGGTTTTGGTTAACTCTACACCAAGGTTAAACTAGAACATGCATAAGTGAAAAACCTCCAACAACCCAGACTTGACCAATCAGACATTTAGAGCAATATTGTATAATAAGATAAAAACAAGCATGTCTCTCTTTATCAACCTCCTCTTCAATATATAAACCTTTTCATTCAATGTCGTTTAAAAAAAAGATGATAATTAAATGATAATGCACCCGACTCTAAAGTAACCACCCATTTACTTTTAAAAAATCATATGCACAATTGGTACAAGAGATATTTTGTTATAATTTATTCTTTTTTCGTACTTTCTTTTTATGTTCAACTGTGCATATGATTTTCCCCCCAATTTACAATCTTTTCTTGATTGTTTAGATAACACCTATAAGTGTTGTTGTTGCTGATTTTGGTGTGGGAGCAAACAGATGAATTTGTGGATACTTGAGAAAACGAATAAGGCAAACATGTTGACTTTCACCAACGTGTTGACTTGTTTCTTGCTACTGCCGCGAACCTACAAGAAAGTTCGATACACCGGGATGGATCCCGGCGACGAACCCTCTAACGCTCTTGTTAGTAATCAGAAAGATTATGAAAGAGCTTTAGGTAGAAAAAAGATTGATTACCTTGTCACGGTGGGGAAGAGGGGTATTTATAGTCGCCTTAGGGATCCGTTTCGAGATAAGAACAAATTTTTACTTCCCGGTGTGGATGGATAGAAGTGGTTAAAACTACATCTTAGGAATAATTATGAATCTGAATTCTTCTTTATCCTTCTGAACTGATTTGTAACGGATTGGGACCCGTACCCAGTAGGACAAATCCATTTATGGGTTATTGGGCTTTGAAGAAAGATCCAGTTTCCATTTCAGACCTGTTTGTAGGTGAAATTACCGTTTTACCCCTGAGAGCTTTAAGATTCGTGCCCAATTTGAACAATCCCGATTTAATCCTACTTTTAGCCATATCACGAGCCCCCCACTCCTAGAGACTGAAATCTATAGTCTTTGAGGAGTAGTTTTGTTGCCCCAATGGCGTAAGGAATTTTATCGGAGTTCTTAAGGGAGTTTGGATCTTGCTCATGGTGTAACGGTATTCTTCTGGGCATGTAAAATGCCCAAAAATATTCTCAGATTTTCCTTGATTTTTTGTGACTTTTCCAGATTTTTCTGATTTTTTTCGAATTTTTTATTCAATTTCCGAATTTAAATAATTAATTTTTGAAAATATTAATTAAATATTCTAATTTAATAACTATATTTCAGAATTTTAAAATTATTTTCTGAATTAATAATTATTTTTAAAAATTTTTAATTAATTTTTTCGGATTTTTAAATATTTTTTCGGATTTCATGGACAATTAAATTTGTGGGGTGTTTGTCAAGAGAGACTTGTGGGGTGTATTATTTTCTGAACAATGGCACCACCCGTAGCCACCAAAACACCCCACAAGCGTCGCCACCGGGACAATTAAATGAGAATCGTTATACTGTTTCCGGCATAGAGATGATTGCCGTGTATAATTTCCGTCAATTGAATAAACAGACGAACCCACAGTTTTGTATGCAGGAAAAATGGTCCGATAAAGATTAAAGGAGAACTGATGCTTAAAGATTATTCAAATGTTGTTGTACTTTAATATAATAATATTGTAATTTGCTTTCGCTGTGAATTGTAAAGTGTAAAGATTCCATGTAACTCTGATGTAAAGTGAAAAGTTTTTAATTCCTTGTAAAATTGTATGAAAGAAGCGTAAAAGATCCTGTAGAATCTCGAATTCAGTTGTATTTGGAATTCGGGGTATTACAGAGTGGTATCAGAGCAAGGTTTCACACTAGTACAAATTTATAAAGAATGACACCCTAGAAGTGAACATTAGAGTGTATGTTGAGTCTAGAGATTTAAATGTAAGTTACTTAAATTTGTGTTGCTCTATGATTTATGCTTCTTCCTCTCTATTTCTAAAATGGCTGATCACTTCGACCCTACTGGAGACGACAATTGGCATATCATAGAGGAAGATTATTATCCTGTACAAGCAGATTCCGAGGAAGAGGACTATCCAGGACAAGCAGATTCTGACGGAGAGGAACGGCCTGAGTCCCGAGAGATCACCCCACCTCCGGACTCATCTGATGATTCTTCTGACGAAGAAGAACTAGTTCCGAGCGGTCTTGTTTTGTCTCTTCAGAGGCAGGTTGAGACACAGCGAGAGAGAGTCGGACTATTAGAGGCTCAGTTGGTGAAGCGCAAGGATGATTTTGCAGTTCTTAATCATCGTGTATGGGAACTCGAGAAGAGGAAAAATATGAACGATGTGCTGAAGGAGGAAGTTGAGGAACTACGGGAAGAGCTTCGTGAAGCGAAGCGAAACCGTAGGAGTTAGATTGCTGTAGCTTCTACTGATTTCATTCTGATGTCAAGAAATGTTTTCAATTCGAATGTATAAAGTTTGAAATTCAATGAAATGAAAAGTTGATTTAAAATTCATGTTTTATACTTCGAATTTAATGAATCTTTTGCATCAGAATATGGCTGGACGAAGAACAAGAAATGGTGAAGGTCTGGACTTGGAAACGGAACTAGCGAGGGTCTATCAGACACTCAATACCGTGGCCATGAACCAGAACCAAGGAAGGGTGGCTGTGAATCCAGTACCCGAAGCAATCAAACTCGTGGAATCATTCAAGCGGATGAAACCACCGGTATTTGAAGGGAATTCAGACCCTGATGCGGCTGACAACTGGATCCGGCAGGTAGAGACTATCTTTGAAGTCTTGGAGACCCCTGAAGGCAGCAAGGTGAAGTTGGCGACTCTGCAGTTTGAGAAGGATGTGGCTGTATGGTGGCAGTCGATGAAGCGGATAATGGGAGGTATTATTCTTGGTTGGGAGGAGTTCTTGGAAGAATTCCGCAGTCATTATTTTTCCTCAGATGTCCAGGAGAAGAAGGCCATGGAGTTTCTATCACTGCAGCAGGGCAGCATGTCGGTTAGGGAGTATGAGACGAGATTCACTCAGCTCTCAAGGAATGCTTCCGAATTAGTGATGGATGAGGCGATGAAGGCTCGTAAGTTCGAGCATGGATTGAGGCCGAGCTTGAGGTTCAGGATGATACCCCTTGGTATCAGGAGGTTTGACAAGCTAGTCAAACGGGCGGCAGCCACGGAGGCAGACATGGAGCATTTTCACACTGTTCAGAATAGAAGGAACAACTGGAACATGGGAAAGAGGCCTGCAGTTGCTGGGAGTGCCAGGGGAAAGTTGTCAGCCCAGAGGTTCAAACCAACGGGAGCGAATGCTGTCAACGTTGTTGGGAGACCCGAAAATGCATGGGTGAGACCTCCTATGGTGACTTGTTACAATTGTGGGGAGACAGGTCACTACCGATCCCAGTGCCCGAAGTTGCAGGATGCCATCCAAAGGGGGCCAACTCAGCAGGCTGGAAAGCGACCGTACTAGCAAGGGCAAGTATTTGCCTTGACTGAAGCTGATGCCGATGAAGTAGATTATGTCATCACTGGTACGAGGGCGGATGTTTATAGGTTCATGTTGTTTTCTTTTCCCGTTTATTTAGTGAAATGTTACGTAATGAGTGTGTATTATGTAACAGGAGAACTTTATATGAATGGAATGAAAGTTGTTGTTCTGTTCGATACTGGATCCTCTCATACTTTTGTATCACCTAGATTTGCTAAAGTTCTGGGAGTTGAACCAAATCTTTCCAGGCAAGATTTTAGCAGTAGCTACTCCATCAGGGGAGACTTTAACCACTGATCGGTACTATGCTGATTGCGAGATCGTGATTGGAGATCAAATTTTCGGGATCGATCTGATCGAGCTGAATGTTTTGGGAGTCGATGTTATCATTGGCATTGATTGGATGTCGGTGTACAATGCGAATATCGAGTGCAAGACCAAGATAGTAATAGTGAAGGCTCTAGGAGGACTTGAAGTCACTTTTCAAGGGAAGAGGAGATGTTCAGAGTTGGTTACTGCTATTAGCCAGAAGAAGGGGATTCCTGCAGAGGTGCAGCAGATTCCTGTGGTTTGGGATTATCCGATTGTGTTCTTGGAAGATTTGTCTGGGTTACCTCCGCATCGTGATGTAGAGTTCGGCATCACTATTCAGCCAGGGACTGCACCTATTTCCAAGGCACTGTATAGGATGGCACCTGTGGAGCAGGATGAGATCAAACGGCAGATTAGGAAACTATTGGAGAAAGGCTTTATTCAACCTAGTGCGTCACCTTGGGGAGCACCAGTGCTTTTGGTAAAGAAAAAGGATGGTTCGATGAGGATGTGCATCGATTACCGAGAGCTGAATAAGGTCACTGTTCAGAATAAATATCCGATTCCAAGAATTGATGACTTGTTCGATCGTCTACAAGGAGCTGCTGTTTTCTCCAAAATAGATCTTCGGTCAGGATATCATCAAGTTCGAGTGAAACTGAAGATGTGCACAAGACTGCATTCAGAACTCGACACGGGCATTACAAATTCTTAGTTATGCTGTTTGGAGTAACGAATACACCTGCAATCTTCATGAACATGATGAACAGAGTTCTGAGGCTGTTCGTTGATTCTTTCGTCGTGGTGTTTATCGACGATATTCTCGTGTACTCCAAGTCGGAGGAGGAGCACACCGAGCATTTGGCAGCAGTTTTGAAGAAGCTTCAGGAGCATGAGTTGTATGCCAAGTTGTCCAAGTGTGATTTCTGGAAATCTGAAGTGGCATTCCTAGGTCACATCCTTTCTAAGGAGGGAGTGGCAACTGATCCTTAGAAGATAGAGGCAGTGAGAGATTGGGCAAGGCCTACTACAGTGAAGGAAGTCAGGAGTTTTCTTGGATTGACTGGAGATTTATCCAAGGCTATGCTCAGATAGCCGTGCCGCTCACTGGTCTGACCAAGAAGAATGTGAACTTCAAGTGGACCGAGCAGTGCGAGGCAAGCTTTCAGGAGTTGAAAGAGAGGCTGACTACTGCACCCATTTTGGCTTTGCCTAGAGCAGGTGTTGAATATGATGTTTACAGCGATGCTTCACATCGTGGGCTTGGTTGTGTCTTAATGCAAGAAGGAAAAGTGATCGCTTATGGGTCTAGGCAACTACGACCGCATGAGAAGAATTATCCGACTCATGATCTGGAGTTGGCTGCGATTATCTTTGCCTTAAAGCAATGGAGACATTATGTGTATGGTGAGAAGCTGAATATGTACACAGACCATAAAAGCTTGAAGTACATCTATCAGCAGAAAGATCTGAACCTGAGGCAAAGGAGATGGCTGGAGGTACTTGAGGACATTCGTCTGGAGATTAAGTATCATCCTGGGAAGGCTAATGTTGTTGCTGATGCACTTAGCCGCAAGAGCAGTCTGGCGAGCTTGATTACAACTCAGAGGCAGTTGGTAGAGGAGTTGGATCGGGCTGGTATTGAAGTTGTTCTGCAAGGCTTGGGATCATCTTTAGCTCAGTTGAGACTTCAACCGACGCTGAACGAAAGGATTATTGCAAATCAGAAGGAATATGCAGAGAGTCTGAAGATGAAGGAGCAGGTTGGTGCTGGCAAGTTGCCCAGATTTCAAATCAGGGATGAAGTGCTGTGGTTTGGTGAGAGGCTGTGTGTTCCGGATCAATCGGACTTGAAAGAAAGTATTCTTCAGGAGGCACATGCTACTCTTTTCTCTGTACATCCTGGGATTACCAAGATGTATAAGGACATTAAACAGCATTTCTGGTTGTCAGGTTTGAAACGGGATGTGGCTGAATTTTTGTCGAGGTGTGAGATTTGTCAACAAGTCAAAGCCGAGAATCAGAAACCTGGAGGTCTATTACAGCCGTTACCTATTCCGTAATGGAAGTGGGATAACATCAGTATGGATTTCATCACAGGTTTGCCTAAGAGTCTTAAGGGCAACGATGCGATTTGGATTATAGTCGATCGACTAACCAAGTCCGCTCACTTTTTGGTAATGAAACTCACTGCTTCGATGGACAAGTTAGCTGAGATGTATGTAGGTGAGATCGTCAGGCTTCATGGCATTCCATTGACCATTGTGTCTGATCGAGATGCGCGGTTTACTTAGCATTTTTGGAGGAGTCTTCAGACAGCTTTGGATACCAAGACGGATTTCAGCACTGCTTTTCATCCGCAAACCGATGGGCAGACCGAGAGAGTCAATCGTATTCTTGAGGATATGCTACGGTGTTGTGTACTAGACTTTGGAGGCAGTTGGGAAAGGCATTTACCTTTGGTAGAGTTTGCCTACAACAACAGTTTTCAGACCAGTATTGGGATGGCGCCGTACGAAGCTTTGTATGGCAAGAAGTGCAGGATGCCTGTTTGTTGGTTTGAAGTTGGGGAGCGTCAGATGTTTGGGCCTGTGATTGTGCAGCAGACCTCTGAAAAGATTGATCTGATCAGGAAGAGGTTGGTGGAGGCTCAGAGTAGGCAGAAGAGCTCTGAGGTTGGTGACTTTGTCTTTCTGAAGATATTGCCCAGCAAAGGCGTAATCAGATTCGGCAAGAGTAGGAAGTTAGCCCCGAGGTTCATAGGTCCATATAAGATATTGAAAAGGATCGGAAAGACTGCTTACCGGCTTGAATTATCGGAAGAGTTGTCCCAAGTGCACAATGTCTTTCATGTGTTTATGCTGAGAGATTACATTCAAGATCCAAGTCATCATTTGCCCGAAGTGCCAGAGGGTTTGCAGTTGGATCTGAGTTACATTGAGCTCCCACTTGAGATTGTTGATCGTCGAGAGAAAGTCTTGAGGAATAAGACGATACCGATGGTCAAGGTAGTCTGGAGAAACCAGTTGGTTGAAGAGGCTACTTGGGAATCTGAGGAGAGGATGATGAAGGATCATCCCGAGCTCTTTGTTTGATTTGTATTTTTCTTTCTTCTTGTTGTATTCCTGTTTCCTCACCCTTTAATTATAGTTCCGGGAACGGAACTATTCTAAGGAGAGAGTGTTGTAATACCCTAAATTTCCTTTTTTAATAAAATATTGACTTTCACGTGTTGTGCACGTGAAAATTTCATATGTATACTATTTATTTATTTTATATACAAAATCTCTTTTGATAGTATGAACAATTATTTTTTCCTTTCCTTTATTTTCCTAAAAAGCTTAATTTTCTAAAAAGCCTAAAACACTAATTACTTGTTTTAGCCCACTTTAATTTATTACTATTTTGTTGTTTGGCCCACAACCTAAGCCCATTATTTATGAAGCCCACTAATTTAATAAATCAATTAAATGGCCACACTTGTCATGTAGAGACAAAATGTGAACAAATTGATTTATTAAAATTGTACAACTTTTAATGAGGGATACTAGGGTAGCACGTGCATGCAATCTAGTGTGCATTGCACACAAATTGGGGCCAGTTTTGGGTATAGGAGTGGGTTTGTGTACATGGGTGATTACTTAGTGTGTGGGTAGTTGCTATAACTCCTACTCCAATCCTAGCCCTCCATTCTCTAACCATCCACTGAATCCTAGCCCTCCATTCTACTTCAAAACTAGTATAAATACCCCTCCCATTTATTTGTATTCTACACAAGTAATCTATTGAAAAAAGAGAAAATTTTATAAGAGACATATTAGTGGAGTTGAGTGTGTTCCCTTGGAGGCCGGCCACCATTTCCCCCACACTTGGAGCTTTCGTTTTTGGCAAGGATCAAGGAGGAGAAGTTTGTGCATCGCAATCTAGGAGGCTCTAGGAGATTTTTCATTGGTTTTCTTCAAAAAGGTGGGTGTTTCTCATGACTTCTAGAATAGAAATCATGCTAGGACTGAGAATTGAATTATGTGTGTTAGATTGATTGAATGATTGTCCCATGCTATATACATCATGTGAAAACTTGAATAAATGGAAAAGAACTAAAGACATTTTGAGAAATTGGAAAACTAGTTGTACAATCGACCGAATCATGTCGACAGTCGACTGGTCTTAGAGAATAAAAGTTACCTTGTTAAGTTTCATACAAATTATGCATGAATAAACAAGTGGAATTATTGCTCTTGTTAATACTACGATTTAAATGAAATACAGTGTGATTGCAAGAAACGAATGAGTGAACTTAATGGAATGATATGATTAATGTTATGTTATTTTGATTTTAATCTAGTATGCTAATTTGGACTTAATATTCATCTCTGTAGAAAAACAATGAGTAAGAAGAAAAAATATGTTGTTAGAAATCGTGGTTGTGTGAAATACGAGTTGTGAGAATCTCTACATTAAATTGTAAACCATGCGTGTAATGATGGTAGTCAAATAAAGTTGCATGTTAGTATTGATATATGAACATATTTTAGTTAAACTGAAATGTTGTGTATTAATCGAAAGGAAAGAAGAAACGATTCTATATTTCAAGTTTGTTTACTGATCAGTCGGCCGAATAGGTGTAGTAGTCGACTGACCTGAATGTCAAACCTTCTGAGTTTAAAATCCTGCAGAACAGCCGACTGGTCTGAGTAACAGTCGACTGTCCTGATCCTTTTTGAATTTTAAATCTTTTCGGAACAGCCGACTGGTCGTGTTAGCAGTCAACTATTCCGAGCATTTTTCTTGAATATTTTCTTTAGCTGAACAGTCGACTGGTTATGTTTTGAGCCGACTGTCCAGATTATTCTGACGTCTCAGATTTTAATTTCCGTCCCGTGACAAAAATAAACACATATATATATTGCTTGAAAAAGATTTTGATAATGGAGATTGTATGTGACGGATTAGAAAAGTGAATTTTATTTACCTTTGCATGAAACCGCATATGAAGTGAAGTAAATTATTCTGTTAAATTTATGAAAGGTTTTACGATTATGAATGCCATGAACATGAAACGGAAAATCTGATGTAATCATGAAAAATGAACTTATGAGCTTAAAAGGCTCAATTCTTGTGAAATTGTGAATTGAAATTGAGAACTAGAGTATAGCTAAGCCTCATACCGGCATTGGAAAGAAATGAATTGAAATAAAATTTGAAATGAAAAGACCAAGATTTGGGTCGTGTTGAATAAAGAATTAAGACCGGTATAGTGGAAAGGCTAACTCTAGAGAATTGATTTTGTTCATGATTCTAACGAACTAAGGACTAGATACATAGTCAAGATGTGATGAAAGTAAGAGAAAAACACGAGTATGAGGGCCATCGGATTGGCGGTGTGAGAGTGATTCACAGACTACCTGCTTGATGCGTCATAACATGGCATGAGCACTACTCCAGAATTATCGTCCCAGTGGCGACGCTTGTGGGGTGTTTTGGTGGCTACGGGTGGTGCCATTGTTCCATGGCGGAGGCTGAATTGTCCATAGTCTGCCTGCTTGATGCGTCATGTCAGTGCGTGGGATTCCCCTCCAGACTGCCTGGGCATGGGCCCGTAGATCATAAGACATCTAGGATACTTACCGTAGTTACCGTAGTAGTTTAAGTCATGGCGAGGGATTGAACCCTATAAGATGAAGTACGATTAAGGGCTTGCCCTCGGACCTATGTAGTATGGGATGCATAGAATCCGAAAAAGTGCGCATTAGTGTCATATAACAATAACAACTGCATTAAGGACTAAGTGCACAGCACGACACGACATCAATAGGATAGTCCATGTAGCTCTGTTTTGTGAACAAGTTTGTGATTTTGTTAAGAAATGAGAATCGTTATACTGTTTCCGGCATAGAGATGATGGCCGTGTATAATTTCCGTCGGTTGAATAAACTGACGTACTCACAGTTTTGTATGCAGGAAAAATGGTCTGATAAAGATTAAAGGAGAACTGATGCTTAAAGATTATTCAAATGTTGTTGTACTTTTATATAATAATGTTGTAATTTGCTTCCGCTGTGAATTATAAAGTGTAAAGATTCCATGTAACTCTGATGTAAAGTGAAAAATTTTTAATTCCTTATAAAATTGTATGAAAGAAGCGTAAAAGATCCTGTGGAATCTCGAATTCAGTTGTATTTGGAATTCGGGGTGTTACAGAATGTGTCTTGAATACTCGTGGTTCAGATTAGAAGAATGTAAGATGAAGTACGGAGGTCGAAGCATCGAAGAGAGTAGAAGAGGAAACAACAACAGCAGTAGTCCGAGAAGGGGACGGTCGACCGGTCTTGGGAACAGTCAACCGCACACCTCGACCGTTCGTAGTACATGGAATTTACGAGAGAAGGACGGTCGACTGGTCTTGTTGGATGGTCGACCATCCGCGGCGCTGTGTATTTTCTAGGCCTCAATTTGTTATGTCGTTTCAGCCCAATCTTCAACTCCAAATCAGATCGTAAGGCTCCTATTCAGTTACTTCTCCTACATGTTATATCGGATGACTAAGAATCACGATTAAACCTAGGGTTCTCTATATTCTTCTATATATATTCTAAACTCCTCCAATATGAGAGTAGTGTACTTCATTGATATTTTCTACATTGCCAAGAGAGACTTGAGAGAGATAGTTCATGGTAAGTGAATTTAATTCTTTGTATTGAGTGAATCATTAACTACTTATAATCTCTTCTAGTTGAATATCAGGTCTCCATATATTTCCCCCCGGATTATGCGAAAGCTAACCGGGATAAATTCTCGTTGTGTTTGTGTTGGATTGGTGGATCTACTTGCTTGCTCAATTGACTCGTCTCATCCACTTTGACTTCCTCATTGCTCTAGTTAGTTTCACTGCGACATTGAGTGTTTGTTGATGCCCCAATCCCAATACCAATAGGGGGGGCTAACTTGCCATTCCACGAGCTCCTTTTGAAGGCGGTTGCATGTGATCTTGCTCAAAGCCTGCGAATCTCCACCAAAATCATATCTTTTTGTCAATATCGAATTTCTTGATCGAAATTGAAGTGATTAGAGAGAAATTGAAGATGATTACCTTGCGAGATTGAGTAGATGAACTTTTCATTGCTTAGGAATTTAGGGAAGAAGAAGAAGAGGGGGACAAGGAGCCGACTTTGCGTTCGGTTTGGGATCTACTTAGGTTTCGGTAGGAGAGAATTGAGAAAGATATAAAGCGGCGTGAGAGAAAAGAGAAAAGGGTATTAGGTATTTAGGTCATTTAAATGATTAATTAAATAAGGTAAATGGCTAAGATTAATGGCTAGGATTAAGATGATTATGTCATATCTACGGTTCAGATGATGTTTAAATGAATGGTTAACATCGAGTTGTCAAAATTGATGGTTGAGATCGCCTATGGGCAGATTTATTGCGGCTTTTGTAATAGAAATATATATATATATATATATATATATATATATATATATATATAGAGAGAGAGAGAGAGAGATCTTCGGTTGCGCACAGCCGTGCACACGTTCCCTCAGCCATCCGATCTACCCCGTGATCTTGATTGCGATCTAACAGCTAGCATCTCCTCCGCTCATCTCACTTAGGTATGGGGGTATTTTAGTCTTTTCCTACCCCATGTGAATAACCCCCAACCCGGTTACTCCTCATTGTTCTCACGCTCTCATCCTTTTCGTTTTCATCGTTGCGCCAAAGCAAAACCCTAGCTCCCCAAATCATCTTCCTCAATCCCAAAATCGAAATCGAATAAACCCTCTTCCCCCTAATTGAGACCCTAATCCTAATATCGAAATCAAAATCGAAATCGAAATCGAATTCCCCAAATCTCATTGCCCTAATTCAAAACCCTCTACCTCCCAAAATCGAAATCCTACAATTTAGGAACATGATGAAACCCTAGATCCGAATACCCTCGCTTCCCCTTCGATGCTGCTCGCTCGCTTCCCTTTCTCCTTTCAAAATCGACCTCCAGTTGGCCCACCATCTCCCGACGATCTCAGGTATAATTTTTTTTCTTGATCTTCCTCTTTGATTAGAACCCGATGTGTCTGAGCTCTGAGTGATTTTCATTTCAAAATCTTTTCGAGTAAAATTTTCAAATGGTATTTATGACAAGGCCACTAGTATTTAGCTAAAAAAGATGAGTGGAACAGTGTGCCCGAGTGATCTTGCTAGAGTATTTGGCTATTCCAATAGCTGCATAGGTTACGTAAAAAATACAGCCATCAATGTTTCAATTTTTTCATCTATTATGGTTGTATGGTTCTTGTTTTTTATGCTCTTCTATTATGGTTGTGTGGTTATTGATTTTATTTGGTGCTATCTGTTAAGTCATGCTCTCTGTCGGTAGTGAAATCATGAAGCAAAATAACATATGAGGAGTAACGATGAGAATTAGAAGGAGAAGGATGAGATTGATATCCTTTTTAGTAATAAATTCTAAAATAAACTTTATCTGCTATGATTTTTCAAAATGGCTTCTAAGGAAAATCACCCTACTTTCTTTTTAAGCACATTTTGCCAATCTATAACTTTTTTACATTTTCATTATATTTTGCATTACATCTTCACACAAATTTGTCGTGCTATGATTTTATTATCAATTGTAAATTCCTATCTATAATACAATAGTGTATGTTTAATGAATTCTAATTACTAATCAATTGGCCCAACCCAAGAATTATTTCCCAAACTGTCCCTCTTTTTGAAAGTTATTCCCAAACTAGCCTACTTTTTAAAAAATACCCAAAATGCCCTACTCGCTTTCTGAAAAAGTGAGTGGAAAAAACCTCATCGCTTTTTCAGAAAGCGAGTGTGATGCTTTGGTTTTCACTTGCCTAGACTCGCTTTCTCAAAAAGTGATAGGGGTTTTCCCACAATCGCTTTTTCAGAAAGCGAGTGTCGATTGGGGCTTTTTTAGACCCTAGGCTCGAATTTCGACCCTCATTTCTCTTTTAACTCTCTATCTTCCTCTTCCTCTTCTAACCCCGAAACCCTAACCCATTTCATCTTAAAATTTCGTCGATTAACCCAAAATTACTCGCATCTCTTATCTCGTTTCAACGTCACTTAATCTTTCCCAACCCTCTCACCTTACACTCTCAAAACCCTAAACCCATCTTCCGAAAGATCCATAATTTGGAATTTTCATAAACTTGAAGAGAATAGAAACTTCAACTCTTCTACCCATATATCTACAGATATATCCTTCCGAATAAGCTTGTGAAGGTATGATTTATATCACCTATTATTTTGTACATTTTTGTAGGTTTTGTTTGTAGGTAGATAATAACTCGTATATTCGTATAAATATACATAGGTATGGATTATGATATTCCTATCTGTTTATACTTTGGTGGTGAAATAATTTATGATCCAAAGATAGGTGGTTGTTATAGTATCGTTGATCCTGAAATAGTTTGGGCACCTCGTACCATTACATTGGCAGAAATAGTTGAGAAAATTTATGAAGTTACTAATTGGAATAGGGATCAATGGAATGTGAAAATTTTAGCTCGGTACGCAGCAGGAAAAGAAGATGGTCAGTATTTTATGACAGTGCCCGTATCTATTGATAATGTTATGAAGTCAATGATTGCTAGGACACTTGATCCTAATTGTACTTGATCTGCATTGGAGTTATATATTCAGCAAATCCAAATTATGAATGCTCAGCCACATGATAATCCTAGTTCAAGCTTCGTACGAGAAGTACCGACACAGCAGATGAGGTCTAATCCCATTCAAACTTCACAAGCAATTCCACTGTCCCCACAAGAAGACACATTCACAAATACAACATGCCCAGATTCTACAGATGTTGAGTTGCCACGTCAACCTAGTCCGGTTCATGACTATGTTCAAAATGACACTTTATTTGAATTATTTCAAAATGCTACCATTAATAACGACCTATTAAACGATGATGAAGAAGAGGAAGAAACGGATGATGAAGTTAATGAGATTGTAGAAAATGTTGATGGGGACGAAGATGATGAATATGCAAATGTAAACACAAATAACAGCAGGTGTAATGAAGTGAGAGCTACTGATAGCCATGCCAATGTTAACGCTCATGTTACTGAGGAGATGACACAAGGTGCTAGAGAACATCAAGTTCTACAAGAGTTTTCTGGTTCATCCAATATAGATGAACTGTACATTGGACAGGAGTTTATAAGCAAAGAGTCGATTCAGCAAGCTGTGAAGCTGTATTCTATCAAGAAACATCGTGAATTCATCACACTGAAATCTTCACCGACACTGTACACCGTTAAATGTAAATTGGTACCTATAAAATGTACAATTGAGGAGATAGTGCAAATTTCCCCAGTAGTAAGTGATGGTGGCTGCCCTTGGAGATTACGAGCAATCGTTCCAAAAGGCAGGAAAAATTTCGTGGTGAAGGATATAGTTGGGTCTCATACTTGTACAAATCCTATATTGAATCAGGACCACTGTAAAGTTGATTCTAACCTTGTTTGCAATTTGATTGTGTGTGTGGTGAAGTCTGAGATAGGTTTAACACCGCGGGCCATTATTGAGATAGTAAAACTACAATATAATTACCACATTCCATATAAGAAAGCTTGGATTGCAAAACAAAAAACAATTGAGAGATTTTTCGGTACCTTCGAAGAAGCATATATGAAGTTGCATTTTCTTCTATCAGCAATACAAGCAACAAATCCAGGAACCGTTGTCCACTGGGATAAATATTATTCTAATCCTGGCGAGGAAACATTCGAGGGAGTATTTTCAGCATTTGGTCCTTCGATTGAAGGTTTCAAGTCTTGCAGACCTGTTATTAGCATTGACGGAACTCACTTGTACGATAAATACAGGGGTTGTTTGTTAACTGTATGATAGCTTATTTCCCTTTACATTTGCATTAGTTAATGGAGAGAGTATAAATACTTGGACATGGTTCATGAGTTGCATTCGGTATTTTGTCACCGATCGTACTGAGTTGTGTGTTATCTCTGATCGTCATGTTGGTATTTTGTCTGCTATGAAATTGCAAAATGGAACTTGGAACGAACCTAATGCATATCATCATTATTGTATGCGTCATTTCGCTACAAATTTCTTCGGTAAATTTGGTAGCAAGGCAATGAAGAAAAAAACCAAAATTATAACGTGTCAAAACCAACCCGAAAAGTTCAGTACTAAACTCGTTGAACTTGAAACCATCAATGTCGAGGTGGCTAATTGGTTGAAAGAGAAACTGGTTTAGAAATGAGCACTTTATGCAGATGAAGGTCGACGATACGGCATAATGACTACGAACCTATCAGAAGTCTTCAATTCAGTCTTGAAAGGTGTCCGTAGTTTACCGGTAACTACGATTGTGGAAATGATCTTTTATCGTCTAAATTCTTACTTTACTACTCGTCGACAGGAAGCCAATAAGATTTTATCTAAAGGGAATATTTTTCCTCGAAGAGTACAGGTTTTGATCGATAGTCGGTATGAGAGAGCAAACCGACATGAGGTTACAATGTTTCATAATGAACCTGGAGTTTTTGCCGTCAAAATGGGTCTACGCATGGTAGGTGGAGAAAGGAAGGGTGGGAACTTGCACACTGTTAACATGGGTAGTAAAACATGCACATGTATGAAATTTCAACTATATCATATTCCATGTTCTCATGTATTGGCAGCTTGTGCATATCGTGCAATCAATTACAAGTCTTTTGATGATAAATTTTACTTAGTTACTTCATTAGCACAAACATGGGCTCCCCTCTTTTATCCAACTCTAGATTCAGCATATTGGCCTACACTTGATGGACCACGACTCGTAGTTGATGCAAGTCTGCGATGTTCAAGGAAAGGCCAGCCAAGATCTACGAGAATTCGCAACGACATGGATGCGAGAGATAAGTCTAGCAGGGGTACGGAAATAAAATGTTCGAAATGTGGGTTGCATGGACACAATAAGCGGCAATGTAGTAATGGAGGATCTCAAAACATTTAGTCCGAGTCAAATTCGAATGTGTTTATGTTTCTTTTGTCAACTTTGCAGTAGCATGTAATTGTACTATGTGATGTGGACTTTCTACTAATTTGTATGTATTTAAATCTGAAAAAACGATAATTCTCATTTGTTTCCCAGTCATTGGAAGTTTAGAGATTGTGAATGAATTTGTAAGTCGCATGATGTTGGAGTATATATGAATGTACATGGCAAACTGCATATGTATGTTGTAATGGAACCTTTTTTTTTTCCCTAAACTCACTTTCTCAGAAAGCGAGTCATATTTAAACCACCTCGCTTTCTGAGAAAGCAAATGTTGAGTAGATAGATTTCCAGAGCCAAGCTGATTTCTAGAAATCTATCTACTCAACAGTCGCTTTCTCAAAAAGCGAGGAGGTTTCGCCTACACTCGCTTTTTCAGAAAGCAAGTGTAGACGAAACCTCTTCGCTTTCTTAGAAAGAAATGAGATTTAAACGAGACTCGCTTTCTGAAAAAGCGAGTCTTGGGTCTGCTGGGAAATAACTTGTACAGACTCAAGACACGCTTTCTCAGAAAGCGAGGAGGTTAATATAGCATCTGGTTGGTTCGATGTGCAGGAGTAGTTAGTATAGCATCTAAAGTTGCACCCTTGCGTACAGTATCAGCTCGTGCACGACATGACGTAATCATCTCGCGTGCGAAGTCCTTCATCAGTTCCGCGACATTACTCCTCAACACAGCAGCACATATTTAGCCATAATCCAAGTCTGGCCCATCTATAAAACATGAGAAATTGAAATATTAAATATAGTGCATATGTATATATAAACCAAAATTTTAGAAAAACATTAAAAGAATACAACAAAACTTAACAACTTACGATTTTACGAAGAGCCGATGACTTCGGTTGAAACATAGGCAATTTCATTGAATGTTCATCTTTTGGTTCGGCTGCTGGTCGACGAATCGAGAATACCACACTAGCAGGAGTCTGCACTGTGGGAGATATATAACGTCTAGTCATCCTCTCATACCAAGCCATGTAATTCGCATGCACCGATACATCAAACGGAGGAATGTCACCAATGATTTCATCGAACGGGTGCTTATTTCATCTCTCAACATATGTAGCAAAGCCTGCGGCCCAATTGTGTCCTAGTTGTCGACCCATTCCAGTAATAGATGCATATCGGCATTGAACGGTTCAGCAACATGAATACTTTGAAGCAGACCAACTTGACGTAGCACTCTATTAGCGTAGTAGAATTTGACTATGCCAAAGTTGATTAGAGGTGCCTTTCTGAGCCACAGATTGTACCTATACAAGCAAATAGGTGGTAGTCGACCCACACGCGCCTCCGTGTAGGGCTGCCACATGATGCAATCATCTGCCAACCTATCCAATTTATCTCGAAAGTACGTCAGGCATCTATTGGGGTTGGCTGTCCACGTGAGATTGTCGGACCAGTAAACACCGAGTGGAAGTAACATGTGTTGGTTATCAGGAAGATGGACCCAATTGGGTGATTTCCTATGCACTACCGACCGACCAACATGAATACGCTCCCAGCTCCAAACTTGAAGTAAGATCATTGGTCCATTTATATGCACTGAACCAAGACTGAAGTTACACCAACACGGCACTACCCCAACTGTACTGTCCGACTCTTCGCAGATCGGCAATCAATGGCAGGTACATCAACGACACCGAATGACTAGTTGAATTCGGGAACATCACGCCGCCAAATAGTGACAAGATGGATGCCCTGCAATAGCACTCAACCTCGACCTCAGTGGAATCTTCATTCAATCTATTCTTGAAAGTCTCCTTCAACCACTTCAAGCGAATGAACTTTCCATTTACTGCCCCTGTTTCGACTTCAACACCAAGATATTGTTTCACAAGATATACTGGCTCGAAGTCCATCGCACCGGTCACTGTCTGCCCATCGGCTAGAAGACCGGTGAGTACAGAAACGTCCTGTAGTGTTACGGTCATCTCCCCAACTAGTAGGTGGAAGGTATGGGTTTTAGGCCGCCATCTCTCAAGGAGTACGGTAAGAAGAGGACGATCACATATGATGAAGCTCATCAGTCCAATACCATATAACCCGCAGTCCCGTAGAATCTCATGAATCCGTCGATGCATAGGAAGTGGATGACTCCCCCTAAATGTACACTCCTTAGATTCGCCTTCCCACACGACCTTCGAACGGTGATGCGAATGGAGAGTAAGCAGTGTAGGGTCGAAGGGACCTGGACCTCCAGGAGGAACATAAGATGATGAAGAAGGGGCTGATGAAGAAGGGCCCGCTTCATTTGGTGAAGCGGTAGAATTAGTTGAGACCTACACAACAATAACATTTAAATCAATAGACCGATACTAAATTTTATTGTATGATAATCAAATACATTAGTACGCTCATCACCACCACGACTGCGACCACGTCCACCGCGAGTATTTGGAGGTCTACTACTCGATCCTTCCTCCACATTACTCATCTTGCGTACCATTTATAATAAACTAGAGTACACTACAACTTAAACAAAGTTTTATTAACTATACAAAAATATAACATACATATATCTACATATATATCCAATTTTTACACTATATACCTACATATACTCAAAATGGAATATACTACATACCTACATATACTCAAAAATTTATAACCTACATATAAATTAACAATCATCCATATATAACCAATCATCCAAAAAATATATAACATCGAATACAAAAATATATAACGTACATATACACACACAAAAGTTACACTATGTTGCCGCTGAATCTGGTGTGGGGGCAATAGACAGAATTTGTAGATTCGTAGGAACTTGGATAGGCTGAATATTGCTTCTTTCCTTGTTGACAAGTTGACTCCTTGGTGCTCCCGCGGACCTGCACAAACGTTCGAAACACCGGGATGGATCCCGTCGACGAACCCTCTGACGCTCTTGTCAATACCAGAAAAAGTAAAGGAAAAGAGCTTGAGTGGACAAAAAGTGATCATCTGTGACAGTAGGAGGTAGGGGGTATTTATAGTCACCGTGGGAATCTATTTCAAGATGAGAATGAATCCCTACTTCCCGGTGCAGCTAGATAGAGTTGGTTAGAACCACCTCCTCAGGATAAGGACGAGCCAGGATTTCATCCTATCCTGTGGAACTGGTCCTTAACGGGTTCTGACCTGCTCTTAGTCGAACAGATCCGTTCACGGGTTATCGGGTCCAAGAGGAGGGACCCGGTTCCCATTTCAGACCCGTCTGTAGGTGAAATTACCATCCTGCCCCTGTAACTTTAAGATTCGTGCCCAATTTGAATGGTTCTGATTTAACCCTATTTTTAACCATATCACGAGCCCCCCACTGCCAAAGACTGTGTGTTACAGACTTTAGGGAGTAGTTTTGTTGTTTTAATGGCGTACAGAGCTTTGTCGGAGTTCTCAAAGGGTGTTCGAATCTCATTTGAGGGGTGATGGTGCTTTTCAGAATTGGTAGCATGCTCAAAGTTGCTCATTGGCTCTTCTGGATTTTTGGTGATTTTCCTCGATTTTTAATTATTTTTCGGATCATTTATTCAATTTTGTGAAGCGACGATTTATTTTTCAGGAGCATTAATTAATTATTCCAACCAATAATTATTTATCCATGGACTTTAAAATATTTTCTCAAATTATAATTACTTTTTGGAATTTTTACTTAATTTTCCTGAATTTTTTGTCATTTTTCGCAATTTTTGAATAAATAATTCGAATTAATAATTAGAAAAAATTATTTTAATCACCTATTTATGATGTGGCCCGATCTAGATCGTTCATCAGCCTTGGGCGCGAAGATCTGGACGATCGGACAGTGGATCAGCACTTGACGATGTGGATCGATCTGAGACGTTGATCAGATTTTCGCGCGAGTTTTAAGATGATCCGATGGCTATGAGGAGGGCAAATTTTTCCCATTTGAAGGTTGGTGGCAACTGACCTCGGGACTTTCCAGGGGAGCGACACGTGGCATGTGGGCTCCTGGCTATTCTCGTGTTTTGACATCGATGGCAAATGACTTCGAAAAGCTTGGGAGGTCCAAGGGAGCGCCACGTGACATGTGAGCCCCTGGGATTGTTGATCGGTCAACGCAATTTCTTGCATTTTGATGTCGGTGGCAATCGACTTCAGAGAGCTTGCCGAGGTCCAGGGGAGCGCCACGTGGCATGTGGGCCCCTGGGACCATTGACCAGTCAATGCAATTTCTTGCATTTTGACGTCAGTGACAATCGACTTCAGAGAGCTTGCCGAGGTCCAGGGGAGTGCCACATGGCATGTGGGCCCCTGGGACCATTCACCAGTCAACGCAATTTATCACATTTTGATGTCGGTGGCAATCGACTTCGGAGAGCTTGCCGAGGTCCAGGAAAGCGCCACATGGCATGTGGGCCCCTGGGACTATTGACCAGTTCTTGCATTTTGACGTCGGTGGCAATCGACTTCGGAGCTGCTGTCGATGAATGAGAGAGCGACACGTGGCCTGCGGGCCCCAAGAACGTTGACCAGTCAATGCATTTTCTTGCATTTCGATGTTGGTGGAAATCGACTTCAAAGTTTTTGTCGACGAATGAGAGGGCGACACGTGGCTTGTGGGTCCCCAAGAGCGTTGACCAGTCAATGCATTTTATTGCGTTTCGATATCGGTGGCAATCGACTTCGAAGCTGCTGTCGACGAATGAGAGAGCGACACATGGCCTATGGGCCCCAAGAAAGTTGACCAGTCAACGCATTTTCTTGCATTTCGACGTCGGTGGTAATCGACTTCCAAGCTGCTGTCGATGAATGAGAGGGCGACACGTGACTTGTGGGCCCCCAAGAGCGTCGACCAGTCAACACATTTTCTTGCGTTTCATCATCGGTGGCAATCGACTTCGGAGCTGCGGTCGACGAATGAGAGAGCGACACGTGGCCTGTGGCCTCCCAAGAACATTGACCAGTCAACGCATTTTCTTGCATTTCGACGTCGGTGGCAATCGACTTCGGAGCTGCTGTCAACAAATGAGAGAGCGACACGTGGCTTGTGGGCCCCCAAGAGCATCGACCAGTCAGCGCAATTTTTTGGCATTTTCCACCAATGGGCCAGGTCTTTGCTTTGTTGGGGGTCTCTTAATCTTGGTAGATGTGCCGCCAACCTCAGTCTTTATAAATCTTCACCCCCACTCTCATTTGCTCACTATTCTTATTTTTCACTCAAGCGAAATTTTTACTCTGCAAGAGCTTCCGACGAGTTTTCACCGTTTTCTGGTGTGTTTTCCGACCGTAGTTGTCAAATCAAGGTAACTTCATACTTAGTTTATTTTCTTTTAGAGAATGTCTGTCAACCCCTCGAGGAAGGACACCTCTCGTCTTTTTGCCCCCGAGGATTCCTCTAGTCAGGTCCCCCCAGTCGATAAGGACAAAGCCGTGGTAGGGCAGGCTTCGGTAATCGTCGAGACGAGGATCCAAGAAGAGCAGAGAATAGGAGAGTTCGGGAGGTTGCCGAGGGTTCTGACCGGACTACAGAGGGTTCGAGACCTTCCGGGGGAACATGCGGAGTGGATAATGTACGGGATGGCTCGAAGCTTCGAGAAAAACGAGGCCAGAGAGACGTCGGAAGCAGACGAGATGATCTCTATCTTTACCGAGGAGGACTTGGTAAGGGTTCGGGTATGCTTTCAAATCCCAGGGGAGTTCGACCTAATGCTCCCTGGGCCAACTCGCCGATTCCCGTTGACATGTGCTTCTGGCCAGTCGATGCATTCTTGGCAGGAGTTCGGCTCCCTCTTCACCCCTTCGTTGCCGAAGTGTTGAGGTGGTTCTGCATCAGCCCCGTTCAGTACATGTCGGACATGTGGAGGCTGATAAACGGATTCATCCTCCACTGTCAGGTGGCGAGCCTCGAGCCGAGGATGAGTGTGCTCCGAACGGTGTACCGGATGCACCAGCAGCATAAGGACGTGTACCGGTTCTATCTGGCTCTGAGGTTCGGGACGAAGCTGGTTAGTTGTCCGAACTCGATAAAAAATTGGAGGGATAAGTACTTCCTCATCCGTAGGCGAGGGCCATGGGGAATCCCCACAGCTTGGGTAGAGTCGGTGCCAAAGAAGGTCAAGCAGAGCCCAACCCTCAGCACCAAGGTAGAGGATATGGTTTGGATGTTGCTCGATCGCCCAATGTTCGATTGGAAGGACTTGACCGAGGAAGCGCTCTTCCGGGGGAGATCTTAGCTCGATAAACCCTAGTACGATTTTGTTTTGTTTTTTTTTGTTGAGGTCAGCGATAGCTTTTTCTTTCGTGTCGGTAGAAAAGTAGGCCATTTTTTCTAACTCTTTTTTTTTGCAGAATCAATGGACTTCGATGACTTGCTGACGCAACACAGGGTCCTGAGCAGTAAGGCCCTGAAGAAGAGGAAGAGGGTTGCCTTGAAGGCCCCTTCAGAGGCGATACAGGCCCACCGCACCACCGCAGAGCAGCTGGGGAGACGACCCCCCTCGGCTCCGAAGCCTTCGGCCACAGCGGCGACTTCGGCTTCGACCGACACAGGGGTCTTCCCGATATCGGTAGCCTTAGGGCTAGAGGCTCCGCCCCTGACTGTCGAAGCCGAAGTGTTCCTAATCGAGTAGCACAAAAGATCTTCGTCCCGGACTAGTAGGTCCATAAGCTCGACAGGTTCCTAGGCGACTCGTCTGCATGTAAGCAGGTGGTTCGGCACCTTGCCACGCCGAAGGCCGAGGTGGCCATGGAAGCGGGTATCATGGGGGACGATGCTCTCGAGGTCGCATGCTTAGCGATGTCGGTAAGCTTCGAAGTCCGAGTTCTCTTTTGTTGAGCACTTAGGTTTTTTTTTCTTTCTAAATGACTTAAGTCCTATTCTTCGCAGATCACTTGCCACTTCGGCCATCTGATGAAGAAGGTGGCCGAGCAAGAAAAGGAGCTGAGGCTCGAGGCAGATAAAGCTTGAGGAAAGAAGTTCTGGATCGCTAAGGAGCTCGAGAAAGCGAGGGTCGAGGCCGAGTCAAAGAGCTCAAGTCTAGAGCACCTCGAAGTAGTGGTCGCCAAGCTGGAGGCTGACAATGCCCGGAGTCTTCAAGCTACCAAACTGGCGGCAAAAGAGAAGGTAGACAAGGTCGCAGCGATGAGGCTAGAGGCGGCGAAGGAGGCCGAGGAGCAGGCCATGGAGAAGGCGAAGGGGTTCCTCATTGTGAACATGGAGAAGGCATATGCTCGAGCCATAGATCAGGTAAGGGAGAAGTTCCCCAAAGTGGACTGCGCCGGGTGGTGCCTCTTTCCAGACCTTGTCCCTGGATTTGACGACGTCTCGGAAGGGGAAGAGACGGACGAATGAGTACAAGACGAAAACGAGGAGGTCGAGGCTGGAGGCACCGAAGCCGAGGGTGGCACTCCATCGGAGGCTATACCCCTGGCTGTTGTTGCCCCGGAGCAGGCGTCTTCAGCAGAGGATCGCTCGAAAGAGGTCGACCCCTGGTTTGTCTTGTATTTTGCTTCTCTTTTTTTTTGATTATGTAGCGCCAAACCGCGGACTGGCCACCGCCTTTTGTTTTTAATAAAATGAAGTTTTTGTCTAAGTGTTGGAGTTCGGAATTATTTGAGTCTGCCCCACTTCTGAATTGTCTTGTAGTCTTGCTTAGACTTAGCTTTGCAACATAGTGTCCTTAGTCTTTGATAATTTATCTGTTGTTCTGGACTTTTTCACAACTCTCTGAAGCGTTACAACTTGCCGAAGTGCCTCGGGTGACCGAAGTGGCACGTCTCAAGGCTGGTCTAGGGGCAACGAGGTTGGAGCTCGTCAGGACCCAAGAGCAACTTCGCGAAGTGGAGTGGGAGCTTCATAAGGTGAAGTGTGAGCTGAATCATCTAAGATTGACCTTAGTTAGTCGAGACATAGAGAGGAGACGATTAGAAGAGCGGATTAACGAGACAACCCCCGAAGGCGACGATGTGGGCTCGTCGATGGCTGCCAACCTCGACTTGAGACTTAGGCGCCTTTGTCACTCCCTGACCAAGGTAACAGCGGAGAGGGACGATCTGAAGAAGGAAACTGTCGATAAAAGCATGGAGGTTGCTCTTCTTCGGCGAACAATCATGAACGCCTCTCGCGGTGCAGGCTCGATGCGACTGCCGCGTCTGAAGATAACTATGAAGGACGACTCGCTCAAAGAGCGAATTGTCGAGCTGGAGGTGGGGATCACTCATCTTCGATCGCGATCTGAGGGAAGCACTGTCAGAACTACTTCTAGCACTCGGGAGGAGTATAATAGGGGGATAACATTCCTCAAGCTCGCGCTTCGCTCATGCCCTACACATCGAGGCCCTGGAGATGCACAAAGTGGGGTGGCGGCTTCGTCGAGCGGAGCATCTATTGGGGCCACCGTTAGATCGAGCACGGACGATGCTTCTCGGCTCGCCGGCCGAGGGACATCCGTCGAAGTAGGGCATCAGCAGCATAGCATTCGTCGTCCACGTGTGTCTCTTAAGCGAAGTATCCCCGCCCCTAGGAGGGGCTGAAGTAGCTTTCTATAATCTTGTAATTTTGGCTTCACAAGTTTTGTATCTCGATGTAAAGTTGAGTCGGTTGTCTGTAATTAGACTTGTCTCTCAAACTTTAATGAAATAATACTTGTTTTGCGACCTATGTGCTTTGCTAGCATTTGCAATTGTCAATAGTTGTAGGAGTAATTCCGAATGATGAACCACTTTGTACTCGCTCACAAGTAGCTGAAGTGGATTCGAACCAAGTGTCGGACTCCAAACTTGTCGTTTAGAGAGTTTCGACAGCTGCAGGAGCAATTCCGAATGGTGGTCCGTTTCGTACTCGCATAGAAGCGAGTAGTTGAAGCAAAGTCGAACCAAATGTTAGACTCCAAGCTTGTCGTTTAGAGAGTTTCGACAGCTGCAGGAGCAATTCCGAATGGTGATCCACTTCGTACTCACTTAAAAGCGAGTAGTTGAAGCAAAGTCGAACCAAGTATTGGACTCCAAACTTATCGTTTATAGAGTTTCGATAGCTGCAAGAGCAATTCCGAATGGTGATCCGCTTCGTACTCGCTTAGAAGCGAGTAGTTGAAGCGAAGTCAAACCAAGTGTTGGGCTCCAAGCTTGTCGTTTATAGAGTTTCGACAGCTGCAAGAGCAATTTCAAATGGTGATCCGCTTCGTACTAGCTTAGAAGCGAGTAGTTGAAGCGAAGTCGAACCAAGTATTGGACTCCAAGCTTGTCGTTTTAATGCAAATTTTTTTAAGTAATGGACTACTCAAAAATACAGAACTTGCGAGGAAAGATTGCTTTTATTTAAAACAATTAGGCAGCCGCTTCTAGGTTAAGAGCCGCTTTTACACTTTGATAATGAAAATACAAGTAAGAACTTTAGACATGTTTTATGGAGCGTTCTTGGGGAAGTTGCTTAGAGCGGTGTTTAGGCACCCTCTTGGTACTTCATCAAGTGCTCCGCGTTCCATGTCCTTGGTATTCTCCTGCCCCTGTGTCTTCGAGTTGGTACGCTCCTGGGCAAATAACTTTGGAGACCCTATACAGTCCTTTCCAATTGGGTGCCAACTTGCCCTTTTTGCTCGGATTGGAGATCGACAACTTTTGGAGCACTAGGTCTCCCTTCTTAAGGTTGGCTGGCCGTACCCTCTTGTTATAATATTGAGTGATCCTAAGGTGGTAGGTCTCTTTTCGAATTGCAGTTCTCTTGTGAACCTTGTTTATGAGGTCTAGGCAGTTACGAAGCTGGGTCGCATTCTGTGCTTCACTGTAGGCTATCAGTCGAGGTGAAGGTAGGCCCACTTCTAAGGGAATGAGAGCTTCGGAGCCATATGTGAGGTTGAAGGGGGACTCCCCTATTGGAGTTCTTTTGGTGGTGCGATAGTTCCAAAGCACGTTGGGGAGCTGTTCGACCCACAGCCCCTTAGTGGATTTGTCGAGCCTCTTCTTTAGGTCAGAGAGGATTTGTCGATTTGCATTGTCCGCTTGGCCATTAGACTGAGGGTGGGCTATCGAGGAGAACCATTGCTGGATGCCGAGGTCGGCGCAAAAGCTGCGGAAGGTCGCTCTCGCGAATTGAGTCCCGTTGTCAGTTACGAGGATGCGGGGTACCCCGAACCGGAAAACAATGTTTTTCCAAAAGAACTTCTGGACCTTGTGCTCGGTGATCGTTGAAAGAAGTTCAACCTCGATCCACTTTGAGAAGTAATCTATCGCCAAAACCAAGAACTTTAGCTGGCCTGACGCTAGAGGGAAAGGTCCGTGCAAATCCATCCCCCACATTGCAAAGGGGATTGGACTCGCCAAGGAGGTGAGTTGTGCTTGAGGCAGGCGACGAACGGGGCGAATCTCTGGTAGGAGTCGCACTGGTGGACGTACTCCTCAGATTCACTCAGTAGTGTGGGCCATAAGTAGTCGTAGTTCAAGAGTTTACGGGCAAGGGATCTCGCTCCCAAGTGCAAGCCACAAAGACCGTCGTGGGCCTCCTTTAGGGCATAGAGCGCTTCCTCCGGAGAGAGGCACCTCAGATAGGTTCGGCCTTCAATCTGAGTGCAAAAGCATTTGTACATGACCCCGTCAAGGGGTGTGTACCGCTCGGCTCGTGTAATGATCCTTCCTTGCCTCTTTCGGGTCTTCGGGAAGGACTCTGTCTCTGAAGTACTCGATGAGGGGCTTCATCCAGTTCTCCCCAAGGGTTAGGGGGAAGTCTACCCTCGGCTCCGGGCTATCTTCATCGATACTTGGTCTGAGGATGGACGAGGAAGCGAGCTTAGAAAGAGCATCCGCCTGCGTGTTTTCCTCTCGAGGAACCCACTGGAGTTGAACATCTTCGGATAAGGCTAGAAGCTCCCTAGCCTTCTCTAAGTATCTGGCTATACGCTCATCCCTTGCCTCATATTCCCCGGACACCTAGTTGACGACTAACTGCGAGTCGCTGAAGACCCTCACACGTTTGGCTCCTGCCTTGCGAGCCATACAGAGCCCCGCTATGAGGGCCTCATACTCCGCTTCGTTGTTTGATGCTGGAAAGTTTAGGCAGAGGGAGTATTGGAGGAAGAAAGCATCCGGGCCGGTTAAGATGATGCCAGCCCCACTTCTGTCGGTGCAAGAGGATCCATCTACATAAACAGTCCATACCAGAGGGTCGGCAGACGACTCGCAAGGGTCGGGGATGGTGTTCTCCACAATGAATTCGGTCAGAGCTTGGGCCTTTATTGTTGTTCTGGGCTGGTAACTGATGTCATGTTGACTTAGCTCGATGGACCATTTCATAAGACGTCCGGAGGTCTCGGGCTTGTGGAGAACTTGTTTGAGCAGCTGGTCGGTAAGGACGACCACCAAATGAGGTTGGAAGTACGGGCGGAGCTTTCGGGCCGCCATGACCAGGGCGAGAGCCATCTTCTCCAGCTTCGGGTAACAGAGTTCGGCATCCCGGAGCACCTTACTCACATAATAGATGGGCCTCTGCGTCCTATCCTTTTCCCTTACGAGGACTACACTGAGTGTTTGCTCCGAAGCTGCGAGATATAGGTAGAGGACCTCCCCGTGTGCTAGCTTGCTCAATTGCGGGGGGTTAGCTAAATATGCCTTGAGCTTGTCGAAGGACTCCTGTTGCTGCTGCCCCCATTCAAAGCCTTTAGCCCCCCTGAGGGCCTTGAAGAAGGGGAGGCACTTCTCCTCAGACTTGGAGAGGAATCGCCCGATCGCGGCGAGGCGCCCAGTAAACCTTTGTACCTCTTTAATGCTGGAGGGGGAGCCATTTTGAGAATGGCCTGGATCTTTTTGGGGTTGGCCTCTATACCCCTCTGGCTGACCATGATCCCCAAGAACTTGCCGGATGTGACCCCGAACACACACCTGTTCGGATTCAGTCTCATATTGTGCCTTCTGAGCACCCCGAAGGCTTCTTGAAGGTCGAGAACGTGCTCCTGCCCTCGGGTGCTCTTGACCAACATATCGTCTATGTAGACTTCCATGTTTCGGCCAATTTGGTCTTGAAAGACCCTGTTCACGAGGCATTGATATGTAGCTCTCGCATTCTTCATGCCGAACGGCATAACTCGGTAGCAATACAGGCCCTGATCCGTCATGAACGAGGTCTTCGGAATTTCGGGAGGAAACATCCGGATTTGGTTGTACCCTGAGAAGGCGTCCATGAAACTAAGGAGCTCATGCCCGGAGGTCGCATCGATCAGGGCGTCAACACTGGGAAGGGGGAAAGGATCCTTCGGGCACTCCTTATTAAGATCGGTGAATTCGATGCATATCCTCTAGCTCCTATTGGCCTTCTTGACCATCACCGCATTGGACAGCCACTCGGGGTAGTTTACCTCCTGGATAAATCAGGCATTGAGGAGCTTTTTGAACTCCTCTTTGATCGCCTGTTGTCGCTCGGGAGCGAACTTTTGCCTTTTCTGTTGGACAGGCTTGACCCCAGGGGCGACGCTCAAGTGGTGCATAAAGAGCTCCTCGGAGATCCTAGGCATGTCTATCGTGGTCCAAGCGAAGAGGTCACGGTTTTCCCGTATGCACCGGGAGATGTCTTGCTTAATGGAGGGGGAGAGAGTCTTGCTAATGCGGAACGTCTTAGTGGCATCTTCTTCGGAGAAGGCCACTTCCTCCAGTTCGTCCACTGGCTCGGAGATAGTTTGACTACCCTCCTGGGGAAGTTTGAGGGCTTCCAGGGAGAGGACTGGACCTCCCATCGAGTTCATGTAGCACTTCCGAGCCGCTTCTTGGTTTTCCCTCACTTCTCCCACTTCTGAGGACGTGGGGAACTTCATCTTCATGTGGTAGGCCGAAGGGATAGCTTGGAGTGCGGCCAAACTTGGTCAACCCAGGATAACATTATAGACGGCCTTGACGTCCACCACCATGAAGTCCATCGGCTCTGTGCGAGTTACCGGGGCCTTTCCAGCAGTTACGTCGAGGGTTATAACTCCCTCGATCGTCACCAGGACCCCAGTGAACCCGTGAAGAGTGTAGCCTACAGGCTTGAGCCGGTCCCTCGACAGCTGAAGGCCCTTGAAGAACTCCAAGAAAAGGATGTTGACAGAGCTATCGTTGTCCACCAAGACCCGGCGAACATCCAATTTTGCCATTCGGAGATTGATGATGAGGGCATCGCAATGGGGCATGTAGATGCCCTCCAGGTCCCTATCGGAGAACGTGACTGGGACCTCGAGGCCCTTCGGAGGGGGATGGCTCTGGAGAGCGTTCACTTCCCGAACGAAGGCTTTTCGGGAGGAGTTAGAGTTTCCCCCCATTGGGCCTCTGTGTATCAGGTGTAGGACGGCCACCGCTTCTTCTTCCTGAGTTTTAACCTGTTGCTCCGCTCGTCTGTTAGCCCCCCTGGGAGGTGGGGGCTAATCAGCCCTGTCTCTCCTGACGAAGCGAGCGAGCTGCCCTCTCTGGATGAGGCCTTCAATCTCGTCTTTTAGGGCTCGACATTTGTCTGTGTCGTGCCCATGGTTCCGGTGGAAACGGCACCACTTATTCTGGTCTCTCCTCTTTCCTAGAGTATTCATCTTAGGGGGAGGCAGTAGGAGACCCTCGTTCCCGATCTCCATCAGAATGGCAGATACATTCGTGTTAAGTGGAGTGAATTTCTCAAAATGAGGGGGAGGGCGATGCTGACCCCCATTGTCTTTTTGGAGCTTCATAGCTCCTTCTTCTTCAGCAGTCTTCCATTTGTTCCCGAAAGACGACCCCTCCAGAGTGGGGCAATTGAGAGCCTCTTTAGCTCGGATATACTTCTCACTCCTGAGAAGGAGCTCAGAGAAGTTCCAAGGAGGCTTCTTGGCCAAGGATGCCCTGAGCTCAGGATTGGTGACATTGGATTAGAACGTGACTGAAGCCACCAACTAATCCAATGAATCAATAGACCGGGCCTCCGCGGTGAATCACTTGACATAGTCTCTCAGCCGTTCGCCCTTCTTTTGGCTGAGGAAGAGTAGAGAGGTGCTGGTCTTCTCGGAGTGGCGACTGCACACAAAATGGGTGAGGAAGAGGCCTTCGAACTGGTCGAAGGAGATGATAGAGGCTGGAGCAAGCCTCGAATACCACTCCCGAGCGGGACCTTTGAGGATGGCAGGGAAGGTCTTGCAGAGGAGGGCGTCGGACGCATGATGAATCATCATGAGAGTTTTAAAACTCTCAATGTGATCTACGAGGTCCGACTCCCTGGTGTAGGACTAGAAGTGGGGAGGCGTAAAGTTGTTAGGGACAGGGGCCTCCATGATCGTGCGGGAGAATGGGGGCCTACTCGGGTGGAGGTTCCTTGCCCGTTGCTCTTCATCTCGGTCGAGCTGGCCGAGGCGCCTCTCCATCTCATGGAGACGGCGGTAGACGGAGTCTTCCCTCCGGTCCTGCCTCGCTGAGCCTCGAGACTCGTCTTCGTGTCGAAGAGGACTGGGGCTACGGAGGTAGCTTTGGGTTGGACGAGGACTCGGGGAATGGCGACAATAGCTCGGAGCCGGCCTAGGACTTAGGGAGCAGCGGCGATGGCTTGGAGCCAACCGCGAACTGAGGGAGCGGTGATAAGGACAAGGAGCCTGCTGAGGGCTAGGAGCCCTATGACCATTGTTGGGGGCGGCATTAAGTGCCCGAAGGATGGCCTCCTGCTCCCGATGGGCTCGAGCTGCAGGACGGCCTGCCGAGGAGCGACTCTGTCTTGGGCGATGCTGGGGCGACTCTCTCCGCCTCCGAGGAGAGTTGGACCCCCTACGGTCTGATCGGCGTAGTGACCGATCCCTCGGGTGCTCCCGATGAGGGTTCGCCTCGCGGGTCCACCTCTCATCTAGATGGATCCGAAGGTCGAGCTCGGGCTCATTCTGCCAGTTGTTGAGCCCATCCCGCAGATCCTTCGATGTGGGAGGACTATTGGAGGCCATAGAATCTATGGAAGCGTTGTGGATGAAAACCCGAACCTGATGCATAAGTTGCTTGTGGCGGCTTCGTCGAGAGGGTTCCCCCACTGTTGCTTGCGGCCCCATAGGCTGCAGAATAGACTGTGAAGCCTGCTGTTTGAGCTGCATGGCTGGTTGGATGGGTGGAGGGAGATCCTCCAGAGGAGGAGGAGGATGAGAAGAGGTTGTTCTATGGTTGGAGTGTGCGGACTTCCTCTTGGGAGGCATGGCTAGGAGTAGCTTTGGCTGAAGGAGGAAGGTTGGATTGCTTGTCGAGACTTCCCACAGACGGCGCCAATCTATTGCCGTTGAATCTAGTATGGGGGCAATAGACAGAATTTGCAGATTCGTAGGAACTCCGATAGGCTGAATATTGCTTCTTTCCTTGTTGACAAGTTGACTCCTTGGTGCTCCCGCGGACCTGCACAAACGTTCGAAACACCGGGATGGATCCCGGCGACGAACCCTCCGACGCTCTTGTCAATACCAGGAAAAGTAAAGGAAAAGAGCTTGAGTGGACAAAAAGTGATCACCTGTGACAGTAGGAGGTAGGGGGTATTTATAGTCACCATGGGGATCTATTTCAGGATGAGAATGAATCCCTACTTCCCGGTGCGGCTGGATAGAGGTGGTTAGAACCACCTCCTCAGGATAAGGACGAGCCAGGATTTCATCATATCCTGTGGAACTGGTCGTTAACGGCTTCTGACCCGCTCTTAGTCGAACGGATCTGTTTATGGGTTATCAGGTCCAAGAGGAGGGACCCGGTTCCCATTTCAGACCCATTTGTAAGTGAAATTACCATCTTGCCCCTGTAACTTTAAGATTCGTGCCCAATTTGAATGGTTCCGATTTAACCTCATTTTTAGCCATATCACACTATATACCTACATATATAACCAATCATCCAATATTTTCAAATTAACAATCATCCAATATTTTACAATTAACAAACATTAACAAACATGTTCAATAATAATGCTTAATTAACCCCAAATTAAAAATCCAATGTTAATGCTTCAAATTTTGGGTGATTTTGAAGATCCAATGTTTACTTGGAAAATCAAAAAATTTGGGTGATTTTGGGTCGAATTAACAAACATACAATGTTAATGCTTCAAAATTAACACGAAATTAAAAAAACAAAAGTATGAGAAATATACCGTTAAAGTAAGGTGATTGAATAGGTAAATAGTGAATAGGAGGTCGAAGAAGCTCCTTCAACCTCACTCTTTATCCCCATATTCAAAAATGAACGAACTCTTGGATATTGGGGTTTAGGATGTTTGGGTTAATCGAGGATGAGATACAGATGAGAGAAGTGGAAAATCGAAACGATATGAGAGATGCGAGGAATTTTGGGTTAATCGACGAAAATTTAAGATGAAATGGGTTAGGGTTTCGGGGTTAGAAGAGGAAGAGGAAGATAGAGAGTTGAAAGAGAAATGGAGGTCGAAATTCGAGCCCGGGGTCTAAAAAAGCCCCAATCGACACTCGCATTTTGAAAAATCCCATCGCTTTTTGAGAAGCGAGTCGAGGCAAGTGAAAATCAAAGCCTCACACTAACTTTCTGAAAAAGTGATGAGGTTTTTCCCACACTTGCTTTTTCAGAAAGCGAGTAGGGCATTTTGGGAATTTTTAAAAAAAAGTAGGGCAGTTTGGGAATAACTTTCAAAAAAAGGGACAGTTTGGGAAAAAATTCCCCAACCCAATTGAATTTACAAGGTTAGGCCCAACCATAGAAATTAGGTTTCATAAACATATATACTACTATATACCATACATAAATTAATTTGATTGTGTGGCTACTAATAGAATTTGTTGAATGCTGCGAAAATTTATTCATGTATTTATGATTGATTTCTTGAAATTTGAATATATATTGCTAACTTCTAATAGGTATGGAGAATGGGGAAGGCTGCTCACAACTCGGTGAAAATTTTTTGTCGGTTTTACACTCATAGTTGACAAGCATCTAATACCAAAGCTAGGTATGATATTTGATACCTTTGAACAAGCAGAATATTTTTATGATAGTTATGCGAAAGGTGGTGGCTTTCAAATACTAATTACCAGATTCTGACGGGGTAGTGGGTATTTACAGTCGCCTTTGATACCAGTTTCGAGATAATCATTTATCTCTACTTCCCAGTGTTTCTAGATAAGAAATAGAGTTTAAATTCCTTATGATAAGAGATTTAGTTTAAACTGTCTCTTAGGGATAATCATGAATTTAAATAACTCTTTAAATGACCTGGGTTTATTTATAATGGGCTGTCACCCTAACCCAGTAAGGCATACCCATTTTTGGGTTATTGGGTTTGGAAAAGACTCAGTTCCCATTTTCGGACACGCTTATAATGGAAATCACTGTTTTACCCCTGAGAGCTTTCAGATTCGTGCCCAATTTGAACGGTCCCAATTTGGTTCTATTTCTAGTCATATCACAAGCCCCTACTCCCAAAGACTGAGTTTCGCAGCGTTCTCGGGCACGTTTACACCTCGCTTGGGGTGTAACGGTGCTTTTGTAAGTTTTTAAAATACTTAGAATTACTTTTAGAATTTTCTATATTTTTTGTGAGTTTTTCAGATTTTTCTGAATTTTTTATTCTATTTTTAATTAAAATAATTAATTTTCGAAAGTTTAAATTTATTATTCTAATTTAATAATTATATTTTCAGAATTAATAATTATTTTTAGAATTTTTGATTAACTTTTTTGTTTTTTGATCATTTTTTCGAATTTAAATAATTAATTTTCGAAAGTTTTAATTAATTATTCTTGATGACGTGGTGAAATCTAGATCGTCGCTCACGATCACGGGCGGATGTAACACCCTGCAAAATTGAGTTATGAAAATTTTGTCATCGTGTGTTACGCACGTGTATTTTCTACTGTTACGAGTAATATTCATAACCTACTTTTATATAAATGTTATACGCATCTTATATTCCGATTATTCAAAAGTTTTTGTTTTCTCAAAACTCGTTTTATATTATTTTGAACCAACTCAAGCATTTATTTTAATCTTTGTGTTTTTATGTATATTGCACGTCCTTTCAATACACGTGTTGCTTACGTATATTTTTCGTTACGTGAAATATTCGAACATTGTTAATATACATATTCTACGTATTTTTTATTTTGACTGTTTTTCGTTCTCTTAAAATAAATTTTAATAATTTTGCACGTGCATTGCACATAAAATTTTATATGTATGATTATCTGTAAAATTTTCTAAGAAATAATGCACATTTTTCTTCTCACTTTATTTATTACACTTATTATTATTTATTTTATGAAAATCCATGGGCCTAAAATTATTTTTTTAAAGCCCACAAAAATTATTTAAATAAAACCTACACACAACTTGTCATGTAGAATACCCAATTTTATTCAATAAAAATAAACTATTAAATGAGTGGTGTATACAAAGCACGTGCACCTGCACACGTGCAATGTACACACCAGGGAAATGGCCGGCTGTGTATTGCTGACATGGTGAGTGGGGAGAAGAGAAGTGGGGTAGTGGGAAATTGGTTATAATAACAACCCTATAATTAATCTTACTAATACCCCTAATCTAAAGCTAACTACTACACAAATTTTATTAATCAAAAGCAAACCAAAAAGAAGAATAGGCAGAGGGCTTTCGGGTGAGGCTGACTGAAAATTTCGGTGGGTCTTTTTGGGATCATTTTGGGAGTTCTGTGAAGGGGATTGCCACTAGTACACTATCTAAGAGGTGGGTGTCTCTACTTACTTTATAATTTGTAGTTTAATTGTATGTTTAGGAGATTTGGGGTTTGAATTGTAGATGTATTTGCATTGTGTATCTTCTAATTTTGGTGTGATGCATGTTGTATGGAAATCTAAAATTCTACTGATTGAATGAAATGCATGTTAAATGGGAAAATTATGATGTAGATTTTATGTGAAATTAAATTACAAGTTGTGCAAATTATTATATGTGATGTCATGCAAATTTTAATTTAGTATAAGTAGATTTTATAGACAAATTGTGAAAGAAATTGAATTGTGTTTGATTTGATTTGATTATAAAATTTTGGAGGAAATTCCCATCATGTTAATTAACATTGAAAAGAGAAAAATATATGTATGTGTTATAGAGTAGTATTTATAATTTAATAAAGGCATATGGTGTATAAATGTTCTCAAAATTGCTATCTACTTTTAATTTGTATAGAATCACTTTGTTACAGGAAAAATCAGTAAGATTTCGTTACTGGACATTTTGAATTTTAGAATATAAGCAAATAAAATTAATACGATGAATCGAAGTTGATTTGAATGTATATATTTTAAATAGAGGTTTGGACCAAGGGTTGATTGTTAAACAATTTAATACCGATATAGTCAGATGAGTCGTTGGGCTTTGTGGCTAGCGCATGTGCCTGTGCGCTAGGCGCTGCCACGTGGCAGGCAGGGGCCCCTGTGGTTATGGGTTCGAGTGGCAGTAGGCTCTGTTTGTTTCAAAAAAAAATCAAAAAGTCAGTAAATGTGAGAAGTTGGGTACTTAAGGAACCGAATCCCTATATTGTCGAGAACTGAGCTGGCTCAGTGGGTTGGCGCTTGTTTCTCTTGTTGTTGGTGCTGGTTCGAGCCAGGGGGTTGTTGTTTGGATAAAAAAATTATTTTTTTAATGATTTGAGTATTTTAAAGGGGTGAAAACTTCCTAATATTCATAAAATAATACTAGAATCATTTTGGAGTTATTTTACACTATTCAAAAAATATTTTTTGATAATCAAAAAGGCATGTTGTGTTTATTGTAAGTTGGAGTTCAATTTTAAAGTAAATGTGGTTGAAAATATTAAAATTGATTTTTGTAAAATTAAAGTGAAGTGTTGAATTGGAGATTGAGAAATTTATGTGTTGATTTTAAAGGAGTTTGGTGCAAATTAAATAAATGAGTTCTGATTGAAATATGCATTAATATGAAAAGGAGCTTTAAATGTTTGGAAATGGTTAATTTTTGAAGAAAAGAGTTTCGAGAAAACTTTGAAAGTGATTGATTTGATTGGTTAATTAAAAAGTTGTTTATAAGAAATTTAATTTTGGAATTGTTATTGAATGAGTTATAAAAGTTGAATACTTCTTGGATAAAGAGAATTGTTGAATAAAGTCGAAATATTTATGTTGAGATTGGCTATAACCTATTTTGATCTCTAAAGTGAGATGGTTGTTGGAATCTAGAGGCTAGGCAAGACCCTGGTAACCGGCATTTGGGATTAATGAGATTTTGAGGAGTAACCAGTGAGGGTTGACTCTCTCTTTGAGAAGTAGCACTACAAGACGCGATGGATTTACCGGCGAATATTCCCCGGAGTTTTACCAGTCACACCGAGGTAGGAAGAGACCAGGAATGGGGCGTCAGAATGGATGGTTATACGGCGGCGGTCTCTATAAAACGCCGGGAAATTATGATATTCACCGGCGTTTTTTATTAAAACGCCGGTGAAGGCCATATTCACCTGCGTTTTAATAAAACACGCAGGTGAATATACAGGTAAAATGTACCAAAAAATCTTCGGCCATTCACCGGCGTTTTTAGTTAAAATGCCGGTATAGGGTTTGGGATAAATTTCCCTCAAACCCAAACCCTACAACATTTCCTCCTTCTCGATCCAAAAAAAAAAATCCTAATTTTTTCCCCTCTCCCGCGCATCTCATGAATTGGCTTTTATTTGCCCCCTCCCCCACCGTCGCCCCTTCCCCCGTCGCCGCCCCCCTCCTCCGACGTCGCCCCTTCCCCCATGTCACCCCCCTTCCCCGCCGTCGCCCCTTCCCCCAGTGGCGGTGATCGGATTCGTGATGAGCGTCGTGAAGTGAGTTTTTTTGTGGATATTATTCTTATTATTATTATTATTATAGGGTTTTGGATTGAGATTTGGTGGTTTTTTGGGATGCAGGTTGGTGCTGTTAGTGTAGGTGCCCTAGAGGCAATACAATGATATTATGTAATCAGTATTATTGACATTATGTTCTATTTGAATATATTAATAATTTATTATGCTTCGTATTTACTGCGTTATAAATGTTAGCATGATAAATGTCCTTAGATTATTAATACGAACTATATGAACATGAGATTATATATAGTATAATAATCTTAAATGTCCCTAGTCGAGTATTATTATTATTAGGACAGTAATAATACATTGAGACTAGTATGTTGATTGATTGATGACCACCTCTCATGGGTCATTAGTATAGAGATACTAAAATCGATACATAGGTAAATGTAAGAGTACATTGTACTGGACAGACCCACTGTGAGATTCAACCATGGAATAAATAAATAAGTGTCATAAGTAATCTCACTGTGATAATGGTGTAATGGTCCTCTGACCTGAAATCATTATATTTCTACACGAGAATTAATGTACTTTGATTCTATCAAAAGTTATCTTTAATCGGGTAATGATAAAGATAGTATTGGGTTCATTATGAATCGTGTGAGAAATGTGAATGATCTAGATGGAATTTAACCCTCCTAATTTTAGGAGCGATATTATCGGCCTCTTGTTTGAGTGAGACTATGAAATGCATGGCCATGCTCAAAAATTGATTTGTTTGAATAGTCTACTCATCGATCAAGAAAATAAAGATTAAATTATTAAGAGGATGACACGAACCATGCCTCTAGTTTAATCTATAATATCAAGGTTAAAAGGATTATATTACACGGAGACATTAGTCACGAAAGATTTAATTGAATCACCAATTATTATTATTACTTGGGTAGCAATGATGTATTACTAGATGCCGCTCATTGTTTATAATTTTATTATTAGATAATAAAATTATTGCCAACGTAATAATAACCTAAAGGGTCACACACTTAGAACGTTTAAAAAGAGTTTTAATTTAAATTCGGAATTTAAATTAAATGATTATAAATTCGAAATTAGTTATTTAATTAATTGAGTTGGACTTGATTAATTAAAGTGTAATTCGAATTTAAATCTTTAAACCGAATCAGTTTGGTTTAGTAGAAGCCCAAACCGATTACGGTTACGCCCACCTCATTCTCTCTTATAAATACATAGAGATGTATTGGTTTAGGGTTTATCTTTTGGCAAATTCGTTTTCCACAAAAACCCTAGCCGCTCCAACTGTTGAGAGGCAAGAGAGAGAGAGAGAGATATAGAGGCAAGCATCATCGGCTAGTACCGGCTCCCTTGATCGTTGGACGATCGGACGTTCGTGTGGACTGCTTTAGAGACGCGGATCTTGCTACAAGGGTTGCGTGGTGATTGTATAACAAGACCTCCATCTTTCAGCCTTCGTAAAACTCTTAAAAGGTAAAATTTTGTTTCTCCATAATCAGCCATGTCTTGTACACGGATCCTAGGGTTAGGGTTTCGGATTTTATGGTTTTACGACTGTTTTTTTTTTCCGCTGCGTTTGTGCCCCGAAATCCTTCAGGTGCCGGGGTGAATGGGTACATCACGGCAGAGAAGAGGAAGGTGAGATTGTTTTGCTTTGAGATTCGGAATTTTAGTGGATTGGATGAGGAATGTGATGGAATGTGTGAATTGTTTGATTGTTGCTTTCGTTGTTGTTTGCATTTTAGGTTTGGTTGAGTAAGTGTGTGGTTGGAAATATAGTTCAGTTAATGATAACTGGAGTTTTGTGGAGTGTAGCCTACAAATATTTCAAACTCTCTTGCAATAATCTGTTAGAAAAAGAACTTAGTAGTAGTAGTAAGAAGAAAGCATAATGCTCAGAATAGATAGCGCCATATATATCAAACAGTTAGCAGAGCTTCATTGTCAACTCATGACGCTATCCCTCATGAGCTTTAAGATTTCTTTCACTAAATGAGGGAGAGATGAGAGCAAGAATTGAAGTGGAGGAGTTAATTTATTGGAGAGCCAAGCTGAGAATGAGAGGTGATTAACTTACTTTAGTTGAGACCCCAAGTTGGATGACATATCTCTTAAAACTGCTTCATTTCTTTGCATATGTGAGTTAAAATTGTACTTTTCAGACGAAAATACTCTTAATCGAAGTAAGTATACTATTTCTTGGCACCATACAATTAGAAAAATATGGTACATCTTAAAAAATATAAGATGAGAGTTTTAAAGTGAGATAATTTAAAGACACTGATGCAAAATTACAGTTGAATGATGGGTCTAAATTGCATATGAAAACAATTGATTTGAATCCAATATGGGCTAGTTGTTTGATAAAAGTTCACTCCATCTTCAATTTTTGAAGCAGCAACAAGTAGTGCTATGTTCAGTTGCTTCATGTTCAGTTGCTTGGTTAAGCTCTATTAGATGTAGAACATTTTGCATATGCAACACACATGAAATTAAGACTAAGCTACACACTGAAAGGCATGTATGGTATAGACACCGTTCTTCAACTATAGTAGTTAAGATTGTATATTTCTGAGCTGGGTTGTTAATAGGGATAATTTGGAGCCAAGTTGCCTAAGTACGAAATTTCAGGTATAGGGATAGTTAAGACTTTCATCTTGTACATATTTCTTTCTTGATGAGCTCGAAATGACCATATATTACCCATCTTGTTTGAATTTTAATTTCAAGGAGCCAAAATTTTGGCTCTACTTACTACTGATTTTTGGTTCATTACAGAACATCGGTTGAGTTTGTTTTGGTTTGGAATATGCTTCAACTACATATACCTGGAATGAAATATATAGGAAGATCTATGTTCATGTTCACTCATTTAATATATGTGTTGCAGTGCTTTTAGTTTTAGCTTCATGTTCAGTTGCTTCATGTTCAGTTGGTTTAACCACATTTAAATTGCCTTCATGTTCAGTTGCTTCATGTTCAGTTAAATTAACCACATTCAGTTGCTTCATGTTCAGTTGCCTTCATGTTCAATTGCTTCATGTTCAGTAAAATGCTTGCAAATTTTTTTATATTGTTTGTGGTTTTGTGTTGTGAAGATGGGTTTCTCACGGGTTTTATGATTTGCTGTAGATGTCACTCATGTCCTTTGTGAACTTGAGTTCTGGATCTGGCCTGGAGTTACTAAGTAACCCTGGCCTAGAGATCCTTACTTTTTTCTTTTTCACTTGTTAAAACCATTTGATCAATTGATTATTACATGGGGCTGTTTTGATCCTTATTTGATACTTGTTAAAACCATTTTATCCTTACTTGTTTGGGGTTGTTTTGTTTAGAACTGAGCAATGGTTTGTCTAGAAGTGTAGCTTCACGAGTTGCTTTTTTGTCTGAATTTGGAGATGAGATGGATAATGTATCTGAAGTTGCACACTATGATTTTTGTAGGAGTGACTAGTGATGGAAATTTTTTTATCTAAACTTTATATACAATTATATCATGATGTCTAGATGAGTATCAGTTTCTAAGATAATGTTCATGCTTGTTGCTTGGGTTTGAAAATGAGATTGTTCTTTCTCATTGGTTTTAAGTGATGATGAGATGGATTATGTAACTGAAGTTGCATACTATGATTTACAGAGGAGTGACTAGTGATGAAATAATCCTGTTTGAACTTATGTTGTGGTTTCAATTGACAGTTATCTCATGAGTATTATAAAAGTATAAGTTTCATCTTAGTTAGTATCTTGTTTGCCTGAATTTGACAGTGAAAATAATCTTTTCACTCTTTGTAACTCAATATTTGAACTCCATATTTTGATACATGAATGTGGTGAGATCACATTATTATGTTCATGAGATTACAATTTGATGATATTATACTATTATGCTTCATTCATATTTTATTGGGGCTCTTTTAGTTTTGCAATTGGTTTTGATTGCAAGAGTGCTAAAGTTTTTTTTTTAATTTAATTTTAATTTTAATTTTTTAAAAAAATTTAAAAATATATCTACCCCGGCATTTTTACAAGCGCCGGGGTAGCTTTCGGTAAAATCTTGCAGTCTATACCGGCGTTTTAAAAACGCCGGTGTAGGTGATGGCCGAAAAAAGTACTTCCAAACGAAACCACCCTTTCGGCGGCATTTTTTGACCGCCGGTGTAGTTTAAACCTATACCGGCGTTCGTAAAAAACCCTAGGGAATGTCCCTAAGCTACAGCAACACACGATTCAACGACACTTGCACCGGCGATTTATAAAACGCCGGTGGTATCTACAGCGGGGTTTTAAAATGCCGGTGAATGTGGAAAAAAATGCCGGTAAAGACTGTTAGTCTTGTAGTGTAGCTAGTGTAGGCTGACTTTCTCTTATGTTGGTATAAGTCCGGTAGGATAAGCTAGCTCTAGATTGTGATGATTATAACTTAAACTTAAGGATAAGCACTAGTTGGTGACATGATGAAACAAGAGCAAATGTTAGTTATGGACTCCAGAATGATCCTTGGAGAGAGACAATCCCCAGTATTCTGGGACGATGGACGTAAGGGCCACAGAATGATCCACGGAACGGGAATGATCTCCAGTATTCCGGGACGAGAGCGACGCTCAGGAGGTATTTGTGCGATGAGGGTTCTAGAATGACCCGCAGGGAGAGACAATCCCCAGTATTCCGGGGCGATAGATGTAAGATCCACAGAATGATCCACGGAGCAGGATTGGTCTCCAGTATTCTGGGGCGAGAACCAATATTCGCAGAGTGTCTAAATCATGTACTAGTCATAGTAGTAAGAAGCATGGCAAGGGATTTAACCCTATAATGTGGAGTACGTAGGTGCTTGCCCTCAGACCTATGTAGAATGGGATACATACAATCCGAACAAGTATGCATTAGTGTCATCATAGCGTAAACATCTGCATTAGGCATTAAGTCATAGCATACACTGACATGTTTAGGATAGTCACTCTTTTACACTTTAATGTGCATTCTAGTGTGTGTTTGCTAAAGTAAGAGAATCGTTATATTACGGCATAGTGAGGATCGCTGTTTTATAATATTGCATCAGTTGTATGCAAAAGACGTGCCCACAGTTTTCAGTGCAGGGCTTGGATTGGCAAAATAACACAAGGATGAATTGATGCTAAAGATTGCTTTCAAATTTAAGTTGTTGATGTTAAAGTTTAAATTTTCATGTTGTATTTATTTATTTCTGCTACGTTGATGTAAAGAACTTGTTGTATAATAAAAAATTTTAAATTCCTTGTAAAATTGTACGAATTTGAAGGCAAAGATCATGTTGTTCTACGAATTACTGTGTTTTGGAATTTGGGGCATTACAGCAGATCGGGAGAAGAATTTTTCTCTCATTTCTCGATCGGGGGCAGCTTTGTTCAGCACGCGCCACCGATCGATCACGATGGTTCGGCATGCTGACACATGGCATTGACCGTAAACCATTTTGCATGATTTCACGATCGGGGGCACGTTTGTTCGGAGCCTATCACCGAACGTTGAAGGTGGTTCGGCTAGGCGACACGCGTCCCGATGACCGTTGACCAGTCAACGATTTTTGTGTGATTTCACGATCGAGAGCACGTTTGTTCGAATCCTGTCACCGAATGTTGAAGATGGCTTGGCTGGGCGACACATGTCCAGTTGACCGTTTGAGCAGTCATTTGATATTCCCGCCGGTTTGAGTTTTTGTCGTTTAGTCTTCGTGGTCGTTTGGACTCCTTAGTTTTATGGTCCTTTACAACCGTTTGGGGGCCTAAGAAGCTCAACCAACATCTCTTGTCTCTATAAGTCTCCAACCCCCTCCCCTACTTCTCCATTCTCTCATTTCATCTCTAAGAAGAATTTTCTTCTCTTCGGCGGTTCTTCTAGCAGTCGCGCCTAGGCATTGCATTTTCCGGCATTATTTTCTGACCATAGCTATCATATCAAGGTAATATATATATATATATATATATATATATATATATATATATATATATACATTATAACCTAGGTCGTGTATATATATATATATATATATATATATATATATATATATATATATATATATATATATATATATATATATATATATATATATATACACGACCTAGGTTATAATGTATATATATACATATATAGGACCTAGGTTATAATGTATATATATACATATATAGGTCGTATATATATATATATATACACGACCTAGGTTATAATGTATATATATACATATATAGGTCGTATATACATTATAACCTAGGTCATATATATATATATATATATATATATATATATATATATATATATATACACACACACACACACACACACGACCTAGGTTATATATACACACACGACCTAGGTTATAACCTAGGTCGTGTGTGTGTGTGTATATATATATATATATATATATATATATATATATATATACGACCTATATATGTATATATGTACATTATAACCTAGGTCGTGTGTATATATATATATATATATATATATATATATATATATATATATATATATATATATATATACGACCTATATATGTATATATATACATTATAACCTAGGTCGTGTGTGTGTATATATATATATATAACCTAGGTCGTGTGTGTGTGTGTGTATATATATATATATATATATATATATATATATATATATATATATATATATATATATATATATATATATATATATATATATATGTATGTATGTATGTATAGCAATGCTCCATTGAAAACGCAAATGTTATGAAAACTCGTGAAAACCACCTAGGCCATTGTTAGAAAGGCTATAATGCATTATAACCTATGCCGTTGTTCCCAACAACGTCCTAGGTTGTTTTCACGTTTTCAACGTTACAGAAGCGTTTTCAATGGAACATTAATCATATATATATATATATATATATATATATATATATATATATATATATATATATATATATATATATATATATATATTATTTTATCTAAGATGTCTACGTTGTTTTTGGGGGACGAGACCTCCTTTTCGAGCCATGGTGGAGTTCGGCAAATAATTCTCTCCCCAAAGTTGGATAAGGGGAAGGAGGTGGTGCAGTCAGTAACCGTAGAGACAATTGTTGAGAGAACCAGAGAAGTGCGAGAATTAGGTAGGCTTCCGAGCCCTTTAACAAACCTCGGTGGAGTTCAGAATTATTCGACCAATCTCTTGTCGAGAGTGATATACATAATGACATCTTCATACGAGGAGAACAGACCACGTGAGCACTCCAAGGTTGACGACATATCATCCATTCGGAGGAATATTTAGGTTGTATTCGAGAGTGCTTTATGATTCCAAGGGAGTTCGACCTTCTCCTCCTGGGACTTGGTGTTAGAGCTTGCTCGGCGACCTCCCCCGATACTTGCTTTTTCTCGTTCGATGCCTTTCTTACAGATCTTCATCTCCCTCTTCGGCCATTTGTGACCGAGGTTCTAAAGTGGTACTCCCTCAGTCCAATTCAGTATATGTCGAACATGTGGAGGCATGTCAACAGCTTCGTTCTACAGTATCAAGCGGCGGGGATCGAGCCTCAATTGAGTGTTCTTAGAAGCCTTTACCGGATTAACCAGAAGAATAAGTCGGAGTATAGATATTATCTTTCACCTTGTCGGGGTGTGAAGCTGATCGATATTCCCAACTCCATCAAATTTTGGAGAGAAAAATACTTCCTTATTCGCAGTTACGAGCCGTGGGTGATGTCCACAAGGTTGAGGGAGGAGGTGCCGAGGAGGGCGAAAGCCGATCCCGTTTTGAGTCCCAAGGAGGATGGGATTGTTATAAAACTTGTGATTCGCCCCTAAGTTTGAAAGATGTAACTAAAGAGTTTCACTTCGCGGGGGGATGCATCTTTGATTTTTTTGGTTTTCCCTTTTTTTTAATATCTTATCTTCTTTCACTTCATATTCTAACCGTCTTTGATTTTTTTGGTTTTCCTTTTTTTTAATATCTTATCTTCTTTCACTTCATATTCTAACCCTTAGTGACTCATTTTGCAGGAGCTATTGGTAAGGATTTTAAGGCGATGATTTCCAAGTGTTCGGGGTTGAGCGACAAAGCCCCTGAAGAGAAGAAGAAAGAGAGCGATCGTGAAGCTTTTGTCTATGAAAGCTGCTTGAGGTTCTGTGTTTGCTTCTCCAGGAGTAAACTTGAGGTCTCCCCCTTCCGCTTCTCTTGCCCCATCCTCCGAGGGATTAACACTTGGGGAATCTCTTGCACTGGAAGCTCCTCCCCTTACATTGACGGCAGAAGCGATTCTCACAGAGGAGCACGAAAAGTTGTTCATCCCTGATTTGCGTGTTATGAAACACGATGGGTTCCTCGGGGACTCTGCAACCTGCATGCAGGCAGTTCATCACCTCCCGACCCCTAAGGATAGAGCTACCAAGGATGCGAGGTCAGTGGGCAACGACGCCTTGGAGATAATCAAGGCCAACCTAGCGGTAAGATCTCAATTACTTCGTCTTGGCACTTAGCTTTCCATGAATTACTAGAGTTGGTTTTTCCCTTTGTAACTTCCAATATTTTCACTCTTGTAGATCACTTGCCACTTCAGCATCATGTTGAAGTAGGTTGCGGAGAAAGAGAATGAGATGAAGGCGACAAGTGACCAGGACCGAGCTGAGCGGACGAAGACAACTAAGGGATTGGAGGAGGCGATGCACTTGTCAGAGTCCCAGGCATCGCAAATTGCCTGGATGAAGTCAGCCTTGGCGAAGGCCAACGACCAGGCCACCCACGAAAAGGAGAGAGTAGACCGAGGGATGGCTCTCCTAGCCAAGGACAAGGAGAAGGCTGCAAAAGAGAAGGAGGATGCGGTGAAGGCGGCAAAGGATGAAGCCAAGGATCATCTGGCCTCGAACATGGTGCAGTCGTATGTCAGGGCTCTTCGGCACGTCGAATTGTGCATCTCGGGGTTCGATCGCTCGGGATACTCCCTATATGATCTTGTTCCTGAGGACGAAGGAAAGGAGGGAGAGTAGGATGAGGGGGATGAGGAGGATGAGGAGGAGGAAAAGGAGGTCGTTGTAGCGGACCCTAAATCCGCTTTAGTATTCGTTCCAGAGGCGATTGAGGGGAGCAGTCGCAAATCTACTCCTCTCGTGGATCAGTTGGCCGAGGTGGACCCTTGACTCCTCTCCTAATCATTCGTCTTTTTGTTTTTTGGTTTTTTACTTTTGTATAGATGCCTAATAGCGGACTGGCCACCGCTTTATTGTATCTTTGCATTGCAGTGAAACTTCCTCCATTCTTATCACGTGTGATGTTTGGTTCTTCTTGAGATTTTTGTGCATCATGTGACTTGGTTGTCTTTGTTAGAGTGATCTATAATTTTCTTTCATCAGCAGGTTGTCACGTACAATGCACGAGATTCTCGGGATCATGAAGTAGCCCGCCTCCGTTCTAGGCTTCAGGTAACGGAGCTGGGGTTCTCTTGTTCGCGAGATAGGCTTTCCAAAGCGGAGGTGAAGCTTAGCCACTTAAGAAGGTCTTGACCCACAGGGATATCGAGGCGAGGCGTAGTGATGAGATTCTTCAAGAAGTACCCCTGATGGGTGTGGAAGATCACTCTCCAGTTGGAGCAACTGTTAGGAAGTCTTCGAAGCTTAAAGCCATTCGCCACTCTTTGTTTGCGGTCACAGTCGAGAGAAACGAGCTGAAGAACGTAGTGCTTGAGAAGAGTTTAGAAGCATCCCATCTTAGGAGAACTATTTTTGAATTTTCGCAGGGGACCAGAGCAAGTGGTGTGCCTCGTTTGAAATTTAGAGTAAATGACGACTCTCTAAAAGTGAGACTTGTTGAACTAGAGACTGAGAACCACCGTTTGAAGCTCCTCCTTGAAGAGGGCAACGTTAGGAGCACTTCTTGCTCTTGTGAAGAGGGTGCCCAAGGGAGGTCCTTCCACGAACTAGCTTTACGCTTATCCAAGGCTCCATAAAACCCTGGTGACGCTCAGAGTGGTGTGGCCGGCTTATCTAGTGGAGCGTCTGTTGGTGGGGCGGAACGAGCAATAGGCCCCAATGGCGCGACCCAATCCGTAGGTTTGGATTTTGCTTCAGGCATTTCGAGGGGAAGGGATATGTTCGATTGAAGGGGGACTCTCCTGTCGGGGTTCTCTTGGTTGTGCGGTAGCTCCATAGCACATTGGGGCATTGTTCGACCCACAATCCTTTCGCAAATTTGTCAAGTCTTTTCTTGATGCCGCTGAGAATTGTTCGGTTGGCATTCTCGGATTTACCGTTGGATTGCGGGTGGAAAATCAAGGAGAATCGTTGTTGGATGTCGAGGTCTGTATAGAACTTGTGGAAGGTCGCCCCTGTGAATTGAGTCCCGTTGTCAGTCACCAGGGTTCGAGGTATGCCAAACCGACAAACAATGTCCTTCCAAAAGAAACGCTGGACCATATTTCCCGTGATCGTTTCTAAGGGTTCCTCTTCGATCCATTTGGAGAAGTAATCAATTGCTACTACAAGGAATTTTCTCTGACCGGTTGCAAGAGGGAAAGGTCCGAGCAGGTCCATCCCCCACATAGCAAAGGGGATTGGAATCGACATGGAAGAGAGCTCGGCTTAAGGCGCCCGTCGGATGAATGAGAACCTTTGGCATGAGGTGCATTGTCGAATGTGTTGTTGGGCGTCGCTTAAGCGTAAGCCAGAAGTAGCCATGATTCAGGATCTTGCGAGCGAGGGATCTAGCTCCCATATGAGCCCCCCCGACCCCTTCATGAACCTCTCTAAGTGCATATTGGGCTTCTTCGGGAGAGAGACACCGAAAGTAGGGTCTGCCATCTCTGGCAGTGTACGAGCGCTTGTACATGACTCCCTCGATGAGTGTATATCACTCGGCTCTCGTTTGAACTTTTATAGCTTCTTTAGGGTCTTGGGGGAGGGTTCCCTTTTCGAGGAACTCGAACGGAGGCTTCATACAGTTCTCCACGAGTGCTGGGGGAGGTATTACCATGAGCTCGAGACTCTCTTCTTCAATGTTGGGCCTTAGGAGGACTTCAATCAGGACAGTGCGGTCAAGTACTTGGAAAGAAGAGGAAGCCAATTTTGATAGGGCATCTGCTTGCCCTTTTCTTCACGAGGGATACAGATGACTTCTGCCCCTTGGAAGGTGGCTAGTAGCTCCTTGACCTGAGCTAGATATTTGATCATGAGGTCATCTCTAGCCTCATAATCTCCTAAGACTTGGTTCGCCACCAACTGGAGTCACTAAATATTGACGTGTTGGGCCCCGACTTTTCGGGCTAGGAATAGGTCGGCAGTGAGTGCTTCATACTCCGCTTCATTGTCGGAAGCTCAAAAGTTGATGCGGAGTGAGTATTGGAGAATGAAGTCATCTGGACCAGTCAGGATGACTCCCACTCCGCTCTCCTCGATGCATGAGGACCCATCTACATAAACGCTCCAAAATGGAGGGTCTTTGATTTCTTCGCGGGGGTTAGGGATGGTTCTTTCCACTGCTAGAGGTTGAGCCTTAATGGCGGTCCTTGGCTGATAGTTTATGTCGTGCTAGCTCAGTTCGATAGACCACTTTATCAGACGTCCCGAGCTCCTTGGCCCGTACAACACTTTCTTGAAGGGTTGGTCGGTAAGAACGACCATTGAGTGGGCCTGGAAGTACAGGCATAGTTTACGAGCAGCCATGATCAGTGCGTAGGCCATCTTCTCTATTTTTGAATAACGGAGCTCCGCATCCCAGAGGAATTTACATACATAGTAGATCAGTCTCTAGACCTTGTCCTCCTCTCTCACCAGGATGGCACTGAGGGTCTGATCTAAAGTGGCAAGGTAAGGGTAAAGGACTTCTCCCGACTTCGGCTTGCTCAGGAGCGGGGGATTGTGTAACGCCCCGGCCCCAAACTCAGACAATTTATTTGTTTATTAGTACAACTGCCAATCACAGGCTGCCTCTCAAAAGGTGGTTAACCAATTTTGTGACTCTTGGTTATAGGCAATTATATTTAAATATTAATTATTCGCTAAATCCCCCCGATGTGGGATTAATTAAATCCCACACCCCTGTGCTCTCGTGCGTGCCAGCACAGTACACCCCTCTACCTCCTGGGACCTACCATCCCACCTTCACCTTACATGGGGGGGGGGGGGGGGGGGGGGGGGGTAGTTCAAAGCAGCCAACAGCCATGTATTCATAATCCATGGCCATTAATTCCATGCAACATTCCTTATAGAAATTCTATAGGCCAACCACACTTCTCACTATGTTTTATTATTATTATTATTATTATTATTATTATTATTATTATTATTATTATTATTATTATTATTATTATTATTATTATATATGTATATATAGAGATAGTTATGTGAGACTATTATTATATATGTATATATAGAGATAGTTATGTGAGACTCATATTTGTATGAGAAAATTTTCCTCATACAAAGTGATAATATTCACTTGGTGGGGCCCTCTTGGAAGATCCACTCCGTCCATCATATTTATCATGTCAATGGATGTATGGGTAGAAAAAACCAAGTGGTTTGGAGGTCATTCATCCATGCATCATTTGGGTCCAATTTGTGATTCGATTTGTATTACTCTTGAAATCGTTCATTTTTCAACCATATGATATATGGGTGAATGATCTCCAAACCACTTGATTTTTTCTACACATGATAAACACGATGGACGGACTGGATCTTCCATAATGGTCCCACCAAGTGAGTATAATCACTTTGTATGAGGAAAATTTTCTCATACTATATGAGGCTCACTTTTCTTTATATATATATATATATATATATATATATATATATATATATATATATATATATATATATATATAGAGAGAGAGAGAGAGAGAGAGAGAGAGAGAGAAACCTTCATTTGCGCACCCCTCTCGTACGCACTTTATATGAGCCGTCAGATCTTCATCATAATCACAATGAAGATCTGATGGCTCTCCTTCTCCTGCTCTCTCCCTTAATGAAAACGGGGGTAAATTAGTGATTTCACCCCCGTTTCTCCTTCTCTCCTTCCCCGCTGTCTCCTCACATCCCACTCTCAGCTCCTTCTTTCCTTCCCCAAATCGATAAAGAGAAAAAAACCCTAGCTACTTCTCCGACCTAATCTCTTCCCCAAATCGACCCTAGCTACTTCTCCGACCTGATCTATTCCGCAAATCGAAGAGCCAAAAACCTCTTCCCCTAATCCCGCTCCAATCCCCAAATGGAAAAAGAGAGAAAAAAAACCCAAGCTCCTTCTCCCACGTCATCTTCCCCAAATCGAAACCCTAAAATTGGATTACTCTCTTCCGAAATCCTAGTCCCAAAACGCTCAGTTCTCTCTCATCGAAATTTCATCGAAATCTCTCTCAGTTCCCTCTCACCGAAATCTACCCGAATCGGATGAGGCTCGGAGTTAAGTTCTGCCATTTTATAGTATGATACTGAAGGGAAGTGTTTGATTCTCACTTTGTTCAGTTTGTTGCATTTTTTACCAGGGTTGCATCAGTAGGCAATGATGAATTTCACAAGATAGTAGGTTTGAGTTGTTATATGATACTACGTTGCTATAATTTGGTAGAATTGAGTAATGAGCCTTTGTTATATGTTAATTTGTTGCATTTGCTATACTTTGCTTTTTCTTCATTTGGTGTTGTTGCTGCATTTGCTACGTAGGCAATGATGTTAATTTATTGCTAGTCTTGCATTTGCTATACATTGCTCACTGTTAGTTGTTACTGCTGCAGCTGTTTAAAATGCTTCCACTCTGCATTTGCAAAATGACTTTAGAGCTTAATTCCACAACATAAACAGTAAACATGATTTCACAACAACATGAATACTCAAAATAAAGTAGGCTCAGAAACAACATAGCTTATTATAAGTGAATTGTTATGCCAATTTTGAATCAACCACAAGTGTATCAAATGCATACAGATTGAGATGCACTATGGCTGCATTATTATGCCATGCCTAATAGCTGCTGCCCAATTTGTAACCTACTATCTTTTGCTGAACTGAGGTTTTATTAACCTACTATCATTTTAAAAAATTGTTTTCTGAGCCTACTTCGATTTCAAAAATTGCCGAAGAGATCACGTCGGAGAATTAGCTAAGGTTTTTTTTCATTAAGGGAGAGAGCGGGTGAAGGAGAGCCATCAAATCTTCATCATGATCACGATGAAGATCAGACGACTATGGTCTCGTGCACACGAGACTGCGCACTATAGGGGTGCGCAACTGAAGACTTCTCTATATATATAATATTCATTCAAACAAACTAGATGGCATGGCATTAATAATTTAATATGCAACCCTAGTCAGTGATGATTGAATTGTTGAGCAATTTGTAGCATATTTTCATTTGGAAATACGGATGCTTGTCCACTTCTCTACTTCATTTGATGCATTGAAGATTCTGAATCTTTTGCTGAACTGAGGTTTTATTAGCCTACTATCGTTTCAAAAAAGTTGTTTTCTCAGCCTACTACCATTTCAAAAATTGCAACATGAATTTAGAGGTTACAAATCATGCAACAACAATGACTACGAAGAGTAACTAATCCTTGTGTTGTTGTTTTTTTTTTCAACAGCATAAGAGGATCAGGAAGACGAGGTACTAGACTAACCGAATCAGAAGATGATGAAGTAGATGGAGCTGAGTTAGCTAAGAAACTGCTTGCTAGAAGAGTTCATGCACACAAGTTTTGTTCAATTGGAGTTGAAATAGCTAATTAAGTTTTGTGTGCAATTTGAGTGTGTTTTCATTTGTTTGTTAATGTAGGACTGGAGAAGACAAGTTTACTGTAGTTATGTGTAATGGATTGTTGTAATGGCTTTGATAAGAATGTACTAGCAAATTTGAAATAAAGTAATCTTTTCTGTGCAATTTGAGTGTGTTTTCATTTGAATTCATTTACAGTATTAGTATATTTTCTTTTATCTTTGATCAGTTATGCAGTAGTACCTGTCTCAATTTTTACAAACGACGACCGATGGATTAATAAGGATTATAGGAATGGGAGCTCTAGTTTTGCTTCTGCAAATGCCCTGTTCTCTATCTCTTTCGATTTCAGCTCTGTTTAAAATTGTTGACGTCTAAGACATGCATTTTGTAGCTTCAATTTCATTTAGTGTGTATATAGGGCTTGTTCGATTTCATTGAGTTGATAAAAGCTCTTCTAACTTTATTTATGCTTGGTAATTCCTCCTTTGTTCTTCATTTGCCCATCTCATACATTTGCCAGAATAAGCATAGTTTGGATTAACCAAAACGTCCAAGTGGTTAAGCATAGTTTGGATCAACCAAAACTGAGATCAAAATTTCAACATCTCAAGCAACAGCGACAAAACTGAGATCAAACAGAAATGCAAAAAAAACTATCACAAATTTCATACTAAATATAAGCTCAAGTACAAAAAATTTTGATTAAGAGAGTGTTAAATGTACAAGTTCGAACAAATATTACACATTGTTGCTGATGCTGCTAAATTTCTAATACATAATAGCTGCTAAATTTCTAATACAAATATAACAAGTTTTGATTAAGCGCTAAATTACACAGTAGCTGCTAATGCTGCTTGAGCTGCGTCTGTTGTTGCTTGAGCGGCGACTGCTGCTATTTGAATTTAGTTGTTACTGCTGCAGTTGTTTAAAATGCGTCCACTCTGCATTTTCAAAATGACTTTAGAGCATAATTTCACAATATAAACAGAGAACATGATTTCACAACAACATGAATACTCAAAATAAAGTAGGCTCAGAAATAACATAGCTTATTATAAGTGAATTGTTATGCCAATTTTGAATCAACCACAAGTGTATCAAATGCATACAAAATGAGAAGCACTATGGCTGCATTATTATGCCATGCCTAATAGCTGCTGCCTAATTTGTAGCACCCCACCTCTCTAAGGATCTACAATGAAGGAACTAATGTAATCAAAATCATAAATTTACATTGGGAAACAAACAACAAAAAGTTTTCAATAAGTCCCTTCATTGCATATCATAAACAGAGCTGTCGAAAGCTAATAAACAACAACAAAAATAGCTCAACCTTGGAACCAAACTGAAACAGACCGAACATACAATCAGCCTGGGAAACGATAGCATACAGAGGAAGAGTGTTGTAGCTACAAAGCACCTGAATAATCACACTGAAGAAGCCATCGCTTCGAACTTTAGCCAAATGAATAGAAGATCTCTTTGATGTAAATTTAAACCACAGTACTAGAAATAATAAGATGAAAACTAGCTTTGCAAAGTGCTAGGATACAATAGAGGTATAGAAAGACTTTATTTCATTACCAAATAACAAGTCTACTTCTCCCATGATGCATGATCTGAAGCCACAGGTGCACTGGAAATATTTATTGGCAGTCAGTTACAAGAAGATTGGAGAGTAGAGATTCTCATTATTATGAGGATGTATATAATAATTCTTGACTTTAGAGCATAATTTCACAACATAAACAAAGATCATGATTTCACAACTCTATGAATACTCAAAATATAGTTGGCTCAGAAACAACATAGCTTTTTCTAAGTGAATTGTTATGCCAGTTTTGAATCACACATAAGTGTATCAATGCATAAAAATTGAAAAGCACTATGGCTGCATTATTATGCCATGATTAATAGCTATTCACAGAGTTGTAGCTTATGAACAAAATTAAACTTGACTTGGTAGGTGGGGGAAACACATAATTGAACTTGATCATTTTGACTTTTCATCACTGCCTACAAACACAACAGCAGGAAAAAAAATACATTGGGACTAAATTTAAAACATAACAGTGAATCAAACACTTCCCTTACTCTTTTGTTGATCTAAAAGTACATTACTCTTGTATCATTTGGGTCCAATTTTTGGTTCGATTTGTATTACTCTTGAAATCGTTCATTTTTAAACCACATGATGCATGGGTGAATGATCTCCAAACCACTTGATTTTTTCTACACATACATCCATTAGCATGATAAACATGATGAACGAAGTGGATCTTCAATAATGGTCCCACCAAGTGAGTATAATCACTTTGTATGAGGAAAACTTCCTCATACTATATGAGGCTCATTTTTCTTTTATATATATATATATATATATATATATATATATATATATATATATATAGAGAGAGAGAGAGAGAGAGAGAGAGAGAGAGAGAGAGAGAGAGAGAGAGAAACCTTCAGTTGCGCACCCCTCTCATGTGCAAATTACTCAATAATTCAACAATTTGCAGTATTTCCAAATAAAAAAATACTGCAAATTACTCAACAATTCCATCATCACTGACTAGGGCTGCATATTAATGCCATGCCATCTAGTTTGTTTAAATGAGTATTTTAACTCAATCGAAACATAAACCATCTCCTTCTCTCCTTCGTGTTCCCTCATTCATTTGCAAAACTAACAGTGAGCAATGTATAGAAAATGCAAGACTAGCAGTAAATTAACATCATTGCCTACATAGCAAATGCAGCAACAACACCAAATGAAGAAAAAGCAAAGTATAGCAAATGCAACAAATTAAAATATAGCAAAGACTCATTACTCAATTCTACCAAATTATAGCAACTTAGTATCATATAACAACTCAAGCCTACTATCTTATGAAATTCATCATTGCCTACTGATGCAACCATGATAAAAAATGCAACAAACTGAACAAAGTGAGAATCAATCACTTCCCTTTAGTATCATACTATCAAATGGCAGAACTCAACTCCGAGCCTCATCCGATTTGGGTAGATTTCGATGAGAGAGAACTGAGAGAGATTTCAATGAGATTTCGATGAGAGAGAACTGAGCGTTTTGGGGCTAGGATTTCGGAAGAGAGTAATCCAATTTTAGGGTTTCGATTTGGGGAAGATGACGTGGGAGAAGGAGCTAGGGTTTCTTTTTCTCTTTTTCCATTTGGGGATTGGAGCGGGATTAGAGGAAGAGGTTTCTGGCTCTTCGATTTGGGGAAGAGATCAGGTCGGAGAAGTAGCTAGGGTCGATTTGGGGAAGAGATCAGGTCGGAAAGTAGCTAGGGTTTTTTTCTCTTTATCGATTTGGGGAAGGAAAGAAGGAGCTGAGAGCGGGATGTGAGGAGACAGCGGGGAAGGAGAGAAGGAGAAACGGGGGTGAAATCACTAATTTACCCCCGTTCTCATTAAGGGGGAGAGCAGGAGAAGGAGAGCCATCAGATCTTCATCGTGATTATGATGAAGATCAGACGACTCAGATAGAGTGCGCACAAGAGTGCGCACGAGAGGGGTGCACAACTGAAGGTTTCTCTCTCTCTCTCTCTCTCTCTCTCTCTCTCTCTCTCTCTCTCTCTCTCTCTCTCTATATATATATATATATATATATATATATATATATATATATATATATATATATATGGGAAATGCTCCATTGAAAACGTACTATAGCATGGAAAACGTGAAAACAAACGTAGGCCGTTGTTAGGAACAACGGCCTAAGTTGTGAAAACCCGTGAAAACAACTTATAACCTAGGCCGTTGTTCCTAACAACAGCCTAGGTTTGTTTTCACGTTTTCCATGCTATAGTACGTTTTCAATGGAGCATTTCCCATATATATATATATGTGTGTGTGTGTGTGTGTGTGTGTGTGTGTGTGTGTGTGTGTGTGTGTGTGTGTGTGTCGATGTAGAGTGGAGTACCCTGATTCAGCTAGCATATTGCCCTGGCTGTGACTGCTCCCTCTCAGGCATACCCCGATTCAGCTAGCAATATACCCTGGCCCCTGGCTGCACCAGCGACCGCTCCCTCTTAGACGACCTCCAACCCACTCTTACCCACAATCGGTGTCAAAAGTGGGTTCTGATACCATTTGTAATGCCTTGGCTCCAAACTCAAACATTTTATTTATTTATTAGTACAACTGCCCACCACAGGCTGCCTCTCAAAAAGGTGTTTAACCAATTTAGTAACTCTTGGTCATAGGCAATTATATTTAAATATTAATTATTCACTAAATCCCCCTAATGTGAGATTAATTAAATCCCACACCCCTATGCTCTCATGCGTGCCAACACAGCACACCCCTCTGCCTCCTGGGACCCACCATCCCACCTTCACCTCACGTGGGGGGGGGGGGGGGGGGTGTCAAAGCAGCCAATAACCATGTATTCATAATCCATGGCCATTAATTCCATGCAACATCCCCTGTAGAAACTCTATAGGCCAACACACTTCTCACTATGTATTACTATTATTACTATTATTATTATTATTATTATTATTATTATTATTATTATTATTATTATTATTATTATTATTATATATACCCTTTTAAGTACATGGTGTTACAGATTGACTAGATACGCCTTGAGTTGCTCAAAGGACTTCTGCTGTGATTGTCCCCACTCAAAACCTTTCGCCCTCATTAGGACCTCAAAAAAAGGGAGACACTTCTCTCCTGATTTGGAGAGGAAGCTCCCAATGGCGGCGAGGTGCCCTGTAAGTTTTTGGACTTCTTTGATGTTGGATGGGGGAGCCCTATCCAATATAGCTCGGATCTTTTTTGGGTTAACCTCTATCCCCCTCTGGCTGACCATAAACCCAAGGAATTTGTCTGAAGATATGCCAAAGACACACTTGGATGGATTGAGTCTCATGTTGTGCTTTCGTAAGACATCGAAGGCTTCCTGGAGGTCGGTCACATGGTTTTTTTTGCTGAGGCTTTTTACCAGCATGTAATCTACGTAGACTTCTATGTTCCTGTAGATCTATTCCTTGAAGATCTTGTTGACAAGGCATTGATAAATTGCTTCGGTGTTCTTTAGTCCAAAGGGCATGACGCGGTAACAATAAAGGCTTTGATCAGTAGTAAAAGAGGTCTTCGGAATGTTGGGGGGGGGACATTCTGATCTGATTATACCCTGAGAAAGCATCCATGAAACGTACGAGCTCATAACCGGAAGTGGCGTCAATCAGGGCATCGATGCTGGGAAGTGAGAACGGGTCTTTTGGACACGCTCTGTTCAAGTCTGTGAAGTCGATGCAAATTCTCCACTTACTATTAGCCTTTTTTACCATTACTAAATTTGCGAGCCATTAGGGGTAATTGACCTCTTAGATGAGCCAGGTTGGTAGGAGTTTATCTACTTCCTCTTTGATGGCTTGTTGTCAGTCCGGGGCAAATTTTTGGCGCTTCTGCTAAACTGGCTTGGCTTCAGGGGCTATGCTGAGGTGATGCATGAGTAATTCTTCTAAAATACCAGGCATATCGACAGCGGACTAGGCAAACATGTCTTAGTTCCCCCTAATGCAATAAACGATCTCTTCCTTGACATGGTGGGGGAGGACTTTGCTCACTTGGAACGTCTAGGTAGAATCCTCCTCAGAAAAGGGGATCTCTTCTAGCTCGTCCATTGGCTCCGAGATGGCTTGGTTGTTCCCTTGGGGAGCTCTAGCACTTTGAGAGAATGGACCGGGCCTCCCATTGAAGTCATATAGAATTTTTTAGCAGTCTACTGGCTTCCCTTGACTTCTCCCACCCCCGCCGAGGTTGGGAATATCATCTTCATGTGAAAGACCGAGGGCACGGTATGAAGCGCAGCTAGGCCGGGTCTGCCAAGGATGGCATTGTAAGCAACTTTCACATCGAAGACCACAAAGTCCATGGGCTCTGTTCGGATTTTCGGGGCCTTTCCAGCAGTTTACATCGAGAGTGACAACTACCCGATTGTTACTGGCACTCCAGAGAACCCGTGGAGAGTGTAGCCAACAGGTTTTAGGCGATCTCGAGAGAGCTTAAGGCCTTTGAAGGCTTCCAGGAAGAGGATATTTGATAGAACTACTGTTGTTGACCAAGATCCAGCATACTTCGTGATTGGCCATGTTGAGAGGGATGACGAGGGTATCACAGTGGGGCATTCGGATGCCTTCCAGATCCTTGTCCGAGAATGTCACCGGAATCTCAAGGCCCTTCGGTGGTGGAAAGTTCTACACTGAGTTAACTTCTCGGGTGAAGGTCTTGCGGGAGGAGTTCGACTCTCCCCTCATTGGCCCTCCATGGATGAGGTAGAGGATAGCCCCAGGTTTGGATTCTTGGGACTCGACGGATCTTTCAGCTCGCTTGATGGCTCCCCGGGGTGGAGGAGGATCGGCTCTGTCCTTCCTGACGAACTTGGTCAGCTGCCATCGCTGAATGAGGGCTTTGATCTCCTCTTTAAGGGCCCAGCAATTTTTCGTTTCATGGTCGTGGTCCCTGTGGAAACGGCACAACTTGTCTCTGTTCCTTCTCTTACTAGGGGTATTCATCTTTGGGGGAGGTTGGAGCAATCCTTCCTTGTCCACTTTCATAAGGACAGCCGAGATGTGGCATTGAGGGGGGTGAACTTTTCAAAGCAAGGAGGAGGGCGATGCTGGCCACTATTATCTTTTTAGAGCTTCTTGGGACCTTCTTCATCCCAACCCTTCTGTTTGTTCCTGGATGGGGGATCTTTCTTATCATGGGGATGCAAGGCCTCTTCAGCCTAGATGTACTTCTCACTCCTCAGCAGGAGTTCCGAGAAGTCCCTAGGAGGCTTCTTAGCAAGGGATGCCTTCAGATCAGCATGGTTGATGTTGTACCGGAATGCTGCAGAGGCCACTGATTGGTCGAGAGAGACGATGGACCAAGCTTCGGTGGTCAAGCGCCAAACATAATCTCTTAGGTGCTCACATTTCCTTTGACTTGGGGCTAGCAAAGATGCGCTCATTTTCTGGCTCGGTGGATGTTGACAAAATGGGTGACGAAAAGCTCCTCAAACTGGTCACACGAGAAGATAGAGGCTGGGGACAAATGGGAGTACCATTCTCTAACTGGTCCCTTCAATGTGGCCGGGAAAGTCTTGCAGAGGAGTGCATCCGAGGCTTGGTGGATCATCATGAGAGTTTTAAACCTCTCGATGTGATCGGCCGGGTCTGACTCCCCTTTGTAGAATTCAAAGTGGGGCAAGTTGAAGGTCTCGGGGACCGGGGCTTCCATGATGGCCCTGGAGAAGGGGGGATCTGCTTGGGCAAAAATTATTGGTTCGTTGTTCTTCTTCGAGGTTGATTTTGCTAATGCGCATCTCCATCTCTCGAAAGCGGTGATGGACCGAATCGTCCCTCTAGTCAAATCTAATCGACCCTTGGGACTCTCCTTCATGAGGGGTGGCATGGTGAGGGCTAGGTACGCATCGATCATGACTTGGAGTGAGGGCGTCGCAAGATGTCATCTATGAAGTCTTGGAATTCCGCCTGGGTGACTGGTGCCCCTCCATCCCGGCGAACTCTTGGTGCTGATTAGCTCGTTGGGGTGAAGCTTCTTCGCTTACGACGAGGAGGGGACCTCTCCGAGTCCTGGGGAAGGGAGACCTTCTGGGTCTCGGCCTTTGGGGAGAACGGCCCCTCTAGCCTCTCTGGTGCTTTGGATGAGGGACCTCAATCCGGGCTTGCCTCTCATTCAAGCGGGTTCGGAGGTTGACCCTTTGTTGACAGTTGATGATAACTTGATGGAGGTCTCTTGCATCCTGAGGACTATGCGAGGCCACCAAGTCAGTGGAAGGATTGTGGATCGAGACATGGTCATGGAGAGAGGACTCAGCGGTTAGAGCATCGCTTTCATACGGCAAGAGTCATTGGTTCAAATCCAATAGTAGGTAAAACTGGTCGAAACCCCCACTTTTTCCAGGGGGTTGTTTTTGACGGCTTCGACAGAAGCCCCCCGCGCAGCCCCTCTGGACATTGGGCGAGTCTGTTGGGGAGGTAGCTATTCATGCTGAGGCTACTGAACTCGTTGATCATGTTGAGGGGGAACATCCTCAAGTGGGGGTGGAGCAGGAAAAGGGGTGGCTCTTCGGCTTGACGTCGTCACCTTTCTATTTCCTACCGGCGAGTATGGTTGGATTGCTTTTTCCGAATTCTCACAGACGGTGCTAATCTGTTGCTGCTAATTTTGGTGTGGGAGCAAACAGATGATTTGTGAATTCTTTTGGAACCAATAAAAGCTAACATTTTTACTACTTGCCAATGTTGACCGTTCTCAACGTTGTTGCTGGCCTGCAAAAAGTTCGAAACACCGGGATTGATCCTAGTGACGAACCCTTCGACGCTCAAGTCAGTAATCTAAAAGATTATGAGAGAGCTTTTGTGTAGAAAAAATACTGGTTACCAGATTCTGACGGGAGTAGGGATATTTATAGTCGCCTTTGGGACCAGTTTCGAGATAATCATTTATCTCTATTTTCCGGTGTTTCTGAATAAGAAATAGAGTCTAAATTTCTTCATGATAAGAGATTCGGTTTAAACCGACTTTTAGGGATAATCATGAATTTAAATAACTCTTTAAATGAACCAAAATCGTCTTTTAGTGATAATCATGAATTTGCAATCGCTATGAACCAAGTCAAAACATTAAACAATCTATATACTATTTTAATGAGAGAGTTGAGATTTGTAACAAACAAATTCTAACATTGTAACTATATAAACATGTATAATACATGTCTAAACTATATCCAACAAATATAAATGTGCACCGCACGTGTAACCCAAATCAAAATATTCAAATATAAACTTTTTTTTTTCTTATTCGATGTATATTTATTTAATTTGATGATTATACTTTTTATAAACGTATATTGCACGTACATTATACTAATTAGAAGTATTCAAAAGATTTTGCAATGTTCAGTACCCCAAAAAAAAAAAAAAAATCGTTCTTAAATATGGGGGATCTAAATCAACATTTCCCTTCCTGAAAAGTGAAACCCACCGAATTCGGAAAGGAACAACTACACCGCAAGGCAGAATATTCCATTCGTTCGTACTCGCTTATTCTCCAAAAATGTTCCATCGAATATTCGCACCACCTCCCTCCCTTAACCTACCTGTGCGGAACACAATACTTAGCCTACACTTACCAATGAAAACAAATTTCTTTAAATATATCTACATCTTCGTTGATAAGTTCCGGTTAATTAAAACTGAACAGTAGAATAGTCCAAACTTGAAGCACATCACATCCAATCAGTTATTGCCACGTAATATCAAGAACTGCAAAACCACAAAAGTTTTGATTTGCTCCAAAATATTTATCCAATTACAAAAGATCCCTAGATTTCCTTCGTGACTTCAAATTGTACACCAACTAGGAAACGTAGGAGGAGAGAGAGAGAGAGAGAGAGAGAGAGAGAGAGAGAGAGAGTATATATTTGATATTCATAGTGCATAGTTTTTGGTCATTTTGATCTTTCATATAGTTTTGTTTGATTCCATGAAGGCCATGGCTATTGCTTTCATGGTAACTGCTTATGCTATTCCTATCCTTCTTTTGTCTTCATTTGCCTCGGCCGAGTTGCACAAGGTCGAACATTCGGTAAAGAGCGATGGGAGGTTGAGCCTCCTGGTTGTTGGAGATTGGGGACGAAGAGGTGAATTTAACCAATCACAAGTTGCATATCAGGTATTGTAATTTTTTGTACATTATGTTAATTAGCTCTTTAATGAGACATGATGATGCATGATACTTTATTTACGGGGCCGGGTTTAAACTTTGAGTGTGTTCTTTTGATCTTAGCATGAAGGAATTAGGAAGGGCATTCTTAGATATATATATAATAATCTTTTCTAATATATATAAATCTTATAAAAGATTTAAGGCCTACGAGAAAACAGGTAGAAATTTAATTCCTGTATAGAAGCATAAGAGTTCGTTGGAATAACCAATATTTCAATATTAAATGAATAGTGTTCGATCTAATGAAGCCTTATTTGAAACTAAATTTAATTTAATTATTGAAGTACATTATATATATATATATATATATATATATATATATAGATGGGGGAAATAGCTGAGAAGTTGGAGATTGACTTTGTGATATCTACGGGCGATAATTTCTACGAAAATGGGTTAAACAGCGTAGACGACAAGCAATTTGAAGAGTCATTTACAAATATATACACTGCAAAAGGATTGCAAAAGCAATGGTATAGCGGTAAAGTTTCTCAAAATTACTCAATTACTTTTACCTTACAAAATACTACTTTATTTATTGGATGATATCATTTAATTTGCGTTAAAATTACCTAGCTGCAGTTCTTGGCAATCATGACTATAGAGGTGATGTGCAAGCACAACTAAGCACAGTTCTTCGCCAAATTGATAGTCGTTGGTTCTGCATGAGATCATTTACTGTTGATGCAGGAGGTAAAACAAAACATAATTAATTTAATCTTTTTTATTTATTTATTTTTTTTTTTAAAAAAACTACTATGGATTCCATCTTTTTCTACTTGACTTGTATAAAACTCCAATTTCACGACAGAGACATCTAACTAGCTATTGAATGCTTTGCACATGACTCATAATTAATTTAGCAATATTCACTAAATTAATATTAATATATATTGGTTTCTTAATTTCAATTAGAAATAGCACAATTCTTCTTTGTGGACACTTCCCCATTTGTGAAGGATTACTGGACTAACCCAGAAGACCACCACTACGATTGGAGAAACGTTACTCCTCGTGAGTCCTACATCTCAACTACCTTAAAGGTATAGCTATATATATATATATGTATGTTTTTCTTTAAATAATTCCTATATATTGGATAATTCGCTATATTATTAATTAATGGTTGATAAAATAGGATTTAGATGCGGCGTTGAAACAGTCTACAGCTACATGGAAGTTTGTTGTCGGACACCATGCGATCCGGAGTGTTAGCGAGCATGGAGATACAGTCGAACTTGTAGAGGAGCTTTTACCAATCCTTAAGGTATTAATTAATCAACAAATTTGTAATATTTCAAAATGCATGCAATGTGTTACACTACAAACTCTTAAATTGATCCGATCACTAAAATATACATTAATGAATTATGAAAACTTTTCAGGCGAATGGAGTTGATCTCTATATCAATGGGCACGATCACTGCCTCCAACACATTAGTAGCAACGATAGGTAAATTGTAACTTTTGAATTGGACTACTGTTGTTAGTTATAACCATAAGTTTCAAATTGATCGAATAGTACTATACTGAGTATATTGTTATTTGTGTTAGTCCAATCCAATACCTTACAAGTGGAGGAGGTTCAAAGGCATGGAGGGGAGTCTACACTCCGAATGCAGACACAGTGCAGTTCTTTTACGATGGTCAAGGATTCATGTCGATGGAGCTCAGCAACGTTGAAGTGAAAGTTATCTTCTATGATGTTTTTGGACAAAATTTGCATGAGTTTAGCTTGACCAAAAATGTACATCCGTCAATGTAGAAGGGAAAATAAGATTAGTAGAATAGGCTATGTACAAGAAGATTGATGCATCCAATGTCGAGGATTGTAATGCCATTGTTGTATTATTAGTTGACAATAAAAGTTCGTGATTTCTAGCGAAGAATACAACAGAAATATGGAGACCATGTTGTCCACCATATGAGTTACACATATGAGTTACATAGCAAGTGCATTGAAGATGACTTACTAAACTATTCATTTTTTCCCCTATCCCGCGTAATGTGAATAATTATGTTGTACGTACTAGAAGTTACATGCAACTCCAGTTACAACATAAATCATTTATTACGTTGTAGATATTTCTTTTTCGCACTATTTATCATGTTGTAGTTAAAGTTACACACAGGTGCAATTACAACAATAAACTATTTGCGGGAATCATGTCAGGAATATTTTTGCTCAACTTTTCTCTTAGTTCCATCCCCAATCTTAGCTCTTTACTCTGAAATTTGGTTTCTTTTTACGACAAGCAATTGAAGGAACCATGTGGAATTCTTGTTACCATTGCTTCTAAAACTTATGATACACCAAAGTGAGAAACTATTTCTAATCAAATATAATGAAAATTAATACTAATAAACAAGCAAATTCCTCTATTTTTCTTTTAAAATACAAGAGCAATTAACCATTTTATAACTTCGAAGTTCAGGGGCGAAGCCAGAACGAAATTTTCAGGGGGGCCAAGAAAAAATTCTATAACTATATATAAATATATAAGTATTTTTTCATAATTTTAAGGGAGCCAAATAATAAAATTTAATAGATTTAAGGGGGGTTTTTAATAAATTTCAAAAATTTTAAGGAAATTTTGAAAATTTTAGAGGGCCCGGGCCACCCCGGGCCCCCACATAGCTCCGCCACTGTCGAAGTTTTAGCCTAGTGACAAGGCGGCATATAACTTCGAAGCATATATATTTTTAATTTCAGCTTGTTTAGATGGAGAAGAGTATCAACAAGAAAATGTAATTAGTAAGACATGTCAAAAGTAAAGGGATTAATTAAATGAAAGTCAGAACAGAGGTAAATGTTAAGTAGGCTGTAAACAACTAGGCCATCACAAGTTCTTGTATTCACACAACCCCGTCTGATACAGAGTAATGGCAAATCCAGATTGACCCGAACAAGAATGACTGAATATATCAACAATATCACAATGCCTGCAAATACCAAATCGACAAAAAATGAAAATGCATAAGTTGCCCAATCCAATTCCTTCGCCTACATTCAAGGGTGAAGAACCTCTTTCGTCACGCTCCATTCATGCAATCTTCGCCCAAAAATGTTGTAGAACACCACCTTCGCATCTCTGTTTGTCACCTCCATAGACATGAATCCTTGGCCATCATAAAAGAATTTCAAATCATCTTTGATTTAGAAGGAAAACCCCTCTCCATGCCTTTGAACCAGCTCCGCTCGTTAAGTACTGAATAGGACTGCGTGAAAATGTAGCATATGTCAGTCTATCGTTATCGATTAACTTGCACAAAATTTTCAAAGATGGCAAAAACTCCTCTTTGATAAGTTACCTATCTCTGCTACTAATGTGCTAGAGGCAACGATCATGGCCATTAATGTAAAGGTCAATGCCATTGGTCTGTATTATGTTTCATTCGTAAGAAATTAATGAAGTATTCAAAATAAAGGTATACAAATTTAATATTAGATGATAACAGTTGAACTTAATCTACCTTGGGGATTGGGAGAAGTTCTTCCTTAAGTTCTTCAGTATCTCCATGTATGCTGACACTTCGAATGGCATGGTGACCCACGACAAACTTACATGTCGCTGTAGATTCTTTCAAAGCAGTGTCCAGATCCTAAATTCAAGTACCATTATTAATTATTCTTGTTCAACAAACTAATTGATGATTAAATAAGTGTAAATGTACCTTCAAGAGATTTGAGATATACTAGCCGCGCGGAGCGACTTCCCTCCAGTCAATTGTTATCTTTGTATTGGTCCAATATTCCTTGATGAAGGGAGAACGTCGACAAAGAAGGATTGCACAATTCCTGTTAGAAAATTAAAAGAAGAAAGGGGGAAAGGGTAAATAAATACGTACATATAGTTATTTCTTTAAGACAGAACTATGAGGAAACATAAACTGCAAATTTTGTTTTACCTGCATCCACAATGAAAGATCTCATACAAAGCCAACGGTTGTCAAGCTCACGAAGAACAGGGCTCAACTGGGCTAGAACGTCACCTCTATAATCATGATTCCCCAGAACTGCAAACAATTCATAATAGTTAACATGGTCAATAACCTGATTTTTCTTGTAACGTAGGAGGAAAAACTTCATCAGGACCTACCACTATACCATTGCTTCTGCAAGCTCTTTGCAGTGTATATGTTCGTAAAGGACTCCTCAAATAACTTATCATCGTCACCAGTTGAAATTGCAAAATCTATGTCAAGCTCCTCCCCTATCTTTTCCCGTCTGAATATCGGAAATCAATAATTAAGGCCTATAAAACTTCTGTTATCTAATGAAATAGTAGCCTTTGACAATTAGGACTATGAAACTGAAAACGATTCATAATCAAATTGGTGGAAGTTGCAATACCTGAGTTGCAACTAGAGATTGGTTATATTCACCGTGCCTTCCCCAATCTCCAATAACCAAAAGGCTCAAAGACCTATCATTCACAATCGAATGCTCCACCCTCTGCAGCACCCCAAGAGTACAAGAAGAGAAAAGGAGGGTAGAAACAGCAAAGACAAGCATGGAAGCCACGGTTATCACCTTGAAAGTGGGTTTCACCATGACTAACAACAGAGGCAGTTGAGAGTATCACTAACAAGTGACTTCGACTTTCCACTTGAGTTTCTGCTCTCTACAGTCTATACCGTGAAACTATTCATAAGGTACTTTTTGTAGCATGTTGTGCACAGAAAAGGAAATCCAGGGGCCTTCCTGTAAATGGAAAAATTCCCCATAGAAGCCAGTTGCCTTTGATTTATGCTGAAAGTTGCCTGTCACAAAATCTTCATGTTTCACATCCCAAAAAAAAATTTCAGCTATTTCTGGGAAAAGACCCAGATTCCATCAAAAACATGGGTCAAATAACTGACTCCAAACATCACATACAAAACCAGTGGGTTGGCTTCACTAGATATTAGCACTAAAAAAGGGAAGGAAAGAAAAATGTAAAAAGAATTTGACATAGACAGCTTTGTTTCTTTCTCTTTTTTCCCTAATTTTGAATATACAGCACTGTGGAAGGGATGTTTCGATTTATTATTCTAAAAGTTTCAAGCTTCCTATGCTTTGTTGTTGGTTTCCTTATATCATATTCATGAATAAAGATGGTATTTACCATCTAAAATTCAAAGAAAATGAAAGAAAAAAAAACTCTGAACGTCTTGTACTACAACTAATATTTCTTATACATGGTGTTCAGTAATACATAAAAGAGCCTATATAAGTATTTGGTTGGACAATTCCTCTATTGTTTTCTTTTATGGCAGAAGAGGACTTGAATAATGTATCCAATTTACAGTGTATGCCCAAAAAATGAAGTTATAACAATTGCAGAATAGTTCAATGTTTAAAATAATTTTTGGTTAGTCTCTAGTCTCTACTCCCTATCCTATTTTAGTGTAATTTGGCAACATGTTGGCAGTTGGCATGTGTGGTGGAACTGGCAAATCATAATGCACATCAAGTCATTATGCATGTGAACCCCACATTTTCTTTTGAAAGATATAGAAACCCAAATCACTAAACTACAAAGTGATATGAGGACTACTTATAGAAATTGCCTCAAAGCTGGCTGTTAGTAACATAGATAATTCTATCATTCTTTTGTCCTTACTCTGAATTGTTATATATAAGATAGATAATTAAATTGTTCCTAAGTAATCTTAATTTCATATTAGTCCCAATAATGTGAAGTTTACTGACATATAGTCCTTCTAGTTATAGTTGTCATTAAAAACATAAGGCAAGTGGAAACAAGATAAATTAACCAATTTATTTTCTCATGAACCTCTACTACTGTTACCATAGCTGTCCATATCAATTATACTAGGTTTAATGGAAGCAAGATAGAATTTTTATCTGAGAAAGACAAGTATTCTTAGCTAGATATTCTTCTGATATTGATAATATCCACCATTATTGTCGTCTCTATTATAAATGACATTTTCGCCGTAGTCATTGTTGCTTTCACTGCAATAATAGAGAACCGGGAAGGAGCAATCAAAGATGAGTATTTCGGTTAATCAGTATCCTTAAATTGTATTAAACCTTGCCAATTCAGAGATCTTTAATTGAACCACTTTTATGATAATATTCTAGCAACTAATGTACAATTTTAATTTATAAACTAGGATTAATAAATATGGAATTTGTGGAGTGAGTAATATGTTAAATACCTCTTCTGATTTTTTTAACTAGATAGCTAATTTATAATTAAGTGTAGCCTACTCGTCGCTAGCACATTGACAGAATTTTTTTTTTTTTTCAATTATGTCTTAACCTTTATTATAAGTACCCACACATGATATAAATAACATGACTAGAATATCATTTTAATAAATAAAAAATATATGCTCCACAAATTCTAAAAAAGAGGGGAAAAAACAGAAATCTAGAGCTTGATAAAGAATCACCTTAAGTTTCTTCCCAGGGTTTTTGCGAAGATCCACTATTCATCAGAGTTGTTGTTCAGAAGGGTTAACAAAGAATATACTCCGATTAGATACCCAACATGGCATTAATGCAGATAAATCTTTGTGCAATGAATTTACATATTCTTCCCACATTTTAACAACGAGTGCAAAGTCATCCCAACAAAATGAGAGATCCTGCATATCCGAGGAAATTCCACCTAAAACTCTCTCCATAATATGGTGATCTACAGGTAAAACCAATTCTGATCCTTTCGATTTCTTAGTAACAAATAGTAAGTTCGGTTTCATGTTACTTGCGGTCTCTCTTCTTGCTGCTGCTAGTACAGGGGCTTTCCAGTAGTAAAACTGCACCACCTGTTAACAATAGTGGTTCACTTGTAAGTACTTAGATCCAATGCACATGCATTATAATTCAATGCTCATATTAACTATCCATGTTTTATCTAATTATGCAGCATAGCTTCGTTTCACTCATAAAAACAGATTGGTTGTACGCACTCTACTACATCTGCATGTGTCCTCACGAAAACAAGTGACGGAAAGCGACGGATCAGCAGCCATAACGTCGGCGTGGCATGACAAACATCGTCTTGGGTGATCCTCCGCCTTCAGATATCCCGAAGCAACTGATGTGGAAAGTGCTTCCATCCTTTTAGTTCCTTACTCCAATCCTGTTAGTTCGCCAATCTCAAATATGTTCATTGACGATCTTTTTCAGAGCCCCGAGGATTCCGATATTAGCACTGATAGTACGGAAGTGTAACTCACTATTCAAACAACTATTCAGAGTTCCTAGAGCTCCTTGTAAGGCTTGTTGGAAAACTTCTTGTCGAACCTGATTAATCGCTCTTTGTTGTTCAAAATGAAGGGTTTCGTTTTTATAATTTTCTAATTGTTCCAAACTATAAGAAGTAGCATTAATCAAATTAACGTGGGAGGTGGCTTATCTTCTTCTTGTACGTCACAAGCCATTTGTACGAAGGTCAAAACAAATTTGATCTTTTTTCTTTTTTTTTTAGTGGAGATAGTCGCACATAATCACGGCCATATTATTCAAAGCTTGTGGTAAGAATGGGTTTCGTTTAAGTGCCCGGAAATAATATTCCAAAGCCTTCGTATGCTCTCCATTGCTTGTATGTGTAAGGCCTATGTTTGACTCAACTCTCTGCATAAAAAAAATTTAGAAATCCAAAAATTAACCTTAGCCTTATATCATATAGCTTCTGTACGCGTATTTGGTTCTCATATTTACCATAACACGTTGAGTTAAAGATCTACATATCCCGCAAATCATGCATTAAGATAATGAAAAAGCTTTTTCATCTACTGTTATCAAGGAAAATATGTGGATGAATGTACATTAAAAAATATTATATATTACCTGGAGAGCATGCAAGCTGTTGGCAAATTCCTTATCAAATAATTCATCATCTCTAGCCAATTGAACAGGCAGCAAAAGGAGCTCAATACAATCTAAAGATGAATCACCCCTATTGCCAGATGAACAAAGCTGAAACCCTAAAATGTGCATTCTAGCATACCGTATATCAAAACCAAAGTGGTCATCAGAAAACCAATACATATTATCTGAAGCCGGTGAAGGCAATTTCACTTCAATATTAGATAATCTTTGAGAGAGGAGGGAAAACAATTTGGCATCTTCGTCATATTCATTGTTACGAGTGAACCAAAGAGTTAATGTAAGTCTTTCACCGTTGAGTACCTGATATATCAAGAGGAAGAGTAAATCAGAAATTCTCGATCAATTACAGAAAACCATTTTTAAAGGACAGGGATGCACATGCTTGCTCATTATACTAATCAATAGTTGTGAACTAATGTTTATAGACAATAAAAAAGAAGGGTATATGCCATAAAAAATAGTTCAGACTCACGGTATATGCCAGAAAAACTAAATTCAAATTCATTGGTACACATTCCATATATGATATAGCCTATTAACCAAAAGATATTTTCCAACTTTCATGATAATCATAACAAAAAGAGTGAGAGAATGACAAGGTATGGTTAGCGAATCAACAGAAAAGGATAAATGAATTATAATTAGACTGCTAGGTTTTAGGAAATGAATTGAGATATTTGATTGTTAACTTTACACCTGCTCCTATCCATTCTTTTTCTTTTCCGGCTTTCTATCTCATCTTAAAAGACCGGCACAGTAGCTACCAAACCCACAAATATCTTGCCTTTGTTAAGACAATAATAATGCAGGAATAAAATAACAAGAAATAAAACAAAGATTGGACAACGCCAAATTTAATTGGTTCAATAGTCTTAAATGAGCCGAACTCAAGCCTGTTCGCACTTGGCTTGATAGGTTAGGGTTCACCTCGACTCCGAGCACGTTTAGAAGCAATCCAAGCTCAGCTCCGGCCTAGTTCTTTTGTTTAGGACTCAAAGCTCAGTTCATTTGTTCAGCAATCTCTCGAGGCAATTCAACTGGCTCATTTAGAGCTTGGTTCGAGCTCATTTAGAACTTGATTGGCATAGAAATTAAACTACCAGCACGTAAATTTGTTTATGTCCTCGAATGGTTTCGCAAACAGGATTTGAGTCCAAACATCTTGTAACAAAGAAAACAACATGTCATGAAGAACTAAAAAGGAGATATAATAAATTCTTTTTGAATTTTTGGATTTTGCTTTTACTTTTATTTTTAGTTTTATTTTTATTTTTAAGAAAGCATTCAGTAGCGAAGCTCATTTAGTCGTTCATCTAAAAAAAACATATGTTTTGGCCATTTTTCTCTATTATTTACAAATTGAGGTCTGGTTTCTCGCTAGCATAATGTAAGTCAGCAGTGTAGAAGAAAGCAATAACTAGCCAAATTTGTAATTGATAGTCAGGCAGTCTTAAACTCCATACAACCTCAAAAAATAGGCATGGAATTGTCTTTGAAAAAATTGCATCTTACAAAACCAAGAAATGGTAAAACTGGATATGTGTATCTAATCATCCAGATTCAATAGACCAGACTTTTAAACTAAACAGGGGCAATCAAACGGCCCAACTAAACAAGCCTAACCGAGCTTGATCTTCAAACGAGCCAAGTCTAATTGAGGACTACACAAGCCGAGCTCAAACATGAAAATGTTCATGTTGAATCAATTATTTAATAAAACATAAAAAAATTCATGCTTAGTTCATGTAGTAATTAGACAAGCTTGAACGAGCTATTGTCGAGCTAAGCTTCGAGCTTCAAAAAATAATCTACAGCCCTATGATTTAGCCAACATGACCTACATCCACGGCAAGAGGCAGTATGCTTGAAGATTAAAGTTAGTAATCTTCCTTTCTCTCTGTAGCGTATCTCTCTGGTTTTCTATCTGTCACATCGTTTCTGTACACCAACAACTCTCAACATTACGTATTTACCTATGGAGCTCTAATAAGCCTTTAATGAACCTAAAAGTTACAAGAATACGGGATACCTTTATATATACTAGTACTGGAGTTTTGGAGTTTGGGATCAGGATCCATCAACCATCTCCCTCCCTCTAAAAAGACCAAACTCTTCTCTACTATAATCTGGTAGACCCTAGATTATTTCAATGATCCACGGTCAAAATTAGAAATAATGAAAAGGGTTCATCAAAAGCAGAGTTATAAGTAAAAGCAGAACTATATGAAAAATATGACAAATCATGCTCAAAGAAGCAGAGGCTAATTAATAGAAGAGAAAGAAAAGCAAGGAAGACAAAAGGATACCTCATCTACAGAATGAATGTTGCGATCGTCTGCTGTGTAAATCAAAACATCCTGAAGCAAAATTAGTTCCATATATCAGATTCTCTTTTGCAGGACATGAAATATTAGAATTACAAGGAAAAGGAACGAAATGGCTAACTCCAGCAACAGGAACAACAGAGGAAGGCTCCCCATCCTTAAAGTGAAAAATTCCTCCATTAAAATCCTTTCCATGGCTGTTCAAATAACAGACTGCCTGATGGGAGAAAACAAAACAGTTATAACGATTATTGTATAGACATCCAAACTGCCTGCCTCTGGTGCGCTGAGGCTTTTGATAAGCCAACATTTGAAATTTAAATAGAGAGGAAATTTTAGAAAGGAAAAAAATAAATAAATACACATACCGCAAAGTCTCTTTGTTTCAGATAAGGCCTATTGTCATCACTGTGCCATCCAATGTATGCTCCTTTACACCAACTAAATACAAAGAAAAGAAACAAAGAATTTAAGTAGTATAGATCATTAAGTTCAAACAATCTATACGAGTAATCCAACTTTTGTTAGTAACAAATTAACAGACGGATCAGCTTAAAGATGGGAGCATATGGTAGATGATATTCCATAACTTATTTTACACCAACTCATGGAATTCTATAATTGCTATATCAACTAGGAATGCCAAACGAGACAGTTTGGCCCGAAACCGGACCGTACTGCTACTGTAGCGGTCTGGTCCTTCCTTTTTGGGACTGCAGCCCGGTTGGAACCAGACCACTAAGGCCCGTGAACCGGACCCGAACCGTAACCGGGCAGTCCAGCCCGGCGGGCCAACAACGGCCCGCCCGAACAAACCGTTATATTTTTATTTTATTTTTTCAGGGTTAATAAAGGTTGTTTTTACCCTTCCCAGCGACTATAAACAACTAGTTTCTGAGGGTAAATTAAGAATCACAAAAAATACAAAATTCTATAAATAGAGAAGTCTTCTAAGCCATTTTCTTCACACCAAAACTTCCAAACAATTCTCTGAACTCTCTCAATTTATTCTTGCATTTTGTGGAATCTCAAAGTTTGAAGAAGTGCAATCTTGAAGTTCTTTTGGAATCAATCAACATTCAAGAAGCATTCACAACACAACTTTGAGAATTCTTTTAATCCAATATCTTTTTTATAATTCAATATTTGTTACTTGTTAATTTGTTACTTGTTTAATTTTAATTGTATATTTTGCATACAATTATCACATAGTTAAAGTGCACAAGATTCTACCAATGCTTCTCACCCTGTTTATGTTATACATTTAGATACTGATGAGGTTAGAGAGTTGAATACCACAAACATTCCCGATTTTGATTTTTTCGGCCTTCCCCACAATGATGATGAAATTCATTTAGGCGATTCCGAAAAACAAATACCGAGACCTCATATTCTTTCCGAAAATTTAGAGAAAAAATTTCCAATGTACACCAATTTTTAAAAAAAATCCATCTGCGTCCAATCCAAAAGAAGAAAATATGGTATGTAACAAGAATCAAATATTTACTGGATGTTTTGATCGTCTATGCTGATGCCTTATTATTAAATACTGAAGTTCTTTTGTCTCTTATGTACTGGATGTTTTGCTCGTTGTGGTGCTCGCTACGTTGTGGCGCTGTATGTTGCCGGTGGCCTCTTATTCTGTTTATTATTGTCCTGTATTCGGCTCTCTCTATGTCGATGTTTGTAATTTACTTATATCTTTTCTTTGTCTTGTGTTGTTTTGTTTTTCTACTGTTGTTTTGTTTCTGTGTGGCTTCAAGCTTGTAAAGCATACACTGATCCTGTTGTATATATTTGCTTGTACTACGGATTTTTATTCATATACTTATTAGGCTGGGACTCTTCTTTTGTCCTATCCATATGATAAAAAAAATAAGTATCAAATGGCTTGCAAATGGAAAGTGGGTAGCGGGACGGGTACACTTAAACATCATTTGAATAGTAAACACAAGGAAACACAACAAGATCTTATCCAACAAAAATATACCCCAAGACTGGTCATGTAGATAATTTAGTTATGATCATGAAATTGTACATAGGAAAATGACTAAACTCGTCATTAAAGATGAGTAACCATTTACTTATTCCGAAAGTAATAACCTAGAAATGTTTAATCAACTCACTCTAAACCCCTATTCAAAAGAATTTCTAGAAACCTTTAAATCTGATTGTATTAAACTATATAATGAGCATAAAGATAACGTTAGTTGCAACTTTGCCTTCTTTACCTTCTAAAGTTACATTAACTAGTGATTGTTAGGAAGGTTGTAATGATATTCTCGTTATGTGCACTTATCATTAGATTGATAGTGATTGGATCCTTCATAAAAGGAATATACAATTTGGTTATTTGATGTATTCCCATAATTGTGCGATTATTGCGTCATAAATTAGAGAAGCATGTAACTTTTTTGGTATTGAAGATAAAATTATGTCCATTAGCTTTGATAATGCCGCCAATAATAAAAAAGCAGTTCATTCATTAATTGATGTGTTTATGCCTTCATTGCCTGAAATATTTCATATTAAATGTGCATATCGTATCTTCAACTTGTGTGTGCAAGATACTTTGAAGATAGCCGAACAATATGTTAATGCAATAAAAAATTATGTGCATTTTATTGATTTGAGTAGTCTTAATCTTCCAGAATTCCAACAATGGTGTGGTCTTAAAGGAAAAAAATTTAGAAAATTCCCTAAAGATATTAAAACTATATGGAATTCTACTTACAAATTGATTACAATTGTTAGTATATTCAAAGATATTATATATGATTTTTGTATTGCAAAAAACACATGAAAAACTTTGGCACAAATCAGGATTATTGGAATTATGTTGAAAGTGTAACGCCCCGAGCCCGACTCAGCTCCGTACGCGCCTACGGGCGCGTACACGACACCTAATACAAAACCTGGTCCACTGCCCACCACAGGCACTACCTCACAAAAGGTGCTACAGCCTAATATATACTCACTCTCACACTTTACCAAGCCGATATGGGACTGATAATTCCCACATATCAACTGACTTCACCCCCTCCCCTATGTGATGTTCATGTGTATGCATGGCATGCACCCATGCAACTCCAAACAATTACAATCGGGCCCCACATCCATGCACAACAAGCCAACATATTTCCTGATGTAAAACTAACCCTAAATAGAGAATTTTCAAGAATCTTAAAGGATTAATTTTACCAACATGTAAGTGCGGATCAAAGTTGAAAATTTTAACAGTTAACAGGTTTGATGGGTTTTCAAGAATTGAATCAATTATAACAGCTCAATTAATAATTCAACCCTACAATCAATAATTAAATCCCCAAGTGTTTTAGCAAGTAATAGGTTCAATATTGATTCGTACTCTACTCAAGCATGTGGAACACTCAATCTCAGTTATTTTTGTGGACGACAGGCAAATCAGATAATATAATAGATAATAGGGCAGTAGAACACAAATACTTAATAATGGAAAGAGTATACCGAATGCGAAGAAACCAGCGTAGATCTCGGAGTTGGACAGCGACTAAGAACACAGCACTTCAAGAACAGCAAAGGCAGTAGGAGAGAGATGCAGCCAGGGGATCTGGTCGCTGCTGTCGGAGCTAATGGCGACTCGACGGTGGTGCTTGCGGTGGATGGAGGGAGCGAGCAATGGTGGCAAGGGGCTTGCGGTGATGGATTGGCGAGTGAGCAGAAGTACAATAGGCTGACGACGGGGAAGGAGGTGGCAGCGGGGTCGAGTGGAGGTGGCGAGGAGAATAGGGTGGATGGGTGATGGTGAAGCAGTCGAGGCTGTTGGAGCTCGGTGGGTTTAGGATTTTGGTCTGATGGGTGGCGGAAGGATTCGGAGACGAAGGCGACGGGGAGAGGGCAGGGAGAGGACGATGGGGAGAGGGCAGGGAGAGGGCGACAGTGTGAGCGGGAAGGCCGGGTGTTGTCGAGGTCGGGATGGGGATGCGGCGAGGTGGCTTCACTGGGGGAATTTTTTTTTTGGATCGGGATTTGAGTAGGGAAGAGGAACATGAAGAAGGGGGTGGCGGCGTGTAGGAATAGTGGATTAGGGTTGTGTTGGGGAATTAGGAAAATTAGAGTTAGAGATTTGTATTTGGGGAAATTTTAATTTGGGGTAGATTTTAGAGTTAATCACTAACCCTAAAATTGTATTAGAATTTATCACAAACCCTAATAATTTGGATCTCACTTGTATCACACAAAGAGAGAGGAAGAGCAAAAACTCAACACAATTTTTTTTTAATCAAGAATAGCATGCTTTCTCATTAATCTCAAGGCCTATAAATATGCTCAAAATACATCTTGATACAAATCTCAAAATATTCTCAAAATCCTAAAAAATACAAAAAAGATTCCATATGGCTATAATTGCCAGAAACAAATATGGTACTGAAATAAAATTTTAAACTAAATAAGCAGCTGTCCAAGACGACGCCTACGCTGATAGAAATGTCCGAATCGCCTTGAACCGATGTCCTCATCATTCTCCCCGGGTGGGAGAGGGCTCGACCCAGTCGAGTCAAAACCAGTCCTCTTATCATAGTGCTCCAAAAGGTCTGGATCCAAGCGCTGGAGCTCTCCACGATCTATCTAAGTTCTCCGACTCCAGCTTGTTTTTCCAACTTACCAAATATCTATGAGTACCACCATCTCTAATAGAGATTATCTGATCATCTAAAATATTATTCAATTCTTCTGTCAATGGGTAAGTAGTATCTAGTAGTGAAGGTAATGGGAGAATCTCACCATTAGGCTGCAGGGTAGGCTAATCTATAAGAGGATTTCTATGGTTAAATTATGCGCCTTCATAGGGTACTAGATCCTCAACATTGAAAGTTTTACTGATGCCAAAGCCTTCGGGGAGGTCAATAACATAGGCATCATCATTGATTTTATGAAGAATTTTAAATGGGCCTACAGCACGTGCATTCAATTTCTTAACGGATCCTGCTGGAAACCGTTCCGGACAAATCCGAACCATCACTTCGTCATTCACATTAAAAGTTTTAAACTTCCTTCTAATATCAGCTCTCAACTTGTAGTTAAAATTATTTTCATTAATTTTCTTGAAAATTTCTCTATGTAAGTCATGAATGCGGGATGCAAATGCAGATGCAGACTCGGAGACTCGGTGATGTTCTAACATAGGGGCAAGATCTATGGACCGCCTAGGACGATAACCGTGTACAACTTCGTGTGGACTCATGCCAGTAGTTCTATTCCTAGATGTGTTATAAGCAAATTCAGCAACCGTTAATTTTAAATCCCATATTCCCAAATTCTCTCCCACAAGAGTACGTAAGAGATTGCCAAGACTCCGATTGACAACCTCAGTCTGTCCATCTATCTGTGGGTGGAACGCTGACGAAAACTTCAATTTTGTACCCAACTTGTGCCATAGGATCTTCCAAAAATAACTCGTGAATTTCACATCCCTATCAGACACAATAGTTTTTGGCAACCCATGTAGCTTCACAATATTATCAAAGAAGATCTGAGCCACACGGGATGCATCGAAAGTTTTCGAGCATGGGAGGAAGTAGGTCATTTTAGAAAAACGGTCCACGACGACAAGAATGGAGTCGTGTTCCTTTTGTGTTTTCGGTAAGCCTAACACGAAATCCATACTGACGTCTTTCCAAGGATGGCTGAGAACAGGTAAAAGAGTATACAGGCCTGTGTTCTGTTTTTCTTGCTTGGCAAGTTGATAGGTATGACATCTGTTAACAAGTCTCACAACGTCTCTCTTTAGCTTCGGCCAGTAAAACCTATGTTCCACAGCATCAATGGTCTTGCTATGCCCAAAATGTCCAGCAAGGCCACCAGCGTCCAATTCCCAAACAAGATACTCTCGTAAAGATGTACTAGGAACGCACAGTTTGGAGCGATAGAAGAGATAATCGTCTTTCGAGAAATAATCATCTATCACTCGAATTATGTCATCCTTCAAAGAAGTGTAAATCTCGTGAAAATCTGGGCAGGAGGCATACTCATCTCTCAATCTCTCAAAACCAATCATTTCGGTGCGCAGTGTAGATAAGATCATGTGACAACGACTTAGCGCATCCGCAGCCTTATTATCAATCCCTTTCGTGTGCCTAATTGTATATGAATATTCCTGTAAGAACTCTACCCATCTAGCATGTCTCGGATTCAACTTTTGTTGAGAATTAAGGAATCTTAAGGCCTCATGGTCTGAGAAGATAACGAATTCTTGCGCTAGGTAGTCAAAATCGGCGATTATCGGCGATTAATCGCTGATTAATCGTTAATCGGAATCCCACCGATTAGTTTTGTACCGATATTTGCGAAACATGTATTTGGCGATAATAACGGTATTATCGACCGATATTTGTACTAATTGGCCGATATTCCGATAAAACCGATTAATCGTTTAGTTATGAAGTTGGGTATTATTTATCCCCAACCCGACCCGTTTGAACTCAGACCCGCAACTCCCTATTTACTCCAATCGCTCCTGCTAACTCCCCCTTCCACTTCAACCCCAAATCCAACATTCTAACCTAATTTCTCCAAATCACGGCAGCGCCCTCTCTCTCTAGTCTATAAATCACAGCGCCTCTCTCTTCTCACTCCTCCAATCTTCGACAGCGCCCTCTCTCTCCAGTCTACAAATCACAGCGTCTCTCTCTCTTCTCTCTCCTCCAATCGTCGACAGCGCCCTCTCCTCCAATCGTCGATAGCGCCCCTCTCTCTTCTCTCTCTTCCAATCGTCGACAGCTTCTTTCTTTCTCTCTCTCCTCCAGTTCGGCAGCGGCCGCTTCTCTTTCTCCTCCAGTTCGTCGACAGCTTCTTTTTCCCTCTCTCACCTCCAATTTGGCAGGAGGCAGCTTCTCTCTCTCCTCCAGTTCGACATCAGCGACAGCGGCAGGCAAGTGAGGCAAGTCATCACAATAAGTTAGTAAGTATCAAGTAACTCTCTGTTTTTTGTATTTTAATTTTTTTATACTGCTTCTACTTGTTCTTTCTTGTTTACATTTTTTATTTAGCAACTTAATTTTAATGTAAGTTCAGTATTTCACTAGTTCTGCTTCTGCTTGTTTACAAATTTTTTTAGGTAATTATTAAGTATGTTCAGTAGTTAACTTAAAAAAATGACAAAGGCCTAGTAAGTTACTGTAAGTATTAACTAGTTAGTAAGTAGTTTTTTTTATTTTTGTAGGTTATTAAGTTAAGTCAGTAAGCTATTTGAAGGAGTATAGCTATTTGAAGGAGTACAGTTTTTTGTAAGTCGGTAAGTTAGTAAGTTAAGTTACCAACTCATTATTTTTATTCAAGGAGTATAGCTATTTGAAGAATAATGAGTTCTATTGGTCAAATGCAAATCTGTAACCACTGCAAATCTGTAATGAGTTCTGTTTGAAGGAGTATAGCTATTTGAAGAATAATGAGTATAGTTTTGCTGTCATTGCAAATCTGTAACCACTGCAAATCTTCTCATTCCAGATTTTTTTTCAATTATCTGCATTAAGACAAAATATACATTTTATTAACAAAGTCAAATAGATACACGATAATTTAAATTTAAAATCTTCTTGATCATATATACTTCAAAGATAATAAATTATTTTTTTCCACATATTTATATATATATATATATATATATATATATATATATATATATATATATATATATATATATATATACACGATTTTTTTTCCGATTTTTTCCCGATTACCCGATTAATCACTAATCGCTCCTAGACCGATTAGTTCCAAAAACCGATTTTAACTACCTAGTTCTTGCGGCAGGAGATAATGTCGCCAATAGCGAAGTGACTGAATGACCGCATAGAACTCCTTGTCATAGGTGGAGTATTTTTATTTTGCTTCGTTCAGCTTTTCATTGAAATAAGCAACAGGATGACTCTCTTGACTGAAGACTCCACCTATACCAATGCCAGAAGCAGCATACGTTACTTCGAAGACTTTAGTAAAATCAGACAACCTCATGACAGGTGTCTGAGTCATTCTTTTCTTGATCTCTTCGAAGCCTTTCGTGGCTTCTTTCGACCAGACAAACTCACCTTTCTTCAAACAGTCGGTTATCGGAGCCATGATCGTGCTAAATCCTTGCACAAACCGACGATACAAGGTGGCAAGGCCATGGAAACTCCGCACATCACGAATATTGCGGGGCTCAGGCCGCTCTGTAATAGCTCGTATCTTTTCTGGGTCAGCAGATACTCCTCTGGCAGACACAATAAATTCCAGAAAGATAGTCTGATCGGAGAGGAAGGTACATTTGGTAGGATTAGCATAAAGCTGTTCCTTCCTCAAAACACCGCAGACCTGTCTCAAATGGTCAAGATGTTGCCCAATGGATCGGCTATAAATGAGAATATCATCAAAGTACACCACAAGAAACTTGCCCATAAAGGGACGGAGTACTTGCGTCATGATTCTCATAAACGTGCTCGGGGCATTTGTCATTCCAAATGGCATGACCATCCATTCGTACATGCCATCCTTCGTCTTGAAGGCGATCTTCTACTCATCACCAGGACGAACACGTATTTGGTGGTAGCCACTTTTAAGATCAATCTTGGAAAAGATTGTGGCACCTGACATCATGTCCAACATGTCATCCAAACGAGGAATGGAAAAACGGCATTTCACTGTGATCTTGTTTATAGCACGACTGTCCACACACATACGCCAGGTTCCATCTTTCTTTGGCATCAATAGAGCAGGAACGGCGCAAAGACTTGAGCTTTTCCTGATAAAGCCCTTTGCCAATAACTCATTAACTTGCCTTTTCAACTCAGCATGCTCTGTCAGATTCATTAATGTGGCAAGTTAGGAAGACTCGCTCCCGGAACCAGGTCAATAGCGTGTTGGATGTCACGCAATGGGGGCAATTGGTTGGCAAGGTCGGCAGGAAACACATCTGCAAATTCCTGTAGGACAGGAGTAACTTGGGGCGGGATTAGTGATTTAGGATATCTTTAAGGACTTCTCTCGCTGTAAGTAAAAGAATGGTAGCCCCTTTGTCAATTTCTTTTGTAAGTTCCTTTTCACTCATATACGTTACTTCCTTACCCTTTCTCGAAGGAGCCGGTGTTGTTTCAGCTAGACTAGTTCGTGGTCTCATGGGTATGAGCTTTATTTTTAGTCCATCGTGCTGGAACACACATTGGTTGGATCGACCATATATGGTCACATCGTGATCGTATAACCAAGGTCTCCCTAAAATGACTTGACCCACATCCATTTTGAGCACATCACACCAAATTTCCTCTTTGTAAGCTTTGAAGTCCACAGGGACCAAGCATCGATGTGTTACTTGGAGTGCTATCGCATCAATCCAAGATACTTTGTATGGGCGTGGATGGGGTTCAGCCTTAAGTCCGGTCTTTGCTAAGACCGCAGAAGAGATAGCATTGACGCAGCTCCCACTGTCAACAATTACCTTGTAGTTTTTGCCACCTATAGTCGCAAAGGTGTGGAATATAGCAGTGCGCTTCCAATCATCTTCTTCTTTTGGTTAGGACAAAGCAATTCTGACTACATTCAAGTGAGGTGATTGGATAGATCGAATACAGTGGAGATACTAGTCATCCTCTTCTTCACCGAAGCCATCGCCTTCAATAGGCTCATAAGAAAACTCATTGTCAGAGTCGTCAACAATGACAGCGGTACCATCTACTATATTGATCCTACTGGGGTTGGGACAGTTGCTAGCAACATGACCATATCCCTTACATTTATAGCACTTAGTGAGAGGGTCAATCTTAGTGTAATCTCTTTCGGTGTTCTTACCCTTATGTTCATCTCTATGTGAATTGAAATTTGAATTAGGTTTGTTGGGATAAGATTTGTTGGTGTGCTGAGAGGGAGGCTTAGGTCTAGGTGGGTCAGTAGAGGTCATTCTAGAGGAATGATCTCTCGAGTCACTGGACCTAGAATGAGAACTAGTTTTAAGGGAATCCATATCGAGGACTAAGGCGTAGGCTGCCACTATTGAGTCCACATTTCTATAGATTAGCTCGTTCCTAAGGTCAGCTCGTAGTCCAGCTCTGAACCTAGAGAGAGTTTGTTCTTCACTCTCCTTACCTAAAACATTGCACCGAATAAGGAAGTCATTGAACTTATCAATATATTCTTGTGTGGATTTACTTTCTTGATAAAGTTGGTTCCATGAATCTAGCAATCGGGTATGGAACAATAACGGTACATATCTCTCAGTGAGCTTCTCTTTTATGGCCTCCCAAGTGGCTATGGGTGTCAGGCCTCGACCTCTGCGGGCATGTTCAAGATTGGTCCAGTGTTGTTGAGCTTCACCCGTCAATTTTATAGTGGCAAATTAACCTTTAGGGCTTCACTCATGTCAAACCACACAAAGTAGTGGTCCATGGCACGGATCCAATCGAGGTAAGCTTGGGGTTCCATGTGGCCTTCAAACAGGGAAACGTCAGCCTTAACGTTCTTTTTATATTGTTCGTTAGGGTCATGTTCTTAACGTTGATCGTCACGAACATTCCCTTGAGGGATCTGACGATTGGCATGAAGCTCAGGGACAATGATTTGATTTAACTCCACTTTCTCAAGTATCTGATTGATATTGGCAAGAGTTGCTTGAATGGCAGCTAGGGTAGCGGAGATATCAGGGTTGTCCATTTCAGGTCGGGAAAGTCTAGGGTTCCTAATTGGGTGATTTGGAAGAGATAAGAAAGACTCTTCAGGATCTGTGATGGTGCTGTGAAGACGCATTCACCAAAAATGGGAACTAGGGGTCGTGTGTCCTAATTTTTTTTATTTTTTTGTAAATGAATCTGAAATAACCTAAAATAAAAGAAAGAAAAGTAAAAGACTACACAATCCTAAATGAATGCAAAATTGATGTCTACGATGCAAGAACTAGGGTTTTAAGAACCTTCGCTCTGATACCAAAATGATGTAAAACTAACCCTAAATAGAGAATTTCCAAGAATCTTAAAGAACTAATTTTACCAACATGTAAGTGTGGATCAAAGTTGGAAATTTTAACAGTTAACAGGTTTGATGGGTTTTCAAGAATTGAATCAATTATAACAGTCCCAATTAATGATTCAACCCTACAATCAATAATTAAATCCCTAAGTGTTTTAGCATGTAATAGGTTCCATATTGATTCGTACTCTACTCAAGCATGTGGAACACTCAATCTCAGTTGTTTTTGTGGACGACAAGCAAATCAGATAATATAATAGATAATAGGGCAGTAGAACACAAATACTTAATAATGGAAAGAGTATGCCGAATGCGAAGAAACCAGCGTAGATCTCGGAGTTGGACAGCGACTAAGAACACAACACTTCAAGAACAGCAAGGGCAGTAGGAGAGAGAAGCAGCCAGGGGATCTGGTCGCTGCTGTCGGAGCTAATGGCGACTCGACAGTGGTGCTTGCGGTGGATGGAGGGAGCGAGCAACGGTGGCAAGGGGCTTGCGGTAATGGATTGGCGAGTGAGCGGGAGGAGTACGATAGGCTAACGACGGGGAAGGAGGTGGCAGAAGGGTCGAGTGGAGGTGGCAGAAGGGTCGAATGGAGGTGGCAAGGAGAATAGGGTGGATGGGTGATGGTGAAGCAGTCGAGGCTGTTGGAGCTCGGTGGGTTTAGGGTTTTGGTCTGATGGGTGGCGGAAGGATTCGGGGACGAAGGCGACGGGGAGAGGGCCGGAAGAGGGCGACGGGGATAGGGTAGGGAGAGGGCGACGGTGTGAGCGGGAAGGCGGGGTGTTGTCGAGGTCGGGATGGGGATGCGGCGAGGTGGCTTCACTGGGGGATTTTTTTTTTTGGATCGGGATTTGAGTAGGGAAAAGGAACATGAAGAAGGGGGTGGCGGCATGTAGGAATAGTGGATTAAGGTTGTGTTGGGGAATTAGAAAAATTAGGGTTAGAGATTTGTATTTGGGGAAATTTTAATTTGGGGTAGATTTTAGAATTAATCACTAACTCTAAAATTGTATTAGGATTTATCACAAACCCTAATAATTTGGATCTCACTTGTATCGCACAAAGAGAGAGAGGAAGAGCAAAAACTCAACACAATTTTTTTTTAATCAAAAATAGCATGCTTTCTCATTAATCTCAAGGCCTATAAATAGGCTCAAAATACATCTTGATACAAATCTCAAAATATTCTCAAAATCTAAAAAATACAAAAAAGATTACATATGACTATAATTGCCAGAAACAAATATGGTACTGAAATAAAATCTTAAACTAAATAAGCAGTTGTCCAAGACGACGCCTGCGCTGATAGAAACGTCCCAATCGTCTTGAACCGATGTCCTCATCATTTCCTTTCATGGCCCATAATATAATCCCATAAATCCAAGCCCATAAACCAATTCTATAGAGCCATATCATATGTATATCAGGTCCACTAAAAAAATTTTAAAAAATTCAAAAACCGGTCTAGACCGCCTCAGCCCAGAACCATGAGGACCAAGCTGGTGGGTCGGTCCAGCTCACCTCCTTCCCCCATGGAACCGGATCGATTCTGACATGAATCGGAATCGAGACCAGCCTGGTAGAGTGTGTGGCCCCAGCAGGCCATGAACCAAACAGGCCCGCCGGACCTGTTTACCTTTCCTAATGTATCCTCTACTTTGTGAGACCAGGTGGAATAACCCATATTTTTATCACTTTTTTCTTCAAACCTTGGTGGAATTTTTTGTTCATTTAGCATGAAGCTGCATTTTTCATTTGGGATACATAGCCTACATAATAGTTAGTCTAGATATAACCAGTCATCTATTCTCACTGCACAAGACCCAAGTTCAGTGCATAATTTAGTGTGCATAATTTAGTGATAAAGTCCTCCAAGAAAATATATAATTGAAGGAAAACTAAGACTCGAAAAAAATATTACTGAAACAACAAAAATCAATAACGGTAACTTCCTATTGATCAATGTTTTGTTGGTTAGAATAACATCACTTGCTAATGCTTTTAAGTGTATGAAAGCTCTAACTCAGTTGGTGTTTCCCTGCACAAACATCCGCTATAAGGGAGCCACTCAGGAAGAACTTACCTTATCTCTCAAAATGACACTCATAGATACCTATATCTAAATCATTAATACTAAGAGAAATGCCTTGTAACAAATAAATAGGTTAATTATTTCACAGGACTCTGCTCATGTCTATAAGGTAATTTATAACAAGTCCCATAGATTTTATATTTTGACAAGCTCTTTCTTATGTATGAGAATATCTCCCTTCATTATAGGTTATAGGTATTATGCCAGAGAAAGTTCCTCCAAGATTGATCAATTTTAAGTATCTCCCGTTTGGTAATCCATAAGTAAACATCAACATAATACAACACCCTAAGGAGAGAAATCTACGCTTTACGCTTCCTACTAACGCTTCCTACTGGCTAGCTTCTTGCCCCCTTTTTGGTTATAAAGGATAACAACAACAACAATAACAACAACAACAACAACAACAAAGTCTTTTTCCCAACTAGTTGGGGTCGGTTACATGAATCCTGATTTTCAATTTTGCTCAGTTTAACGCAATATTTTCTGTGAGGCCACAAGCTATCATATCTTTTCTCACAGTTTCCATCCAAATAAATTTAGGTCTTTCCCTACCCCTACCCCTAACTCCATCCTTAATATTTATCAAATCACTTTTTCTAACGGGGGCACCACTAGGTCTACGTGTGACATATCCAAACCACCTTAGGTGATTCTCTCTTAATTTATCCTGAATAGGAGCTACCTTTACCATATCTTATATATGCTCGTTTCTAATTCTATCTTTCCAAGTTTTACCACATAAAACACCACTAGGTTTCTCCACTTAAGCCATCATACTTGGATCCTATGTATAACATCTTCACAAATCTCTCCATATCTTGGTATAATCAAGCCTAGATATCAGAAACGGTCTTTCTTAGGTATCTCTTGACCATCAAGCTTCACTATTTCCTCATTTGTGTTCTGAATATTGCTAAAATTACACTTCATATCTTTCGTTTTAGTTTTGTTTATTCTAAAGCATCTACCTACCAAAGTTTCTCTCCACAATTCTAATTTACTATTGATTCATTCTCTAAAATCATCCACTAAGACGATGTCATCGGCAAAAAGCATACATGAAGGCACCTCATTTTGTATTCATTGCGTCAATTCATCCATCACCAGAGCAAAGAAGTAGGGACTAAAGCCGAACATTGGTGCTGTAATAGAGAATTCACTACTTTCTCTTGTGGTTGTTCTAATTATGGTAATTGCCCTTTCATACATATCTTAAATCATCTCAATATACTGAATAGTTACTCTTTTGTTATTTAACACCAACCATACTATGTCTCTAGGGACTTTATTATAAGTTTTTTCTATATCTATAAACATCATATGTAGATCTTTCTTATTCTCTATATATTTTTCCATAAATCTCCTCAATACATATATTAATTTTATTATTGACCTCCCATGCATAAATCCGAACTGGTTCTCAGACATTATTATTTCTAGTCTCAGTCTATGTTCGATCACTTTTTTCCAAAATTTCATCATATGGCTCGTTAATTTAATGCCTTGGTAGTTGGAGTAACTTTGTATATCTCCTTTAGACATTATTGTTATAAAGGATCCAATCTTTATTCTTGAGTTTTACTTGAGTTAAAGGGAATGCCATGGTATTTAAAGACAACTTTTCTATCTAAAGTGTAAATGGGAAAGAAAGCGTTCTTGTGGAAGTTCATAAATTAGTGGATACAGATTTCCTAACAATAAATAACCCGTTCAAAATTATTACTTCGGTTGTTGAGAAACATCTATATGTAAAGCTATCTATCGTCGGTAAATTGAAGTGATGAAACATTACCCATTTTTGTAATGGGCGGACAATTTGACAACTCTTAATCATTTTGACCGAACCATATGTAAAAGTGGGTGTCCTTGTTTTGACTTCCTCTTCATGATCCTTATGAGGCCACTAATTTCACTGAAGTGATATAATAAACCACATTGTCCACCAACTGCTAAAACCTAGGTGAATCCCATTTATATGTTTCAGTTTTTGAATTAGAAAGAAAAACCCTCCTATTACCCTTTAAAGACTAAAACATTATTGTCCCCTTCTGAGTTGCATAATCATCACCATTCAAATCTTCAACTCTTAAAACACACATCAATGATGAATCATGGGGTTAAACATGTCATACCAATGTACCAAATGGTCTGAAAATGAATAGTTTTTCAACAATCAAAACAAATATCACAGCTAAATACATGAGCAATATAAAGTAAAACATCTAAAGGATAAATATCAGAATGAACAACACGGATCAAGCATCAAAGTGATATACATGCTTTGAAGGGCAGATATTGAACACCAAATACTTCATTTCAAAAGGCGGCAAAGGAGGAATATACCTTTTCCACACAAAAACTAGATCGTTTTAAAATTAAGCATCACCACATTCACTTTGACAGCAAAAATCTTATTCAGAGCAATCTTCTACGATAATAAGTTTTCCAGAATCAAAATATTACTATCAAGGAATCTAATTCTCAGTGATTAGTTCTCACTTTTCGGATCACTACAAGAATCAGTGTGAAACAGATTCATCCCCCTAAATTAGGAATAATGTACTCCACCAAGCACAATAAATTCAAGATTCCTAATCCCCACAAGACTAATATCACCCAAATCTAACCTAAAAATACGAAGCGGGCATAAACAAATGAAACAATGTGCAGTAAATCAAAACATACCCTACAACATACTTGCTTCTATTGTCAAATACTTGCATTTTACTAGGTTTCTAGCTATTTGGGCTACTTTGTTTTCCACAATACGAAATGCCCATCAGAGTATTTTGCCCCCAAAAAAAAACCCCCCATTAAACTGTAATTATTTTTTTTTTTAAAAAAGTGAGACTGGAAAGACCTGATGAGGCCAGTGAATTCGACGAAAAGCTCGAACTGGCAACCGAAAAAGTCCTCAACCTTGTCCTTGATTTGATCATTGATGGAGAGAAAAGGGATGATGAGGTGGCCGCAGTCGGTGGCGATGAGGTGAGAGAGAGTGGTCGAGAAAACATTGGGTCGGTAACCCACACTGCTGCAACTCCGGTGAATGAATTCTAATTCCTGCAAGAAAATTAATATCCAACAATTATTATAATAATTACAAGGCAAACGGAAAGAAGAAAAAAAAACATTATAAGATTGGTAATTAAAAATGGGAACCTTGCAGAGATTGGGGGAGAGGAAGCCGGGGAGGTGGAGACGAGGATGATCGCCTTCTTCCGCCATTAATTTTCTTTGAATTTTTTTTTGCTTTGATTTTATTGGGAAAATCCGAAAATGGTAACAGTTTTGATTTCGGGTTTGGGTCCCCAAAAACTAATTGGGCTTTCTTCTTCTTTTTACAGTAATTTGGATAGAATTTACTAAACCACCCTAGGTTTGGGAGTTTTCACAGAGCCCCCCGAGGTGTATGCATAATCAACAAAAAGCACCTTATTAGAGCACCTTAGTCGTTCCTATATTTTCAAATTTTTTATATAATAAAACTATTTAAAAATATCTTGACAGAGATTTAGGGGACAAAAGAGTTATTTGGCAACAAAAAGCACCTTAGAACAGTGTTTCTTTCCCAATAACTCTCATCGATGCGGTAAACAGGAAAACTGCCATTATGGGGGTGTACAGGTTTATTGTTCCAGGGTAGAGAAGGGGTAAGTCATCACCGGAAAGGTGGATGGGCAAGTCGTCATCAGATTAGTGAATTGGCAAGTCGTCTCCGATGTGTTGTCCTGGTATGGCATCGCCGAATGAGGTTCAAGGATTCTGTAGAGAATCTAATACCACTTGTAGTGCTATTAGAAGAACACACACTACAAGAAAGAAAAACGCTCAAGAACTAAATGCACCAAGTCAACACAATAATTGCAATATCTCACAAGAACACGAACACAATAATATGCAGAGATAACCAAGTACTTCTAATTTTCCAAAAAATACAAAGATTACAAAGATATCAAAACTCTCTAAGTTGTACAATGATAACGGCTCACAAATTCTCTCTTCAGTTCATCATACCCCTAGAGTTCACATATATTGCAATATATATATATAGCCCCCAAATAAACCTTAAAAGATATACACAAATACAGCTTATTGAACCTGAAAGCCTTTAGCCTAAATAACCTACAGTGTCACTGCGATCGACTACACCAACACATAGTCGACTGCAATGAGCCTCGCTAAGACCCAACAAGTTAATGTTGTAGTTTTTGTTGTGTAATGGTATTTTTCGATATTCCTTTCTCTATGAATATTTTAACATAAATTATTTGTTCTACTTTGTTTCGTCAATACATTATTAATAAGGTGTTGATGCAATTACCTTTATTCTAAAAAAACAGGGACTGAGATGCATAACCAATTTTGAAAAATTTTGAAAGTACACTCCTTCAATTTTGAAAGCATTTTTTCCACAAATATATTAGGTGATGCACTGGATTTAAAACTGAAAAAGGGTTTAGTGAAGATATATGTATATAATTATAATTTTTGTTCTCTCCTCTGGCGCTTTTTAGCTCCTCTCTCCAGCATTCTTATTCTCCTAGATCCGGCCTGCCGGTTCCTCCTCGCCCCCCATCCCTTCGTTAAAGTTGCTCGACTCTCCATGATCTACAAACCCATTTTCTCTTAAGCCCCCACATCAATTTTTTTCCCATCCCTTTTCTCCTTTTTCTCTGGTGCGTCCAGCTAGACCGGCTGCCCTCTTTATCATCTTCTAGCGTTCTAGGGAGCAGCGCTCTCCTTAGCAATGTTCCGCCCTTCTTCAAGTGTCTTCCCGCCGCCCCCTCTCCTTCGGTGCTCTCAAGGAGAGTTTTGATCCATCTCAAGCCACGCCCCCTCCCTTCCAGCCCTGCAGTGCGGAGCTTCACCTCCCGTCTGTTCTGCCAGCATGGAAGTCTCACTTCGCCGTTTGCCACCGCTCTTCCATCCACCCAGAGCAGTAGCAGTGTAGGTTGTAGTTGCTTTTTGCTACATTTCCATCCCCTCATCACTGTAAGTTTCTATTTTGTTATTGGGTTTGTGATTTAGCACATGTGGGTTTTTTTTTCGCCATTGTGGTGGATTTGGTGGTCTTAGCAGCAGTGGTTTGTCCTATCTGCTAGGCAATCTGTTACTCAGTCTTATTTTTTCCTTTCTTCTCACCTATAGTGGGTCCTTTATTCTCTCCCTTCTTGGATTTCTTCTCCTTCACCTGCCGAGAATTTCCTTCTCGTCTTAACCTTTATATTGAGGCAGTTTGCTTTGTGAGGGTCCTCAGCTCCCTCCGAGTAATTCCCCTATCTGATTGCGGATTTTACCTTAGTGGGCCTCCTCTTTATCTGTTAGGGCCCATGGAACAATCCTGGGTTGAGGTGGTTAAAAAGAAAAAGAGTAAAAACAGTTTTTTTTAATGGGACTGGGCTTCGGGATGGGCCTGTCGCCTCAAGACCTTCCATGCCCTTGGTCGAGAGGCATCCAGGGGTTTCTAAGGCCCCCTACTCCCGCCTCTTCGTCTCTCCCAACCAATCATCTTCATCTCTTCCTCGTTCTTATTCTCACCGCATACCACTCACCTGTTTCCGGTGCCTTCAACCTGGTCACTTGAAGAAATTTTGTGCTTTTAAAATGAAGTGTTTGTTTTGTCTTAAGTCCGGTCATGCGTGGCACCGCTGTTTTGCGCTTCAAAAACTATTGGGCCTCCCCTTGGGAGCTCCCATATCTGATCAAGTGCTGGCAGCGCTTGATTTTCCTTCTCTGTAGCGTAAGCTTGCTGAGGATCCCGCCTCCAAGCCCAAGAAACAAAAGGTTTCTGCCAGGTCTCCTATTCTCCCTACTCCTCCTAATACTTATCGTATCCCCGATAGCTCTATCCCTTTGCCTCTCTCGCCGATCGCTGCTTCGATTTCACTAGCGAAGCCGATTGCTACTCAAGTCTTCATCCCGCATACAGAACTCACGGATAGGCTGAAGTTTTTTGGCACGTATGGGGCTATATCCTTCAACGGAGGCACAGTTCCCTTCTTTACTTTAAACATGTTTCTCTCTATCTCCTGTAATGTTAAAGACTGGGATTGGGTGCTCTACACCTGCTCTAACGGTGATATGGTGATTCGATGCCCCTCCCCCAAGATCCATGAGGAACTTATCGATAATTCCTCCCTCTCTATTGGAGCTATTTCCCTCACCATTCGGAAATGGGTTCATATTTGCCTTCCGTCTCAGGATCGCCTCTCCTCTACTACCAAGGTCACTCTTCTAGGTCTACCTCCTTTTTGTGATTCTCTGCGTTTGGTCAGGGATATGTCCAAATGTATCGGTAACATTTTCAGCATCTCTTCTTCGGCTAGACTTGCTTCCGGTAGTCTTCAGGTAGAAGCTCTCTTTCGCTGCCCCAAGCAGCAGGCACGAATTGAAGTTTTCTGCCTGAGAGATGGTATTTCCTCCTTCACTATTTCCATGCAATACCATGATTCGGTTTGCGCAAGAGGGTCCTCTCTGTTGCCCACCTCTGGTTCCTCTCAGCCGGCCTTCAAACCGGCATCATCCTCGCACTTTCACCCGGGCTCTTCTGCCGTTCTAAAGTCTGGGCCATCCGTGGTGAAAGGGGCTCCAAAAGCTTCTTCTAGGAGGAATTTTCCTCTTCCCAACAAGAGCTATACCTCTCCAAGCAACATGAAGATCTCTCCATCTAAAGAGCCAAACCTAGTTTGGATCAACCCCGAGATCTCATCTCTTCAGGCTGCGATAGTCTCCGCTCCTGTCTCGTCTTCCCCGGCTACCCAACCGGCCAAAGCTCCTCTCCCTCATCCTCCGAAAGCCCCTCAGTCAGAAAAAAACACTCTGGCACTTCCCTCATCTTCCTCTCCTCCCTCCTCCAAGACAATCGAGCCTTCCTCGCAATGGCCGGCATGGGAAGTCAATCCCCATTTCACTTCAGATTGGGAAAAATTCCAACAGCAAGCTCACTTCCCTACAGCTCGCGAGTCAGCACCGTTTCTTCCCTCTTTTAAAGGCAAGCAATCTTCGTCCACTAAAGCTCTAGGATGGATTGACCAGGACGATTTACTCCTCGAGGAGGAAGCGGAACCGAACCGCAAGCTCTCTCCAAAACAGGTATTCCCTCGTCGATCCTCCTTCAATTCCCCGCATTTTGTTTGTTTCGTCGCTGATTGGTTTTTTAAGTTCTACCCAAACGGAAATTGTCTTTCCCTGTCTTCTATCCCTCTCCGAGACGCTCTCATCCACTATCTCGGCTATCCGACCCCCATTTGGTTATCTCCAGACCTGGCTGCAAGTTCTTGGGGTATACGGGAGGTGACTTCTTCCCTGGCATACTCCTCAGCCCTTAGCTTTATTGCTAGGCCATCTCTGGAGGTAACGACACAACCTATCCCATCTATTTCTCTACATTCCTCTTCCCCTTCAGGCCCTTTTGTTTCTAACATTTTGTCTCACACCTCCACCCCTCCTAAGGAGGAGAGGCATTCTGCCATCGGTCTAACACCGCCCGGCAGGCCCCCCAATCATTTCATCAGGTCGAGTGCTCGCCTCAAGGCAAAAAAATCCAAAGCCTCGTTGTCAGCCCGTTCTTCCGGATCACTGCCGCATGTTACGGATCCTTCGGGGGTCTCTCCTCCTTTCCTACAACTTCACCTCCAGCAAAATCTATTAGGATCCATTTTTCAGCCTCAATTTGACTCTTTTTCTGATTACGAGTTGGCTTCCATCGCTCAGGATATGGGTTTCCTGATCGACCCTTATAATTCGACCACCATTTACAACATTAGGCAGTCAGAACGTACTCGAGTCAAGGAGCATCAAACTCGTAATGATTAGTATCTCGTGGAATATCTGGGGCCTCAATTGCCCCAGTAAAAAGAGAGCAGTTTATGACTTAATAGCTTCCTCTCACTATGACATTATCTCTATCCAAGAGTTGAAGATCGATTCTCCCTCCCCATCCACCTTTCGCTCCATAGGAGGTTCCATTATCTCTAAATGGATCTCCCTAGACGCGATAGGTTCTAAGGGAGGTATCCTTCTTGGATTCAAGGAAGCGGTTTTCTCTCTTATTTCGGTTCAACACCTTAACTTTTTCCTTATTGTACAACTGCACTGGACGACGTTCAACTGCACACTTACCGTTATATCGGTTTATGGTCCTTCCACTGCGGAAAGACGGCCTCTTTTTTGGAACGAATTTCAATCGTTACACCTTTTTTCTAACGGTCTTTGTTTTCTTTGTGGAGATTTTAACGTTACAAGGTTCGCTGCCGAAAGGTCGAACTCTGTCTCCTCTTTTACCCAATCTTCCATTTTTAACGATTGCATCCGTGATCTCCAGTTAACTGACTTGCTGATTAACGGTAGATCTTTTATCTGGTCCAACCAGCGTCACCCTCCCACGTTGGCCAAACTAGACCATTTCCTTGTCTCCCACAGTTGGATATCCCAGTTCCACAACTCTTTCTCTAGGGCTTTACCTAATCCTTCCTCGGATCACGTCCCTATCGCTCTCTTCTCCAACTTCCACTTCCCTCATCAGCACAAATTTCGTTTCGAAAAATTCTGGTTACAAGACCAGCCGTTTGTCAATCTTGTAGTGGAATGTTTATCCTCAGTCACCGGGTCCTCTGGGCTGGGCAATATCCTGCTCAAACTTCACGTCATTAAATTTGGTTGCAAGATCTGGCGTAACGAAAGGCAAAAAAACACTTACTTCCTTAAAAATTTTCTTCTATCTTCCATCGATTCCATTGATAAATTGGAGGAACAGGGCCCCTTGTCGGAGTCCTTTCGATCCGAACGGCGATCCTGCAAGCGTGATTATGCCGACATCCTTTATCTAGACCATATTAAATGGGCTCAAAGAGCCAAAGTCAAATGGTTTAAAGAAGGAGATGGCAACGCCGCTTTCTTCCATAATTTCACATCTTATAGGCAACGTTGTAACCGGATATCAATGATCAGTGACAACGAGGTGGATCTCAACTCTGACCCCGAGATCCACCACGCCTTCCTGTCTTTCTATAAAAACCTTATTGGGTCGCACAAACAGCGTTCTATTAGCCTTGACTGGGATCACCTTTACGGTACTCAATCGCAAGATCTTTCGGTTCTCGAAACCCCTTTCTCCTTGGAGGAGATCAAATCTGTTGTTTTCGCTTTAAAAAGCGATTCGGCGCCTGGGCCGGATGGTTTCCCTGCGTTCTTCTTCCAAAAATTCTAGCACTGGCTGAAAGATGATCTCTTTAACATGTTTAATGAACTTCATCAGGGTTCTTTCTCTTTCGATCGTATCAACTATGCGCACATCGTGCTCATTCCCAAAATGGCGGGGGCACACATGCTGGCGAACTTTAGACCTATCAGTTTGATTAACACTTCTTTTAAAATTATTATGAAAGTTCTCTCCGCAAGATTAGGAGCAGTTATTTCTCCCCTCAATGACCTAGCTCAGTCGGGCTTCATCAAGGATCATTTTATCCTTGATAGTATTGCCTCGGCTCAAGAGATTATTTCTCTTTGTCACAAATCTCACTCAGAAGGGATTTTGCTCAAACTCGATTTCCAAAAAGCTTATGACAACTTCAGTTGGGATTTCTTGTTAGATATCCTCCTTTTTTGGGGTTTCGGTCCCAAATGGATTGCTTGGATCAAATCCAGTCTTTTCTCTGGAACTTCTTCCATCATTATTAATGGTACGGAAGGTCACAAGTTTAAAATTAAATGTGGCCTCCGATAAGGGGATCCACTCTCTTTCCTGTTATTTTTCCTTGTAGCTGATGTTTTTAGTAAGCTCCTTCGCAATGCTCGAGAATTGCAGGTCATAGAAGGCCTGGGTGAATCTCACCTTTTTGATGAGGTCCTTAATCTGCAATATGCAGATGACACCATCACATTCACCAAACGAAGCTCCCATTCTTTTCGTAACCTTATACTTCTCTTTTATTGTTTTGAATTAGCCTCGGGGCTTTCGATCAATTTTCAAAAGTGATCGGTCCTTTGGCTGGGAGGTGCTCCCAATCGCCAGGTCGATGTCTCAAATTTCTTCAACTGTCTTGTTGCTTCTTTTCCCATCACGTACTTAGGTATTCCCCTTCGATGGGGTAAACTTCAAAAATTTGACTGGTTTCCTTTGGTGGATAAAGTCGAAGCCAGGCTCAATGTGTGGATTGGGAAAATGCTCTCTCGTGGTGGCAGATTGATTCTTCTTAACTCCGTACTTTCATCTATTCCTCTCTACATGATGTCTTTCTACTATGTTCCCTCCTGGGTGATCAAGAGAATTGATCAGATTAGAAGTAATTTCTTCTGGTCTGGGTCCTCTATCTTTAAACCGGGTTCTCACCTTTGTAACTGGAGTGTTGTTTGTACTGCCAAAGCTGATGGGGGACTGGGGGTTTTGAACCTCAGAAACCATAACATCGCTTTGCTGGGTAAATGGCTCTGGAGATTTCATAAATTCAATCACTTACCTTGGGTCCAATGTATCAAGGGCCATTGCCATTCTGCTTCAATTGGTGGGAATTCCCTCCCACTGTCTCCCGCAATGCTTCCCCGTTCTGGAAAGGGGTATAGAAAGCGGCTGTAGCATTCCAGTGCGGTATCTCCAATGAGTGTTTCGACAGTTCCAAGACCAAATTTTGGACTGATCTCTGGATAGGCAACACCAAACTAGCCTCCGCTTTCCCATCCCTTTTCCGTCTGGCAGCAAACCCTTCACCAACTGTGGCCGATTCTTTCCTCCTGGTCATTTCTCAAAGACATTGGATCATCCCTTTCTCGGAGGAGCTTTCTACTCTCCTTTACCTGGCTTTCAACGAGCTCCTCTCTCCCTGCATAACTTTGAATGGCAACCTAGAGAAGACATCGGCTGGCGGTGGAATTCGTTGGGGACTTTTTCGGTTAAATCTTTTTATAACTTCCTCAACTTTCGAGGCACCCGATCACCTTTTGCTAAATTCATCTGGGATTCCTGCGCTCCTCTTAAGGTCAAAATCACCTCCTGTCTAGCCTTTCACAACAAATTACTTACGGTCGAAATCCTCAACAAAAGGAATCTAGCGTTGGGACAACTTTGCCCTATGTGCTCAGAGCACTCGGAAGATGTTGACCATCTTTTTGTGGGATGCTCCTTCATTCTACCACTATGGAAAATCTGCATCCTAGCTTGGGAAATCCCTACTATCCCTCCCAATTTATCTTCGTGTTGGTCTAACCCGCCTTCTAATAAGTTTCGCAATGTGTGAAAACTCTCGGTGCATATTATTATTTGGGTTACGTGGAAGGAAAGAAATAAGAGGCTTTTCAAGCATTGCGCTTCTCCTATTTTTCCTTTGATTGAGGAGTTTTTTTTCCTGTTTAAGTTCTGGTCTTCGGCTTTAAAACCCAAAGACAATGTTCTTCTTTTCTGTCGTAGATTAGAAGACTCTGTGAATTGCCTCAGCAATCTTAATGCTTTATAATTTCATGGCTTTTGCGGTATTGGTTAACTTTTTTCATCTTTCGCAGGCTTGAAGACTGTGAGGGATGCTCTCTTTTGATAGCTTCGGCTATGTGTGTTTTTGGGCTTTGCTTGGCTTGAGCTGAACTTGTTATCAGCAGCGCTTGCATTGTATTTTTTCTACCTCTTTGTTGTCTTTCCTGTAGGCTTTCTTTCTCTGTTTTCTAGGTTTGGTCTTGGCAGCGGGGTTGCTATATTTTCTGTTTTCTCTCCTTGGCGGTTATACCCTTGGTTTTTTGGTGGGTTGGCTTTTCCTGTTGCCTCCCTGGCTGATCGGTTTAAGGTTGGTTTGTGGCTTGTTGGCTTTGTGCTGTTATGATTTATGATCTCTATCTTTAGTTATGGTGTGGTTGCTTTGTGTGCTGTGTTCGGTGGAGAGCATTTTACTGTTATTTATTTTGCTCTTTGTTTGGGTGCGGGCTGGGCTTTGCCCTGGTTTAAGCTAGGCCTCTGGTGCTAGCTTCCTGTTTATTGGTCATTTCATTACTTTTTCTCAAGTTTTCGAGGGTTGCCTCGAGTGCCCGAAGAAGGAGGGGCGGCTTTTTTCCTTCGTCTCGTGGTTTTCAGTCACGTCCTCCCCTTGGGTTTCCAGAGTTGTTGTCCCGAATAGCGCTCTCGGCTGGATCCCTATCGGCATTGCCTATCCTTGCAGGCGGTGGGTCGTAGGGGTCTCCGGTTGGCCTCCTTTTTTGCCGTGGTGTCGGAGCGGAGGTTGCCCCTTGGGCATCTAGATCGCTTCCCCGTTGTCGACTGCTCCTCTCGGTTGCTCTGGGTAATCGCCCTAGCGCTCGCCAGTCTGTCGGTTGGATCCTCGATCTGCAGCTTGCATCGCGATCTTGCCTTAGCCCGGTGGTGTTATTGTATCTATTATCATTGCTTGTCATTCCTTTCCATTATTCTTTTCTTCGCTGTTATTCTTTTGTATTGTTTTGTTTTACGGCTCGTAAAACCTGTATGTACAGTTCTTCATTAATATATTTTTTGGTATGGCTGGAGTCGGCAGACTCTATCCGATTCATCAAAAAAAAGAAAAAGGGTTTAGTGTATACGTAAAATCCTCACGGGATACTGACGGGCAAAACTCCCATAACCATGGACCTTTCCTTTTCTTTGTACTAGTAGTTTGCACTTGCGATGCACGTCTTCATAAATATCGTTTTTTTAAAAGTAAAAATTCAGACGTAGTTTGGATTTGATCTAAAACCTCATTTACAATAGTTATGCACGTGCATTGCACAGGTTGGTGGATGGACAAATTACACTAAGACCTTCTCCCATTATAGTAGTAAAGATACTTAATACCGATAGAACAAAAATAAGGAAAATTGACAGCTGAGTAGATGGGTAGATGAATTAATAATAGACATACATTCCTAAATTTCTAATCCCTTATATCTAATTTATCCATACAAAAACGAACACTATCATCTTTGCCTTTTTAAAAAAATCACCAAAAGCAAAGAATAAAAAATTATCATAGTTAACCAAGAAGCAAAACACTTACCTTAGTGATCAATGAAATTGAAAGCTTCTCCAATCAAATTTGCAACTTAATTTCTATTCTAATCTTCTGATTTCTCTAAGCTCAAAACCCATGAAACAAAAATAAGGAAAATTTTCAACTTTTCTGCCTTTTTCAAAAGATCACAAAAGCAAAGAATAAAAAATTTTTAAAAGCAAAGAAACGCTCGAGTTTCAACATCTGCCTTGGTTCGACGGCGAAACGGCGGCGCCCTTCGGATTCGACGAATCGACGACAAGTATGCGAGTTTCGACAGCTATCTTGGTTCAATGGCAAAACGGCGGCGGCCTTCGGGATTCGACGAATCGACGGCAGGTATGCGACGCAACTCTCGAGTTTCGACAGCTACCCTTGGTTCGACGGCGAAACGGCGGCGGAATTTTCAAGAATGGACGGATCGATGGCAAATCTGCGGCACAACAATGGCGATTGGACTGGTACGCTTGGGAATGCGACGAGAATCCTGACACGACCGTGCGCTACCGACGGGAATGCGAGAGATAGGGCAGTGCAGGTCCAGAGAGGAGTTGAATAGAGAGAAGATGAGGTTTTTTTTTCTTTTTTTTTGGGGGGGGGGGGGATTTTCCGTGCACCAAACGGGGATTTTTCATGGATTTAGTTTGGCCGTATATTACACGAGTTTGCTCGGTTACAAATTTAGGGTTTGTTTGTTTACAACCCCAACTCTCCCATTAATAGTAGTAGATGGTTGTAAACGGCCGCGTGGAGAATAAGTATGGATTTCCTATATATATATATATCTTAAGCTAATATGCCTACACCGTCTCTCCTTTCTCTATTTTGAAATAGAGAAAGGAGAGCAAAAGTAAGAACTGACACGTGCAACCCACACTAATTGCCAAAACAGAATTAATTAAAAAAACACCAAAAAAAACATTTCCTCTTCCACATCTCCCCAAAACCTACAAACCCTAACTCTCTCTACCCCAAAACCCACCTACATCTCCTCACCCGTCCGTTCTACCGCCGCCCACCGTCCACCCCGTCCGGATCCCACCCGTCTCTACCCTCCATTGTCGCTATCCATCGTCGATCCCGTCCCGACCCCATCGTCTCTGCCCTCCACCGCAAGTTTTTGGATGCTGTAAATCTCAAGCAAGGAAAAATGTTCCTTTCTTTTCTTCTTCTTCTTTCTGACTTTCTATTCTTTGTTTTTGTTGTCTTAAAATTTCTCTAAATTAAGGGGTAGCTACATTGTAATGATGAAGTAGATTTTACTTTTTGGTGAAACTTCATTTTTTGCTGGGATTAATCATTTTTAAGTGCAAATTGAAAAGATGTATATGCATTGTGGATTAAGGGTTGGTTCACTCAAAAGTGAATAATTATGGTTCATTGATAATTTGGGTGAATTTAGAGTGTCTACTCTCCTTCTTAAAAAGTTTTCATTTTGATGTCTCCAACTTATCGAAGTAGTAGAAAAAGAAGGAATTTTTTTCTCTCTTGATTTTCTCCTTTTTTTCCCCTTTTTTTTTCTTTTTATTTAAAATTATGAAACTTAGGAGAAATTATATGAGAATATAAAAAGAATGTTTTGCGAAACTAGAAGCCCCTTAGAGCATCTGTAGTCGTTGAGACCCAAATTTTGCATATTTATATTTATTTATTATATTATATCTTAAGCTAATAGGCCTAGTCCCTCTCTCCTTTCTCTATTTTGAAATGGAGAAAGGTGAGAAAAAGAAGGAATTAAGACTTGCAGCCTGCACTAATTGCCAAAATATAATTAATTAAAATAACACACACAAAAAAAAATTTCTTCTACCGCATCTCCCCCAAACCCACAAACCCTAACCCTCCCTACCCCAGAACCCACCCACATCTCCTCACCCGTCCGTTTCTGCCCGCCGCCCCTCGCTGCCTATCGGTTCTAGAAGGTTCCAGAATCAAGAGCTTACCGGGATCGGGGACTTCGAGGACGGTGGATTTGAAGTGTGTACCGCAGCAAGCGAACCAGGATCTCAGCTTTGAAATGCCAGATCCCATCGCCTAATCTTTGAAATCATGAGCTCGAATCCAATCGGAATCTAGAAATCAAGAACTCGAATCCGATCAGAATCTTGGAGATTGAAAGTGGAGACCGAATGATCGAGATTGGAATCTTCTATCTTATACGCCGTCGATGGAAAACCCTACCACCATCATCATCATCATGATTGAGTGAGTGATAATAATCATAACAATTTTTTTTTGTGACTTTTTAAATTTTTTTGACAGTAAGAATTATTATTACATGATCAAGGTCATGTTGTTCCTCGATCTTGTTAGATCTCTACTTAGATATGAGGTTAGGGTTTTGATTTGGTTTGTTTGTTTTCAGGTGAGGATCCAGTTAGAAAAAGGATGCACAGTTCAGGTCACCATCAGCATGATCACACAAGAAGAATTTGGATCTTTGTATAAGGTTTGGTTTCTCTTTTTGTATTATTTAGTTTGTGATTTTTAGCTGAAATATGCACTTTAACCGTGGTTAAGAATAAAATAATAGTCCAATATATTTAGTTAATTTAGATATTAGTGTTTCTGATAGTTAAATGAGGTCAAAGATGCTGGATCTTTTAGATTTAGTCTAATACATGTAGTTAAATTTGTGATTCTTTTGGTTTGGATTCTGAAACTTTTGGAGCTGATGATTTTGATTGGGTTCTTGATTTTTGGATGAGATTTTTTTTCTTTTCCGGAAATCGTCGCGGTTATTGTGGATCTACATTGCTTAATATCTATAATGAATGCGTATGTACTCAAAGTTTAATTGATGTTTTTGAATCCCTAGAATCATTTTTGTTATTTGATTATGACTGATATTGTAATTTAGTTGGTTGTGTTTTTGAATGATTTTAATGTACAGTTTAGATTGAGATTTCTACTTTGTATTGGTGTAAAATTTTTGGACTTTCTTGATTTTAGAGATCATACTGCATAAATGTGCTTAACCTAGGCCAATACGAACGATCAATTCTAAACAAGGTTTTGTATGTAATTACTAGAATTGTGCTCTTCTAGGCATGAAGTTAGTTAGGTTCCTCGCATATGTTGGCTTCTATCTTATTCTTTTTAAAAATATTGTTTGTAATTTAAAATTTGTGTTATTTATTTTCAATGAAAGATTCTTGTTGGCTATTATTGTTGAAGACTGCAGAATCATAGCACTCTTTCTAATGTGTCATCATATCAAGCAACAATGTGATGAGTTTATTTATCTCAGCCATTGAGAATAAACACTATTGTAGCATAATGATTATCGATTATTGTTTGTGCTTGTTTTGACTTTAAGTAGCATGATCTTTTACTTTGACTTATTAATGTGTTGTTATTTGTAGGAATATAGAGCTCATTCGATTAAGGAGGAAAAAAACTTTAAACTCATGAGAAATATTTTAAATTATAATATAGATTCTAGATCGAAACCATATACTCGAAAATACACTCTAACGACATCACAAAATTTTGGAGCATCAGAAAGCTTTTACCCTCCTAATCTTAGAGGGGAATTTGGAGTTGGGCTGTTGGATCTTCACGCCATTGATGATACTGAGCTTCTTTCTGAGTTACCTCATTAAAAAATTGTTGAAGACTTCATTTTAAAAAAAATCTAAAAGGTTAACTGTTTGATCTTTCAATTAATATTTGGTGTAACAATAATCATCACCATCGCCGCCCGTCGCTACTTGATTGGAGTGGAGTTGATTGTGAATAAGATTATCATTTTTTGATATGATTAGTTTTTTATTTGGGTTTTTAATTGTCGTATCAGAAGGTTTTAGTGTGACTGTTCGAAATGGGTTTTGTTTGGTAGCCTTTTGTGTTCTATGAATAATGGATTTTGTGCATCTTCACCGCCTATGCCACTTACGGTATGATTCTTAATTTCATTTTCTTGATTTTTCTTTATTCTCAATTGTTTAGTTGAAATGAATTTTATTTTTGTCGTGGTGGTTTGGTGGCATTGTATAGTATGGAGAAAGTTGCAGAGAAGAGGAAAGCTTTGGTCGAGCATGCGAATGAGATCAAGATGCCAGAAAATGCCTCTTCTTTTCAGGTATGGAGTGGTGTTGGTGGTAGTTTCCGATATTTGATTGGAGTGGAGTTGATTCGGAATATGATTGACATTTTTTTTCATATGATTAGTTTTAAATTTAGGTTGTTATTTGTTGTATCGAAAGGTTTTAGTATGATTATTAGAAAGAGGTTTTGTTTGGTAGATTTTGATGTGTCGTTAAAGGTTTTTTTTTTTTGAATATTTTGGATTTTCAGATATTTTAATTTCTGAAATCTAATTAGTTTAAGAGCAACTATAGTTATTTTTTTGTCCCTTTTTATTTTTTAGGGAACCATCATAGTTGTTTTAAGTACAAGTAAAAAATAAATAAATTATACAGTTCTTTTTAGCCTTCTAGAAAAAATGTTGATAATATTAAAAAACAGTTATGAAGAAAAAAATTAGAAGATACTAACTAAAATTGTATTATCATCTATATGTAGATGTACTAGAAGACACTAATTAAAATTATGTTGTCAATTATATAGAATAAAAATATAGAGTGATACTGGTTTGAAAATTTGAATTGGTTAATATATATATATATATATATATATAGCTTATTATCAGTTATTGTACCCTCAATGTTTTTCTGATGTTGATTATATTTGATTTGAGAGGGAAGGCGGTTGAGAAGCACACGGTGGAGATGAAGATAGCGGAGTACATCAAGGAGTCCGGCAAGAGCTACGACCCAACTTTGGTAATTATTCGATTTTTTTTCTTTTCCTTTCAATTGAATAGAAATATAGATTGATGCCGGTTGGTTTGAAAATGTGAATTTGTTAATCTGTAGATTTTTTATCTTTTGATTATATTGTGATCAAAAGAGTTAAGAGACATCTCTAAATTTTTTAGTTTTATATAATTTTATGATTCTCACAAAATTATTTTAGTCTGTGCAATTTGTAGAGAATAACACTGACTATTACGGGAAACACGATAGTAACCATCTCCTATTGTTTCATGTAGCCAGAACCATATCATATCATGTAACCATATATACAGAGTCACTATTACTGGAAACACGACCCCCCTTTCAAGTATACTTTCCTATATTGCCCATTAGATTTTTCCCTTATTATCCCGGCCTGTCATATTTTTACAATAATTAAACATGAATATGCGATCGATGAAACGGGTGTCAGGAACGGATCAAGGAGGTATCAAGGGTTATGCAATGCATGATATACAAGTTTTACTAATTAAATGTAAGAAATAAACATATTTACAATGAAGGAATGAAGTTACAATTCTGGATAGCAATACGTTGCTGTAAAAAAATCTACTTTCCCGTTGCTACATGAAAGCGAATCAAGTACTGTCAGATGTTCCAGAAAGTACACTTCAAGTTAGTTATAAGTACATATTCATACGATATGTTATAAGTACAATATCTAGGTCAACCAGACAGTTCTTTACTGATCTACTGTTCAGGCCGCAGACAAGGGTCAACTTCTTATATATATAAAGTGGCTGTAAAATCGTTTAAAAATCTCATGAAAATGGTAAATAAATTCATAATCATGATTAGTAATATACTGGTAAATATCAGGTCTTAATTGTACTTTTAGCATGGTATTTAAATTAGTTATTCGAGAAACTACGTTTCAAAATAGTAATATGGAATTAAAAACGTCACAACACTAAAAACAGTATATCTTGCAAATTACACATCGGATTTCAGATCTGTCAGAGGTTCTGGAAACTAGACTCAGGGGGCTGAAACTCTTATTTATAAAGTTCTAATTAATTTGAATAGTAGCTAGGTCAAAATCTAACTACAAATCATAACAGACAACAGGGCGGGAACATACAAATTGATATTAATAATCTTATGATGGGCATCGAATCACAGAGGCAAACAGATTGATTTGATTCAATATATAATGACTAATTTAACCACAGAAAGATTGTACAGCATGATAATACGATGGTTCAATCAACTGAAATTGTAAAGTCATTTTTCATTAACATGGACGGGTTACGAGGTTCAATCACAATAATCAAATATAACTACTAATTGCGAAAAGTCAAATAAATTGCTTTTACGGAACAATAAAGTGTACAAGATACTTGCCTTAGTGATAACTTCGAATGTAAAAAAATAACGGGATGAGAATCCCGATGGCAACGCACCCCACAACACGTGCAAACTACGGCAACACAAATGAGGACAACAGCAACTTGACAACAGCAAGAGACACAGCCACAACAGTGAGAGTCGCACAACAAATAGCAACGACAAGAACAGCAAACAGCAAGAGTGGCAAGACAGCAACAACTCGTACACACTGCAACACGTGCAACGCACGTATACCACAACAACAGCGGGCGGCAACAGCAAAACGGTAGGGTCTTGGGTGGTCGGGGTTGTGACTGTGGCGGGGAGGAGAGGGGCTGTCGCCGACGGTGCTCGGGGCAGCGGCGGTCGGAACAACAAGCGAGGGTGAAAGGTTGTGGTCGAAGCTCGAGCAATGGAAGGAAAGGATCGTGAGGGTGGTGGCAAGCAGCGGTGGAGGTCGAAGGTGGTGTAGCAAGGAGATGGAGGGAGAAGGAGCAGTGGCGAAGGGGATGGGTCGCAGTGATGGTGCAATCGTCGACGGGAGTGGAGGCTGATGTCGACGAGGGGGTGAGCAGGTGGGAGGAAGATGGTGGGGTCGACGAGTGAGAGGCGAGGGCCGCTGGCGGCTTCGACGAGGAAGGGGATGCGGAGGGGTGAGGAGCTCGGTGAATGGCGGTGGCAGCGCTGGCGAAAAGGGGCTCAACGGTGACGCCGTGGTGGAGGAGAGGGGCGAGGGGCTGTGGTGAGAGGAGGGCGGAGCCAAAGAGGGTGACGGTGGTGTAATGAGGGTGAGGGAAGAGTGCGGAGATGGCTCCGGTTTTGGGGCGTTGGGTTCGGAACCGGAGGAAGAAGAAGGATTTATCTAGCTTTTTACCCTACTTTTTGAAAATATTTAGGGAAATACCCTTGTTTAGATAATATTTAGAGAAATACCCTCGTTCTTAATTAAATTTCTATAGTATTCTTCCTATAATAATTTTTATAGGATGTGTGACCTTTCTACAAAAACTAAAAAAGTTTTTGGGTTTTAGGATAATTTCTATTTTTATTATTAGATTTTAGTTTTTCTGCTTTCTAGCTTATAAATTATTAATAATTATACGGAAAATTATAGAAATTAAGTTAAAATTACTTACTTTGTACTGGCTCTGATACCAACTTGGGTTGGGTGTGTGAAATCTCTCCCGCAAGAATGAAATTAAAGGGAGTATCAAAAACTTTAAAAATTTAAAGGATCGAATCTTTGTTAAAGGTGATAATTTTCTGTAAAATAATATTCTTCGAAATAATGTATATTGTCGATCTCTTGAAAGTAATCCAAAGAATCTTTAGGAGCTCCCATATATTCTAGTTCTATCTCAGATACTTCAATATCACTATCATATGGAGGTTCTTCTAGTTCTTCTGTATGTCTATTTCCTTCTCCAATTTGTTCATTTTCTTCTAGAAATTGTCTATATGCTGTTGTAGGACTCCAGACATAACTACTAAATACACCATTCTCATAGAATAATAAAGATCTTTCATAAAAAGTTAAATCATCAATTATTTCGACACTTATATCACTAGTTTCTCCAGGATTTATTTGATTTATTGTTATAATTATTACTCGTTGAACACTGCAGAAAAATAATTTGAATTCATAACAGTCATTCATGCTTGTTACTCTATGAGGATAGTAAACATCGAAAACTAGCATTCTATCACTTCCTTGATAATTAATTATTAATTCGAAAATTTTTTAGGCAATGCTTAAGCTATTATAGGCAATGCTTAAGCTATTATTATCCATTAGTCCTATTGAACAATAATCAATTATAAAATCAAGAGTAGAGAGAGATTTCTAAGGATACCTAAAAAATGAAAACAAAACGGCCCATCATGCTTCCGACTTAGTTAAACTTCTTTGAGTTGCTCTGTACCAGTTACTACCAGTGGATAAAATACTCCTGGTATGCACCCCAATTTCTGTGCTCCTTTTATGTTCTTCCCATCTCAAGATTACTATGCCCTCAAAAGAGCTTCATCCGAGAGATGCGTCTAGAACAACTAGTAGCACTTCGGTACAGACAACCACAACCTAGCTCGTTTTCTACTGCTAGGTATACAGTCTAACTATAAAAGATTGCAAATGAGTCTTTTTGTAAGATCAGTCAGGCAGAGCCTTACAAAACTCTCCCTAAGGGAAAGAGATTTAGTTATTCATACCTTATTTTCTGCAAGATCTGATAGATGAACTCATAAAAATATTTTATTTCCTTCGAACTTGTTACAAACAGACTCTACAAGAATTTTAGGAATTTTTTCTCTCCCAAATCGTCTGTCCATCTCCCTTACCCTGCCTCCCCTTTTATAGAAGAAGGGATGGCTTTACACCAGATACAATTATTGTTCTCCTTACATCATTGCTTACATCACAGATACAATTATTGCTCCTCTTACATCAGTGCTTACATCATAGCTAAATAATTGAGATAATTGCTGCTTATGTAGGGGACATCTTCACGTGCTTCACATCAGAAACAGCTCTTCGTCAGCCTTCTCTTGTTCTTTTCTGCAATAGTCACATGAATGCTATGGTTCCATCCTCATCAATCTACAGTAGTGGACAGTTGTTTCTTCTGTCATTGTCATATCTTCTTTATGCAGGATTTGGTACCAGCTGTCAAAGACTTCTTTCTTTGACTGAGGTTGTTTAATTTTTGCTATGCTGTAGATCATTAATTTTTGTGGGTCAGGACTGTCATATATCCGTATGTTACCTTCTCTGCTTTGTATGTCCTTTAGCTCACAATACATTGTTCTAAATCCCGTAGTTCTTCTTTCTGGGATTAGTTTTTCAAATTCTTCGTTCTTATATGGTATAATACTAGTTGCTCCAAACAAGATTTGTGTAGTCATGCCTATTTTTATAATATGTTCAGCTGGTAGTTCTTCATTATCTTCAAAAAATTCTGGAATAGCTGAAAATATACGGACATATATTTTGGATGCCTTTGTAAGACCAAAATAACTTTTAGCAGATTTATATACTTCTGTTGGTAACTGGCTAAGTTCTTCACATTCTCGTGATGGATAAATGTAGTGGATAAGTCCTCTTTCGAACAATACTCTTACTGTTTTTGGATTTGCTCCTGTTAGTATGATTACTTTGTTCATATGTTGCTGAGAAATAGTTTTGATAAATTGGTTGACCTGAGTGGTCTGACATAATTTCTCAATATATTGTAAAAATAAATCCTTCTTGGAGTATTTTGGAGGATCCGAGAGTAAACTCTCTTTGTAGGTAGTGGGCTGTATGGATGTGGAGTTTTCCTCTTGTGTGGCTATTTTTGTGATCCCACTTGTATTTTGTGAGTTAATAGGTTCACTCCCTTCACTCATTTTTTCAATACGATCCGTATTTATATGTTGGTAAAATATACTTTGAAGACCACATATTTGCAGCTGTAGTTGGTTAAATGCTCTTTTTAATTGCTCTTCTGTCTCCTTTAGGTAGACTATATCCTGTTCTATTTGCTGAACTCTGGTTTCCATTCTGCAACAAGTGAAATAGTTAATTTCTTGATAGAAAATCAGCTAAAATATTATCTTTTCCTTTTATGTTTTCTATTAAGAAATCGTAATGTGCTATTTCCATTTGCCACCTTATCAATCTTTTGTTTGCTATGGTTGGGTCTATTATTTTATTGATCCAACTCTTTTCTTGGGTATTATCTGTTCTTACCGTAAATTTTGTATGTATTATAAATAGTTCAAACTTTTTTATAGCTTTTAAGATTGCTAGTAGTTCTTTTTCATTTATGTGGTAATTTTATTGGGTTTGTGTGAAAGATCCACTACTATATCTAGCTAGTTTTTCCTCCTTTTCTCCTATTTCAATAAATTTTAATACTGCTACCCAATTGTTTTCACATGCATCTGTTTCTATTATCCAAGAACATTCTTTAACAGGTAATCTTAGCTTATGTAATTCTGAAGTTTGTTGTTTTAATATTTTAAGTTTCTCTTCATCCCCCGGGGTCCATTTCCATTTCTTATGCTTTTTTAGTTTTTGCTGTAACCAATTTGTTTTTGCTGATAAATTTGGTATGTAACCTCTTGTTTGATTTAGTAATCCTATTATAGCTTGCACTTCTTTTTTTTCTTTTAGTATATTAGGAAAAAGTCTTTATTTTTTCTGCTATATGTGGTTGTAATACTATTCCTTCATGTGATAATTTTGTTCCTAAGAATTCTATCTCAGTTTTGAATAATTCCATTTTCTTTTTTGATAGTATAATACCTGCTTTTTTTTACTATTTCTATGTATTGTAGTAGATGTTCTTTATGTTGTTCTTCGTTTTCAGATCCTATTAGAATATCATCTACATATACTAATATGAAATTGTTGTGTTTTTCAAAAATTTTATCCATATACTCTTGGAATATTCCTAGGCTATTTTTATAGCCGAATGGTAATACATTCCATTCATAAAATCCCTGAGGTGTGCTAAATACTGCTAAAGGTTTTGAATCTTCTGTTAGTTTTACATGATAAAATCCTGATTTACAATCAAATTTCGAATATATTTTTTTTGTTCTTACTGTGTTAAGTAGTATTTGCATGTCTGGTAGTGGGTATCCAAACCTCTTAGTATATTTATTTAGTTCCTTATAATTTACTACCATTCGAGATTTACCTCTTTTTTCTTCTGAATATTTTCTTACTATGAATGCTGGTGATGAATGTGGACTTTGTGATTTTCTTATGTAATTATTTTCCACTAATTCTTTTATGTGTATTTTGAACTCTTCTAAGTCTATTGGAGTATGTCTTATAGGTTTAATTTTTATTATTTTGTTCTTATCTATTAACTCTATATGTACCGTGGGTTCACTTAAGTTCCATTTTGCCAAGGGGTCTTCTCCGCACAGATCTTTTAATTGTTTTTGTAAAATTTCTTTTGTAGTCATTACTTGAACTTGTTGTATTCTAGTTTTGTTTGGTAAATATTGGTATTCACCACGCTAGGTTGATAAAACTCTGATGTGTGGTAGATCAGTTCTGGAATACGGTTGGGTTATTCTAATTGCTATTGCTTGGTGTCTGCAAGGTGTTGTAAATACAACTGATTTATATGATATAGTTATGGGATAGTATTGTTGGAAAAAATCATTTCCTTAGAGTATATCATTATTCATATCATCAAACTGGTATATTATAGGTATCTTTAGTATGTAGCTTCCTATTTGTACATTAACATTTTGTTGATATTTGTCTAGTATGATAGTTTGTCCAGTTGATTCGGTTATGGCTTTTTTATTAAAACCATCTTGTTTCCATTTTGGTAGTATATTTTCGCGGCATAGACTAGTACCGGCTCCGGTGTCTATTAGACTGTGATAGTTTCTTGATTTATATCCTTCGTAAATAAATTCTGTTAGAATGTATAATGTATTTTTTGTTGCTCTTAATGGATTCATTTGTCCAATATCCTATTTATTATCATGCTTTCATTGTTTACTGTTATTGTGATTTTTTCTTCTTGAACTTGAGTAAGGTTGTACTGATATAAGGAAGTCAGTTCCTAATAACATTTCATTAACATGGTATTTTGGGTCTACGTGTAAGTGTAATAACATTTCCTTTCTACCATTTATCCTTAGTGGTAGTATGATTTTATGTACAATTGGATGTCTATTATTGTAATAGTCTATGTGGTAATATTGGTTTTCTAATGTTATTAATTCTGTGGTTTTTACATTTGTTTGCTTAATATGTGAATTGGTAGCTCCTGTATCTACTAAGGCTATTTGTTTATTTCATTTCCCATTGTCATAATATTCTATTTCTATTTTAAATTGGTTATTTTTTTGGTGTTCTAATGTATTTATTATTGGTATTAATTCTAATGCTTGTTGTTTATTTCTTATTGATAGTGATCTCTTCCCGAATATTATTTGTGGTGCTTTTCCTTTTGCAGTTTCTTTTGCTTTATTAAAGTTGAATTCTATATAATTTGGTATAGTCATTTCATGGTTTTCTCTAGCTGGTTTTTATCTTATGATTTCTCTGAATAGAGGCTCTATTTTAAAATTATCTGTATTTCTATTCTTTACTTCGTGTTTGCTAGTGAAAGAGTAAATGTTTTTTATTTGTATACTCATAACTTTGCTTTTTTCTATCATTTCTATACCTGATAACCTATGATACATGACTAGACTTTTATCTTTATTTTCTTCTGCCATGCTTATAGAGAAATTAGGTTTTATTGTGAACTTGTATCTTTCGGTACATTAGGTTTTCTTGTACTATTCCTATTAAGGCATCTTGTGTACTTGATATTATCCTATCATCCATTAGGTATATTTCGAGGGGTGTATTTATTCCTTCCTTAAAATAGGCCTTTATTATTATTTGTACAGCTCCTAAATGTATGTGCCTTAATGTTTTTCTGGTCTTTTCACTTATTTTTTTCATCTCGTCTTATTATTCTGTCGGTTATTAATGGGATTATGGTTTTGCCTTGTGCTTATTCAATGTCTATAGGTTGTTCATTATTCCCAACTATTATGATGGTACTTTTTTTTCTTTCAAATATTGGTTTAAAATTTTCTTTTGGATTTATGTATAATTTGGTTTCTCTTATTTTATCGTATTTTTGTATGTCAAAGCACATTCTTTCTCTTAGTTCTTCATTGTTTTCTTCTCTTTTTGAAGGTTCTCCTATTTTCTGTTAGATCTGTTATCATGTTTATTTCACATTCTTCTGTTTCACCTTCACTACTTCCACTATCTTCTTCCATTACCATTATTTCTTCATCTTCACTTATTTCGGACCATTCTTCATCATATTCTATGAGTTCATAATTTATTCATTTCTTCAATTTCTTCTACGTATTTTATATTTTCTTTTTTCATTCTTTTAGGACAATTTGGTGATATATGTCCTACCTCTCTACATATGTAACAATTACATTTTTTTGGATTTTTCTTATACTGCCTATTATTCTTCTTCTTCATTTTTCTAAAGTATTTTTTATAGGGTTTTCTATGTCTCTTAAAAGTTTTCCTATATCTTGGTTGATATTTTTGGAATTTGTGATTATTCTTCTTTGTGTATTTATAGTTATTATTGCATCCCCAATGATTCGGTCTTGGATCCTCACAACAAATTTTTTGTTTATATATTCTATAATATTTCATTTTTGCTCTACCATCTTGGCATACTTTATCTCTATAATCTTTTATGAATTGTGTTCTATACCCTAAAGTATCTACTTCTGGTTTTACTTTCTCACTTATGTATGAACTATATATGTTTATACTCCATGGATCAGGTAGTTTTAGAAAGAATGAGTCTAAAATTGGACTACGTTCTTCTTTTGTATAATAACTATCTTGAAAATATTCTTTGAATTCACAAGCATAGTTGTCAAAATGGCACATGTCGCATATCTCTAAGTTACTTAGTCTCCATCTTGCTTGGTTCTTTTTATATATAATGTATTTTTCTCCTTTATCATATACGCTGAATTCAGTTCTTATTGCTTTTTCGTAATTTGTAATTATTTCTTTTAAACCTAAGGTCAGTTGTGCTGAGCTTTCTTCAGTTCCTCTATCATCAATAGGTCTTGATTTTCTTATAGTATTTCTCTCTTCTTCCACTAGCCCATTCCACCATTGGCTACTACTCCCATAAAGGTGGCTTCTATAAATTTCTCAAATAAATTTCCGTTAAGGTTTTGCCTAAATCCTACTATTAGTGACGCTTTTACCCATTCTTCAATTGTCCTATCTACATCTTTTACGCAATCTAGGTCTAACCATTCTCCATTTCCTGCTATTCTTTTTTCGTAGTGTTCTGTTGATTCATATTTTGGGGTCTCTTTTTCTTTATCTTTTCCTAGTTGCATTCTTCTTTTTGTATTTTGCCACTTCTATGGTAATTGGTAAGGTTTTTTGTTAGGTGGTGGTCTTAAGAATTCATACATGTTATTTGGAATTTCTGAAGGTTTTTCAATAATCTTATCTTGGTCCATTTTTATTTCCTCATTTGTTATATCTAGATTTTTCAAGGCTTCTTGTACTTCTTCTGAATTAGAATTTGCCATTAAATCTTCTATTTCCAAGATATTTATGTTGAGTTTTGTTATGGCTTCTAGTTCTTTCATACCTTCTTCTGTTATGCCTAATTCTTCTTCTGGGTAGTCAGTTATATATCTACCTAATTCTTTTATATTTTTATTTATGATTCTTAAATCTTTTCTTATATCACTGAACATTTCAGGACCATTGTAATATTCTTCCAACTTTTATATGTTTATCATATAAATTTTTGGATCCATGTCCTATTATTTTGTATGCTAGTAGGTGTTGGTAATACCAACTTGCTTCTTCGTTTCTGTAATCTAATACTTTGTGTGCTATTTCTTTTTGTATCTCTTTAGGTAATTGATTAGTTACTTTTCTTGTTAGTAATAGGTATTCTGTTATTTCTTTACTAGCAATATGCTTCCTTTGTGCTAATCTTTTATCAACGTATCTAATCTTGAATTTTGAAGAATTTTTTAATTTAAGTTCCTTTATTTTCTGTGAATTATCCAGCTTTTATAGGGGTAAGGTGTATTATAGTTTATAATTTCTAAAGTAGGGTTATATGTAAAATTTTGTTTTTTAGTTATTATATTTAAAAGGGGTAGTTAGTTAAATTTTTATAAAAGTGGGGTATTTGGCTAAATTTTTTCCAAAAGTGGGTTAGTTACCGACTATGCTCAAGAAGAAGATGGAAGAGAGAGAAAGTGGGGTGTGTGTGTGTGGGGGGGGGGGGGGGGGGGGGTTATATTATAGATTAATATATTATAATAAGGCGATAAGTAGGGATAATTAATTAGGCAATAGTGGAGTAGCTTATGGTTTTGATTAATAGGTTTTTAATTAGGAGAACATGGGGTTGGGAGTTATGGAGATGGAGGGGTTGGAATGTGAGGTTTGTTGAGTTGAGTTGGCCATGAAATGAATTGTGGCCTCACAACAAAATAAAAAGTTAAATAATTTGGGTTTTGCTTCACAACAAAATTGTAAAATGTGTTAGGAGAAAAATAATAGCAACTAAAATATATTGGGCTAAGAATGAACTATGGGCTCATAATAAAATAAGAAATTAAATAAAGTGGGCTAAGACATAAGAAAATAATTACAAATAGAATTAGATTGGGCTTACAAACTATATGGTGAATTGGGCTTGATAAAATAATACTTACTGAATGTATGTAATATGATTTAAAAGAATAAAGAAAATTACGGAAGAATTTAAGGTACAATAATACGAAGAAAAATAAAATATAGTTCCGTATAATCAGAAACGGTGGTTACACAGAGGATTTGGGGTCAGATGGATCAGATGGATTTGACACTACCTCTCTACCAGTAGGTCTGCTATACTGGTCAACGGAAAGGCAGGTAGGACATGCTCTTGTAAAAGATGTTTGAGATAGGGGGATCCTCTTTCCCTCTGTTGTTTACGATTGCCGTAGATGATCTTAAAAGCATGATTGATAACTATAGACAAGTAAGCTGGATTACATTGATGGATAGGAACAAAAGCCGATCTGGATGCTCAATCTTACAATACATTGACAATACTCTTCTATTTGGGAATGTAGATTCTTGATTTTGATGACTACAACACAACATATTTGTTCTATCTTACATATATCTTGCAGTGTGTACTCTCGCTTTCAAGGCCACAATACAAGGAAGCTTTCAAAAGCTCTAGATAAAGCCACAAAGACAAGAACGATTTCAAGACTCAAGATCAAGATACAAGACAAAGATTTCTCAGAGCTTCAAAAGTGATCTGCTAAAAGAACAAGTGTTTTGTAATCTCATTGTAATAATTGTTGTGTCTTAGAAATTTTGTAAAAGCCTTGATACACTCACACATCCCCTAGGAATAAAAATAATGTTTATTAAAATCAAAAGTCAAAACAAAGCTTGTATAAGTTCAGCTGTCAAGTACCAGTCGACTTACTTAGGTAAGCAGTCGACAGTTCTAGTAAGAAACAGACTAAACTCACTCAAGCTCTGACCACTCGACTCTTATGGCAACCCAGTCGACTGTTCAAGCAGTTTTGACAGTATTTCTGAAGTTTAAAATTTGTTTTTCAAATTCAAAATTTTACAGCCATTTTATGCCAGTTGTGGAACTGTTTCCCAACGTCTTGGAGATTCTCACTCTATAAATAGAGTTTAAAATCAACATGGAAAAAGTTCCAACAATTGAATACAAAGTCTGTAACGCTCCGAATTTCAAATAAGACCGAATTCGAGATTTCGCAGGATCCTTATACTTCACTTCGTACAATTTTATAAGGAAATTAAAACTTTTCAACATACATCAGAGTTCTTTACATCTTGTTTACACAGCGAAAGAATAAAAGAAATACAACAATGAAAATGTTACCCCTAATCTGGTGTGGGGTAAACAGATAGTATTTGTGGATTCTAAGGAAAACCAAATAGCAAAACTGGAACCTTTCCACCGGAGTTTAACCGTCGACTCCCACCGTTCACCTGCAAAAAGTGCGAGACACCGGGGTTGATCCCGGCGATGCACCCTCCGACGCTCAAGTCAGTAATCAGAAAAGATTATGAATGAGCGTAAATTGGCAAAAGATTGATTACCTCTTAATGGTGGTGGATGTGGGGTATTTATAGCCGCCGTTGGGATCAGATTAGGAATGTAATCTCTAATTTCCAGTGAAAGGATAGATGTGAATCAGGGCCGTTGATTAGGATTAATCAGAAACCCTAATTCTATCCTGCTGGATCGGGTTTGCTACGGGTTGAAACCCACACCCAATCGTGGTGGATCTGTTCGTGGGTTATTGGGTCTTTGGGGAGAATATCCAATACCTACTTCAGACCCGTTTATAGCTGGAGTTATCATTTTACTCCCAGGCTTCAGGATTCGCGTCCAATTTGGACGGTACCGATTAATCCATATTTTTAGCCATATCACAAGCCCCCCACTCCCAAAGACTGAGTTTGTTCAGCCTTTGAGGAGTAGTTTTACTGTTTTAATGGCTTACAGGGTGGTATCGGAGTCCAAATGAGAGGTGTCGAATCTTCGCATAAGGCAGTATGGTGATTTTCCGGATTAGTAGTGCGCTCAGGGTCGTTCTTGAGCCCTTTTGGTGATTTTTCTAAATTTTTATTTATTTTTTCGGATCATTTATTTAACCTTGCGAAGTGTTGATTCACTGTTCGAGGGTCTTAACCAATTATTCTAAGCAATAATTATTTACTCAGGGGCTCAGAAATATTTTCCTGATTTTATAATTATTTTTTAGAATTTTTAATTAATTTTCCTGAATTTTTAATCATTTTTTTGTAATTTTTTTAAATAAATAAATCGATTTTAATAAATAAAAATTGATATTAATTACGAATTATGACGTGGCGTGATCTGGACCGCCCATCTCGTGTAGGCGCGAATTTCTGAAAGATCGGATGGCTGGAGTCACTCGGCAACGTTTTTTTCGCGTGAGCAGCTCGGATTGCCAGTTGCTCGGAATCCGAGCGATGTAGCTCGGCGCCATTTCTCCGCGTGAGCAGCTCGGATCACCGGTCGCTCGGAGCGCAGATTCCGAGCGACGTGGGGTGATCTGGACCACTCATCAGGTCGGAGTACGGATTTTGAGGAGATCCGATGACTGTGGTCGCTCGGCACTCTTTTTCTTCGTGTGAGCAGCTCGGATCGCCAATTGCTCGGAGATCGGATCCCAAGCGACGTAGAGCGATCTGGTCCGTTGGATCACGACGCGGATCTCGAGGATAGGCTCAGTTCTCGAGAAAATACTATCTTGTCGTTTTGTGGAGGTGGCACAATCTGAGCCGTCTGATCGAGATCTTGCACGAATTTTGGGGAGAAAGTCGTATTTCCCCAATTCGCAGCTCGGATTGGCAGTTGCTCAGTTTCCGAGCTTCTTCATTGTGCGATCAGCTCAGATTGCCTGTCGCTTGGGTTTTGATTCCGAGGGACGTGGAGCGATCTGAGCCGTTCGACCATGGCGTGGATCTCGAGGTAGGCTCGGTTCTGGAGAAAACACTATCTTTTCATTTTGTGGAGGTGGCACGATCTGAGCCATCTGATTGAGATCTTGCACGAATTTTGGAGAGAAAGTCGTTTTTCCCCAATTCGCAGCTCGAATTGGCAGTTGTTCGGTTTTCAAGCTTCTTCATTGTGCGATCAGCTCAGATCGCCTGTCGCTCGGGTTTTGATTCCGATGGATGTGGAGTGATCTGAGCGGTTTGATCATGGCATGAATCTCGAGGTAGGCTCAATTCTCAGAAAACACTATCTTGTCGTTTTTTGGCGATGGCACGATCTGAGCCGTCTGATCGAGATCTTGCACGAATTTTGGGGAGAAAGTCGTTTTCCCCCAATTCGCAGCTCGGATTGGCAGTTGCTCTGTTTCTGAGCTTCTTCACTGTGCGATCAGCTCGGATCGCCTGTCGCTCGGGTTTTGATTCCGAGGGACGTGGAGCGATCTGAGCCGTTTGATCATGGCGTGAATCTCAAGGTAGGCTCAGTTCTCGATAAAATACTATCTTGTCATTTTGTGGAGGTGGCACGATCTGAGCTGTCTGATCGAGATCTTGCACGAATTTTGGGGAGAAAATCGTTTTTCCCAATTTGCAGCTCGGATTGGCAGTTGCTCGGAATCCGAGGAATCGTGGGGCGACCTGAGCGTCGCCCACTTCGCTCCGCGGGGTGCCCCTGTGTCTTGGGTCTTGTGGCACAGCCGAGCGGTATGACTTGTATCGAATCGTCGCTACCCTTGCGAACGGTTGCCGCTCTTCGCCACTTAATCGTTTGGGCTTCTCTAACGCCTTAGGGGGAGGCCCAAGAGTTGCGTCTTTATGTTACAAAGCCCAGGAGTCACTTCTTTTACTATAATTTTTCACCCCCTCACACTTCATTCTTCACTTTTCATTTCTTACTTTCACTTTTACTTTTTACTAGAGAAGTTTTTGCTCTCGGGTGGCGTTGCTAGCTGTTGCGGCAAGGTGTTTTTAGATTCCGGCGATCTTTTCCGGCCGTTCTAGTCACTTCAAGGTTAGTCTCTCCCCTTATCCTTGAGAAAAAATGGTTAATATTTCTACTGAGGATGAGACCCCCACCTTGGACCGAGACGTCGGCCGAGCGGTGACGGCAAGGCCAAACAAGGGGAAGGAGGTCGCCAAGCCGATCAATGTGACAACAGTTAGGCCGAGCAAGGGCAAGGAGATTGCCGAGCCGATCGATGTGACAATGGTAGTCGAACACCCTAAGACAGCAGGAGAATTGAGTCGGCATCCGTCTGTCTTATCTAGTGTCGGCGGGGTGCGGAGTTACCCTGAAGATCTGTTGGAGAAGGTGATGCAGGGCGTGGCTCTGTCTTACGAGGAGAATGATCCGAGGGACCCTTCCGAGGTGGATCAGATTTCCTCGATCTTGACCGAGGAAGACTTGCATCGGATCAGGGGTGGGTTTCGGATTCCCAAGGAGTATGTACTTCTACTCCCCGGCCCCGATATCCGAGCGTGCACATCGACTTCGGCCGATACTTGCGTCTTTCCTTACGACGCACTGAACACTGGACTTCGGCTACCATTGCACCCTTTTGAAATCGAGGTGCTGCAATGGTTCGGCCTGAGTCCCGCTCAGTTTATGCCGAACATGTGGCGGCACGTGATTGCCTTCGTCCTTCAGTGCCAAGAGATCGGTGTGCGGCCGGAGATGGTTATACTTCGGAGCCTTTACTGCCTCTGCCAGATGAACAAGATGGAGGAGAGATACTATCTGTCGCCGAGGAAGGGCGTGAAGTTGATCGAGAACACAGACTCGATCAAGCGCTGGAAAGAGAAGTACTTTCTCATCCGTGCTCCCGAGCCTTGGATCTTTCAGACGGTGTGGAAGACGACCGGGGTTCCGAAGCGGGCGAAGAAGGAGCCCGTGCTCACCAGAGAAGAGGAAGAGGTGGTAGAGAAGCTCCTCGGTATTCCGACCCTTAGTAGGAAGGACATCACCGAGGAGGTCTTGTTTTGTGGGGGTCTCAGTCCGATCGACCCTAGTATGCTTTTCTCTTCTTCTTTCGCTTTTGCTTTATCTTATGGTTAAAAAATTTCTAACTCTTTTTGCTCGGTTTTTTCAGAGGCCTCTGGTATGGACTACAAAGGACTGATGGCTAAGGCCAGGGTAGCGAAGGAGCAAGAGTCGAGGAAGAGGAAGAGGACTGTGGCCGGGCCTCAGGGGGGCCGAGCTGCGAAGGTCCCCTCGGCCTCACCGACCGTCGTGCAGCCGGTGGTTGAGGCACCTTCGGATGCACCTGTCCTAGGCCCTTTGGAGACGCCCGCCCCGGCTCTCTCGGAGGTACCGGCCCAAGCTGCTCAGGTTGAGGTGCCTGGGTCGTCGAGCGGGGCGTTCAACATGGGTGCGGCCTTAGCTCTTGAGGTCCCCCCTCTCACCGCCGAGGCCTAGAAGATACTTACCGAGGAGCATAAGCGCCTCTTCGTCCCCGACTGGCGGGTGATGAAGGTGGACGGGTTCCTCGGTGACGGGGGATTTGTATGCAGGCGGTGAAGCACCTGCCGACCCCCAAAGACCGAGCTGCACTGAAGGTGAGTTCTGTAGGCGATGACACCATGAAGATCACTCTGAAAACATTGTCGGTGAGTATCAGAAGTTTCTTCAAAAATTATTCTAAGTTTTTTCACTCGGGCCTGATAGTTTCTCCTGTGCCGCTTGCAGAACCTATGCCACTTCAACCATCTGCTCGAGGAGTTCGCGAGTAAGGAGAAGGAGATGACTCTGCTGAACGATCGGGAGCGGTTGGAGCGTGCCAAGGCAGTCAAATTGCTCGAGGCCGAGCAGCTACCCTCCGCATCGCGCGCGGCCGAGGTGGCCGGTCTGGAGGCGAAGCTAGCCGAGGCTCTGAAGCACTCGGCTGCCGAGGCTGCCAAGGTTGGAGCCTTGGAGAAGGAGAAGGCTCGGCTTGAAGAGGAGCTGGCCAAGGCACTGGGGGAGGTCGCGGAGGCTCGGAGGGCGTCCGAGGAGGCACTGTCAAAACAGGCGTCGATGGTGGCGGCGGCGGAGCAGGCTGTTCGGGATGAGGCCGAGGCCCATATGTTCAAAAATATGGAAGATGCCTATGCCCGAGCGTTGCAACACGTATCGGCTCGGATCCCCGGGTTCGACAGCTCTGACTACTACTTCTACGACCCTGTAGAGGGGGAAGACGAGCTGCCTCTGGTTTCGCTTGCCCCCGATCAGGAGGATAAAGGAGCCGAGAGAGGGGGTGAGGATGAGGTGCAAGTTGAGGGGGCGATAGTCACTGTGCCGAGCAACGATGCTTCGGAGCAACGTCACGAGGTCGACCTCTAACTTAGTCGCCTCCTCTTTCATTGTCTTTGCTTCATCTTTTATCTTGTTTTTGTTGTAATGGCTAACTGCGGACTGGCTACCGCTTTTGTGTATATTTTGGAGTTCAATGATACAACTCACTTTTTGTTGACCGAACGTTCGAAAAGTTTGACTATGATTTATCTTCGTCCTGTTTTTTACTGTGCTGAGATTTTGCTGAGCGTTGAACACTTTTTGTCCGTATTGAGAACTTCAAGAGTCGAATTTTGCTAAGTTTTGAACGTTTTTTGCTCGTGTTGATAACCCACGGGTTGCAGACACATTGAAATTTCGCTAAATGTTGAACACTTTTTGCTCGTTGAGAACATAAGCGTTGCGAACACATTGAAATTTTGCTAAGTGTTGACATTTTTCCGCTTTTCAGGTGGAGCGAAGTCCAGTGACGGAGGTCTCTCGCCTTCGTACTGAGTTGAAGAAAGCGAAGCGGGCTCTTTCTAGGAGCCGAGAAAGTTTCCTCAAGAGCGAGCTGCTGCTAGAAGATATCAAGGCAACTGCGAGAGGGTATTTTTCCGAGTTGAAACAACTGCAGAAGTGATCTCGCGAGACTCGTCTTTAAGGTGAGGTGGTGTTACTTAGGAAGACACTTTCTGACGTTGTGAAAGAGAATGGCGAGTTGTTGGCGGAGATTCACCACTGGAAAATAGCTGAAGAAGAACTTTTGGCAGAGGAAGAGGAGTTAACTTCGATGGTGGGGAAGTTGATGTCTGAGCGCGATGAGTTGACGGCGAAGGTCGAAAAATTGAGGAGGGTTACAGTCAACAGAAGTATCGAGGTGACCCATCTTCGTCGCATTATAGCCGACAGTGCTGATGTTGCGGGCCCTGCCACACTTCCCCACCTCAAAATATCGACGAAGGGCGACATTTTAAAGGATAGGATCGTCGAACTAGAGGAGGAAGTTGCTCGGCTCAAACCTCAGCCCGAAAGGATCAATGTCCGAAGTACGTCGTGTACTCGCGAAGAGAGCGAGAGAGGAATCTCGTTCTACGAACTCGCGACTCGCTCGCCTGCTGTTAGGCGGAGCCCTGCTGACGCTCAGAGTGGGGTGACTGCTTCTTCAAGTGGTGCTTCAATTGGGGCCACCGTTAGAGGCAGTGCCGAAAAGGCATCTCAGTTCGTCGGTTTAGAGACGAGCTCCGAGGTTAGGCGGCGCCGTCCTCGTGTGTCCCTGAACCGAAATGTCCCCTTTCAAAGAAGCGTTGAGAGATTTGTAACATGGGTTTTGTAGCTTGGTCTTGTAACTTAAGCCTTTTTGTATGTTCAACTCTTTAATAAAAGTTCGTTTATTTCCTGTCCTTCGTGTGTTGGATATATATGGTAGTTACTTCGATCCATAAGAGCCAAGTATTGGACTCCGAACCCGTCGTTAGAGTTTGTTTCAACAGTTGTGGGAGCAATTCCGAATGGCGAACCACTTCTAGCTCGCTTGAGAGCGAGCTTGCAAAGCGGAGTCGAGCCAAGTGTTGGACTCCGAACTCGTCGTTTGAGTTTGTTTCAATGGTTGTGGGAGCAATTCCGAATGGCGAACCACTTCTAGCTCGCTTAAGAGCGAGCTTGCGAAGCGGAGTCGAGCCAAGTGTTGGACTCTGAACTCGTCGTTTGAGTTTGTTTCAACGGTTGTGGGAGCAATTCCGAATGACGAACCACTTCTATCTCACTTAAGAGCGAGCTTGCGAAGCGGAGTCGAGCCAAGTGTTGGACTCCGAACTCGTCGTTTGAGTGCAAGAAATTAAAAACAGAGAGATGCAAATAATCACAAGGGAAATACAGGAAAAGAAAGTTCTTTATTGATAACTACTAGTCGGCTTCTTCTAAGTTACAAGCCGTTATTACATTGGAAAAATAAAGAAGCAAAACCAAAATACAAGTGGGAGGAATGGAACGGTTCGACATCTGAAGGTACTTAGAGAGGCGTTGTTGTGCCCTCTTCGTACTTCAAAAGATGGTCGGCATTCCAAGTCCTTGGAATCTCTCTGCCTTCAAGATCTTCAAGGCGGTAAGCTCCAGGCCGAACTATTTTGGTGATCCTGTAAGGTCCTTCCCAATTTGGAGCTAGCTTACTCTTCTGACTGGGGAATGAGATAGCCAACTTTCTGAGGACCAAGTCCCCTTCTTTGAGATTGGTGGGACGGACTCTCTTGTTGCATGCCTGCTCGATCCTCCTTCAATAGCTTTGTTGGCGAATTGAAGCTCTTTCACGGAGCTCATCAATCAAATCCAAATTCGCTCGAAGCTCTCTGGCATTCTGCTCTTCTTCATAAGCAATAAGACGAGGAGAAGGTACATCGACTTCTAGGGGGATCACAGCCTAGGACCCATAGGTGAGATTGAATGGCGACTCTCCTGTGGGGGTCCGCTTCGTAGTGCGGTAATTCCACAATACGTTAGGGAGCTGATCGACCCATAAGCCTTTGGCGGACTTATCTAACCTCTTCTTAATACCGGAGAGGATCTGTCGGTTGGCATTTTCAACTTGACTATTCGACTGCGGGTGGGAGACAGAGGAGAATCGTTGTTGGATGGCGAGGTCTTCACACAGAGATCGGAATGCGACTCCTGTAAATTGTGTTCCATTGTCGGTTATGAGGACTCTAGGGACACCGAACCTGCAGATTATGCTCTTCCAGAAGAACTGAAGTACTTTGTTCTCGGTAATTGTAGCCAAGGGTTCGGCCTCTATCCACTTTGAGAAGTAGTCGATTGCCACGACTAAGAATTTGAGTTGGACGGGAGCTGGCGAAAATGACCCTAGTAAATTCATCCCCCACATTGCGAATGGGATCGGACTTGATAGGGAGGTGAGTTGAGCTTGGGGTAAGCGATGAATGTTGGAATATTTTTTATAAGAGCTGCAATGCCGGATGTGTCGCTCGGCATCTTGTAGGAGGGTAGGCCAGAAATATCTATAATTCAATACCTTCCGGGCGAGGGATCTGGACCCTGAATGTGCTCCGCCTATACCCTCGTGAAGCTCTTGCAAGGCATATGTGGCTTGTTCCGGGGAGAGGCACCTTAGGTAGGGCCTGTCGTCTACTTGGGTGAAGGAGCGTTTGTACAAGACTCCCTCTACAAGGGTGTACCGCTCTGCTCTGGCTCTGACTCGACGAGCTTCCCTAGGGTCTTCGGAGAGGAGCCCATCCCTTAGAAATTCTATCAGGGGTTTCATCCAATTGTCCTGAAGTTGAACAGGCAAGGACTCCATCGAGTCGGAAGTTTCTTCTTCTATGCTTGGTCTCAAGAGCACTTCAATCAGGACCGTATGATCGAGACCTTGAAGGGAGGAGGAGGCTAACTTGGAGAAGGCATCTGCTTGGGAATTTTCCTCTCTGGGGATTTCCTGAATAAGTGCCTCTTCGAATAGGGCCATGAGATTTTGGACCTTGGCTAGATACTTAGCCATTCGGTCATCTCGCACCTCGTACTCGCCCAAGACTTGATTTATGACTAGCTGAGAGTCGCTAAAGATTCGGAGGCGTTATGCCCTGCCTTCCGAGCCATTCCGAGGCCGGCTATAAGGGCTGTATATTCTGCTTCATTGTTAGAGGCCTTGAAGTTGATGCGGAGGGAGTATTGGAGAACGAAGTCATCTGGGCCTGACAGTATGATCCCGGCTCCGCTCCCTTCAGTGCAAGAGGATCCGTCTACATACACTAACCAGATAGGAGGTCCGTTTACTGCTCGGCTGACCTCGGGGATGGTGCTCTCAACAATAAATTCGGCTAAGGCCTGAGCCTTGATTGCGGTCCGAGGCTGGTATGATATATCATGCTGGCTCAGCTCGATCGACCACTTCATGAGGCGGCCGGAAGTCTCTGGCTTGTGAAGGACTTGCTTCAGCGGTTGGTCGGTAAGAACGACCACCGAGTGGGACTGAAAATACGAGCGTAGCTTCCTAGCTGCCATGACCAAGGCGTAGGCCATTTTCTCCAATCTTGGGTAACGGAGCTCGGCATCCCGAAGTACCTTGCTCACGTAATAGATGGGCTTCTGAGCCCTATCTTCTTCCCTTACCAGGACGTTGCTGAGGGTCTGTCCAGAGGCGGCTAAGTAAAGGTAGAGTGTTTCCCCTGGGATAGGCTTGCTGAGGAGAGGGGGGTTGACTAGATAGGCTTTAAGCTGATCGAACGATTCTTGTTGCTGTTTCCCCCATTCGAAGCCTTTCGCCCCCCTAAGTGCTTTGAAGAAGGGAAGACACTTCTCCCCAGACTTAGAAAGGAAGCGCCCGATGGTGGCAAGACGACTTGTCAACTTCTGAACCTCTTTCACATTTTTGGGAGGGACCATGTCCAGTATGGCCTTGATCTTCTCGGGGTTAGCTTCAATTCCCCTTTGGCTGACCATGAAGCCTAGGAACTTTCCCGATGAGACTCCAAACGCACACTTGTTCGGGTTGAGCCTCATATCATGCTTCCTGAGTACATCGAATGCCTCTTCCAGATCGGCCACATGATCGGCCCCATGGATGCTCTTAACAAGCATATCATTAACAAGCATATCATGGATGCTCTTAACAAGCATATCATTAACATATACTTCCATATTTCGGCCGATCTGTTCTTGAAAAACTTTGTTGACGAGGCGTTGATAGGTGGCACCTGCGTTCTTCAACCTGAAAGGCATCACCCTGCAGCAGTAGAGGCCCTGATCGGTAACAAAGGAGGTCTTCGGGACATTCGGGGGAAACATGCGAATTTGATTGTACTCGAAAAAAGCATCCATGAAGATGAGAAGCTCATGGAACGAAGTGGTGTCAATCAGGGTGTCGATGCTTGGGAGAGGGAACATATCTTTGGGGCATGCTTTGTTCAGGACGGTAAAGTCGATGCAGATTCTCCAGCTCCCGTTGGCCTTTTTTACCATCACAACATTCGAGAGCCATTCGGGGTAATTGACCTCTTGTATGAACCGAGCCTTAAGGAGCTTGTCCACCTCTTCTTTTATAGCTTGTTGGCGCTCGGGAGCAAATTTGCACCTCTTCTGTTGGACCGGTTTGGACCCCGGTGCAACGCTCAAGTGGTGGACGAGGAGCTCTTCGGAGATTCCTGGCATGTTGGCGGCCGACCATGCAAAGAGGTCGCGGTTCCTTCTAATGCATTGGACTATGTCGGAGCATAGGGCAGATGAGAGGGTCTTGCTGATGAAGAACTTGAAGTTCGGATCTTGCTCAGAGAAGAGCACTTCCTCCAATTCATCCACCGGCTCGGACGTTGGTCGGACACTCTCTTAGGGGATTTCAAGAGTTTCGAGGGAGAGGAATGGACCCCCAGTAGAGGTCATGTAGCATTTGTGGGCCATTTCTTGATTGCTTCTTACTTCCCATACTCCTGTCCGGGTGGCGAACTTCATCTTGAGGTGATAAGCCGAAGGGACGGCTTCGAGAGCAGCTAGGCCGGGTCGGCCTAGGATGACATTATAAGCAGCAGGGACGTCAACGACCTAAAATCCATCGGCTCCGTTCGGGTGGTAGGAGTTTTGCCAGCGGTTACGTCAAGGGTGATTACCCCTTCGATAATCACTAGCACTCCCGTGAACCCATGGAGCGTATAGCCGGTCGGCTTTAGCCTGCCCCGGGATAGCTTGAGTCCTTTAAAAGCAGCGTGGAAGAGGATGTTAACGGAGCTACCATTGTCCACCAGTATCATCTCGACTTTAAAATTCGCCATATGGAGGTTGATCACTAGGGTGTCGCAATGGGGGGTTCGGACACCCTCGAGGTCTTCATCTGAAAAAGAGACCGGTACCCCGAGGCCTTTGGGAGGGGGCATGCCATGTACTGAGTTGACCTCCCTGACGAAGGCCTTTCGAGAGGAGTTGGAGGTGCCCCCCGTAGGGCCTCCATGAATGAGGTGTAGGATGCGCTCCTCTTCGAACTCGGGAGTTTCTTCGTGCCTTTCAGTACGCTTGTTAGCCCCCCGAGGGGGAGGAGGAAGATCGGTTCGGTCCTTCCTCACAAATTTGGCCAGCTGCCCTTCTAGATGAGGGACTCAATCTCGTTCTTCAAGGCCCGACAATCATTGGTGTCGTGGCCATGGTCCCGGTGATAGCGGCACCACTTCTCTTTGTCCCTCTTCTTGCCAAGGGTTTTCATCTTCGGGGCAGGAGGTATCACCCCTTCCTTCTCGACTTCCATAAGAATAGTGGAAATGTTGGCGTTAAGAGGAGTGAACTTTTCAAATCTGGGGGGAGGGCGGCGCTGACCGCCATTGTCCTTCTGGAGCTTCTTGGCTCCCTCTTCTTTACCTGCCTTTCTTTTGGTTTCGGAGGAAGGCCCCTCACAGGTGGGGCGATGCTCAGCTTCCTAAGCCCGGATGTACTTCTCGCTTCGAAGAAGGAGGTCGGAGAAGTTCTGTGGGGGCTTCTTGGCGAGGGAGGACCGAAGGCTGGATTTAAGGACGTTTGATTGGAAGGTTGCTGCAGCGACCGACTGGTCGAGGAAAGCATAGACCTAGCTTCCGCGGTGAACCTTTTCACATAGTCTCTTAGCTTCTCACCCTTCTTCTGGTTGAGGTAGAGCAGCAAAATTTTGGTCTTCTTAGTTCGGCGACTACTCACGAAGTGGGTGACGAAGAGGGTCTCGAACTGCTCGAAGGAGAATATTGAGGATGGGGCGAGGCGAGAGTACCATTTCCGGGCCGGCCCCTTGAGAGTAGCGGGGAAGGTTTTGCACAGCAGAGCATCGGAAGCTTGGTGGATGAGCATGAGGGTTTTAAAGCTTTCGATGTGGTCTACGGGGTCGGACTCCCCGGAGTAGGTTTCGAACTGAGGGGGCTTGAAGCCTATTGGAACGGGCGCCTCCATGATGGTTCGAGAAAAAGGGGGTCGGCTTGGACGGAGGGTCCTTCCTCTAAGCTCTTCTTCTCTGTCTAGCTGACCCAAGCGCCTCTCCATTTTGTGGAGACGATGATAGACAGTGTCATCCCTTCGACGGTAATCAAACGAGCCTCTGGACTCGTCTTCGTAACGAGGGAGAGCAGGGGCTACGACGACGGTAGCTCTGAGAGTGATGAGGACTAGGAATGTGCTGGGGGTTACTAGGAGCTGGGGAAGGAGTTAGGGACCGTCGGCAAGGACTTTGGACCGGAGGAGGAGTGGGGACTCTCTGAGCATTGTTGTTGTTGGGTCGGAGATTGAGGGCTTGTAAGATGGTTTCTTGGAATTGCTGGAACTCGGCACAGGTGATGGGTGCTTCATCATTCCTCGGGGGTTGCCGACCCGGAGGAGAATGAGGTCTTCTCCTATGGTGCCCAGGGGACTCTCTTCGCCCTCTTCTAGGAGGGGACCTTTTGTAGTCTCGGCGATGAGGAGATCGCTCATTTGGACGTTGTTGGCGGGAGGCTCCCTCTCAGGCCCGCCTTTCATCCAAACGGCGGCGAAGATCCTCTTCCTTCTGCCGATTGAGGATGGTATTGCAAAGGTCATCGGAAGCTCGGAGATTGTGAGATGCCATGGATTCAGTAGAGGGGTTGTGCACGGAGACATGATCATGGTGAAGGGGTTGGTTCTGAGGATTGGGACGGGGCCCCCCGCGCCGGCATTCTGAGGCCCGGCTTGACCGCGAGGGGGTTGAAGATTCTGAGGAGGATGTTGGTCCTACTGCGGGGCTTGGTTGGGTTGAGGAGAGGGTCCCGCTAGCTGGGCGGTTTGAATAGGGATCTCCTGTTTTTGAGAGGGAGTAGGTCCACGGTTGGACCCTCTGGATCTTAGCTTCCTTAGAGGCATGGCTGGAGAAGATCTGACCAACGGGAAGAGGAAGGGTTGCTATTCGTGGGTTCCCACAGACGGTGCCAAATCTGTTACTGCTAAATCTGGTGTGGGGGTAAACAGATAGTATTTGTGGATTCTTAGGAAAGCCGAATAGCAAACCTGGAACCTTTCCACCAGAGTTTGACCGTCGACTCCTGCCGTTCACCTGCAAAAAGTGCGAGACACCGGGGTTGATCCCAGCGATGCACCCTCCGACGCTCAAGTCAGTAATCAGAAAAGATTATGAATGAGCGTAAATTGGCAAAAGATTGATTACCTCTTAATGGTGGTGGATGGGAGGTATTTATAGCCGCCGTTGGGATCAGATTAGGAATGTAATCTCTAATTCCCAGTAAAAGGATATATGTGAATCAGGGCCATTGATTAGGATTAATCAGAAACCCTAATTCTATCCTGCTGGATCGGGTTCACTGCGGGTTGAAACCCGCACCCAATCGTGGTGGATCTGTTCGTGGGTTATTAGGTCTTTGGGGAGAAGATCCAAGACCTACTTCTGTAACGCCCCGATTTCCACGTAACTGGGAAACCGTGACACATGCCAAGATCTTTTCTTCAATTAGTTACGATACACAGAAAAACTGGAAAAATTTAAAACTTTTTATTCAACATAGAGTTATTACACAATAATTACAAATATCAATTTGTAATATCAAACTGTAACGCCTGCCCCTTTTTTTTCCTTTTTGACTCCAAAATCAATTCTTCCAATTTCTATATCACTTTAAACATAAACTAAGATAGTTATATTTTAAGGAAAATTTTGGCAGAGTTTCCCTTGTAATTTCTGCCCCGAAACACAAAAAGCTTACGGAATTTTGCTCTAAATTCCGTAGCTCACATCACAGGCAATAATATCATGGGCTCCCCAGGCCAAAATGAGCAGAATCAGACAGGCAATATAAATATCATGCTCTGGGGGCCAAACTCATAACAGGATATCAATAATCAATTAAAAACCATAAATTCCTTTGAAAACGTTGTAAGGTTTTTAGAAAATAACTTGTAAAAACATACCACAGGGCCCGGTACTGCACAACGAGATGGGTACGGGTAAAAAACATATCATGCCACTCCATACTATACTCATCATCATCATCCACATACTTATACATCAACAGTACAATTTTAAACACAAATTTCACTATTCACATAATTAAACCTTTAACAAAAAATTGTAAAATGGAGCTCCACTCCACAGAAACCTGAATCTACACCTCACCTTTGCATTGCTGAGGACCTGTAACAGTAGGGGACCTAGGGTAGTCCAGGGACTCCCTGACCCCTAAACACTAAGGGGTTAGCCATTTCTGGTGTGAGTATAATTTACTAAATAAGTAAATAAATTAAACTTTATAAGTAAAAACAGAACGAACTCACAAATACCAAGATAATCAAATCTTACTTGACATCTGAACATGTAAACATCATAAATGGAATTTCACATCAATTACTCTCTGAGTCATCACCTGTATGTATATCCATACCCACTCATGACGTACTTATCCTTAGTAACCATTTTCATAACCACTCTCATAATACAGATATTGATCTTATTGCATTATATCACGTATCACATCATAGACATATGCATTCATTCTCATACTACCACATTCATTCATGTCCAATCCAACATCTCATTGCACATTACCATTTACTTGCATTTCATCACAATATATTCCATATCCCAACCATAGTTTGGGCAATAACATATCACACCCCAAGTCTGATAGCTTGGGTAATAATCACCGCACCCCAAGCACAGTCTGGGTAATATCACATCACATCCCAAGCCCATAGCTTGGTTATTAATTTACTTCAACTATCACACTCGTAATTTATCTTGAATGGAAAAGAAACGTGTACATATAATTGATGTGCCAGTGTATGTTATGACTTAACTCTAATGCAAGATTACCAATACAATGATGCTCTTATTCTATGCAAGCAAGTCTCCAGAACAGTATGCATCCCATACTACATACGTCCCATCTCAAGCCGTTTGTCCATATATAGGAATTTGAACCCACGTTATGAATTCTATTTTGTACACAACCTGTTCCCGACAATACAACATGACTGATGAGGTAGCAGACGTGGTCAAGTCCCACCAATGCAGTACACTCGTGGTGTCTATGTTTGCCACTACTACCCGGCGCACCGGACCTCACTCAAAAACCAGACAAACACAGGGTCTTCCGAGCACAGGATAGCACGAAGCCTACCCTGCGTCACCCATAACTCATAGACCCTGATCTATGGCCCGTTCGCTCTCCCTGGCATAGAACGTGATAGAATTCCCGGGGTCCATCCCCTAGTTCCGACAGACCGTTCTTATCATGGCACATTCAGGAATTAACAATCAAGATACGCAACCCGTGCTTCCAACTCGTGAGAAGACACCGTACGTATCCCTTTGACGGGAAGGTACAACCCAATAACACCGCCTAGTGTCGACCTATAGGACAGGTCGGATCATAAGGAATCACCCTTAATACCAACTCTTTCCCTTCGGCGAATAATGATAATAAGTAATGGTTAAATAGTAAGTCATAAGTTACTACCCTAACGATGTCACTAACCCTGAACAATCCTAGGGATGACAATATTATAAACACAACATGCTAGGTCTTAAATTATACTTCGCAAGATAACTCTACTAGGCTGCTCAACCTAGACTTACCAGAATCCCTCAGGATCTGGTTCATGGCCTATCGATCCAAGACCCCGGCAATACGAACGCATTCGCATGCTACTACCCTGAACTTGGATTTCGTCAAACTCCGACCCACGAGCAACCAACAGTTAAGATCTGACGGCACACGCGAAGTGACTCGTCCACAGTCCCTTAGGATTAGGTAAACACACGTCTCATTGGTCGATAGGCCTAGAGCAATAATATCACCCTAGATGAGCACAACAAACTGCGTATTAGCTAAGAAGCTACATGCGAGTAACCAAAAACACATACGAGCCAACAAGCTACGTATGAAACCAACAACTACATACGAGTCAGGCAGGCTACGTATGAGACAACAATATACATACCAGCAAAATAAACTGCGTATGAGACCAACAGCTACATACGGACCAGTCGAGCCGCGTATGAGACAATAACCTTCATACGAGCCAAATAAGCTGCGTATGAGACCAACAGCTACATACGGGCCAGTCGAGCTGCGTATGAGCAAAACCACACATAAAAATAACTATACAGTAATCAACCTAGAAGCAACCAACATGCTTACTAGCAAACTTGATCTTCTATAATTAGAAGTAATAGAAGAATCTACTAACAGTCTAAAATAAGCATTCTACCAATGAGAAGCCCCAAGCGACATAACAGCTTTCATCGAGCTAACAATTACTAGTGACCTTCCCAACCCATACTACCCATGAAGATGAGTAATGTTCATGTGATATGGTCCAACTTTGCTTAGGGTCTCATACAACTAGAATCCGTGGTTTCCCTCACTAAACTGAACTAGAACTACCTGCACTAGATTCTTGGGTTCTTTCTTCAAGTTAGAGCTAGAATCACCTAGGACTAAAAGCATGGGCTCATGGGTTCTTTTCAATCTTCCACTACAATCATAATACAATTCAAGTGTGGTTCCTTTGAATCTAGAACTATTATGCAACTTGAGTATTGCAACTATAACACGATGGTTTTTCACTAACGCCACCATCACAACATGATAGTTCTCTACTACACTACAACTGTAACGCGATAGTTCTTTACTAATACTACGACTACAACGCGATAGTTAATCCCACAACTACAACAACATGATTCTTTTCTATTACTTAAGCACGAATCTACAATGGCCTTAAGCATGGTATATAACTTAAACATCAAACTACAATACTCTTAAGCATGAATACAACTTAAGCATGGACTTACAACAATCTAAAGCATGAATACAACTTAAGCATGTACTCACAACAATCTTAACCATGAATACAACTTAAGCATGGACTTACTACAATCTTAACCATGAATATGAACATTGACTACAATTCAAGCATGAGTGACTATTACACACTAAGCATGGATATCTACCGCCACCTTAAGCATGGTTTATAACTTTCCTACAATAATCCAAGCATGGTGTATAACTTCTATAACTCAATTATGATTTACTACACTTAAGCATGGTTCTTCTACTACTACTTAAGCATAGGTCATTTCTACCACTCAAGCATGGTATATAACTTCCCTACAATAATCCAAGCATGGTATATAACATGAGCCTCAATCCTACAACAATCCAAGAACACACCATGTACATAAAACAAAAGAGATCATACTCACGTATTTCGATATTATTATATAAGTGTAACTCATCCCCATATACATAACTAATCCATTATCCATAAATTTATACCAATACACTTTATCCCAATGCGCTTCATCCATAAATCATATCAACAATTCGGTTCATTCGAACTTCTTTTAAAACATCAATTACGTATATAAAACCATACTCACCATATTTTGATATCATCATATAAATTTAACTCAACCCCATATACACATATACGTTATTCTGATACCCTTGATCCAAATACGCCTTATCCGTAATTCATACCAACCATTCAGGTTATTATAAAACTTTTCTTCGAACACAAAAAATACGTAAATAAATTTATACTCACATATTTCTTAAACCACAAAAATACGTAAATAAATTGACACTCACATAGCTCATTAAAAAGATTCGTATTTTACCTCAAAATCAATCTTTAACATAACTTCTACGAAATATATCAAAAGCCATGAAATTGGCCACAACATAAAATATAGGTAGATACATCATACTCACATATTTCTTAAACCACCAAAATACGTAAATAAATTGATACTCACATATTCCTCGAACCACAAAAATACGTAAATAAATTAATACTCACATATTCCTCGAACCACAAAAATGCGTAAATAAATTAATACTCACATATTTCTTAAACTATAAAAATACGTAAATAAATTAATACTCACATATTTCGCGAAGATCCGAAGCGCTACCACGCCACCCCGCATCCAAAGTCGCGAATATATCCTATCACCAAATTTCAAAGCAATTAAAACTCAATTCATTCAAACCAATCACAAGAGCTAATAACACTTTTCCAAATATCACACAAGCGCTTATTGAACGCTTAGGATACACACGTGCGATGCACGTAATAACCTAACGCCTACAAGATTCTTATTTTCAAATAATTACTAAAAGCACTCCTAAATTATTCTAATAGTCCAACTACAATTTCTACTACCATACGAGAACTAATTCTTACATATATAATTCCCTTTTACAAACCCAAAATCCTAATTTACTAACAACTTGCAATTTCTCTAACAACTTGCTAATTTCTCACATCTACCATTCCTAACATCTCTTAATCTTCCTACCATAATACTCCTACTCAAAAGAAATTAACCCAACTCAATTTTATACAATAAAATAATTTAGGGTTTAATCCTTTCGAAAATCCGATGCCACCACGATGTAGAGGACCCTTCACTTAGTCTATCCCTTGATTTAATTTGAAAATGACGAAGAAATGAGGTGGATATGAGCGGGGAGAGAGGGAGCCGAATGGGTTTCGGCTTGGGGTTCTTTTTCGGTCGGGATGGAAACAGGAAAAGAAGAAAGAAGGAAGGAAGGAAGGAGAGAAGGTGGGTGGGGTTTTCCTTTCGGCTGGGAGTGAACAGGAGAAGGAAAGAAGGAGGAGAAGGAAAGAGAAGGAGAGGGGGTTTCTTTCGGTTTGGGAAGGGAACGGGAGAAAGAGAGAAGGAGAAAGGAAGAAGGAAAAGGTGGGGGTTTTGTAAAAAGTAAGTAAATAAATAAATAGGTAGATAATTAATGTAAGGGATAATTGTCTATAAGCCCCCAATCTCAAATACATTTCAAATAAGCCCCAAATCTCTACTTTAATATTATAACAATACAAAATACATTAAAACTATCTCATAATAATCCTTCAAAATTATAAAATAAAGTAGACAATATATCTGATATTTCTCAATTAAAAAAAATCGTTATTAGAAAAATACATAATCGAGTGCAATTCTCAATTGCGCACAGATTACGATGCAAAATAGCCATTTGCTATTTTTCAGGGTGTTACAACTTCAGACCCGTTTATAGCTGGAGTTACCATTTTACCCCCAGGCTTCAGGATTCGCGCCCGATTTGGACGGTTCCGATTTATCCCTATTTTTAGCCATATCAGAAAATAAAATACAACTTATGCAACTTTATCAATGTAAGTCATCAACTGAAACATAACATCTTTACTTCTTCATGAAAATGTCTATTACCTGCATATTAAGCTGTGGGCACGTCAGTCACTTACAACTGACAAAAATGTTATACTCGGCTATTCTCTTTATGTTGTATATATAACAATCTCAATACTTTATCAAACCACAATTTGAATGAACAATAAAGTGTCAAAAGTGATTATTCTAAACATGTAAGTGTATGTGATGCCTTAATGCCTAATGCACACATTTTATACTAAGATGACACTAATGCATACTTGTTCGGATTCTATGCATCCCATACTACATAGGTCCAAGGGCAAGCACCTACGTACTCGACAATAAAGGGTTCGATCCCTCGCCATGACCAACTACTTAGTAATCAAACAAGGTTGAGACGTCCCATGAGTATGGATCTCAGTCCCGGAGAACCGCCGCAGCAAGACCCCCACCCGACTGTTATACAGACTCCTCGTCATGCGAACTTCCCACAAGTGCCCCTCTAGTCCCGGTATACGTATATACTTTGGAGAATGGTAAATTATCCGCCCGACTACGCATAGTCCCAGATTTAAAATAAAAACTCGTCTCCAACGAGACAACCACAGTCCCGGAGTACACCGCCCGACTGGGTTTATAGTCCCGGTGAACCGCCGCAGCAAGACCACCGCCCTACTATATAGAGAGTCCCACTTACGTTTGCCCAAGGTTTACCACATCTTCACTTATGTGCCTAGTTCTTAAGTTCAAGACATGAATCAATTACAACCCCTAGAGTTAGCTTTAACCCCCTACCGAACTTAATCACAAAACCGAGATAGCTTCATAGCCATATCTCAAAATATATTAATCATTTAATTTAACTTGCCGGTACCCAGGGCCTCACTACACCTCTAGATCACAACTTTTCATGTACTCGAATTCATGAGTACTCATACCCTTCAATAAACATGTATTAAACTTAAATATTCTCATCTTCAACTTATTCACAATGTTGATAAATGTCTTATCTTGACATAATTCATGATTTACTTATTCATTCACAATATTTAGAAGACATAATTCCTTTCATAAATAAATTAACCACTTGAAATCTTACTAGCAATTTAAGCTCATAAAAATATATCTCAACCACATCAAACGTTTCTTAAACCAAGTAAGAGTGTAATCTTTTCAAAAGAAATCACTTTACATAACAATATTTTACTTTTCTTCGAAAAAATCATACTCTTGAAATAACTTATCAGTTTATCTCAATTTCACTTTCAATTAGGTCACACTTCCAGTTCTTTCAAAATACTAAAAGGGAAAATTTTTATTTAAAAATCCAAGTCAGAAATCCGTACTCAAAATGTGTGTTAAACCCAAGTCAGAGTGTCACGCCCCGCTTCCCAAAAATGCAAAATACGAGCGCGTGACGAAGCTCAGCGAATGATTTTAACATCATCCATAAGCTGTAGGATCGACTCAGCATTACAACAAGAATATAACAATTATACACAACCACGCATGCATGAATAATTTATTAAGCAACAGACAACAATTGAAACCAAATAATAATATCCCAATGGTTTCAACTCTGGATCAAAAGGTAAATACTCGGGAACATAAGCCCGTTACAAGTTTTAAGCAGCAAGAAAATAAATAATACAAGGAAAACAAATAAATTAAGCATGTCTTTTCTCTATTTGAAGCCTAGAATCTCTGCTCACCAATTTCAGCAGGCAACACGTCTCCAAAGTCTGTTTAATAATAAATAGAAGGAGAAAATAGAGAAAACAAGATAAATGCCCTTAGTGCAAGTTAGGGCCACAATAGTAAAAACAAGTACAAGAATATGGAACAAAATTTGGAATTAAGAATATAATAGGGATACAACAAGTAGTGGGATTCAAAAAACTAGCTAGCAAGAAGGACAACTCAAGTAACAAGATTGGGTAACAAATACTAGTAGTGGAGTAAGTGGCAAGTGAACATATAAGGGTATCCAACATCAAGTGACAAGCATCAAGTACAAGTGTCAAGTAACAAGTCTCAAGTCTAATGTCAAGTTGTCAAGTACAAGTATCGAGTTGCAAGTGTCAAGTATTATATTCAAGTATCAAGTCTCATGTATCATGTCATCAAGTATCAAGTTAGCATGTATCAAGTTCAAGTTTCATGTTTCAAGTCTTGTGGTTATTACTATCGAGGTAGCACTTCATGCATCCATACTTTTACTACATGGTTGCTACAGTCAATCAGTTTCGTTTAGACCTAGTGGTGGATTTTATAGGGCGGTGTATGTAGGAAATACGAGCAAGTGATCAAACCATAGGCTCTGGAGGTGGGCCCCGTAGGCTCTAGAGGTGGCCCCCGTCAATCCTTGATGTGGCACTTAGTTCTACGTGGCACTTAGTTCCATGTGATCGCAAATACATATCATGTAATCATATAATGGGCTCTAGAGGTGGCCCCGGTCAATCCTTGATGTGACACTTAGATCCATTTAACATAAAATCATGGGAAACACGAGCCCAGCCCCTTCCGAATACACTTACCTATATTGTCCACTACTGTGGTCTTTCCCTTAAACCCCGGCTTATTATTTATTATTATCATCAAACAAGCATGAAAGTGTGCGAAACAAGTCAATTAAACATAATAATGAACATGGGACAAGTCTAGACTAGATAGGATACAAGTTTGAGGGTCAAAGTAAATCCAAATATCAAGAACAACGAAAATCTCAAATCTGGACAGCATAAGATCACTGTACCAAAACTACGATTCCCGTTGCTAAAAGATAGTAAATGTGGATCCTTCAGAAGATCTAGAAACTAGACTTTTGCCCGGTTCCAACGCATATAATTAAGATACATAAAAGTTGTGGTAACATGTGTCAAAATAGCAAACTATACAACTTTTGTGTTCAGCCAGAATTTGTGAATCTGAGTTTATACATGTGAAACAGTGTTGAAACATCTTTAGTTAATTCTGAGAAAATTTTAGAATGTTTTCTAGGGTTTCCAGCAACAGCATGAAAAATTTCAAGTCAATTACTTACTGGTAGCATAGTTAAAATAATTTGTAAACTAAAGAAGTGCAGCAGTTTTTGTGAATCTGTGACTACCAATACAACAGCAGTAAAACTGCGATATCTCCTAGACCGTAACTCGGAATTCAAAAATTCTAGATTCTATCAACAACTAGATATTTAAAGCTACATTTCATATTCAGGGCTCAGGTTCAGATTTTGATTTTAAAGGGGTCGAAACAGTAAGTAAAGTTCAGGACAGCAACAAGTGTGAATGTATTTCATATATAAGTTGCATGATAATTGGTTATTATGAGTCTAGATTAATGTGTGATACAAATACGGATGTAGTGGGTATCAAATCAGCTAGCAACATATATTTCTCAACTCTAAAGAATGTCAAAACCATCACGTACATGATACAACACAAATCTACAAGTCTAGGGTTTCTTAGTTTCATGTGTTCAAGTGACTAGGAGATAAAATGAGTCCAAGTATTTTATAAATATAACGAAAAGGTTGTGACTCTTAAGATTATGGAATCGACGATGAATAATTTAAGATCAACAAATGATGAGTCAAGAAGGAGTCACAACTACAATCTATTTGCGGTATTTTCAATTAAATGCTTGTACTAGGAAAATAAATTGTACAAGGAGAATACTTGCCTTTAGGATGGCGATTAGATCCGATAATTTGGGAGTAACGGGATCAGAAAATCCCGGGCGAAATCTCCCAAAAGCACGTGCAAAGACCGTGCGAAGAAACCAACAAAAATTAAGAGAACCCCACACCGGATCTGCCCAGAACAGCACACGGCGGTCGGATCCGCTGTGCCCAGAACATAGAACAGCGAACTCACCCAATGGAAAACCTCTTACGCAGCGGATCAGGGGCAAACACGGGACAACAAGTCTGGATCTGCTGTGGCCGAACACGGTACAGTGGGAACGACCAATGGTCTCTTGTCTCCCCCTTACTACGGCAGAGAGAGAGAGAGCGGGACCGCGGCATCGGCGTGGCTGGTTGGCGGCGCAGGCGGCAGCGACGTTGAGAGGGAAAATAATGCAGGGAGGCAACGGCGGTGACGCGGCGGAGCTTGGTGGTGGCGGCGAGGTGCTCTGTTTTTGGGTTCGAAACAGAGTGAGGAGAGCGGGGGATTGGGTTCGGGGGTGTTGGCGGTGGCTAGCGGAGGTCGTGGGTGAAGCTGTCGACGAAGGTGATGACGGCTAAGGGGGGGACGAGGTGGTGACAAGACGGTGAAGGGTAATGGCGAAGGTGGGTTCACGGTGACGAGGGGTTCGGGAGTTGGGGACGATGATGGGTAGTGAGGTAATGGGTGTGGCTAGGTGGAGGGGGAGGTAGGGGATGATGGCGAGGATGAGTGCAGGGGATGGGGGTGACGACGATGGGTAATGGCGGAGGCGAGGTTGGATGGGTTTCGGGAGTTGGGTGCGTCGAGGTTGACAATGAAGATGGTGGATGGTCTGGTGTTGAGGGGAGTGGCTAGAAAGTGGTCGAAGGGCGACGACGAGGCGGTGGCTGGGTAGAGATCGAAGGCGAAGGCGATGAAGATTGGGTTTACGATTCGAGCAGAGGAAGAAGACGGAAGGGAAGAAAAAATAGCGGCCGGGTTGTTTGGGTTATAACAGTATTTAGGGGGGTTAGGGTTAGGGTTAGGGTAGGTTTAGGGTTAAATAGTATAGGATTTGGGTTATTGGGTATTTGGGTAGCGGGTTTGAGGGGGATCCAACAAGAGACTTACTCAAAAGTTAATAAAATTGGGGAAAATGAAATGGATGGAATGAATAGTCCATTTCTACATGAAGAATGATACAAAAGAGCAGAACGAACAATATAATTGAATTAAATATTGGTACCAAAATTGAGTTAAAACAAATGAAATGATTTTATTCGAATGGAAACAAAAATACAGGTCTCAAATTGAATACAAGAATACCAGGAATGAAAATACAGTAGAAAAATACAGATACGGGAAATAGGAGTTACACAGAGAATCAACACTCAAAAATGAATTTAGAAACCCAAGTCAGAGAACCAACACTCCAAAAAAATGAATTTAGAAACCCAAGTCAGTGAACTAAAACTCAAAATGAATTTAGAAACCCAAGTCAGTGAAACCAACACTAAAAAATGTGTTTAGAAACCCAAGTCAAAGAAACCAGGAGGATTCGAACCCAGAACCAGCAAGGAAACAACCCCACGCTCAAGCCACAGAGCCAAGAGCGCCTGCAGTTGAAGTGTTCACAATGGGGTTTAAGTACCCAACCCTTCCCAGTACACTCTATTAACATATTACTCTTTCGGGAAATCCCAAATTTCATTTCTTCATTTTAATCAAAAGCACATTGAATCTCTTACAAACAAATTTAAAAAATGATTTCATGTATATCAATTCAATTTCACCCACAAATTCATTTTTATCAAAAGAGAAACTCTCAACAAGTAATCTTTCCATTATAATTCTACATAAGCATGTATGGTCATAACTCTTTTTCTTATTTCAAATTAACTTGATGACAACTTATTTCTTTAATCACATTAAAAATTTCTACAATTCATAGCAAACATAAAAGCATGGATTTTGCTATCTTATTATCACATTCACTTTATCTTTACTACTTGTTGTCGCTAATTTCGGTGTGGGGGCAAACAGACAGAATTTGTGAGTTCGTGGAAAACCTGAATAGCAAACACCTAACCTGTTCCGCCGGAGCTTTGACCGTTGACTCCCGCCGTTCACCTGCAAGGAAGTGCGAGACACCGGGGTTGATCCCGGCGATGCACCCTCCGACGCTCAAGTCAGTAACCAGAAATGATTATGAAAGAGCGTTTAACTGGAAAAAGATTGATTACCTCTTAATGGAGATGGGTGGGGGGTATTTATAGTCGCCGTTGGGATCAAATAAGGAATGTGATTCCTGTAATCTGATAAGGTATAAAATCCTTGTAATCAGATTAGGAATGTAATCCCTTAATTCCCGGTGAAAAGATAGATGTGAATCAGAGCCGTTGATTAGGATTAATCAGAAACCCTAATTCTATCTTTTCTGGACTGGGTGTGTTTCGGGTTGAGACCCGTACCCAGTTGAGGTGGATCCGTTCATGGGTTATTGGGTCGTGAAGAAAGACCCAGTTCCCATTTCAGACCCGTTAGTAGGTGAAATTACCGTTTTACCCCTGAGCTTTAAGATTCGTGTCCGATGTGAACGGTCCCGATTTAATCCCATTTTTAGCCATATCACTACTCATGTAATATATTAGCATCATGTCTCATAATTTAGGAAAACATAAGATTACTCCCATCACATCAATTGATCTATTTTACTAATATCATGTTCTAGCATGCTCAAACTAAAATTTAGAAAATATCAAGACCACTCACCTATTAGGAGCGTAAAATTAATCCTGCCTTCAACGGAGACACCGAACTCCAAGAAGATCAAGCCGAGCAGCGAACTCCGAAACCACCCGCAAACACAGTGCCCTTCATTCTCTCTCTAAATGCTTTCGGCCAAAAAGTGATTTGGTTCTTTTTTTTTTCTTAACAGTAAATAGATTATGGTGGAGGTGAATGGATTAAGTCTAGGGTATATTTATATATATAAATCCAAGTCAGTTAAGAAAACTACCATGATCTCTCATCACTACTCACCTTATAATTACCCACTACCCCACTACTCCACCTTTTCATCTTTCTAACCCCCGGCCTCTCACTCTCCCATAACCGACCTACCTTTTTCACTTCTAAACCGAAACCAAGCAGAAAAGCCCAACCTCCAACTCTTCCTGCTGCTCCAACACACGGTGGGCCCCAGTATGTGAAGCCACAACAGCAAACCAAACAAGGCAACAACATGATTCTTTTTGCTGTTAATCAACGTGGGCCCCTACCATTTTTCCAAATACTTACATTTTATGCCACACCTCTTTTACACACACACACACACACACACACACACACACACACACACACACATATATATATATATATATATATATTGTTTATTATTTTAGGATGTAAAAAATAGTTTAATTAAAATTTATACTGTATCATGCACAAATAAAATAAATACACATACTCCAAAAATTTATTTTGAAAACAAACATGCCCACAATACGTTTTCCAAAAGCACGTGTGTCGCACGTAAAACATAAAAATACGAAATTTGGTTTTATCAACGGAAAATATTAAAATATAATCGAAAACAATATAAGAAAAATATATTTATTAATTTGTACATATTTCACGACGTAATCACTACGTACATAGAAAATACGTGCATTACACGTACAAAATTATTTGATCAAAAATAGGAAAAATAAATTTCCGTTTTATAAAACGAATTTGTACAAAAAATAAATAATTGAAACCCAGAAAATATCACCCGTAGCGGTGAAAAATACGTAATTGATACGTGCATCGAAAATACGTAAAAATACAGATATTGAAATATTATATTTTAGTTAACTCAAATCAATACGGGAATTGCATAAATAGACGGAATCCAAAATACGAAATGAAAACAAGAACCCTAGAGTGAAACCGAATCTAAAACCAAGAGTCCTACTCTCCAACCGAGAGGACCACTCTCACAACCCGAGAGTGAAAAAATAACAAAAATTGAGTTTACAATAACCTACAGCCTTGTATGTGATAGTGCTTTTGTATAGTGACGGTCAACTTTTGAATTCAGTCTAAAACGAAATCAATGTTATATTAGACTGAAATTCAGATAACCAAGTCTTAGAGAGTTTGTATGCTTTTGAAATACTTGTCCTTGTTGAAAACAAAAGACTTGAGAGTTAAAGAATGCTTGGAATTAGGGAACCTACGCCAAATGAATTCTATACTCTTTTTATAGAGTTAGAAATGTTTGGACGTTGAGAGATAGAATCCCAACTGCCATACAACGATAGTAAAAAAATATTTGAATTTGAAAAACAAGTTTTAAATTCAGAAAACTGTCGAAACAGCTTGAACAGTCGACTGGGTTGCCATAATGAGTCGACTGGCCAGAGCTTGTATGAGTTCAGACAGTTTCGTACTATGACAGTCGACTGGTTCCAAGGAGTGGTCGACTGGTACTCATACAGCTAAACTTATTGAAGTTTGTTTTGATATTTTGATTTTGTAAAACACTCAGATTATTTAAAGTATTTGTGAGTGTTTGTGTGACAAGGCTATTACATGTTTCTAAGACTCAAAGAATTAAAAATACAATATTAAAGACACTTTGTTTAAATATTCGAAGCACTTTGAAATTTGTTTTGAACTTGAGTCTTTGTCTTGAGCTTGAGCCTTTGTCTAGATGTCTTGAAGCTTGATCAGTTACTCTTGAAAGCTTCATCAGATTGTATTGCCTTGGTGTATTTCACCATGGTATTGACTTTGATACACTCTGCAAGAGATATGTGGTAGACAAACTTTGTATTGTGTTGTAGTCATCAAAACCAAGAATCAACATTCTCCCCCTTTTTGATGATGACAACACAATAACTTAAAATAACAATATACATAGCAAGATGTCACACATAATTAAATGAAATACAAATGTGAAATAAACTCCCCTCAATTTAATGAAATACAAATGTGAAATAAGCTCCCCCTAAATAATGTACAATATGCAAAATATTATGAAATAATAACAATAAATATAAAACACAAAAAAACACAAACCCATATTTTTCTCCCCCTTTGTCATCAACAAAAACATGAGGAAGGAAACATCATAAAGAACAAAATCAACATTTCATAACCATAACACATTGATATATAAGAAAGCAAGTTCATTGTTGCAGATTACACATAGAAGATAGATAAAGAACAAACATAAGAAATACATCAAGTTTATTCTTCTTCTTCGTCGTCATCACCGGTGGAGGCAGGAGGAGGCTGTGGAAATTGTTGAGTGAACAAGTGAGTAAGATTAGTAAGACTAGCCTCAAGATTATCCTGTTTAGATAGGATAAGATCGGTATGATCCATAAGATAATTTACCGAAGTATAAAGACTTTCGGGATCAGCAAAGACAACTCGAGGACGAGAAGAACTAGAAGCAGAAGACCGACGACTAGAAGTGGCTAAAGGAATAGAAGGTACATTCCTTTGAGGAGACCGATGAGCAGAGTTAAGGATCTTCATACAAGCTAAACTCGCACGATCAAAAGACTCATAGTGAGTAACAACACTCGACTCGGAATCAAGATCAACTTCATAAAAATTGAAAACATGAGTAAAAAGTGCACCAAAAGGAAGGAAAGAGGTGTGAGCCTTATGAAGACGATTGAAAATGACTCGACTCTAATTTATTTGTATGTTGCCGAAAATGGCATACACCGCTTGTTGCAATTCAAAAGAGAATTGGTCGTAGCTAGCCGTTTCGGGGATAATGTTATACGACAATATGCGGGCAACAAGCTTGGCTAGAGGAGTAACCGATTTGTTGGTCTTTGGAGGACCTTGATTAGGCAATTTTTTTTGTGAGAAAATAGATTGATAATCCATTTCAATTTCACCCAAATCTAATCCTTCATATGCGATACCCAAAATAATTCCCAATTTCTCAGGATTTAACCTCATTCGAATATTTTTCACCGTAGTAGTAAAAAATATTTCGTTACCATCCTCAGAAGTTGAAACCTTCATATTTGTATAAAACAAATAGATAAGTTGTGGATAGTAATAGGGTTGATTGACAAGGAAAAGTAATTAAAATAACCCACATTGTTCAAACAATGGGGCGATGGGGAACCTATCTAAATCAGGAAAATTCACAAATCTACCCGGAAATATTGTAATTTGACAGATGAGAAAAAAATTCTCAATAAGATTGGGATTCCTTAAGTATTGAAGGTAGTTCTGAAAAGATTGACCTTCTACTATATTAGAACCTCTAGCTTTCTTAGGTTTAGGCATATTTGAAAGTCTAGGAAACTTTAAGAAAGAGAGTGATCAAAAGATGGTTACCCACAACTAGAGAAAGGAGCACAAGGACTCAAGAGACTCGAAATGAAATCAATGTCGGAGGCAGCAAACGCCGAAATCTTCAAGAGCTTCAAGAGCAGCAACGAAGTGGTCTTCAGAGCAGCCGACTGGAAATTGTGGGGAAAAGGTAAAAGTGAAAGAGGAATGATAAGAATAGGATTTTTACTTGAGGGGTGCGGCTGAGATTACAAGTAGGTTTGAATGAAGGGTCGAGATCGAGAAAAGGGTAAAAGATAGATAGAGAGATGCCTGAGTTAAGTGACAATTCGAAATCAGAAAAACCAAACTAATGTCGCGACAGTCGACTAGTTTTGATATCAGTCGACTTAGTCGAGAGAAAATTAAACCAAACGAAACATCAAGTAAAACTTCTGTCAATCGACTGTCCAGAACACAAAATTCAGCCAAAGAAATGGAAAACGAAAATACTTTATAAGTCGACTGAAAAACACGTTTAAGTCGACTTAAACAAAATAAATTTTCAAGAAATGTCATGAAAACAACAAATTCCTTGTTCTCTTCTAAAGTTGATAAAAGTGTCTTCCTTAAGTGGTTTGGTAAATATACCTGCTACTTGTTTATCAGTAGAAATAAAATCCAAAATTATATCTCCCTTGAAAACATGATCACGTAGAAAATGATGTCGAATGTCAATATATTTTGTACGTGAGTGTTGAACCAGATTTTTAGATAGATTAATAGCATTGGTATTATCACACATTATAACATGTTTTGAAAATGAAATACCATAATCTAATACGGTTTGTTTCATCCACAAAATTTGGGCACAAGCCAAACTTGCAGCAATATATTCAGCTTCTGTAGTAGATAGGGATACTGAATTCTGCTTTTTATTGCACCAAGATACTAGTGAATGTCCCGAAAAGTGACAAGTTCCACTAGTACTTTTATGACCAGTTTTACTACCAGCAAAATTAGCGTCACTATACGAAAAAAGTTAAAAATTATCGGTACGTGGATAAAATAAACCATATTCAGACATGCCTTTAATGTATCTTAAAATACGTTTCACAGCTTTTAAGTGAGATTCTTTGGGATTCGACTGATATCTAGAAAACAAACATACACTAAACATAATATTTGGTCTACTAGTAGTTATATATAAGAGTGAGCTAATTATACCTCAATAGAGTTTTTGATCGACACTCTTACCTAAATCATCTTTGTCAAGTGTAGTAGTAGTAGCCACAGATGTGGTCTTACTACTAGTGCTATCCATGTCAAACCGTTTGAGTAATTCCTTAGCATATTTTTCTTGATTAATAAGTATGCCATTTTGTGACTGCTTTATTTGTAGTCCAAGAAAATAATTGAGTTCACCCATGTGACTCATCTCAAACTCATTTTTCATGGTATTAGCAAACTCTTGACAGAGATTACTATTAGTAGATCCAAAAATTATGTCATCTACATATATTTGTATGATTAGAATATCTGTCTCCATTTTTCTAATAAACAATGTAGTATCTACTTTACCTATCTCAAAACCAGTTTCTAAGAGAAAAGTTTTTAACCTGTCATACCAAGAACAAGGTACTTGTTTAAGACCATATAAAGCCTTTTTCAATTTAAAAACGTGGTTTGGGAATTGTTCATGTTCGAAACAGGATGGTTGTTTAACATAAACATCTTCCTTAATAAATCGATTCAAGAAAGCACTTTTAACATCCATTTGGAAAAGTGTAAAATTCATAAAACACGCAAAAGATAATAAAATCCTAATTGATTCTAGTACAGCAACAGGAGCATATGTTTCATCAAAATCGATTCCTTCTTCTTGATTATATTCTTGAGCAACTAATATATCCTTGTTCCTAACGACTTGTCCTGATTCATCTAACTTATTTTTAAATATCCATTTGGTACCAATTATAGTATGATCAGGAGGTCGTGGAACTAGATCCCATACATCATTTCTTATAAATTGGTTAAATTCATCTTGCATGGCATTCATCCAAAATTCATTCTCACAAGCTTCTTGTATATTTTTCGGTTCAAAATCTGACAAGAAAGCCGTATGAGAAATCATGCTAACATAAGATCTTGTTTGAATAACACGTGAAATGGCACCAATTATTAAGCCATGAGGATCATCTCTAACTTCAACAAACGCTTGTGGTAAAGTTTGAGTCATCACAACAGGATCAGTCGACTTAACAAGTCCATCAGCCGACTGATTCACATCAGTCGACTTGAGATCCTTATCAGTCTACTTGTCTAGGGTAGTTTGATCTAGTGATTTAATAACATTATTTGAAGGTGGTGATTCAATTTCATTATCTTTAATAATAGTAGATGAAGGCAAGGATTCATCAAATAGATTCTTCAATAGTCAAAGTTGACTTATTAAAAATTCTATATGCCTTACTCCTATTTAAGTATCCAATAAAGATACCTTCATTAGATCTAGCATCAAATTTATCTAAATTATCTTTAGTGTTTAATATGAAACACTTACATTCAAATACTTTAAAATATGATACTTTAGGAATTCTTTCATAGAATAGTTCATAGCAAGTTTTCTTAAGATTAGGCCTAATCAATATTCTATTTAAAACATAACATGCTGTAGAAACAGCTTCAGCCCAGAAGTACTTAGGCAAATTTCTTTCAACAAGCGTAGTACGTGCATACTCTTGCAATGTCCTATTCTTTCTTTCGACCACTCCATTTTGTGGTGAAGCTCTTGGAAATGCAAATGAATGTATTATACCATTCTTGTTGCAGTATTCTGAAAACGTTTCTTTCTCAAATTCTCTCTTATGATCACTTCTAATAGTGACTATGGTTAGAGATTTTTGATTTTGAATTCGTTTGCAGAAATTTGCAAATTCTTCAAAGGCATCATATTTATGTTTTAAAAAGAAAATCCATGTAAATCTTGAAAAATTATCTACTAAAACAAATACATATCTACTTTTATTTAAAGAAGCGACTCTAGTAGGACCAAATAAATCCATATGGATTAATTTGAGAGGCCTACTAGTAGAAATCATTTCTTTTGCCTTAAAAGTAGATTTGAATTGTTTTCCTAGTTGACATGCATCACATAACTTATTCTTTTTAAAAGATAGTATTGGCAGTCCTTTAACTATGTTGTATTTAGACAATTTAGCAATATTTTTTATATTTACATGGCCAAATATTTTATGCCAAAGCCAAGAATTATTGTTAGAAGCTACTACGCAAAAATCAATAGAAAATTCATTTGTTTTTAAGCATAACTCATAAATGTTGTTTTTCCTAAAACCTTGAAAAATAACATTTTGCGTAGATGAATCATATATTAAACATGCATCTTTTTCAAAAACAATTTTATATTCCTTATCACAAAGTTGGCTAATACTTAACAGATTATGCTTTAATCCACTAACTAGAAATACTTCTTCTATAGTAGGGGTAGTGTTCTTACCGACCATGCCTATTCCAATAACCTTCCCTTTGTTGTTGTCACCGAATGTGACTTTTCCTCCATCTATCTCTTGTATGGAAAAAAGAAGGTTAGCATGATCAGTCATATGCTTGGAGCATCGGCTGTCAAGTATCCAACGTTCTCTTTTAGGTACCTATAAAATAAGCATTGTGAATATGGTACCATTTTCATTGGGTCCGAAAGGGATTAGTTTTTGGGAAACCAAACCCAAAGTGAGTTTGATTTACCACCAAAAGCAGGAATATAATTTACAGAATTACATACATTAAGAACATAAGAATTTATATACGTAATTCTATTGTTTAGACTCAGGTTGACTGGAACCCAAATATTTTTAGTCTGTCCAGTCGATTTTATTGTACCTTTCAGTCGACTATTATGAGAAGTCGGTCGACTGGGAGGTGAAATAGGTCGACTTATCTGAGATTTTCGTCTCTTTGAATAAGACTCCAAACTTCTAGACAGACGACTGACATTAGGGTTCAGTCGACTAGTCTGAACTACAGAATTACTATTTTCATGGAAAATAATAGTTTTTGGTTTCTCAAAAAACTCATATAATTTGTTCTTCACACTGGAAATAGAATCAGTCTTATTACTACTAGTATTCATAGAAGAATGATGTTTTTCAAGAGTCTTTTGAAAACCAAGTCCAAATCTTTTATTAGATTGAACTTGATTTTGGAGAACTTCATTTAAATTCTCCTTTCTTGTGTTAAATTTAGATACATTCTTGGATATCTCTTCATAATTTTTCTTAAGAGATACAAGATCTATATCCAAATTTGAACGTCGAGAATTTAAAGATTTGACTTCAACATTTAAGTCAAAATTTTCTTGAAAAAGTATTTGATTGACTTTCTCTAAATTTTTAACTCTAATTTTCTCCTTCTTACGTTCTTGAAAAACTTCATTGAAAGCATCTAATAAGTTATTTGAATCAAAGTTTCCACTTACATCGTTTTGTGTAGCCATGAAACATACATTCGCTACTTCGTTTGACTCCTCATTCTTTTCTTCCGATGAAGAGTCGCTATCATCCCAAGTTGCTTGATATGCCTTCTTGTTCTTCAAATACTTGTTCTTTGTGTACTTTACCTTCTTGAAGTTGGGATCCTTCCCTTTTGATTTCGCATTTTCTAATGGGTAATCCTTCTTCATATGACATGTCTTGTTACACTTGAAACAAGTGAAAAGTTCATTAGTATCTTTAAACTTGAAATTAAATTTACCTTTTAGTAAAAATTTCTTGAACTTTCTAGTGAACATGGCTATTTATTCTTCATCTTCTAATTCATCTTCGGAATCCGACATGGCCTTGAAAGCGAGTGTCTTCTTCTTTGCTTGTTGAGGTTCTAGATCCTTCTTGCGTTCTTCAAGTTGTACTTTGTATGCCATAAGATTTCCCACAAGATTCTCAAGAGAGAGTTGTGTTAAATCGTTGGCTTCTTCTATGGTGTGGTCTTCTTCTCCCATTCGGGGGTTGGGGCACGAAGAACTTTCCTCACCAATTCTGCTTGTGAGTACGTCTTTCCAAGGGCCAAAAAAGAGTTTGTAATGTCTGTGAACCGTGTTACCATGTCTGACACATTCTCGTTCTCCTTCATACGGAACATTTCGAACCTGTGAACAAGAACAGATATCTTAGATTCTTTAACCTTAGTAGTACCTTCATGAGTTAACTCGAGTGTGTGCCAAATTTGATGAGCCGTTGTTGCATTTGACACACGATTGAACCCCTCTTTGGTAAGTGCACATAATAAAGCATTCATCGCCTTTGCATTGTTTATTGTGTTGCTCTTCATGTCATCGTTCCATTATGCATACGAAATTTTAGGAGCGGTGAATTTTTTCTCAGTCATGTTCCAAACTCATAGTTGATGGACTGAAGGTAGATATTCATTCTACACTTCCAATAGTTATAGTTTGTTCCATCGAATAGGGGTGGACTTTGTGTGGATTGGCCTTCATGGTATTGGCTTGCATTTGAAGTAGATGCCATTGCATTCAACCAGGCTCTGATACCAAGTGTTGGATCCTGTACGCAAGGCAAATAACACTAGAGGGGGGTGAATAGTGTTGTATAAAAATTAATTAAGAACTTGAAATTTTCGTACTGTTAAGTCGACTGCAAAAAGAAATACAGTCGACTGTTGCGTCAGATAAGAAAAGTATATTACTGAAGAGTTACAAGTCTGATCAGTCGACTTACAGCAGAAAACCAATCGACTTACCAGACAAGTTTTTGAAATAAAAAATAGAGAAATTGAAATTGCAAGTTAAGAGAATACAAACATAGAGAGTCAATCACAACCAAACACAACGATGTATGCTGGTTCGGTGCTTCCGACCTACATCCAATCCCTAAGCAACCCAATGGAGATTTTTCGCTATTCTTAAAAACAATACAAGAATACTCTACGGTTTTTTACAACAACAATGTCAAATCCGTAGACCTCTCTCACCACTAGAGAGAGCAAACCCACTCTACACCCTAGAGTGAAACCGACTCTAAAACCAAGAGTCCTACTCTCCAACCGAGAGGACCACTCTCACAATCCGAGAGTGAAAAAACAACAAAAATTGAGTACAATAACCTATAGCCTTGTATGTGATAGTGCTTTTGTATAGTGGCTATTAGGTCAACTTCTGAATTCAGTCTAAAACGAAATCAATGTTATACTAGACTGAAATTCAGAGAACCAAGTCTTAGAGAGTTTGTATGCTTTTGAAACACTTGTTCTTGTTGAAAACAAAAGACTTGAGAGATAAAGAATGCTTGGAATTAGGGAACCTATGCCAAATGAATTCTATACTCTTTTTATAGAGTTAGAAATGTTTGGACGTTGAGAGATAGAATCCCAACTGCCATACAACGATAGTAAAAAAAAATTGAATTTGAAAAATATGTTTTAAATTCAGAAAACTGTCGAAACGGCTTGAACAGTCGACTAGGTTGCCATAATGAGTTGACTGGCCAGAGCTTGTATGAGTTCAGGCAGTTTCGTACTATGACAGTCGACTGGTTCCAACGAGTGGTCGACTGGTACTCATACAGCTGAACTTATTCAAGCTTGTTTTGACATTTTGATTTTGTAAAACACTCAGATTATTTAAAGTATTTGTGAGTGTTTGTGTGACAAGGCTATTACATGTTTCTAAGACTCAAAGAATTAAAAATACAATATTAAAGACACTTTGTTTAAATATTCGAAGCACTTTGAAATTTGTTTTGAACTTGAGTCTTTGTCTTGAGCTTGAGCCTTTGTCTAGATGTCTTGAAGCTTGATCAGTTACTCTTGAAAGCTTCATCAGATTGTATTGCCTTGGTGTATTTCACCATGGTATTGACTTTGATACACTCTGCAAGAGATATGTGGTAGACAAACTTTGTATTGTGTTGTAGTCATCAAAATCAAGAATCAACAACTATTAGAAGTGATCATGGTGGAGAATTTGAGAATGAAACTTTTTCAGAATATTACAACAAGAATGGTATAAAACATACTTTTGCATTTTCTAGAGCTTCACCATAAAATGGAGTGGTTGAAAGAAAGAATAAGACATTGCAAGAATGTGCACGTACCATGCTTGTTAAAAGTAATTTGCCTAAATACTTCTAGGCTGAAGTTGTTTCTACAACATGCTATGTTTTAAATAAAATATTAATTAGGCCAAAGCTTAAGAAAACTTGTTTTGAGTTATTTTATGAACGAATTCCTAAAGTATCTTATTTTAAATTATTTGGTTGTAAGTGTTTCATATTAAATACAAAAGATAGTTTAGATAAATTTGATGATAGATCTAATGAAGGTATCTTCATTGGTTATTCAAATAGGAGTAAGGCTTATAGAATTTTCAATAAGTCATCTTTGACTACTGAAGAATATATGGATGTTTCATATGATGAATCTTTACCTTCATCTAATGTTGTTGAAGATGATGAAATTGAATCATCACCACTAGATAACATTGTTAAATCACTTGAGTAAACTACCCTAGGTAAGTCGACTGATGGACTTCATAAGTCGACTAATGTGTTGCATTAGTCGGCTGATGGGTTTATTAAGTAGACTGATCCTACAGAGATAACTCCAAATTTACCAAAGTCATTTGTTGAAGTTCGAGATCATCCTCATGACTTAATTATTGGTTACATCTCACATGGCATTCAAACAAGATCACACTTCAATATGATTTCTTATACTGGCTTCTTATCGGATTTTGAACCGAAAAATATTCAAGAAGCATGTGAGAATGAATTTTGGTTGAATTCTATGCAAGATGAACTTAACCAATTTATAAGGAATGATGTATGGGATTTAGTTCCACAACCCCCTGATCATACTGCTATTGGTACCAAATGGGTATTTAAAAATAAATTAGATGAATCAGCACAAGTTGTTAGGAACACGGCTAGACTAGTTGCCCAAGGATATAATTAAGAAGAAGAAATTGATTTTGATGAAACATATGCTCCTGTTCTTATACTAGAATCATTAGAATTTTATTAACTTTTGCGTGTTTTATGAATTTCACACTTTTCCAAATGGATGTTAAAAGTGATTTCTTAAATGGTTTCATTAAGGAGGATGTTTGTGTTAAGCAACCACCCGGTTTCAAACATGAACAATTCCCAAACCATGTTTTTAAATTGAAAATTGCTTTATATGGTCTTAAACAAGCACCTCGTGCTTGGTAAACGTTTCTTTTAGTAACAGGTTTTGAAATTGGTAAAGTAGATACTACATTGTTTATTAGGAAAATAAAAACAGACATATTAATCATACAAATTTACGTAGATGATATAATTTTTGGATCAACTAACAGTAATCTCTGTCAAGAGTTTGCTACTACCATGAAAAATGAGTTTGAGATGAGTCACATGGGTGAACTCAATTATTTCCTTTGACTACAAATAAAACAGTCTCAAAATGGCATATTTATTAATCAAGGAAAATATTCTATGAAATTAGTTAAATGATTTGGCATGGATGGCACCAGTAGTAAGAACACACCTATGGCTACTACTATTACAGTTGACAAAGATGAATTAGGTAAAAGTGTCGATCAAAAGCTCTATCGAGGTATGATTGGCTCGCTCTTATATATAACTGCTAGTAGACCAAATATTATGTTTAGCGTATGTTTGTGTGCTAGATATCAGTATAATCCAATGGATCTCACTTAAAAGCGGTGAAACAAATTTCAAGACATATTAAAGGCACATCTGAATATGGTTTATTTTATCCACGCACCAATAATTTTCAGCTATTGTCATATAGTGACGCTGATTTTGCTGGAAGTAAAACTGACCGCAAAAGTACTAGTGGCACTTGTCACTTTTTGGGACATTCTCTAGTATCTTGGTGCAGTAAAAAGCAAAATTCGGTATCTCTATCTACCACAGAGGCTGAATATATTGCTGCGAATTTGGCTTGTGCTCAAATTTTGTGGATGAAACAAACTCTATTAGATTATGGTATTTCTTTTTCAAAACCCTCTATAATGTGTGACAATACCAGTGTCATTAATTTATCTAAAAAACTGGTTCAACATTCATGTATGAAACATATTTATATTCGACATCATTTTTTACGTGATCATGTCTTAAAAGGATATATTTTATTGAATTTTATTTCAACTGATAAACATATAGCATATATCTTTACCAAACCACTGAAAGAAGATATTTTTATCAAATTTAGAAGAGAACTAAGAATTTGCTCATTTCATAATATTTTCTGAAAATCTTAAGTATCTTTAGTATCTAAAACATGAGGCTAGAGATAACCGTAACCCCAAAACTACAGGTGTCAGCCATAACGGTGTGAGTGACATAAAAAGAAAACAACATAAATAAAATATAAGGCATAGAGTCATAAGCAACATGTGTTAACAGCAGGAATAAATGAAATAAAAAATAACAATAAGTAAAGCATGAACACGTCAAGGAATATAAGATAGTAAATAGTAGAGCATGAAAACAACAAGTGAAACTAGACTAAGTGTCAAGTATAGGAAAACAGAAAACAACATGCATAAACCAAGTCAGAAAAACATCAATGCTATATACTGACTCTCTAATGCATACTTGTTGAATTCTATGCATCCCACAATACATATGTCCGGTGCATGCCCTTATCGTTCTCCACTTTATAGGGTTCGATCCCTCGTTATGCAACTAATTCTACTACAGTGCTGGGAAACAAGATCCAGAATACTTCGCGAATAGGCACCACAGCCCTTGACACGCAAGCATCATGTAAGAATAGCTCAACAACTGGAGAATCACCTCCCAACCGTGTACCCTACGAATAGGCTTGCAAAGCCCTCAATGTGTAGATACATCAGGTACATTCCGTGAATAGGCCTGCCGACCCTCGAAATGCGAATGCACCATGCATGCTCCGTGAATAGGCCTGCAGACCTTAGAAACGTGAACATACAAATGTCCTCTCAAGACATAACAACACATAGTCCTGGAACGCATCCGTTGGACTAACAAGACCAGAGCATATACTTATGTTTCGCAAGTTCCATCACATCTTCACTAGTGCCTGTCCTTAAGTTGATTATTATTAAAAACACAAATCTCCCTCTTTAGAGTTAGTGTATCCTGCCGGACTTAATTCCACAAAACAAACCCAAGACCTCGCAGGTCTAAATCCAAAAATCTCATCTACCGGTTCACATGAATCCCACTCAACTCCTAGAGAAATCACAACTCATCCATCAAGACCAAAACTTTCAATAAAACTCACAAATCCATCGTCAAAACGATTATATGAAGAAACTTCTTAAATTAACAAAAATCCCAATCTTATATAAAATTCCAGAATCCAAATAAATATTAAATCTATTAAATAACTGAAAATCATATTTTTAAGTTGTAGAATATCACAAAACATCAATTCCTTTGAAAACACGTATAAATCAAATAAGGTCCAAAAGAATACATTTAAAACTCCAATATAAATCTCTGTAAAACATTTTTAATCTGTAGCAAAACATCTTTTAAAACAATATAATATTGAAGGAACAATCGTTTAAAAGAAGTATCAGAAAACTCAAGATAACATCAGTTAGACCAGTAGCAGTCGACTTCATAGGGTGGTCGTTCGACTGTCCTGCGTGAAATCTAAACTCAAGAAATTCATCAATCAGAGCAGTGACAATCGACTGCATACTGTAGCCAGTCGATTGTCCCGCGTAAAATCCAAAGCTTTAAGAAAACATAAATCAGAGCAGTGGTAGTCGACTGTGAAAAGGGGTCAGTCGACTATCCCGCATGAAAATCCAAAACTCCAAGAAAACACTGCAGCCAGGTTCGCGACGGTCGACTGTCGAAACTTACCAGTCGACTGTCACACCTACAGACTGCAGTTTTGGGTTTGTGCATGTTTTAAACCGATACACGATTCCACTTTGTAAAATCACAAATTCGAAGAACTAATTTCCTGAGATGATTAATTGTAACTTGTATAACATATAAGAGTTATTAAAACACATCAAAACAAATCAAGATCTCGAAATAGGAGTTTTCCACAAAAATCTTTCAAAATATCTTATATACATATATGTTCAAATACGAATTTTAGCATCAGTTTAGGCTTCAAAAATTCATCAATAAGAGTAGTAAGATGTTTAGAATTATCTTGGAACCAAAACAATTGAAATTCAATCAAAATTCCATTAAAACACATGAAAACCCAATTTCTTCGAAAGCAATGAATAAGATATATGTACACCTGATTGTATACCAAGAAAACTTCAAAACTCATCAATTAGAAATAGTAAAATGTTTATATTTAATCTCAGTACTAAAACCAATCATATCCAATTGAAAACTTCTCAAAACTTCACAAAATCACGAAATTCTCAAATTGGTCATAATGAATAGATCCAATTCTAAACCACCTTCTCAAAACTCCAAAACTTGATTCTTAGATTCAATAGCCATTAAACTCATCTACAATCATTCACAATAATTTGTCCATGCATATGAGCAATTATAATAATTATTAATCAAGTTTCTACTCAACGAAAAACCCCCAAATAGAGCTCATGCATTTATACACAAGTAAAGGAATCTTTTATCCATTTTATGCAATATCATCATACAACACTTCTCAACAAGTCAAAACAGCAAGTATGTGAGGGAAAACAACATACTCATGATTTCTATTAGGTTCTTAACAAATCTCAAGCCATCTATATGTAATTTAAATCATCAAAGCATAGGTTTCATGAAAAGATTCGATTTTTATTTCATCTACTCATCAAAAGTTAATATATCTTCACACAAACCCTAATATGTTTTCCAATAGAAAAATCATCTCATACAACATGCATAGAACAAAAGAAAACAAAACATGTCACTCACCTCTTTGAAGATTCGACCGAAGAAAATAAAGATTAAGAAAATCCTCCTTTGCAAGAAAACCAAGAATCCTCGCTTGAAAACTCCAAGAAAATAGCAATAATAAAAATCCTTGTGTAGCACAGCAAGAGACGGCTGCACCCAGTCTTAAATAGGCCGGAAATATAGGTTTTAGGGTTTTGTAAATAGATTTGCAAAATACCTCTTTTAAATATATCTTTCTATATATAAATCTTTATACTTGGAAATCAAATAAAACCAACTTAATTGAGTTTTTAAAAAATAAAAAAATAACCACTTTACAATCATTTAGCACTGTTTGAAAAACCTAGAAAAACGAATTTGCACTTTTGCCCCTCTAAGTGGTGATTTTGCGAAAAGACCATTTTCATCAAAACTTGTAAAATAAACCAAATTTGTTAAAACAAAAAGTAAAATCTTTACCTCTGAATTGACTAGGAATCATACCCAGCCCAAAAATCCAAAAATCTGGAGTTTTCACTCCAAGTGGTAATTTAGCACAAAAGTCCATCTTTTTATAATATTTGCAAATAGGTCCAATAATTATCAGAAAAATCCAGAAAGTTCACAAATAATATCTAATAATAAATAATGACTTTCCAAAAAATATTTTTTGACTTTGAACTTCCCAAGAAAACATTTGCACATATTTTGCACGTGTAAAAAAACAAATTTTCAGAAAAATATTTATTAAATCACAAAACATTATTTTAATTCATTTATTAATCTTAAAAATATTATTTAAAAAAATTGGGGTATTACATGAGCAGTGTCCGGGGCGTTAAAATTACTGTGGCCAAAATCTGGAAAAGGGGAGTATGGAGACCTACTTTCAGATCGCGTCGCAACCCAGAATCCCAATTGAGAATTGGGGCTCTACAATCTTACATTGTCCAATCCGGAGTTATCTGCTCTCAGGGACTACATCGAAAAGCATGAGGGTTAGAGAAGAATGGATCCTTCAGGGTTCGTTCTCTATATAACCGTACCCACTTTAGAGGTTGTAGTCTGAAATGGTCTTGTAGTCTGAGATGGTCTACGATTCTTTTGGAAGGCCAAAGCTCCTTTGAAAATTAGAGTATTCATGTGGTTAGTCTCAACGATGTGATTCTGACTAAAGAGAACTTGGCTAAAATGCAGCCACACATCGCTACTAACTGTGGCTTTTGCAATGCACAAATAAAATCGACAACTCATCTTTTCTTAGATTTCCCCAGAAGTAAGGTTGTTCTGTGTGAGGTCTTAATGGCCTTCGGAACGTTGGCTTATCCCCAGTTTTACGAAGACCTTTGGATAGGGCCCATGTTTATTAGCGAGAGACGTGAGATGAGGGAAGCGTGGTATATTGCAATTGTCGCAACGACCTGGATTTTATGGCTTGACAGAAACAACTTTTACTTTCGTGGAACTTGTAATAGTATTTCTGATAATCTTACTTATATTATGTATCTTATCTCTTTTTTTGCGGCAGATGCGACGGCGGGTCCAAGAAAGAGAATTGACAGAGAATTTGACTTGGATGAGTACGATGATGAGGAGGTAGAGATTGGCCCTACTCTAGACTAATATTGTAACGCCCTTGCCCTAGCTCAGACAATTTATACAATTTACCAGACAAAATATTAATAGTATAGTACAACTGCCCACCACAGGCTGCCTCTCAAAAGGTGGTTAACCGGATTGTTGACTCTTGATCATAGGCTATTATATTTATAGTTATTTTATTTTCTTGCAATTCCCGATGTGGGACTAATCAACTAATACTTCCTCTCTTTTTAATCCCGTGTACATGGAGCTCGTGGGCCCCATGCCACGTCAACGCTCACAAGTAGTAGGCACTGCCTACTTCTCACCTGGGTGACCCCCAGGTGACGTCAGTGATGACGTCACCCCACACAACATCACCTGCTGTCTTTCACTACCGGCGCCCCCCCTCCCTGCTGACGTCAGCAGGACGTCAGCCGCACAACACAGCAGCTCGTGTTGTCCAAGCCGTGGGCCCCCTCTCTATATTTCATTTAATTTACCACTTTGCCACTCTCTCCTTAATGCATATATGTATATATTTCAAATTACGGGGTGTTACATACACCTCCCTTCAGAAATCAGCGTCCTCGCTGAGTAAGGGGCATGCACAATCTAGTGCAGGATCTACTTTCTAGCCAATGTGGAGCATCTGCTCTCCTATCCTCCCGACTAATCATGATCCCAGAATCCACCGCCTGATCAATCATAGTTTCGGATTTTAATTGAGCTGCCCTCCTATCCGCCCGACTAATCATGATCACAGTCCAGGATTTAATTGAGGGCTCACCACAGTCCTGGAATCCACCGCCCGACTGGGTCTATAGTCCCGGAATCCACCGCCCGACTATATAGACATACCCCACACTCGGTGTCGAAAGTCGGCTTTGTTACCATTTTGTAACGCCCCTGCCCCAGTTCAGACAATTTATACAATTTATCAGACAAATTATTTATAGTATAGTACAACTGTCCACCACAGGCTGCCTCTCAAAAGGTGGTTAACCGGATTGGTGACTCTTGATCATAGGCTATTATATTTATAGTTATTTTCTTGCAATTCCCGATGTGGGACTAATCAACTCATACTCCCTCTCTTTTTAATCCAGTGTACATGGAGCCCGTGGGCCCCATGTGTAACGCCCCGAATTTATATATAAGGATAAATTCGAGATTTCACAGGATCTTTACTTCACTTCGTACAATTTTACAAGGAAAATTTAAAACTTTTCATTCACAATACATCAGAGTTCAATTACATCTTAACTTTACACAGCGGAATAATGAAATTTACAATAAATCATGTACAACATCTTTAAAATAAAAGCAGCATCAGCATATCCACTTCATAGCTTCATGTATGGTCCTTTACCTGCATGTTAATCTGTGGGCTCGTCAGTTACTTACAACTGACGAAATGTTATACACGGCTATCCTCTCTATGCCGGGAATAGTATAACGATCTCATACTTTAACAAATCACACAAAAGATTGAATGAACAAGTAAAGTGTCAAAAGTGATTATTCTAAGCATAAGTGTATGTCATGCCTTAATGCCTAATGCACACAATTCTACACTAGGATGACACTAATGCACACTTGTTCGGATTCTATGCATCCCATACTACATAGGTCCGAGGGCAAGCGCCTACGTTCTTCACAATACAGGGCTCGATCCCTCGCCATGAAAACTACCCGGTAGCAAAACAAAGTTCAGACTATTCCACGAATGTGAATCCCAGCCTTGGAGTCCACCGCCAGCTGTTATAACAGATTCCACATCGTACGAACCGTCCCGTATGTGACCCTCTAGCTCAGTATATATATATATACATTGGAGACGGTAAACACAAAAATCCATCCGTCCGACTACTCAAGATCCCGGAGTCCACCGCTGACCCGTCCTCATAGTCCCGGACTAAAATATAATAATCCGTCTCCCACAGGGCAACCTCAGTCCACCAACTGGGTCTATAGTCTTGGAGTCCACCAACGACTATATAGAGCACCCCACTTACGTTTCCCTAAGTTTACTACATCTTCACTTATGTGCCTAAATTTTTCTAAGTTCAAGACATGAATGTACTATCATTTCTAGAATCAGTTTTACTTCCTACCGGACTTGGTCACAAAATACGAGATCGCCCCACGGCCATATCTCAAAATCATATCAATTCTTTCTTTCATTTTTGCCGGTAACCGAAGTCTTACTAATTCTTAATCATAATCTTTCATGTACAAGAAAAACATGGGTACTCATACCCTTCAATAATCATGTCTTAACTTAAAATAATTTCTTCTTTCAACTTAATCACAAGTAATCATAGTCTCATCATTATTCATTATCTAGTCATCCGTTCACATTCTTTATAAGCAAAGGAATAATTTCTTTTAAGAACACAATTCTATCACATGAGATTTCATAATAAAATCAAGCCATTATAATGTCTCACTTTACTTAGAATATTCTTCGAACAAATAAGAGTAAAATTCTCTTCAAGAAAATCACTTCACAAAAGTAATGCTTTACATTTCTTCTTAAAACATATAAACCTTGTAGTAAATATGAAGAATACATTATACAATGCACAAGTAGCCGAACAACTAGTTTGCTACAGTTTGCTTGGGTACATAGGCCAAATATTTTCGAGAGTGGACCAGTTGTGGACTAACTTTGGTAAATATTTTTAAAAGTGGACCAGTCGGGTAAATATTTTCCACGGTGGATCAGTTTTGGGAATTATTTTCTTTTTACCCTTAACATATTAAAACACAAAAATATTTTAAAAGAGTGGCCAAAGGTTTCGAACCCAAGACCAGTAAGCAACCAACCCCCTCCACTAGCCAATAGTCCATGTGGACTTTGCTATCAAAGAGTCCTACCGAAATATTCAAATGCAAACTTTTCATTATCAGTTTCATTTAAATAAAACCCAAAATATAAGTTACAACCATCAAGTTTCGAACCTGGCCTGACCAAGAAGCAACGCAAGGCCAGACCAATAGGCCAAGTACGCACATCGACTTATAGAGAAGTCGAGTCAGTTTTATTCCAATTTTATGATGTTTCATCATTTTTCATAAAACTTAGTTTTTCTCTTTTAATCAAAACTTCCATTAGTCTACAAGTGATTATTATGAACTGAGATTTATTACCAACGGAAACTTATGGATTATAAAAATTTCATATTTGATAATAGATCTAATTTCAAAATCATTCATTTTAATCAACTAGAAGATTTGTGTTCTCTTGCAACAAATTATTTGTAATCTATGCATGCTCATTTTATTTTACAAACACTTCTTTTTAAAAGAAAATTCTCTTCAAAATATTTCTAAAATTACTAGTTTTTATTTGTGTACATTAGCATGCAAACTACAAATTTCTCTTCTCATTTGTAAGCAACAAGACAAATACTTTGCTCTTTAAACAATTGTTAACATTTCTATCACTTAACATATATGAAACATGAATTTATCTTCTAATTTTCATATCAAAACTCTACTACTATTTAGGCATGCAACCCCTATACAATTAGAAAGTATAGGATCACTAATTAACACAATGCTAATCTATTTGTCAACATAGCATGAAATATCTTTATTCATCACATCACATTAATCTACTTTACTCATTTATCAAAATTTAGCATGCTCAACTATGAACTAGAAAGCACAAAGATCACCCACCTCAATTGAAACTTGACTAATGAAGGAAAGAGCACCACTTCTAGATCCAATGTCCTCCTAGATCTTCTCCTCCTAGCAATGGCCACCAAGTACAAACTTTTTCTCTCTTTCTTTTATTCTTTCTTTCTTTCTTACTCTTATTCTTATTTTTGATGTGTGAAATGAAAGGGGTAGGGTGCTATTTATAGGATATGTAGAGGGTTCAATTTGTAAAATTACCCACCTAATAAATTACTAAAATTAATTCTCATCTCTTCACTTTCTCAACTCCTAAAAATCCCCAACTCTTCACCTCCCCACTTCTCTCACACTAACTCTCAAACTCCCACCTTTTAGTTTGTCCACCTCTTCACATCTAAACTCCTCAACTAATTAAACCCCTACCGGCCACCTCCCTTACACCATTAGCACAAATGCAGCACACTTACCGTGGGCCCCATCCCAGCCCGCTTCACTCTCATGCTGACCGATCAGCACTATATAATTCATATCAATCTATCCATGCACAAATTAGAAGCATACAGCCACTAGCTATTCTTTTATTCTCGTGGACCCCATCTCTTTCACACTCATCTTAACAACATACAAACTATCACATAAATATACCAACCCATATATATCTTACCAATCAGTGTAACCATATACTTCCTTTTAACATACACATATATATCAATATTTACTATCACTATATTATTAAAAATCACGGTGTACACATACTTCGGAATTTATTTTAAAAAACAAATGCGTTTACCGAAAATACGTGCATCGCGCGTAAAATACCAAAATACAAAAATTGACTTTATCAACGGAAAAATGTTCAATACAATATAAGAAAAATTATTTATTAATTTTATCCATTCTATGATGTAATTACTACGTGCGTAGGAAACACGTGCATCGCACGTAAAATATCCAAATGCGAAAATTAATTTTATTGATGAAAAATTATTAAATATAATCGAAAACAATATAACCAAAATTATATTTACTAATTTACATATACTTCATGATGAAATCACAACACGTAGAAAGCACGTGCATTATACGTGCAGAAAGTCGAAAAATGCATTTTAATCAAAACAAGGGGAAAACAAATTTTCGTTTTATAAAATAGATTTAAATACATAAAAATAAATAATTTAAACATATAGAAAATATTATACGTAGTGGTGGAAGCACGTGCATCAAAACACGTAAAAAGCACGTAAATCCCAGGGATTAAATATTATATTTTAGTTGACTAAAATCAATACGAAAAATGTATAAATAGTACGAATCTAAAATATGCAGTGAAATGTATTACAAAATATACGTGCGTAACACCCAGGGGCAAAATTGTAATTTCAATTTTGCGGGGTGTTACACCATGCCACGTCACCACTCACAAGCAGCAGGCGCTGCATACTTCTCACCCGGGTGCCCCCAGGTGACGTCAGCGATGACGTCACCCCACACAGCATCACCTGCTGTCCCTCACAACTACCCCCCCCTTTTGCTACCACCTTTTGCTGACGTCAGCGGATGTCAGCCGCACAACACAGCATCTCGTGCTATCCAAGTCGTGGGCCCCCTCTCTATATTCCAATTAATTTACCACTTTGCCACTCTCTCCTTTATATATATATATATATATAGAGTAATGCTATTAAGAGCTCGGAAGCTGAATCCCTTATCGGGAGCTGGGAAGCTCAGCCGTCTGATCGATCTTGATCACGATCGGACGGCTGAGATCTTCCCCGCCCTTTCTTCAGAATAACAGAGGGGTAAAAGGGGTATAGCGGTTTTGAATTCCATATACCCCTTATCTCTAAACTTCCTTATCGATTAAGCCTTCCTCTCTTCTCTCCCGCTCTCTCTCTCGTTCCAAACCCTAATCCCCTTCTCCCGCTCTCGATTCCCGCTCTCAAAGTTGAAAGACGATCTCTTTGGGTTCCTCTCTTCTCTTCTCACCCTATCTGAAGAGATCGGCACCTTCGAAACCCTAATCGAGGGTCTCTTCGAAACCCTAATCGATAAGGAAGAAAGAGAGAGCGCTCCCCTCCCGCTCTCTTTCTTCCTCACCTGTGTAAAACCCTATCATTAAAGCATCGATCGGAGCCAGACTTCGTGATTCTTCAGATCTGCCGAGGGGTAAAAGGGGTATACGCGATCGATTTCTTGGGCTGCCGGGAGCTGCACCTTAACATTGCACTTTGAATTTTGTTCTCTTCTTCCTGACGGAGAACCCAAACTGCGACAAGGGTTTAAATTTCTCTTCTTGAATTCAAATTTTATTTCCTTTATAAATGCTTCTAGGTTGTTGTTATATTCTTAGCGCTTATGCTCTGATAATATTCGCACTAGTATTCGGACTAGCATATTTAGAATGGCAAATAATATTCGTACTGGTATATGGAATTTTTAGATGTGGACATGACACATGCATATAAGCACACAAAATCCATGTAATATGCAGTCTAGTTTTTGTTTATTTCGAGACTTGCTTCAATCACTGCTAATAGGACATGACACATGCATATAAGCACCCTAATTCCACGTAGTTACCATGTAAGAAGCTGTAGGTTGTTTGCCCTTTAAATGTTTCCCCCAGAAAAGATAAAAATTTGGGCTTGTAGATCAAGATTGTATTATGTTGGACTTTTTCGTTTGTGCTAATATAAGGTTGTAGCTTTATTTTTAATTTTTGTTGTCTCATTCTCCTATGAAGGATGGAGATTGAAAATGAGGAATTACTAACCCAGGATGTTCAGTCCAATTGGAGGGATGTTGATGATGCTTCTAAACCATTTGTTGGTTTAGTATTTGAAACATTAGAAGACAGATATTAATTTTATAAAACATATGCAAAATTATGCGGTTTTTCAGTACGCAAGTTTGCAACGATGGTTGATACTACCACAAAGGAGAGATATTCACAACAATTTGTTTGCTCAAAGTAAGGCAAGCCGGTTGATACAAATGTTGTGAAGGATGCCAATAATGAAGAATCTTCTTCTTCAAATTTGATCAAAAGAAGGAAAAGGGCTGTGACGAAAGAAGACTGTATGGCTCAAATACGAATCCAAAGGGATGATGACGGGAGATGGTCAATCCGTAGGTTTGTTGAGGAGCACAGCCATATTTGTGTCACACCTAGAAAGCAACAATTTCTAAGATGTAATAGAACTGTCTCTGAAGCGCAAAAAAGTTTACTCAGTACTTTCAAAGAGGCTAACCTACGAACTTCAGAGTTTATGTCCTTCATGGAAATAGAAAATAAAGGTTTCAGTAACATTAATTGTACTGAAAAAGATATTAGAAATTCCTTGCAAAGAGATAGGGATGGTATGAGACCTTATGATGTTGATATATTGCTGGAGCACTTCCAAGAGGAAAAAGAGATGAATCCTTCTTTCTGTTTTCATTACAAGGTTGATGAAGACAACAAATTAACCCATGTATTATGGGTTGATGCTATTGCCAGGAAGGCTTTCAAGCATTTTGGTGAAGTGCTAATTTTTGACACCACATATGATACCAACGAATACAAGTTGGTTTTTGCGCCGTTTACTGGAGTTAATCATCATGGCCAATCTGTAAATTTTGGTGCGGCTTTTATAAATAAGGAGACCACCGATTCTTTTGTTTGGTTGTTTCAAAAATGGGGTGAAACAATGGGTGGGTCCCCACCAAAAGTGATCATCACAGACCAAGATCCTGCAATGGATAATGCCATTCGCATGTGTTTTCCTGGTTCGAGCCACAGGCTTTGCATGTGGCACATTCTTAAAAAGCTTCCCGATAAGCTTGGTGGCCCGGGCTTGAATAGTGATTTTAGCATTCCATTCCACAGTTGCATCTGGGAATCTGAGACCCCAGAAGAGTTTGAGATGAGATGGAATGACGTAATGCACGCTAATGTGCAAATTGCAGGTATTACTTGTTTCAATAAATTATCTTATGTTTGAACTTTTTTTTTGTACTATTAGTACTTGATACATATTCCAATAACAGGTAATCCTTGGCTTTCTGACATTTATTTGCTTCGTGAGAGGTGGATACCGGCTTATGCCAAGCATATTTTTACTGCTGGTATTCGCACAACTCAGAGATCAGAAAGCATGAATGCTTTTGTTGATAAATATGTTAGCAGTAAAAATTCTCTACATGAATTTATGACCAGATTTGATCAAAAGGGCAATAAGGAAACAAAGACAAAATCAGTTAGCAGCTGACTACACCACTCTGCATACCAAACCAAAGCTGCAAACAGATTTTGAAATTGAGTCCCAAATGTCTGAACTGTACACTAGGTCGAAATTTCATATATTTCAGGCTGAACTAGTTGAAAGCTTGAATTATGCATCTTTAATGAAAGCTGACGATGGTAGTGTGCGACACTATATTGTCAGGAGAATGGCAAAGTCGGTACAACATGATAAAACAAGAGATGTGGTCTACAAGGGGATGGATATTGCTGGGACTTGCACATGTAGTAAATTTGAAGTGGAGGGAATTCCTTGTAGACACATCCTTGTGGTATTGAGGAATGAGTTTGTTGATTCCCTGCCTCAATGTTATATTTTAAAGAGGTGGACCGCTTCTGTAACTACCGAGATTGTATATGATGATGCTGGTGCTGAAATAATCGGTAGTTACGGTAGTCCACAAGATTTGGACATGGTGGAATTGTCCAATGAATTCAACAAAGTGATGAGGATTGCTCGCTCATCAAAGGAGATGCGCCAAAAGGCGAAAACATTACTAGTTGGTGTTGTTGCAGAATTGCAACAAGATATGCCCCAAGAATCACAACAACCAACAACTAGTTCACTACCTAGAACTGTCCATATCCAAGTACCCGATATTGCAAAAACCAAGGATAGTGGGAAGCGCATCAAAGTGGGTAGGGAGAAAGCATTGGAGAAGGCTGCGAAACCACTGAGAAAGTGTCGCTTGTGCAAGAAGCTTGTTAATCATGACAGTCGTACTTGTCCTTTAAAGGAAAGGTTAGTAATTAAATACAAAGTTCATACTTTATTTTCTTTGTATATAGTATAATCTTAATTTCATTTTATGAACATTACTCGTGTAGCTCTACTATAAATAAGTCACAAGCTTCTACTACAGTTTCAACAATGCAACCTACAACAGATGATGCCCCGAATATAGCATGAACTTTGTTGAGTTATTTCTGTGGCTTTTGCAAGGTAAGTGTCATACATATCTGCCGTTATATTAGTTTATTACATTATAACAGATTTGTTAACTTAACCAACTTGTTTTGTTTGTTTGCAGGTAAATCATTAATGGAAAAAAATGATGCTCGATAAGCAATTTAGTACCTGAAAATTTGGTAAAAAATTTCCGATTTATAGTTTATGTTTCCACTTTTAGTAGGCAATGATGAAAAGTATATGCAACTTGAATTTTGTTCTTGAACACTAGTCGGTGTGCCTTAATAAAGCGGCCCTAGTGTCAAATTCAAAATTTCGTATTTGACTCCTTTATACCTGATTTAATATGCGGCAGTGATGAAAAGTTTATGCATGATTTCATATTTCATGATTATTGGATGGTGTTGAACTTCATGTTCATTTTGGTTTTGTTTTGAGTCGGGAAGCTGAAACTATTTGCCACTTCATGCTTTGTCTGTGTTGGTTCTAAGCTTACAAGCTTTCATTTTCATATAGAGTAAGTCTATTAAGAGCTCAGAAGCTGAATGCCTTTTTGGGAGCTGTGCTCTTTTAACAATGCACCTTTGACATTGTTTTTACGGGATATTAAAGTGGTAATTGTTGTTTTTCTGAGCCGGCATGAATTTTTTATTCCGAGTGAATGAGATAATATTTTCTGTTGCACTTATTCTGAGCCTACAAGTTTTAACCATGTTCAACATATACTCTCCAGGAACATGCAACATACGTACTTGAATTTTCTTCTATTTGATGAATCTTTTGGTGCAGGAATCGAAGAGAAAGAACGAGATGCTCGTTAGCGCCGAACACATGATACTTGAAGCTATGTTTCTGTTTGTTTTGGGCTTACTCCAAGCTGAAAAATACTGGGTACTTCATGATGTGCACGCGACAATATTTGAATCTTCATGATCTATCTGTGTTGGTTATGAGCATTACAAATTTTTCATGCTCTGATTGTATTAGCTTTGGGCTGGGAAAAAAATGATACTTCATGTTATGTCTGTGTTGGTTATGAGCATTACAAATTTGACATGCTACATGCTCTGTCTGTGTTTGATCCCAACTTACAAATTTTGGGTACTTCATGATCTGTCTGTGTCTGTACTGGGCTGATAAATTTTGTATACTTCATGCTCTATACATCATTTAAATGTTTGTGTTTGTTCTTGGCTGCTAAAATATTTATACTTCATGCTCTATTTGTGTTTGCTCTGGTATGGCAAAAATTTGAGACTTCAAGTTCTGTCTGTGTTGTTTATGAGCATTACAAATTTTGGAGTTTCATGCTCTGCCTGTGCTTGTTCTTGGCTGATAAAATTTTTATACTTCATGCTCTATTTGTTGGTTGCTCTGGTCTGGCGAAAATTTGAGACTTCAAGTTCTGTCTGTGTTGTTTATGAGCATTACAAATTTTGCCACTTCATGCTCTGCCTGTGCTTGTTCTTGGCTGCTAAAATTTTTATACTTCATGCTCAATTTGTGTTTGCTCTGGTCTGGCAAAAATTTGAGACTTCATGTTCTGTCTGTGTTGTTTATGAGCTTTACAAATTTTGCCACTTCATGCTCTGCCTGTGCTTGTTCTTGGCTGCGAAAATTTTTATACTTCATGCTCAATTTGTGTTTGCTCTGGTCTGGCAAAAATTACAGACTTCAAGTTCTGTCTGTGTTGTTTATGAGCTTTACAAATTTTGTCACTTCATGCTCTGCCTGTGCTTGTTCTTGGCTGCTAAAATTTTTATACTTCATGCTCAATTTGTGTTTGCTCTGGTCTGGCAAAAATTTGAGACTTCATGTTCTGTCTGTGTTGTTTATGAGCTTTACAAATTTTGCCACTTCATGCTCTGCCTGTGCTTGTTCTTGGCTGCCAAAATTTTTATACTTCATGCTCAATTTGTGTTTGATATGGTCTGGCAAAAATTTCAGACTTCATGTTCTGTCTGTGTTTGTTATGATCTTGCAAATTTTGCACACTACATGCTATGTCTGTGTTGCTTCTCAGCTTACAAATTTTGTTAAATTTGTTACTTCAAGCTTTGTCTGTCTTAGTTCAGACCTTACAAAATTTAGGTACATGATGCTCGGTTTGTGGTACTTCTGAGCATGAAAATCAATTGGACACGCCATACTGCGTAATACACCCAAAAAAACACAGAATTTCAATCATTACATTAAGACAATAATGAACTGATTATTTGGAAAAAATTGGATCTTCATAGAATTGCAAAGTAATAGTTCTCAAATGTTGTACAGCATAAGAAATATTAATTTACAGCATAGTACATTGTTTAATAAATTTCAAGTACATGACAAAATTTACATAATTTGCTCCGAAAATCAAATTTTCTCGTACTGCAGTCTTCAATCGCTCCAAAATGCACTTCATGCTGAAATCTACCTAAAATCAAAAGTAAACTGAAATTATTGAACATGGAGAAGACAAAGACAATAAAAACAGATAGTCGATTCCAAAGAGAAAAAAATTTCAAGTAAATGATGTAGGCTCAGGAAAACAGAGGTTGAACATGAAGTTCAAAAATCATGAAGTGTTAAATTTTCCTCCTCGATCAGAACCAACACCAAAAAAGCATGAAGTATGACAAAATTTGTAAGGTTAGAGCTAACACAAACAGAGCATGTAGTGTGCAAAATTTGTAATGCTCATAAACAACACAAATAGAGCATGAAGTCTCAAATTTTTGCCAGACCAGAGCAAACACAAATAGAGCATGAAGTATAAAAATTTTGGCAGCCAAGAATAAGCACAGGCAGAGCATGAAGTGGCAAAATTTGTAAAGCTCATAAACAACACAGACAGAACATGAAGTCTCAAATTTTTGCCAGACCAGAGCAAACACAAATTGAGCATGAAGTATAAAAATAGAGCAAACACAAATAGAGCATGTGGTATGCAAGATTTGTAATGCTCATAAACAACACAGAAAGACACAAACAGATCATGATGTATAGAGCATGAAGTATAAAAATTTTATCAGCCCAGTACAGACACAGACAGATCATGAAGCAAGCAAAATTTGTAAGTTGGGAACAAACACAGACAGAGCATGTAGAATGCAAAATTTGTAATGCTCATAACCAACACACACATAACATGAAGTATCATTTTTTCCCCAGCCCAGAGCTAATACAATCAGAGCATGAAGTCAACTTTAAGTAAGCCCAGAACAAACAGACTTCAAGTTCATGAAGTATCAAATTTTGTTCACTCAGAACAAACATAAAATGAACTCTTTCAACATGGACACGAAGTACCAAAATTTGTGTGCTCAAGACTAACATAAGCTTGCCAAGAACTTTCAAACTTGGTATAGTGTCAGAACAACAGAAACTGAACATGTGGTTGAAATAATACTAGTAGGCTCAGAACACACTATTCATACCTAGGGCTGCATTGGGGTGCCACGCCAACTATGATATGATAGATATACAATCAAGAATAAATACAACAATCTTGAAGTAAATATTCAGATCATAAACTGTTTTGCATCACGGCCTACACCAACAAAGCATTTGAGAGACTCAAAGACCAAAAGGCTTAGATGAGTACCCAACACATACACATCCAACGTCAGTTACTATAAAATCTAGTTTTCTGTTGTTTGGAGCTTACAAATTTTGCATACTTCATGCTCTGTTTCTGCAGTTTTGAACTTATTATCAACTGTCTTTAGGAAACAAATAAAAAAACAATAGGCTCAGAACAGACTATCCATAACTAGGGCTGCATTGGGGTGCCGCGCCAACTAGGATATGATAGATATATAATCAAGAATAAATACAACAAATTGAAATAATTATTCAGATCATAAAGTGTTTAGCATCACTGCCTAATATACAGTTTGTTTTTGTATACTTCATGATCTGTTTGTGTTTGTTCTGGGCTGACAAAAATTGATACTTCATGTTCTGTTTATGTTGGTTGGAGCTTATCATCAACTGTGCAGATCATATATAGAGTAAGTCTATTAAGAGCTTGGGAACTGAATGCCTTATCGGGAGCGGGGGGAGGGGGGGGGGGGGGGTTAGCTAATCCTTTGCGATTGCATGCGATGAAACGACTCATATTTGATACTGCTTATCTTCAGAATGTTTGGGGGTAAAAGGGGTAAAATCAAATACCCCTATCTCTTATCTTCTCACAATCAATCGGCCAAGCTCACATAATAGACTTACTCATGAATATATATAAACTAAAGAAAACCAATAGGCTCATAAAACAATAATCATAAGTAGGGCTGCATTGGGGTGCCACGCCAACTAGAATATGATAGATATATAATCAAGAATACTTAAAACATGAATGAAATAATTATTCAGATCATAAAGTGTTTTGCATCACTGCCTAAACCATTGTGAGTCATCGGTGCCCAAAATTTTGGTGAATTGAGCTAGTGTTAAAACTCAAAAATTGATACTTTCAAGCCTTCCTCTCTTCTCTCCCGCTCATACCCCATATGTGTACTCAACTTTGAATAAATATCATGGTACACAATCAAAAATCTCTTCGAAACAATAATTTCAATGGCCCAAAATTTTGTAACCAACTAATATCCAAATCAATCTCATTATTGCCTACAAACAAAATCGAAAGAAAATGCAAGAAATTAAACAGATATCATTGAAGCATTTATGAGAGTCAAATACTTCCCTCCGGAATATGAGAGAGGAACAACCCAATGAGCCGAGAAATCCAAACCGGCAGCCCAAGAAATCGATCGCGTATACCCCTTTTACCCCTCGGCAGATCTGAAGAATCACGAAGTCTGGCTCCGATCGATGCTTTAATGATAGGGTTTTACACAGGTGAGGAAGAAAGAGAGCGGGAGGGGAGCGCTCTCTCTTTCCTAGGGTTTCGAAGAGACCTTCGATTAGGGTTTCGAAGGTGCCGATCTCTTCAGATAGGGTGAGAAGAGAAGAGAGGAATCCAAAGAGATCGTCTTTCAACTTCGAGAGCGGGAATCGAGAGCGGGAGAAAGGGATTAGGGTTTGGAACGAGAGAGAGAGCGGGAGAGAAGAGAAGAAGGCTTAATCGATAAGGAAGTTTAGAGATAAGGGGTATATGGAATTCGAAACCGCTATACCCCTTTTACCCCTTTGTTATTCTGAAGAAAGGGCGGGGAAGATCTCAGCCGTCCGATCGTGATCAAGATCGATCAGACGGCTGAGCTTCCCAGCTCCCGATAAGGGATTCAGCTTCCGAGCTCTTAATAGCATTACTCTCTCTCTCTCTCTCTCTCTCTCTCTCTCTCTCTCTCTCTCTCTCTCTCTCTATATATATATATATATATATATATATATATATACGGAGTGTTACAAATACGACGCTTCATGACTTGATTGCCCACCCTCCAGGGCATTGTTGAAGAGACCTTTTGTATCTTGTTGTACTCGTTTTATGCTCTTGAATGTTTTGCTTTGTATTTTGTCCCCTGCTATGTTTTTTGGAGGTACTATGTTTTATTTCATACTCGTAGGTTATTTGTAATTGTGTCCAGTACCTTAGGTTTGTTTTATTTACTCCTTATTAATGAGACAAGGTGACTACACTCCAAATTTTCTTCCACACACAAAAAAAAAAACTTACAAAGCATCGATTTTATCTGTATAACATCATCAATTATTTCATACAATTTATAATGACATTGTAACAATACATAGGTTGCTTCTCACTCATCAACTAAAAAAATTAGTCCAACAAATGAAAAGAAAAATATAAACGAATGGATGGATAACAAGTCGTGTCTTATTTGTCCACACAATAAGAACAAATAGGAAAGGGAAGAAAATAAAATCAAAACCAAAAACAGAAGAAGATGGAGCCATCATCTCATGATAACAAATGAATCTTCCTTCTCCGGCCAAACCAAAATTTAACCAGTTCCCAGAATTAGAAGCATTTCCTATGCACGATCGATGGTCCGGACTCATCGTATTCTGCCTTTGCAATCCACATCTGCCAATTCAGGGCAATCATCATCATTAGCAAGCCGATTAAATTTGTAGCAAATGTCTTTGACATAAATACATTAAAATGCATGATCAACGACTGAAAAGTGCAGTGGGCTATCGAGTAATAGATATTGCTAAGAGAGCCAGTTCACTTAGTAAAATGTTTTGTTGTTGTTGTTGCTGTAACCTTACATTTTGTTCGTTAATCACTTCATTTACAGTTATTTTCTCTTATATATGTGATCTTCAATAGACACTAATATTTATTAAGCTCGATCATCAATTTACTGATACTAGTCCATTTTCATTTGAAGTAAACCCTATGATACTAAGAGAAAAAAGAAGGCAAAACCAGAAACATATGATTTCTGTATTATGTAAATTGAGGAACTTAATAGATATATAATGCATATAATAAAGAAGAAAGAAAGAAAAGAACAAAAACAAACAGAAGTAGACCTGCTGGAATGTGCTGAGGGATGCCAAAATGGACCCTCCAATCCAGACACTGTACTTCCTCTCCGGCGGTGCAACCACCTTAATCTTCATACTGCTTGGCGCCAATGCCGTGATCTCCTTACTCATCCTATCGGCAATGCCCGGGAACATAGTAGTACCACCACTGAGCACAATGTTTCCATACAAATCCTTCCTAATATCCACATCGCACTTCATGATAGAGTTATAAGTAGTTTCGTGTATGCCTGCAGCTTCCATACCGATCATAGACGGCTGGAATAGAACCTCTGGGCAGCGGAATCGCTCTGCTCCAATGGTAATGACCTGCCCATCGGGCAACTCATAGTTCTTCTCAACGGAAGAGGATGTTTTGGAGGTTTCAAGCTCTTGCTCGTAGTCAAGAGCAATGTAGGCAAGCTTTTCTTTCACGTCTCTCACAATTTCTCGCTCTGCAGTGGTGGTGAAGGAGTAACCACGCTCTGTGAGGATCTTCATGAGAGCGTCGGTGAGGTCACGACCCGCAAGGTCAAGACGAAGGATTGCGTGTGGGAGAGCATAACCTTCGTAGATAGGGACTGTGTGACTCACACCATCCCCAGAGTCGAGCACAATACCTGCCGTGATTTAGCAAGTAAATTAAGTAGTGTACACATCAGTATTAATTATTATTATTATAATATCTTTATTAACAGTAAGTTAGTCTTTTATCTCGATCACAAGTAGATCGATTACCTGTCGTGCGACCACTAGCATACAGAGAGAGAACGGCCTGGATAGCAACATACATAGCCGGAGCATTGAATGTCTCAAACATGATTTGGGTCATCTTTTCACGATTCGCCTTAGGGTTAAGTGGAGCCTCGGTAAGGAGAACCGGGTGCTCTTCAGGAGCTACTCGGAGTTCATTGTAGAAAGTGTGATGCCAAATCTTTTCCATATCATCCCAATTGTTCACAATTCCATGCTCAATCGGGTATTTCAGTGTCAAAATACCCCTCTTTGATTGAGCTTCGTCACCTACATATGCATCTTTCTGGCCCATCCCAACCATCACACCGGTGTGTCGCGGACGACCAACGATACTAGGGAAAACAGCCCTTGGAGCATCATCTCCCGCAAATCCTGCCTGGAAATTAATTCGAACCAACACACAGAAATAATGTATAAGTTGGACAATGAAAATGATATGGTTCTAGATCGTAAGAACCATTATCTTTTTTCTTTTTTTTTTTTGCTTTTTCACATGATCCAACCGTCCATCAATATTTTTTTTAATATATATTTATGAAGAGATAGGATTTGTTTATACCTTAACCATTCCAGTTCCATTGTCGCAAACAAGAGGCTGGATATCCTCACCATCTGCCATTTTTTAGCTCTGGAAAATAGGATCGAATATCATATGTCAAATATTTCAGAATGGACAAACTGTCGAATAATTACAGTTAACTCAAACATATTTAAACATCAAATATATTTAAAGATAAATGGAAACAAGTTAAGATCAAAATATATTTACCTTAAGATAAACTAAGTGATTGTTTGCTTTTGGAATTTGGAATGAGTGATCTCTCTCTCTCTCTCTCTCCCCCCTTCGATCACTTTATTTTTTGCAGTCCTTTTTCAATAAAAAATAAAAATGGGGGAATTGATCGAGAGAGAATATAATGAGAAGAAAGAAGGGAAAGAATGAAGTCTTAATATTTGGATCTCCTTTTAATTCGCCACCAAAAAATGAGCACTTTGGACCGAGTTTTTAGTGTCTAACTTTAGCTTTGAATTACTTCATCATCATCATGCAATTAGGCTTTTTTGTCCCTCTTTGGTTTTTCTCATTTTATTTATTATTGTCTTTTTTAAAAGAAAAATAGAGAGTGATTCAAGGTCCGGTTTCTTCTCATGTCATGTTATCTATCTATCTATCTATTTACCCCCAAAATATGCCTCAATTGATGGTTTTAAATTCTTCTATTGGTGAAGAGGTTATAAAGTCATTATTAGACACTCTTTTGCAAGTCAGGGACCCTCTCTGGTCTTCTACTAGTCTTTGAATTCTAAATGTGAGTATTACCTGTAAGCCAGTTTAGTAGCAAGTCTCTTTGCTGATAACGTAAGAGATTTGAAGTTCAACTCCTGCTTTGATATATGCATGGGTGGAATTGAGCGACTGTGCATGTGTACTATCAACTATGGCATTTGATAACAAAGAATTGTTTTTTTTTTTTTAATTGTAAGAGTTTAAATGATGAGAGGAAATTTACCTTGAAATATACTTGCGGGAGTGCCCCTATTTATTCCGTCAAAATGTTTAACGATTATCAACAATTCAGCTGTTAGAGCATCCACAGCATTTACAGTCGTTTGCTATATTTGTCATTTTTTCATATTTTGAGAATTGAGCGCATGCAGTCATTTGCTATTTTGCCATAGTTTGACAAAATCGCTACAGTCGCTTCTCAAATATGAGAAACGAAATGGCGATTCTTATATTGTAGGGGATGGAACATGTTGTTCCGTCCCTATTATTTTATTTTTTTAATGAGATCGGACGAAATATGTTGTTTCATCTTTTATATATATAAATTTTAATGATCAGACGATACAAAATGTACCATCTGGAAAAAAAAAATTGGAAAATCGGAAAATCATCAAACGGGACAATGTTGTCCCGTTTGAAGCCAAAATGGGCTTGGACGGGACAACACTATTTTGGGGAATTAGATTTAGGTTAATTATTAGGTTAGTTAATTAAGTAGGTAGTTAGTATATATTTTAATATTTAATTTATTTAATTAATCTATTTTAATACTTAATCAGTTAAATAAGCGTTATAGTTATATATATATATATATATATATATATATATATATATATATATATATATATAAGGCTTCTTCCGTTGCAAACGCTACTGTAGCAGTTGCGAACGTGCGAACCACTTAACCCGTCATTGTGGATGACGGGTTAAGTGGTTCGCACGAGTTCGCACGGCATTTGCATTTGCAATGGAAGATAGCCCTATATATATATATATATATATATATATATATATATATATATATATAACAGACGACCTCTTTTTTTAATATTTCTTTTTTATATTATAGCAAATCATGACTGCAACAAATTGTGTCATTTGTTATATGCTATTTTGCCATATTGTCAAATATGAGAAACACGACTGTTGATGCTCTTATGTGGCAAATATGGAAGGCCCAATGTGACTTGATCTCTCCCATCAAATCTTCGATGCTGCCCAGGTGGTGAGAATTGCCTTATCCACAATCAGCCACCCACCAGATGCTCGATGCAATGCCCCAACCGCCTCTTGAAGTCCTCGGCCTGCAACCTGGAGGAGAAAACCAGCAGTTGGTTGCTTGAAAATAAACACAGATGCCGCAGTAGGGGCCTCCGAATCAACAAGGTTATAGCTTTGTTAACTCATAACAGGGTCAATGGTGTGGACATGCATGTTGTTGGTTGGCTGAAGCAACTGCTACAAAGCAAGGAATGCTTCTATCTCTACATTACCCACATATCCCCTGCATTGTCGTTAACTACTACAAAAGCAATGAATGCTTCCATCTCTACATTACCCACGTATCCCCTGCATTGTCATTAACGACGACTCGAGCAATGTCGTTCGGTGGATTAATAATACAAGCTCAACCCCAACCATGGAGAATCCGCAATGTCATAGAGAAAAGCTGAGAAATACTCAGACGCTATCCATACCTGTCAGTATCTCATGGAGAAGCGAGAATACAACCTTGCTGCACATCGCCTACCGAAAGTTTGTATCGATCAAAGCCCACAACGGTATTTGCCATTTTGCCATATTCTGAGAAAAAGACCTCTACAATGGTTTGCTATTTTGCCATAATTTGAGAAAAAAAGCTACAGTTGCTTTTCATATTTGAGAAACCAAATGAAGAATCTCAAATTATAGGGGCATTCCAAAATTCTTTTTTTTAATCACATCGGACGACACAAGATGTGTCATCCCAATTTTTTTTTAAAATAAAAATAATCCCTAAGACAGAACAACTTGGTCCTTCGTTTAATAAATAAAAAAAAAAAAAAAAAAAAGAAAAGAAGAAGAAAACGACCGGACGGGACATGTTGTCCCATCCGAAGATCAAACAGGACAACATGTCCCGTTTGAGTTCAGTCCAACGTTACTTTAAAACCCACTCTTAACACACTTTAACCTTTAAATTAACCCACTTAATTGTATTTAGTGTTTATTTAAATAAATTTTAGGTTAATTTAATAGTTAATTAATTTACTAAACCAAATTTTATATACTAAACCAAATTTAATTATCCAACAAACTTAAAATAAATTAAAAAATTCATGGGACGGAACAACATGTCCCGTATGCTCAATTTTTTTCAAAAATTTGTCAAAATATAACAAACAACCAGTGCAGCATTTTTCTATTTTGCCATATGCCAATTTACCATTTTGCTATAAAATAGCTATGACCATTGTGGATGCTCTCACAAGTTAATACACAAGCCTCAACACAGACTGGTTTGATTTTGTAATTTTGTAATTATTGTTTTCCTTTTAATTTGTTCGTTTTTCTTCTTATCCTCCTTTGATTTTGTGCCTCTAAGATCAAACTTGGTTTTACTGTAAACATTTTGTAACCAAAGTTGTAACAAAGAGAATAAATTTTTGGAAGTTGGTTTTAATTTTTAAACAATTTTTGTAACAAACGTAAAACAGATTTTCATTTCCTTACTTTTATTTCCTTGATTTTTTAGGGACCCATTTTCTTTTCTTCTCTATTCTGAAAATTTACACTCGTGTTGTGTATTATCATATTCAAAATGACAACTTCATCGGAGAATGTTGTTGTGGCTGAAACGGTCCAAGTACCGACTGCTGATGAGGCACAAGTGCTGATTGTTGCTGTGGCGCAAGTGCCAAGGCCAGCCGTCGTACCTATCTCAGTCTCCCATATGGAGAAACCTGAGAAGTTCAACGGGCTACTCGACCTCTCAGCTATGGTCTCAGAGGTAAACTTGATGGGTTCGAACCCAATAAATGGTGGATTGACACTGGAGCTATTCAACACATGCGCTCCAACAGAAGTATGTTCTTCACTTTCGAACCATTAGAGAATGAGGATAAGATGTTTATGGGGAACTCGACCACTTCAGAAATCAAGGGCCAAGGCAAGGTGATCTTGAAGAAGACTTCGGTGAAGGAACCGACTCTGAACAATATTGCATATGTTCTTAAAATCCGTAAGAACCTGGTATCTAGTTCGTTGCTTAATAATCACGGATTTCATTTAGTGTTTGAGTCAAACCAATTTGTTTTTGTCGAATAGTGGAATGTATGTTGGTAGAGGATATATGAGTGGTGGAATGTTCAAACTCAATGTAATGACTATGGTCAAGAATATTAATAAAGTTAGCTCTTCTACCTATATGTTTGAGTCTTTTAATTTATGTCATGGTAGACTAGGACATGTTAATTATGATACTTTGCATAGACTAATTAACTTGAATCATATACCAACATTCCAAATTGATTCCAAACATAAGTGTGAAACTTGTGTTGAAGCAAAACTAACAAGATCATCGTCTAAAAGTGTTGAAAGAAACATTGAACCTCTTGATTTAATTCATACTGATACTTGTGACTTGAAAAAGATACAGACAAGAGGTGGTAATAAATTTTTTATTACATTTATTGATGATAGGACAAAATATTGTTATGTATATTTGCTTAAAAGCAATGACGAAGCGATAGAGAAATTTGTTCTCTATAAAAATGAAGTTGAGAATCAACTCAACAAGAAAATTAAAGCGCTAAGAAGTGACCGAGGTGGAGAGTATGAATCGCCAATTGCTGAAACTTGTGCTAAGCATGAGATTATACATGAAACCACAACATCTTATTCTTCTCAGTCCAACGGTGTTGCAGAGCGAAAGAATCTTACTTTGAAGGAAATGATAAATGCAATGTTAATAAGTTCTGGTTTGCCACCAAACTTGTGGGGAGAAGTTAATCTTTAAGCTAACTACCTTTTGAATAAGGTATCCAAAAAGAAAGAAGAGAAAACTCCATATGAATTGTGGAAAGGAAAAAAATCATCCTACAATTGCTTGCGAATGTGGGGATGTCTTGCCAAGGTGGCGTACCTCCACCTAAGAAAGTGAAAATAAGATCCAAAACGGTTGGTTGCATTTTCATTGTCTATGCACATAATAGTAGTGTTTATCGGTTCTTAGTGTACAAATCTGATATCTCAGAGATACCAAAGAACACGATAATGGAGTCTAAAAATGCATCATTCTTTGACGATGTATTTCCATGTAAGTCTAAGGAAGAACCAAGTTCTTCCAAACGAACACATGAGATTATCAGTGAAGATAGTGAAAACCAAGATGAAGAAGTTGAAGAGGAACTTAGACGTAGTAAAAGAACTGTTGGATCCTATAGGCAAGGCAAGAAACACTAGAGGGGGGGTGAATAGTGTTTTATAAAAAATAAATGCGGAATTAAACTTTTCTTCTGACCAGTCTACTTGAAAAGATAAACCAGTCGACTGGAGCGACAGTTAAGAAGAGATTTAAAAGCGAGTCTGATCAGCCGACTTATAGAAAAGTCAGTCGATTTATCACGCGAGTTTTCAGAGAAAGTGATACAAGTCTGACCAGTCGGCTTACAAATAAACACAGTCGACTGTCCAAACAAGTTTTACAGAGAACTTAAATAGCAAGTAAATGAAATGCAAGTTCAAAGAGATACAACCACAGAGTACACACGATGTATCCTGGTTCGGTCTTCCCGACCTACAGCCAGTTCCCAAGCAACCCACTTGAGATTTTTCACTATTCTTGAAATAATTACAAGAACACCCTATGGCGTTAAACAACAACCTTATCCGTAGTCCGTTCTCACAACTAGAGAAAGCAACCCACTCTTTCACCAAGAGTGACAAACCTGACTCTACACCCTAGAGCCCTACTCTCCAACCGATAGGAACCACTCTCACAACCCGAGAGTGGAGAACAACAACAAAAAGTTTACAATCAACCTATAGCCTTGTTGTGGATGTGATTTTATGCGTGGCTATTAGGTTAACTTCCGAAATCAGTCTAAAACGAAATCACTGTTATGCTAGACTGATTTCAGAGAACCAAGACTTAGAAAGTGAATGCTTTTGAATGCCTCACAAAAATAATACAGACAAAATGTCATTCATATAAGAGAAAATGAGTCGTAGTTCAAACGATTACAGAATAGATAGAAAATACAATAATAAGTAGGAAAATACATAAAAAATAGTAACTCATCAATCTTCATCATCTTCATCTTGGTCATCATGAGAGGGAGGAGGAAATTGAGTGGTGAATAGGTGGGTAAGATGAGAAATATGTGACTCTAAAACATCTTGACGATCCATGATATAATTGACAGCATGATAAAGACTGCGAGGATCATCAAAATCTGCTCGAGGATGAGAGGAACTAGAAGCAGAAGACGGACGAGCTGAAGTAGCTAAAGGGACAGGAGGGAAAGTCCTAGAGGTAGACCTAAGTGGAGAAGAAAGAAGCTTCATACGTGCTAAACTTGCACAATCAAAAGAGTCATAGTGCTTTACTACATTGGTCTCTGTATCGAGATCGACATCATAAGCACAAAAGACTCGAGTAAGAAGAGCACCATAAGGAAGAAAGGAAGTATGAGCCTTATGAAGCCTAGAAAAGATGATACGACCCCAATTTAGATTAATTTTGCTGAATATTACATAAACGGCTTGTAGTAATTCCATGGAATACTGATCATAACTCCCTATTTTGGGAATGATATTGTATGTTAGTATCCATACAACAAGTTTTGCAACAGGGGTACTGGACCTATTTGACATAGGGAGTCCATGATTTGGCAAATAAATTCTAGATAAAGTGGTGGCATCATCCATCTCAATTTCTCCTAAGTCAAGCCTTTCATCATCTAAACCCAAAATAAGGTTGATTCTTTCGGAGGTGAGTTTCATATTCTTATTTTTGACAGAGGTATAAATGAAAATCTCACTACCATCATCCGATTGGACAACCTTCATATTTGTAGAAAAAAAATAAATGAGTTGAGGGTAGTAGTAGAGTTGATTTTCTAAAGATAAAAATTCATAAAGACCACAATGTTGAAACAAAGAGATGAGATTAAACCTATCAAAATCGGAAAAATTTACAAACCGACTTGGAAAAATCATAATGGAACATATGATGTACCATTTTTCAACAAGGTCGGGACTTCTAAGATATTGAATTTAGTCCCTAGAAGATGAGCCTTCCTCTACATGAGATGTTTTTGATCTTTTAGGAGCCATAAAGAGAAATCCTAAAAATTAAGAGATGGAAAAAGTTCTAAGAGGGTATACCGACAAGGAAGTAGCAAGGAGAAGTAAATAACTTCAAGAGATCTTCAATCTAGGTTTCAAAATCCTGGAAATCCCCAAGCAGCAGCAACCGACTGGAATTTTAGTAGAGAGATAGAGTTAGGGTAAAAGTTAAAGAATGAGGGGAGAAAGTTAGGGTTTTTACTTTGAATGGCCGACTGAGATGAAAGTAGGGAGTTTCAAAGGCTCAGATCGATCAAAGGGTAAAAAAAATTGCCTCAAATGGTGTGCCAAAATTCAATTTTGAAGAAAATCTGAGTCGCGACAGTCGGCTGGTATTATGAGGCAATCGACTTAGTAGAGAGTTAAAATAGAAACTTTATCGTTATATTAGTACAACTAGTCAGTCGACTGGGTACTCTGTACAGTCGACTGTCCAGAGCTTAAAACTCAGACAAAATTTTTAAAAAAACTTGATAGTCGACCGAACAATATGTGTAAGTCGACTTACCAAAAAAATTTCAAGAAACATCATTAAAACTACAAATCCCTAGCTCTCTTCTTAAGGTTATAAAGGTGTCTTCTTTAAGAGGTTTGGTAAAAATGTCAGCTACTTGTTTATCAGTAGAAATGAAGTCTAAAGAAATGTCTCCCTTTAAAACATGATCACGTAAAAAGTGATGTCGAATATCAATATATTTCGTACGTGAGTGTTGAACCGGATTTTTAGATAAGTTAATGGCCCTGGTATTATCACACATTATTGAAGATTTTTCAAAAGAAATACCATAGTCTAATAGGGTTTGTTTCATCCACAAAATTTGGACACAAGCCAAACTTGCAGCGATATATTCAGCTTCTGTAGTAGATAGGGATACTGAATTTTACTTCTTACTGCACCAAGAGACTAGTGAATGTCCCAAATAGTGATATGTCCCACTTGTGCTCTTGCAGTCAGTTTTACTACCAGCAAAATCCGCATCACTATATGACAAAAGTTAAAAATTTTCGGTGCGTGGATAAAATAGACCATAATCAGACGTACCTTTAATATATCTTAAAATGCATTTCACAGCTTTTAAGTGAGACTCTTTAGGACTTGACTGATATCTAGCACACAAACATACACTAAATATAATGTCCGGTCTACTAGCAGTTTTATATAAGAGTGAGCCAATCATACCTCAATAGAGTTTCTGATCGACACTCTTACCTAATTCATCTTTGTCAAGGGTAGTGGTAGTAGCCATAGGTGTGGTCTTACTACTCGTGCTATCCATGTTAAACCGTTTGAGTAATTCCTTGGCATATTTTCCTTGATTAATAAATATGCCATTTTGTGACTGCTTAATTTGTAATCCAAGGAAATAATTGAGTTCACCCATGTGACTCATCTCAAACTCGTTTTTCATGGTGTTAGCAAACTCTTGACATAGATTAGTATCAGTAGAACCGAAAAATTATGTCATCAACATATATTTGTATGATTAAAATATCATTCTTAATTCTTCTAATAAACAGAGTAGTATCTACTTTACCTATTTTAAAACCTGTTTCTAAAAGAAAAGTCTTCAATCGATCATACCAAGCACGAGGTGCTTGTTTAAGACCGTACAAAGCCTTTTCCAATTTAAAAACGTGGTTTGGGAATTGTTCATGTTGAAACCTGGTGGTTGTTTAACATAAACATCTTCCTTTATAAACCCATTAAGGAATGTACTTTTAACATCCATTTGAAAAAGTGTAAAATTCATAAAACAAGCAAAAGATAATAAGATACGAATTAATTCAAATCCAGCAACAGGAGCATATGTTTCATCAAAATCTATGCCTTCTTCTTGATTATATCCTTGAGCAACTAGTCTAGCTTTGTTCCTAACAACTTGTCCTGATTCATCTAACTTATTCTTGAATACCCATTTAGTGCCAATTATAGTATGATCAGGAGGTCGTGGAAATAAATCTCATACATCATTCCTTATGAATTGGTTTAAATCATCTTGCATGGCATTCATCCAAAATTCATTCTCACATGCTTCTTGTATATTCTTCGGTTCAAATCCGACAAGAAAGCTGTGTGTGATATCATATTAACATGTGATCTCGTCTGAATACCATGTGAAATGTCACCAATTATTAAGTCATGAGGATGATCTCTAACTTCAACAAAAGACTTTGGTAAAGTTGGAGACATCACAACAGGATCAGTCGACTTGACAAGTAACTCAGTCAACTGATTTACATCAGTCGACTTGACTTCCTTATCGGTCGACTTATCCGAAAGACTAGTTTGTTCTAAAGAAGTAATTACTTTATTTAAGGATGATGAATTAGGTTCATCATCTTCAATTAAAGTCGATGAAGACAAGAGATTCATCAAATGCAACATCCATGGATTCTTCAATAGTCATTGTTGACTTGTTGAGGATTCTATATGCTTTACTCCTATTTGAGTATCCTACAAAGATACCCTCATTAGATCTAGGATCAAATTTATCTAAATTATCCTTAGTGTTCAGAATAAAATACTTACATCCAAATATTTTAAAATAAGAGACTTTAGGAATTCTATCAAAGAATAGCTCATAACATGTTTTCTTTAGCTTAGGCCTAATCAAAATTCTATTTAAAACATAACAAGCTGTAGTAACAGCTTCAGTCCAAAAATACTTAGGTAAGTTGCTTTCAACAAGCATGGTACGTACACATTCTTGCAAAGTCCTATTCTTCCTTTCAACCACTCCATTTTGTGGTGAAGCTCTAGGAAATGTAAATGAATGAGTTATACCATTCTTGTTGCAATATTCTGAAACGTTTCATTTTTAAATTCTCCACCATGATCACTTCTAATAGTGACTATGGTTAGAGACTTTTGATTTTGAATTCGTTTACAAAAATTAGCAAATTCTTCAAAAGCATCATTCTTATGTTTTAAAAAGAAAGTCCAAGTGAATCGTGAAAAATCGTCTACTAAAACAAAAACATACCTACTTTTATTCAAAGAAGTAATTCTAGTAGGGCCAAATAAATCCATGTGAATTAATTCGAGCGGCCTACTAGTAGAGATTACTTATTTTGTTTTAAAAGTAGATTTAATTTGTTTACCTATTGACATGCATCACATAACTTATCCTTTTTAAAGGATAGTCTTGACAGCCCTTTAACTAGGTTGTACTTAGACAATTTAGAGAGATTTTTCATATTCACATGGCCAAAACGTCTATGCCAAAGCCAAGAATCGTTATTAGTAGCTACTAAGCAAAAATCATTCGAAAACTCATATGCTTTCAAACACAATTCATAAATGTTATTTTTCCTAAACCTTTGAAAAATTATATTTTGCATGGTAGAATCATAAATTAAACATGCGTCTTTTTCAAACATGATTTTATAACCCTTATCACAAAGTTGACTAATACTTAACAGGTTATGCTTAAGTCCACTAACTAATAAGACATCTTCTATAGAGGGGTTAGTGTCCTTACCGACCATACCAATTTCTATGACCTTTCCTTTATTGTTGTCACCAAATGTAACTGTTCCTCCATCAATGTTTTGTATGGAAGATAAGAGGCTGGCATGACCAGTCACGTGCTTCGAGCATCTGCTGTCAAGTATCCAACGATCTTTCTCAGGTACTTATAAAATATTCAATGTGAATATGATACCCTTTTTATTGGGTTCAAAATAGATTAGTTTGTGGAAAACCAAACCCATGATGAGTTTGATTTTCCACCATAAGCAGAAATGAAATTAGCAGAATTACATACATTAAACATATATGAATTAATATAAGCAATTCTATCTTTCGAACTCAGATTGACTGGAACCCATACATATTTGCTCTGTCCAGTCGACTTTACAACACCTTTCAGTCGACTTTTACTATTAGTCAGTCGACTGGGAGGTAGTATAGGTCGACTTATCTGAGGTATTTGTCTTGTTGAATAAGACTCATTACCTCTTGACAGGCGACTGGTGGAAGGGTGCAGTCGACTTGGTTGAATTTTAGATTTGCCTTTATCATGAAAACTTATAGTTTTAGGCTTTTCAAAGAACTCATAAAGTTTATGCTTAACACTGAAAATAGATATAGGTTTATTTACACTAGTGTTCTTAGAAGAATGTGATTTTTCAAGTGACTTTTTAAAACCAAGTCCAAACTTTTGATTAGATTTTACTTGATTTTGAAGAACATCATTTAAATTCTCTTTTCCTTTATTAAATTTAGATACGTTCTTGGATATCTCTTCATAATTTTTCTTTAGAGAGTCAAGATCCATATCTAAACTAGAAATACGAGAATTTAAGGATCTTACTTCTTTATCAAGGTTAAGATTCTCTTGAGAAAGTGTTTGATTAACTTTCTTTAAGTTCTTAACTCTAATCTTTTCCTTTTTAAGTTCTTGAAAAATTTCATTGAAAGTATCAAGTAAATCATTAGAATCATACTCATTACTTACTTGATTTTGTGATGCCATAAAACACACGTTTGCAACCTCGTTTGTCTCATCAATTTCTTATTCCGACAAAGAATCGCTGTCATCCCAAGTTGCTTGGTATGCCTTTTTGTTCTTCAAGAACTTGTTCTTTGTGTAGTTATCCTTCTTAAAGTTGGATGTCTTTCCCTTAAATTTTGCGTTCTCTAGTGGGCAATCATTCTTCATATGGCCTGTCTTGTTACCTGAAACAAGTTGGAGGTTCATTAGATTCCTTAGATTTTGAATTAAACTTACCTTTTCTTAGGAATTTTTTGAACTTTCTCGTGAAAATGGTAATCTCTTCCTCATCTTCTTCTTTATCCTCGGAGTCCGACATGGCTTTGAATGCTAATGTGTTCTTCTTTGATTGTTGTGGTTCGGCATCCTTCTTGCGCTCTTCAAGTTGTACCTTATAAGCCATAAAATTTTCCACAAGATTCTCAAGAGAAAGTTGTGTTAAATCATTGGCCTCTTCTATGGCGGTGGTCTTCTTCTCCCATTTGGAGGTTAGTGCACGAAGTTCCTTTCTCACCATCTTGGCTTGAGTGTATGTTTTTCCAAGTGCCACAAGTGAATTTGTAATGTCTGTGAACCTTGTAATCATCTCGGACACATTCTCATTCTCCTTCATGCGGAACATTTTAAACCTGTGAACAAGAACAGATATTTTAGATTCATTCACTTTGTTTGTTTCTTCATGAGTTACCTCGAGTGTGTGCCAAATTTGATGTGCGGTTGTTGCATTGGACACACGGTGGAACTCCTCCTTTGTAAGGGCACAAAATAGCGTGGTCATCGTCTTTGCATTGTTCATTGTTTGGTTCTTCATGTCGTCGTTCCATTATGCATATGGAATGGTAGGAGCGGTGTACTCGGTCTCTGTCATGTTCTATATTTCATAGTTGATGGACTGAAGGTAGATCTTCATTCTACACTTCCAATAGTTGTAATTGATTCCATCGAAGAGAGATGGCCTTTGTGTAGATTGGCCTTCATGGTATTGATTTGTATTAGAAGTAGTTGTCATTGCACTCAACCAGGCTCTGATACCAAGTGTTGGATCCTGTAGGCAAGGCAAGAAATACTAGAGGGGGGTGAATAGTATTTTATAAAAAAATAAATGCGGAATTAAACTTTTCTTCTGACCAGTCGACTTGAAAAGATAAACCAGTCGACTGGGGCGACAGTTAAGAAGAGTATTTTAAAAGCGAATCTGATCAGCCGACTTATAGAAGAGTCAGTCGACTTATCACGCAAGTTTTCAGAGAAAGTAGTACAAGTCTGACCAGTCGACTTACAAATAAACACATTCGACTGTCCAGACAAGTTTTACAGATAACTTAAAAGCAAGAAAATGAAATGCAAGTTCAAAGAGATACAACCACAGAGTACACACAATGTATCCTGGTTCTGTCCTCCCGACCCACATCCAGTCCCCAAGCAACCCACTTGATATTTTCCACTATTCTTGAAATAATTACAAGAATACCCTACGGCGTTAGACAACAACCTTGTCCAACCCGTAGTCTTTTCTCACAACTAGAGAAAGCAATCCACCCTTCCACCAAAAGTGACAAACCTGACTCTACACCCTTGAGCCCTACTCTCCAACCGAGAGGAACCACTCTCACAACCCGAGAGTGAAGAACAACAACAAAAAGTTTACAATCAACATATAGCCTTGTTGTGGATGTGATTTTATGCGTGACTATCAGGTTAACTTCCGAAATCAGTCTAAAACAAAATCACTATTATGCTAGACTGATTTCAGAGAACCAAGACTTAGAGACAAAAAGCTTGGAAAAAATTGTTAACCTTTTTCAAGTGATTTCTATACTCTATTTATAGAGTTAGAATCACTGGATATTGAGAAGCAGTTGTACCAACTGTCAATCAACGGAAATAAAACTTTTGAATTCGAAAAATCAAAATTTGAAATCAGTAAACTGTCGAGACGACTTGAACAGTCGACTGGGTTGCCGTTATGAGTCGACTGGTCAGAGTTTGAACAAGTTCAGTCAGTTTCGTACTAGGACAGTTGACTAGTGCCTTATGGCGGTCGACTGGTACATAACAGCTGAGCTTTTTCAAGCTTGTTTTGAATTTTTTTTTAAAGTTTAAAAAACACTCAATTATTTTAAAGATAATGTGTGAGTGTGTGTGACAAGGCTTTTACAGAATTTCTAAGTCTCAAAGAAAATAAAAGAGTTACAATTGTTACAAGAAACTTAATACAATAAATTTATGCATAGGTCTTGTCTCGAGTCTTGAGTCTTGAGATGGAGCTTTTAGCCTTCGTCTTTTTCTTGTAAGCTGGCAACCGTGTAGCTTTCTTGATCAATTAGCTATAGGAGCTTTGTTTATAGCTTTGCTTGATCAAATTACTTTAAGAACCTTGTAAAGCTTGTTAGAACATTTTGCCTTTGTATATCCTGTAATATTTAAAAAGTAGAACAACAACTTTGCATTGTGTTGTAATCATCAAAATCAAGAATCAATAAGAACAAGAACCAAAAAAAAATTTGGTCCACATTTCTTGACTTTTATGCTTGAAGGTGAACCCCAAACTTTCAAAGAAGCGGTGAGCTCTAGTGATGGTCCTCTATGGAAAGAAGCCATTAAGAGCAAAATTGATTCTATCTTGCAAAATCATACTTGAGAACTAGTGGAACTTCCACTAGATAGTAAACCTTAGGTTCCAAGTGGATTTTCATGAGAAAAATAAAACCTGAGGGATCATTTGATAAATACAAGGCAAGACTTGTAATCAGAGATTATAGACAAAAGTAATGTCTGTACTACTTTGATACATATTCTCCTGTGACGAGAATAAACTCCATTAGGGTGGTACTTGCAATAGCAGCCTTGCGCAATCTTGAAGTAAATCAGATAGATGTGAAAACAGCTTTTCTTACTAGATATTTAGAAGAAGGATTCTATATAGAGAGCAACCTGAGGGTATTTCAACTCCATGACAAGAAGAGAAAGTTTGTAAACTGGTGAAGTCATTATATGGCTTAAAACAAGCACCAAAGCAATGCCATGAGAAATTTGACAATGTCATGATGACAAATAGTTTTAAGATCAATGAATGTGACAAATGCGTATATGTCAAAGACACTGAAAGAGGATATGTCATAATATGCTGTATGTAGATGACATGCTTATTGTTGGAAGCAATGATAAGATGATTAAATCTACTAAAAATATGTTGAACTCAAGGTTTGACATGAAAGGCATGAGACTAGCTGATGTTATATTGAGAATTAAAATTACAAGAACATCAGACGAGCTTGTTTTAAGCCAGTCACATTATATTCACAATATTCTTGGAAATTTTGATAAAGGTAATTCTTGAATTGCTAGAACTACAATATATCTAACTTACATTTATCAAAGAATAAAGATGATAGTATTTCTTAAGTATAATACTTTAGAATCATAGGCAGTCTAATGTGCTTAATGAGTTGTATAAGACCAGACATAGCCTATGCAGTGAGTATACTAAGTAGATATACGAATAATCCTGGAAGCGAGCATTAGCAAGCAATTATAAGAGTATTGAAGTACTTACGTTTTACTCGTAACTATGGCCTGCATTATACAAGATATCTAGTTGTACTTGAAGGGTAAAGTGGTGTGAATTGAATATCTAGTGATAATTCAAAATTCACTAGTGGATATGTGTTTACACTAGGTGGTGCAGCAGTTTCTTGGAAATCCTCGAAACAAACAGTGATCGCTAAAATCTACGATGAAATCTGAATTTATCGCACTGGACAAATATGGGGAAGATGCTGAATGGTTACGCAACTTCCTTGAAGATATTCTAAGGTGGACAAGGCATGTGCCCCCATTCTGCATACATACAGATAGTCAATCTACATTTTGTAGATCACAGCAATATGTATAATGGTAAATCTAGACATAATCATCAAAGACATAATACTATTAGACAACTAATCTCTATTGGGGTTATCTCTGTGGACTATGTAAAGTCAAAGGATAACATTGCGGATTCGCTAACCAAATAGTTAAACAGAGAGTTAGTTGATAAATCATTGACGAGAATGTGACTAAAGCTCATGAAAGAATTAGTCGATACAATGGATACCCAACCTAGTTGATTGGAGATTTTAAGATCTAGGTTCAAAGGGACAACTAAATTGTAAATGTCATGTTGGATCACTGTGGGGATTTTTCGAATGTCCATTCCTATGATGAAACGATGATACCCATAATGCTAGAGGTTAAGCTAGGCTTTTAATGATTCTTATGTGTCGGAAATCCGAGCATAGTAATGCGGGTTACTCATAACTAAGAAATCAAAGGGCTCTCTTTCACGCGCGGGGGGGGGGGGGGGGGGGGGGGGGGGGGGGGGAGGGGGGTGCAAATCTTGGACTGGTTTACATGCAGCTTGTATGTCTTGCGGACACGAATACCTGTAACACCCCACAAAATAAAATGATTTATTTTGCATTATTAAATAATATTAAATTGGTAAGGTTGACTATTTTCTTGAAATTACAATTTTACATGTGCAAATATTTTTTGGGGGGTGCAAATCTTCAATTTTAAATTTCTGAATAATTTTTCCTATTTATAATTGAGTATATCCTAAATTTTGGGATTTTTCTGAATAAAGAAACTATTTTTATAAATACTTCGAAAGAGAGGGGCTTTTATGTAAAAAGCCGATCAGATCTCAAACAAATAATAAAAATTCATTTTTGCTGCTTTTTGGGCTGGCCATGGTCATCATTGAAGATAAATTTTTTAAAAAAATTTATTTAGAGTTTATTTGGTAAAGATTTAAACAAATATGGTATTTTTGTAAATATGAAATTTAAGTTGGACCTTGTGCAAATATTTTCTTGGAAACTAAAAGTCAGAAATTTTATTTGCAAAATCAAATATTTAGTAGTAGATTAAATTTCTGAATTTTCTGGATTTTTACGAATATTTATGACATATTTACAAATATTACAAAGATAGAGACTTTTGTGCAAAATTACCACTTGGAGTACAAATCCGAAAATTTTCAATTTCTGGGCTATGCCTGATGGCCAGCTAACTTATTAGTAAAGGGATTTGGTTTTATTTTTAATTTATTTAACTTATTTAACTAATTTATTAAAAGAGGTCTATTTATGTAAATGAATATTTTGTTAAGGGATGTCTCCATATAACTTGTAAATCCCTAAAAAAACCCAGATTTCAGCCTATATTTTGGCTGCTACAGCCATCCCCCTTCTACACAAAAACAAATGTTTTCTTCATTATTAATTTCTTGTAGTTTCAAAGCAAGGATCTTGGATTTTGCGAAAAGAATGACTTTTCTTATTCTTTATTAATTCAGTTGATTTCTTCATTGAGGTGAGTGACATATGTTTATTTTCTTATTGTTCTATGCATGTTGTATGTGATGATTTATCCATTAAAAAGCATATTAGAGGTTTGAGTGATAATATGATGAATATATTGATGAAGGGATGATTAAAAGAGGAGTTTTTATGAGAGTTATGAATATAAACTCTATATAGATGATTAGAATGTTAAAGAACCTAATAGAAATCATGGGTATGTTGCTTTCTTTCATATGCTTACTGATTTGATTGATTATAATGAATCGTATGATGATTATTGCATAAAAGTGAATAAAAAGTGAAACTTTACTGTGCATGTATATGCATGATTGTTTTGGGTATTTTGATGAGTAAAAACTTGATGAACGATTGTTATAATTGCATATATTAATAGGTAAACTGATGTGAGTGATTGTGTGTGTTTAATAAATTACAAGAGGGTTTTATGGATCAAAAAGATCAAGTGGGAGTATTTCTTGATTTTTCGGGTATGTTGTGTTCAACCGAAATTGGTTTTTTTTTGTGTGGTGATTTTTGTGATAGTTTCGTTTAGATTTTGTTTTGTATTCATACTAAGATTGAATTGAACAATATACTACTTATATACGACGTTTTCTTGATGTTTAATTGATGCTTAGAGCATCCACAGTCGTGTGCTATTTATGCATAAAATGCATTTTATAGCAAACGACCAGCTGCAGTCGTTTGCTATTTATGCATTTTATACATAAATAGCGACAGTAGATTGCTATAAATGAGAGTGGATTTGAGAGAAATGCATATTATACAGGATGCAACTTCACTTTCTGTCCCACGAAAAAAATTATTTTTAAATTCTCCGACGCAACTTCACTTTCTGTCCCGATAAAAAAATTAAAAAAAATTCTTCCATTTTTTGCTTGGACGGCACTTGAAGTGCCGACGGCACTTGAAGTGCCGTCCCTCAAATAGCTCATTTCCTCTTTTGGCTCCAACCATTTTTTATTATTTTTTCTTTTTTTAATTATTAAAATTATTAAAATAATGAAATAAATTATTTAAAATGGCCAGATTTTTTTTTTGAGTTCCGTCCAATGTTTTTTTTGGGCTATATTTATTGCATTTTACCACTGCAGCAAACAAGCTTTGCTATATGTATAATATGCGAAAATACATATTTTAGCAAACCACGACTGTGGATGCTCTTAAACACCCTATATATATATATATGTAATACTTTTATTGTTTTGAAGAGTTTTGTGAAAACTTGTTCTTTTGTGATCTTGATGAGGTTTTGATTAGTTTTATAAACTCCAGTATGTTAGAAAAGTTGTATTTGATCATCTCAGGAATTTTGTTTTGCAAATTTATGATTTTACAAAGATTTAAGAAAGTATCAGTTGAAATGTGCACGAATATTAAAGCTGCCGATTTTTGAACATGTCGGTTGACCGTCCAGATTTTACACATGAATTGACAGTCGACTGTCAATTAATGTATTTTGGAATTTTAGTATGTCAGTCGTGTTGAATTCTAGCTGCAGAATAAACTCAACAACGACGACGAGATGCAAGAATTATAGAATCAAAACAAGAGAAGAAAGAACAACCAAAAGAAACACACAAGAACACACAAGATTTTTTCGAGGTTCACCCAAAATAATGGCTACTTCCCCGCGCAGAGGCACTCCTGCGATTACCACTAGAAATATGAAGATTAGGTTTACAAATCTCTCAAGAACTCATTACCAAGGTGTAAGGTTTCTCTCTATCTCCTTCTCTCTTAATCACGGCTGGTAGATCTCTATTTTCTTTTTACTTAACCTAAAATCGTACACAATACAATATATATAGGATTCCATAACTTTAATCTCAGCCGCTCATCAATAAGCATCGGGACGGTCGACCGCAACATCATGACGGTCGATCGGTCTTCTCCTTCAACTGCACGAGTTCCAACAGAGAGCAGGTTGGTCGACTGTGCGGTCGACCGATCACTTCTTCAAGCTATAGAATTGAGTTAGAGAGAGGGACGAACGTCTGTGCGGTAGACCGTACATTTTCCTGGAGAGCGATCGGGGGGTGCGGTCGACCGCGTGGTCGACCGCAACTCTGCCTGTAGCTTCAAACCACTTCTAACCTCTTGCTCCCACTTTGACTCTCCTTCTCATCTGACTTCTCCAACCCCATTATCGAGTATTGGATCCACAAACCCTAACAATCTCCCACTTGGAGACATATACACGAAGTCTCTAACCTGTTCTTCATTCTTCCATTGCCTTAGTCTAGGTTTGTGCCTCTGCGAGTCTCCTCAACAATTAACCTGGAGACAATCCGATAGCGGTATAGCAAAACTGATGTTTCCTGCTATCCACCACCTTAGTGAGCATGTCCATCGGATTCTTAGTGCCAAGAATCTTAGTTAGCTTCAACCATTTCTTCTCAACCGCCATTCTGATAAAATGATACCTTATTTGAATGTGTCGGTCCTAGAGTGATATGCCGAGTTTTTTGTCAAGAAAACTACACTTTGACTATCACACCATAGTTCACCTATGGGTTGATTCTTGCCCAACTGTTTCATAAGCTCCGAAATCCACAACATGTCTTTCATCGCTTTTGTAAGTGCCATATACTCTGACTCCGTAATTGACTATGCTACAACCTTTTGTAACTGTAAAGCCCAACTAATAGTTGTTCCTCCAACTGTAAATACATACCCTGTAGTACTTCTGCAACCATCACGATCGCCCAAAAAATCCGCATCCACATAACCATGTATATGCAAAAAATCTCCCCCAAAACAAAGAGAGTGATCAGAAGTACCTGCTAGATATCTAAGAATCCACCTTACTGCATCTCAATGCTGTTTATCTGGATTCTTCGTGTAACGGCTAAAAACTCCCACTGCTTGTGCAATGTTGGTCTTGTAGACACCATCGTATACATCAAACTCCCAATGGCTGAAGCATAAGGAATAACAACCATTTTCTCCATCTTTGCCTTTGTCTTAGGACACAAGTCCATTGATAACTTGAAGTGAGCAGTCAAGGAACAAGTGACTGGCCTCACGCCATCCATATTGAATCTCTTCAACACCTTCTTCACATAGTCCGCTTGTGATAACCAAAGCTTCTTACTACTCCTGTCTCTACTAATCTTCATGTCGAGGATTTGCTTTGCTTCACCCAAGTCCTTCATTGAAAACTCCGAAGCTAGCGTCTTTTTTACTTCCTTGATCTTCTCCATACATGAACCTGCTAACAGCATGTCGTCCACATACAATGCCAAGGTAATTATATCATTGTCCTTATATCTACGAACATACACACAATGATCTGTTTCTCACCTATCGAAACCTTTCCCTCTCATGAAGCAATCAAAATTCAAGTACCATTGCCGTGGTGCTTGTTTGAGCCCATAAAGATTCTTCTTCAATCGTCACACCATGTCTTCCTTTCCTTTAGCTTCAAAACCTTTGGGTTGTCTCGTGTACAGCTCTTCTTTGACATCACCATGGAGAAATGCTGTCTTCACATCCAACTGCTCTAAGTGCAAGTCTTCAACTGCCACAATACGGAGCAGAACCCTAATAGAAGCTATCTTCATAACCAGTGCAAAGATCTCACTAAAATTAACACCTTCTCTTTGAGAGAATTCTTTCACAACAAGCCTTGCCTTGTACCTCCTACTGCCATCTGCCTCATCTTTGACTCCAAAAATCCATTGTTCATAAGAGCGCGCTTCCCTGCAGGTAACTTGGTCATCTCCCAAGTTTGGTTATGTTCCAAGGAGCTCATCTCATTCTTCTTGGCTAACTCCCACTGAATTCGAGCCTCATCCCTCAAAGCCTCCTCATGAGTCTCTGGCTCTCCTGAATCCATGTACAGAAAATGCTCGTGAACAACACTAGCCGATGGATCAAATATCTTGGTTGGCATCCTCTCTCGTGTTGATCTCCTCAATGTGGGTACCAATTTACCGACCGGTTCAGATTCCCTGAACTGTTCTGGCTGTACCTGTTCGTCTTGGATAACCTGCTCATTCCCAATAGGCTCACCATGATCCTCCTGTGCTGCTTGTGGTACCTGTACCTGCTGCTGCACTGTAGGGCCCCCACCACTGGGGCTGCCTTTAAAATCTGAATCTAAGTCTGAGTCTGAACCCCAATTTGACTCTGAACTGGTTGTACTATCTTGACATGTGTGCTAAACTTTGTATAAGACCTCCTCATTGAACACTACATTTCTACTGCGAATGACTTTGTTATCCACAAAATCCTAAAGCCTTTAACCATACTCATCGCCACCGTAGCCAATGAACACACACCTCCTGGATTAGAGTTCAACTTTTATCTTTCTTCCCTGTCAATTAGTGCATATGCCATATAACCATAAACTTTCAAATGCGAATAATTAACAGTTTTACATGACCATAGTTCTTCTGGAATGACCCCATCAAGGGCACTAGACGGGCAACGGTTAACCAAGTACACCGTTGTATCAACTGTAGCAGCCCAAAGATGGATCGGAAGACCCACATGAAGTCTCATGCATCTTGCCCTTTCGAGTATCGTGTGGTTCATCCTTTTTGCTACACCATTCTCCTGTGGGGTCTTAGGAACTGTCTTGATTCATCTGATACCTTCTCTTGCCAAATAATTAACAAACTCTTTGCTTGTGTACTCACCTCCGTTGTCTGACTTTATTGCTTTTGTCACGCCCTGCTTCCCAAAAAGAATACAGAATACGGATACGAGACAAAAGCCCAGCGAATGATTTTCATCATCCATAAGCTGTTCAGGAATCTTTACAATATTTTACAAGATAATCAGAGTCGGAAGCAAAAGACACAACCAGGCATGCATAATTTGAAACAAGATACCAACAGAAATTACTTGAAACCAAAAATAATAATCTCAAATAATCAAATTCTGAACAAGTCAATTATTCCGGGTCACATCGCCCAAATACAAGATAAATATTCAAGTAATCAAGTACATCTTATTCAAGTTCAAGCATCAATAATAATAAAGATCATAAAGCAGAAAATCCAGCGCTAATAGATCATCTCGCCAATACCATCTAGCAGCCGACCATCCTGATATGCAATTAGTAAATTTACAGGAGAAGGAAGAAGAAAAACAAGTACCCGTCAATTGCAAGTTACGAGCCACTTATAATGTAGGATACAAATACATGGGATAGGTAATCTAAATAACAAACTTAGCATGATATAATCATGAATACAGGATATAAATCATAACATGGCAAAATGAGCAAGTATAATAGCATGTGTCGAGTGTCAAGTAAACAAGTGTCGTGCATCAAGTAACCAGTATAAAAAATGATGTAATCATGTAGCATGTATCAAGTATCAAATCTGATGTATCATATAGTCAAGTGTCAAGTGGGCATGTATCATGTTCAAGTGTCGTGTTTAAGTCTTGTAGTGATTACTATCTAGGTAGCACTTCATACATCCCGGTTTTTACTACATAGTTGCTACAACAAATAGTTTTGCTTTAGATTTTGTAGAGGACTATACAGGGCAGTGTACTCAGGGACAAGCTCCAAATATCATGTAATCATGTATCATGTAAACAAGCTCCAAAACTCAAACAAGCTCCAGTGTCATGTGTGTACGTATCATGTATATCGTGTCAAGCTTCACATGTAAACAAGCTCCAATAACCACTAGGTTCTTCCGAGTACACGTTTCTGCACTATCCACTACTAGATCTTTCCCTTAACCCCGGCTTGGTTATTTATTATTAATGTCCAACAAGCATATAGGTGTGCAAAACATATCAAGAATAATATGGCATGATCATGTAACAAGTGCAAGTTGTAAGATAAACATGTACGAGTGCAAGATATCTCATAGAAGACTAAAATTTGTCAAACTCAAGTCAGGACAGCAAGACCCTACAGTAGTAAAAAAGTAATTCCCAGTATTACAAACATCCAAATCTGGATTCGTCTAAGGATCTGGAAAATAGACTTCCACACAAATCCAGCGAATATTAATAAGTCATATATTAATTTACAAAAACATGGCTCAAAACTAATTTGAATACAGAAAATAGGTTCAGCCAGAAATCAGGAAAACAAATTCAAGAACAGGAAAATAGCATGAAAACTTAAGAAATAAATCCACAAAAAAGATGGGGTATTACCCTATATGTCCAGTATCTAAATATAAAGTTTCATAATTTTCCAGTAAAATTAGATCAGTCATAAAAAATAAGAAAGCATCAAGAAAACATAGTTTGGCAAATCTGGAATTCCCAACACTGCTGTACGAAAACTAAGATATCTCGCAACCAGTGAAACGAAATCCAATTCCGCCAAAGGGATATGAAAATATATAAAATGTACTAACTTTCATATTTCACAAGCATTTTTCATACAGTAAAAGGAATCATAGTGAAAATAAGATTCTTTACAGAATAGCGAGTAAAATACAACAAGTATAGATTTCATAAACGAGCATGAAACAATACATAAAACTCATCAATAAAATTTACCAAAATTCTGGGAAATCCCTAACTTGATAATGAATTACTGACCAAAGTTCTGGATCAAAATAATATATGTAGCATAGTTCTTTAAAATGATTTGTCATCAAAATTACCGAAAAATAAAATCTGGAAAAGGTCGACACTTCTGTAGTAAAACAGTCATAACTCACTCATCCGAAAACGAAATCAAGCAAGGTCAGAGGGGTTTGAAAATAGACAAAATTATCTAAAACTCATGTTTTATACCAAAATCAAGATACTGACTTTAAAACAATCCAAAACAGCAAACAAAACAGATCAGCTGCAAAGTGCAGATTTTTCCCTTAAAAACAAAATCAACATAGATTCAAGAACATTGATCTAAACACAACCAAACATGAAATCGAGTCTGCCAAGTGTCTAAACATCATAAATTAGGGTATCTAGCATGTCCACGCCAAGTATTTCACATGGGTCTCAACCAAAACACGAGGTCTCACAAAAAGTCTCATATACATGATCAAAATCAAGAACGGGTAAATCCTAAGTTAATTCATGTCCATATTGTGTCGTGAGTCATCTATGGTCAAATTTTCACAATAGAAACAAAACCCATCAAGCATATCACAAACAAGAGTCGTCTCTAGACCTAACTACACTATAGGTGGTATTTTTGACTTGTATCAAATAAATGAATTGGAGTACAAGTTAATTGCCTTAACCGAAGATGAAGAACATTGCAATCAAGAATAAGGAGCAAAACCCACGAATGAAAATCCGCGAATCAACAAATCCAAGCAACTAGAGCGAAAGTCTCCATACGAACAAAAACTCCAAAAGCTAGAGGTGCCCAAGAGGGAGAGAGAGGTGGCGACACTTGCGGCCAAGCGAGCACACCACGAAGAGAACTAGGGTTTGTATATGGTGGTGCAGGAGGTTGTCTGCCAAGGGGAGAAGAGAGCTCGGGCTTGGTGGCTATCAGGTTTGCACACAAGCCGGAGTGAGTGGGTGTCGGCTTGGAGGGAGGTGGCTTGACCTGGGGGTGGCCAGGCTGGTGGTGTGCGGGTGTGGGTGTGCACCCGCAAATAAGGAGAGGGAGATGGAGAGGGAGGCCGGGATTGTGAAGGAGAGGGGAATTAGGGTTAGGGTTTAGTAGAGAGGGTTTTACATATATATAGGGTCTAGGTGTGGGTTAATGGGTTAATGGGTATATTAGGAGGAGTAGTAGGTTCATCAATGGGTTTCGGATTTTGGGTCAATTAAATAGGAAAACAAATAGGGTTGGAGATTTAATTTGGCTTTGGTAAAATCTTATGAGGGATCAATAAAAGGAAATGGAAAATAGGACAACCAAATCACCACCACAAACATCCAAGAAAGAAATAAAATACGAATAAAGGGAACAAGAACAAAAATGAAGAAAAAAACACAACTAATGAAGAACGAAATAAAGAGACACTCAATCAAATACAAAGAGCTCAAAATGAAATAAAATGAATATATATTGAAAACAAATTCCAATATATGGTTAAAAAAAAATACAAGAGAGAAAATACACCAAAACGAAAAATACACTCAAAAAACATACAAAATGAAAAACAGGGGTTACAGCTTTCACCTTGCAACCCGTCTCATTCTCAATCCTGGCCTTCCAAGCACTAAATGCCTCAAAAACTTCTGATTTCTCGCGATTTACATAAACCCAAACCTTTCTTGTAGCATCATCGATGAATGTGATGAAGTATCTCTTACCACCATAAGAGAATTCCTGGGCTGGACTACACACATCTGTATGTACCAACTATAGCTTCCCAAGCTTCTTCTCACGGTCACCCAACTGAAAGCTAACTGTTATCTGTTTGCCCATCACACAATTCTCACAAAATTCCATCTCAATCTTCTTCAGCCCCGGCAAAAGATCTCTAGAACAAAGCTGCTTGACACCCTTTTCACCAAGGTGCCCCAACCTGACATGTCATAGAATTGAAGAGAAACTACCTGCTGATGTTGTAGCAATGATATCAGCTGAATCACCTCTTCTAAGTAAGTATAACGTGTCACTACGCTTTTTTTTTCCACCAACCTGGAACCTGTAGTCACATTCATTCTCCATGCCCATAATTTGTTGTAAACCCTTCTTTGTCTAGTTTGCTAGTTGAGATCAAGTTTTTCTTCAAGCTCGGAATATGTCTTGTATCATACAAGACCAATTGCCCACCATTGTGAGCCTTTACTCTCACAGTGTCTCTACCTACAACTGGACATATATGTCCATTACCAACTGAAACTGCACCAAAATTACCTGTCCTGTAATCCTTAAAAACATCCTTCATAGGGATACAATGATAAGAAGAACATGAGTTTATACACCAATCATCTTGCAAAATATTAAATCCAGCAGATAAACATAATTCATTTAGGCGAGGTTCAATACTTACCACATTGGCTACCTGTGACCCTCCTTGTGCTTTCATATACTCCTCACATTGGTCTCTCCTGTGTCTTGGCTTCTTGCAGTACCAACACTCACCTTTGCGATGTCCGGTTCTTGACTTGGACCTGTGATTTCTTCTCTGCGACTTTCCTCTGCTGTTGCTTCTACCACGGTTATCAACTGACAACGCGGTATTGCTAGAATATGACACCAAAGTCTCTCCATGTCTTTTCCTCCTTGCATCCTCATTCATAATGCTGCTTATAACATTCTTTAAGATTGTCGTATTGGTCATGGTGCTAGTAATAGTATGCTCTACTGTGTCGTAACTATCGGGAAGACTGGATAGCAACAACAACAATTGTGCCCTCTCTTCAAACTTTAAACCCGACGATTCCATCTGATTGTAAACCATACAGGAATTATTGATGTGCTCAGCAACCGAACCCCTTTCCGACAGCTTCAAGTTAACCAACTTCTTTAAGTGTAGAATCTGGTTCGCTGCATTCGGCTTCTCAAACATGTCTATCAATATCTCCATTGCCTCCTTTGCGGTTCTTGCCTTCTTAATATGAAATAGCGCCTTCCTGCTCAGCGACAACCGAATCTGTCCAAGCGCTTTCTGATCTAATTTATTCCAGACTGCCAACGCAACCGGATCGACCTCCGCCCCTTCTGACTTCACACCAAACAACGGATCATCTAGATCCTTCTGTCGGAGATACGCAGTTATTTGGATCTTCCACATTGTGAAATCCGTTCCATCGAACTCCTTGACTCTACTCTTGTCCCACATCTCAATGAATACTACCAACCTGTTGCTCTGATACCACTTTGTTGAATTCTAACTGCGGAATAAACTCAACAACGACGACGAGATGCAAGGACTATAAAATCAAAACAAGAGAAGAAAGAACAACCAAAAGCAACACACAAGAAAACACAAGATTTTTTCGAGGTTCACCCAAAACAATGGCTACTTCTCCGCTCGGAGGCACTCTTGTAATTTCTACTAGAAATATGAAGATTAGGTTTATAAATCTCTCAAGAACTCACCATCAAGGTGTAGGGTTTCTCTCTATCTCCCTATCTCTTAATGACGGCTGGTAGATCTCTATTTTCTTTTTACTTAACCTTAAAATCGTACACAATACAATATATATATATATATGATTCCACAACTTTAATCTCAGCCGCTCATCAATCAGTGCCGGGACGGTCGATCGCAACATCATGACGGTCGATCGGCCTTCTCCTTCAACTGCACGTGTTCCAACAGAGAGCATGTCGGTCGACTATGCAGTCGACCGGTCACTTCTTCAACCTACAGAATTGAGTCAGAGAGCGGAACGGTCGACTGCACGGTCGACCGTACATTTGTCTGGAGCGCGATCGGGGGGTGCGGTCGACCGCAACTCTGCCTGTATCTTCAAACCACTTCTGACCTCTTGCTCCCACTTCGACTCTCCTTCTCATCTTACTTCTCCAACCCCATTATTGTGTATTGGATCCACAAACCCCAACAAGTCGACCGTCGCTTTTTGAACTGTCTTTGACAGTCGGCCGATAGCTGCAGTAGGTGTTATTTTGTGAGTTTTTTTGTCGTCTTTCTTGAACGATTATTTCTTCAAGCTTATGGATTATTGACCTACTGTTTTAAATGATGTTTTTGATACAGATTACAGTATTTTACAGAGTGTTATATTTTGATTATAATTGAGTTTAAATTTTTATTTTTATAACTTTATGTAACACCCCGAATTCCAAAACATACTGAATTCGAAGTTCCACAGGATCTTTACACTTCTCTTCGTACAATTTTTACAAGGAATTTAAAACTTTTGTTACATCAGAGTTACATTTATATTTACATTTATATTGCAGAAGCAATTTTACAATAATTACATGAATAAAAATATACAACATTTGAATCAATCTTTAAGCAGCATGCATACTTCAATCTTGCCAATCTCTTTATCCTGCATAGAAAACTGTGGGCGATTCAGTTGTTTACAACAGACGAAATATTATACACGACCATCCTCACTATGCCGAACAGTAAAACAATTTTCAATGCTTAAACAAACCACAAACTTGATCACAGACTAAACTACAGAGGGACTATCCTATTGATGTCGTGTTATGCTTTGCTCTTAGTCCTTAATGCAGTTGTTTACATTTTATGATACTAATGCGTACTTGTTCAGAGTCTATGCAGCCCATACTACATAGGTCCGAGGGCAAGCCCTTAACTGTTCTTCATCTTATAGGGTTCAATGCCTCGCCATGACTTAATCTACTACTGTAACTACGGTAATTATCCTACATGTTCTATGAGTTACGAGCTCACGCCTAGGCGCCCTGGAGAGAATTCCAACGCACTGACACATGACTCATCATGCAGGCATCCTGTGGTAATTCACCTCCTACCATAGACATGACACCACCCGCAATCACCAAACATCCCACGAGCGTCGCTACCGGGACGGTACTCTGGAGCAGTATCCACGACCTACTCATGACGCATCATGGGACATCCTATGAATACTCTCATGCCGCCAATCCAATGGCCCTCATACTTATATTTTTCTCTTACTTTCATCACATCTTTACTATGTATCTAGTCCTTAATTTAATTGAATCATGAATAAAATCAATCCCTTAGGATTAGCACTCCCACTATACCGGTCTTATTCATTCATTTCACATGACCCAAATCTTGGTCTTTCCCTTTCAAATATCATCTCAATATTTCTTTTATTGCCGGTACGAGGCTTAGCTACACCCTAATTCTTAATTTCAACTCATAATCACAACATCGAGTTTTTCATACTCATAAATACTTTTTCATGATTAACAAAAATTTTCATTTCCTATTCATAGAATTTGTATATTCATATTCTTTCATAATTCATCAAGTCATTCAATTTCAATTTCATGTACAATATCATGCGTAAGACAAATAGGTTCATTTTCTAACTTGTCACATTTATAATTCATTCTTTCCACATAATTCCCTTATTCTCATTTTATCAGTACTAAATCTAACATTCATACTTTCATTTTTTTTTTCCATTATCAAAACTCTTTTCAAATCTCTTTTAATCAATACATTTTTCTTTATCCAAAGACAATTTAAACTAACAATTTATAGTATGTTCTTTCTTGCAAAAATAGTCTCAAGTTCTCATTTATACTAGGCCAAGGGTTATAGAAAATTATCTCATGAAATCTGGATATCATTTGAACTTCAGGGCAGTCGACTGTTAAAACATAGCCATTCAGCTGTTCTACGAGAATTTAAAACTCGAAGACAAATAATCATGGCAGTTGACTGTTACAATATAGTCGGTCGAATGTTCTACAAAGATTTAAAACTCGAAAATGAATAGTCAGGGCAGTCGACTGTTACAATGCAGTCGATCGACTGTTCTGTAACTAGACTCCGAAATTTATTACCTGACAGTTGACTGTCGATTGCACCAGGTTGCAATTTAGAGTAGATCATGGATATATTTTTAACATTGAAAATAAGATCACAATTTTCACATTATTTGTAATCAAAGTTTCTACGAAATAATATTTTCAGAACACAAGTATTCATCTTTCTACATTGATGTTGCTTAAATCTAGACAATCAAATTTTTCATGATGCATTTTAATCAATCATTCATTTCATAAGCACAAATTTCTCAATAAAGCATATCCTAAAAGCATGATAGGTTCTAGCACGTTAAATCACAATTTTAGCAATTAGCAATCAATTGATCAAGCATTCTCTTATCTACAATTTTCTTCTCTAAATAGGCAAACATGAGGCGAAATTACTTAGTTTCTCTCTAGCAATTTTATCAATTCAAAACCCTAGCATAATGTCTAAATTAGAAGCATGAGAATCACCCACCTATTTGAAGAAAAACACTACAAAAGCTCCTAGAATCACACAATTGCCTCCTCCTCCTTGTACTAGTGAACCCGAGCCTCTCTCTTTCCTTGATGAAGTGGCTGGCCTCCAAGAATGGAACACACACACAAACTAAACACACTCAATCTTTTTCTAACTCTATCTCTCAATCTTTTGCTCTCTTATGTATTTCTTTCTTTCTTCTCTTTACAAATAATTTTTTAGTGTATTGTGTGCATACAAGGGGGGTATTTATACTAATTTTTGGTTAAAATGGAGGGCTAGGATTGCATTAGATGGTTGTAGATAAATGGCTAGGATACATTGGGAAGTTGTAGCAGCCACCCATGAGCAAGTAACCACCTATCCACTAAGCCACCCCTCCACTCTCCTTTGACTCCATCCGACCTAGTAGAAGGGTGTGCAATGCACACTTTAGTGCATGCACGTGCCAAATGTAGCACCCCTAACTACTAAATGTACAAGATAAATTAATTAATTGTCTACCAAAATGATCTACACTACATGTCATGTTATTTAAAAGGGCAATAAACTAGTGGGCTTTCAATTAGTTGGCTCAAACTTCATGGGCTAATTTAAAAAAAAAACAATTAGGATGGGCTTAAAATAAACAATTAGGTTTTTTAGAATCTAATTAGGCCTTAGAAATAAAAAGAGAGATATAAAAATGTTTGTTCATGCTACAAAATAAATAATTTTTATAGAAAAATGCACATGAATTAGTACGTGCAATACACGTAAAATTCACAAACCTTTCATTAAATTAAAATAAAGGATCAAGATATTACACTTTAAGAATTGAAATATATATAGGTTTCAAGATATGGATGTTTTGTGATTTTCTACGACTTCAAAATATGATCCTCAGTTATTTAATGGATTTAATATTTTATTTCAGTTATGGAAATTGTGAGTATTCGGATGGATTTTGATTTGTTGATTTTTAAGAAGTTTTCTTAATATGAGCGAATTGATAATGGAATTGAGAGTTTTAATAAAAGATATGGTGTTTATAGTTGAGTTGTGAGTCTCTAGAGGGTGAGTGGGACCTTAGTCATCGGCAATTGAGATTTTGTGGTTGGCCAGTTGTGGTCTTGATTGTTGATCAGTTGAGTTAAATTTGGTAGGGTACACCAACTCTAGGAGATTTTAAATTAATTAAATGAACTTAATAAGTATAAGGACATGCACTAGATGGTGATATGATGAAATGAAAGCAAATATGAGTTATGGACTCCAGGATGATCTGAGGAGTGAGATAATCCCCAGTATTTCGGGACGATAGCTGAAATAGGCCACAAAATGATCCACGTGAGTGGGATTGGTCTCCAGTATTCGAAGGACGGAAGCAATGCTCATGGGATGTTTGTGGAATGAGGGTTCCAGGATGACCTGCAGAGTGAGGCAATTCCCAGTATTTCGGGATGATGGATGAATAGGCCACAGACTGATCCACGGGAGTGGGATGGGCCTCTAGTATTCCAAGGGCAAGAACCAATACTTGCAAAATGTTTAAATCTTGTAGTAGCCATTGTAGTAGGAAATTGCATAACGTGGGATCGAACCCTACAAAGTGGAGAACGATAAGGGCTTGCACCGGACCTATGCAGTATGGAATGCATAAAATCCGACAAGTATGCATTAGAGTCATCATACTACATTTGTGTTTTCTTGACTTGGTTTTATGCATGTTTGTTTTCTGTTTTCATACACTTGACACTTAGTCTAGTTTGACTTGATGTTTTCATGCTTTATTTATTGTTATTTCATATTCTATTTGTTATTACTATTGGTATGTGTTGATTATGACTTTATTCTTTATGCTTTATTCATATTTTATTTCTTTTGATGTCACTCACACCATTATGGCTGACCCCTGTAGTTTTGGGGGTTAGGGTTATCTCTAGCCTCATGTCTTACATGTAGGTACCTATAGCTTGGGATTTAGATGCACGTGGTAGAATGATATTGTGGCTTATGTAAATTGTAAGAGAATGTGTTGTAAAAGAAAGAAATTGTAAATCAAGGTGTTTAGTATTCTACTGTGTTATATAAAAAAAGTTGATGTAATAAAAGTTGAAAATTTTTCTGTGTTTGGTTATGTTTACTATTACATTGAGGTTGATTCTGGATTTGTGCCACGTATTTCTGAATTTATTTATTGAAAAATCAGGGCGCTACAATACCGGACCTACACGAACCTACCCCGTGCAGAGCCACCTTTTTACTACAGTTTTGTTTTTCCGCTATTTATTCATGTTTTGAACTGCAGAAATGGTTTTGGTGACCGTTACAAATGGTGCATTCAAGCTTTTGTCTGTCGTTACAGTCCGTACATTCAAGGAGACGTCTAGTGTTACATTCTTTACCCTTGCCCTATAAATAGAGGCATCTTCTCCTCTCTTTGAACACACCAGAAACTCTACTCTCCCCCTTTTTTATGTTTTGTTCAGTTCGGTCATTCGGTCGTAGAATTTAAACATTGTTTAGTTTGAGAGCGTGTCGTAGTGCTTACGTTAACACTCTACTGTAGTTGCATCCTGTGAGACGGATGCCTCTGCAAATTCCAGCACCCGGACGTGGCGAATCTGTTTTTAAGGAGATTATGTGATACATAAGCTTCGACACAAACAAATTTGATTTTGTAATTTTAAAAATTTCAATTTTCTTTTAATTTGTTCGTTTTTCTTCTTCTCCTCCTCCTCTGATTTTGTGCCTCTAAGATCAAACTTGGTTTTGTTGCAAATATTTTTGTAACCAAAGTTGAAACAAAGAGAATAAATTTTTCAAAGTTGGTTTTATTTTGTAAACAAATTTTGTAACAAATAATAGATAGGTCTAGACTTCCATCTGGCGATAAATAGTTATGAGATTGCATCAGGTAATAGATAGTTGTGAGACTGTATCAAACTTGTTTATTTATTTACTTTGGATTATTTCGTTGAGTGCTCATTAATGGAATGTCGGGAGATTTTTAACCTCACGGTGTTACTTGGAACTGGGAAAGAAAAAAAATCAAAGATAAATTGCAAACTGAAGCGGGGTTTTGTTGGTTGGAAGTGCACAGTTCAAATAAAAAAAATTGGACAGAGGGATGAGGAGAGAGACTGCCTTCTTCCCTCGGGAACTGGGCAAATCATATGCTCAGGTTCTTCGTCTTCCCCCACCCGCACGTCATCATGACAACCTCCAAATGCCTCTTCGTAACCCGCGCCAGCCCACTCTCTCCTCGAAAACCCCACTCCATCATGTCAACCCCCCACTCATTAAACCTCCAACCTTTAACCCTAGACCTGCTTACCAACCCAAACCCAAACCACTAATCCACTTCCAAAAAAACCCACCACTGAGAAATCGCCGTACAAGAAGATGGAGAGGCATTGTTACAAGTGTGGAGGCAGCGACCATACCACATTGGAGTGCCGCATTCTTGGCTTCCATTGCTTCAACTGCAAAAAATTTGGTCACAGGGTGCGTGACTGCCTTATCAACAACAAAGTCGCAAACTTGGAGGTTGATCTACCTCACAACAATGCCATCGTGCAGGCCCTTCCGGCCCTACATGCGAGCGCATTCCTCCACCTCATCAACCCCAGGCATATTTCCTTGACCAAGGATCTAGAGAGTGCATTCAACTTCGCTTGGGGTAGGAGTGGATGCTGGTGGACCCTTCAGAGAGTCTGTGACGGAGTTTACCATGTCCAGTTCCCCATGGCGACCGAGGCAGAAAGTGCCATCGCGGAGGGTGTCTTCAAGTTCTCGGGCTTCACTGCAACTTTCTCCCCGTGGTCTATGGATTATGGGGCCAAACTCCGACCAAAACCCTCCTTCATCTGGATCAACCTCCCACTCTTCCCCTACCATTACTGGAATAAAGAGTCACTTGAAAAGCTCATCTCCCCCTTTGGCAAGCTGATTACCCTTAGCCGAGAGATGCTGGATGTAAAGGCAAGGGACCAAGCCTTGGTCCTCATTGAAGTAGCTGACCTAACGCAGATCCCCAAAGCTATAACTATTCTTTACACTACGCCGTGAAGCCTGGAGAGGCATATTCATGAAGTCCCAGTGCTGCTGCTTGGTGATCCAATTGCTGTCGAAGATGTCCAATCCGGTAAGGTGCAGCTTTTTACCATGGTTAGATCATCTCAGGACACCGAAAATGCGAGCTTCTGGTGCCCAAAGGCACCGGAAGGCCCCATCGCTGCTGGAGTAGGTGGCCCCTCTGGCACTGCGGAAATCCCGGTGGCAGTTGCGCAAAATCCACTTGATTTGGGCGGAACCTTCCAACGGCCACGGATTCTCCGCAAGGCGACGGAAAATTCGAATTGTTTCCAAATATTCCGCATATGATGGATTCCAACATGCATGCACAGATCCCACAAAATCCTACCCCACAATCCATGGAGGACCCCCCCCCAGTGATTCTGCATCCTTCCAAGGTGGCACCACAGATTGTTCAAATTATTGAATCTTCGGAAAGCAACAATAAAGCAACCCCTCACTGGCCCACCAAATCTCCTAAAAATCAGGCTGTCTCAACTGAAGAAGGTTCCAATGAAGAAGTACGGGAAATGTTCTGGAAGGGTAGGCTGGTCACCTTGCCATTGTTGTTGTTCACCAAGATCAAACCTGCAGTCGAAGGCGCACTCAGAGAGTCTGTTCATGAGAAGCTGAGCAAACTCAATGCAACCGAGCAGGGGATTTTTAATGCAGGTACTAGCAATCTTGGAGTGGAGAGCTTCCGCACTCACTCCCTCACTCGGAGGCCAGTGAGGAAAGCTGCAAGTTCCTCTGTGCCAGTCCCACTAGGTTTCTCTGAAGGCCCATCAAATAAGCAAAAGCGATCAAGGTCAGCTTCCAAGCTTAAGAGTACGAGGCTGTTCATGAAGTATCTCTCCACTAAAATTAAGAATAAGACCTCAGGTATCTCTACTTCAGCTACTTCAGTCACAAATGCACATCTTAACCCGTTTGATCTTCTCTCAAATGCAGACATTTTCGAAGTAGCTGAATCAATTGGAGTGGAGGCTACGGGGCCACACTCGGTGCACATCCTTAAGAACCACCAGAAGGTCTTGGTTGATCAAAATGATCAATTAGGACACTCTGTCTAGCTGCATTGGCTCTTGGATCTTGAGGATCGTTTCTGGCTGCTTTTTTGTGTTTAGTGCATTTTAATGCAATTTTTTCTCATGAAGATTTCCAGTTGGAATGTGAGAGGGTTAGGCAACCCTGAAAAATTCTCACTCATAAAGGAAGGCATCCAGAGTTTCTCCCATACAGTCGTCTGCCTGCAGGAGACCAAATTGAGCAACCCGGGCCCTCGGAAACTCTCTTCAATTGGCGGCAGTATCATCAATAACTGGATTCAGTTAGATTCCCTTAATAGCTGTGGTGGCATACTTCTTGGGTGGAATGATAATGTTTTGGAATGCACATACTCTGCCTGTGATATTTTTTCCATTCTTGCATCCTTCAAGAGCCGCTGCTTAGATGTTTCATGGTCGATTACAACGGTGTATGCCCCATTCGAGCTTGAAGACAGAGAACTGTGTTTCTATGAAATCAAACATCATCGTAGCCTTCTTAAAGATGCTTGGGTTCTCTGTGGAGACTTCAATGCCACTATCTCAGATGCGGAGAGGTCAAGGGGTAGGGGTCCTCTAGAGACATGAGATGCTTTCGTGAATTCATTCATGACCTTGCCCTTATTGACATCCCGCTTTCAGGGAGGAAATTCACCTGGTCAAATCTCCGAGCTTCCCCCTCGATGGCCAGACTTGACAGGTTCCCAATCTCCTCAACATGGGACCTTTGCTTCCCAGCCTGCATTCAGTTTCTCCTGCCAAGATATTCATCGGATCACTACCCCATAGTTCTTGATACTCAGGTCATTCAACGTCAGGTTCACTACTTCAAATTTGAGAAAGCCTGACTTACACACCCCTCCTTTATTGCTGAAGTGAGTGGATGGTGGCAGCAATTCTCCTGTAAGGGCAACCCTGTCGACATCTTTGCATGCAAACTGTGCCTACTCAGAAGGCGTATCCGCAAATGGAAGACAGAGACATTTGGCCACATCCCCACCCGTAAGAAGCAGCTTCATGACCAACTCCTACAACTAGAGATTGATGTAGAACAACTTCCTACTCACACTGACTCCCTAAGATCTACTCAACTGGAGCTTCAGAATCTCATCAAAACAGAGTCTGTGTACTGGAGACAGAGATCCAGAGTGCATTGGATCAAAGAAGGAGACGCAAACTCCAAATTTTTTCACTCAATTGCAAATGGAAGAAGATGGAGGAACTTCATCCACAGCCTTACTATTGAGAACACCATCACAACCTCCCCCTCCATTATCAGAACAGCTTTCGAAAATCACTTCCACGATATCTGTGGCACTGCTCCTACTTCAGATATTCGAATTGACTGGCAATCCCTATATCCCTCGAATAATGTCTGCTTGAATCATCTTGATAACCCCATCACTTTAGAAGAGCTCCGAAAGGCAGTGTTTGATATGAGCAGTGATAAAGCCCTTGGCCCTGATGGATTCTCTATGAGCTTCTATCACACCTTCTGGGACATCATCAAGGATGATTTGCTTGAAATGATGCAATCAGTGCAAAGGGAGGATGCTGACCTTGAGAGAGTGAACTAATCAAACATCATTCTCATACCCAAATGTGAGGGAGCTAGCTCAGTTACAGACTTCCGACCTATTAGCTTGCTAAATTGCTCACTCAAGATCTTCACCAAAATCCTTGCCAACAGACTCAGTCCAATCTTGCATTCACTTGTATTGTCCTCTCAGAGCGCATTTCTCAAAGGAAATCAACGGTTGATTGCTTCCTGGTTGCTCATGAAACTATTAATCTCTGCAGTAGAAGGCGTTCCGATATGCTCCTTTTTAAGATTGACTTTACCAAAGCCTTTGATATTGTGAGTTGGGATTTTATTGTACAACTTCTTAAGGCCAGAGGATTTGGATCATCTTGGTGTAGGTGGATTGATATGATCCTTCGTACGGTGAAGTCTTATGTTATCATCAACGGAGAGAATGGCAAGCAGATAAAATCCAAGCGTGGTCTCAAGCAAGGAGATCCTCTGTCACTGATGCTCTTCATCTTGGTGGTGGATGTGTTAGCTCAAATGCTCTTTTGTGGTCGAAAAAATGGTACATTCTCGCAGCTACCTATCGGAGGCCACTTATCAAACCTCTATGTTCTCCAGTTCGCAGATGACACCCTGATCTTTTGCAGAGGTGATGTGCAAGAGATTCTGAATCTCAAGGTAACTCTGCAGCTCTTTGCAAATATCTCAGGACTGGCTATAAACTTCAAGAAGTCTTCAATTGTTTACTTTGGTAAGTCAAAAGCCAAGCTACATGCCTTCTCCACTATCCTTGAATGCAAAAAGGACTGCCTACCATTCAGTTATCTAAGAATGCCTCACTCCAAGGGCAAACTGGGCAAACGATATTGGCAACCCCTCATTCTTAAGATTGAGAGGAGACTTTTGGTGTGGAAGGGTAAAATGCTTTCCAGAGGAGGAAGGTTGATCCTCATCAATGCTGTTTTAAGTGCCCTCTCCGTCTACTTTGCCTCCTTCTTCAGACTGCCCCTCTGGGTGATCAAACATATTGACCAAATCCGTAGCAGATTCTTTTGGTGTGGTGCTGACACTGATGCAAGAGGTGTAGCTTGCATGAATTGGAGAGCAATCTGTTAACCTAAGGAGCAAGGAGGTTTGGGGGTCCTAGATTTAAAAGTCTTCAATGAAGCACTTCTATTGAAGTGGTGGTGGAAACTAGTCTCCTTAGACTCTCTAGTGAGCCAAACACTTCATAGCCTTAACTACAGAAGAACTTCCAGAAGCTTTACTTGCTCGCCACTAGCCTCGCACTTTTGGAAAGGGATCTTCAGCCTCAAAGAGCAATTCCTGATTAATGTTCACTACCAACTTGGAAATGACAACCATATTAAGTTATGGAAATCACGATGGCTCAATGGCCACAACATTGCAACTCTCTTTCCCTCCCTTGCTGCTGCTGCATGGAACCCCCAGGCGGAGGCCCTTTCTCAAGGGTCTTGGATCAACGGTGTTTGGCATTGGCACCCAAGACTTAACTGCATTGCTACACCACACATCCGAGAAGAGAAGCAAAAGCTCCTTGAAGTCTTAACTGATCAACAACCCTCCTGCGCTGACGACAACCCTTCATGGAGACTAACTACAACGGGGATCTTCATTGTCAAATCTGCCTATAACTTCTTCATCATCTTTGGGCTGCGCTCTCCCTACTACACGGCGACGTGGTCTTCACCGACCCCCCTGAAATGCAAGCTCTTTATTTGGCAATTGAGTTGGGGACGACTCAATTCGAAGGATTTTCTTCAATTGAAAGGCTGGCCGAGAGACACGGCATGCACAACTTGTGCGCGCCCTGTTGAAACAGCCTATCATATCTTCTTCGCATGCCCCATAACCACCGCCACCTAGAATTTCTTCACTACCCTCTTCAACATACGCTCCCTGCCCACCAACTTGCACGAATGCTTTAGTTCATGATGTTTTGGCACACGGGCACACAGACACACTTGGCATCTGCTCACTATCTCAATTTGCTAGAGCATATGGCTAGCTAGAAATGATTATGTTTTTTTTGCTAAATCACCCACTCCACAAGGATCATTTCTAATGCTATTTTCTTGTTTCGACCATGGCTAGATGGGATCGACAACGAGAGGAAGAAGCAAGCTCTGGAGAGGAAAACGGAGGAGGCAAATGTGCAGGACATCCTCCTCAAGGAGACTCTGATTCGTATTGGCCAGGCAGAGAGTGAGGAAGGGAGCTGCTCAGGCTAGCTTTTCTCCGATGATGGGTTCTTTATAGTTTCATCATCTGCATTTTGTATGCTTTCTTTTTGGGGCATTATCAAGAGCCCGGTGACTTCTTAAACTTATATTTTTTGGTGACTTTGCATCATGATCAAGGGTTCAGATTATGTACACTGAACTAGCTTGATCACTTTTTGTAGTATGAATCTGTATTTACTTTTCTTTAATATAGTTTTTGTGAGGTAGGGACTTACCCTACCTTTTCCCCTATAAAAAAAAAATGCACAGTTCAACCTAAAAATTGACGGAAAACTAATTCTATGTGATTTGGTTGGAGAAAAATAAACTTGGAAAAACTTTCTACCATGAGAAAGGTACATACAGAAAGGAAAAAAAACCCAAAATCTGAATCCAAATTGTATTCAAAATTACTAAAATCTGAACAAGTTCACTTATTACTCAAAAAAGTTCGTACTAATTAAGAAGACTAAACATGAAACAATTTAAATTGGGCCAGCTTCTAACTGATTATTGTACGAATTAATGAAAATTATATCCACAGCCAACCATACAACTTGGCTTCCACATTGTACTGAAGCTTGAGCAGCTCTCATCGAGAATTCCAACAGTTTCGCCTTCCACATCTCCATCTCATTATCGTCGACGCGGGGCCTTACTTGTGACAGCATATACGACACGTGTTGGTCACATGCACGCGGAAGAAGAAAGATGTTGAGCGACGTATCGAACTTAAGCTGATCTTTTACAGGTTGCACAATAGCTTGAGTACTATAGTCGAAACTATCACCACCACGCCATATCTGAAAAGTGGTTACAAACTCTTGGGGTTGTACTAAGCCTTGTTTTTGTGATCGGACGTCGATTTCGGTGCACGCTTGGAGGTTCATGATGGTGTTGAGACATCTTATGCCTTTGAGTTCCATTATGGGCTCCATAATATTGTATGGTAGTGGACGAGAAGGGGAAAAGAACTAACTCAAAACAAAAGAAGAAGAAGAAGAAGAAGAAGAAGAAGATAATTGGGGAGAGATATAAATAGCTATGGTGTGATATATATGATGAATATTATGTTTATAAGAAAGTTGAATAACCGAGTTTTATTGAGTAAATCTTTCAATTATATAAAGCAAATCATTCCTTTGTATGAGATTTTTATTTTAAAAGAAAGTTAGAAGGAAGTAAATAAGTAACAGTTGTGTCTAGCAAAATTTTCAAATATTTAATCCCAAATCTCTCCTAATTAAATAATAATAATGAGAGGAAGATTTAAGAAAATGAATATCTTTAAAATACCAGGAAACTTAAATTTTAATTAAAGAAATGTTTTTATGGGATTGATTTATGGAGAGCTGGCTAAATAAGTAGTTTTAAGATAGGAAATTTCAATTAGAAAAAAATCAAGAAATAAGAAATTCCATAAAATTTTAAATATAATGCTCGATCTCTCAATTTTGTATGACATCCAACCGCCAATATTCTCCCCTATACAATATCCTCCACGCCACCTTCCATACAATTTCCTCCCAACCCTCCAATCTTCTGAGACTTTTCCTGAGGTGACCCATTTTTTGAAACTATTTCGAAGATGGCCCACTTTCCAAATTAATTCGTATGGTGGACCAGTCTGCTACAGTCTATTCACAAATATGTTTCCAACTGCAGCCTCGATTCATTTCATATTTGGACTAGAGAGACTTCGATACTTAGATAAAAATTTCAAAGCTAAAATGTGTTAAACTTAGGTCACAGTTCCTAACTGCAGTCTAGATATAACAGAGGCCGCAATTGAAAACTACAATATATATATATATATATATATATATAGGGTAAAAGGGATATGAGCAACTTGCTCATTTAGTAAATAAACAATTGATGATGTGGCATACATGTGATTGGATAATATTTAAAAAAGTTAGTTGTCCAATGTATCACATGCATGCCACATAATCAACTGCTCATTTACTAAATGAGCAAGTTGCTCATATCCCTTTTACTCATATCCCTTTTACCTATATATATATATATATATATATATATATAAAAACAGAGGTTGCAGTTTCCAACTGTGGCCTCTGTTGTGTTTAACATATTTTAACTTAGAATTTTTTGTCCAAGTCTCGAAGTCTCTCTATCTTAATTGCAGCCTCACAATCAAATAGGCCTAAAAAAACACATTTGTGAAGATACAACAGTTGGGGACTGCGGTTTCACAATCAAATAAACTACAGTTCGCAACTGCGGCCTATGAGAAGTAGTCCATCCAAGAAATTAGTTTTGAAAGTGGGGCATCTTCGAAAAAAGTTTTGAAAAGTGGGTCAACTCAGGAAAAAATTAAAATTTTCGTTCCCCTTCTACCAAACAAATATCCATAAGAGCATCCCTAAGAGCATCCACAGTCGTTTTTCTTAATTGCTAAAAAATGGCAGCTACAGTAATAGCAAATATACTCGATCGCTGCAGTGGTCGTTTGCTATATTGTTCGCAAAAAATCGAGTGGGACGGTATATCATATACCGTCTCAATTTTTAAAATTAAATTAAAAAAGTTAATTACTTATTAACTATTAAACTATATTAATTAAATAAATTAAATAATATAATAATAACTAAACCTACCTAAACAACTACCTAAACCTAATTAACTAACTAAACCTACCAACTTTTTCTTCCTGATTTTATCGACGGGCATACATTCCCCGTCCCACCTTTTGTATTTTTTATTTTCATTTTTTTTTCTAATCGTCCAATTCTGGCCGTTCATTTATTTTTAAAAAAAAAAGGACAGACGGGGTTACATACCCCGGCCGGGGTATGTTTCCCCGTCTGAGGGAATCATAAAAAAAAAAAAATTTTTTTTTTAAGTGGGGGAGACGGGGTATCATATCCCGGACGGGGTATGTTTCCCCGTCCTTTATAATTTGAGAATCACTATTCTGTTTCTCATATATGAGAAACGAATATAGCATGTTTGCTATAAAATGGCAAAATGAGAAACGATTGTAGAGGTTCGTTTGCTAAAAAATGGCAAATTGGCATATATAGCAAACGATTGTGGATGCTCTAATCGTTTGCTATTTTTCCATTTTGGCAAAAAGAAAATGGCTAAAGAACACTGCAATCGTTTACAATTTTGCCAAATTTTAGAAAATGAGGAACAATATCTTCTCATATTTGAGAAACGAATTTGGCAATTGCTAAATATAGCAACGATATAAGATATTTCGTTTCAAATTTTTTAATAATTTTTTCTTTGATCGGATGCATCATCTTGTTCCGTCTTAGAATTTTTTTAAAATTAAAAATTATCAGACTGTACATGATGTATTGTCCAAAAAAATAAATTAGAAGAAGAGCACGGACAACATGTTCCGTCCTAGCCCAAAAGTGGGTTTAAGTCATTAATCGCATGATTAATGTCCTAATCTATCTCATTTAGGGTATAATTTAAGATTTAATTTAATAACTAATACATAATTTAATCATCTTATAAACATTAAAACAAAATTCATTTTATAAAGAATATTGTTTTTTCAAATTATAGTCAGCGAAATAGTGAAATACTTATTTTGTCATTTGCTATTTTGACAAATTGCCAAAATCGCAATAACTGTAGATGCTCTAATGGCTACCAAACTCGCCGACAACGAAGAGAAGACCAAACGCCAAATAAAAATGAAATATAAATTCAAACCCTAATTTTCTCTCTCTCCTCCCAAACGCTTCTCATGTCTTCTCTTTCTCTCTCCTCCAAAACCATAACGCCGTTTCGTCCCTGTTCGAACCCGGCTTCAAGTAAGCGGAGATCGATCTCGTTCTTCTTGATCGTTAGTTTTTTTTTTGTTGTAAACTTGTTAAATTTTGAATTTTGGATGTTTTTGGTGTAAATTTAGGTGTTAGAAATGGGGTGGTGGCGATTAAAAGGAGTGTGAGAGTATCAACGGCGGCGGCGGCAGTGACTAATGGTGGGGTTAGGGTTACGAGAGAGGAGAGGGAGAGGCCAATTGTTGTGATTGATAATTATGATAGCTTCACTTACAATCTATGTCAGGTTAGCTACTCTCTTTGTTTTCGTTGAATTTGGTTGAATTTTGTTGTTGATTTAATTTAGGTATTTTTTATATATATATATGTCTAATTAATAAAAGATCTTTCTTCGTTTGCTTAGAGAACTAGCAATTTACCCATGTAATGCACGGGTGTGCCATTATATGGTTTAAAATCTTATTCGTTATGTACACACATTATCATTAAAAATGGTTCAATAATATGTGCAATATAAGATGAACATGCACGAGTTATCACTAATCATAGCTTGATTTTATCCCTTATCTTTAATTTAGTTTTAAAGGGATATGTATATTTATTCGTTGTTAAAATTATATGAGAGAATGTAGGAGTCTAATTCCAACTAATTTTCTTCATTAAAGATCTTTGTTCGTTTGCTTAGAGAATTAGTTAAGTAATAGCGAAACAGTTATGTGAACTTGAAATTTTTAGTCGTCTTGTAGTGTTTAGTAGGAGCTTATGGTACATTAATTTAGATAGTGCATGATGTAGGTACACATAGCAAGATATTGTTAATGCCGACACAGACGAGAACACAAAAATTTTGTTTTCTTTTTTTTCTTTTTCTTCTGGCTACTTGAAAGTGGAACCAAAAAGTGTGCAGCTTTTTTTATCATCAATTTCTAATTTCTAATACCGCTAAAATTTTTGATCTTTGGTTGATTTATTGGACTTTCTTTCTTGAAAAGAAATAATAAAAATAAGAATCTGATAGGGGAGTGGATAAGAGATGTAGGTTTATGAGATCGAAAGAGGAGCTATCATTGGGAGGTTCGAGAATTGATAGTCACTAGATTGTAGCCTCAATGAAAGCTTTATTTGGGCCTTCTGGCCTTGGTCCAACTTTAGCACTTTCTCGAAGTATTACCCACCTAATACTGTATGCAACTTTTTATAAGTGAAGGAAAGTTTTTGTGAGTTTCCCAGATCTTTTATTGGTTCTAAAGGTATTCACATATGCATAGTCCATTAGGATTTAGGTGGCCACCTTAACAGGGAATATCAACTTGAGCAACATGCTATGGAATGCATGTCGACGAAAAGTTGTGTGTCTTGATAGCTTCTAGCTTATTTTAAGTAATATAAGCCAAATGGGATTAACTGGTAAATCATTTAAAAGATTTTAACTTTCACAGTTTGGCTTCCGCATGCATGTCCTTGAAGCATGAATTCACTTCTTGTGGAAATCTGGTTGTGTCAAACATGTTCGACACACAAATTCGACATGACACTAGCTATTTGAATGTAGTTTTTCAGAATTTTTCTGTGCTGGTGTGTGGTCTCGGCATTGTGTTTGTATTGTGGTGTCTGTCTTTTTGTTTTCTTACTTATAGACAAACAAATATATTGCTGTGTAGATAAAGATGAATAGTTTGATCACCTGTTGAGGTGACATGGGAATATGTGCAGTCAAATTGTCAAAGTGAGGAGAATAAATGCTAGTAAAAGTTGTGGTATCCCTGTAGAGAAGTTGTGTTGAGGGAATTATTAACACACCAACATTTAAGGTTTTGTTCCTTCAAAAAAAACATTGAAGGTTTTGAAAATTTTATATTACAGAAGTTTCCATGAATGTATGATCAATTGAGGTCTATACCAAATGATAACTTCACTAATCTCTTTATGGCTGTGTATTTGGAAGCAAAAGATCTCTGATAGATTGTGAATTGAAATCCTTGCACATTAAGACATTTTCCTTATGAAAATTTTGTGCTTGCAGTTGTTTCTTTGGTCTTTATTTGAACATGTAGATGGCAATTTGCTTATACAGTTTTACTGAAAGAAAATTACTTTATCAAAGCTATTTCATCGATGAAGATGGTTATTGATATTCTAAAATTACTAGCAAATTTTCAATTATTTTTGAATATTTGAAGGTTATTTATTTATTTTCAGTTTGTTGTCTTCTGTCTTCTTTGTTGAAAATTTACGAAGCAAACACTTTTATTTTATTGTAGTATAATTTTGGACATGTGGGTTGACACTGATGTCTGACACACGTATCTGACATGGCGCTTTAGAATTTTCCATCTGTCCGTTTGTGTTTAATACTTCATGTATGTATTTGTGCCTTTACTTAAAACTGATTTACATGATTGCTATATCATAAATTTAAGAATGTGCCTAAAACAACAGTTGTGATCAAAAGCACAAGTAGAACACTTCCTGAATTATTTTACATTAAGTTTATCAAATACTTAGTTCCTGTACTAGATATAGAAGTTTTACTAACTGTATCTATCAACATTGAAGTATCTGGGAGAGCTCGGGGCTAGTTTTGTGGTGTATCGGAATGATGAGATTACTGTGGATGAAATGAGAAAGTAAGTAGGTGGTTTGTTTATTTATCTTACATGTTTATGTATGTTATGTGCCTCTGCTAGAATAAATCAAATGTTTTTTAACTGATGAATGCATGTTAACCTTTTCTTCTAGGAATAATCCAAGAGGGATTTTGATCTCCCCAGGACCTGGTAAATGTGGTGGTAAACTACTTTTTGTATTATTAATTTATATATCATCTGTTCTTTCTTATCTTGTACAGGTACACCTAAAGAGTCAGGGATATCCTTGGAGACAGTTATCGAACTTGGGCCTTCTGTACCTCTATTTGGAGTGTGTATGGGCTTGCAGTGCATTGGAGAAGCATTTGGAGGTGTGAATGGTTATTGATTCATATGGAATAATGTGTTTATATACAGTGCCAAAATTGATCCTTTTAGTTGGCTGCAGGAGAGATTGTGCGTTCTCCTTTAGGTGTTGTGCATGGGAAAAGCTCTCTTGTTTATTATGATGATAAACTTGATGATGCTTTGTTTTGTGGTATGCCAAAGTAAGTTATTGTGGTTATCTATTTTCCCCCTATCATCGTCGTCATCACTTCCTATCCTTTCATGGTGCATTCCACAGATCTTGTATGACATATTATACCATCATACCTATTTTAACATAAATTTACTTGAAAAGGTTGTGTGCAAAGTTTTCATATTGTCATTATGGTGACTGTAGTTATCACTGATTCACAGATGTACATCATACTTGTTGTCTGATGAAAATTTCTTTTCATTTTTATTGAACATCATCTAATTGTGCTGGTTGCGAGCATGCTAAATTTTTGCTTCTGCACATCTAAGCTTCTCTATGTTTTTGGTTTAGGATGACACCTCAGTATCGCCTTTTTCTTATATTGATTAGTATCAGAGGACAAAGCTTGCGGCTTATTATCTTCAAATTAATATCATGTGTTCAAAGTGGAGTTGTTGCTACCCATAAATTTTACCGTTGCTAACTACAAAGTGACTAGGCATTTTTGTTCCTCTATAGGTTATAAAATAATGATACTATTGCTGTCTAGTTCTTTTATGAATATTGTTCATAGTTACTTTTAAGTTCAAAGACTGTCTTCTAGGTTATAATGTCATACATTGTAGCCTTAATCAGAATAAAGGAATTGAATAACAACTACCAAAATATGCAATGCCAACTCTTATGTATGACTGTAGAAATATGTAAATTTAAGAGGCAACATACTGAAATATATAAAAATATGAAATTATGAATACAGTGTTGGAAGCTTGAAATTGCAAGAAACAGTTATTATATTTCTTCCGTGCGGAATGCGCTATAGGAGAAGTTGTTAATTTCAAATATTTGATTCAGTGCCGAACTATACAGAATCACAGAGAATTTCAGAGTATATTTAAAAGTTCAACTTCAGTTGAGTTAGATTAATGATAAATATAAGTTTATAAATTTATATTAAGTTAGAATAAGTGAGTAGCATAATTCAAAATATATTTTGTTCACAATTGCGACATTGCCCTTCATATGATCCCCAACTCCATGTCTGTGTGCCCTGTGTGCCCTGCTGTTGGGCCATGGTTTCAAAAAGCGGTAAAAAGCGTCGCTTAAGTGGTAGATCACCGCTTAACGCTTAAGCATCACTTAAGCAACGCTTTTTTACCTGTTAAAGAGCTGTGTATTTTTTGTAGGCTAAATATATTAAAAAACCCACTCAAGTAACTCAAGTATTGCCCAGTTTAAAAAAAATCGCACACAACTGTTTTTTTTTATAATAAAAAACCTCCCTCAACTATGTTTTCAAGGCATGGGTGACTAAGGTTTTGTTAAAAAAATGTGTTCAAAACATAGTTGAGGGAGGTTTGAAAAAAAAAGAAAGTTGAGTGTGGTTTTTTTAAACTGGGCAATACTTGAGTAAGGTTTTCTTTTTTGTACCTGGACCTGAAACGATCATACTTGATATTAAATATTTCCTTTTCCCTTACTCCTGAGATGCCCTAGCCCCCAAATAGGTCTTTTGTGGTTCTCGCCTTTTGTTTTTTATTTTTAATATTTAATATTTATTTGTATTTTAAATATATTTTAATTTTTAAAATAGCAAAGCACTTTATTTACTTTTTCTGCTTAAGCAATGCTTAAGCCCACTTAAGCAAAATCGGAAGCAGACCATTTTTTTTCTTCCGTTGAACGCTTTTTGAAACCATGCTGCTACCTGCTTTGATACTTCATGTATGAAAGGGGTGGTAGAAGGGAAAATGAGAAGAGATAGGAAATAGGAGGGGGAGGCGGAGGGGGAGGCAGGGTTAGTAGAAGTAGTTAACCTGTATTATTTATTATTATATTGAAGGAAAAATTTTATAAGACGACTGTTAGACCAGGCATGATGTATGGAGCAAAGGGTTGGGCAACAAAGAAACAACATATCCAAAAAATGAGTGTAGCGGAGATGATGATGCTAAGATGGATGTGTTGGTAAATGTAGCTCCTATTCAAGATAAATTAAGAGAGACTCATCTCAGGTGGTTTGGACATGTCACACGTAGACCTAGTAGTGCCCCCGCTAAAAAAAGTAATTTGATAAATATTGAGGGTAGAGTTAGGGAGAGTGGCGGACCTAAACCTACTTGGATGGAAACCGTGGGAAAATATATGATAGCTTATGGCTTTACATAAGATATTGCACTAAACCGAGCAGAATGGAAAACCAGGATTCATGTAGCCAACCCCAACTAGTTGGGAAAAAGACTGTTGTTGTTGTTGTTGTTTATAATACCATTTTACAAGTTCTCAATAGCTAGTATAGTTATTGGATAGATTTTTAATCATGATTCGCACGTATGATTCGTAAATGTTCTTCTGGCTTCTTGCTACAAAGGGATGGTTTTAGCATTTTGAATAATTTGCTAGAATGGTTGTAGGTTGCTATCTGTGTGTACCTTTGCCATTAAAAAAATACACATGATTTGCTTCAGTATAATTAGGATGGATCTCTATCTGTACTAAATTTATACTGAAATGTTTCAAATACTCGAGAGTTAAAAGTATACATTACTTTTCAAGATTTCAAGTGTTAGGTTTGGTACAATGACTGGTCATTTGTTGCATGTTATTAATTTTACTTGCATGCATTAAATGCTTCATAACCTTGTTTAATTTGCTCCATTCAATTATCCACAATGAATTTATCAGGAATTAATTACTTTAATTGCACAACTTAAGGATGCAGAAGGTTAACTAACTATTCATTTGATCAGTTTTCAACTTTCAGTTCCTTATGGTTGCACTGCTCAACCTAGTCACCTCAATGCATATTTGTTACTCAATCTTCATATTATCTAAATATGACTGATGGGTTAGTGTGTTTAATATGTTTGCCATTGTTTTGTAGCCCCTTCACTGCTGCCAGATACCATAGCCTTGTGATAGATAGAAGTAGCTTCCCTGATGACATTCTTGAGATAACGGCATGGACCGAAGATGGACTAATTATGGCTGCTCGGCACAAAAAATACAGTCATATCCAGGTGTGCAAACTTCTCTTGGTTATCTGCCTCCTTTGTTATAATGGGTTCAATCTTAGTAAATATTTCCTCCCTTATTTGCTTTACTCCTAAAGAAAACTATTGAAACATGCTATAGCTGTGTCGCAAGACCTTTATGAATTCCAGACACATATGGAGCTTCTAGTATGGTTTAGCCATGCCACTAAAATTTAAAGCACAAACTTGGTGTTTGTGTATTTGTGCATAACCTTTTGTTGGTTATTGTTTTTTAATAGCTGAATGCATCACTTCTGTTGCCCTTACATGGTGATAGCCTCATAGGTAACTACTGTGGTCAGTTGCTTCTTTCAAACAAATCAAGATATTGATAGCCGGTTAGCCAATGTGAAACTGGCCCCACAATAATATTACAGAAGTCATGCATGTATATAGTTTGGAGGACTTTTCCTCTGCTTGTTTGGTCTATTGACTCATCGTAGCCATTTTGGACTGTGAGAGACCCTTTATATAGTCAGAAGTTACAATTTAATGCACCATTGACCAGTGAGAAACCACTTATGGATGAAGGAAGTTAAACCATTTACCAGAAAGCAACGGCTAGCTACCTGTTGCTGAAGGAACCATCTATTATGATACCCTTTCAAGCAAGTAACTTAATTGGTAACAATCTAATTTCTACCACTGGCAACAAAAGGCTTTTCTTAGAAAGAGCATGACATAAAGATCAACTTAGCTAAAAGAAGTTTCTTTTAGGGCAAGCTGGAAAATGTTTTTAATATTTGATACCTACATAGAAAACAAATCAAGGCAAGCTCTCATTCAGGGACAATGCCAATAATCTAACCTTGGCAATGGCATGAAGAGATATCACGGTTCTCTTTTGTCAATACATGTATTTACTACTCTTATTCTTGGGTGTTCTGTCTAATACATTTGTTGGATGGGTTGATTAGAATATTTTAAGAGTTGAAGTCACTTATAGTAGTAATTGAAACAAAAGAATAAAAGTCAAAAGTTAAAAGGTATAGGCTATTTTTTCACTAATTGAAGGAAAATAGGCTGTTAGTCGAATTAATTGTTTAACTATCCTGGTTATTCATTAAATAACCATTGTGAGTATTCACTTTTGAATATTATGAAGATCTTGAATTAGTTTCTATATTCTGGAAAACCATGCAGTTTCATAATAATTCTAAATTGATTTTGAATTCTCTCAGATAAGATGTGGTCTTTCAATAACAACAACAACAACAACAAAGCCTTTTTCCCAACTAGTTGGGGTCGGCTACATGAATCCTTGTTTTTCATTCTGCTCGGTTTAGTGCAATATCTTCTGTAAGGTCACAAGCTATCGTATCTTTTTTCACCGTTTTCATCCAAGTTAGTTTAGGTCTTCCCCTACCCCTACTCTACCCTCAATACTTATAAAAAATCACTCTTTCTAACGGGGCCACTACTAGGTCTACGTGTAACATGTCCAAACCATACGTGTAACATGTTCAAACCACCTGAGGCAATTCTCTCTTAACTTATTTTGGATTGGAGCTACCTTTAGCATGTCTCGTATATACTCGTTTCTAATTCTATCCTTCCTTGTTTTACCACACATCCATCTTAGCATCCTCATCTCCGCTACACTCATTTTTTGGACATGTTGTTTCTTTGTTGCCCAACACTCTGCTCCATACATCATTGCTGGTCTAGATGCCGTCCTATAAATTTTTTCTTTCAACTTCAAAGGTATACGTTTGTCACACAAAGCACCACTGGCGCTTAAGATGTGGTCTTTCAATCTCTTGGATTTATTTTGGGAACCACACTTAAGCCATGGGTGGAGTCGCTTTCTTTATTTTCTTCAGACTTCCTTCACTCACTCTCTTTTCTCATTATATAATTGAGTATTAACATATGCAGATACGTCTTAATATAGTTGTTGAATCACCTGCTTATCCCAGTTGTCCCAAAGATGATAAAGTAAAGTAGGTTTATATCTGACGGAAATTTGTCATCCTTTGGGTCAATTAGTGGTTAGTTATATTTGTCATTGTTACTTGTCTAGTTTAAATTAATGCACTCTAGCAACTCTCTGTAAGTCCTCTAGTTTAGATAATGCAATCGAGCAACTCGAGTTCCCTGGGTTATCTAATTATAACCGCGGTATATCATAAGCTGTAGAGCCAAATATGTTGACGCTTGTGATTCATATGAATTTTACATAAGGCTAATGATGAATAAGCAAAGATGGTAGATAGGTAGATAAAGAAGTTCCAATATTTCATGACTAGAACTTTGTCGTGAACAAATGCTCATATAAAATAAAAGGAGAGACACATAGAGTTGTATTCTAAAGTAATTATGAAATACTTTCTTTTTAATTGGAAGAATTCAATGATACATGGGCACACTCAATTTTACTTTATAGGAAGAAGAGATATGAGAGGGTAGTATTAGATTAGAACAGTTGTCAGACTCACTCATAGGTTTGGACTTTCAATAAAATAAAATTTTCAGGGAGAGAGGAGGGATCTAATAAAGAATGAAAATTTTATGTGGGTAGATTGGGTAGTGAATAATTGAAAATTACCGGAACCTGATTTCATCTGCACTTGAAGAGTAATAATTAAAAGATACATATCTAAGCTTATACTGATAATCTCTACCCACTCAGAATACACCATAAAAAAGACTTGACTAAATTCATGCACCTTCCAGCTGCCATTAGTGCCATGTGATAAATTTTATTATACACCCCCAATTATTCATTGTATGTGAATTTGCTAGTATCATCATTTCTTCAACTTCTGTTCAGCTTTTATTTCTATTCTTATTCTCTTGATTGTGCTAGTCATTTACTGCCACATTCCATATGAAGCCAGACAAATACTTTTCTGTGTATAGCCAAGGCTTTCATCTTTTTTAGATACATATAGATTCCAATATGTAGTGGGATGCTCTACCACTTATCCAACCCTTATCATGTGAAATATTGCTCACTTTTGGAACGTTTTAATTTTATTCTTGGCGTTTAATGATTGTGACTTGAAATTAGCTTCCTAGTTTTACAGAGACATTGAAGTGTATCAGCCCATAACATGGTAATTATATATGAACATCTCAAATAGAGATTAAGTTTCAGCTAATAAGATTATTAGCTATTTTTTATAATATGAAAATTTTAGCCTTGAGAAGTAACAAATTGCTTCCACTTGAACCATGGTAGAACAGAGAAAACAGACATGTACCGTTAGGTACACTCTCTATGTCTTGACTCAAACACTCTGTATCATGTGAAATATTGGTTACTTTTGAAAGGTTTTAACTTTATTCTTGACCTATAATGATGGAGACTTGAGGTTAGCTGCCCATATTTATAGTACCATGGTTATTATATATGAACTTATGGTATAAATGAAACTTCCTCTTGTAATCTGAAGTTATTTATTACAATATAAACATTTTAATCCTTGAAGAAGTAACAAATTGCTCCCACTTAATTTTAATACAGAAAAGAGACATTCATTGTTAGTGATACACAAATAACACTCATCATGTGAAATGTTTCTCTCTTTTGGAAGATTTTAACTTGTTCTTGACCAGTAATCAGTGCTGGCCCTGAGTTTCCGGGGGCCCAAGGCGAAAGGCCCAAATAATTATTTTGGGGGCCCCTAATTACAATATAATTTTTTTTACGCATAAAACACATGTCTATATTTACAAGGGGAATACAAATTTGGGGGCCCTAAAAGTGCAAAAAAATCGGGGGCATGAGGCGGTCGCCTCACCGGCCTCAAGGTGGGGGGCCGGCCTTGCATGTAATGATAGTGACTTGGGATCAGCTTCCCATTTTGTGAGAAATTATTTTTGGTTCAGCATGAGTAAGTGTGGCAGCCCATATGGCTATCTTATATGAACTTCTGAAGTATAATGAAGTTTCCACGATCGAACTGATTAGTTCTTTATTAGAATTTACATGGGGCTATCGTTAAAAGTAACAAATTTCCCTACTTAACCCATGGTTGGATATAGAAAAAAATATAAAGATAAGAGGACTCTGCGTGATAGACACTTCTATAATTCTTTACAGGATTGTCGTGAAGAACTGTAGAATGCAGCGAAAACCCTTTCTTACCTAAAATGTGTATAGTTTCATCCAGCTGAATAATGATGTCTGTTTTTGAATTGTAGGGTGTTCAGTTCCATCCTGAGAGCGTCATAACAGAGCAAGGTCTGCTGCTTGTTCACAATTTCATCAAACAAATTGAGAGATTGGAAGGTGTGGTTCCTTAGAAACAATTTGTCCCTTAATTACCCTTATAGAATTTGATAAATTGTTAAACATTTGGGTTTCACATCATCTTACAAGTGAAAAGATGTATTAATATATCGATATGTTATCTATACAGGTGAACAACTCTGTGATATATATAAATAAATGTGTTAAGGATACTGGAGTGTAAACTTATATACAATTGAACAGCTCTTGTATATATCATCATACTTTGGTGCACTTATGCAACTGTTCATCCGTTTGCTATTTTCCTTGTATTTCTAATAAATTCAATGCAGAAACAAACCAATGATGAACTAGGTTCATTTTTTCAAATGCAGGTAATTATAAGGCTAAATTATTAAAAAAATTCAGAACTATACCTTTTTTTAGAAAACTGCACAGATTTTTTTTTTTTTTTTTTTTTTATTGTGTTTTGTGCAAAAAAAATTCTGTGGCCCGAAGCATGTTCTAAAAAAACTTTCTTGAAGTATATTTTCAAAAAATCACATTTAACTTTTCTGCTTGTATTAGATAATTTCATTCATATTTGCAAGTTGATTCAGAAAATATCCTGCATCTTTCTCATTATTGTCAATAAATTCAACTCAACTTTAGCTGAAAGCTCACTTTGTCGGAGTGGATTTTTTGAAAACATACTTCAAGGAACTATGTTTTGCGTAAAAAATAGTCCAGTGCGGCTTTTTATAGAAAGGGTATAGTTCAGGGTTTTTTTATAGAAAGGGTATAGGTCAGGTTTTTTTTTCTTTCTAATTTAGCCTAATTACTATAATTTATAATTTATACAGTTTCTGCAAAGTCAAGTATGATCCCGTATGAATCATGATGCCTTGTGGGCCCAAACTCTCATGCCCTCTCTCACAATCATACCCATTTAGTGGGGGCCCAACTCTTGTCCAGCTGGACCTTCCCTTCCATCCTGTATAGAAGGAAAAGACCCACAACAAAAACAAACAGTATGGGCAAAAATCATGATGCAAAATCTCCACCATCACAAATTGTATTGTGCAAAAAGTTTGAGCCCGCAAAACCATGATGCAAAATCTCCCAATCTGACAAAAACAAACACAAGCTATAACAAGAAAATGTCAAGTTCCCTCCTCTTCAACCCATTATTCTTTCTTGATTTATATACCTATCCAATATATATATAGTATGTATTTATTTCAGGTGTAGACATCAATTATTCTTTCTGGGCAGCATGCCAATCGACGGAGCATTCCGGAATTGGTGTTGGGTAGCGCTCTCGGTGGTAGGGATGGGAGTAAGTAATGTACTTCCCTCCGGAAGTCTTCCAATAGCAGTTGTTTGATCATCGGAGATTGCGATGGAGTTGTACTGGAGGGCTTCGTGGTGGTTCATGGGGTCGACGGAGCATCCATGGACGACGGACGAGAACAGCGAATTCCGCACGAAAGGGGCATGTTTGTAATTGACCTTGTAACGACGGCCACCCAAGGTGGCCCAGTTGGAGCCAATCCCATATGGTGGCATAGAGGGGACATGGGCTTTGAAGGGAAAAGTCCCAACCCATTCATTGCAGTAGTCCTCACCATCTCTCTATACATATGAAGGGAAAAATTATCAGGTAAATAGTCCTTGATAAATGCACCGGCCGGTATTCAGTACATTTTGATGCACCTGAAACAAAATTTAACTACATAAATCTTCAAACAATTCAATTACCTGAAAGCCATAACTAAACTCATTCTCATCACCATCTAGTGTAAAAGTTAAGCATAGAAGATGGCCTTCTTTCTCTCTCTCTTTCAATTATCTAAATTTAGGCACTTGTATTCCATTACAACAAATGTGGGCACCAAAATACACCCCATTCTTAGAACTGGGTATCTAAGTAAAAAGTTATGTGTATAATGCATGTCTTCATCTTCATATAGATTTGTTATACATATGCTCCATCACAGCACTTCCCATGTGCATGGAAAGAGGATGGCAAATTAGTGAGTGGTGGTTGGCTTTTTGGTTACTTAGTGTTGTTTGCATTGCTAGCTTCTCACGCAAAGTGAGATACTACATTGCAAGCTAATTTTTTGATATATATATACTTTTCTTGGGTAATTGGATATGGACATTGGCAACAAAAAGAGTAGCTGTGCATGTGGCTCTAAAGAGTTTAAATTGTGAGAAGGTATACTATTATTGTCTTTGGAATTTAATGATAGATCTATAATTTGGCCAAAACTGAAGTGCATGTTTTCCATTTTTTATTAATTAATTAATTAATTAAATATTGAGTTTGGTGTTGAGAGGAAGAATTTGAAAGAAGGAAATGTAGTGCACTAGGATCATTATGTGCTAAAATATGCAAATGGACATTGTAGGTAGTTGGTTTTAGATAGGGAGAATAAATGGATCAGTTAGTACTCTAGTCTTTCTCTACTTGGAAAATTAAGTGGGCAGAACGTAGTACTCAATTTTGTTTACATGCGATATGTATGATTAGCTGGTAGAAAACTAGGGCTTTATATGTATTACTATGTGGGTAAGAAATAGTAATACTTTACCATGGCCCATAGATATTGTTATCGATTTGCTCTGATTATTGTTTCTAATTGCAATCAAATTAGATATTCAATCTTTTAGATTCACTCAAATTATTGAGATTGTATACTTTTGAAATTTAACATCAATGGTTGGATTATAATCTGTAAAGGGCTTCGAGGGCTCTTAAAGTTGTTGTTTGAAATGGATAAAATAGTGATGGAGCTGGTTGACTAGTCTGCAAAGAAAGAAAGGCATTGTTTGAATTTTTTTTATAATTATATTTTTCTTGATTTTTTTTAAATTTAAAATTTTCAAATGGAACTTGACATGTAAATCCTCCACTGATTACTGTCCCTTTTTTTTTTCCTCCTATGACCACACTTATAGGCTTGCAATCATGTTAATCTCATAGAAAATACATGAGATAGGGCTAGAGAATGATGAAATATGTTTCGACATTATTTCCTTTCAATTTCCTATACTTGGTGCTTCCATATTTTGGTGTCCTATCTTTCATATTGATCACTATGTAATTGACCAAATAAATTAAAATTCACATTACAAGTACTAGTATTTAACACGCTTTTTGATCAATATATAGTTTTTAAAGTAATATAATATAGCAATTGTTAATAAATAAATGTTTTAAAAAATAACAGAAAAGGTATAATGGGAGAGTTTGAGTTATACATGCAATGCATGTAAGTTGATAGATTTAAATAAAGTATATAATAGGAGAGTTAGAGTTGCACGTGCAATGCACGTAAGGTGGTAGAATTACAAATGACACTAAAACCTTCTCCCATTATAATATTAGAGATTAGAGATTTACACATGCGATGCACGTCTTAATAAATATAGTTTTTTTTAAAGTAAAAATTTAGAAGTAGCAAAGACCTCATTTATATTAGTTATATACATGCGTTGCACATATTGGTAGATTGACTAATGACACTGAGGTCTTCGAATTTTTTCCCAAACTGTCCCACTTTTTGAAAGTTTTTCCCAAACCGCCCTCCTTTTTTTTTCAATTCCCAAACCATCCTACTCGGTCTTTGAAAGACCGCGCGTGTATAACTAGACTCGGTCTTTGAAAGACCGAGTCTTAGACGGGGGATTATTTCAGATCTTTTCTTTCTTCTTCTTCTCAACTTTATTATTTCTCTCTACTTTCGTTTTCTTCGACATTTCCTTCCACGAAATCCATCGCCACCGCCGTAGTTATTCTCTTGGTCGATTTTCCCTCTAATTGATCGATTCACTCCCCCAAACCTAGTCTCTCTCATTGTTACTCGATTTTTCCCAAATTTGAACTCGTCTTTAAACCCTAAAACCCTAAATCCCAATATCTTAGATCTCATTTAATTTCGTCTTCGGTGGGTGAAGATCTTGGTTGAAGGATCTAGAAGTACTGTACATTGTCGCTATCAAGCTTTGAAATCTCCTACTCGAAAGGTATATTTATGAAGCTTTCGGTAAGCAAATTTTGTGTTAATTTTGGGTTATTTTGAAGGTGCTTAGTTGAATTTGTGTTATTGTTGACAATGTAGAGTAGCAATTATGTTGAAGTTGACAACGTAGAGTAGCAATTTTGTTGAAGTTGAGAATGTAGAGTAGCAATGTAGAGTAGCAATGTTGGGTTGACAATGTAGAGTAGCAATTTTGTAGAGTAGCAATCTAGGTTATGTGTAGTTAATAACAATTTTGTTGAAGTTGTAGGCTTTGTATTTTATTGTAAATGACACGCACAATGGGGAACACGGAGGAAGGAAAAAGTAGTAGATCTCCACGTGGCGATGGAGCACGTACTCGTGGTGGACGTGGTCGTGGTCGTGCTCGTACCGAGGGTACTAATGTAAGTAATTAATTGTTGATTCAAATAGAATTATATAAAATTTCGGTTTATTAATATAAATGTTATTGTTATGTAGGTTGAAGTCAATCCAAATAAGGCGGGTACTTCTTCTTCAGTCCTTTCATCATCGTATATCCCTTCTGGAGGCCCAGGACCCCTCGACCCTTCACTCCTCACTCTTCAACCGTTGCATCGATCATAGAATATTTGGAACGGTGAGGCTACGGAGTGCCGCTTTAGGACTGGTCATCCACTACCTATGCACTCATGTATACACGAGATACTAAGAGACTGTGGGTTCTACGGTATTGGTAGGATGACCTCCATCAAGTGCGATCGACCTTTTTTGGAAGCACTTCTTGAAAGATGGAGGCCTGAGACACACTCCTTTCACCTGCCAGTTGGGAAGATGACAATCACTCTGCAGGACGTTTTCATACTTACCAGGCTTCAAATCGATGGAGAGGCAGTCACAGGATCAATGGACTTCGACCCGGTTTATATAGTCGAGGAGTACTTTGGTGTCGAAGTTGAAGCCGGTGTGGTTAATGGTAAATTTATTCGTTTGAAGTGGTTGAAGGACAAGTTTAAGAATAAATTGAATGTAGGTTCAACTGCAGTGGAGGTAGAGTGCTATTGTAGGGCCTACATTCTCACGCTATTCGGCACCGTATTGTTTCCAAATTCGTCAGGAAATAGCGTCTCATTGATGTTCTTGCCACTAATCGCCGATCTAGGAAACGTTAGCAGTTACAGTTGGGGTAGTGCCGTACTGTCATCACTGTACCGGAGTTTGTGTTTGGCCAGTATAGGTTCGAACTAGATGAATGGGCCTATGATTTTACTTCAAATATGGAGTTGGGAGCGCATTCACGTCGGTCGGCCCGTAGTACGGATCCAATCTCCGCACTGGATAGTTCTTCCCGATGACGTGGACATGCTACCTCCTATCGGTGTTTACTGGACAGGCAAACTTACATGGATAGCCAACCCCAACAGGTGCTTAACATACTACCGCGATGAGTTGGATAGGTTGGCAGCTGACTGTGTCATGTGGTTTCCTTACACGGAGGATCGTGTACTTCAATTGCCGCCTAATTGCACGTACAGGCGTGATTTGTGGCTCACGAAAACACCTTTAATCAACTTTGGGGTTGTCGAGTTCTACTACCCCGATAGAGTGCTACGCCAGTTTGGTCTTCACCAGGGGATTCCAGTTGCCGAGCCATTCAATGCGGAGATGCACAATATTACAGGAATGGGTCGAACCCCCAGACACAATTGGGCCGCTTGCTTCTCTGTGTATGTTCAGAGATGGAATGTTCACCATTTCGATGAAATCATCGGTGGCATTCCACCGTTTGACATCTGGGTGCATGGGGTGTACATGGCTTGGTACGAGAGAGTGACTAGACGGTATATCTCTCCGACGTTGCAGACTCCTGCTGGAGTGGTAGTCCCGATCCGTCGATCAGGGACCGAACCAGCAGATCAACATTTCATGAAGTTGCCGATGTACCAACCAAAGGGATCCACTGTTCGGAAATTTGTAAGTTTTAAAGTTTCGTTTTAAAATTTTAAGTTTATATAAAAATTTGTTTTTATATATGTATGTGTATATGTAAGTACCATAATCTTTCAACTTTTCATGATTCTCAGTTGAGCCAGACTTGAGCCATTGCAAAGAAATGTGCAACTTTGTTGAATAGCAACGTCGCCGATCAGACGAAGGAAACCATACGAGAGATGTTATCTTGTTGCCGTGCACAAGCTGATCTTGTGGGCAAGGGAGCAATATTAGATGCAATACTAAGGACTCCCACACATCGAACGAGCGGTCGTTCTGGTGTCCAACGATAGAGAGTTGTTCGAAGACCTTCACCTCAACCTCAAAGCGAATCAGAACACGAAGAACAAGCAGGGGCTGAGATTGAACGGGAGGGTATACAACAACAAGCTGGGGGTGAGATTCAAGAAGAGGAGAATATCCCATTGTCCGGTCTAACACAGGCTACTCCACAACGTGGTAAACGACAACGAAGACCCACTAACTTCTTTACACCTGATCCTTGATTTTTGTGTGCATGTAGGAGACCCGCTATCTTGTCCGTAAATGCATGTTATCTTTTGATGTTAGTTTGAGTTATATGTTAGCTTGATGTTAGTTTGAGGATGTAATATTATAAGTTAGTATAATTTTGTAATATTTTGAATTTGCTAGATGTTGTAATATTTTAAGTTAGTTTGATTTTGTAGTATTTTGAATTTGCTTGATGTTGTAATATTTTAAGTTAGTATAATTTTGTACTATTTTGAATTTGCTAGATGTTGTAATATTTTAAGTTAGTTTGATTTTGTAGTATTTTGAATTTGCTTGATGTTGTAATATTTTAAGTTAGTTTGATTTTGTAGTATTTTGAATTTGCTTGATGTTGTAATATTTTATGTTAGTTTGATTTTGTAGTATTTTGAATTTGCTTGATCTTGCTAGCTTTAGATTGTTGTTGTAAAATTAGAGATGTTTCAACTTTTTATGAGATGATGGAGATGTTTCTTGAGATGTGTATCAGATGTTGGAGATGTTTCGAGATGTTTATGAGATTGTTGTTGAGATGTTGGAGATGTCTCGAGATGTTTATGAGTTTGTTATTGAGATGTTGGAGATGTCTCGAGATGTTCATGAATGTGAAAGTGATTGAATGTGGAAATGAGATCGTTGTTGAGATGTTGGAGATGTCTCGAGATGTTTATGAGTTTGTTGTATGTCTCGAGATGTTTATGAGTTTGTTGTTGAGATGTTGGAGATGTCTCGAGATGTTCATGAATGTGAAAGTGATTGAATGTGGAAATGAGATTGTTGTTGAGATGTCGGAGATGTCTCGAAATAGTTGAAACTGTATGTGAGCTTCATCTCTGCGTATGTAAAAGGGAAATGTTTAAATAGAAATTGTAATGGTGAAATTTAAGCCTAGACTCGGTCTTTCAAAGACCGAGTTTGGTATTAACATACACGGTCTTTCAAAGACCGAGTCTTGTGCGTGTAAGTTTTTTTCAATTAAACTCAAGACTCGGTCTTTCAAAGACCGTTCTCATTTTAATTTGAAGCTGATTGAAAAATATCTAGTTAAAATGAGAACGGTTTTTGAAAGACCGAGTCTTGAGTTGACTCTTTTCAAGAAACCAAGATGGCCTCTGGAAATGAGTGAACTCCACAGCCAGTTTTCGAAAGACCATTCTTAATATAACTAAACTCGGTCTTTGAAAGACCGAGTCTTCAATCTGTGAATTTTTTTTCAATTGGATTGAAGACTCGGTCTTTCAAAGACCGAGTCTAGTTATATTGAGAACGGTCTTTCGAAAACCGACTGTGGTGTTCACTCATTTCCAGAGAACATCTTGGTTTCTGGAAAAGAGTCAACTCAAGACTCGGTCTATCAAAGACCGTTCTCATTTTAACTAGACTCGGTCTTTGAAAGACCGAGTCTTGCGTCTGTAAGCTATATTTTTCAATCAGCTTCAAGACTCGGTCGATCTAGTTAAAATGAGAACGGTCTTTGAAAGACCAAGTCTTATGCCTGTACAAATTTTTCCCAAAAAACTTCAAGACTGCTTGATTCCAATATATATGAAACTTATTGATTCCAAAATACTCCGTTGGCTAATATTTGAATAAAAAAATTTTAAACCTCATTCAATCATTCATTTTCCACAATTAAACACATCCAAACTGAGTACTTAGTTCAATATAAATATTACAAACACACTAGAAAGCACATAATCAAATTAAATGTTTTGAGATGCTCTGTTAGTACATCGACGCTTGTTGTATCCTTACAAACCACAACTTGAATATTTCATCCCCGAACCCCTGCTAGAACTATCTCTCACATCCATGTCGTTGCGTATTCTCGTGAATTTAGGTCGGCCTTTCCGTGAACGTCACAAACTAGCATCCGGTACGAGTCGTGGACCGTCAATAGTAGGCCAATACGCTTGATCTAGAATAGGATTAAACACAGGAGTCCAAGTTTGTGCTAATGACGTGACAAGGTAAAATTTATCAACAAAAGGCTTGTGATCGATTGCATGATATGCACAAGCTGCCAATACATGAGAACATGGAATATGATATTGATGAAATTTCATACATGTGCATGTTTTCGTACCCAAGTTCACAGTGTGCAAGTCCCACCCTTCCTTTCTTCGTTTACCATGCGTATAACCGTTCTCACGGAAAAAACTCCCGGCTGATGATGAAACATTGTAACCTCATGTCCGTTTGCTCTCTCACGGCGACTATTGATCAAATCATGTACACTTCTAGCAAAAATCATCCCTTCAGATAAAGCTTACTAGCTTCCTGCCGACGAGTAGTGAAGTAAGAGTTGAGATGATAGAAGATCGTCTCAACAATCGCAGTTACTGGTAAACTACGTACTCCTTTCAATACTGAATTGAAGACTTCTGACAGGTTCGTAGTCATTATGCCGTATCTTCGGCCTTCATCTGCATAAAGTGCCCATTTCTCAGTGGACTTTTCTTTCAACCAATTAGCAGCCTCCACATTGACAGTTTCAAGTTCAGCGAGTTTAGCCATGAACTTCTTGGGTTGGTTTTGACAAGCTATAATTTTGACCTTTTTCTGCAATGCCCTGCTACCAAATTTACTAAAAAAATTTGTGGCAAAATGAAATGCATTTGGTTCGTTCCAAGCTCCATTTTGCAAATTCATAGCAGACAATATACCAGCATGACGATCCGAGATAACACACAACTCATTACGATCGGTGACATAATACCGAATGCAACTCATGAACTATGTCCACGTATTTATACTCTCTCCATCAACCAATGCAAATGCAAATGGAAATAAGCAACCATTCGCATCCGGAGAAATAGCAATTAGCAAACAACCCTTGTACTTACCGTACAAGTAAGTTCCATCGACACTAATAATAGGTCTGCAAGACTTGAAACCTTCAATCGAAGGACCAAATGCCTAAAATACTCCCTTGAATGTTTCTTCGCTAGGACCAGACTCATATTTATCCCAGTGGACAATGGTTCCTGGATTTGCTGCTTGAATTGCTGTTAGTAGAAAAGGCAACTTCGTGTATGCTTCTTCGAAGATACCGAACAACCTCTCAATTGCCTTTTATTTTGCAATCCAAGCTTTCTTATATGAAATCTGATAATTATATTGTATTTTCACAATCTCAATAATTACCCGCGGTGTTAAACCAATATCCTTCTTCACCACACCCACAATCAAATTACAAACAAGGTTAGCATCAATTTTACAGTGGTCTTGATTCAACGTGGGATTCGTACAAGTATGAGGCCCAACTATCTTCTTCACCACAAAATTTGTCCCGTCTTTTGGAACAATTGCTCGTAATCTCCAAGGGCATCACCATCACTTAATCCTGGGGAACCTTGCACGATCTCCTCAATTGTACGTTTTCTAGGTGCCATTTTGCATTTAACAGTGTACAGTGATGGTGAAGATTTCAATGTGACAAATTCACGATATTTCTTGATAGAATACACCTTGATAGCTTGCTGAATCGACTCTTTACTTGCAAACTCCTGTCCAACGTACAATTCGTCTACATTGGATGAACCAGACGACTCTTGTGGAACTGGGTGTACTCTAGCACCTTGAGCCATCTCCTCGGTAACATGAGCGTTAACATTAGCATAGCTATCAGTAGCTCTCACTTCATTAGAACTGTTGTTCGTAGGATTTACATTTGCTACATCATCATCTTCGTCTCCATCATCATTTTCTACACTTTCATCAACTTCATCGTCTGTTTCTTCCTCTTCTTCATCATCGTCTAATAAGCTGTTGTTAATGACTGCATTTTGAAAGAGTTCAAATACACTGTTATTTGGAACATAGTCAGGAACCGGACTAAGTTGGCGTGGCAACTCAACATCTGTAGAATCCGGGTTTGTTGTATTTGTGAAGGTGTTTTCTTGTGAGGACAGTGGATTTGGTTGTGAAGATTGAGCGGGGTTAGACCTCATCTGCTGTGTAGGTACTACCCTTATGAAGCTTGAACTAGGAATATCTTGTGGCTGAGCATTCAAAATTTGAATTTGCTGAATATATAACTCTAATGCAGACCAAGTACAATTGGGATCAAATGTCCTAGCGATCATTGACTTCATAGCATTATCAGTAGATACAGGCACTGTCATAAAATACTGACCATCTCCTCTACCTGCTGCGTATCGAGCTAAAATTTTCACATTCCATTGATTCCTATCTCAATTAGTAACTTCATAAATTTTCTCAACTACTTCTGCAAATGTAATGGTACGAGGTACCCAAACTATTTTCGGATCCAACACACTATAGCAACTACCAATCTTTGGATCACGAATTATTTCACCACCAAAGTATAACCAAATAGGAATCTCGAGATCCATACCTACGTATATTTATACGAATATGCGAGTTATTATCTAACCACAAACAAAATCTATAAAAAAGGTAGAAAATTATAGGCCAATATTCATCATACCTTCACAAGCTTCAAGGATAGAACCGTAGATATTTGAGTAAAATAGTTAAAGTTGCTATTCTCTTCAAATTTAGCAAAATTCCAAAATATGGATCTTTCAAAAGATGGGTTTAGGGTTTTTATAGTGGAAGGTGAGAGGGTTAGGAAAGAATTGGTAAATATATTTAGATTGAGATAAGATTTTGTGGATAGGAGGTCGCCCTAGATTGAGGGAGATGAGTTAGAGAAGATAGAATAGAGTAAAGTAGAGAGAGAGAGAAGAATAAAGAAATAGAGCTGAAATAAATCCACCGGTCTTTCAAAGACCGAGACTTGCTCTTCGATTTTTCGAAGTGCAAGACTCGGTCTTTGAAAGACCGCGTGTATTATAACTATACTCGGTCTTTCAAAGACCGAGTGGGATGGTTTGGGAATTTAAAAAAAAAAAACAGGACGGTTTGGGAAAAACTTTCAAAAAGTGGGACAGTTTGGGAAAAAATTCGAGGCCTTCTCCCATTATAGTATTAGAGATTAGAGATATATGCATGTAATTTATGTTTTATTTCTATTGGGGAGTTGGTAATTTAACATGTGTAAATATAACTAATCCCTATATTCATAGAGAGATGATCGTACATTTGTACCATCTATCTCAGGCAACTCAACTCTAATCACTCTGTTATCATACACCCTTATCTTTTTTACTCTTATCAATCCTTTTTCTTTTATCCCGTGTATTAATACTCTGATGACTTGTTCATCGATCCTAGTTCTTTTAGCTGCCAAGAAAATGCATATTTGCTGACCTTTGTCTATATTGCATTGTGCTCAGTTAAGAACCCTTTGAGAGAAAGAGATGAGATAAAAAACGGTGAATGGTAAAAGGGTTGGTTAGTTGACTAAAATGCTTAATTAATGAGTACTACGGTTCCATTCAGCTGAAATTGAATCAAGAACAAGAATGATTGAATCAGGTAACGGAGCAGTAGGTTAATTGCCTTCTAAATTCAAGCATTATTGCCAAAGTTCAGGATTATCATCAACACTGGAAATTCAATATGACATGTTTCCTACACAGCTAATCTAAAATGAGCAGTGAATGCAAGAGATTATATAAATTGATGAATGTCAAATTCATTGATTAAAGTCAGTAGACTAATGCCATATAAAGATCAAAAGGTACAAGCACTAAGAGGAGAATTAAAGCAGCAGAAAAACACAAACTAAGAACTGATTAATGTTCCCTGTGAGAAAACTAAGAACTGGTTAATGTTCCCGGTGAGAAAGTCTAGCTTTGCTAAAGATGAAGACTATGAGACAAATTTTGCAAAGGCAGCACGTCACCATAATAGTTTGGACACATGGATCATGTTTGGTTTTGACTTGTACACAGATTTGGAATGTCAAACAAGCATCAAAGCAAGTATCCATGTCAGGATACAGCATTAACGCGTTGCTGTGTCCGATTCCGAAACAGCAACGCTCGTGCAAAATCTCTCCCCATCACACACATCATTTGTTCTTTCATCCATTCAGTCCTCAGTCACTCATCGCTTGCATTTAGAGAGAGAGAGAGAGAGAGAGAGAGAGAGAGAGAGAGACGTAAGTTTGCTACTCTCAAAACAAAAGAAACTAATGCTCGCTCATATTCTCATATAGACACACACATAAGAGTTGAATTAATGCTTGCTCATACTCTCACCAAGACAAACAATACATATCGAGTTGAATTTTGATCTCCCGTCTCATATGTATGTATAGGCTTATTACAAATATCATGGATTAATAATTATATAATTAATAATTATATAATGGTCATTATAGCTATCTAATCTCAGCATTCCAAAGATGGACATAATCATGCAAAGTTCAACAACGAAAAAGCTTTCCAATGGCATGTATAAATAACTTTAGTTCTGCCATAAGCTTCTTATTAGGTTGTCAGACAATGAACAAGCAAATAAATTTATGTCGCAAAGTATAAAAGGTCTTGTGCATACCAAATTACTGATTAATGAGTTTGGATCATTTTTCATTTCATGACTCCTACGAAAAAAGAAAAACTAATATCTATACAATTTTAAATATACAAATGGCGGCTAAGGCTTGGGCGGATTCCTGTTTGACTAGATAAATGAGCAAATAAATATGCATCCATTTTATGTTTTCCCCCCCTCTAATTCAGTAGGTAGTAATTAGATGTATTTCTACATTTATTGATGATGATTGTACGTCCATACATACACCTTTTATAAGTCTACACACATATTTTTTACTACGACCCTTTTCTTCTTTCTTCGAGTATTCAACTGACTTGATCATCACAGCTGCCAAGAAAATGCCATTTTTTTTCTCCTTCTCTTCACTGCAGTGTGGGTCAGTCGAGAACCCTTTCAGTGAAAAGCTAGAAACCGTTGAATGTTAAAAAGTATTTGTCGAACAATATATATTAATATCAGCATAGGAGCAGTAAGTTTAATCTCTTCTAAGTTCAAAATTTCAAGCTTTAAAGGCCATTAGATTGAAAAGGGTAAAAATGAGCAAATTCTTGCTGAGATTCAAGGTTGTCAATTCAATATGAATTTTTAAGTTATATCCAGAGTGAAAATAAGCTCAGTATTTGTCACAAACAGAAACTGGTACTGCTTTCCACATTTCTGTTGCAACCATAAGCACATCTCATGCAAAAAAAAGTCTCATCAGAAACTGTAGAAAACTAAGCAGAGTTCTCAAAGAATGAGTTAATTCGCACACTTTACATAAACTATTCAGAAAAGAACAAATCACAAGATAAAAATTATTTGTAGACAACTGTGCAAGTCCAGAAATTTGTGAGCTTGAAAGATTGTTACTAAGAAATAAGTATTCCTAATCAATCTTCAGGATTAAATTTTAATTAAAAACCAAGGAAATTATCTCCCATTTTTGTACCTAGTTAAGAAAACACTGTTGAAAGCATCTCTATCACAATATTAAAGAGGAACCATTTCCAGCTTAACCCATGAAAACACAATGACCTAAAAGTTGAAGTTATAAACTCTGCAAACTGCTCTAATAACACCATTAAATGCTTATAACAGCAATCGCACAAGTTTAAAGTTCATTTCAATCTGAAATATATGGGGGAGAAAGACACAAAAATATTCAATCAAGATTCTAATACAAACAAATATTAAAAATTAGTCATACCCACTGCTGCTTAGTTGCCTCCATCCTTTGGAGCAAGCTTTTAATCTCTTTCTGCATCCTCATCCTCATGTTTTGGTAGTCACAATGTGAATTCTCAAGAAACTTGAGCTCCTCAAGTTTCTTCCTCCTCCTCTCCTCAGCCTCCTGAAGGCAGAGTTTGGCAAGCTTGGCTGCATACTCCTCTTCCAATTTCTCCATTTTAGTTCTAGCAATATGACGATAACCCTCCACCTCCTTGCGTGCTTCATCGGCAAGCCTCTGGAAGAGCTTTGCCTCTGCCTCCTTGAAACGTACCAGTGTTTCCAAGGTTTGGAATCCCCCATCCTCTTCTTTCTGAGGTGGCAGGCCAAAGTGTGACTCAATGGTGAGCGGGGCAGGCTTTGGTTTGGGTTCTGGAATTCTCTCCGGGTTGAGAGCGTCAATTTGGGTTTCAATGATGGAGGTGGTGGGTTTTGTTAGGATGAATGTAGGCTTTGAGGGGGTAACAGTGACTGGTTGTGAGGGGAGAGGAAGCACGTCAGTTACCACACTAGGTTGAGTTGAAAGAATGTTCTTCGAGGAGCTGCCTGTAACAGAGAGATCTGAAACCCCATCTGTGAGGAGACAAAGTCAACAATTTAGTAAGAACCAAATTCGAGATCAACAAACTAAGAACATCCATAAAGTAAGTTACCAAAACAAACTAAATACAAACTAAATACAAACTAATACTAATAGACTAATGTGTGTCATTATTTCTACTTTCATTTTTGACTTATAGAAAACTTGGACTAATTTAATGATAGCCAGTACAAATGGTGCTACATTATTATACCTTAATGCGTAGAAACTTCTATGATTTAGTTATTAGCAATAGGATGTGAATTCAGTGTCCAAGATTACCATTGGATCAACAATGGTGCATATCAGTATATTAATTTCTGGTTAGCCGAAATTTAGTAAAAAAATAAATATTGGATGAACACTACATATATTTGTCCTCATATCCTGATTCTTGTATAGAATTATTATGTTGCAGTGTTTGTGCTCATGACATATGGTGTCGAGAAAGTATAAAAGGTTTATAATTAGTTCAGTGTAGATATACTGAAATGGATAAAATCACTTGCATAAAATTCTAATCATCCTTGAGTTACATAACTGCCAGAGAAGGAAAGTTTCCAAACTTGACGAATACAAATTAGCATGTCAGTGAATTATTAATCATCCTTTCTATAACTGATGTCAACTGGCTACCACTTCAGCAGCATCGCAGCATGGTTAATTATCAATTTAGATAAAACACAGTTTAAGTATCAAACAAGCACATTCAATACTGTAATCACCATGATACTAAATACTAATGACATGTTTCCTACACAGCTAATCTAAAAATGAGCAGCAAAAGTAAAGAGTCTAAGAAAATGCTGCATGAGATATAAGGGAATTGATGAATGCTAGTGTCACATTCTAATTTGAAATTGACTAGAGTCAGTATTCTAATGGCTTATAAGGATCAAATGGTACAAGCAATAAAAGGGGAATTAAAGCAACAAAAAAGAACAGAAACTAGGAATTGATTGTTCTCGGTGAGAATGTTTTAGCTTTGCTGAAGATGAAGACTGACAAATATTGCAAAAGCACATCACATCGCAGTTTGGACATGTCACTTGGATCAGGTTTTGACTTGTACACAAATTTGGAATGTCAAACAAGCATCAAGCAGGTATCCATTGCCAGATACATGTCCGACACAGACAAAAGACCAAATTTTTAGGGGTGGTCAATAAAGGTCTAGAGACTTGCGCCCACCGATTCCCCAGACGGCAATGCTTGTGCCATCTCTCCCCACCACACACATGTCATCGGTTCATTCATTCATTCAGTCCTCAGTCACTCATCACTTCCATTCAAGAGAGAGAGAGAGATGTAAATTTGCTACTCTCGGAACAAAAAGCACAAATGTTTGCACATATTCGCACAAAGACAGATGCATAGACTTGAATTTTAATCTCCATAATATGTATACACACATCATCTGTTCATCCATCCATTTATTCAGTCCTCAGTCACTCATTGCTTCCACTCAAAAGAAGAGAGAGAGAGAGAGAGAGAGAGAGAGAGAGAGAGAGAGAGAGAGAGAGAGACGTAAGTTTGCTACTCTCAAAATAGAAAATGATAATGCTTGCTCATATTCACACCAAGACAAATGCAGAGAGTTGAAATTTTCTCTTTATAATATATATACCCTTACTATAAATCTCATATAATGGTCACTGTAGGTATATAACTCTCAGCCTTCCTAAAATAAAAGACCATAGACATAATCAAGCAAAGTTCAAGTGAGAAAAGCTTTCCAATGGCATGTACAAATAAGTTCAGCAAATATATAGCTTGGCCATAAGCTTCATTGAAGATTGTTAGACAATGAACAAGCAAATAATCTTATTTTACAAATATAAAAAGGTCATGTGCATACCACATTACCAGTTATGAGTTTCCCACGCACACAAGCAATAGAAAGCTAGTAAATTCATAATTTTTAAAAGAAAACATGGGCACTAAATCAACAGAAATTTTAGTTTTTTGACTCAGAACTTGTCACTAATGAAGAGACATCAAACTTATCATGGCAATTTTTCCTCCACTGAAAACCTCATTTTGACTGGTAAAGATGATTGTAACACTAATTAGTTGCTTAAATAGTTAATATGTATGAAACATAATATTCAACAAACCTACAATGTAGGTACCAGAAAAAATTACCAAAAACTAAAATTATGACACTAAGAAAGTAAACAAAGGTAATAAAAGTTAAACTATAAATGGTAGAAATTCAACCTCATTACGTAAAGCAAGACAGAAATAAATATAAAAGCTAAACGGAATGGATTAATTAGTATAATTGCACTAATTTCTGATGGATTACCGCATAAAACTCAAATGGAAACTATTTTAAAGCATGAAATGAAATTTGAAGAAGAGTTATGGAAACTCACACTTGAAGAAATGCAACATGGCACCGCAAGCATCAATCGGAGAGATCTGCTTCTTGCTGAGCTTAGTGAGCATCTCCTCCGCCTTCTTCTCCAGCTCCTTCCCTTCAAAATCTTCACTCATATGGAAGATCATTCTAACACAATCCAACTCTTTCATCAATGTCTCAAGCCCCCAATCCTTTGCACAACAAGTAAACACCTCCTTCACAAACCCAAACATCTCCGAAGCATGATCACATCCAGGACACATGAATTGCATCTCGGTCATCCCGTTCCCCAATTTCTGGTTCAATCCAGGCCTAATGATATTCTTCTGAAGCCCACAAAGAGCATGACACCAGTGAGAGCAAACATCACAACCAACCCAACTACAGGTGTTTGACGCACAATCAAACTTTAGACATATAGGGCACATGCATGCACTGCAAAATCCCTTCTGGCTAGTGCAAATTTTGCAGTCACAATCATCCACAGGAATTGGACTCTTACAGCTCAAGTTCCTACACCTCGTCATCGTGAAAATCTCAATCAATTCGCTACTAGAAATCCGATTCTTTCCCGACAAAAACCCAACAATCCCCGTTTTTATCGCCACCAAAATCTCAAGCTGCACCTTGTTAGCTTTCAACAAAGTTTCCGCAGTAAGATCCTGCCTCCTCTCCACCCTTCCCTGAAGTCCAACGAACTCCTCCTTCTCCTCCCTCTCCATCAAACCCTTCAAACACTCCTTCAACGACTCCAACGACTCCCTTGGAAACTCTTGCAAAACTTGTGCCATGAATGCAACCGACTCCAACACTATCTCCTTCAAAACCCTATCGGGCCTTGTAAGCAACAAACTCCTAGGCCGCCCACTCTCGGCACTTGGAACTTTCCCCATTCTCGCGGGCAGCTCCGTCGGAAAAAACGAAATATTATCCGAACTACCCGTCCTAAAAATACTACCATCATTCCCATTATTCTTATTCCCACCATTCACATTCAACTCAACATTCGGGTTTGCAAAAGTTATAGTATTCCCATCCCCAATAGGCTTAAACCTACTGTGAACCGAACCATTCGTCCCTTCACCAGCATACCACAATTGATCATTCTCCTTCGACATCGAAAAGTTATCCGTCGAGCATCTCGTCAAAGAACAGCTAGGATTATGCGAAAACGGGACCGACTGTGAGTACGACATCGCCGGCATAAAACTGTCTGAATTTTCCGAATTCAAAGATAGCGAAAGGTTCGGGGGAGCAAGAGAAAGGCTCAGAGTTTCGATCTTTACCTTCTTCTCGCACCCTTCGGAATCGTTATGAGGGTTCTCCCTCTTCAATTGCAGGAAGTCGCGCTCGATTGGGGGAGTATCGGAAGGGGAGACGGCGACCTCTTTGCCCTTGGACTTCAAGATGTCGCCTTTGCCGCTGGTTTCAAACCCTAGCTTAGGGTTTTCGCAGAGGTAGCGGAGAGTGAGCTCCTGAGCTGGGATTTTGGGGGTTTCGAGATCGGGGTCGTTAGGGTTAGGGTTGGGGTTGGGGTTGGGATTGGAATCGGAGGATTTGGAAGGGTTTGATTCGAGAATCATGGTGGGAATTTGGGGGAGATTGAAGAATAGGGAAAGAAATTAGGGTTAGGGTTTCAACAGATTGCTCCTTTCCCCCTTCTTCTTCTTCTTCTTCTTCGACGAAAAGTTGGAGCTTGGTTGCTATATTCAGTCCTCGGCGTCTCCCTTAGCTTTCGTTACAAATGTCAGAGTGAGTTGTGGCTTTTTGCAGTTTGGTATATGTAGTTTTGAATTTTGTTGGAGGTAATGGATTAAGTTGAGAATCTCATGTAATAGTTTTGTTTTCTTGAAAAAGTGACTTTTAAGGTTACATGGTTGACTTTTGGGAATAAATCGGTTTGAATTTTAGTCACGGAAGTTGGATAGAGTTGAGAATCAGTTATTAATAGTTTTAATTTTTTTTTATTAGAAATGATTATTGCTTTTGATCGTTTATGTATCATATGTCGGATAATAAATAGATTTTAGCCATACATATGATAATACTAAGATAGTTATTGATATAGTGAATTTTTATATGCATGTCAAATTCTTCTGCTTAGTAGAGTCAAAAATTTTGTTATTTCAACTTATTGTTGATTTGTAAACAATTATAACGTAGATGCTATTTCTAATAATTTTTTTTCATAATTTTTTTTCATACTTTTCTTTTAAGTATGTTATACGTTATGTTTTCAGTACAATAGCATGAAGCAATTTGCCATTTTAAAGTAAAAAATAACTAAATACGAAGCAAAGTTTTTTTCTCTTTTGTAGTATTTTGTTTATAAATGGATTTTTGTGGCAATATTGAATGTGTAGGAGATGTAAGTGCAAATTACCAATATATCACTTGAAGTGGTCAGAGTAAAGAATATTTGGTACGTTATTCCGCGAAACATTTTGGCCTCTAATGTGGATAAGGTTTGAGTGTCGAACGCGGGAAGCCGTGAATTGGCGAGAAACAGGTTGAGAGTTTATACTGCTAATTACCAAAATGCCATCATACTATCTGCTATAATCAATAGGTTTACATATTAGGAAGATGCGGTCTCGTTGACGTGAATTTCGGCTGCAGCGTTGACTTCAAATGCAACTGCATTTTCCTCGAAGTTGCCACCAAGGATCAGGTGTTAGGTACTCAACACCAAACATCTGCAGTGGGTGCCTCTGCACTTGGGTGGTTCACTTTCACTCACTGGATCTCTTGCAAGAAAGAGAAGCTGGATGAAAAAAGTTTGTTCGAACAAACTCTGACGGCAAAAACAACGTAGTACAATTAACATTTGTTAAGAATAATATTGCACTCGATTGTACATCTGTTGGTTATTGTGTGAAACATTCCTACCATTAATTATAACAAATTAATTTTGAACTTATGATGAGGTTGTGGGTTTCACAATCATATTTTAATGCAACCCTGAACTTGAGTCTTTATGTAGGTCGACAACTGAGATATGCTAAATTTAGGTTGTGCTGATTCGATGTAAGTCTGAAAATAAAGTATTAGCTTTGGAAACACTCACTCACTCACACACCCACACCCACTCTCTCTCTCTCTCTCTCTCTCTCTCTCTCTCTGTGTGTGTGTGTGTGTTTGAGCTCTGTGTGTGTGTGTGTCTGTGTGTGTTTGAGCTCGGGGAGGGGGAGGAATCCCTTGTCCTCCTCTCATCCCCTCCCACCACCAATGTGTGTGGTGGTTTATTCGTCGGCAAAGTTGACGAGAGGAAAAGAAGAGCCGCGCCACCTTTGCGTGCGGTGATTTGAACGTCGGCGAAGTCAACGAAACGAGTAGAAGAGGCTAACCCTCTCTTTTTTGGGAAAACAACGATGCTCACAAGATGGGGCACGGTTGACTCGCTGGTGAACAACATCACCGTCATGCATTCACCGGCGAGTGGTAGAAATTGAGATGGGAGATGGGTTCGCCGGTGAATGATAGAAATTGAGTTGGTTCGCCGGCGAATGATAGAAGTTGAGATGGGTTCGCTGTCAAAGGAGATGAACATGCATTCAAGACATGGTGAGTTCGAGCTCGACATCGCCAAAGTTGATCTTGAGGGCTTCACTGGAGTTTTCACCGAATTAGATGTCGGAGAACACCTGAGGAGCTTTGGTGTGGATTGTCAATGGCCGGAGGCGTACATGGTGATCTCGAGGGTCGGTCGGTGGTGCAAGTTTGAGAGTTGAATGGATTTTGAATTTTGATTTGGTGGTGGACCGTCACCATCAAGATTAGGATTTGATTTTTGATTTTTGATTTTCAAATTTTGAATCTATTTGCATGGAAAATATTTTGAATTTAAAATTGGTGGTGGATGTCGTCGTCAAGATTGGGATTTGATTTTCAAAATTTGAATCAATTTGCAGTGTGGTCCCACATTTTTTTCAATCTCAAATTTGAATTGGATTTTCAAATTTGAAATATGATGTCTTGATAAAGGGGTGGACAGCTGCATGGTATTTGACTCCTTACTAGGTGGGCCGATTGTCAGAGTAGTTACAATTGTTAGAGATGAGTGAGTTGTGGCCAATTGTGTTTGACATATGAGTCGTCGGAGCAGCGATTGATAGGAGCATATGTAGATTGATGTTGGTGAATGTGCGAGTCATCACCGTTGTGGCTGACAAAAAGACGACGTTGTTATGGTAGATGTGCGAGTGATCGACATGGTGGTTTGATGTACGAGTTGTGGCTATTGAGATAGATGTGCAAGTCGTCACTGTTGTGGTGGTTGTGTGAGTCGGCGCAATTTTGGGGGGATGTGTAAGTCATTACCGTGGTGAGAAGTGTGGAATCGTTGCATATTGGGCAAGTGTCATGGGGTGGCGTTCAGGGGAGCATCATCGAAATGGTGAACGGGCAAGCTGTCACCGTGGTGGTGAATGGGCAGGTCGTTTTCGGGGTAGAAAGGGGTAAGTCGTCACCAGAGGAGTGTAAAGGCAAGTTGTCGTCAGAGTAGTGAACATCCAAGTTGTCTCCAGAGTCTTGTACGAGCGAGTCGTTACCAAATGGTGTACGGGGAGTCGTCACCAGAGTGGTGTACGGGTGAGTTGTAATTGTTATGGTTGATCAACGAGTCATCACTAGTGTGATTGATAGAGGCTTTTCTTGCATGAATATGTTGCACGCTTTTTTTTTGCTACAATTGCAGAGAACGACAAGTGAAATTTGTAGTTTTGGTTTTAGTTTTGGTTTTGTAATTTTATTTTCCGATGTTCCTTTTTTTAAGAACATCTGTGATGATGTAATTTTTTCCGCTATATACTAATAAGGAACATGGGGATAATTTCCACATTTTTACTATAAAAAAAAATACTCGTTCAGCATTAATTTGAATATACAAGTATAGTGTTTAAATAGTAACTCGTTTAGAAAGTAGTAGTATATGTAGCTGATTAAGCATGATAAAGTCTTCACTAGTATGAGGATAGGTGTCACGTTGTGAGCGGTACAATGCAGCACAAGAGCATACCATTCCCCCGATGGCGACAGCTCGAGTCAACTGTAGAAGGAAGGTCAAATCACCACTTCACTGTACAATCGAAATGGAGGTATTTTGAAGAATGTGACAGTTGCGAACATGGGTGGTGTTGAAGCAAGGAGCCCACAAGATGGAGGAATTTTGACGCTGTCTAGAGCAGAGTTCGAGGAGAGCGTCAGGCTGGCTGTAAGGGATTTAGTAACGAGTGGTAATGGGCTGGGCCAGCATAAGGAATCTGATATTGGGCTTTCAAATGCAAACTCAATTAATCTTATGGATGTTTTGGAAGTTGGCCAGTCTAGCAAAGCAGTAGAGTATGTTTTAAATCATATTGGGCTACCACATACTGTTATTAATTCAGAAGAAACTGAAATCAAGGTGCTGAATAATGAGGAGTCTAGAGCAAGTGAAGAAAGCAAGTGGCTACTAGAAGATGGAGATCCTGATGTCACGCCCCGCTTCCCAAAAACACGGAATACGAGTGCGTAACGAAGCCCAGTGAATAATTTTGATATCATTCATAAGCTGTAGGATCGACTCAGCATCACAACAAGAATATAACAAGAGATATATATAACCAAGCATGCATGAAAAGTTTATTAGCAACAAAAAACAATGAAACAATAATAATATCCAAATAGTTTTCAAGTCTGGATCAAATGCAAAACTCGGGAACAAAAGCCCGTTACAAGATTCATACAGTAGAAGAAATAAATAACTTAAGGAAAACAAATATTTAAACAAGTACTTGCTCCAAGCGAAGCCTAAAATGTTTGCTCACCAATTTCAGCAGGCAGCTCGTCTCCAGAGTCTGTTTAATAATTACAAAAAGGAAAAAATAGAGAAAACAAGAGAAAACTTCCTTAGTGCAAGTTGGGGCCACAAATAGTAAAAACAAGTACAAGAAACATGGAACAAAATTTGGAATCAAGAATATAATAGGGATGCAACAAGTAGTGGGAATTCGAGAACTAACTAGCAAGAAGGAAAACTCAAGAGATCAGGTTGGGTAACAAATACTAATAGTAAATTAAGTGACTAGTGCCATATAAGAGTATCCAACATCAAGTGACAGGTATCAAGTAAAAGTGTCAGGTAACAAGTCTCAAGTCTAGTGTCAAGTTGCAAGTCTCAAGTCTAGTGTCAAGTAGCAAGTCCTAAGTCTAGTGTCAAGTTGTCAAGTACAAGTATCAAGTCACAAGTGTCGAGTATTATATTCAAATATCAAGTCTCATGTATCATGTCATCAAGTAACAAGTAAGCATGTATCAAGTTCGAGTTTTATGTGTCAAGTCTTGTAGTTATTACTATCTAGGTAGCACTTCATGCATCCATCTTTTTACTACATGGTTGCTACAATCAATGCAATTTTGTTTAGGCCTAGTAATGGATTTTATAGGACAGCGTGCTCAGGTATCAAGTATCAAGCAAGCACGGTTCATGAATACGAAAATAAATAACAAGTTCACGAAGCGAGTCCGTGAATACTAACAAGTTCAAGAACCACAAAGTGGGTTCATGAATACAACAAGTTCATGAGCCAAGTAACTGGCTCCATGAATACGTCAAGGTGCAACAAGTTCATGAACTGAGTACTGAGAAACATGGGCCCCCTTCCGAGTATACTTACCTATATTGTCCACTACTATGGTCTTTCCCTTAAACTCCGGCTTGTTACTTTTATTATTATTATTAACCCAGCATGAAAGTGTGCAAAACAAATCAAGAAATCATAATTATGGACATGGAACAAGTTTAAGATATTTATATAGCATATTCGAGGGTCAACACGAATAAGAATATCACGAATAACGAAAATTTCAAATCTGGACAGCACGACGTTGCTGCACCAAAACTGCGATTCCCGTTGCTACGAGATAGCAAATATAGATCTATCAGAATATCTAGAAACTAGACTCCTGCCCAGTTTCAACGCATATAATTAAGGTACATAAAAGTGGTGGAAGCATATGTCAAAACAGCAAATCATACAGCTTTTGTGTTCAGCCAGAATTCGTGAATCCGAGTTTATACTTGTGAAACAGAGTTGAAACATAATTAATTAATTCTGAGATAATTTGGGGATGTTCTCTAAGGTATCCAACAATAGCATGTAAAATTTCAAGTCAATTTCTTACTATTAACCAAGTTAAATTAATTTGCAAACTAAAAAAGTGCAGCAGTTTTGTGAATCCGTGACTACCGACACAGTTACAGTAAAACTGCGATATCTCCTAAACCGTAACTCAGAATCTAGAAATTCTGGATGCTCTAGACATCTAGACATCTAGGGATACATTTACTATTCGGGGCTCAGGTTCAGATTCTGATTTTAAAGGGATCAAAACAGCAAGTAAAGTTCAGGACAACAACATGTATGAATGTCTTTCTTGTATAAGTTGCATGATAATTGGTTGTTATGAGTCTAGATTAATGTGTGATACAAATGCGGGTGTAGTGGTTATCAAATCAGCAAGCAACATCTATTTCTCAACTCAAATGGGTGCAAGATCATCACATACAAGATACAACACACATCAATAAATCTAGGATTTCTTAATTTCATGTATTCATGTGACTAGGAGATAAAATGAGTCCAAGTAATTTTTAATTATAACAACGAAGGTGTTGTGACTCTTAAGATTAAGGAATCGACGATAAAAATTCAAGATCGATAATTGATAAGATAAGAAGGAGTCACAACTACAAACTATTTGCGGTATTTTCAAATTAACGCTTGTACTAGAACAAAAATTTGTACAAGATGAATACTTGCCTTGATTGGATGAGGGCGTTAATCAATGATCGAGATTGGATGGATCAGATCGGTGCGGATCTTGATGGAAGATTAAGATCAAGACAATTGGACGGCTGGATCTGCTTTGATCTGAGCTGAAGATCACGATCGGATGGACGACTGAAATCTGATCTGGCTGTGGAGATCAGATCTGATCAAGATCGGACCTTGATCAAATCCGATGGCTGAGATTCAATCCCAACTCCTTCTTCTTCTTCACCAAAACAGCCAGGGAGTGAGCATGAGAGAGGGCAGCGACGGTACTGCAGCGAGCGGCGAGGCAGCTACTGCGCGAGGCTCGCGACGACGGGAAGGTCAACGACAGCGACTGGCGGCGCAACGTTGAGGAGCGACGTAGCGATGGGGTGAAGCTAGCGAGCTTTGTTTCTCGAGTTCGAAAATAGGAGAGGAGAGCGGAGGAATGTGTTCGGGTGTTGGAGGCGATGATGGTGGCGGCGAGGTGCTGGGGTTGTGATGGTGGAAAGGGAGCGAAGGTGAGGTGGCGAGAGGTGGAGAGTTGGGTAATGGCAAAATGGGAGTTGAGTTCGATGGGTCGGAGGCAAGGGTGGCGGTGATTGCGGGGTTGACGAGGAGAGGGAGGTGGTAGGGAAATGGCGACGGAAAGGGAACATGGGGGCAATCGAGAGGTAGAAGGAGACAAGAGAGAGAAGTGGCTGGGTGGTTAGGGGTTTAACAGTGATTTAGGTTAGGGTTAGGGGTTAAATAGCTAGGGTTTTGGGTTAATGGGTATGTGGGTATCGGGTTTGAGGGGGATCCAGCTGGAGATTTGATCAAAATTCATTAAAAATAGGGAAAAAGAGATATATGGAATGAATAGTCAATTTCTATACGAAGAACGACACAAAAGAGCAGAATGAACAATATAATTGAATTAGATATTGGCACAAAAAATTGAGTTGAAACCAAAGAAGAGATTTTATTCGAACCGGAACAAAATATAGAATCTCAATTTGAATACAAAATACCAGGAATGAAAATATAGTAGAAAAATTACAGATACGGGAAATAGGAGTTACAAATCCTACCCACCTTACACAAAAATTTCGTCCTCGAAATTTGCTTAGGCGGTGCATAGGACAAGGTAAAAGCAACTTGGGAAAGGGTAACAAAACAGGGATCCAAATAAAGGTCAAATTGGTGGCAATACCAAGATAAGAAAGAGATTGATAACAATGATGTCAGGCGGAATGCATGGAAGAAAATAGACAATATCGGAAGGAAGAAACAACATAAGGTAACCAAGGGAGAAGGGAGCGGGTAGAACTTGAATCAAAGAGAGAATTGATAGAGAAGAATTGAATTAAATAATGAATGAGTGCATGATAGCAAAATGGAATGCAAGAAAGAAATAACCGGTATCAAAATGAAGAAGAAACAACACAAGACTTGCAAGATTACAAAGCAAAGAGATAAAGGAATAGATAGAGCTGGAATCGAAGAAAGGATGAACAAGGAAGAGATGAACCAAGAAATGAGTCAACATATGAGAACAAATGCAATAGATAGGGGATAGCAAACAATGCAAGGAAGGAGAAGCAACAATAGGATCCTGGGACCTGGGAGTTATGGGCCCACCACGCTTCCGCTGTGACACTCTGATGGTGCCGTTGTAGACCACGTGACACTAGCCGACGATCCGAGCAGAAAGAAAATAATGAGGCACCAAGATCAAAGAGAATATGGGCTCCAAATAGAGATAAACAATAATGTAAAGTGAATATAAAGCTTTAGCTTCAATCTAAAAAAAAATTAAAAGATATAATACAGATTAAAACTAATGGTTTTAACAGAAATAATAACAACAAATATCAATGATAATAATATCAATAGTAATAGAATAATAATAACAATGATAATAATAAAATTAGTAATAATAATAACAAAATAATAACAATAACAATAATAATAACAGAAATCAAAATCATCATAATCATACAGGTAATAATAATAATATAATATAATAAAAATATCAAAAATAATGACAATACATACATGGCAGTGTTGGACTTAACATATTCATGAAAATAATGCAGTAATAATAGAAATAATAATAGCATTAAAAATAACAACAACAATAATAAAAGTAATAGTAATAATGGTAATAATATCAACAATAATAAATAGCAGTAATAATAATAGCAAAAATAATAACAACAATAATAATAACAGCAATAGTAATAATAATAATAATAACTGATATGGCTAAAAATGGGGTTAAATAGGAACCGTCCAAATTGGCACGAATCTTGAAGCCTAGGGGTAAAACGATAATTTCACCTACCAACGGGTCTGAAGCGGGTACTGGTTATCTTCCCCGAAGACCCACTTACCCGCAAACGGATCCACCTCAACTGGGTGCGGGTTTCAACCCGCAGCAAACCCGGACCAGAAGGGATAGAATTAGGGTTTCTGGTTAAATCCTAATCAACGGTCCTGATTCATATCCATCCCTTCACTGGGGATTAGGGATTACATTTCTTATCTAACCACAGGGGGATTACATTCCTAATCTGATCCCAGCGGCGTTTATGAATACCCCCCATCCATCTCCATTAAGAGGTAATCAATCTTTCTCCAGTTTTTGCGCTCTTTCATAATCTTTCCTGATTACTGACTTGAGCGTCGGAGGGTGCGTCGCCGGGAACAACCCCGGTGTCTCGCACTTTTTGCAGGTGTACGGCAGGAGTCGACGTCAAACTCCGACGGAACAGGTATACAGGTTTACTATTCAGTTTCCCTAAGAATCTACAAATACTATCTGTTTGCCCCCACACCAAATTTAGCGGTAACAGATTGGCGCCGTCTGTGGGAAACTAACGAATAGCAACCTCCCCTCTTCCCGTTGGACAGATCTTCTCCAGCCATGCCTCCTAGGAAAGTCAGATCAAGAGGGTCCAACAGAGGACCCAACCCCGATCAGCAGCAAGAAATTTCCATCCAGCCTACTCAACAGCAGGGGCAACTTCCAACTCCAGCGGAAGACCCGCTTCAACAGGACCTTCCTCCTCCTCCTCCGAATCAGCCACCTCCCAAGGGTCCTAACCCTCAGAAACAACCTCTTCACCAGGACCACGTCTCCATCCACCATGCCTCTTCGGACTCTATGGCCTCCCATCATCCCCGAGCTTCCGGTCTCCACAACACCGCCCTCAACCGGCAGAAGGATGAGGATCTTCGCCACCATCTGGATGAAAAGCGGGCCCAAGAGGGAACCTCCCGCCAACACCGTCCGGATGAGCGGTCTCCTCGCCGCCGAGAATACAGAAGGTCCCCTATCCGAAGGGGGCGGAGAGAGTCCCCCCGAGCATTACCGAAGAAGGCCACACTCCCCTGCAGGTCGGCAACAGCCTAGGAACGATGAGGCACCCATCACTCGTGCCGAGTTCCAGCAGTTCCAAGCGACCGTCCTATAAGCTCTCAATCTCCGGCCCAACACCAATGCACCCAAGATTCCCTCTCCTCCTCCGGTCCGAAGTCCTCGCCGATGGTCCCCATCTCCTCCTCCAGCTCCCAGCAACTCCCGGCATGAGAAAAGTCCTCGCCGCTCCAGGGACTACCGTCGTCGTAGCCCCCGCTCTCCCTCGTACGAAGACGATTCTAGAGGCTCAGCTGATTACCGTCGAAGGGACGATGCCGTGTACCGCCATCTCCATGAAATGGAGAGGCGCTTGGGTCAGTTAGACCGAGAACAAGAACTTAGAGGAAGGACCCTTCGTCCTAGCAGGCCTCCTTTCTTCCGAACCATAATGGATGCACCTGTGCCAATCGGCTTCAAACCCCCTCAATTTGAGACCTACTCCGGGGAGACCGACCCCGTCGATCACATCGAGAGCTTCCAGACCCTAATGCTCATCCACCAAGCATCCGATGCTCTGCTCTGTAAAACCTTCCCTGCAACTCTCAAGGGTCCAGCTCGGAATGGTACTCTCGCCTTGCCCCTCCTCAATATTCTCCTTCGAGCAATTCGAGACCCTGTTTGTCACCCATTTTGTAAGTAGCCGAAGAACTGAGAAGACCAGCATCTCGCTACTGTACCTCCACCAGAAGAAGGGTGAGAAGTTAAGAGACTATGTGAAGAGGTTCACGGCTGAAGTCCGGTCTATAGCATCCTTCGACCAGTCGGTCGCTGCGGCAGCATTTCAATCTAATGTCCTCAATGCCAACCTCCGCTCCTCCCTCGCCAAGAAGCCCCCACAGAACTTTTCCAACCTCCTCCTCCGAAGCGAAAAGTACATTCGGGCCGAAGAAGCCTTGCACCGCCCCAACTTGGAGGGGTCTTCCGCTGGGTTTAAGAGGAAGGGAACAGAAGATGAAGGAGCAAAGAAGCTCCAGAAGGATAATGCCGACCAACGCCGACCTCCCCTCAGATTCGAGAAATTTACTTCTCTCACCACCATCGTCTCTACCATCTTGATGGAAGTTGAGAAAGAAAGAATCATACCCCCTGCTCCAAAAATGAACACCCCCGGCAAAAGAAGGGATAAGGACAAATGGTGCCGTTATCATCGGGACCACGGCCACGACACCAACGATTGTCGGGCCTTGAAGAATGAGATAGAAGCCCTCATCCAGAGGGGGCAGCTGACCAGGTTCGTAAGAAAGGACCGAGCCGAACTTCTTTCCCCGCCTCGGGGGGCTAACATGCGTCCGGAACGAGAAGAGATGCCCGACTTCGAGGAAGAGCGAGTCCTCCACCTCATTCATGGGGGCCCAATAGGGGGCTCCTCAAACTCCTCTCGGAAGGCATTTATAAGAGAAGTCAACTCGGTCCGAGCCACCCCTCCTTCCAAGGGCCTCGGAGTGCCTGTCACGTTATTAGACGAAGATCTTGAAGGTGTCCGCACCCCTCATTGTGACGCACTCGTCATCAGCCTCCACATTGCGAACTTCAAAGTGGAGAGGATCCTGGTAGACAACGGCAGCTCCGTTAACATCCTCTTCCTCGCTGCTTTCAAAGGTCTAAAGCTCTCCCGAGATAGACTCAAGCCCGCCGGATACACGCTCCATGGGTTCACGGGAGTGCTAGTGACTATCGAAGGGGTAATCACCCTCGACGTAACCGCTGGCAAAACTCCTACTACCCGAACGGAGGCGATGGATTTTATGATTGTGGATGTCCCTGCAACCTACAATGTCATTCTAGGCCGACCCGGCCTAGCGGCTCTGGAAGCCGTTCCTTCAGCATACCAACTTAAGATGAAATTTTCCACTCGGGCCGGAGTAGGGGAGGTAAGGGGCAATCAGGAAACGGCCCGTAAGTGTTACATGACCTCTACCCTCGGACTAGTCCTCTCCTTAGAAACTCTAAAAATCCCCCAAGATGCTGCTCGACCGACGTCCGAGCCGGTGGATGAGTTGGAGGAAGTACTCTTCTCTGAGCAGGATCCAACTCGCAAGTTCTTTGTTAGCAAGACCCTCCCGTCCGCCCTATGCTCGGATATTGTACAGAGCATCCGAAGGAACCAAGACCTCTTCGCTTGGTCAGCTACAGACATGCCCGGAATTTCCGAAGAGCTCCTACTCCACCACCTCAGCATTGTTCCGGGGTCCAAACCGGTTCAGCAGAAGAGGCACAAGTTTACCCCCGAGCACCAGCTAGCTATTAAAGAGGAGGTGGACAAGCTCTTGAAGGCCCGGTTCATACAAGAGGTGAACTATCCCAAGTGGTTGTCAAATGTAGTAATGGTGAAGAAGTCCAATGGGACTTAGAGGATTTGTATTGATTTTACTGATCTCAACAAGGCCTGCCCCATGGATCCCTTCCCTCTTCCGAGTATTGACACTTTGATTGATGCCACCTCAGGACATGAACTCCTCAGCTTCATGGATGCCTTCTCAGGCTACAACCAGATCCGGATGTTCCCCCCGGATATCCCAAAGACATCATTCGTGACCGATCAGGGCCTCTATTGCTACAGGGTTATGCCCTTCGGTCTGAAGAACGCAGGAGCCACATATCAATGCCTCGTCAACAAGGTTTTCCAAGCCCAAATCGGCCGTAATATGGAGGTATACGTTGACGACATGCTTATAAAGAGCATCCGAGGTGCAGATCATGTGACCGACCTCCAAGAAGCGTTTGACGTTCTGAGAAAGCACAGCATGAGACTCAATCCAAACAAGCGTGCGTTCGGAGTCTCTTTAGGGAAGTTCCTCGGCTTCATGGTTAGCCAACAAGGAATTGAAGCAAACCCTGAGAAAATCAAAGCCATATTAGACATGGCCCCTCCCAAAAATGTTAAGGAAGTCCAGAGGTTAACAGGCCGCTTAGCCGCCATTGGGCGCTTTCTCTCGAAGTCCGGGGAGAAATGCCTCCCTTTCTTCAAGGCCCTCAGAGGGGCTAAAGGTTTCGAATGGGGGCAGCATCAACAGGAGTCCTTCGACCAGCTCAAGGCTTACCTCGTCAATCCCCCTCTCCTCAGCAAACCGATCCCTGGTGAACCCCTCTACCTCTACCTGGCAGCCTCTGAGCAGACCCTCAGTGTAGTTTTAGTGAGGGAAGAAGACCGGGCTCAGAAGCCCATCTACTATGTGAGCAAGGTGCTTCGGGACGCCGAGCTCCGATACCCGAAGATAGAAAAGATGGCTTATGCCCTGGTGATGGCCGCGAGAAAGCTTCGACCTTATTTTCTGTCCCATTCGATGGTCGTTCTTACCGACCAGCCGCTGAAGCAGGTCCTCCACAAGCCGGAGACCTCGGGCCGCCCTATGAAGTGGTCTATTGAGCTGAGCCAGCATGATATAACTTATTAGCCTCGGACTGCGATCAAGGCTCAGGCCTTAGCAGAATTCATAGTTGAGAGCACCATCCCCGAGTCCAGCCAAACAGTGAAGGGACCACCCGTCTGGTCGGTTTATGTGGACGGATCCTCCTGCAATGAGGGAAGCGGGGCAGGAATCATTCTGGCAGGCCCAGATGATTTCATCCTCCAATACTCCCTCCGTATAAACTTCAAAGTCTCGAAAAACGAAGCTGAATACGAGGCACTCATAGCCAGCCTTGGAATGGCCCGAAATGCAGGGGTGCAGCGCCTCTGGATCTTCAGCGACTCTCAGCTAGTCGTGAATCAAGTTCTCGGCGAGTACGAAGCACGTGATGACAAGATGGTTAAGTACTTTAGCCAAAGTCAAGAACCTCATGGCACTGTTTGAAGAAGCCCTCATCCAAAGAATCTCCTGAGAAGAAAATGCTCAGGCCGATGCCCTCTCCAAACTAGCCTCCTCCTCCCTTCAAGGTCTCGAGCAGACCATTTTGATAGAAGTCCTTCTGAAGCCAAGCATAGAGGACGAAACTCCCGACTCTATAGAGACGTTGCCTGTCCTGCTCGAAGACAATTGGATGAAACCCTTCGTCGAATTCTTGAGCGACGGGCTCCTCCCCGAAGATCCTAAGGAAGCACGAAGAGTTAGAACCCGAGCCGAGCGTTACACACTAATCGGAGGTATCCTATATAAACGCTCCTTCATACAGGTAGACGGCCGGCGTTACCTGAGATGACTCTCCCCCGGGCAAGCCGACTACGCCCTGCAAGAACTTCATGAGGGCATTGGCGGGGCACACTCGGGGTCCAGAGCTCTTGCCCGCAAAGTGTTGAATTACGGATATTTCTGGCCCACTCTCTTACGAGACGCCGAACAACACGTTCGGCAATGTAGCTCCTGTCAGAAGTACGCCGACATCCGATGCCTACCACAAGCTCCACTCACTTCCCTATCAAGTCCGATCCCCTTTGCAATGTGGGGGATGGATTTACTAGGGCCATTCCCGCCAGCTCCCGAACAGTTCAAATTCTTAGTCGTGGCGATCGACTACTTCTCGAAATGGATAGAGGCCGAGCCCTTGGCCACGATCACCGAGAACAAGGTTGTTCAGTTCTTTTGGAAGAACTTTATCTGCCGATTCGGCGTCCTTAGGGTCCTGATAACAGACAACGGAACACAGTTCACCGGGGCTGCCTTCCAAGCTCTATGCGAAGACCTTGCCATCTAGCACCGGTTCTCCTCCGTTTCTCACCACCAGTCAAATGGCCAAGCCGAAAATGCTAACCGACAGATCCTCTCCGGCATTAAGAAGAGGTTAGATAAGTGTTCCAAAGGCTTATGGGTCGATCAGCTTCCCAACGTGCTGTGGAACTACCGCACCACAAAACGGACCCCCACAGGAGAAAGCCCATTCAATCTCACCTATGGGTCCGAGGCCATCATCCCCCTAGAAGTCGGAATACCCTCTCCTCGTCTATTTGCTTATGAAGAAGAGCAAAACGCCAGAGACCTCCGAGCCAGTCTTGACCTGATAGACGAAATCCGAGAAAGAGCTGCCATTCGTCAGCAAAGCTACCGAAGAAGGATCGAGTTGGCATACAACAAGAAAGTCCGCCCCACGGATCTCAAAGAAGGGGACCTGGTCCTCCGAAAGTTGGCCATCTCATTCCCAGGTCAGAAGAGCAAATTGGCCCCAAATTGGGAGGAACCTTACAGGATCGCCAAAGTGGTCCGTCCCGGCACATACAGATTAGAAGATCTTGAAGGCGGGGAGATCTCCAGGACTTGGAATGCCGACCATCTCTTAAAATACCAAGAGAGAGCACCAACGCCTCTCTAAGTATTTCGAGATGTCGAACCGTTCCTCTCCTATTACTTGTAATGTTTTCTTTTCTTTTATTTCACTCTTGTAATAACGGCAACTTTAGAAGCAGCCGACCCTTAGTCATCAATAAGAGCTTTTTTTATACTTTACTTGTAAAAATTGTTCACATCCCTCTGCCTTCACTCTTCACTCTAACGACGGTTCCGGAGTCTAACACTTGGCTCGATTCTACTCCGCGAGCTCGCTTCTAAGCGGGCCAGGAGTGGGTTGCCATTTGGAATTGCTCCCACGACCGTTGAACTCTAACGATGGTTCCGGAGTCCAACACTTGGCTCGATTCTACTCCGCGAGCTCGCTTCCAAGAGGGCCAGGAGTGGGTCGCCATTCAGAATTGCTCCCACGACCGTTGAACTCTAACAATGGTTCCGGAGTCCAATACTTGGCTCGATTCCACTCCGCAAGCTTGCTTCTAAGCGGGCTAGGAGTGGGTCGCCATTCGGAATTGCTCCCACGACCGTTGAACTCTAACGATGGTTCCGGAGTCCAACACTTGGCTCGATTCCACTCCGCAAGCTCGCCTCTAAGTGGGCTAGGAGTGGGTCGCCATTCGGAATTGCTCCCACGACCGATGAACTCTAATGATGGTTCCGGAGTCCAACACTTGGCTCGATTCCACTCTGCAAGCTCGCTTCTAAGTGGGCTAGGAGTGGGTCGCCATTCGGAATTGCTCCTACGACCTTTGAACTCTAACGATGGTTCCGGAGTCCAACACTTGGCTCGATTCCACTCCGCAAGCTCGCCTCTAAGTGGACTAGGAGTGGGTCGCCATTCGGAATTGCTCCCACGACCGATGAACTCTAACGATGGTTCCGGAGTCCAACACTTGGCTCGATTCCACTCTGCAAGCTCGCTTCTAAGTGGGCTAGGAGTGGGTCGCCATTCGGAATTGCTCCCACGACCGTTGAACTCTAACGATGGTTCCAGAGTCCAACTTGGCTCGATTCTACCTCGCAAGTTCGTTCCTATGCGAGATAGAAGTAGTTCGCAAGTCGGAGTTGCTCCCACAACCGTCGAACTACTCCTACGATGGTCAGCGAGTCCACTATTAGGTAAGGCTCGACTCGTCTCGCAAGTTCGCAAGATTAGGAGACCGAAGCGCTGCTCGGCACCACTGACCGAACGCTCATGTCGCCGAACCGCGAACGAACAAGAGGCCGGCTCAGGGACCTCGACGCGATGAACACAGTCACAAACAAAACGACTACACAAAGCTACAAAGGACATACAAGTTCAAGAGAGAAATGTTATTAATAATTAGCATACAATGCAAAGCGACTCTTCCATACAACAAGGTTACAAGGCCTTAAAGTACAAAAATTACAAGGCCGGCCCACTACACTTGGCTTTGAAAACGATCATCAGTGTCTCGTTCGGTCGTCAGTTTGGCAACCTCGGCTGTCAGTCCCTCTCCCTCTGTCTAGAGCTCCGCCTCTACAGTCTGCAAGTGACGGATCTCAGAAAGCAGATCGTCCCTCTCCGTTGTTATTTTCGACAAATTGGGCCGAACGCACTGGATCCGAAAGGCGTTGCTAAAAGTGGTCGGCGAACCTTCGTCCTCTCCAATGGGGGTCATCTCGGCGATCCTGCTCTCCTGACGCCGGATCTCGATGTCTCGCCGACCTAGGATGAGCTGAAGATGGTTTCGCTCGCTTTCGGCTCGGTGCAATCCCAGCTCGACTTCATAGAGCCGCTCTCGGCACCTTGCCAAGCACAGCCTCGTCACCCCCGAGCCTACCTCGGCTCGAGCGTGGTCATCCGAGCGAGTGGGCTCGACGTCCTGAGCTACCGCTTCGAGCTAACAAGAAGAAGAGACAAACAACAAAAGTTCAAACATTGCCGAAGTCCAACACATGAAGCCAATATTCCCTACGCAACATCAGAAGCAAAGCAAAGGTCTTTATTCAAATAAAGTAGCTCTACATACAACTAAACCGACGCTACAGCAGAGTTTTACAATAACTTAAAGGAACATAATACAACTTGGTTAGTGCCTCTTCGGAAGGGGAGCGCTCCGGTTCAAGGAAATGCGGGGGCGACGACGCCTCACCTCCGAGCTCGATTCCAAACCAGCGAAGCGAGACTCCCCTCCGCCGCTAACTCTAACTGTGGCACCAACTGAGGCACCGCTAGACGAGACAACTACGCCACTCTGAGCATCAACAGGACTCCGCCTCACCGTAGGCAAACGAGTCGCAAGTTCGTAGAAGGTAATCCCTCTCTCGCGCTCTTCGCGAGTACACGACGTACTACGATAATTCTATCTCTCAGAACTTCGTCCTGTGTCGACATCTTCAACCGAGGAGGTCTTGACGAGCCCGCAACATTGGCACTATCGGTCGCAAGACGTCGATAATGGGTGACCTCGATCCCCCTGTCTATCGTAATCCTCCTAAGCTTGTCAATCTTGGCCAGCAACTCTTGGCGCTCGGATGACAACTTTTCCAACTCGGAAGCTAACTTCTCTTCTTTCGCTGAATGTTCTTTCTCCGTTACCTCCAAGTGACGGATCTCAGCCAAGAGCTCGCTATTCTTTTGCTTGACAACAAAAAGCTCCTTACGAAGCCCCTCTGTCTCACCTTCGAGACGAGAAGCATGGGGTTGCTTCCGTAGTTGCTTCAACTCACGGCAATACCCCCTTGCAGCTGCTTTTATCTTCTCCAGCTTCAAGAGCATATAAAACCGCCTCTCTCGGCTATGAGAAAGCGCTCGCTTCGTTTCTTTTAGCTCCTTACGAAGATACGAAACCTCCGTGATCGGACCAAACTTCACCTGAAAAGCAAAGATAAATCCGATGCCCAACACTTGGAGAATTTTTGCAACTAGTCAGACATAAAATCCGAGGTCCAACACTTGGAGATTTTTTGGCCAAACAAAAAGTGTTTTCATTCAAAACTCAAAACGCATTACAGGAGCGGTGGCCAGTCTGCAGTCAGGCTTACACATAGGAAAAAAAAAAGAAGACTAAAGACACAACCAAGTCAGGGGTCGACGTTTTTGTCGCTCGGGTCTTCCGACCCCCCGACGATCCCCATGTCCTCGTCCACGTCCTTGTCCTCGGAGTCGTCTTCCTCCTCACCCTCGGCCTCTGTCTCGCCCGTGCCTTCGACACCGTCGGCCTGTCCCTCGGGGCCGAGCATTGCCGAGGGAAGCTCCTCCTCCTCCACGGGGTCGTAGAAGTGGTAGGAGGACGTGTCGAACCTCGGGTTCCGAGCGGCGATATGATGCAGGGCTCGGCCGTACGCGTCCTCCATGTTTTTAAACATGTGCTGCTCGGCCTCCTGCTGGACAGCCCTCTTCGCCTTCGCCACCTTCGATTGGTGCTTGGCCCTGATCCTCTCGGTCTCCTTCCGATCTTTCTTCGCCTCCGACCGTGCTTCGGCTAGCTCCTCCTTAAGCGCGGCATTCTCCTTCTCCGAGGCCTCGAGCTTGGCTGCATAGCTTCGGCGAGCTTCGCCTCCAACCCTGCCACTTCGGCACCGCATTTTGCCGAGAGGAGTTGTAGCGCCCCGATTTCCATCACTGGGAAACCGTGACACGAGCCAAGACCTTTTCTTCAATTAGTCACAATACACAGAAAAACAGGAGAATTTAAAACTTTTTATTCAATACACAATGTGTTACAAGTCTGAATATTGTACAACTGTAATACCTTACAATAGAGTTACAATATTACCTTTACATTTCTAAGTATTACAACCTTCAACATCTTACATCAGAGTACTTCTCAACTAATGCATAATCAATACATATACTGCAGCGGAACTAAACATAACACTGACTCCTTGCTTTCCTTGCCTTGAGTCCTCCTGAATCTCGCCTTTGTACTTCGGCAATCCAGTACCTATGGAAGTAGGGACATCAGTATTCACTGACGCTTAAAGGCTGATCATATAGCAGCGAATCTCCCAAACAATATACAAAATATAGCAATGGTGTTGGTGTAGTTTAAGTGTTCGTGAGTGCTAAGACTAGACTCTAATGCGGTATTTAAAATAGAACTAGGACACTTCCTATTCTAATGTCAGCAAGTTTCCGAAAGCAACATGCAGCCCATACTACATGCGACTCCATCTCAAGCCGTTTCTCCATATATAGGGATTTGAACCCGCGTCATGAACTTCTAATTGTACTCAACCTGTTCCTGACACCTACACGTGGCTAATGAGGTTGCATATGTGGTCAAGTCCCACTACTGCATTTCGCCAGTGGTGTCTATGTTCGCCACTGCGACCCGGCCAACCAAACCTCTCTCCAAATAGACGAACCCAACGTATCGGGCGTCATTCCAAAATCAACTATAGGGTTTCGCAAGCGCAGGGTAGCACGAAGCCTACCCTGCGGCGCCCTCTGGGGTATCGCAAGCGCAGGACTGCACAATGCATCCTGTGGCACCCCCAGCCACGGCACCTCAGGAATTAACAGCGCGAGATACGCAACACGTGTCCTCAACTTGTGAGACGGCACCGTACGTATCCCTTTGACGGGAAGGTACAACCCAATACACCACCTATGATCTGCCTCAGGGGACGAGTTAGTGTAAGGGGCCCCCTACAACTGACTCCTCTCTCCCGGCAAAAGGGTTTAAGTAAACTGATCCTTGTAGGTCACTATCCTAATGATGTCCCTGACTCGAACAATCCTAGGGGTGACAATATTATAAACACAACATGCTAGGCCTTAAATTAGGCTTCGCAAGACAATTCTACTAGGCTGCTCAATCCTAGATTTACCAGATCCCTCAGGATCCGGTTCGTGGCTCATCGATCCAAGACTTGGCCGTGCGAATATACACGCATGCCGCTACCTTAGACTTGGATTCCGTCTATACTCCGGTCCTCGATCAACCTACCCTGGTTAAGATTCGACGGTATACAAGGAGTGACTCCTCCACAGTTCCTTAGGGTAGAAATCATATGTCTTGACGGTCGATAGACCTTAGGGTGGTAACCTCACCCTAAACGAGCACAACGAACTGTGTACTAGCTGACAAGCTATACACGAGTAACAACCACATACGAGCCAATAAGCTACGTATGAACAATAACTACCTACGAGCCAGGCGGGCCTCGTAGGAGATAACCACGTACATACCAGCCAAATAAGCCGCGTATGAGACCAACAGCTACGCACGGGCCGGTCGGGCCGCGTACGAGACAACAACCTTCATACGAGCCAACTAAGCTACGTATGAGACCAACAGCTACGCACGGGCCAGTCGAGCCGCGTACGAGACAACAACCTTTATACGAGCCAACTAAGCTACGTATGAGACCCACAGCTACATACGGGCTAGTCGAGCCACGTACGAGCGCAACCATGTGCAAACAACCATACAGGTAATCAATCATAGAAGCAACCAAATGTGCTTACTAACAAACTTGGTCATCTAATATTAGAAGCAACAGAGGGATCTACCAATAGTCTATGATTGGTATTCTACCAAGGAAGAATCCGAAGGAGACATAACAGCCTTTATCGGACTAACTATCATTAGTGGTCTTCCTAATCCTTATTACTTCAACCTATAGCGCCTTGAGTACGACGCACAATTGCAAGCATCTTCCTACGACAATCTAATCATATAACACAACCGCCATGATACTCCTATGTATGAATGTGATTAATGCTTGTGCTTTCATCGAGCTTAAGCATGAAAATCACTTACGACCTAGACATGAAGTCCACTATAGTCAAGCATAGGTTACAAATTGATCATGGAAGCTTACTACTTTATCATGACTAATCACCACAACCCAACTAGAATGAACAAGCAACATTCCAAGGCATAGTAGGTAGTTCTAACACTACTCCTACAATATTTTAAGCAAGTATTTGAACTTTAGCATGGTATAGAACACAACATAAAATCACTACAACTAACCATGGGTAGTTCCTTTACTCTAAGCATGAATATCATAGTATGGATATCCTTAACTTAACATGATCAATAATTAGCATGATACCTACTTACTTAGCATGAATCATGATCATCTACTAACATAGCATGAACAACCACTTATCTAAGCAGGGGTACCATGTAAACATGAGTATTCATATAACCTAGCATGGTATACAGCTTACTCATAATCTAAACTAGCATGACATACAACTTACTTACAATTAAGTTAGCATGGCATACAACTTTCTTGTAGTTAAACTAGCATGGCATATCTACAATTAAACTAACATGGTATGCAACTTTTCTACTATCATCCAAGCATGAATTTTTTATTAAGCATAAATAACTACTAAACATGAATGTTTTACTAAACATGGGTAACTACTAGTATGAACATTCAACATTCCTAAGTATATGTATATATACTTCTAATATGGTAAGTAATCTTATCATAGATCCTACAACATTCTAAGCATGAATGAGTGGATCTAAGCATGGTAGGAACTCTTAGATTGCATCCTACAACATTCCAAGCATAAATAGAATAATCTAAGCATGGTAGGAAACTCTTAGATTGTATCCTACAACGTTCTAAGCATAAATAGAATAATCTAAGCATGGTAGGAAACTCTTAGATTGTGTCCTACAACATTCTAAGCATAAATAGAATAATCTAAGCATGGTAGGAAACTCTTAGATTGTATCCTACAATATTCTAAGCATAAATAGAATAATCTAAGCATAGTAGGAAACTCTTAGATTGTGTCCTACAACATTCTAAGCATGAATGAGTGAATCTAAACATGGTAGGAAACTTTTGGATTGCATCCTACAACATTCTAAGCATAAATGAGTAGATCTAAACATGGTAGGAAACTCTTAGATTGAATCCTACAACATTTCAAGTATAAAAGCATGATAGGATATTTTTAGAAATAATCCTACAATCATTCTAAACATAAGGCATGGTAGGATATTTTTAGAAACAATCCTACAATATTCTAAACATGATAGGATATTTATAGAAGAAATCCTACAACTAACTAAGCATGAAAACATGGTAGGATATTTTTTTAGAAAAAGTCCTACAACATTCTAACATGAAATAGCATGATAGGATATTTTTAGAAAACATTCTACAACTAATTAAGCATGAAAATTGCTTCTAAATATTTTTAGAAGTGATCCTACAACATTTGAAGCATGAATATTGCTTCTAAATATTTTTAGAAGTGATCCTACAACATTTGAAGCATGAACCTTGCTTCTAAATATTTTTAGAAGTGATCCTACAACATTTGAAGCATGAACCTTGCTTCTAAATATTTTTAGAAGTGATCCTACAACATTTTACTACTACTACTACTCCTATTTTAATCAAAACATAACACACAATTATCCACTACTACTACTACTTCATTCTTATCAAGAACACAACATACAACTTACTACTACTACTACTTTATGGACATAAAACATCTATAATTACTTACTACATACTACTACTTTATTTAACCAACCATACTACTACTACTTTATTAATCAACATACTATTACTACTTTATTTAATCAACATGCTACTACTACCTCATTTAATCACATACTACTACTTTATATTTTAGCACACTACTACTTAGTTGCTTACTAGTCTTTATTATTACTAGTGATAAAGAAAAGATCATTTTTATTTTATTTTACTCTACAACTAGTAAATATGAAAGAAATGATCTCTTTTTATTATTTCTACAACTAGTGATCAAAAGAAGGGATCTTTTTAATATTTCTTTAACTAGTGATTAATAAAAAGAAAAGATCTTTTTAATCTACAACTAGTGATTAAAAGAAAAGATCATTTTTATTATTTCTACAACTAGTGATTAAAAGAAAGATCTTTTTAATAGCTACAACTAGTGATCAATAAAAAGAAAAGATCTTTTTAATCTACAACTAGTGTTTAGTAAAAAAGAAAGATCTTTTTAATTTTCTACAACTAGTGGTTAACAAAAAGATCTTTTTATACACTTATTATTATTAGTCCAATGTTTAATCAAAGTCCTACAACCCACAATGGTTGTAAAAAGTTCATGTGCTCATGTATGCCAAGTCCTACAAGTCCTACAACCAACAATGATTGTATGTTCAATGTCATATGCCATATGTGAATTTTAGTCCAATCAATAAACATAAACAACAACTACTATAATAAAGGTGTGATCTTTATGTGTTTTAGTAGGTTCTACTACTACTTTATTTCTTTTATTCATCATTCACAACCACAACATCACACCCATCAAAAACAAAAGAAACAAAACAAGAAGATAAGAAGAAGAAGTCAAACAACAAAACAAACAACCAAACAAACAAACAATCAAACAAAGAAGTGTGAAGAAACCCCCACCTTAGTATCTATTGGAAGGACTTGCTTGCTAATCCTTCTCCTTCCCCTAGCTTTTTAGAAAACTTCTATCAACCTACAAAACAAAACTCTCAAGTTAATTCTTTGGTTCTCTCTTTCTTTTCCTTTCTTTCTTTCTTTCTTTCTTTCTTTTGTTTTCTAAAATGAGAGAAGGAGGAGAATGAGGGGGTGTTTATAGGAGAGACTAGAAGGTGGTAAGTGCACCACATTGGCACAAAATAACCACAAGGGGGGTGGCCGGCCATGCTCCTAGGGGGGGAGGGGCATGGTGTAGACTTGGTGAGGTGGAGGGATAAGTCTTCTAGAAGGGTTTTTAGCTCTTCTCATGCATACAATCCTTCTTTTAAACCTCTTAATCAACCCTAACCTTCTAATTAAGTAGCCATGACAAGAATGAGTATATTGACCAAAAGTATATACTACATACTTGTATGATGTACTAAGTACCATACAATTTGTATGTATGTGTACATGTATGTGTATACTAAAAATCCTCATAAAATTTCCATAAAATAGTTATAACTTTGAAAATAATAATAAAATAAATTTTATTTTTAATTCGGAGGCTCGCGCTATCAATTTGATGCGCTTCGGATGCGCACCGATCGATAGATGCGCTAGACACTGTTTGTGGGCAACCTGGCGAAAAATCACCAAAATGATCTGATTTTGGGATTAAAATGAAATAATAATAAAATAATAATAAAATAGTAATTTCTATAAGTTAATATCCGTCCGGGATATTACATTACTCCCTCCTTAGAATAGTTCTGTCCTCAGAACTACTTTAAGTTAGGAGAGTGAATCGACAATTTCGAAATAACATAGCCGGAGAACAAGAGATGAACCGAAATTTTTCTTTGATCATCCATCCAAAGGGTTACACTTATATATATATAAACCTGCTGGTTTACAAAATGTCCTACATAAACCTGCTGGTTTACAAAATGTCGTCTCCTCCTAAGTAATGACTTTCCTACCTATATATTACAGGAGTAGGAGTCAAGATCCCAAAATAATAAAACGGTCTACCTAAACCTACTGGTTACAAGTGTCACATTTTTTTTTCCCAAGTGACATCCTCCCTATCTATACAATCACAAATGTAGGGGCCAAAAATCACAAAATAACAAAATAACTCCTAAGTACCCGACTGCCTAGTCGGTACTGCTGGCTCCCTCAGGTGGGTCCTGCCCGGTTATCAGTGCCAGCAACTGTGCAACCTGGACCTGAAGGTCTGCGCACCGGCGCTCCAGGCGCTCAAACTGTGCCCTGTAGGCACGGTTTTGGATGACCATTCGGCCCTGAGCCCTTGCGTTTGCGCTCCTCAATCTTTCTACCTCCCTTGCATGGTGATAGTTGACGAACTCGCTTGAGTCCATCCTGTTCTCTAGATGGACGTGCGACCAAGTCAGCGTGGAGATGTCTTCGAAGACCTGCTGAAAGGCCTCCTCGATGGGGGTAAGCTGGGGAGGTGGCGGTACTGGGGCCTGACCTCCAAAAGCAAAAGCCCCTGCTGTGGCAGCTGCGGGGGCTCCGTGGGCCAGTCCGGCCTCCACCGGTGGCTGAGCCTCCTCTAAGATAGGCTCGGTGTCTGAGTCTATCTCTATCACCTCTCCCTGACCCCATCCACTCCCCGTGGGAACTGATCTGTCCATCATCCTGTAAGGAGTGGATACAGAAATTGGCATCGATATAGAAATATTATAAAACATAAGTTGAAAGAACAACAATATGAGTTATAATTATCTACAACTAGCTAAAACCCAATCTCCTAAAGGCATCTAAGTTTAAATTTTCCTACTATGTTGGACTGTAAATTGAAGTTAGCTCTGATACCACTCTGTAGCGCCCCGATTTCCAACACTGGGAAACTGTGACACGAGCCAAGACCTTTTCTTCAATTAGTCACAATACACAGAAAAACAGGAGAATTTAAAACTTTTTATTCAATACACAATGTGTTACAAGTCTGTATATTGTACAACTGTAATACCTTACAATAGAGTTACAATATTACCTTTACATTTCTAAGTATTACAACCTTCAACATCTTACATCAGAGTACTTCTCAACTAATGCATAATCAATACATATACTGCAGCGGAACTAAACATAACACTGACTCCTTGCTTTCCTTGCCTTGAGTCCTCCTGAATCTCGCCTTTGTACTTCGGCGATCCAGTGCCTATGGAAGTGGGGACGTCAGTATTCACTGACGCTTAAAGGCTGATCATATAGCAGCGAATCTCCCAAACAATATACAAAATATAGCAATGGTGTTGGTGTAGTTTAAGTGTTCGTGAGTGCTAAGACTAGACTCTAATGCGGTATTTAAAATAGAACTAGGACACTTCCTATTCTAATGTCAGCAAGTTTCCGAAAGTAACATGCAGCCCATACTACATGCGACTCCATCTCAAGCCGTTTCTCCATATATAGGGATTTGAACCCGCATCATGAACTTCTAATTGTACTGAACCTGTTCCTGACACCTACACGTGGCTAATGAGGTTGCAGATGTGGTCAAGTCCCACTATTGTATTTCGCCAGTGGTGTCTATGTTCGCCACTGCGACCCGGCCAACCGGACCTCTCTTCAAACAGACGAACCTAACGTATCGGGCGTCATTCCAAAATCAACTATAGAGTTTCGCAAGCGCAGGGTAGCACGAAGCCTACCCTGCGGCACCCTCTGGGGTATCGCAAGCGCAGGACTGCACAATGCATCCTGTGGCACCCCCAGCCACGGCACCTCAGGAATTAACAGCGCGAGATACGCAACACGTGTCCTCAACTTGTGAGACGGCACCGTACGTATCCCTTTGACGGGAAGGTACAACCCAATACACCACCTATGATCTGCCTCAGGGGACGAGTTAGTGTAAGGGGCCCCCTACAACTGACTCCTCTCTCCCGGCAAAAGGGTTTAAGTAAACTGATCCTTGTAGGTCACTATCCTAATGATGTCCCTGACTCGAACAATCCTAGGGGTGACAATATTATAAACACAACATGCTAGGCCTTAAATTAGGCTTCGCAAGACAATTCTACTAGGCTGCTCAATCCTAAATTTACCAGATCCCTCAGGATCCGGTTCGTGGCTCATCGATCCAAGACCTGGCCGTGCGAATATACACGCATGCCGCTACCCTAGACTTGGATTCCGTCTATACTTCGGTCCTCGATCAACCTACCCTGGTTAAGATTCGACGGTACACAAGGAGTGACTCCTCCACAGTTCCTTAGGGTAGAAATCATATGTCTTGATGGTCGATAGCCCTTAGGGTGGTAACCTCACCCTAGACGAGCACAACGAACTGTGTACTAGCTGACAAGCTATACACGAGTAACAACCACATACGAGCCAATAAGCTACGTATGAACAATAACTACCTACGAGCCAGGCGGACCTCGTAGGAGATAACCACGTACATACCAGCCAAATAAGCCGCGTATGAGACCAACAGCTACGCACGGGCCGGTCGGACCGCGTACGAGACAACAACCTTTATACGAGACAACTAAGCTACGTATGAGACCAACAGCTACGCATGGGCCAGTCGAGCCGCGTACGAGACAACAACCTTTATACGAGCCAACTAAGCTACGTATGAGACCCACAGCTACATACGGGCTAGTCGAGCCACGTACGAGCGCAACCATGTGCAAACAACCATACAGGTAATCAATCCTAGAAGCAACCAAACGTGCTTACTAACAAACTTGGTCATCTAATATTAGAAGCAACAGAGGGATCTAAATAGTCGTTTAAAGAACATCAAAATACCTTAGGAAAGTATCAGGACCAGTCGATTGCAAAGGTCACCAGTCGACTGTCCAGAGTGAAAACTAACATCTTTAAAAGAATAAAATCTAAGTGTCTACAGTCGACTGCAAAACCCACCAGTCGACTGTCCAGAGAGAAATCTAGTAACTTTCAGAAAATAAGTTAAGTATTATAAGTTGACTTATAAAAATCATAAGTTGACTTACCAACAATATAAGATGACTTATAAAAACATAAGTTGACTTACCAACAATATAAGATGACTTATAAAAACCATAAGTTGACTTACCAGATCATAAGTAGACTTATAAAAAACATAAGTCGACTTAAAGGAGACATAAGTCGACTTATAAGAACATAAGTCGACTTACCAGAGAGAAATTCCAGAAATCTTTAAGAAAATATTCTAAGTGTTATAAGTCGACTTGCAAAGTCATAAGTCGACTTAAAATACAATATAAGTCGACTTAAAGGTCATAAGTCGACTTACCAGAGAAAAATCTACAATAACTTTGAAAAATAATCCTAAGTGTACCAGTCGACTGAAAAGGGTCTAAGTCGACTGTCCAGAAGGATTTTTCAAGAAAAACTAAAGATTCAGCAGCTGGGTCGTACCAGTCGACTGCAAAAGTTCACCAGTCGACTGTCGACCTACAGTTTGCATAATTTAGGTCTGTATACAATAATCAAAACTAGAGTTTTTCTAAAGAATTATTGTTTATGAAAATAATTCGTATTCAGGTAAAAAATGACAAATCTCAAATAATCCTCATTATGGATACGTTTCCTCAAATCGACCAATATCTCAAAACTCAATTCTTATGTTCTAAACTCCTAATTCTTCCATTAGGATTTCTCAATTCTAAATTTCTTTCACAACTCAAAACCAAAATCTGATTTGTAATCGCGAGATCTAGATGTTCATCCATCCAATCCCTTATTGTCATAATCATACTCAAATCTTAACATGCATTTCTAGCAATACAATTTTATGAACCATGATCTACTCAACATTCTTAGATTTCACATACATGATACAAACAACAACCATTGCATCATTTTCATGCAAGGTACTAAATAAACATACATGCCAAACAACAATCAAACAATCGTTCACTTAAATCAAACCACAAAACAAAGTTCATATTACATACAAAACAAATCAAAATAAAACAATATCACTCACCTTAGAAATGAAGAGATCCAACAAGAAGCCCCTCTTTTGTGAGATCCAAAATCCTCCTCTCCAATCACCAAGAAATTAATAATATAATGAAACTTGAGTTGTGCAGCGAATGATGGCTGCACATCCCTTTTATACAGGCCGGAAATAAGGAATTAGGGTTTTAGAAATACATTTGCAAAATGGTCCTTCCAAAATATAACTTTTATATATATAACCCTTTCTTAGTTAAAAATAGGTTAACTAAATCAAACCAAATCAAATCTTCTTATCACTGAGTTGTCCAACAAACCATCACAGCCCAGTAAATAAGAAAAATCCGGATTTACAACTCAGGGTGACGATTTTGCACAAAAGCCCTCCCTTTTGTAATATTTGCAAACATATCATAAAATATTCATAAAAATCCAGAAAAATCAGAAATAATATCTAATAATACATATTATATTTTCCAACCAAAATATTTGACTTTTACTTTCCAGAAAATATTTACACAAAATTCTACATGAATTCCATATTTGCAAAAACACCCTTTTTGACTAAATCTTCACCAAATTGACTTTTAAATGAAATCTAAATATATTTAAATTCAAATGATAACTATGGAGAACCAAAATATCAGTAACAACGAATTTTCATAATTTATTTAAGTTCCAATCGACTTTTTACATAAAAGCCCCTCCCTTTCGGGGTATTTATAAAAATAGTTTTTCTACTCAGAAAAATTCCAAATTTTTAGAATATACTCCATTACAATTAGGAGAATTTACTAAAAATATAAAATTGGTTATTTGCACCAAAAATATATGCACGTGTTTCGCACGTGTAAAAAGATAAATCTTTTAGAAAATATTTATTAAATCTCCATAAAATCATTTTAATTCATTTTCAAATTAATATTTGAAAATACGGGGTTCTACAGCCGCTCGGTCTTTCGGGGTCGGCAGGTGCTTCACCGCCTGCATACAAATATTGCCGTCCCCCAAGAAGCCGTCGACCTTCATTACTTGCCAGTCGGGGACGAAGATCCGCTTATGCTCCTCGGTCAGAATCTTCTTCGCTTCGGCAGTGAGGGACGGAACTTGAAGGGACAACGCCGCGCTCACGTTGAACGCACCGCTCGACGAGCCGGGGGCATCTGTCTTTGCCGTTGGAGTCGGCGCATCCGAGACTGGGTGATCGGAGGCCGTGACCTGGTCTTGCTCGGGATCGGCATCCGGGAGCACGACCACCGGCATGTCGGCGGTCTTTGGGACCGAAGGTATCTTCGGCGCTCGGCCGCCCTGAGGCCCTGTCAAGGGTCTCTTCTTCTTCTTCGCCTCCTGCTCCCTAGCTGCCTTGGCCTTCGCCATCAATGCCCTGTAGTCCATGCCGGAAGACTCTGCACAGACCGAACGAAAAAACATAGAAAATTTTTCAATAACTTCAAGGGAAAAATAAAAATACCAGAGGCATACTGGGATCGATCGGATTGAGACCCCCTCGGAACAAGGCCTCCTCGGTGATGTCCTTCCAACTAAGCGTCGGAAGGCCGAGGAGTTTTTTGAGGACTTCGGCCTCCTCGTCAATAAGCACCGGCTTTCTCTTCGCTCGCTTAGGCAGGCCCTCCCTCGACCAAGCTATCAGAATTGCCCAGGGTTCGGGAGCTCGGACAATAAATTACTTCTCCTTCCAATGCTTGATCGAGTCCGGGTTCTCGATCAACTTCACGCTTGTCCGCGGCGAAAGGTAGAACCTCTGCTCGTTCCTGTTCGGCTGGCAAGGACGGTAGAGGCTCCGAAGAAGGAACAGACTTGGCTCGGCGCCGATCTCTTGACACCGAAGAACAAATGCCAAGATGTGCCTCCAAGTGTTCGACATCAGCTGGGCAGGACTCAGGCCGTACCAATTGAGGACCTTGGCAATGAACGGATGCAACGGAAAGCGAAGCCCGGCGGCCAAGGAGTCGACCGGAAAAATGCACGCGTCGGCCGAAGACGACGTGCAGGCTCGGAAACCAGGTCCGGGGAGAAGTAGTCCATACTCGGCAGGGATCTGGAATCCAGTCCGGATCCGTTGCAGATCAGCCTCAGTAAGGACCGAAGAGATATGGTCCACCTCGGACATCTCTCTCGGCTCGTTCTCCTCTACGGACTTGGCGGTGCCCTGGGTCACCTTCTCCAGTATCTCTTCGGAGTAGCTCCGTACCCCCCCCACGCTCGACAGAGAGATCGGCTGCCGACCGAACTCCCCTGCCGTCTTCGGCTGCTCTATGATCGTGACCACTCCCTTACCCTTCCGGGACCTCGCTGAAACCTCCTGGAGCGGCTCGGCGACCTCCCCACTCTCGCTCGGCCCGACCACAGTCTGCTCGGTCGGCTCCACCATCTCCTTCTCTTTACCCGCTCGGCTAACGACTCGGTCCGAGGCGGGGGTCTCATCCGAAGAAGTAATCTTAATCATTTTTTCTAAAGAGAGAGGAGAGAGACTGACCTTGAAGTGACTGTTACGGTCGAAAAAGTTCACCGGAGCAAAGAAACACCTTGCCGCGACAGCTAGCAGCGCCACCCGGGAGCTAAAAACTTCGATGGTGAATGGTAAAAACTTGAGTGAGAAAGTAAAAGTGAATAATGAGATTGTGAGTGGGGGAGTGAAGACTTATAGTAAAGGAAAAAGTCTCTTGGGCTTCCTAACGAAAGGGCGTGACTCTTGATCGGCCTTTGAAGCGTTACGAAAGCCCAAACGACTTTGTACCCGAGCAGCAATGATTGGCGAAAAGGCACAGCGTTTCGATACAAGTCGAATAGCTCGGCACGCACAGGATCAAAATCCAACCGTCGTGCGAGCCGAGCCCCTAGTCCTCTGGTCGGCTGCCGAGCAAGTGCCCATCCGAGCCCCAAAACGGAGAAAAATCACTTTTCCCTCAACATTCGTGTAAGATCTCGATCGGACGGCCCAGATCTTGCCAGCGTCGCTAAACGACAAGATAGTGTTTTCTTAGGAACTGGGCCCATCTCGAGATTCGTGCCGCCATCCAACGGCTCAGATCGCGCCACGCCGCTCGAACGGCCGAGCACCTAGGCCTCCGGTCGGCTGCCGAGCAAGTGCCCATCCGAGCCCCAAAACGGAGAAAAATCACTTTTCCCTCAACATTCGTGTAAGATCTCGATCAGACGGCAAAAAACCCGCCGAGCGACAACGACCGTTGGATCTTCCAGAAATTCGCGCTTCTGGTGATGGACGGTCCAGATCGTGCCACGTGTGCTAAACGACAAGATAATATTTTTTGGGAAACGCGCCTCCTCGAGATTCGTGCCGGGATCCGACGGCACAGATTGTGCCACGTCGCTTGGGCTGCCGAGCCCCTAGACCTCCGGTCGGCAGCCGAGCAAGTGCCGTTCTGAGCTCCAAAAGCGAGAAAATGGCTGCCAAGCGACTACAACCGCCAGATCTCTCAGAAACTCGCGCTCGTGCGAGATCAATGGTCCAGATCAAGCCACGCCATAAATGGGTATTAAAAATCAGTTTTTATTTATTTTAATCGTTTTATTTATTTAAAAATTGCGAAAAAATTACTAAAAATTCGGGAAAATTCACTAGAAATTCTAGAAAATAATTGTAAATTCGGGGGAATATTTTTGAACCCCTGAACGAACAATTATTGCCTAGGATGTATTGTGAAGGCCCCCGAACGACTGGTTAACACATCGTAAAATTAAATAAATAATCCGAAAAAAATAGATAAAGACCGTCGGATATTCAGAAAAGCTTAAGAACAGCTTACAGCCTCAAAAATCACTTCACTACCCCCCTCGAGATTCAAAACCCTCCATTCGGACTCCAATACAACTCCACTAGCCACTAAAACAGTTAAACTACTCCTCAAAGGCTGATCAAACTCAGTATTTAGGAGTGGGGGGCTCGTGATATGGCTAAAAATGGGGTTAAATTGGAACCGTCCAAATTGGGCACGAATCTTGAAGCCTAGGGGTAAAACGGTAATTTCACCTACCAACGGGTCTGAAGCGGGTACTGGTTATCTTCCCCGAAGACCCACTTACCCGCAAACGGATCCACCTCAACTGGGTGCGGGTTTCAACCCGCAGCAAACCCAGACCAGAAGGGATAAAATTAGGGTTTCTGGTTAAATCCTAATCAACGGCCCTGATTCATATCTATCCCTTCACTGGGGATTAGGGATTACATTCCTTATCTAACCACAGGGGGATTAAGTAACACCCCAAATTTTTTTTTTCTCCAAATTCAATTCTTTCAATTTCTATATCACTTTAATCATAAACTAAGAAAGTTATATTTCAGGAAAAATTTTGGCAGAGTTCCCCCTGTAAATTTTGCCCTGAAACACAAATAGCTTACGGAATTCTGCTCAAAATTCCGTAGCTCACAATACACACAATAATTTCACGGGCTCCCCAGGCCAAAATGAGCAGAAACATACAGGCAATATAATAGAATGCTCTGGGGGGCCAAACTCATAACGGATTATCACATATCAAATAAAAACCATAAATTCCTTTGAAAAACGAGGTAAAATTTTAGAAAAATCCCTGTAAAACCTACCACAGAGCCCAGTACTCCACAACGAGGTGGGTACGGGTCACAAACATACCACACCACCCCACGCTATACTCTTCATCATCATATACATGCTCATACATCCATAATACAATTTAGATCATAAATTTTACTATTCACATAGCTAATTAGTACAAATTTTTAAAATAAAACTTTATCCTACCAATCCACGCCTCACCTCTGCACTGATGAGAACCTGTAACAGTAGGGGATCTAGGGTAGTCCTCAGACTCCCCTAACCCCCCAAACACTAAGGGGTTAGCTATTTTTGGTGTGAGTATAGTTATTAATCTAATAAAAAATTAAAATTGTATAAAGAAAATAATTTACACTTACAAATACCAAGTTAAGATAATGCTATCTGAATCCTGAACACAACAACATCATCAAACGACGATATATCAAATACTTTGCCAATCCTGCATTCAATTATTTAATTATCCATAACTTCCCACATTTCATAATATACTTCCCTCAACCTCGTATATATATATACTTATTTTACATCCGCATAATACGAATTTCTATACAATCCATTACTTTTCAATTTAAATTTCCTAACACGAATATTCATCTTTCCACAATTATCGTCATATCCTCATTTCGTTATTCATAAGAATATACCCGCATGATGTTACTATATCTTTTCTTCATCTCTATTTAACCATGCACTTCACTTACTTGCATTCTATCAACAACTCACTTACTCATCCTGGAAGTGGTGCCAAGGCAGGTAGTTCCCACCATTTCCATGAAAATGGCGGGCAAGTAGTTCCCTGACACACTTCCAAGATACACAAACTCATATCACGACATACTTCCCTTAATAACCATTTTCATAACCACTCTAATAATACAGGTATTTATTTTATTATATTACAACAAGTACCACTTCTTACATATATCCTTCTATTCTTACAATGCCACATTCATTCAAGTCTTATGATGCAATTATAACATCTTATTGCTTATTGCAATGCTCTCACATTTCATCACAACATTAACACATCATTAATAAAATGCTTATACTCAGTGCATCAAAAACACGCTTTATAGCTTATTCCCATCTCATTATACCACTTTAGTAATTTCTTTTTCTTATAAACAATAAATCTTATCATCATTTTCACTTAATCCCCAAACACAATTTGGGACCACAACATATCACACCCCATAGCCGATAGCTTGGGTAATAATCATTGCACCTCAAACACACAGTTTGGGTAATATCACATCACATCTCAAGCCGATAGCTTGGTTATTAATTCACTTCAATCACTTATCATCTTCACTTTACTTAATTATTTATTTCCATTAATCATTACCACTATCATACCAGCTCACCCTGCGAATTATGCCAAGGCAGGTAGTTCCCACAATTTCCACAGAAATAGCGGGCAGGTAGTTCCTTGACACAATTCCAAGGTGTAACAACTTACATCACACTGTATTTTACTTCAATAATCACTTACATAATACAATTACTTCGTGCTATTCATATTAACCCATGTCTCTTTTATTACTTTCATTATAAATTAACCACGCACTACATTTATCACTTCTTTTCATACACTAACTCATAACTCATTTTCTTTCACATTTACTTCATTCACAACTACTTTCTTTCTCATCCACAATTCACAATTCACTTTCTGTACTTTCACATTTTATTAACACTTAATTATTTTATTAGTTTGTCGACCAGTGAGCCACAGTATCCCAACATACTGAAAGCCGACAGCCCAGTAAACACACAGCCCGATGCTCACACAGAGTCTTACTCGTCCGAGGCTACGTCTTCCTCCTAGCCGAACTAGCGAGGGAAAAACCACGCCCCAGGTAAACTGGGTACTTCCTCCCAACCGATAGCCAGGAGGGAAAAACCACGCCCTAGGTAAACTGGGTACTTCCTCGCGATGGCTGTCATCAAGGGAAAAACCACGCCCCAGGTAAACTGGGTACTTCCTCCCAGCTGATAGCCAGGAGGGAAAAACCACGCCGCAGGTAAACTGGATACTTCCTCGCGACAGCTGTCATCGAGGGAAACCGGCCCTCAAGCCGATAGCTTGGGCGATAAAATCCACTCACCCCAAACATAGTTTGGGTCCACTATTCCCAAGCCGGTCCTTGGGCATTAGGAGGTCTAGCCCAAACCCCCAGGATTGCTGTAGGTACTGGTCAACAAAGCCATCTGTTATTAGCATTACTCATTTCATATTTTCATCTTGCTTTATTACACAAGCGTTTCACTTTTTTTTTTAATTCAATAGCTGCCACGACCTTGACTTTAATCACGGAAATTAATACCTCATTTTATTAGCACGTACCAGCTGATCTTTTATCTTCATATCATTATACCACACTATGCATATACCCTATTATCAACACATAACTCATTGTATCATATTATTGCATAATATTAATGCGCCAAAATATTTATTTTTCCCTAACATCACACATTATGAATACCATACTGTTTATTACTTCATTACATCACATATAGACATACACCAAGTTATATCATAAATAAAAGAATCATAATGTGTTAGTCTGTATCGTAATCGTATCAAAATATATAATTAATCACATGATAATATCATATTATTGCCCATTAACTCACTTCGAACTTAAGTATAATGTAAACATATACCCACTCACTAATTTCATCAATTATCACATCACGAGTCAACATCATGATATATATATATCGCAAACATACACCACACATGTGGATTTCTAAGAAAAGGGGCCAAAATCACTTATTTCCTCTAATTAAATCTCATAATATCCCATTATAGCATACTAACTCATATCCAATACACTATGTGAGTAAAATCACCTATAAGGGTCTATATGCCCCAAAATAAGCATAAAACCTGCACTATATAAATGCGGGTCTCCAAAACATGATCACAATTACTAATTTCGTCTAATTACATCTTATAGCATCCATCCATAGCAAGCTAGTCCATACACAAGGCTCCACATATATTAAATCACTTATATCGGCTTATTCACCCAAAAACATGCACAAAACATGCACGGGGTAATTATATGCATAAACCGTCTAATATATTTAATTTTTATACTTCAACACGTCACATTAACCCATAATATAGGTTTTATATACTTAAAATAGTTAATTTCATCAATTATCTCAAAAACCCATTTTGGACCTTTTAAAAATTCGTATTTTCATTAAAAATCAACTTTTGGCACAACTTCCACAAAATATATCAAAAAGCTACGAAATTCGGCCACAAAATAAAATATTTATAAATACAACATACTCACCTGACGGATTGAGCAAACGATGTCCCATGTCCGCCCAGTAGCCAGTCGAAGTTCGACTTTTCCCACCTAATTGGAAAATTATAGAACCGATTAGCTTAAAACTCATAACGTGACCTACGAACCTCCAAATTCGAATTCGTCTTCACCCACACGTCACAAATGACATAAGTAGCCGAGCTACATCGACGGATTTCAAATTCGAGCCCCAATACAAACATTCCCTTATTGATCGGTGGCTTTCTAATAAGAAAAATTCATATTTTCTAATTTCTTTAATCCTCTTTTTCCTAATTTCACATATTAGAGTTAATAATAACAATGAGACTCAACTACACCTCTGAATTCATCAAATTCTCACCTCTATATCGCTCGGGCATTTCACCGAATATCCGGCGTGCACAAAATTTATACTTTCATTCTCCATCTTTTCCGTTAAGTTCTAAGTCTACAAAATCCTTTCTAAATTCATATTAATACTCTCACACCACTCCACAACCTCCCATACGTTTTCTAAACTCGCTAGAAGCAAGTTTCTTAATTCACTTCACATATTCTAAAATTTGGCTTTATGCCAAAATTAGAACTTCATGATTTCACCATGATATACACCAATCCTAACTTCTAACATGTTCTATATAATCTCTTTTACAAACCCAAAACCCTAATTTATTAACAACTTGTAATTTCTCTAACAATCCACTAATTTCTCAAATCTACCACTTCCAACATCTTTAAATCTCTCTACCATAATTATCCTACTCCATAGAAATTAATCCAACTCAATTTCATACAATAAAATAAAAAGGGATATATCTTTTCGAAATCCTTTCGAAAATCCGACACTTCCACGATGTAGAGAACCCCTCAATTAGCATACCCCTCAGTTTAATTTGAAATCCACAGAGAAACGAGGTGGATTAGGGCGGGAGAAGGGGAGGCCGATGGGTTCGGGGGTTTTGTTTTGGTTTCAATCGGGAATCGGAAAGAAAGAAAGAAAGGAGAAGGAAGAAGGATAGAGGAGGAGGGGGGGGGGTGTTTGTAAAAAGATTATTAATAATAATAATTAATTAAAGGCTATTTGCAATTAAACCCCCAATACCCTAAAATATTTCAAATAAACACAAACTTTATACTTTAATAATACTAATAATACAAAATACATTAAATCATCTCATAACAATCCTCCAAAATTATAAAATAAAGTAAATAATATTTCTACACATAAAATCTCAACTCATGGCTTCAACATATCATCTGCACCAATCCAATTAAAATATCCATACCAGTATCGATAAGATATCACTTGAAATAATTCTCACCCCTACAAAATTTAAAAACGAATATTTCGGTATTTTAAAATTCGAGGTGTTACAGATTACATTCCTAATCTGATCCCAGCGGCGCCTATAAATACCCCCCATCCATCTCCATTAAGCGGTAATCAATCTTTCTCCAGTTTTTGCGCTCTTTCATAATCTTTCCTGATTACTGACTTGAGCGTCGGAGGGTGCGTCGCCGGGAACAACCCCGGTGTCTCGCACTTTTTGCAGGTGTACGGCAGGAGTCGGCGTCAAACTCCGACGAAACAGGTATACAGGTTTACTATTCAGTTTCCCTAAGAATCCACAAATACTATCTGTTTGCCCCCACACCAAATTTAGCGGCAACAATAACAATACCAATAATAATAATAACGATAATAATAGCAATAATGATAATAATAGCAATAATAATTTTATACACCAAATAGAGTAAAATCAACTATACTAGTTCCAATTGTATGGAAACATAAAATGTAACTGTATAAATAAAATGTCATAAAGAAAATATTTCTTTACCTTTAGGTTCATTATATAAGTAAAAATTGTCTTGAAATATCAATTAGCAAATAGGTAGAAAATCTTGCCTCCTTAATATCAAGTTGCACGTTTGCCTTCACAACATCAGGTTGCAGGTTGCCGTTTGGATATTCGGTTGCACATTTTGCCTCCCCGATATCCAGTTGCAATTTGCCTCCATTGACATCGAGTTTCATATTTGCTATCTCGATATTAGGTTGCACCGAAGTGGTGAAATGTATATAAAATTAAGCATGCTCAGGCTCAAAACAAATTAATAATAATAATAATAGTAACGATAAAAATAATAATACCAATAACAATAATAATAAAAAAATATCGATACTAATAACAATAAGAATAACAATGATAAGAACAATGATCATAACAATAATAATAACAGTAATCGCAAAAAGAATGATAATAATAATAATAATAACAATAATATTTAAGTACTAACAACACTAGAAAAAGTAGTAAGGCAAGACAAAATATAGTTGGGGTTCATCATTTTTGTGAAAGTAATTCAATATTAACAACAATAATTAAATAATGAAAACAACAATAAGAATATCAATGGTAGTAACAACAATAATAATACTAGTAATGATAATGAAAATAATATCAATAATAATAATAGTAGTAATAATAGCATTATACAACAAAATAAGGATTTGTCTTATCAAAATAATCCAGTAGAAATATATAGTCGATCAAAAATGAAAAGTGAAGCTAAAATACACCATTGTTCGGAATAACAAAATCTTTGTTGAGAAACATTTTTATAGAAGATCGAAAATAAATATAATAATTAATAATCGAAATATAGAAAGTATTCGGAAAAATAATTATATAGCGAAAAATAGGTAGAAGAAAACGAAGCTACACCCAATAAAGAGTTAGAGGAGGATGACTAGAAGAGTCAAAAGAAAATTAAGGAATTGAATAGGAAGGAAGAAGGATGAGGGGCAAGATCGGAATTGAAGAGAAAATAGCAGGGAAGAAATAACCAACATGATACTCAATATGAATCAACAAATAAAAATGAATGCAAGGCAGGGAAAGCAATGAACGATACACGAGCTGAAATAAGAAAGGATCAACGAGGTAAGCAGAAAATCAGAGATTGCTTGTACCGAAATCAAAAGAATAAGGGTACGGAAAGAATAAATTTGTACCCAATAAGGAATCAACAAATTAGGATGACTGTAAGAGATGGAAGGAAACAATGAATCAAAGAATTGAATATGAAGGGATCAAAATGAATGGGATAAGAGTAGTGTCCAGATCGAGTTGATTATCAAATTATTTATGTGTTTGCATGGCCTGTTTAATGTTGAGTTAATCTTGACTGAGTCAAGCATGTCTAATGTATTAGTCAAATAAATACATTAGTCAAACCTGAGCTCTGATACCACTAAAAATCTTGTCGCGCCCCGCTTCCCAAAAATACGGAATACGAGTGGGTGACAAAGCCCAGCGAATGATTTTGACATCATTCATAAGCTGCAGGATTGACTCAACATCACAACAAGAATATAACAAGAGATATATATAACCAAGCATGCATGAATAATTTATTAGCAACAGAAAATAATGAAACAATAATAATATCCAAATAGTTTTCAAGTCTGGATCAAATGCAAAACTTGGGAACAAAAGTCCGTTACAAGATTCATACAGCAGAAGAAATAAATAACTTAAGGAAAACAAATATTTAAACAAGTACTTGCTCCAAGCGAAGCCTAAAATGTTTGCTCACCAATTTCAGCAGGCAGCTCGTCTCCAGAGTCTATTTAATAATTACAAAAAGGGAAAAATAGAGAAAACAAGAGAAAACGCCCTTAGTTCAAATTAGGGCCACAAATAGTAAAAACGAGTACAAAAAACATGGAACAAAATTTGGAATAAAAAATATAATAAGTATGCAACAAGTAGTGGGAATTCGAGAACTAACTAGCAAGAAGGAAAACTCAAAAGATCAGGTTGGGTAACAAATACTAATAGTAGATCAAGTGACTAGTGCCATATAAGAGTATCCAACATCAAGTGACAGGTATCAAGTAAAAGTGTCAGGTAACAAGTCTCAAGTCTAGTGTCAAGTTGCAAGTCTCAAGTCTAGTGTCAAATAGCAAGTCTCAAGTCTAGTGTCAAGTTGTCAAGTACAAGTATCAAGTCGCAAGTGTCAAGTATTATATTCAAGTATCAAGTCTCATGTCATCAAGTAACAAGTAAGCATGTATCAAGTTCAAGTTTTATGTGTCAAGTCTTGTAGTTATTACTATCTAGGTAGCAGTTCATGCATCCATCTTTTTACTATATAGTTGCTACAGTCAATACAATTTCGTTTAGGCCTAGTAATGGATTTTATAGGGCGGTGTACTCAGGTATCAAGTATCAAGCAAGCACGCTTCATGAATACGAAAATAAATAACAAGTTAACGAAGCGAGTCCGTGAATACTAACAAGTTCAAGAACCACACAGTGGGTTCATGAATACAACAAGTTCATAAGCCAAGTAACTGGCTCCATGAATACGTCAAGGTGCAACAAGTTCATGAACCGAGTACTGGGAAATATGGGCTCCCTTCCTAGTACACTTACCTATATTGTCAACTACTATGGTTTTTCCCTTAAACCCCGGCTTGTTACTTTTAATATTATTATTAACCCAGCATGAAAGTGTGCGAAACAAGTCAAGAAATCATAATCATGGACATGCAACAAGTTTGAGATATTTATATAGCATATTCGAGGGTCAACACAAATAAGAATATCACGAACAACAAAAATATCAAATCTGGACAGCACGACGTTGCTGCACCAAAATTGCGATTCCCATTGCTACGAGATAGCAAATATGGATCCATCATAATATCTAGAAACTAGACTCCTGTCCGGTTTCAACGCATATAATTAAGGTACATAAAAGTGGTGGAAGCATGTGTCAAAACAGCAAATCATACAACTTTTGTGTTCAGCCAGAATTCGTGAATCTGAGCTTACACATGTGAAACAGGGTTGAAACATAATTAATTGATTCTGAGATAATTTGGGGATGTTCTCTAAGGTGTCCAGCAACAGCAAGTAAAATTTCAAGTCAATTTCTTACTGTTATCCTAGTTAAATTAATTTGCAAACTAAAGAAGTGCAACAGTTTTGTGAATCTGCGACTACCGACACAGCTGCAGTAAAACTGCGATATCTTCTAGTTCGTAACTCGGAATCCAGAAATTCTGGATGCTAATGTTCAGGGCTCAGGTTCAGATTCTGATTTTAAAGAGGTCAAAATAGCAAGTAAAGTTCAGGACAGCAACAAGTGTGAATGTCTTTCTTGTATAAGTTGCATGATAATTGGTTGTTATGAGTCTAGATTAATGTGTGATACAAATATGGGTGTAGTGGTTATCAAATCAACAAGCAACATCTATTTCTCATCTCAAATGGGTGCTAGATCATCACATCCAAGATACAACACACATCTACAAATCTAGGGTTTCTTAATTTCATGTATTCATGTGACTTGGAGATAAAATGAGTCTAAGTAATTTTTAATTATAACAACGAAGGTGTTGTGAATCTTAAGATTAAGGAATCGACGATAATAATTCAAGATCGGTAATTGATAAGATAAGAAGGAGTCACAATTACAACCTATTTGCGATATTTTCAAATTAACAATTGTACTAGAACAAAAATTTGTACAAGATGAATACTTACCTTGATTGGATGAGGGCGTTGATCAACGATCGAGATTGGATGGATCGGATTGGTACGGATCTTGATGGAAGATCAAGATCAAAATGATCGGACGGCTGGATCTGCTTTGATCTGAGCTGAAGATCACGATCGGATGGACGGCTGAGATCTGATCTGGCTGTAGAGATCAGATCTGTTCAAGATCGGACCTTGATCAAATCCAACGGCTGAGATTCAATCCCAACTCCTTCTTCTTCTTCACCAAAACAGCCAGGGAGTGAGCGTGAGAGAGGGCAGCGGTGGTACTGCAGCGAGCGGCGAGGTGGCTGCGGCGCGAGGCTCGCGACAACAGGAAGGTCGACGGTAGCAACTGGCAGCACAACGTCGAGGAGCGACGCAGTGACAGGGCGAGCGAGCTTTGTTTCTCGAGTTCGAAAACAGGGGAGGAGAGCGGAGGAATGGGTTCAGGTGTTGGAGGCGATGATGGTGGCGGCGAGGTGCTGGGGCTGTGACGGTGGAAAGGAAGCGAAGGCGAGGCGGCGAGAGGTGGAGAGTTGGGTAATGGCGAAATGGGAGTTGGGTTCGATGGGTCGGAGGCGAGGGTGGTGGTGATCGCGGGGTTGATGAGGAGAGGGAGGTGGTAGGGAAATGGTGACGGAAAGGGAACAGGAGGGGCAATCGAGAGGTAGAAGGAGACAGGAGAGAGAAGCGGCTGGGTGGTTAGGGGTTTAACAGTGATTTAAGTTAGGGTTAGGGTTAGGGGTTAAATAGCTAGGGTTTTGGGTTAATGGGTATGTGGGTATCGGGTTTGAGGGGGATCCAACTGGAGATTTGGTCAAAATTCATTAAAAATGGGGGAAAAGAGATAGATGGAATGAATAGTCAATTTCTACACGAAGAACGACACAAAAGAGCAGAACGAACAATACAATTGAATTAGATATTGGCACCAAAAATTGAGTTAAAACCAAAGAAGAGATTTTATTCGAACTGGAACAAAATATAGGATCTCAATTTGAATACAAAAATACCAGGAATGAAAATACAGTATAAAAATTACAGATACGGGAAATAGGAGTTACACATGAGGAGAGTGACAAGAGTCTGGATGTGAGAAGAGGGGAAGAAGACTCAAAAGGCAGAGATTACAGTGATTGTAGAGGAGACATGACTGGGGCTTTAGATGGAGTAGGAGATGACGTTCATGTCTCGGAGACAAATACTGAGAAGTGGGAGAGGCGAGTGTAGGAGTTAGCGGGCAACATTAGAAGTATAAATAAGAAGAAGGCTGAATATCAAAGGAAGAGTAAGAGACAGTTGGAGAAATGGAGGATGTAAGGACCAAGCGAGGAAGACCTAATCAGGGCAGCAACAAAAGCAAAAGAATCAGCGATGACCAATGGAGGTATGCTAAATTGTAAATTATCAATTTTGAATTATATTTCTGATAATACTCTTCTTTATTACACAAATCTATTTGGACTAGCCATGGGTTCCACTAGAGCAGAATTGTTAGAGAGGGTGAACACTCTTAGAGGAGAGGCCAATAGATTGTCTCTTTAGTTTTGTGCGCAGTGTCGTACAAGTTAGATGATAAGAGTTTAGTTTGTGTCAAATGTTATACTTCTTCTGAAATGTTAACAGATCGTTTCGTCTAAAGCACGCCCTGCTCGTTCCGCTCGCAACAATCCGATTAATTCTTCGGGTGAAAAAACATTAGACATTCCATCTTCTTAAACCAATAATTTTGATGTTACTTGTCGTACAATAATTTTTATATGTGCTATTATGGAACTGTACCCCCTAGGATTGATAAACCTTTTGGATCTTTTTAACCAAAGGGATATTACCTTGGGCTATTGTTAACTCAAATCCAATTAAGGATCCCCAGGGAATTCCAAGAATTCTTGGTATACGTTCGTTCCAACCTTCAAATCTCTTTTCAAGGTTCATCGATATTTAACAAAGCGAACGCACTTCTAAGATTTGTTCCACTTTTCGAAGACTTGCGTTATATCACCAGATCGAGATTTTTCATATATAAATATAACTAATGTATCTCCTTCGGAAAGGGTTTCTCCATAATGTCCATGAATAATCACTCCTAGAGTGGCCAAATATGACTTAACTGATCTTATAACTAAGGACAACATGCACAATTAGAATTTGACCAGATTTTTTTATGTGTGGTCCATATTTAAATAGACATGTTTTCATACAAAATTGTCCAATAATCATTATTGTGGATGTCACTTCACAATAATTGTTAGAAAGCACCAATTCAAATGCAATGAATTCAAAATGATGTTATTGCATGAACCAAGATTATATATCCTCCTATTTTCATCTATTAAACATTATTTAAATACTTCAAGTACTTGAAGAATATGTTTAAAATTGTAAAGCAGCCAATATTTGTTTAATAATATATAATCCCTAATTGGAGTTATGAGATTCGATTCTTTTGTCACATTGTTATTCCAACCCGAGAGCAATTGAACGATTACAAATTTTCAAAGATTGGCATTCCTTATTTCAATTCAACAACGTACAAATAGTTCATTAATGCTGGGTAAATAATGGAATCTTCACTTTGGAATAAAAAAGATTAATATTGGTGTGATCTAATTCATTTTTGGGAATCCATCATGACCTCGATGTATCATAACGTTTTTCAGTATATGAAATCATAGACTTTCTTAACTTAATTCTTAGGAAATCACGAATCAGATTATTTACCCTTACTTCAACAAAGGAAGCATGAACTTGTTCTATAGAACCATGTTTTTCTTTGTCCCAATTCAGTACTAAGCAAGTTCGAACTAATTGAATATTTGTGTAATAAATTCCTCAATTTGACTTTCCATTTCCATAAAGAATATAATTGAGAGCTCTAAGTTGGACATTATCGTTTTCCTGCAAGAGATCTTGCGGGAAAAGTTTTGCAAAATTTATCCCATAAGCTATTTCATATGTGACAACAGGACGAACTAAAACAAAATACGTGGGTGTGATCCATTGAACACAGATCCAATTTTTCAAATTTTTGGATTCCTTAGCATTTTTTTTTCATTCGTGGTGATATGAAAATGCCGCCGTGTCTGGATATCTTATCTGTCTCTCCGGGAAAAAGAATATCTCCAGAAAATATTTTCAGTTCAATACTTTTTTTTTCTCTCCACTCGAACTAATCCACCTACTCGGCTTCTTGTATTTAAAGCGAGTTGTGTATCTACTCCAATGATATTATTGTTCTGTACCATTATGGTTGAAGATTCGGGTAAGATATGTATATCTTCAAGAATAAAAAAAAATCGATCTACTTTCATTTTGTATTTCAGAAAAATTCTTTTGCTTCTCGATATTCAATCACATCTTATTTTTTAAAGAGGAAATCCACCTCTATGGTCCAATATTTAGTAATATCCGAACTCTTTCTTCTGTATCGTGGATCATCAAATAAGCAAGAATACTATTTCTACGTAAAATACCATTTATGGGTATTTCAATCAGTATTAGTTCTTTCTCTAGTTCTTGATCATATTGTAATGGTATTAGAAATCTATTTCTTCGCCTTTTCGGCAAGAAATCAAATCTCTCATGGAGAATTGAAGGATATATGAAATTCCAAAGACCGTTGGGTATGATTCGATCAGGTCTTTAATAGTCAAGAATTTTCCTATCTTTTTTACTGGAAGGATCCAACAATTTATGTCTTACTCGATCATTAGTGTTTGAGAGGTCAGAGATATATCTTTCGTCGACAAAAAAAGAATGAATATTCAGTTGATCTGGATCCTTGTGGAGCGAAAAAAAACTATACTGGATCTGCACGAACTTCCTGCTAATATCCATTAATGACTTGTTTTTGGTAATAGATGAACATTATATGTATATTCAGGTGCATGGTAGACATCAGTACTCCAGTGTATTTTCCCTCTGATTCAGAATAAATATGTTTTTGAACCCTCTCTTTAAAATTAAAAGTGACGTTCTGGCACGAATCTCAGCAATCACTTGTTCAGATTCTACATATTTATCATTTTGAACAGAAGTTTAACTTTTTGGTGGAATATTCACACTATGTATAATGTCTCGACTCTCAATAGTTACATACAAGTCAATAGAACATGCAAAAGCATGATGCTCATGGAGGGTACGTGTGAGATGAACCAAATACTCATTGCACTTTATTTTTCCATTAGAAGGAGCTCGTACATGTTCGGCAATACCACCTGTGAATACTCCATCCGTATGAAACATTCTTAATGTTAGTTAATTGACCCGCAATAATACCTACGACTTCCCCTAATTTGACCAGGTCGTCGTGGGCGGGGCCTCTGCATTAACATAATTGGTAGATTCAAGATGTATTCCTGCAATTAAAGGGGGTTCAAATATATATTGGTTGGGTTCCAGAGGTTATGAATCGATTGGTAAGTCCAATCCCAATATCTTCATTTCAAGTGGCAACGCATCTTATCCCCATATATATATTGTCTGCTACTCGCCGATAGAGGTATCAAGCAAATAAAATATGATAACGAAATAGGAACTACTTGCTGAGATCAAATGAATCTTGAACAAAAATAATAAACTAGTTCAAGGGGAACTTGCCTTATAGACTACAATTCCGAATATGAAAGAATAACGGTAACGATAGTCCCAAGGGCAACACACACAGCAACGATGATGGCATGGGCAATCAGCAAGAGACATCAGCACACAAGAACACAACAAGGCAGCACTACGGGGGTGTTTGCGGCGGTCGACTGCAAGGCAGTGCCGGGTGGTAGAGGGCGAGCTGGGGTGCAACGACAGTCGACTGGGCCACGAAGGTGGAGGACGGGATGGTGACGAGGGCAGCAAAGGTGGAGGATGACGGCAGGCAATGAGGTGGACAACCATGGTAGACGAGAACGGAGATGGGTTCGAGATGCAGTCGATGTGGCCTTGGAGTTCGGCAGTGGCGCGCGAGGTGATGGAAGCGAGTGTCGATGAGGGCTCAACGAGGTGGCTGCAGTCGGTGAAGAGGCTTTGATGGGGTTGTGGTTGTTTGGAGGCAGTCGGGGGCTTACTGGCGATGAGGAGGGTGGCGAGGTGCAAGCAGTCAATGAGGAAGGGGTTGCAGTAGTGGTTCGAGTCGGTGGTGCAGCAACTGCTGAGGTGGAGCAAGGCGGGCGTAGTGATGGTGGCGACAGCGACGAGGTCGGGGCTTTGGATTGCGGAGAGGTGCAATGGCGGCGAGCGGTGGCGATGGGGGAAATAGGTGGCGAGGCAAGGTTGATGAAGAGGGTAGGCGGCTGATTAGGGAGAGATAGCTTAGATTAACAGTTAATATAATTAGGGTTTAGGGATAATTAGTATATATATAGGGGATTAAGATGTGGGTTTGGGTTAGGGTTAATAGATTTGCGGGTTTGGGTTAGGATCCAACAAGAAATGAGCTTGGGTTTAAATATAAATAATTAAATAAGAATGAGATATTAGTTTGGGCTCAAAATCAAATCAATTGGTGTGTTAATAAAATACCAAAGACACAAAGAAAGTGAAATAGAGTGCACAAGAAAAAAAAATCCAAACCAGGTCAGGTCTGGTTTGGATTTGCACGAGAACCAAAAAGGTTTGGGTTTTGGATTTGAATTTGAGTTTGGGCCGGATTGAGCCCAAATAATGCAAATGAGTATGAAAATTAAAGTATAAAATTTAATCGGTTAATTAGCCACTTAAAATCGGCCTGATTGACCACTAATCGGCCGATAATAAGTTATCTACCTCGTCTAGAATGTGTTGATGCCTAGGTCTGTCAATGACTGGATATTATTAAATTGTGTGTGTTCACCCCTATTGCCGGGTATGAGGCACTCCCTTGAGCGCCGTTGTACTGCTCGCTGAGGGTCGTGGGCCGGGGACATTAGGTCGAAGACCTATAGAGGTGTTGGCAATCAATGAATGTCGGTTCGCCGTGATTAGTTATTTTTAACAGAACTGTTTGGGCTCAATCATTCGTTAGCCACTATGCATGATTTGACAAACTCGCATGTTAGCAACCAATGTTATTCCATATTGTATTTCTTTACTTTTTGCTTGAAGACCGAGTTGATGTTAGGGGTGATTTCCTATAATTCGAATTGTTTTAAGGGCCAGCACTAGGCGGTGATAACCGGGGTTGTGTCTTCCTATCCAAGGGATATGGGCTGTGTCTTTTCAATGGTTAAGAATACGGGAGCCGTATCTCACTCTGTTAATTCCTGAGGTACCTTGATAAGAACGAGATGTTCCCTTGTTCTACGGACCATAGGGGCTGCAGACTCATGGATCTTCGGTGTAATGGGTATGCTGCAGTGTATTTGTAAGTTCATCATGACTTTTGAGAGAGGTCCGGTACGACAGTTATTAGTGACAAACGGGAATACCCCGAAATCTTATAAACTCCTCAATCATGTGTACTTATCAGGAACAGGAAGTGTACAACAGTAAATTGCATTGCATGGTGAGGGTTCGAAACTGGAGAAGACGGCTTAATCTGGAACATATGTAGTATGGGATGCATGCGTATCTAGAGTCATGTTGACATTAGATTAAGTGCATCCATTTCTGTACTTTGTATTATGCATTAGACTTCAGGTCATGGCATACACAGGCACTAGAAAATTAGGATGCACATTTTCTTTTCCATTCAAAATGGTTTGTGGGTTTGCGAGTTAGAGATCGCTGCTATTATCAATATTGTGTCAATATATGTACTGACGTTCCCACTCAATTAGGTCCTAGAAACCGGACCGGGAATGCAGGCAGCAAAGTGGAGGAGCAATGTAATTACCTACCATTCGAGTAGGTGCAGAAATATCAGAGTCACACATCGGAAGACTCAAGCCGAGGGCCAAGTCCCAAGGAAGCAGACTGACCACTTAGCGGAGTTTCGTCAGTGATCAGTTGATTACCATTCTGGAAGACAACTGATAGCTTTACAAGTGGAGTCTGTAAATATTTTGTAATAAGTTGTACTGAGTTAATGTAATTTGTATTTCTTATTCAAGAACAAGATAATGGTTGTAATTGATGATGTAATGATTTTATTGGCAATAAAAAGTTTTTAAATTTCCGAGTGATTACTGTGTTGAGATGCATTTGAAGGCAAAGATTCTGGTTGTGTCACGGATATCCGGTAACGGGGACCCGGGCGTTACACCTGGAACATAATGTTGTGTAGTAGGGGGTAGTCGACCATATAATGCTTGGAAAGGAGTGATCATAGTACTCGAATGCTAATTAGTGTTATACCAAAACTCTGCCCAAATCAGCCATTGAACCCAATCTTTTTTGCTTCAGCCCACACATACAACGGAGGTACATCCACTACCTTATTGACAGTCTTAGTCTGGCCGTCAGTTTGAGGGTGATATGCAGTCGACTGTAGAAATTTACTGCCTTGGAGCTTGAAGAATTCTTTCCAAAAATTACTCACGAAGATGGGATTTCTAGCACTTACTATACTCCTAGGCATACCATGGAGTTTACTGATGTGATCTACGAACACTTGAGCAATTGAATGCACGGAATATGGAGGTGTAACCTCTGTTTTCCAATTTCTGTATTTTGGGTGTATTTTCTTTTCCGTGTATTTATTCATATTGTATTCTTCTACCCCTTCTTGAACCATGTATTTGATCTTCATTATCAATATATTCATCTATTTGATTTGTTGCCTTTTATTTGACCTCCTTGATTTATTTGTCTACATATTAATTCATCTATGGTTGATCGAACTATTATTTTGATCCTCATTAATTAATTGTTCATGTCCTATTTTATTTATTCATTTTGTTCCCATCTCATTATTGGATCTTTTAATTAAACCCTATTCTAATTCCTGTTGGATCCTTTATATCATATAAACCCATTAAAATCCACTACCATTAAACCATATAAACCCAACTACACCTAACCCGCAACCCGTTATAAGCCCCAACCCGTCATACTCTAACCCTAATATATCTACCCCTATATATATTTACCTTTACTGTTACACTATTATTCACAAACCCTAGCCGCTATTATACTCCACCATCCCCTACCTTCCAAGCTCCTGATCTCCTAAACCCATAACTCCTTCCCTCAACCCCCCTGTGTGCACCCTGACCTACACCCAGACCACCTCCGACGCCCCTCCCTGTCGCGACCTTCCATCGCAGCAGCGCTGAACCATAGCGTCGCCCTCCTCCTTCCCTTCTCCTCCCGCTGTATCGACAGCCAGCAACTGACTCCCTGTGCTGCCCTCATCCTGAGTGCTGCACGTCAGCCCTGTGCCGCCCCTCCTCTCTCCCCATCTCCTACAGCAGCCACGAAAGACCGCAGCAACAACAACAACTTCCAACACAGCGCCGTCTCCCCCTTCGACTCCCCGTGCTGCTTCCCTCCCGATCGCAGGAACCCAGCGCTGTGCACTCCCAACTACAGAGAGTAGCAGCGGCTTTGCTGCTGTCCGTCGTCTCTCTCTCTAGGCGCGTGCACCCACTTTCGTTGCTTGGATCTTGTGGATGTGTGTTTTTCTCATGGGTTCATGTGGTAGTGGTTCATGATTCGTTCGTTCGTTGAGTTCGTGCCTGGGAATCCGTTCTCGTTTTCTTGCTCTTTGCATCGTTTCTATCGTCGACTATAAGGCAAGTAACTTGTATTCCTTTTTGTTGTATAATACAAGTACTAAATACCGCATGTAGTGTTGTTGCTTAAAGATCTATTCTGATGAAAATCCTATTAGAACTTGTCTCTATGTGTTGATCCATCCGTAGTCTCATTACACACACGACATGAAATAAATTAGAAATAATCTAGATTCTTGGTGTATACATGCAAGTTGTTTGTATGATCTTATATGCTTGATGTGTTCGTAGTAGTATAACTTGTTGCAAACTTGTTAAACAACCTATACCATGTTGCTTGGACATCTAGTATACCAAACTTCGCATTTTATTATGATTTGGATGTGTTACATATGAACTAGTTGATTTTATGTATATTGAAGATTTTTGTTTTTGCTGTCACCCCATTTTTGTTCAGTATTTTAGACCCTGTTGAGTTCAGTAAATGAAAATTATTTGTGAACGATGGCTCCACAAGCATCATCTTCTATAATGGCTCATGCAACTCATGCATCTTCTTTTCGTTTTATAGCTCACTGTAGCATATTCTTTACTTTCATTGTATCTATATTGTAGACGTACTTAGGGTTTAATCCTTGGCAAGATTAAAAGTTAATAATAACAAAGAAAGTCATCACACAAAAGATAATAATAACAAAGAAAGATCATTTTGCGTCTGACAAGAAAAAGTCAAAAAAAAAAAATAAAAAAAAAATATTGGGCTAAAGAAATCGAACTTCGCCGCAAATGATCTTCATCCTGATCTCCTAAGATAAGTAGTAATCGACGTGTGTCGAATCTATAAAATTATCAGATAAAACATTATATGTAAGTATCATCAGAATCATCTTCCCTCCATCTATCTACTACATTGTGCATTCATTCCAATGAGATTGAGGAGATACTGGCATCTTTGGTAGCACATAAGTGGAGTATTCAACTGATCTCTTTCTACAGAATTATGCCTCACTATGGTCCAATCCACTAGCCTTGACTCGAAATGCTATTTTTTAACCTACATCAATATCTTGTATCTTGTACGAATCTGATTTGTCGCGAAATTCCCATTTATAATTTGTTCTTCGACCACTGGCTTCCCTATACAAGTACAATACAGTTATAACAATGTAGATTGAATAGTAACCAAATTAAGGATTTGGATCAATGTAGATGCATCGTTTCTAGTGAATGGTACACTACTTTATTTGTAACCTTCAATTTTAAGATAGAACATTACAAATAATTTGCATCAATTCAATTTTAAAAATGTTTCTTAAATCACTCATAAACCCACCCCAACTTCCTTCTTTGCTAGATATGATCAACTTTTTCAGTTTTTCAAATAGCATCCTTCCAAAAATTGAAAAAAAAAACCCTCAAAATTAACACATTTGTATGTTAAATTATTGTATACAATTTTACATATTAGCCCTTCAAAATAAAATCCCTACATTCTAGGCATATATACATTCCCAACACATTTCATTAAAAAAAGCTTGTGAGTATTTACTTTCCAAATTTGAATTAGTATCTTTTGCCTTAATAAGAAAACAAAATTGGGCATGAGATGAGAACGATTCAACATAATGATTAATGAACTAAAATATAGTGAAAAGTTCTTTTCAAAAATAAATAATAATAAATTAACAATCAATTTAATTAACTCAAGTGTTTTTTATATATAAATAACTCCTATGAAACCACACAATTTTACAGTCAAATGAGAATGAATCTATAAATTTCAATTCTAGGCTTGTTGTTGAAATGTACAAAATATTCGAAGGAGTTAAATTTGAAATGTGTAAAGTAAATAATTTTAGGAATATTTTTAAAAAATAGAAAGTTTGGTATCTACAATCTAATTTACAAGAAGTTTGTTGGAATAAATTTTTGGTATAATTTAAGGAACAAAATTTTAACAAATTTAGCACTAATTGTTTGTAACAATTTATTTTGAAATGGATAATTATATATAAAGTACTAAATCATTCACTAGAAATGGTGCATGTGAGATTATCTGAATTCCCAGATTAAACAAAACTAATTAACATATTAATTATGTACCATATATATGTATACACTTCATTTCGGGGTGATGGCTGCAAAATGAGTTGTCGCTTGTAGCGTTGATCTTCTACTAAATAAAATTTCCCAAATCGGCCACAAATCTCTAACACCGTCATTTTAACCTATTCTGATGATGAATGATGGCTCCACAAGCATCATCTTCTATAATGGCTCATGCAACTCATGCATCTTCTTTTCGTTTTATAGCTCACTGTAGCATATTCTTTACTTGTGTTTCTTGTATCTATATTGTATATGTACTTATGGTTTAATCCTTGGGAAGATTAAAAGTTAATAATAAAAAAGGAAGTCATCAAAAATAGATAATAATAACAAAGAAAGATCATTTTGCGTCTGACACAAAAAAGTTAAAATGTAAAGTAAAATAAAATAAAATAAAATAAAATAAAAAATAAAATATTGGGCTAAAGAAATCAAATTTCGCCGCAAATGATCTTCATTCTGATCTCCTAGGATAAGTAATAATCGACGTGTGTCGAATCTATAAAATTATCAGATAAAATATGATATGTAAGTATCATCAGAGAATCATTTTCCCTCCATGTATCTACTACATTGCGCATTCATTCCAATGAGATTGAGGAGATACTAGCATCTTTGGTAGCACATAAGAGGAGTATTCAACTGATCTCTTTCTGCATAATCGTGCCTCACTATGGTCCAATCCACTAGCCTTGACTCGAAATGCTATTTTTTGACCTATATCAATATCTTGTATCTTGTACGAATCTGGTTTGTCGCGAAATTCTCATTTATAATTTGTTCTTGGACCACTGGCTTCCCTATACAAGTACAATACAGTTATAACAATGTATATTGAGTAGTAACCAAATTAAGGATTTGGATCAACGTAGATGCATCATTTCTAGTGAATGGTTCACTACTTTAATTCTAACCTTCAATTTTAAGATAGATCGTTACAAATAATTTGCATCAATTCAATTTTAAAAATGTTTCTTAAATCATTCATAAACCCACCCCAACTTCCTTCTTTGCTAGATATGATCAACTTTTTCAATTTTTCAAATAGCATCCTTCCAAAAATTGGAAGAAAAAAAACCTTACAATTAACACATTTGAATCTTAAATTATTGTGTACAGGTTTACATATTAGCCCTGCAAAATGAAATCCCTACATTCTAGACATATATACATTCCCAACACATGTGCACTATATTTTCGTTAAAAAAAGCTTGTCAGTATTTACTCTCCAAATTTGAATTAGTATCTTTTGCTATAATAAAAAAATATAATTGGGCATGAGATGAGATCGATTCAACATAATGATTAATGAAGTAAAATATAGTGAAAAGTTCTTTTTAACAATAATTAATAATAATTTAACAGTCACTTTAATTAACTCAAGTGTTTTTTTTATATATAAATAACTCCTATGAAACCATTCAAATTTATAGTCAAATTAGAATGAATCTATAAGTTTCAATTCTAGGCTTGTTGTTGAAATGTACAAAATATTCCACGGAGTTAAATTTGAAATGTGTAAGGTAATTAAATTTAGGAGTATTTTTTAAAAATAGAAAGTTTCGTATCTACAATCTAATTTACAGGAAGTTTGTTGGAATAAATTTATGGTATAATTTAAGGAACAAAAATTTAAAAAAATTATCACTAACTATTTGTAACAATTTTTTTTGAAATGGATGATTATATATAAATTACTAAACCATTTACTAGAAATGGTGCATGTGAGATGATCTGAATTCCCGAATTAAACAAAACTAATTAAAATTGTAATTATGTACCATATATATGAATATACTACATTTCGGGGTGATGGCTGCAAAATGATCTGTGGCTTGTAGCGTTGATCTTCTACTAAATAAAATTTCCCAAATCCACAAATCTCAAACACCTTCATTTTAACCAATTCTGATGATGAACGATGGCTCCACAAGCATCGTCTTCTATAATGGCTCATGCAACTCATGCGTCTTATTTTCGTTTTATAGCTCAATGTAGCATATTCTATACTTGCGTTTCTTGTATCTATATTGTAGACGTACTTCGGGTTTAATCCTTGTGAAGATTAAAGTTAATAATAACAAAGAAAGTCATTGCAAAAAAGATAATAATAACAAAGAAAGATCATTTTGCGTGTGACACAAAAAAGTCAAAATAAAAATAAAAATAAAATAAAATAAAATAAAATAAAAAATATTGGGCTAAAGAAATCGAACTTCGCCGCAAATGATCTTCATTCTGATCTCCCTGGATAAGTAGTAATCGACGCGTGTCGAATCTCTAAAATTATCAGATAAAACATTATATGTAAGTGTCATCAGAGAATCATCTTCCCTCCATCTATCTACTACATTGTGCATTCATTCCAATGAGATTGAGGAGATACTAGCATCTTTGGTAGAACGTAAGTGTAGTATTGAACTGATCTCTTTCTACAGAATCGTGCCTCACTATGGTCCAATCCACTTGCCTTGACTCGAAATGCTATTTTTTGACCTACATCAATATCCTGTATCTTGTACGAACTGATTTGTCGCGAAATTCCCATTTATAATTTGTTCTTGGACCACTGGCTTCCCTAAACAAGTACAATACAGTTATAACAATGTAGATTGAGTGGTAACCAAATTAAGGATTTGGATCAATGTAGATGCATCATTTCTAGTGAATGGTTCACTACTTTATTTGTAACCTTCAATTTTAAGATAGACCGTTACAAATAATTTGCATAAATTCAATTTTAAAAATTTTTCTTAAATCACTCATAAACCCACCCCAACTTCATTCTTTGCTAGATATGATCAACTTTTTCAAAATTTCAAATATCATCCGTCCAAAAATTGAAAAAAAAACCTTTGAATTAACACATTTGAATTTTAAATTATTGTATACAATTTTAAATATTATCCCTTCAAAATAAAATCCCTACATTTTAGACATGTATACATTCCCAACTCATTTGCACTATATGTAACGCCCCGGATCCCCGTTATTGGACATCCGTGACAAAACCAGAATCTTTGCCTTCAAATGCATATCAACACAGTAATAACACGGAAATTTAAACACTTTTATTGCCATCAGAGTTATTACATCAAAAATTACAAATATCAATCTGTCATATCAAACTGTAATGCCTTCCCAGTTTTCTTTTGACTTCAAAATTCAATTCTTTCAATTTCTATATCACTTTAAATATAAACTAAGATAGTTATATTTCACAGAAAATTTTGGCAGAGTTTCCCCTGAAATTTCTGCCCCGAAACACAAAAAGCTTACGGAATTCTGCTCTAAATTCCATAGCTCACATCACAGGCAATAATATTATGGGCTCCCCAGGCCAAAATGAGTAGAATCATACAGGCAATATAAATATCATGCTTTTTGGAGCCAAACTCATAACAGAATGTCAATTATCAATTAAAAACCATAAATTCCTTTGAAAACGTAGTAAGGTTTTTAGAAAATAATTTATAAAACATACCACAGGGCCCGGTACTCCACAACGAGATGGGTACGGGTTAAAACATATCATGCCACTCCACACTATTACTCATCATCATCATCCACATACTTATACATCTGAAATATGATTTAAATCATAAATTTTACTATTCACATAATTAAACTTTAAACAACAATTTAAAAATAAAAACTCCACTCCACAGAATCATGAATCTACACCTCACATCTGCACTGCTAAGGACCTGTAACAGTAGGGGATCTAAGGTAGTCTAGGGATTCCCTAACTCCCCAAACACTAAGGGGTTAGCCATTTCTGGTGTGAGTATAATCTACTAATCAAGTAAATAAATTAAACTTTATAAGTAAAAACAGAACGAACTTACGAATACCAGGATAATCAAACTTTACTTGAAATCTGAACATGTAAACATCATAAATGGGATTTCACATCAATTACCATCTGAGTCATCACCTGTATGTGTATCCATACCCGCTCATAACATACTTATCCTTAGCTGGAAATCATTCACAAATAACTCTACTTTCACATAAACTGCACTTCATTTACCATTCATTTGTACTTACAGACTCACGGCTTATATTCTTTCATACTCATCTTCATTCATAAACATGTCCTTTCCCAATCTCATATCACTTAACATCGTATTCATTCATTTCTTACAATATATATCATTACGTCTTGCAATACATCACTTTCACACTCATTACACACTTCAACTATCACACTCGTAATTTATCTTGAATGGAAAATAAACATGTATTCTGATTTTCTAGTGTTCATGTATGCCATGACCCGAGTCTAATACAAAAATACAGAGTATAGAACAGATGCACTTAATCTAATGTCAGCAAGACTCTGGACACACATGCATCCCATACTATATGTGATCCAGATCAAGCCATTTCTCCAGTTCAGATATTTGAACCCTCGCTATGCAATGCATTCTAATTCGGTCTACTTCCTGGTCCTGATAGTGTGACATGATTGAGGAGATATAAATAACATAAATAATACGGGGCGCTATCCCGTTGTCACCAATAATCATTGCATCAGACCCTCCTCGAAAGCTGTGACGAACTTACAGATATACATGCAGCATATCCATTACGCAGAAGATCCTTTGTGATCAGTTCGTGTCCACCAACATAGAACATGATGGCCTCGAAGGTCTAAAACCCCCTATCTGCCAGGATATCGGCATCCCGTTCTTACCATGGTACTTTAGGAATCAACAGTGTAAGATACGCACACGCAGCACGTATCCCTAATGACAGGAAGAGACAACCCCATAGTATCACCACCTAGTGCTAACTCTCAGAATGAGTTGGATTATAGGGAATCACCCTTAACACCAATTCGGTCTTCAAGCGAAACAATAAAAGGAAAACCTAATCAATGTTATTTATTGAAACAAGTTGTTACCAAATCACACTCGGTGTCGATCAATAATGTCGAGCCTATCCGGTCTGTCAAACAATAACCATCACAGGAATCACATCCACTGATTTCCAAAATCTTCACAAGTCAGCGACCAAATAATTCCGGCGTGTGACCCTTAGCGAGTGGTCCAATGGTGCCCCAAGGATGCAATACAATTCAATGAAGGTAAGCACACACATAACCATCAATTCTTGACCATTGACAGACTCAGGCATCGAGACACCCAACACAAACTGACCAGAGCTATATCCTAACTCACTCATGTCCACCATGAGTATTAAGTACAGGAACTTATCCAAGTTCCAAATAAAATGCTAACACATCATTAAAAACCTGATAGCTCATGATCACCACACTGCGGTATACAGAGGGTTCCTCATCAATTGTTCGATGAAATAGTTTAAGAAATAGCAGTAGCTGTGACCCAAGCTACGCTCATTGGAATTCAACACAATCAGACTTCTAGAAGGGTAGGGAGATCCACAGCAATCCCCTAGTGGGCGACTCCCTCAAATATTTAAGAGCTCAAGTTCCCGAGTCAACTTAAACTTGAAATTTAGTCTAAACAACATGTTGCTAACTTCCAACATCCATAACTTCCAACACACAAAATATGAAATTGCTTGATACTACCCATTCTGGAAGATAAAACCCTAGGCTACAACTCTCCAGCTAACCCTTTCCTCGAATTCAATCATCTTGATACTATAAAACCTCATATACTCTCAGTAGTATATTCTTCTTGCACTCGCTGCACCCTTCTAATATCATAAAAGTTTGCTTACTCATCGGAAATTTTCAATTCCGGGTCCTATGAAAAGGTGGGAGTGTCTACTTCAACTTCCTAGTTGAACACCTCTTTCAGATTCTATCATTTGAGTTCTCGGAAACACTAAGTTCCACAGGTGTGCAAACAGAGAGAAACTGATTTACTTAGCCAAAAATACCTTAACTAAGACTGGATCCGTTCCATCTTTGGAAAATCATAATTCTCAACCTATAAACTGGAATTGCAAAATTCCAGATGGGTTAGAAAGCTATGACTCCCTACTACGACTCTCTAGTTGGTCAGTTTCCCAAATTCTTAACAATAGTTACCAAAATTTTTATCTACACAAACTAGTCAACTTGTACTAGGCTAAACATAGCCCACTCTGAAGTCAATAATAAATCAACCGTGAGTCCAATGCTCATGAAATTTGAGATTCTTAATCTACACATATACCATTTCATTATGTCCAAAATTCACATTCAAATTCATTTCACATAATGATCTACGACTCCTCAATCATAGCAAGATTTTCAGCTGTTCTCCTTCAGCAGGGAATTTACTACTCCTCACTAAATAGTTTTGAAACCTCATCAAATGACCTCTAAAAATTCTAAAATTATAGAATCATCAAATAGACTCATACCATAAGATACTCCCAAAATTTCATAGCAATATCGTACATACACAACTGGTTATGACCTTTTGGATTTCAGTCCAAAAGCAATCGGCTTTAGCTCTGCCCTTTCAGACTAGCTGCACACCACAAATTTTTTTGAGGTATCAAACGACCTCAAAAATTTATGAAATTTGGACTATAGTTGTGGACACATACAAGAGGGTCCACACAAATTCTTAGCTCAAAACACCCCGGCTACACTGAGATACGAAATCGGAAATACACAGCGAATCATAATTTAAAATCTTCATAACATACCATGTCCATAAAAATAAAAGAGATCATACTAACATAGTATCCCGTGAAGACTCGAAGCGCCAACACGCCATCCCGCATCCAAAGTCGCTAACATATCCTATTATCAATCTCAAGTCAATTTAAAGCTCAAAGCATGCAAATCAGTCACAGATAGTAATAACACAAATCCTAACATCCCACAGGCGTTTAATTAAATGCATGGGATGCACACATGCGAAGCACGGGATATTCAAAATCCTACGAGATTTTTTATCCCCCAAACAATAACTAAAATCACCCCTAAAATAACCTAATGGCCTAACAAAAATTCTATTACCATAAAAGAGACAAATTATCATATATATACTCCCCCTTTATTGTAACACCCTGGATTTTCAAATCTTATTTATACTTGAAATTTGTTTGATTTTTTCTTTTTACATGTTGTGCACGTAAAAATTTATGCATGCATTTCTCTAAATTATTTCATGAATTAGTAATCCCCATTTACTTTCTTAGAAGCCTAATCTAATCCTAAGCCTAATTTGTCTTTTGTAGTACACATTAGTTAATTAATTAATCAAATTAGTAGAGCCCATAGTTCCTTGGCCCATTAGAGAGCCCATGTAATTTAATTAATCTTTATTTTAGTCTAACTTGTAGTGTAGACTCAAATAATAGATAATTAATTAAATTAACATGTACAACTTGTAAGTGGGGGACACTAGAGTAGCACGTGCTTGCACAAGAGTGTGCAAAGCACATCTTTGGGAGTTGGCCGGATGGAATCAAGAGAGAGGGAGAGATGGGAGTAGTGGAGGTGGTTATCTCATTCATGGGTGGTTATGGAAACTTCCAAACTCATCATAGCATTTAATCACTAACTATTTGATTTAATCCTAACCCTTTATTTTCACTAAAATTATGTATAAATACCCCCCTTTTTCATAAGTCATTCTCGCACCTATTTTCATTATAAGAGAAAGACACATACTAGAGAGTAAAAAAATTGAGAGACAATAGTAAGAGAAAGATTAGATTAAGATTGTGTGTGTTCCATTCAAGAGGAGGTCGGCTAGCACCCAAGGAGCATTGGTGGTTTCAGGTTCCAATCAAGCACCAAGGAGGAGAAGGCAATTGCAATACATTCTAGGAGGAGAAGGCCACTTTCTTGCATTCTAGGAGAGTTCATTTCATTTTCTCCAAAATAGGTGGGTGTTTCTCATGACTTCTAATTTAGATGTCATGCTAGGAATGATTTGATAAGTGGTTATAAAGAAATCAAGAAATTTTAGTCCCATGCTTGATAGATTAGAGACGAAATGATAGTTTAGAGAATGATTGTGAAGATAATTGCTAATTGATAAAGGTGGACAATTTTTTTCTCTACTTCTAAGTAGTAACATGATAGGTTTTGTGCTAATCACATTAAACTAAATAGATGAAAATATTGTTCTTTGATAATACCATGATTTAAGTAAAAGTGAAATTTTAGAAATTATGTAAGAACCTCCATCTGGGGTAGTAAATTATGCTTGTTGTGATTGATGCTAAATAAATCCTAAAGCTGTATGTTAGTTATCGGAAAAATGAACTTTTTGCAATTTAGACAAAGTTATGGAAATGAACAATTTGGGTGTTAATCAAAAAGAAAGAAGAAATGATTCCAAATTTCGGATTTTGTTGCTGAACAGTCGACCGAATAGGCGTAGATAGTCGACTGTTCTGGGTATCTAGTTCTTCAAGTTGTAATTCTTGCAGATCATTCGACCGTAAATATTTAAACAGCCGACTGCCTCGTCCATTTTCATTTCGAGTTTTTAAATCTTTACAGAACAGCCGACTGGTCTTGTTTAAACAGTTGACTGCCCTGATCCTTTTCATTTCGAGTTTTTAAATCTTTACAGAACAGTCGATTGGTCTTTTTTAAACAGTCGACTGCCCTGATCCTTTTCATTTCGAGTTTTTAAATCTTTACAGAACAGCCGACTGGCCAAGTTTAACAGTCGACTGTCCAAACTATTTTGATTTCTCAGGTTTTGAATTGTCTCTTGATGAAAATAAATGTAATGCTTACAAGAGTTTGAAAAGAGATTTGATAATGGAAAGAATGAAGATTGAATGTGACAAGTTAGAAAATGAATTTATTTTGTCGTATGCATGAAAATTGTACATGAAAGTGAAGTTAAATATCCTGATGAATTATGAAAAGTTTTATGAATATGATTACACAAATGCTATGGACATGAAATGAGATTTTGAACTAGAGGATGGCTAAGTCCTATTATCGGCAAGTGAATGAATTATATTTTTTTGAATAATTGATATGAAAGACCAAGTTGGTCATGTTGTTGATTGAGACCGGTATAGAGGAAAAAGCTAACTCTAGGGGTTGATTTTATTCATGATTCAAATAAACTAAGGATTTAGACACATAGTAGTGATGTGACGAAAGTGAGAGAAAAACACGAGTATGAGGGCCATCGGATTGGCAGTGTGAGAGTTATTCACAGACTGCCTGCTTGATGCGCCATGACATGGCATGAGCACTACTTCGGAATTATCGTCCCGGTGGCGACGCTTATGGGGTGTTTGGTGACTGCGGGTGGTGCCATCATTCCATGGCAGAGATTGAATTGTCCATAGTCTGCCTGCTTGTTGTGTCATATCAGTGCATGGAATTCCCCTCCAGACTGCCTGGACATGGGCTCGTAGATCATAGAACATCTAGGATACTTACCGTAGTTACCGTAGTAGCTTAAGTCATGGTGAGGGATTGAAACCTATAAGATGAAGTACGATTTATGGTTTGCCCTCGGACCTATGTAGTATGTGATGCATAGAATCCGAACAAGTGCGTATTAGTGTCATAAAACATAACAACTGCATTAAGGACTAAGTGCACAACACAACACGACATCAATAGGATAGTCCCTTTAGTTTTGTTTGTGAACAAGTTTGTGGTTTGTTAAGTATTGAGAATCGTTATACTGTTTCTGGCATAGAGATGATGGCCGTGTATAATATTTCGTCAGTAAATGAACTGACGTGCCCACAGTTTTACATGCAGGGTAAAGATGCTTGACAACTTGAAGTATACATATTGCTCAAAGATTGATTTAAATGTTGTTTCATGTAATTACTGTAAAATTGCTTCCGCCGTAATAATGTAAAGATATAATGTAACTCTAATGTAAAGTAAAGTTTTTTTTATTTCCTTGTAAAAAATTACGAAAGAAGTGTAAAGATCCTGAGGAACTTCGAATTCAGTGTGTTTTGGAATTCGGGGTGTTACCCAAAACCCTAATTTATTAGCAACTTATAAATTCTCTAATAACTTGCTAATCTCTCACCTCTATTACTCCTAACATCTCCAAATCTTCCTACCATAATATTTCTACTCAAAAGAAATTAACAACACTTAATTTCATACAAACAAATAAACTAGGGTATACCTTACCGAAGGCCTCTCCAAAAACCGACACCACCACGAGCTAGAGCACCCTTCAATTAGCCACCCCCCCAAATTAATTTGAAAACGATGAAGGAATGGGGTGGATTAGGGCGGGGGAAGTGATCGGCCGATTGGGTTCTTTTCGGTCGGGAGAAGAATCGGGAAGGAAAGAAAGGAGGAGAGTGGAATGGGGGGGAGGGGGGGAGGGGTTTATATATATATACAAAAATTATAATATAAATATATATTTATAAAGGTATATTTGCAAATAGGCCCCCAGATCTCCAAAATATTTCAAATAAACCCCAACTCGATACTTTAATAATACGAACAGTACAAAAATGCATAATTGCGCGCAATTCTTTAATTGTGCACAGATTACAATGCAAAATAGCCATATGCTATTTTGCGGGGTATTACACTATATTTTCGTTTAAAAAAGCTTGTTAGTATTTACTTTCCAAATTTGAATTAGTATCTTTTGCCTTAATAAAGAAAAATAAACTTGGTCATGAGATGAGATCGATTCAACATAATGATTAATGAAGTAAAATATAGTGAAAAGTTTTTTTAAAAAATAAATAATAATAATTTAACAATCAATTTAATTAACTCAAGTGTTTTTTTATATATAAATAACTCCTATGAAACCACACAAATTTACAGTCAAATTAGAATGAATCTATAAATTTCAATTCTAGGCTTGTTGTTGAAATGTACAAAATATTCGAAGGAGTTAAATTTGAAATGTGTAAAGTAAATAATTTTAGGAATATTTTTAAAAAATAGAAAGTTTGGTATCTACAATCTAATTTACAAGAAGTTTGTTGGAATAAATTTTTGGTATAATTTAAGGAACAAAATTTAAAAAAATTTATCACTAATTATTTGTAACAATTTTTTTTGAAATGGATGATTATATATAAAGTACTAAACCATTCACTAGAAAGGGTGCATGTGAGATGATCTGAATTCCCAGATTAAACAAAACTAATTAAAATAGTAATTATGTACCATATATATGTATATACTACATTACGGGGTGATGGCCGCAAAATGATCTGTGGCTTGTAGCGTTGATCTTCTAGTAAATAAAATTTCCCAAATCCACAAATCTCTAACACCATCATTTTAACCTATTCTGATGATGAACGATGGCTCCACAAGCATCATCTTCTATAATGGCTCATGCAACTCATGCATCTTCTTTTCGTTTTATAGCTTACTATAGAATATTCTTAACTTGCGTTTCTTGTATCTATATTGTAGATATACTTAGGGTTTAATGCCTTGGCAAGATTAAAAGTTAATAATAACAAAGAAAGTCATCGCACAAAAGATAATAATAACAAAGAAAGATCATTTTGCATCTGACACAAGAAAATCAAATCAAAATAAAATAAAATAAATAAAATAAAATAAAATATAAAAAAAATATTGGGCTAAAGAAATCGAACTTCGCCGCAAATGATCATCCTGTTCTCCCAAGATAAGTAGTAATCGACGCGTGTCGAATCTATAAAATTATCAAATAAAATATTATATGTAAGTATCATCAGAGAGTCATCTTCCTGAAAAGCTCTGATACCACTTGTCGGAGAAAACTACTCCCAACTCGTTGTGCTAATAGCGGAAGCGCACCACAAGCAATAGAAACTCCCAAGAAATAGATGAACCAAGAACAAGCCACCACAATATATGGATCTCATAAGAACACAACTAATATGCAGAGATAACCAATACTTCTTATTCCCAAAGAAATACAAAGATTACAAGAAAGATTAAAACTCTCAATCTCTCTCTCTCACCTTTGAAACACTCGGCACAATCTCTCTTGAAGTTGAATAATGATCACCACATGATTACCAAACCCTAGAGTTTACAGCCATCTATATGGCCCCCAAGCAAATCCTAAAAGATAAACACAAATATAGAAAATCGGGTCTTTCTCTCGTAAGCCCAAAAGAAACAATCAGCATCGGTGTCGGTCGACTGCCCCCCAGGCCGGTCGACCGCATCATGCAACATCAATCCAGAGGGCTGACTGGTCGACCTCACCCCTAGTGTCGGTCGAATGTCCCCTCCTCTTTTGGATGCCTGCACTCGAAGAACCCCCATTCGACTGGGTCGGTCGACCGCACCCCTAGCCGGTCGACCGCAACCCTCAAGACTTTTTTTCTTCTACTTGTTGCTTGTCTTCTCTTGCTTCTTTGTCTCCTCCTCTTCTTCTCCAACTTCAAATACCCCGTGCCTATGTGTATTTGAGGCCACAATTCCTAACACTTCCCTCCATCTATTTACTACATTGTGCATTCATTCCAATGAGATTGAGGAGGAACTAGCATCCTTGGTAGCACATAAGTGGAGTATTCAACTGATCTCTTTCTACAGAATCGTGCCTCACTATGGTCCAATCCACTAGCCTTGACTCGACATGCTATTTTTTGACCTACATCAATATCTAGTATCTTGTACGAATCTGATTTGTCGCAAAATTTCCATTTATAATTTGTTCTTCGACCACTGGCTTCCCTATACAAGTACAATACAGTTATAACAATGTAGGCTGAGTAGGAAGCAAATTAAGGATTTGGATCAATGTAGATGCATCATTTCTAGTGAATGGTTCACTACTTTATTTGTAACCTTCAATTTTAAGATAGATTGTTACAAATAATTTGCATCAATTCAATTTTAAAAATGTTTTTTAAATCTCTCATAAACCCACCCCAACTTCCTTCTTTGCTAGATATGATCAACTTTTTCAATTATTCAAATAGCATCCTTCCAAAAACTGGAAAGAAAAAAAAACCTTAGAATTAACACATTTGAATCTTAAATTATTGTGTACAATTTTACATATTAGTCATTCAAAATAAAATCCATACATTCTAGACATGTATACATTCCCAACACATGTGCACTATATTTTCGTTAAAACAAGCTTGTCAGTATTTACTCTCCTAATTTGAATTAGTATCTTTTGCCTTAATAAAAAAAAATTGGGCATGAGATGAGATCGATTCAACATGATGATTAATGAAGTAAAATATAGTGAAAAGTTCTTTTTAAAAATAAATAATAATAATTTAACAATCAATTTAATTAACTCATGTTTTTTTAAAAAAATGAGAGAGGGGAGAGGAGAAAGGTGCTCGCATGGCTGACTTGGAACAATTGCAAATCTTTTGCTCAAGTTCTAATGGCTCCACGTCCTCCTTCTCATCATCACCCCCCAAACCTACCCCTTGATACCCACTCCCTCCTCAAACCTACCAAAACCTCTTCATTACTCCGTCGTCTCATCTCCCTCCTCTCCTAAAAAATCCCACCTTTCACCCTAAACCCATTCCCCCCCCAATCCTTTTCCCCGAAACCCTAGACCTCTACCCAACAAGGCCCGTCCCAGAAAGATGGAGAAACGATGCATGCGTTGCAGAGCGGCGGACCACTTGACGGCGGACTACCGCAAAAGCGGTATCCATTGCTTCAACTGCCACAAATTTGGCCCCGAGTCCGAGACTGTCCACTTCACAATCGGAGGGAATCTATGGCCATTGAGGTCACCCATAACTCGAAGATCGCCTCAGCTCTTTTGGGGCTGCATGCAAGCACCTTACTCCATTTGATTAACCTGCGCACCCGCCCTGATACAATGATTGTTGAAAGTGCCCTTAACTTTGCTTGGAGAAGGAAAGGATGGTGGGTTGTGAAGAGGGTCAGCGATGGGGTGTTCCACGTTCAGTTCCCTATCGAAGAGGAGGCAAAGAAGCCAATCGCTGATGGTGTCTTCCAGTTCTCTGGTTTCAATGCCACCTTCTCGCTATGGTCAATGGATTACAGAGCTAAGCTTAAGCCCAAGCCAAGTTTTATTTGGATTAATGTCCCACTTCTCCCCTTCCACTTGTGGAACCAGAACTCCATTGAGCAACTGATTCAACCCTTCGACAAATTCATCACCATGAGTGGAGATATGAAAAAGAGGTTTCCAGGGATCAAGCACTCATCCTTATTGAAGTCAAAGATGTCAGCCACATTCCTAAGAACATCCAAATCCACTGAAGAGTGCCTTGGACTCAAGAACTCCAGATCCATGACGTCCCTGTTCTTATCCTCGGTAACCCCATTCCTTCTGATGATGTTGCGAGAGGGAAAGTCCAACTCTTCACCTCGGGTACTGGCTCGTCTACCTCCTTTTGGCGTTGTAGGGAAACTTCGGCAGAGAAGCACGACAGAATCAACCAGTCGCAAAATCAGGAATTTGTTGGGGATGCCAAAGGAAAGGCGCCAATCTCGGAAGCGAATCTTTCTGTTAGAGGATCTGCGATGTAATCCCCGCAACCACCAAATCTTACCACCTTTGTAGATAAATTCCTAAATATCTCAGGTATAGCGGACTCTAGTGCAGAAGGTTCCAAATTGGCCCCCCTATCTAGATGAGTAATGTAGCAGATCCTGTGGGGACCAATTCTGGTAGAAAATTTGTTTTCAACTCTCCTCCCCTTATTGAAATCCCCTTAGATTCCCCAAAGGGAAATTTGGGGATTACTTCTAATGAATCATTCAACAGCCCTGATAGCTCCGTAAGTTTGCATGACATCTCCACGGAGGAAGAGATTAGGCAAATGCTATGGAAGGGGAAGGTTGTGAATATTCCCCTGTCTCTCTTCAAAGAAATTCAACCCGTAGTTGAGTCTGCTCTTGAGGCCTCAGTAGCCAAGCGTGTTGCAAAAACTGAAGCCCCCAAGACTATGCAATTCATCTCCAGAACCAGGGGAGCACGCACCTCAAGCTTCAGAACTAAGTCCCTCATACCTCGGTACCACAAGTCCGTCTCCTCCTTTAGCTCAGGCTCTGCCCCTCCAGGCTTTGATGAAGGCAGTAGCAAGCGACGTAAGCGATGCAGATAACATCCAGAGTATCTTCTACTAGACCCTTCATGCAACATCTGCGGGCCTCCGCCAAGTCAGCCTGCCACCACAAGAATGAAGGTACCTCCTCTTCTATGTTTTTAGTTACGAATGCCTGTAACAATCCTTTTGCTTTACTTTCTAATGAGGATATTAATGAGGTAGCTGAATCTGTAGGAGTGGAGACTATTGGGCCACACTCGGTTGATAAACTCAAGAAAATTGTAGCTGTTACTGTTGATCCCCCTGATCAACAGCAGCTCAATTGAATGCCTGTGTTTATTGGCCCTTTTCTTGTCACTAGTTTTGCTGGTTGTTCTTTTTGTTTCAATGAAGATTGGCAATTGGAATGTCCGGGGGTTGGGCAACCCCTCTAAATGTGCCCTGATCAAGGACGGTCTTAGAAATGCTTAGATTATTGTGGCCTGTCTCCAAGAATCCAAACTCTCAAAGCCCTCCAACCGTAAGTTTTCATCCATTGGAGGAAATTCTATCACTAATTGGAAATCTCTTGATGCTATTGATATCTGCGGCGGTATTCTTTTTGGTTGGAATGATAACATCTTAGATTGCTTCTACTGTGCTGTCGACATATTCTCTATATCCCTCTCCTTTCGTAACAGAACATCTGGAGCCGAGTGGTCCCTTACCTCTATCTATGCCCCCTTTGAATTGGATGACAGAGTCCTTTGCTTCAGTGAAATCAATCTTCGAAGAAGACTCTTATGTGATGCTTGGGTCATTTGTGGAGATTTTAATGCGACCACTTCTAACTCTAAGCGGAATGGTGGCCTAAGCTCGAGCAGAGATATGAAGGAATTCAGGAATTGGATTCAGCAGCTTCAACTTATCGATCTCCCCCTCACAGGAAGGAAGTTCACTTGGTCTAATCTCAGAGCTAAGCCTGCGCTTGCTAGATTGGACAGATTTCTTATCACAAGTTAGTTTGATCAACTCTACCCTAACTGCATCCAACACTCCCTCCCACGTATCACCTCCGATCACTGCTCTTTAATTCTCGATTCACAAGCTATTCAACCCAGAGTTCACTACTTCAAATTTAAAAAGGCATGGCCTCTCACAAAGACTTCACTCCTGCTATTACTACTTGGTGGACGAGTTTCTCTTTTACAGGCTCTTTGGTGGATGTCTTTGCTAAAAAGCTGGTACTTTTGAAGAAACGGATCTGACATTGGAGAAATGGGGAATTTGGACATATTCCTCTTCGCAAAAAGTCCCTCCTTGAGAAAATTCACAACCTGGATATCTTGGCAGATTCCCAACCCCTAAACACCTCACAATCCAATGAGCTCTCTACAACCCACAGAGATTACCAGAGCTTGGTGCAGGCGAAGGTTACTTACTGGAGGCAACGAGCTAGAATTTCTTGGATCCAAGAGGGGGATGCCGATACAAAATTCTTCCACTCTATTGCTAATGGGAGGCAACGTAAGAACTTTATCCATTCCCTTCTCCACAATGGAGACCTCATCACATATCAATCCTCTATCCGAACATGCTTTGAGCAACACTTCAGAGACATCTGTGGAAATAGCTCATCCCCTAACTTCAGAGTAGACTGGGATGCTCTGTATCCCCATCCTGCTATTGATCTCTCTGCACTTGAAGCTCCTTTCAGTAAAGAAGAGATCCATAAGCCAGTGTTCAGTATGAATGGAGACAAGGCCCCTGGCCCTGATGGCTTCTCTATTCATTTCTACCAACAACATTGGGAGACTGTTCAAAAAGATCTCTGTTGCATGATGCTGGATATTCAGAATGGAGAGGCAGACATTAGTAGACTTAACTACTCCACCACTATACTCATTCCCAAGTGTGAAGGTGCAAACACCATTTCTGACTACCGCCCTATCAGCCTCCTCAATTAATCTATGAAGATCTTCACCAAAATCTTAGCAAACAGATTAAGCCTGTTACTGCATACTCTAGTTTCCTCTTTGCAAAGTGCTTTTCTCAAAGGCAAGTTGATGGTGGACTGTTTTCTAGTGGCCCATTAAGCAATCAACCTATGCTACTCCAAAAAATTAGACACACTTATGCTTAAGATCGACTTTCGTAAAGCCTTTGATACTCTTAGCTGGACTTTTATTGAGCAAATGCTTGTTGCCAGGGGCTTTGGTCCATGCTGGTGCAGTTGGATTAAAGCAATTCTTCACTCAACCAAATCATCTGTTTTAGTTAATGGGGTTAGGGGCAGGACTATAATATCAAGGAGAGGGTTAAAGCAAGGTGATCCTCTATCTCCGATGTTATTCATCTTGGCTGTAGATGTGCATGCCCAAATGTTGTGCACTGGTAGAGATAATGGCACTTTCTCACAGCTGAATCTCAAGGGTTCCTTAGCTACGCTCTTTATTCTGCAATTCGCCGATGACACACTCATCTTCTGCAAAGGCGATGAACAAGATGTGCTTCATTTAAAATTGCTTTTACACATATTTGCGAACGTCTCTGGCCTACACATCAATCTCTCCAAATCATCAATTCTTTACTTTGGGCATTCTAAGGCCAAGCTTCACGCTTTCGCTCACATCCTGGGTTGCAAACAGGATTCACTCCCCACCAAATACTTGGGCATGCCACTTTCCAAGGGTAAATTAAAGAAGAGAGACTAGCAACCGCTTATTCTCAAAATTGAGAGATGATTATCCACTTGGAAGGGTCGTCTGCTCTCTAGAGGAGGGAGACTGATACTCATCAACTCGGTTCATAGTGCATTGCCAACCTATTTTGCTTCCTTCTTCAAACTGCCTCAGTGGGTAATTGCTTCGGAGCAGATTCTTTTGGGTAGGCGGAGACACTAAGGCTACCGGAACCTCTTGCACAAACTAGAAGCGTAATTGTCAGCCCAAAAGGCAAGGAGGACTAGGAATTTTAAACCTCAGCCAATTCAATAATGCCCGATTATGAAATGGTGGTGGAAGATTTTGTCCGAGGAATCCCTTAGCACCCAAATTCTTAAATCATTATATTTCAACAGAGCGACTAATTCCTTCATCTGCAAATCTCAAGCCTTTGAGTTTTGGAAGAATGTCTACAAGCTCAATTATTACGTGATGATTTTATTGAAAAAGAACAAGGAATTTCTTGGCAACTAGGAGATGGGCAAATGCTTAAGTTCTGGACCTCCAAATGGATTGGAGGTAGCAACATTGCCACTTTATTCCCAGCTCTATTTGAAGCAGCTTGGAACAAAGATGTCCCATTGTGCTCTCAAGGTATCATGGATCAGGACAGATGGATTTGGAGACCAAGTCTTCACACCTCGACTTCCACCACCATTCTCCTTGAAAAGTGCCAACTTCTGCAACTCCTCTCCAATGTCCAACCTTCCACTACTACTGACATTGCAGACTGGAGGCATTCTAGCTCAGGGAGTTTCGCTGTGAAATCTACTTATGATTTCTACAGCATTTCAGGCTTACTCCCTCCCTTCTACCGTGCCTGCTAGAAGAATTGTGCACCACTCAAATGCAAACTTTTTATTTGGATGCTGAGTTGAGAGATACTCAACTCCAAGGAGATACTACAGTCCAAGGGATGGGATGGTGATCTGACATGCACAACTTGTGCATGCCCGATTGAAACCACCTTCCACATCTTCTTCCAATGTCCAATGGCTGTTCAAACTTGGCAACACTTTACACACCGCTTCAATATCACTAATTTACCCACATCCATTGCTAAATGTTTCACACGATGGTGTTTTGACTTCCACAAGCACAAGTTCACACACTCTTGACATTTGGTTACACTTGCTGCATGTTAGAACATCTGACATGCTAGAAATGATAGAACTTTTAACAACAAGCTTATTACTGTGGATAAACTTATCACTAATACCAAATTTTGGTTCTCTCATTGGTTAGATTCCAGCAGCGAGTCCAAGAAGAAGGCCAGGATTCTCCAAGAACTTAAGGGTACAGGAGATAGTGATCTCATGAGGCCGGGAGGCAACTGCTCAACCCACAGTGCAGGAAACACCCAGGGATGATCAAGGGTTCTGCGTCTCTGTTTGTTGATTACTTTATTCTCTTTTTGGTACACTGTTAGTCCTTGTTTTATACTTTTTAAGCTTGCCTTGTTTTGTCGCTCTTAGGAGGATTGGTTTTTTTGTATTACGGGCTTACTGTGTTGTGTGAAAGGGGGATGAGATCATACCCTTGAGGCTAGTTGAGGAGTACAACAGAAGTCCAATGCCCTCTCTACGACTCAGTGGTATGCCATCTCAAGCCTAGACACACAGAGCTCGCTAGCCACCAATCTCCTCCTTATGTTTTTATAACTGTTTTTAAAAACTCTACTTATCAATATATATATTACCGTGAGGTAGGATAACTACCTTTTACCATGTCAAAAAAAAAACTCGAGTTTTATATATATATAAATAACTCTAATGAAAACACACAATTTTAGAGTCAAATGAGAATGAATATATAAATTTCAATTCTAGGATTGTTGTTGAAATGTACAAAATATTCGAAGGAGTTAAATTTGAAATGTGTACAATAATTAATTTTAGGAATATTTTTTTAAAATAGAAAGTTTGGTATCTACAATCTAATTTACAGGAAGTTTGTTGGAATAAATTTATGGTATAATTTAAGGAACAAAATTTTAACAAATTTAGCACTAATTATTTGTAACAATTTATTTTGAAAGGATGATTATATATAAATTACTAAACCATTCACTAGAAATGGTGCATGTGAGATGATCTGAATTCCCAGAATAAACAAAACTAATTAAAATATTAATTATGTACCATATATATGTATATATTACATTTCGGGGTGATGGCTGCAAAATGATCTGTGGCATATAGCGTTGATCTTTTACTAAATAAAATTTCCCAAGTCCAGAAATCTCTAACACTGTCATTTTAACCTATTCTGATGATGAAGGATGGCTCCACAAGCATCATCTTCTGTAATGGCTCATGCAACTCATGCATCTTCTTTTCGTTTTATAGCTCACTGTAGCATATTCTTTATTTGCATTTGTTGTATCAATATTGTAGATGTACTTAGGGTTTAATGCCTTGGCAAGATTAGAAGTTAATAATTACAAAGAAAGTCAACTCATAAAAGGTTAATAATTACAAAGAAAGCCATTGCACAAAAGATACTAATAACAAAGAAAGATCATTTTGCGTATGACACAAAAAAAATCGAAATCAAAATAAAATAAAATAAAATAAAATAAAATAAAAAATATTGGGCTAAAGAAATCGAACTTCGCCGCAAATGATCTTCATCCTGATCTCCCAAGATAAGTAGTATTCGACGCGTGTCGAATCTATTAAATTATCAGATAAAATATTATATGTAAGTATCATCAGAGAGTCATATTCCCTCCATCTATCTACTACATTGTGCATTCATTCCAATGAGATTGAGGAGATACTGGCATCTTTGGTAGCACATAAGTGGAGTATTCACCAGATCTCTTTCTGCAGAATCGTGCCTTACTATGGTCCAATCCACTAGCATTGACTCGAAATGCTGGCAGGGAAGAACGTCTTTATGGGGACTGGCTCCCCTAACTGAACTATTCCTTTATGAGAGGTTATTCCCATAAGGAATTAGCTCTCTCCTTTAATATCAAAGATGACCTACATCAATATCTTGTATCTTGTACGAATCTGATTTTTCACGAAATTCCTATTTATAATTTGTTATTGGACCACTGGCTTCCTTATACAAGTAGAATACAGTTATAACAATGTAGGTTGAGTAGGAACCAAATTAAGGATTTGGATCAATGTAGATGCATCATTTCTAGTAAATGGTTCACTACTTTATTTATACCCTTCAATTTTAAGCTAGATTGTTACAAATAATTTGCATCAATTCTATTTTAAAAATGTTTCTTAAATCATTCATAAACCCACCCCAACTTCCTTCTTTGCTAGATATGATCAACTTTTTCAATTTTTCAAATAGCATCCTTCCAAAAATTGAAAAGAAAAAAACCTTTGAATTAACACATTTGAATCTTAAATTATTGTGTACAATTTTACAAATTAGCCCTTCAAAATAAAATCCCTACAATCTAGACATATATATATTCCCAACACATGTGCACTATATTTTCGTTAAAAAAAGCTTGTCAGTATGTATTCTCCAAATTTGAATTAGTATCTTTTGCATTAATTAAAAAAAATTGTGAATGAGAAGAGATCAATTCAACATAATGAGTAATGAAGTAAAATATAGTGAAAAGTTCTTTTTAAAAATAAATAATAATAATTTAACAATCAATTTAATTAACTCGTGTTTTTATATATATATAAATAACTCCTATGAAACCACACAATTTTACAGTCAAATGAGAATGAATCTATAAATTTCAATTCTAGGCTTGTTGTTGAAATTTACAAAATATTCGAAGGAGTTAAATTTTAAATGTGTAAAGTAATTAATTTAGGAATATTTTTAAAAAATAGAAAGTTTGGTATCTACAATCTAATTTATAGGAACTTTGTTGGAATAAATTTATGGTACAATTTACGGAACAAAATTGTAACAAATTTAGCACAAATTATTTGTAACAATTTATTTTGAAATGGATGGTTATATATAAAGTACTAAACCATTCACTAGAAATGGTGCATGTGAAATGATCTGAATTCCGAGATTAAACAAAACTAATTAAAATGTTAATTGTTTACCATATATATGTATATACTACATTTCGGGGTGATGGCTGCAAAATGATCTGTGGCTTATAGCGTTGATCTTCTACTAAATAACATTTCCCAAACCCACAAATCTCTAACGCTGTCATTTTAACCTATTCTGACGATGAACGATGGCTCCACAAGCATCATCTTCTGTAATGGCTCATGCAACTCATGTATTTTCTTTTCGTTTTATAGCTCACTATAGCATATTCTTTACTTGCGTTTCTTGTATCTATATTTTAGATGTACTTAGGGTTTAATGCCTTGGCAAGATTAAAAGTTAATAATAACAAAGAAAGTCATCGCAAAAAAGATAATAATAACAAAGAAAGATCATTTTGCGTCTGACACAAAAAAGTCAAAATCAAAATAAAATAAAATAAAATAAAATAAAATAAAATAAAATAAAATAAAATAAAATAAAAAATAAAATATTGCGCTAAAGAAATCGAAATTCGCCGCAAATGATCTTCATTCTGATCTCCCAGGATAAGTAGTAATCGACGCGTATCGAATCTATAAAATTATCAAGATAAAACATTATATGTAAGTATCATCAGAGAATCATCTTCCCTCCATCTATCTACTACATTGTGCATTCATTCCAATGAGATTGAGGAGATACTAGCATCTTTGGTTGCACATAAGTAGAGTATTCAGCTGATCTCTTTTTGCAGAATCATGCCTCACTATGGTCTTATTCACTAGCCTTGACTCGAAATGCTATTTTTTAACCTACATCAATATCTTGTATCTTGTACGAATCTGATTTGTCACGCAATTCCCATTTATAATTTGTTCTTGGACCACTGGCTTTCTATACAAGTACAATACAGTTATAACAATGTAGATTGAGTAGTAACCAAATTAAGGATTTGGATCAATGTAGATACATCATTTCTAGTGAATGGTTCACTACTTTATTTGTAATCTTCAATTTAAAGAGACCGTTACAAATAATTTGCATCAATTCTATTTTAAAAATGTTTCTTAAACCACTCATAAACCCACCCCAACTTCCTTCTTTGCTAGATATGATCAACTTTTTCAATTTTTCAAATAGCATCCTTCCAAAAATTGGAAGAAAAAAAAAACCTTAGAATTAACACATTTGAATCTTAAATCATTGTGTACAATTTTACATATTAGCCCTTCAAATAAAATCCCTACATTCTAGACATATATACATTCCCAACACTTATGCACTATATTTTCGTTAAAAAAAGCTTGTCAGTATTTCCTTTTCAAATTTGAATTAGTATTTTTTGCCTTAATAAAAAAAAATATTGGGCATGAGATGAGATCGATTCAACTTAATGATTAATGAAATAAAATATAGTGAAAAGTTCTTTTAAAAATAAATAATAATAATTTAACAATCAATTTAATTCACTCAAGTGTTTTTTATATATATAAATAACTCCTATGAAACCACACAAATTTACAGTCAAATTAGAATGAATCTATAAATTTCAGTTCTAAGTACAAAATATTCGAAAGAGTTAAATTTGAAATGTGTAAAATAATTAATTTTAGGAATATTTTTAAAAAATAGAAAGTTTGGTATCTACAATCTAATTTACAGGAAGTTTGTTGGAATAAATTTATGGTATAATTTAAGGAAATTTTTTTTAACAAATTTAGCACTAATTATTTGTAACAATTTATTTTGAAATGGATGGTTATATATAAAGTACTAAACCATTCACTAGAAATGGTGCATGTGAAATGATCTGAATTCCGAGATTAAACAAAACTAATTAAAATGTTAATTGTTTACCATATATATGTATATACTACATTTCGGGGTGATGGCTGCAAAATGATCTGTGGCTTATAGCGTTGATCTTCTACTAAATAACATTTCCCAAACCCACAAATCTCTAACGCTGTCATTTTAACCTATTCTGACGATGAACGATGGCTCCACAAGCATCATCTTCTGTAATGGCTCATGCAACTCATGTATTTTCTTTTCGTTTTATAGCTCACTATAGCATATTCTTTACTTGCGTTTCTTGTATCTATATTTTAGATGTACTTAGGGTTTAATGCCTTGGCAAGATTAAAAGTTAATAATAACAAAGAAAGTCATCACACAAAAGATAATAATAACAAAGAAAGATCATAGAAAACCTACAAGTAATTCAAAAATGGAGAGAAGGGTGAGGAGAAAGAGAGCATTCGTTCCTCGAAACCTGAGCAAATCCTATGCTTAGGTGCTTCGACTCCCCCACCCCCTTCGTCATCTTTATCCCTCCCAAATTCCTCTTCGATCCACATGCCATCCCCTTTTCAACTCCAATCCCGCATATCAATCTATCCCTTCGCATCCCACTACCACTCCCACCTATCGCCATAAACCCTACTTCCAACCGAAACCCTCAGCCATTTACCCAAAAAAGCAACCTTTCCAACACCAAAAATTTCCCCGTTCGAAGAAGATGGAGCGCCGATGTTTCTAGTGCGGCGAAGGAGATCACACCACGGCCAAATGCTGGAAGTTGGGGTTCCATTGCTTTAACTGCAAGATGTTTGGCCACAAAGTGCGCGACTGTCTGCTCTATAACCGGAGAGAAGCGTTATAGGTTGACTTGCCTCACACCAACGCCATATCACAAGCACTGCCGGTAGTGCATGCAAGTGCATTCCTTCGCCTCATAAATCCATGTCGTATCCTCCTCACCAAGGACCTTGAGTGCGCCTTCAACTTCTTATGGGGAAGGCGAGGACGATGGTGGACCTTGAAGAAGGTCAGTGACGGGGTTTACCATGTCCAATTCCCAACATCCACTAAAGCTGAAAGTGCGATTGCAGATGGGGTATTTCACTTCTCAGGATTTAGTGCTACCTTCTTCCCTTGGTCACTGGACTTTGGGGCCAGGCTGAGGCCCAAGCCATGCTTCATCTGGATAAACCTACCTCACCTGCCTTTCCACTTGTGGAACCGGGTGTCCCTTGAGTTTCTTATCAAACCTTTTGGCAAGCTCATCACCTTGAGCCGAGAGATGCAAGAAGCGGAAACCAGAGACCAAGCGCTTGTTCTTATTGAAGTGGAAGACCTGACGCTCATCTCAAAAACCCTTACTATCAAGTACACCACGCCCTGGAGCCTTGTTAATCATGTTCATGATGTGCCCATACTACTACTTGGAGATCCAATCCTGGTGGAGGATGTTCAAAATGGAAAAGTCCAACTTTTCACAATGGCAGGAGCTTCTGAGGGTATTGGTAGTGCTAGTTTCTGGCGCCCCAAGGTGCCTGAAGGTCCTCGAGAAGACGGCGAAGGTGTAAGCCGCAACCAATCTCCGGCCAAGGCTGGTATGGAGGCTGTTTTAATTCTCGGGATTCGAGGAAGGAGAGCCCAACTGCAGCGCAATCTCCGAATGCAGAAGATAATTTGGGTAACTTTTTGATTATTCTTATCTTAGCGGGTTCCAGCTTAAATGAGTGGATTTCGCCTAATCCTATTACAGTCCCCAAATCTACGGAGAACCCTGACTGAATTCAAATCCTGCCAACCTGGAGCCACCTTTTGTGCAGATTTTGGAATCTTCTAATAGCAACAACAATGTAGCCCCACACGACCCCACGTTAACCCCGGTCAACCCTGCTGACTCAACAAATGAAGACTCTCTTGAGGAGGTGCATGAAATGATTTGGAAAGGTAAGCTTGTTACCCTACCACTTTCCCTCTTCTCCAAGATCCAGCATGCAGTGGAGGGGGCCCTCAGGGACTCTGTTCAAGAGGAGAAGAACAAGCTAAATAAGGCGATAAAGTGATCTTCAGGGCCGGCACTAGCAAAGTTCGTACTGAGAGCTTCCAGACTCGCTCCCTGCTAAGGAGGAATGTACCCAAAGCTGCCATCTCCTTCAGTTCCGTTCCACCTGGCTTTGAGGAAGGACCTTCCAAGAGGGTGAAGCGCTCCAAATCAGCAGGTAGGCTCAAGAGTACTAGGCCCTTTATGAAGCATCTGTCTACCACAATCAAGAAGAAGACGTCAGGTATCTCCTCTTCAATTGCTTCAGTTACTAATGCACACCTAAATCCTTTTGAACTATTATCAAATGAGGATATTCTTGAAGTGGCTGAATCTATTTGAGTGGAGGCTAAAGGGCCACACTCGATGCATGTTTTGAAGGGCCCTCAGAAGGTTGTAGTTGACCAATCTGATCAACTACAACACTCTGATTAGATGCTCTGCCCATTTGATCCTGATGATCGATTTTGCTATCTGAGTTATGCAATTTGATGCAAATATTTTCTGTGAAGATAACTAGCTGGAATGTAAGAGAGTTGGGCAGCCCTAACAAATGCTCGCTTATAAAAGAAGGTATCCGCAGCTCCTCCCCCTCTGTAATCTGCTTGCAAGAGACCAAGCTCAGAAAGCCAAGTCCCCGAAAGCTCTCACCGATTGGAGGATGTCTTATCACCAAATGGGTATAACTTAACTCCATTGGCAGCTGTGGAGGAATTCTCCTAGGTTGGAATGAACAACTCCTTGATTGTACATATTCGGCTACTGATATTTTCTTTGTGTCTGCTTCTTTCAAGCATCGCTCATCAGCTGAAGAATGGTCAATATGCACCTTTTGATCTGGAGGATAGGAATCTTTGTTTTTATGAGATCCAACAATGCCGGAGTCACCTCAAATATGCTTGGGTTCTATGTGGTGACTTTAATGTCACTATTTCAGATATTGAGCGGTCCAGTGGAAGAGGTTCAACAAGAGATATGAGATGTTTTCGTGAATTCATACATGATCTGGCCCTCATCGACCTCCTCCTCTCAGGCAGAAAATATACATGGTCTAATCTTCGAACCTCCCCCTCAATGGCCAGACTAGACAAATTCTTGATCTCTGCAGATTGGGAATCCTCCTCACCTAACTGCATCCAGTACTCCCTTCCCAGTTTTTCGTCTGACCACTATCCCATCGTCCTCGACACTCAAGCAATTACACACCAAGTTCACTATTTCAGATTTGAAAAAGCCTGGCTACAACACTCCTCATTCGTTCCGGCGGTTAAAGATTGGTGGAAACTCTTCTCTTGCACTGGAAATCCGGTAGATATCTTTGCAAGTAAGCTTAAACTTCTCAAGAGAAGGATTCAAAGATGGAGAAATGATACCTTTGGCCACTTCCCTACTCAGAAAAAGCAGCTCAAGAAGAAACTCCTCAGGCTAAAGACTGAAGCTGAGCAACTCCCCACTTCAGTTGACTTCCTCAAGGCTACCCAACTTGTGCTACAAAGTCTGATCCAGACCAAGGCAGTGTATTGAAGGCAAAGGTCGAGAGTGCAATGGGTCAAGGAGGGAGATGCAAACTCTAAATTCTTCCACTCCATTGCTAATGGGAGAAGGAGGCATAAATTCATCCATAGCCTCATCATTGATGAAACACTTATAACCTTTCCCACTCTTATCAGAATTGCTTTTGAGAATCACTTTCAACAGATTTGTGGTACAGCTCCTAGGTCTGATTTTCGTATTGATTGGCACTCCCTGTATCCACCTAATGACATCAACTTGGAGCATTTAGACCTGTTTACTCTGGAGGAGGTTAAAATGGCCGTCTTCGGTATGCGTAGTGACAAAGCACCGGGCCCCGATAGGTTTTCGATGAGCTTTTACCATACTTTTTGGGATACTATCAAAGATGACTTATTTGTCATGCTGCAGTCGGTGTAGAGGGGAGACACTGACCTAGAAAGATTATGTTAATCCCCAAATGTGAGGGGGCAAATTCTGTCTCTGATTTCAGACCTATCAGTTTGCTCAACTGCTCCTTCAAAATCTTCACCAAAATCCTCGCAAACAGGCTTAGCCCTATCCTCCACTCCCTTGCCTCGTCCTCTCAAAGTGCCTTCCTCAAAGGTAAACCAATAGTGGACTGTTTTCTTGTAGCCCATGAAGCTATCAACCTCTGCAGGAGACGCAACTCTGATGCACTCTTGTTCAAGATTGACTTCACTAAAGCTTTTGACACAGTAAGTTAGGAATTTTTAGACCAGCTTCTAATCGCCAGAGGCTTCGGACCAGCTTGGTGCAGGTGGATTCATATGATCCTTAGGACGGAAAAATCATCAATCCTCATTAATGGAGAGGGGGGAAGACAAATCCACTTCAAGCGAGGACTCAAGCAGGGGATCCTCTATCGCCAATGCTCTTCATCTTAGCTGTTGATGTGCTTGCTCAGATAATTTTTAATGGCCGAAGAAATGGTGCATTCTCTCCTCTCCCTGTCAGGGGCTCCCTAGCAAACCTGTAGTGATGTAATTCGCTGATGACACTCTGATCTTCTGCAAAGGAGATGAACATGACATTCTCAATCTCAAAGTGGCCCTAAAAATTTTTGCAAACATCTCTGGTCTAGCCATAAACTTCAACAATTCCTTCATCATTTACTTTGGAAAATCGAGGGCGAAGCTACAGGCTTTTTCGACCATTCTAGGCTGCAAGGAAGAATGCTTACCTATCCACTACCTTGGCATGCCCCTATCTAGCGGGAAACTCAGCAAGAGAAGTTGGCAACCTCTCATCCTCAAGATTGAAAGAAGGGTCTCAGTGTGGAAGGGCAAGATGTTATCTAGAGGAGGGAGGTTAGTACTTATTAATGCTGTACTCAGTGCTTTACCAGTTTACTTCGCTTCCTTCTTCAGACTGCCCCTTTGGGTGATCAAACAAATTGATCAGATTCGCAGTAGATTTTTCTGGTGTGGCTCCGACACTGATGCGAGAGGGGTGACATGTGTGCAGTGGAAGAAGATATGCCAACCCAAGCAACAGGGTGGGCTTGGAGTTCTAGACCTAAAAGTTTTTAATGAAGCTCTTCTCATGAAATGGTGGTGGAAGATTATCTCCTCAGAATCGTTAGCTAGACAAACGTTAAGGAGCTTATACTATAAAAGCAATGCAAACATCTTGACATGCCCCTCAACTGCTTCAAACTTTTGGAAAGGGATCTTCCATCTCAAGGAGCAATTCTTACTAAATGTTACCTGAAAGCTAGGGAAGGGACACCATATTAAATTCTGGACGTCAAGATGGATCAATGGCAACAACATAACCTCCCTATGTCCTTCACTTGCTGCTGCAACATGGAATTTGGAAGCGGATGCCCTCTCCCAAGGAACTTGGATAAATGACAACTGGCACTGGCAACCAAGGCTTAACTGTGTCTCTAACCCCACCATTCGTGAAGAGAAATAGAGACTGCTCAATCTGATTGCTGACTACCAGCCTTCAAACTCAGGAGACCACCCTTCATGAAGACTCACACCATCCGCCACCTTCACTGTCATGTCGGGATACTACTTCTTTATCACCTCTGGCCTTCGATCCCCTTATTATGCAGCAACATGGACTTCTCCAGCCCCACTAAAATGCAAGCTTTTCACATGGCAAATGAGTTGGGATAAACTCATTTCCAAGGAATTCCTTCGCTCCAAAGGCTGGTTAGGAGACACATCATGCACAGCTTGTGCATGTCCTGTTGAGATGACCTATCATGTCTTCTTTGCATGCCCTATTGCCACTAACATTTGGAACTACTTCACTACACTTTTCCACATACACTCCCTGCCTGTTGACTTACATGAATGCTTTACTTCATGGTGCTTTGGAAACTAAGTAGACAGACACACTTGGTACCTACTCACAATCTCGATCTGTTAAGTATCTAGCTTGCTAGAAATGAGCGCATTTTCTCTTCTAAGATTTTGCAACCAAGGAAAATTATTTCTAATGCAATTTTTTGGTTTCGCTCTTGGCTAGATGGACTCGACAACAAGAAGAAGAAGGCGGAACTTATACGGGAGGTGGAGTTAGCTGGAGTTCAAGACGTTCTCCTCAAACAAGTGCTCATCAGGATTGATCAAGCAGACAGTGGGGGAGATAGTTGCTTCGCTTAAGATCCCACCAGCACTTGCCCCTATCTGATATTTTGGATGTAATTTTTTGAAAACTGTAATGTGCTAGATACTCTCTTTAGCTTCATTTGGTGATCAAGGGTTCGACAACTGTAGGCTGAGCTATCTTGATCCTAATGTATTTTATATCTGTAATTACTCCTATATTAATACATCTTTTGTGAGGCAGGGACTTACCCTACCTTTAATAAGTAAAAAAAAAACAAAGAAAGATCATTTTGTGTATGACACAAAAAAATCGAAATCAAAATAAAATAAAATAAAATAAAATAAAAAATGAAATATTTGGCTAAATAAATCGAACTTCGCCGCAAATGATCTTCATCCTGATCTCCCAAGATAAGTAGTAATCGACGCGTGTCGAATCTATAAAATTATCAGATAAAATATTATATGTATGTATCATCAGAGAGTCATATTCCCTCCATCTATCTACTACATTGTGCATTCATTCCAATGAGATTGAGGAGATACTGGCATCTTTGGTACCACATAAGTGGAGTATTCAACTGATCTCTTTCTGTAGAATCGTGCCTCACTCTGGTCCAATCCACTAGCCTTGACTCGAAATGCTATTTTTTGACCTACATCAATATCTTTTATCTTGTACGAATCTGATTTTTCACGAAATTCCCATTTATAATTTGTTCTTGGACCACTGGCTTCCTTATACAAGTACAATGCAGTTATAACAATGTAGATTGAGTAGGAACCAAATTAAGGATTTGGATCAATGTAGATGCATCATTTCTAGTGATTGGTTCACTACTTTATTTGTACCCTTCAATTTTAAGCTTAATTATCACAAATAATTTGCATCAATTAAATTTTTAAAATGTTTCTTAAATCACTCATAAACCGACCCCGACTTCCTTCTTTGCTAGATATGATCAACTGTTTCAATTTATCAAATAGCATCCTTCAAAAATTGTAGAAAAGAAAACCCTTTGAATTAACACATTTGAATCTTAAATTATTGTGTACAATTTTACATATTAGCCCTTCAAAATAAAATCCCTACATTCTAGACATATATACATTTCCAACACATGTGCACTATATTTTCGTTAAAAAAAGCTTGTCAGTGTTTACTCTCCAAATTTGAATTAGTATATTTTGCCTTAATAAAAAAAAAAAATGGGCATGAGATGAGATCGATAAATTTCAATTCTAGGCTTGTTGTTGAAATGCACAAAATATTCGAAGGAGTTAAATTTGAAATGTGTAAAGTAATTAATTTTAGGAATATTTTTTAAAAATAGAAAGGTTGGTATCTACAATCTAATTTACAGGAAGTTTGTTGGAATAAATTTTTGGTATAATTTAAGGAACAAAATTTTAACAAATTTAGCACTAATTATTTGTAACAATTTATTTTGAAATGGATTGTTATATATAAAGTACTAAACCATTCACTAGAAATGGTGCATGTGAGATGATCTGAATTCCCAGATTAAACAAAACTAATTAAAATATTAATTATGTACCATATATATGTATATGCTACATTTCGGGGTGATGGCTGCAAAATGATCTCTGGCTTATGGCGTTGATCTTCTACTAAATAAAATTTCCCAAATCCACAAATCTCTAACACCGTCATCTGAAAATCAACATTTATATGCTTATATCTCTCTACATTAGAAGAAGGAGACGATGAAGATGATGTGAAGGAAAGACCACTCTCAGGCAGGAAATACACCTGGTCTAATTTTCGAACATCCCCCTCAATGGCCAGGCTCGACAAATTTTTGATCACATCAGCATGGGACCTCTACTTCCCCAACTGCATATAATACTCCCTCCCTAGATTTTCGTCTGACCACTGCCCCATAATTCTCGACACTCAGGTAATTCCACATCAAGTACACTACTTTAAATTTGAGAATGCTTGGCTTGAACACTCCTCCTTTGTTTCTGCGGTTCAAGAATGGTGGCAACTCTTCTCTTGTTCTGGCAATCCAGTAGACATCTTTGCATGCAAGCTAAAGCTTCTCATGAGGCGAATTAGAAGATGGAAAAATGATACCTTTGGCCACATACCCAACTGAAAGAAGCATATTCAGGAAAAGTTGCTCAGGTTGGAGATTGACGCAGAACAACTCTCCACGCCAGCTGACTCCCTTAAAGCAACTCAAATTGAGCTCCAGAATCTCATCAAAGCAAAAGCAGTATATTGGAGAGAGAGATCATGAGTGCAATGGGTCAGGAAAGGTGATGCAAACTCTAAATTCTTTCTCTCAATTGTGAATGGTAAAGGGCGGTGGAACTTCATCCACAGCCTCACAATTGATAACACCCTTACAACCTCTATCCCTATGATCAGAATTGCCTTTGAGAACCATTTTTAGGAGATTTGTGGCACTGCCCCCCCCCCCCCCCCCCCCCCCCCCCCCGCGCACACGTCTGACTTTCAAATTGATTGGCCATCTCTTTATCCATCTAATGCAATCAACTTGGAGCACCTAGACAACCCGATCACTATTGAGGAGACTAGAAAGTCAGTCTTTGATATGAGTAGTGATAAGGCACCTGGACCCGATGGGTTCTCCATGAGCTTCTACCATACTTTCTGGGACACTATAAAAAAAGATTTATTTGCCAAGCTGCAGTCGGTGCAAAGGGGAGACGCTGACCTCGACAGAGTGAATTACCCTAACATTATATTAATACCCAAGTGTGAAGGAGCAAACTCTGTAACGGACTTCAGACCTATCAGCTTGCTTAACTGCTCATTCAAGATCTTGACTTCAGACATATCGGCTTGCTTAACTGCTCATTCAAGATCTTCACCAAAATCCTAGCCAACAAACTCAGCCCGATCCTACACTCTCTTATGTCATCCTCTCAAAGTGCCTTCCTGAAAGGAAAATCAATAGTGAATTGTTTTCTAGTAGCTCATGAAGTTATCAACCTCTGCAGTAGACAAAACTCAGATACGCTCCTGTTCAAGATAGACTTCACCAAAGCATTTGACACAGTGAGCAGGGAATTTCTAGACCAGCTTCTTATTGCCAGAGGATTTGGACCTGCTTGGTGCATGTGGATTCATATGATTCTTAGAACAACAAAATCATCAGTTATCATCAATGGAGAGGGAGGAAAGCAAATCAACTCCAAACGAGGACTCAAGCAGGGGGACCCTCTCTCGCCAATGCTTTTCATCCTAGTTGTTGATGTGCTTGCTCAGATGCTCTTCAGTGGTGTAACGCCCCGAATCCCAAATACACTGAATTCGAGATGTTCTACATGATCTTTTCACTTTCTTCAGTACAATTTTACAAGGAAATTTAAACTTTTCACTTTACATCAGAGTTTATATCAATATTACACTTTTCATTTGCACAGCGGAAGTAAAATTTACAACAATTAAATAAATGTACAACAACATGGTATAATCTTTAAGCATCCATTCCTCTTTAATCTTTAACATGCCATTTACCTGCATATAAGACTGTGGGTACGTCAGTTTATTCAACCGACGATCATTATACACGGTCATCCTCTCTATGCCGAAAATAGTACAACTTAATTTTCCATATTTAGCAAACACAAACTTGTCATATTTCAATTAAAGGGACTACCCTATTGATGTCGTGTTGTGATTGTGCACTTAATCCTTAATGCATTTATTTATATTACATGACACTAATGCGCACTTGTTCGGATTCTATGCATCCCATACTACATAGGTCCGAGGGCAAGCCCTTATTCATTCTTCATCTTTGTAGGGTTCAATCCCTCGTTATGTCTTAATCTACTACTGTAATTACGGTAGTGTCTTAGATGTCCTATGATCTATGAGCCCATGCCCAGGCAGCCTGGAGGGGAATCCCACGCACTGACACGACGCATCGAGCAGACAGACTATGGACAATTCAGCCTCCGCCATGGAACAATGGCACCACCCATAGCCACTCGAACATCCCACGAGCGTCGCCACCGGGACGATAATTCTGGAGTAGCGCCCACGCCATGTCTTGACGCATCAAGCAGGCAGCCTGTGGATCGCTCTCACACCGCTATTCGATGGCCCCCATACTCATGTTTTTCTTCTACTTTCATCACGTCTCCACTATGTACTAATCCTTAGTTTTATTAAAAATCATGAACAAAAATTTAATCTCTAGAGTTAGCCTCTCCACTAAACCGGACTTATTCATTCATTTCAACGTGACCAATCTTGGTCTAATTTCATTTCATTTCTCAATGCCGGGGGAGACCTAGCTACTCCATTTCAATTTTCATTTCACAATCTTCAACTCATAAATTCTCCATGTGGAGTTCTCATACTCACATGTATATTTTCTTTTCAATTCATGATTCCTAATTTGTTCACAATTCCATAACTGTATATAAATTTCATGCACTTATCAATTATCACAACGAATCAAATTTCACTTTATTACCAAATATGCATACTTCATATTGTTCCACAAAGGAGAAATAAATTGCGTTAAGTCACACAACCAAGTTTCTTTTTGCCCAATCAATTTCTAGTCCTTCATTTCACTTATACTTTTGAGTTATAATTTCACATCAATAAGCATATAAAATCATGTTTCTATACATGTATTTTAACTCCAAATCATAGTTAATTTCATTCAGACAATTCCCAAACCATTTTTAGAAAGTCCCTAACATTTTTTAGGAGAATAACCATATTATTTTCACATTTTTTTGGACACTTAAAAACCCAAAAAAAAAATAATTTTTTTCAATCTTGCCGCTAGCAAGATTCGAACCCGCACCCCACAGAACACAGCCAACAGCACAGACCGCTAGGCCGGTTTGTGCTAGCGATTAGAAGAGGAGACAGAGAGTATTTATTACACTCTGTCACTGATTCTCATGTTTTTTTTAAAAAAGGATAAAAACAATTGTATGCCGCAGGGGTTCGAACCAGTCACCCAAGAGAACACAGCCGCACACAGTGACCACTTGAGCCATATGCTCAGGTTGTCACAGTACCATTTAAAAACCCTTTTGAAATCAATTGCCACTGTTGTTAAAAACATCTCGATGTTCAATCAATCTTTGTTTCATATTGCTTTTGTAGAAGTTACTGAAAAATTCCAGATTAACTTCCCCTCACATGACTTTCATATCAGTATGAATAAAATAATTTTTGTACTAATAAAATATATTTTTCACCCAATTCAATGAATTTTTCATTATAACTACTATATTTTTCATTTTCGACATTGCTTAACAATTGGTCTTCTAATCTTTTTATCCACAATTTCTTATGCTAATTTTCTGATGTTAATCTTTTATTCAACATACAAATCTATTTTCTTTGAATTTATCCAACCCCAAAATAACTCAAAAAGATCTCTTCATAAATTAGCACTAACAAAGTACTAACTTTTACATATAATTTGTGATGGTAATAAATGTATTTTCTTTAAACCAACATATGCCTCTAGTCAAATCATGTACATTACAAAATATATAACCACCTATCAATTAGCATGCTCACAACTCAAACATTCAAGAAAGTTACTCTTTTCAAAAGTGTGCTCTTTCTTAATCAATTTCATGCTTCCAATTTTCAATTAAACTAGCATTCTTATTAGTATTTTCATGCATCAAGTCTCAATATCATACTAGCATCATTCTTAAGAAAATTTAACCACTATCATTCAAGCGTGGAGAATTTTTACCCACAACTCAATTTTAACAGTAGAACCACATGCAAGTTGTTCATTAACATACCAATCAATTTATGAACTAACTTTCCCATTAAAAAAATGTATTCTTATTAATATTTTTCATGCATCATTTCTAATTAGAAATAAGGAAAATCAAACCCACCTTGTATGGAGAGAAACAAACACAAAAGCAACAAATCCTTGCAACAAGATGCACCTCCTCCTAAACGATGCGCGCACAAGCTCCACGAACACCAGAGCAACCGAAAGCTTCCTCCTTGAACTAGCCGGCCTCTCCTCCTTGGAAAAATGCAAGCAATCCCACACAATCTCTCAATCTTTTTAACTCACAACTATTACTAAATTAGACTATAGGTTTGGAAAGATATAATTGCATATGAATACTAGCCATGGGAGGGGGTATTTATACTAGAAAACAAGTAGAATGAAGGGCTAGGATTGACTAGTTGGTTGTAGGATGGAGGGCCAAGATTAGAGTAGGAGTTATAAAAACTACCCACACCCACATAACCACCTCCATGATCTCCATTCAAAATTTGGGTTTCCCTCCCAAAAGAATGCAACCAGCCACCATGGAGAAGTGTGCATTGCACGTGTACGTGTAGTGCACGTGCATGCAACTAGGACTAAAAATTGTACATTTTAATTTTGTATAAAAATAAAATAGTTTTTAAGTTGTCTTCTACATGACAAGTTAAACAAAAATAGGTTAATCCATGGGCTTTATTTTGAGCCAAAATAGTTTTTAAAAAATAAAATAAATAAAATACATTTTGGGCTTTAAGAAAAAGGCTTTTAAAATAAGGCTTTCTATTTATTTAAAGAAAAAGGCTTTTGTATAAAATAACTTTAGAACACATATTTAAATATTTATACACCTCTCAATAAAATAATTCAACCAAAATATTGCACGTGCACACTACGTGCAAAATAAAATAATTTTTCATTAATTGAAAAACCAGGGCATTACAAGTGGTCACCAAAATGGTGCATTCTCCCAGCTACCTATCAGAGGCTCCCTAACAAATCTATCAGTTCTTCAGTTTGCAGATGATACTTTAATCTTTTGCAGAGGAGACGAACAGGAGATACTCAACCTCAAGGTGACACTGAAACTCTTTGCCAATATCTCTGGACTAGCCATAAACTTCAAAAAGTCTTCGATCGTATACTTTGGAAAATCGAAGGCCAAGCTGCATGCCTTTTCGACCATTCTAGAGTGTAAAGAAGAACGCTTACTTTTCAATTACCTTGGAATGCCACTCTCCAGGGGAAAGCTTAGCAAAAGAAGTTGGCAACCACTAATTCTAAAGATTGAGCGAAGACTCTCGGTGTGGAAGGACAAGATGCTATTTAGAGGGGGTAGGTTAGTACTTATTAATGTTGTTCTAAGTGCCTTGCCAGTATACTTCGCCTCTTTCTTCAGACTACCTCTCTGGGTGATCAAATTCGCAGTAGATTCTTTTGGAGTGGCTTCGACACGGATGTGAAACGAGTGGCTTGTATGAGGTGGAAGGCAATCTGCCAACCCAAACAGCAAGGTGGACTTGGTCTTCTAGACTTGAAAGTCTTTAATGAAGCCCTCCTCATGAAATGGTGGTGGAACTTAGTCTTTTTAGACTCGCTAGCTAGCCAAACACTGCGGAACTTATATTATAGAAGCAATCCAAACAGCTTTACATGTCCCCAAATGGCTTCCAGCTTCTGGAAGGAGATTTTCTATCTCAAGGAACAATTTTTGATCAATGTGAAGTGGCAGCTAGGCAATGAAAACCATATCAAATTCTGGACGATGGATTAATGGCAACAACATAGTCTCCCTCTGTCCCTCTCTTGCTGCTGCGGCATGGAATCTTCAAGCTGAGTTCCTTTCGCAGGAAACTTGGATCAATGGCATTTGGCACTGGCAACCACGACTAAACTGTATCTCTACAGCCACCATTCGTGAAGAAAAACAGAGACTCATAGAAATGATTGCAGATTACCAGCCTTCCAACTCAGTTGATAACCCTTCATGGCGACTCACAACAACTGAAGCCTTCACTATCAAATCAGCCTACAACTTCTACATCATCTCTGGCCTGCGCTCCCCCTACTATGTGGCAACGTGGTCTTCAGCTGCCCCTCTGAAATGCAAGATCTTCATCTGGCTGATGAGTTGGGGCAGACTCAATTCGAAGGAATTTCTTCGATCTAAAGGATGGTCAGGAGACACGACATGCACAGCTTATGCATGCCCTGTTGAGATGACCTACCATATTTTCTTTGCATGCCTTATGGCCATTACCACTTGGGATTACTTCACCACACTATTCCATTTACACTCCCTGCCTAAGGACTTGCATGAATGCTTTACTTCTTGGTGTTTTTGGACACAATAACACAGACACACTTGGCATCTTCTCATTATTTCAATGTAACACCCTGTAATTTCTATATTATATATATATATATATATATATATATATAAAGTGGAGGGCTGCTTGTATTAAAATTAATGCATGAAGGCATTCTTTGTAAATATGGTGAAGTTGAATAGTAAAGGGGGGGCTCACATGGAAATGAGAACAGCAAGCTTTGGCTGTTGAAACATGCTGATGACATCATTGAGATATGGGGCCCTCGGTTTGATTTTGTAAAGGAATTCAGATAGCAGAGTTCTCTGTTATGTTGACGTGTCACAAGGGGCCCACGAGTTCTCTTGTGCTCACGGGATTTGAGTAATAAGAAATAGATGAATTGTTATAATCCCACATCGGGAGTAAATATGAATAAAATAATATATAAACACTATTGCCTATGATCAAGAGTCACCAATTCGGTTAACCCCCTTTTGAGAGGCAGTCTGTGGTGGGCAGTTGTATTATACTATATCTAATTTGTCTTCTAAATTGTATAAATTGTCCAAGCTCGGGACAGGGGTGTTACAAATGGTATCAGAGCCGACTTTCGACACCGAGTGTGGGGCATATAGACCCAGTCGGGCAGTGGATTCTGGGACTGTGGTGCCTTAATTAAATTCGAGATTATGATTGATCGGGTAGTGGATTCCGGGATCATGATTAATCGAGCGGATAGGAGAGGAGCTTATTAAAATCCAGGAAAATGATTGATCGGGCAGTGGATTCCGGGATCATATTTAGTCGGGCGGATAAGAGATGCTCCACATCGGCTAGAAAGTAGATCCTGCACTAGATTGTGCATGCCCCGTGCTCAGCGAGGGCGCTCATTTCTGAAGGGGGTATGTGTAACACCCCGTAATTTCTAAATTATATATATATATATATATATATATATATATATATATATATATATATATATGGGAAAATGGGGTATGAGCAACTTGCTCATTTAGTAAATAAGCAATTGATGATGTGTCATAAATGTAATTGGAAAAGTCTTAAAAAGGGTTAGTTGTCCAATATATCACATGCATGCCACATAATCAATTGCTCATTTACTAAATGAGCAAGTTGCTCATATCCCTTTTACCCTATATATATATATATATATATATATAAAGTGGATGGCTCTTTGTATTAAAATTAATGCATGATTGCATTCTTTGTAAATATGGTGAAGTTGAATGGTAAAGGGGGGCCCACATGGAAAAGAGAATAGCAAGCTTTGGCTATTGAAACATGCTGATGACGTCATTGAGATGTGGGGCCCTCGGTTTGATTTCGTAAAGGAATTCAGAGAGCAGAGTTCTCTGTTATGTTGACGTGTCACGGGGGGCCCACGGGTTCTCTTGTGCTCACGGGATTTGAGTAATAAGAAAGAGATGAATTGTTATAATCCCATATCGGGAGTAAACATGAATAAAATAATATATAAATATTATTGCCTATGATCAAAAGTCACCAATTCGGTTAACCACCTTTTGAGAGGCAGCCTGTGGTGGGCAGTTGTACTATACTATATCTAATTTTTCTTCTAAATTGTATAATTGTCCGAGCTCGGGGCAGAGGTGTTACATTCAATCTGTTGGAGTATCTGGCTTGTTAGAAATGAGCGCATTTTTTCTGCTAAATTCTTGAAACTGCAGAAAATCATTTCTAATGCATTATTTTGGTTTCGATTTTGGCTAGATGGACTTGACAACAAGAAGAAGAAGCTGGCACTGTTACGGGAGATTGAGCTGGCTGGTCTTCATGATACCCTACTCAAACAGGCGCTTATTCGGATTGATCAGGCCAAAAGTGGGGAAGACAGCTGCTCGGACTAAGCACTATCTTGGAGGCATTTTATTTTGTTATTTTGCATGTTGTATGCTTTTTTGGGACACTGCTATAGGTCCAATCCTTTTATAACTTCTCCATTTTGCTACTCTTGATGATCAAGAATTCAGCTAATGTAGGCTGAACTACCTTGATCATGTTTTGTATTATGAACTTGTAATTATCCTCTATTAATATACTTTTTGTGAGGCAGTGACTTACCCTGCCTTTAACCAGTCAAAAAAAAGATGATGTGAAGGGATATATCAATAACCAATACAATAATTATAATATCATCTGTGAGCTAACAGAAAATACGAGTTCAGGGGAAATAATCTATACCAAATTAAGCAGAGGTTTTAGTGTAAAGCATTGGTAATTATCAATTATGACAAAATAACAATAACAAATGATATAACTTGAAACTTTTGTTTACTGTAACATCTTTAACTCCTAATAGAGGAATTTAATTTTGAAAGAGTGCAATAGAGGTTTTGTCCACTTAAATGTTCTTTTAATCACTTTCTACAATAATCTCAAACGCAAGATGATCTTGCGTATGAAGAAGGAAAAAAAACAGATCGACGCAAGATAATCTTGTGTCCGAACATTTTTTTTAAAAAAAATGTGTCGGACGCAAGATCATTTTGCGTCTGACACAAAAAATAAAATAAAATAAAATAAAATAAAAAATAAAAAATTGGGATGAAGAAATTAGATACGATTTTATTTTGCGTCCGAGCGAAGAAAAAAAATTAAAACAGGACGGACGCAACTTCATGTTGCGTCCCTGAGTTATTTCCCCATTTAAAAAAAAAAATCTATGGAATAGAGTCTATAGGATTGTGTATGCATATAAAGTTAATTTTAGATTGGTTTAATTATTTGATCAAGGGATGAGATGGAATGGGCCTATAGGAATTATTATGTGTTTCCATGCCGAATATATGTGTAAAGGCCACTGAAACAAATAAAAAAATCCTTAGTACATGATTATTATATATATATTTAATTCAAAAATATAGAAAGATAAAAATGACATACTATGGTGGATTGGTGTTGAAATCACTACAAACTATAACCGCAGCTTGATCAATTCCTGCAAAGTTATTCAACTTATTAAGCAGTGAGAATGCCTGCATTAAAATTTTGAAAACATTAGTATGTAAAAGAAAAAATAATTAAAAACTGACTTTTATAAAAGTTTGCTTACCTGAAATTTCTAACCTCCATTGGTGGAAGGTTTTTGGTTCTATCCTATGAGTCCAGTTTCGTTGGTCCCGTTAAGTGCAAATTTTCTATATATATATTTTGACTATTCTCTTTCAATTTCAGTCGAAAATAATGCGATGAGTTTTCCTAAACAAGTGGACAAAAGTTAGAATTACAATCTTTGTGTCTATATATCTATACAAATATGCAAAGCATGAGTTTAACGAATCCAATGGTCCAAATTTAACTTTTCGATGCATAGAGAAAATTGGTGAGGAATTCTGACCATCGGAGCATCACCCGAGCTGCCGAGCGTCAGGAAGTTGCATGCACAGGCGTCGCCATTAATTAGTTGTCCATGTATCAGTTCTTTTTAACTGTATCTGTGTTTTTACGTGCGATACACACTATTTCTATAATTGAATTAGTTAGTGGCGGGGAGGAGAATTGGTGTGTAATGCACGTGTTTCTGGTTTTGTTCTGTAGTAAAACTGTCTCCAACCTCTGCTTACTAATACTGAGCTGTAATGTCTAGGAAAAGATCAATAAAAATCATCTAGTTTCTTCTCCAATCTTCTTCTTCTCAAACCCTAATCTCCTCAACTCTTCATCGATGACAAGATCTCAACCCAATCGTAATCCGAATCCTGACACCCGCTTCCTTCTTCCTCTGTTTTAACTAGGGTTTATGGATTTTGAGTAACTAGGGTTTATGGATTTTGCGTGATTTTTTTTGGTTCTTTCTCTCATTCTGATTTGGGAGGGGGAGGGGGAGGGGAGGGAGGCCAGAGCGTGGAGGTATTCTAGATTTTGACTGTGTGAGTGAAGGGGGAGGAAGAAGGAGGTTGTACCGTAACCTATTTTTATGTTGAAGAAGGAGGAGGAGGAGCTGTGGTGAATTCACTGTGAGAACAGAGTGAGTACAGAGAGAGAGAGAGATAGGTTGCTTGTGAGTACAGAGAAAGAGATGGGTTGCTTGGTTTCAAAACAGGAAACAGAAAAAATAACTTACTAAAAATGGAAAGGTGGTAAACTATTTCGAGATCTTGTCACCACTCGATAATTTTGTGGTGTTAGGGAGAGCGAAATATTTTTGAAATTTTTACATGAAGTTTTGGGGTGAGGGGGTGTGTGAGAGCATATGTAGTTGTTCCCTATATTTCCAAAATATGAAAAATATAGGGAACAAACCGCTGTAGTCATTCTCTATGTTTTAAAATTTTGGAAAAATAGCTACAGTAGGCTTCTATATTTGAGACACGATACAGAAATTTTCCAAATATAGGAATTTGAAAATCATCTTGCGGCCGCTTTTACAAAAATCTCGGACGCATGATGATCTTGCGTGTGAAGAAAAATAAACAGGTCACCCGCAAGATAATCGTGTGTCCGAAGTCAGACGCAAGATCATTTTGCATCTGACACAAAAAATAAAATAAAATAAAATAAAATAAATAATAAATAATAAATTGGGCTGAAGAAATCGAATGCAATTTTATTTTGCGTCTGAGCGAAATTTTTTTTTCAAAACAAGATGGATGCAACTTCATGTTGCGTCCCTAAGTTTTTTCCTCATTTTTTTCAAATTTCTATGGAATAGAGCCCGTAGGATTGTGTATGCATATAAAGTTAATTTTAGATTGGTTTGATTATTTGATCAAGGGATGAGATGGAATGGGCCTATAGAAATTATTATGTGTTTCCATGTGTAGATTTTTTTTTTTTGCAAATGTTTTGGATATAATTTTTTTAAACTTTTTATAAATGTCTGAGGTTTAAGATTAAAAGATCATCCACCGTTGGACAAAATTTTGGGTTTCAACGACTACATGCACGACTCAAATTTTTTATTTCTATAACTCAAATATGAAAATTTTGAGTGTGAACGACTACAGATGCTCTTATAGCACTGATATAGAGGACGAGTCGGGTTGGGTCATGCACTACCAGAATCCGAACATGCTCCTCAACATATCCAAATATTGGACCCAGATCCTATCCGTGAGAACCGGGTTTGGGTTCGGGCCATGTAAAAAATATGCTACACATTCGAGTATGGGCTTGGATAATATCCGAACCCCTTTTCTTCTTATCAGGTGTAGGTATGAAATAAGTCTTTTAAAATCTAAAGATGGTAACAACCATTACTTTTAATATGTAAAGATAATAATATTAACGATGTCATCGATAAAGCTGCTCCAACGAAAACAAACCCAAAAGGACGAGCACAAAACACTGATCCCAAGATCATCAAAGCAAGTAAGAAACATCTTCGCTTTATGATTAGCTCAAATCCGAACCTAAAACTAAGTCACCAACCAACCACAAGGTTGGTTGGTTGAAGTCAACAACAAGGACTTTGAGTGAAGTCCTTGGGATTGCAATCAGAATCTGTAGCCGGCTTGTTCTCCTTATTCTTTACTAATGTTGTACAATCTAGCTACCTAAATAAATAGATAAAACTAGACACAAATTAAAAACCTCGCAAGTGCACGAATCGTTTATAGAAGCGTAGCAATAGCAAGGGTCGATCCCACAGAGATTGTAGACTTTAACTTACCAACCAATAAAAAGAATAAGAATCATAAAGAGTTGTTCTAAAGGTTGAAAAGAAATAAAAAGATTAAAACTAAATTAAGAAATGCAGAATCACAAATATTTATGAAGTAGTTGGGTTTAGATCTCCACCAATAGTCAATAATGCTAAGTTACCTTCTGAACTTCTTCTTATTACTCATGTTTGTTCCCTTCAAGGGCATGGTATCTACTCCTTAAAGTACTGTTTCCCTAAGCCAAGAATTAGGCATGGTATCTACTCTAATTCGTTTCTTTCATTAAGTATTTAGCATGGTATCTACTAAGTTGTACTTAAAGAAAACATAAGGTCAGTGGAAACGAACAAACACTCAAGGTTCTAGAAATTGGTATCAGATCTAGATCCCTTAAGTTGATTAAACCAAGAACCCCTAAGGATTCCCTTGTTACTAGTTATGAACACGAGATACGGGTCGTCTCAATATGCTCATATAACAGATTCAGATCGATGGTAATGCAAACTTGATATTCTCAAGTTCTGTATGTCAGTCGACTGGCTGTCACTTCAGTCGACTGCTCTCAGAACTTTGAGAACAAGTTTGATTATCATAAATCTATACCAATTCAATCAGATTCAATCAATAAGTAAATTAGAAGGATTCAGAAGAATATAGCACTACATAACTACGGCTTCAATCTACCCAACTATGAAATTAGTTCCACATAATAATACTTTTATTGATCAACAAGTTCGAATACATGATTAACATAAAAGAATTAGAAAGAGAAGGGATAAACTGATGTGGTTCGGTTAGATGACTCGGCTGGCTGTCACACAGTCGATCGGCCGTTCCTTTCCTTATGCTTGCTCTCCTCTCTTCTTCTTCGATGCTGATAAAGTGCTCTTGTTGATGACTCTGGAACTCTGTGGTTCGGTGATTCAGGATGCGTGGAAGAGTTTTTTTTTCTAATAATGCTTCTTGGTTGGTATTTATAGAATACACTAGAGAATTAGGATTTGCACTTTCCTTTTTATAGAAAAGTCCTTTTCTTTTATTTATTTCCTCCCTCGTTGCTCTGTGTATTATTTCTTTCTCTTTTCTTCTATTCTTCCTTTTCTGTTCTGATTTGGATTAGATTTGGACGAATCTTCAAATATCTTATCTTTTAACTCTGCCGCCTACCAGTCGACTTGTCAGCGAACCAGTCGACTGTGTCGAGACTTCTGAAGATTTTATAATTGATCATCCAAGTCGGCTGTTGACAATCAACTTCTCTGGGCAGTCGCCTGTTGTAATGGACCAGTCGACTGATGATCTGCAATTTCCTGTGTATCGTCCTGAATCTGCTTCGTTTCTCTGTTTTAGGCTGTTTCCTATGGAAAAGAGAAAATAAGAGTTAAATATCACATATAGAGCTTAAAAATGTCTAATTGCATTAAGATTATTGCTCCTAAATGTGAATAATATTGTGTTCATCAACTAATACTGGAACTGGAGGAGAGAAGAAGAACGACAAGAAGGAGGAGATTGATATGGGTTAGGAACGACGTGATCCATCCTGGGCCACAGGATTCTCTCAGGATGCGCGCACCACCTGATCCTCCAGATCCGCCACGTCAGCATCGAAAAACCGTCCGGACCACTGCCACGTCAGCCCGGAAACTACCCGAGCATCTGCCAGGTCAGCCCTAAACCGCCCGGGTTTCCACCGCCTCAGCCACACAGGAAACCGGGTCCAGACCCTGCCCCAAACGGGTCCAGACCCGGTTGGCATCTTCTATAAATACCAGATCCCTACTCCTTCTCCAGGTAATCAACTTCTGCCCACTCAAACCCTAGTTACTGTTACTCTCCCTTAGTGAATGACTAGATCGTCAGAGGGTCTGCTACCGGGACCAACCCCGGTGTTCCGAAACCGTCTGCAGGTACACGAGACCCTCAGATCCGAGCCTCAAAGATCCGAGCAGAGCATCAGTCTCCACCTCAAAACCGCCTACCTCAGTACTGTTCGTCCAGCCAGGATCGTCTGCATAGGTGTCTCCTCCTTCAATACAAATTGAGTAAGAACTTACGCCTGGTGCATCCACACGTTCCTAAAAAAACAAACCGCATCAGGATGGCACAGTCTGTGGGAAACTGCCTATCGTAGACACTAATCCGAGCCTCGCTTCCAACGGTACCCTAGTAGACGCCGACCCGAGCTCCGCCCCCGTCGGCATTCCCGTCGACCCGAGCTTACATGGCGCCCAAAGCCACAAAGCTGTTACCTCTGCACGCCGACATGACGTGCCTCTGCAAGGCATCGATGGCGATGCTCAGGGACCAAACAACAAAAGGGTCAGTCACGGGCCCCAGCCGAACGCCTCCCGCCCGGTCCAGGGCTCGAACCGCCAAGCCAGCCGTGGCAGGGGAGGAGCCGCTTCCAACTCGGCTCCGAACCATCCCAGACCCCCATCCCAAGGGGCTCCGAACCATCCCAGACCCCCGTCCCAAGGGCGGGAGCCTGCGCTCAGCCGGGTCGGTCGGCAACAGTCTTCCCAACTGAACCGGACCGAAGGAGCCCCGGTTACCCACCAGGAATTCCAAGACTTCCGAAGGGAAATCTTGGGTGCCCTCCGAGGAGTCCCCGTCAACAAGAACGCCCGCCGTTCCCACACACGGTAGCAGGCCGAGGCTACCGTGTCTCGCCACTCAACAATCCCCCCAGAGTATGATGGTGACATTTTGAAGCGCCTCCAAGAAATGGAGGAGCGCCTCGACCACGTTGGTAACGGAGACCCTAGAGCAGCTCAGGGGTACAGGCCAGTTCGTCCTCCTTTCTCTGCCCTCATCTTGCAGGCAGAGATACCCCGCAATTTCCGTCCACCCCAGTTTGAGACATATGACGGCGAGGGTGATCCTGCTGATCACATGGAGGGCTTCAAAACCCTCATGATGATTCACAGCGCATCGGATCCCCTCCTGTGCCGAGCCTTCCCCGCAACACTCCGGGGTCCAACTCGGGAATGGTTCTCCAAGCTCACCCCCGGCTCCATCTATTCTTTCGACCAGCTAGAGGGCAGTTTCCTCGCCCACTTTGTAACCAGCCGAAAGGCCAAAAGAACGAGTGCATCACTACTCGGACTCCGGCAAAAGGAGGGGGAGCCCCTCCGAGTGTTTGTCCGAAGGTTCACCGCCGAGGCGAGGTCAGTCTCATCCCTCGACCCCGGCGTTGCCTCGGCAGCCTTCCGCCACAATGTTCGACATGGACAACTGAAGGCTTCCCTGGAAAAGAAGCCGCCGATAGATTTCCCCGACCTCCTCAACCGGGTCGAAAAATATATCCGAGCCGAGGAGGACCTCAATCCCGAGGACCAGAAGGAAGCTCCCGGGAAGGGGAAGCGCAAGGCCGACGAGATTGAGCCAGCGAAAAAAGCTCCAAGAGATGGGGGCTCCGCAAAGAAGGTTCCACCGATCCCCCGCTTCGAGAGGTACACCCCACTGACGCAGAACGTGTCGACAATCCTCTTAGCGATTGAAGACAGCGACCTCGTCCAGTACCCCCCTCGACCGTCCAACAACACCAGTAAGAAGAGGGATCGGCGGTTCTATTGCCGTTTTCACCGGGACAACGGGCACGACACAGATCACTGTCGCGCCCTGAAGGACGAAATTGAGGCCCTCATCCAACGAGGGTACCTCCGAGAGTTCAGACGAGAAGGCACCCGGAAACCGAGGGACAACAGGAACAAGAGGGATCCCCCTCCTCCTCGAAGGCACCGACAGCATCCCGAGCGGGATCCGGATCCTGAGGAGCCTGAGGGTCAAGCGATCCTGCATTGCGTCCACGGAGGGCCTAAGGGAGGCAAATCCAACACTTCCCGCAAGGCCTTCATCCGGGATGTCAATACCGTCCAGGGCCCTCTCTCCCCCCCCGGTCCAGCAACTCCCTGTCTCCTTCTCAGGAGAGGATCTAGAGGGGGTCCGGCTCCCTCACTGTGATGCCCTCGTCATCAACCTCAGCATGTCGAACTTCGACGTCCAGAAAATCCTCGTAGACAACAGGAGCTCGGTCAACATTCTGTTCCTTGAAGTATTCGAGAACCTAAAGCTCTCCCGTGAGAAACTAAAGCCAGCCGGGTATATCCTACACGGATTCTCCGGCATCCCCGTGACTATAGAGGGGATCGTCACCCTAGACGTCATGGCAAGCACAAAGCCCAACAGAAGGACCGAGTCCATGGACTTCATGGTTGTGAATGTAAAGGCAGCTTACAACGTCATCCTCGGCCGCCCGGGGCTCTGCTCCCTCCAGGCGGTTCCCTCGGCCTACCATCAGAAGATGAAATTCCCTACCAATACTGGTGTCAGAGTTGTCCGCGGGAATCAGGAAGCAGCACGTTCGTGCTACATGACGGCGATTGGAAGCGGTGTGTTTCCCCTCGCTGCCGTCGAGCTGGCGCCCGAAAGGACCCAGCTAGAGCCAGAGCCAGCGGACGAGCTGCAAGATGTCTCGTTCGAGACAGGGGATGCATCGAAGCACTTTCGGGTAAGCTGCTCCCTCGCCCCCGACCTCAAGTCTGCCTTAATCGCCTGCATTCGGCGCAATGTCGACCTCTTTGCCTGGAAGCCCTCTGACATGCCCGGTATCTCCAAAGATCTCATCATGCACAAACTCAGCGTGATTCCCGGGTCGAAGCCAGTCATCCAAAAGTGGCGCAAGTTCGCTCCTGAGCGACAACAGGCAGTAAACGCAGAAGTGGACAAGCTCTTGTCCGTGCATTTTGTACAAGAGGTCAGCTAGCCAGAGTGGCTGGCGAACGTCGTCACGGTGAAGAAGGTGAGCGGGAGTTGGAGGATCTACATAGATTTTACTGACCTCAACAAAGCATGCCCCAAGGATCCGTTCCCTCTTCCCAGCATTGATGCCCTGATTGATGCTACCTCAGGTCACGAGCTTCTCTCCTTCATGGATGCCTTCTCAGGCTATAACCAAATCCGGATGTTTCCTCTGGATATCGCCAAGACGTCCTTCATCACCGACCATGGACTGTATTGCTACCGGGTCATGCCCTTCGGGCTGAAGAACGCTGGCATCACCTACCAGAGGCTCGTCAACCGAGTCTTTAAAGATCAAATTGGGTGTAACATGGAGGTATACGTCGACGACATGCTCGTCAAAAGTCAACAAGGACAGCACCACATCGCCGATCTGGAAGAAGCCTTTGGGGTCCTTCGAACCCACAACATGAGGCTCAATCCGGCGAAGTGCGCCTTTGGCGTCTCCTCGGGGAAGTTCTTAGGGTTCATCGTCAGCCAGCGTGGCATTGAGGCGAACCCCAAAAAAATTCAGGCCATAATAGACATGGCCCCTCCCAGGAATGTCAAAGAAGTCCAGAGGCTAACGGGGCGACTGGCGGCCATCGGCCATTTCCTCTCCAAATCCGGAGAGAAGTCCCTCCCGTTCTTCAAGGCACTGCGCGGCACTTGAAGGTTCGAGTGGGGTACTCAACAGCAAGAGGCCTTCGCATAGTTGAAGGAGTACCTTGCCAACCCTCCTCTCCTCAGCAAGCCCGAACCAAGGGAGCCACTCTCGCTCTACCTATCCGTCTCGGAGAACGTGCTCAGCATCATCCTCGTCCGAGAAGAGGAAGGGGTTCAAAAGCCCCTCTACTATGTGAGCAAGGTCCTGCTCGACGCCGAGACCCGGTATTCCAGAATGGAGAAAGTGGCGTACACCTTGGTCATAGCCGCGCGGAAGCTTCATCCTTACTTCCAGGCGCATTCGATCCAGGTACTCACTGATCAACCCTTGAAGGCCGTGCTCTACAAACCCGAGAGCTCCGGTCGACTAGTTAAATGGTCGATCGAACTCAGCCAGTACGACATCGGCTATCAACCAAGAACATCCATCAAAGGGCAGGCCCTCGCCGAATTCATTACAGAATGCACCATCTCTGAGCAACTCGCAAACAAAGAAGCTGACCAGACGTGGAAAGTTTACGTCGATGGCTCCTCTTGCGAAACGGGGAGTGGTGCGGGCATCATTCTTCGAGGTCCGGATGGTTTTCTCCTCCAGTATTGTCTCTGCCTCAACTTCCCGGCCTCTAACAACGAGGCTGAATACGAGGCGATGATCGCCGGACTTAACCTGGCTCATCAAGCCGGTGCCAAACAGATCCAGGCCTTTCGTGACTCTCAGCTGGTGGTCAGCCAGATCACCGAGGACTACGAGGCTCGTGACGATCGGATGATCAGGTACCGGGCCATCGTCCAACGCCTATTATCGTCCTTCGACGAATCGGCTGTCATAAGAATCCCCTGGGAGCTGAACGCCCAGGCCGACGCCCTTCGAAATTGGCTTCATCATCCTTTGAAGGTCTCGACCGCACGGTCCTGATTGAAGTCCTGTTGAAGCCAAGTACAGACACCCCGGAGGTTTTGTGCATCGAAGACGGAGCTCCTCCGAACGACTGGACCACTCTTATCAAAAATTTTCTAGTCAAGGGAGAGCTCTCCGAAAGCCGAGCTGAAGCAAGGCAGATCAGGGTAAGATCTGAAAGGTTCGTGGTCATCAATGCCACCCTCTTCAAAAGATCCTATACAATAACAGATGGCAGACCCTACCTCCGCTGCCTAAGCCCAGACGAAGCCAAGTACGCCCTCAAGGAGCTGTACGAGGGGATCGGCGGATGTCACATGGGAAGCCGTTCACTAGCACGGAAGGCGCTAAATCACGGGTACTACTGGCCCACTATGCTGCAAGACGCCCTCGCCCTAGTGAAGAAGTGTGGCCCTGCCAACGGTTCTCCCCAGTGAAGAGGGCTCCTCAGGCGAACCTCCGGTCCATGGCCAGTCCGACCCCCTTTGCAATGTGGGGGATGGATTTGGTAGGCCCATTTCCGAAAGCAACGGGCCAGCGAAAGTTTCTCATTGTGGCGATTGACTATTTCACCAAGTGGATCGAGGCCGAGCCATTAGCAACGATCACCGAACGACAGACTCAGCAGTTTTTCTGGAAACATATCGTCTGTCGGTTCGGGATTCCGCAGGTACTCATCACGGACAATGGGACAATTCGTGGGCAAGCATTTTGGCAAGTTCTACGAAGACCTCGGGATCCAACAGCATTTTTCCTCAGTGTGCCATCCCCAGTCTAACGGTCAGGCTGAGAACGCGAACAGCCAAATCCTCGAAGGCCTCAAGAAACGACTCGATAACTATTCCAAGGGGTTATGGATCGACGAGCTACCCGGTGTTCTCTGGGCCCACCGAACAACAAAGAGAATCCCCACGGGAGAATCACCTTTCAATCTGACATACAGTGCAAAGGCCATCATTCCCTTAGAGATCGGGATCCCTTCACCCCGAATCATGGCTTTCGACGAGGCCGCCAACTCCCCACAGCTGCGGGCCGACCTGGACCTCATAGACGAGATCAGGGAAAAGTCTGCCCTTAGAAGAACCATCTATTAGCAAAGAATTGAGAAGTTCTACAACAAGAAGGTGCGCCCAACTGACATCAAACTCGGAGATCTTGTCCTCCGAAAACTGGCGGTATCTAATCCCGGCCAGAAGAGAAAGTTGGCACCAAATTGGGAGGGCCCGTACAAAGTATCTGAAGTCGTGCGCCCAGGCACGTACCGCCTGACTAGTGCCGAAGGCAAGCCCATCAAGAGGCCCTGGAACGCGGAACACTTAATCAAGTTCTTAGGAGGAGAGTAGCCTCCATGTAAAATATCATGATTGTAATCGGCACGTCGTGCCTAGTCTTTTGTAAGGTTCAAATATATTATAAATATGTCAGCTTTCTTAAAACAAGCCCACGGCTTCATATTTTGTAACAAATAAAGAACATATCTTGAGCTCGGCACTCGGATAACAGCACGAGCCCAAAAAGCTTCCCTTACAAGCTTAGGGTTCGGTGCTCGGATAACAGCGCAAGCCCAAAAGGCTTCCCTTACAAGCTTGTGGTTCGGCACTCGGATAACAGCGCGAGCCCAAAAAGCTTCTCTTACAAGCTTGGGGCTCGGTGCTCGGATAACAGCGCGAGCCCAAAAAGCTTCTCTTACAAGCTTGGGGCTCGGCGCTCGGATAACAGCGCGAGCCCAAAAAGCTTCTCTTACAAGCTTAGGATAACATCATGAAAAAAGGCTTCTCTTACAAGCTTGAGGCTCGGTGCTCGGGCGGCTCGGCCTGGTTGGTTTTTTGGTAACGTGCATCTAATCAAACAAAACCGCACCTCCACGCCCGCACCGTCTCTCCCTGAGAACATGTGCTAGAGCTCGGCGTCGACCCCGAGCAAGGTGGGTGCCTTATTCAAGGCACCATGACCTTGACGCTCGACGGCGACCCTCTACTACGCCCGCAATTCTCTTTCTCACCGGTACGGAGGCTCGGCATCCGTCCCTCGCTCGGTTTGGGCTCCTCGAAGCTCAACAACCTATGTACGAGGCGACATCTGCCAGCCACGCCCGCACCGTCTCTCCCTGAGAACATGTGCTGGAGCTCGGCGTCGACCCTGAGCAAGGCGGGTGCCTTATTCAAGGCACCGCGACCTTGACGCTCGGCGGCGACCCTCTGCTATGCCCGCAGTTGTCTTTCTCACCGGTATGGGGGCTCGGCATTCGTCCCTCGCTCGGTTTGGGCTTCTTGAAGCTCATCAACCTATGTACGAGGCGACATCCACCAGCTACGCTCGCACTGTCTCTCCCTGAGAACATGTGCAGGAGCTCGGCGTCGACCCCGAGCAAGGCGGGTGCCTTCTCCAAGGCACCGTGACCTTGACACTCGGCGGCGACCCTCTGCTATGCCCGCAGTTGTCTTTCTCACCGGTATGGGGGCTCGGCATCCGTCCCTCGCTCAGTTTGGGCTTCTTGAAGCTCATCAACCTATATACGAGGCGACATCTGCAAGCCACGCCCGCACCGTCTCTCCGTGAGAACATGTGCAGGAGCTCGGCGTCGACCCCGAGCAAGGCGGGTGCCTTCTCCAAGGCACCGCGACCTTGATGCTCAGCGGCGACCCTCTGCTACGCCTGCAATTGTCTTTCTCATCGGTATGGGGGCTCGGCATCCGTCCCTCGCTCGATTTGGGCTTCTCGAAGCTCATTAACCTATGTACGGGGTGACATCCGCTAGCCACACCCGCACCGTCTCTCCCTGAGAACATGTGCAGGAGCTCGGCGTCGACCCCGAGCAAGGCGGGTGCCTTCTCCAAGGCACCGCGACCTTGACGCTCGGCGGTGACTTTCTACTATGCCCGCAATTGTCTTTCTCACCGGTATGGAGGCTCGGCATCCGTCCCTCGCTCGGTTTGGGCTTCTTGAAGCTCATCAACCTATGTACGAGGTGACATCCACCAGCCACGCCCGCACCGTCTCTCCCTGAGAACATGTGCAGGAGTTCGGCGTCGACCCCGAGCAAGGCGGGTGCCTTATCCAAGGCACCGCGACCTTGACGCTCAGCGGCGACCCTCTGCTACGCCCGCAGTTGTCTTTCTCACCGGTATGGGGGCTCGGCATCCGTCCCTCGCTCGGTTTGGACTTCTTGAAGCTCATCAACCTATGTACGAGGCGACATCCGCCAGCCACGCCCGCACCGTCTCTCCCTGAGAACATGTGCAGGAGCTCGGCGTCGACCCCAAGCAAGGCAGGTGCCTTCTTCAAGGCACCGCGACCTTGACGCCCGGCGGCGACCTCGTCACTCTTGCAACTAGTTCTCTCACAAACAAAGTACTCGACGAACCGAAGCAAGGCCGCGGCTTTCTTTAAAACCGCTCGGCCACCATGCTCGGTTACGAGCCTCAACCGTGTGTTAACAAAATTTTATTAAGGTTTAGAGCGTCCGCCTTCGGCAGACGCCCCGAGCCTCGAGTCGAGTTACTGACCACCCTCTCACCCGTGAACAACTCGGGGTTTACGGCTTTTACCAGCCTAAACCCCGAACTGTTCGAGGATGGCAGGGGGGCCATCGACCCGCTGCTCTCTCCGTCCCGGGACGAACACTCCGAGCCTTCGAGCTATTCAGCTGACCCTTCTCTTGCCCCCGAACAACTCGGGGTTTACGGCTCTTGCGAGCCCAAAACCCCGAATTGTTCGAGGGCGGCAGAAGAGCTACCACACTTCGGCTCTCTCCGAACCCCTGAACCAATCGGTCGGCCCACCGCTCACCAACGAACAACCCGGGGTCTCACGGCTCTAACAGCCTGAACCCCGAATAGTCTGAGGGTGATCGGTGTGCCTCCGATCCGGAGTACTCGGAAATATTATATTCTCTGGGCGCCCGCCTTTGGCAGGCACCCGAGTCAGATGGCTCACTTCCTGACAACCAACAAGGGGAGTGGGGGATTATATAGCCCCCTGAGGCCCTCATTTATTGCATCTGGAAATGCAAAATGATGGAAGGCTAAACGTCGCTATAAATGCTCATGGGAATGCGAAATGTTGCTAGTTATTACTTATGGAAAAGCTAAACACCGCGACTGCCGCGCCCGTTGCAATAAGTCACCTCGGAGCCGACCCCTGCGCAACTAGCCCGGCAACCGTCCCTAACAACCAAGATGATCAGAGCGTGGAAAATCAAATGTTCTTATTCATTACTCATTGCTTACAACTCAATGAACATCGGTAGAAATACAAGGAAAAAGCTCACAACTCACTCACACTCGGCTGGGAACTCGAATTCGGGGCTCCTATCACGCTCGGCCGGACCGGCCCAGGAAGACACTCCTGCCACCGAGCTTCCTGCATCTTCGGGCTGCACCCCATCCGGTAGAAATATCGGAGACTGCCCTGGGGTCGCGTTGCTGGCCCCTTCTATCAGACCAGCGTCTAACACCAGCTTCAGTCTGCGAATCTCCAGCTCCTTCTCGACTACGGCCTCACGAAGGAAAGACTCCGAAGCCGACCCACCGCTCGAAGCATCCGAGAGGGACCAGCCTGTCTCGATAATCCACCAGTCCCGATCGGCTACGGCCTTCTTCAGGCATGCCAACTCCAAGCCGAGCTCCCTGGACCTGTTCAGAAAATAGTTAACGGCGGCGGCTCGGTCCCGAGCTTGCTTCTGTTGATGAAGCAAAGCTGCCTCCGTGGCCTCCTCCCCCGCTCGATCTAGAGGTACCTCGGCAACAACGGGGAGGGCGACACAGGTCCCGTGCGTCTATCAAAAGACGAGAACAAAAATCACAAAAAACACAAGTCTGGAAGGATCGGCCCAAAAAATAAATTTCATTTCTTTCAAAAAGTTTGATAAAAAAAGCCGCGGTGGCCAGTCCGCCCAAGGCATTTACATCAAAACAAGAAAAAGAAAAAGATCTATTCTTGAGGGGGGTTTGGCACCTCTTCATCGACCTGATTAGCCCCCGCATCGTCACCCCTCGGGGTGGGAGGAAGGTTCGGCGCCCATCCGTAGTAGAGATGGTCCACGTTTTGCTCGGGGTAGATCTGTTTAAAATGGGACTTGGCTTCTTCGTACGCCTCGTTCTGCACCACCATGATGGTCTCCCCCAAGGCTGACTCCATCTCCTGCAGTGCCTTCTTCCCCTTCGCCGCCTCGGCCGCGATCTTCGCCTCAAGGTCCTCCCGGTCCTGCTTGTGGATCTTGCAGAGCGACTCTATCTGGGCCTCGTGGATGGCCACCATCGCCTGGGCTTCTTTCAGCTCATCCGTGGCCTTGTTCAGGTAGCGGAGGTACTTCTCTATATTCTGCCTCTCGATCTATATCTCCTTCTCCAAGCACTTGTGGAAGTGCTGGCCATGGAGCATCGCCTGTCCGAAGAGAGAAAGATCAGAAAAAACTCCAAGTCATTGAGTAAAATAGAGCCAAGCCAACTTACCGAGAGGGTTGCCTGAGACCACCGCATGTAGGCCTGGTCCGCCGTCTGCGCCGCCAGGGCCATCCGATTGCGCTCGGTGGCGGCCTTCGAGACGAACTCGACCGCCACAGGCCCATCAAGCAAAGAATCGCCCAGCACGATCGACCAATCAGGGGTAAATGGCAGCGTGCCATGTTGCTCACCATCTCCGCGGCGGTCGGCCGGAGAGGGGGGAGTCCTTTTTCCGGGGCATCCACGGTCTTGCCCGAACCACCCGCAGCATCCAAGCCCCCCTCGACGAATGGGAGGACTGGGAGTGTTGCCTCTTAGCCCTCTTTGCCGGGGAAGGCTCCTCGGCCACCAGTGCCGGCACCTGGGAGGACGCCTCAGTCTGCGCGGCCAGCTTCTGCTTCTCGGCCGCTATCCTCTCCTGCTCGGCCTTCTTCCTCTTCTCTACCCTCGCCTTCTCGGCGACAGCAAGCAATAACTTCTTCACATCCGCCTGTTGAGTTGTCATCCATACAAAAACACAGAAGAAAAGCTAACGTTAACACGAAGGCAGGAAAATAAACATATTCGGAAAGAGACATACTAGGGTCGGCAGGACTCAGTCCGGCCTGGGCGAGGTGTATCTCGGTCATTCGAGGCCACGCGATGTTGTGCCTCCCGAATATCTTCTCCACTCTCTTCCACTCCTTGGCAGTCAAGTCGCTCTTCCTCGGAGGCTTGTGCTTCGGCTTGACGAAATTCCACCTGGTCAGAATTCCCCAAGACCCCTCAGTCCAAACTACAAAATACTTTTCTTTCCACCCCTTTATAGATTCTGGATGACCGTGCATGTCATGCCCCGCTTCCCAAAATATGGAAATACGAGCACGTGACGAAGCCCAGCGAATGATTTTTACATCATCCATAAGCTGTAGGATCGACTCAGCATCATAACATGAATATAACCAGATTTATATATAACCAAGCATGCATGAATAATTTATTAAGCAACAGAAAATAATTTAAACAAGTAATAATATTCAAATAGTTTCCATGTCTGGATCAAGTGTAAACTCGGAAACAAGTCTTATACAGCAGAAGAAATAAATACCTTAAGGAAAGCAACTATTCAAACAGGTCCTTGTTCCAAGCAAAACCTGAAATGTCTGCTCGCCAATTCTGGTAGGTAGCTTGTCTCCCAAGTCTGCTTAATAAATATAAACAGGAAAACAAAGGGGAAACAAGAGAAAATGTCCTTAGTGCAAGCTAGGGCCACAAATAGTGAAAGCAAGTACAAGTATGGGGAATAGGACTGGATTCAAGAATGTAACAGGGTTGTAACAAATAGTAGAAAGAATCAAATACTAGCTAGCAAGAGGGACATCTTAGTAAACAGGCTAGTTAACAGCTGCTAATAGTGTAACACATGACAGGTATACCTATAGGGGTATTTAATATCAAGCGACAAATCTCAAGTCTAGTATCATATGTTATTTCAAATGTCAGGTCTCAAATGTCAAGTTGTCAAGTTCAAGTCTAGTTCAAGTATCAAGTTCAAGTCTAGTTCAAGTTCATGTATCAGTTATCGGGTAACCAGGTAATCAGGCAACAGGATAATCAGGTAACAGGATAATCATGTATCAGGTATTAAGTTCAAGTATTGTGGTTACTATCTAGGTAGCACGACATGCATCCATCATTTTACTACATGGTTGCTACAGTCAAATCAATTACGTTTAGACCTAGTAGTGGAGTCTATAGGGCGGTGTACTCAGACATCAAACAAGCAGGTGATCAACCATGGGCTCTAGAGGTGGCCCCGTAGGCTCTAGAGGTGGCCCCCGTCACCATGACGTGGCACTTAGTTCTACGTGGCACTTAGTTCCATGTGATCTCAAGTATATATCATGTAATCATATAATGGGCTCTAGAGGTGGCCCCCGTCACCCATGACGTGGCACTTAGTTCTACGTGGCACTTAGTTCCATTTAACATACTACTTTGGGAAACACGGGCCCCCTTCCGAGTACACTTACCTATGTTGTCCACTCTATAGTCCTTCCCTCAAACCCCGGCTTGTTACATTTGTTCAGGCAAATTTTGAGTTCTTGTATTGATACATGTGAAACAGGGTTGAAATAATATAAATTAATTCTAAGAAAAATTGGGTATGTCCTATAGGGTGTCCAGCAACTACATATGAAATTTCAAGTCACATGCTTGCTGTTTACACAGCTAAAATAATTTGCGAAGTAAACGTATACAGCAGTTTTGCAAAACAAGCCTGTGACTTGAGTTCTTGTTTGCAAATTTTGAGTTCTTGTTTGCAAAACTGCTGTATACGTTTACTTTCACATGTATCAATACAAGAACTCAAAATTTGCCTGAACAAATGTAACAAGCCTGTATACGTTTACTTCGCAAATTTTGAGTTCTTGTTTGCAAAATTGCTGTATACGTTTACTTCGCAAATTATTTTAGCTGTGTAAACAGCAAGCATGTGACTTGAAATTTCATATGTAGTTGCTGGACACCCTATAGGACATACCCAATTTTTTTTAGAATTAATTTATATTATTTCAACCCTGTTTCACATGTATCAATACAAGAACTCAAAATTTGCCTGAACAAATGTAACAAGCCGGGGTTTGAGGGAAGGACTATAGAGTGGACAACATAGGTAAGTGTACTCGGAAGGGGGCCCGTGTTTCCCAAAGTAGTATGTTAAATGGAACTAAGTGCCACGTAGAACTAAGTGCCACGTCATGGGTGACGGGGGCCACCTCTAGAGCCCATTATATGATTACATGATATATACTTGAGATCACATGGAACTAAGTGCCACGTAGAACTAAGTGCCACGTCATGGTGACGGGGGCCACCTCTAGAGCCTACGGGGGCCACCTCTAGAGCCCATGGTTGATCACCTGCTTGTTTGATGCCTGAGTACACCGCCCTATAGACTCCACTACTAGGTCTAAACGTAATTGATTTGACTGTAGCAACCATGTAGTAAAATGATGGATGCATGTCGTGCTACCTAGATAGTAACCACAATACTTGAACTTAATACCTGATACATGATTATCCTGTTACCTGATTATCCTGTTGCCTGATTACCTGGTTACCCGATAACTGATACATGAACTTGAACTAGACTTGAACTTGATACTTGAACTAGACTTGAACTTGACAACTTGACATTTGAGACCTGACATTTGAAATAACATATGATACTAGACTTGAGATTTGTCGCTTGATATTAAATACCCCTATAGGTATACCTGTCATGTGTTACACTATTAGCAGCTGTTAACTAGCCTGTTTACTAAGATGTCCCTCTTGCTAGCTAGTATTTGATTCTTTCTACTATTTGTTACAACCCTGTTACATTCTTGAATCCAGTCCTATTCCCCATACTTGTACTTGCTTTCACTATTTGTGGCCCTAGCTTGCACTAAGGGCATTTTCTCTTGTTTCCCCTTTGTTTTCCTGTTTATATTTATTAAGCAGACTTGGGAGACAAGCTACCTGCCAGAATTGGCGAGCAGACATTTCAGGTTTTGCTTGGAACAAGGACCTGTTTGAATAGTTGCTTTCCTTAAGGTATTTATTTCTTCTGCTGTATAAGACTTGTTTCCGAGTTTACACTTGATCCAGACATGGAAACTATTTGAATATTATTACTTGTTTAAATTATTTTCTGTTGCTTAATAAATTATTCATGCATGCTTGGTTATATATAAATCTGGTTATATTCATGTTATGATGCTGAGTCGATCCTACAGCTTATGGATGATGTAAAAATCATTCGCTGGGCTTCGTCACGCGCTCGTATTTCCGTATTTTGGGAAGCGGGGCGTGACAAGGTTTTTAGTGGTATCAGAGCTCAGGTTTGGCTAATGTGTTAGTTTGACTGATACATTAGACATTCTTGACTCAGTCAACTCAGTCAGGATTAACTCAACATTAAACAGGCCATGCAACCACATGAATAATTTGATAATCAACTCGGTCTGGACACAAGTCTTATCACATCCATTTTGATCCCTTCATATTCAATTCTTTGATTCATTGCTTCCTTCCATCTCTTACAGTCATCCTGATTTGTTGATTCCTTATTGGATATAAATTTATTCTTTCCGTACCCATATTCTTTTGATTCCGGTGCAAGCAATCTCTGATTTTCTGCTTGTCTCGTTGATTCCTTCTTATTTCAGCCCTGGTGTCATTTATTGCTTTTCGTGCCTTGTATTCATTATCATTTGTCGACTCATTTTGAGTATCGTACTAGTTATTCCTTCCTTGCTATATTCTCTTCAATTCCGATTTTGCCCTCGTCCTTCTTCCTTCGTATTCAATTCCTTAATTTTCTTTTGTCCCTTCTAGTCATCATTCTCTTTAACTCCTTATTGGATGTAGCTTCATCTTTCTCCTACTTATTTTTCTCTTTATAATTATTTTTCCGAATACTTTCTATATTTCGATTATTAAATGTTATATTTATTGTTGATCTTCAATAAAAATGTTTCTCAACAAAGATTTTGTTATTTCGAACAATGGCGTATTTCAACTTCACTTTTCATTTTTGATCGACTATATGTTTTTACTGAATTATTTTAGTAAGACAAATTCTTATTTTGTTGTACAATGATGTTATTACTACGACTATTATTATCGCCATTATTTTCATTATCATTACTAGTATTATTATTATTGTTACTACTATTGATATTCTTATTGTTGTTTTCATTATTTTATTATTATTGTTGATATTGAATTACTTCCACAAAAATGTTGGGCTCAAACTATATTTTGTCTTGCATTATTACTTTTACTAGTGCTATTAATATTTTAATATTATCGTTGATATTATTACTATTGCTATCATTTTTTTTTTGCGATTACTGATATTATTATTGTTATGATTATTATTCTTATCATTGTTATTCTTATTGTTATTAGTATCGATGTTTTATTATTATTATTGTGATTGGTACTATTATTTTTATCGTTATTATTATTATTATTATTAATTTGTTTTGAGCCTGAGCATGCTCAATTTTGTACATACATTTCACCACTTCGGTGCAACCTAAGGTCAAGATGGCAAATATGCAACTCGATGTCAATGGAGGCAAATTGCAGCTGGATATCGGCGAGGCAAAATGTGCAGCCGAATATCCGGACGGCAACTTGCAACCTGATGTCGTGAAGGCAAACATGCAACTTGATGTTAAGGAGGCAAGATTTTCTACCTATTACTAATTGATATTTCAAGACTCGTTACCTATATAATGAAACTGATGGAAAATGAATATTTTCGTTATTATTGGTATTATTATTATTATTGTCATTTCAATTGATGTTATTATTATTGTTTTCGTTACCTTTAGTGCCCTTATTATTATTATTTTTTTATTACTATCACTGTTACTTTATTGATAATATTGTTATTATTGCTATTATCATTATTGATATTATTTTTAATGCTATCATTATTATCATTAATGCATTATTTCCATGAGTGTGTTAAATTCTATTATGTCATGTATGTGTTATCGTTAGTATTAGTATTGTTGATATTTTTATTATGTAATTATTACCTGTATTGTTATGATGATTTTGATTTCTGTTATTATTATTGTTATTATTATTATTTGGTTACTATTATTACTATTTTTATTATTATTATTGTTGTATTTATTTTTGTTATTGTTATTACTATTCTATCACTATCGATTTTATTGTTGACATTTGTTGTTATAATTATTCCTATTAAAGTCATTAGTTTTGATATATATACTATATATTTTGATTATTTGAATTGAAGCTCAAGCCTTATATCCATTTTGCATTATCGCCTATCTCTATTTGGAACCCATACTCTCTTTGATCTTGGTATCTCATTCCTTTCTTCCTGCTCGGATCATCGCTTGGTGTCACATGGTTTACAACCTGGAGCTTGAAATGTCACCATCAGAGTGTCGCAGCGGAAGCGTGGTGGGCCCATAACCCACAGGTCCCGGGATTCCCGTGTTGTGACTAGTCCTTTGTATTGTTGCTTCCCACTCTGCTCCTTGTATTCATCCCCATCCGTTGATTCACTGAATGATTTGATTCTTCCCGGTCATTTCCCTCTCTGATTGCAGTTCTGCCGACTTCTTATCTTGCTTTATTATCTCATGTTGTCCTCATCCGTTGACTAGTTGCCTGGTTCATCTTTTTCTTGTCCATCCTTTCTTCGATTCCAACTCTATCTATTTCTTCATCTTTTTGCCTTGTTATCTCGTAAGTCGTGTGTTGTTCATTCTTCATTTTTGATGCCGGTTACTTCCGTCTTGCATTCCATTTGACATCATTGTTATCCACTCCCTCCTTATTTTGGTGTTACCACCAAGTTGACTTTTCTTTGGACCTCTTGTTTGTTACCCTCCCCTAAATTTCTTATACCATGTGCTATGTACTGCCTAAGCAAATTTCGAGGACGAAATTTTTGTGTAAGGTGGGTAGGATTTGTAACTCCTGTTTCCTCGTATTTGTACTTTTATACTGTAATTTGCTAAATTGTACTCTTTCATCTATTTGAGAGCCTGTGTTATATTTCAGTTCGAATAAAATCATTATTTTTGTCTCAACTCAAATTTTGGGTTCTTTTACCAAATTCAGTTGTGTGCTATTTTTATCGTTCTCTTGAAGAAATGACCAATTCTTCTCATTTATCTCTCTAATCCCCATTTTAGTGCATTTTGACCATTTCTCCTGTTGGGTTCTATTTGAAATGGATACACTAATACCCAAAACCCGATAACCCACACTATTTAAACCCTAACCCTAGTTTACGGTTTAACCCCTAATCTTACCGCCGCTAATCCCTTCCTCCGTCTCCATCTTTCTCGCCAACCAATCCACCTTCGAACCCAATTCTCGACCCCCGCTCCTCGTCAACCCCACCGCAGCAGCAATCCACCGTCATCTTCACCTTCGCCCCATTGCAACCGAACCCATCGGCCTCTTCGTCTCAACCCTGCGCCTCTCGAACCCATCGCACCACCTGTCTCCTCCCCATCACTGCGCCAGACCAGCACCGCGCTGCCATCGCGCAACCCCCCTCGACACCCAACCATCGTCGACACCATCCACCATCGAAACCCACTCCTCCGCTCTCCCCTGTTCGAACCCAGAAATAGAGTAGCCGCGCGTTGCGTCATTCTCGACGGCAGCGCCGTCACGGTCGTCGCCACCCCCCCATGGCTGTCGCAGTCACACAGTCGCATCGCCCCGTCGAAGCCATCGCTGACGTTGCGCCTCGCTCTCGCGCTCTGTTCGTCGAAGAAGAGAACGAAGAAGAAGGAGGATTGGGCGGGATCGAATCTCAGGCGTTCGATCGCTTCAAGATCCGTGCGATCTGATCGCTGATCGGTGTTCGCCCACAGCAAATCCTGGTTCGCTGTTCCGTGTTTGGGATCGGATCCGCTGTGAGGAAGCAATCCGATTCGCTGCGTTTGCTGTTCTGTGTTCATGCTGCACCAGATCCCACTTCGGCTGTCCCCTGTTCTGGCGCAGATCCGCTGCATTAGAGCGTTCTGATTCGCTGGAATCGTTGTTCCGTGTTTTGGCGCACCAGATCCACTCTCGCTGTTTGCTGTTTTGGGCTGATCCTGCGTGGGGGAAAACTCGATCTTCGGTAGTTTTTCGCGCGCGCTTTTTGAGGACTTCTTCCGGGATTTTTCTACCCAAATTGCTACAACAAGTGGAGTTTATCATCGTTATCTAAGGCAAGTATCCTTGTACATTTTATTGTTCTAGTACAAGCACCCTTGAAATACTACAAATAGTTAGATTGTGACTCCTCTTTGAAATATCGTTGTGGATCAAAATTGAACCTCCAATTGACAAATCTAAGAGTCACAAAATTTCCTTGTAATTAACTTATAATCTTTGGACTCTTTTACCCTTGGACACATGAAAACATAGACATATGAATTAAGGAGCCCTAAAATTTGCAGACGCATATATATTTAGCATTTTGACGAACTTGCAACTATTATGACTTGAAAAACATTTATTAGTTGCTGTTTTGACCTCCATGATCATGTATTTATGCTACTTAACAACTTAGACGCCAAATGACATTTTTCCATGAAATCTACATTAGAAAATTATTTCTCTGTGTTGCTGTCTGAATTTTCTTTTGCGGTTTCGACCCTTTTATCATTTGAATCTGGGCCCGAGCCCTGAATATAAATTGTAGGTCTGGATGTGTAGATATTGATAGACTCCAAAATGATCGAATTTGGAGTTACGGTCTAGAAGTTATGGCAGTTATACCGCAGCTGTGTCAGTAGACGCAGTTTTGCGAAACTGCTGTATATATTTACTTTACAAATTATTTCAGCTGTGTAAACAGTGAGCGTTTGACTCCAAATTTTATATGTAGTTGCTGGACACCCTATAGGACATCTCCAATTTTTCTTAGAATTAATTTATATTATTTCAACCCTGTTCCACATGTATAAATACAAGAACACAAAATCTGCCTGAACAAATGTAACAAGCCGGGGTTGAGGGAAGGACTATAGAGTGGACAACATAGGTAAGTGTACTCGGAAGGGGGCCCGTGTTTCCCAAAGTTGTATGTTAAATGGAACTAAGTGCCACGTAGAACTAAGTGCCACGTCATGGGTGACGGGGGCCACCTCTAGAGCCTACGGGGGCCACCTCTGGAGCCCATTATATGATTACATGATATATACTTGAGATCACATGGAACTAAGTGCCACGTAGAACTAAGTGCCACGTCATGGGTGACGGGGGCCACCTCTAGAGCCTACGGGGGCCACCTCTAGAGCCCATGGTTGATCACCTGCTGGTTTGATGCCTGAGTACACCGCCCTATAGACTCCATTACTAGGTCTAAACGCAATTGATTTGACTGTAGCAATCATGTAGTAAAAAGATGGATGCATGTCGTGCTACCTAGATAGTAATAACTACAAGACTTGAACTTGACACCTGTCACTTGATACTTGATGATATGATACATGAAACATGATACCTGAGACTTAAAGCCTGGAACTTGATACTTGACAACTTGTTACTAGATACCTGACAACTTGACACTAGACTTGAGACTAGACTTGAGGTTAGATACCCTATGTGTTCACCTGCCACTTGTTTTACCGCTAGTGTTTGTTATCTAGCCTGTTTACTTGAGTTATCCTTCTTGCTAGCTAGTTCTTGGTTGTTCCCACTACTTGTTATATCCCTGTTACATTCTTGATTCCAGTCCCTATTTTCCCATACTTGTACTTGCTTTCACTATTTGTGGCCCTAACTTGCACTAAGGGCATTTTCTCTTGTTTTTTCCCTGTTTTTCCTTTTTATATTTTATTAAACAGACTTTGGAGACGAGCTTCCCGTAGGAATTGGTGAGCAAAGGTTCTAGCCTTCACATGGAGAAGAATTTGATTAGAACATTTATTACATGCATTATTTGTTATTTTTTTGGATTATTATTTCTTGGAATTTAAGAATTTGTAACGGGCTGATGTTCCCGAGTTTACTTTGATTCAGACTTGAAACTTCTTGGATGATTTATCATATTTCAGTTGTTTCTGTTGCTAATAAAGTATTCATGCATGCTTGGTTTTATATATCTCTCTTGTTATATACTTGTTGTGATGCTGCGTCGATCCTACAGCTTATGAATGATGTTAAGATCATTCGCTGGGCTTCGTCATGCACTCGTATTTCCGTATTTTGGGAAGCGGGGCGTGACAGGTTCGGAGTGTGATGATTGGTGGACTTGCAAATGAAATATTGGATTGATTTTTAAGATGAAGACTAATGGTGTTAAACCTGACCCAGTGACTATTACTTCAGTTCTAAGTGCATGTAGCCATGGAAATTTGGTCGAAGTGGGGATGCAGTTGCTTGATCGAATGGCAGAAAATTAGAACATGGAGCCCACAATCGAACATTATGGTTGTGTTGTTGATCTATTGGGAAGGGCAGGCCAATTGGATGTTGGATATATAGGTATATTCTCACCATATGAATAATATTATTTGTAATATTATTCTATGGATAACACGTGTGTTACGCATACTCTCCTTTCTCTATTTCAAAATAGGAATCTCTACTCTTACTCTCCTTTCTCTATTTCAAAATAGAGAAATAAGAGGGGGGTAGACTCTCTCTTAAATTAGTCTAAGATATAGAATCTCTCATAATCTCTAACATTGGAAGAGGCTTTGGCTTGGATTAGGAGAATCCCTTTCAACCCAGATGTGGCTATTTTAGGTGTTTTAATGGTTGTCAAAATGGGAGAGATGGTAGGTAGCAAAGAAGATGCTCGAATTGGATCCTGGTCATGCAGGGGCTAATGTTTTCTTACCTAATGTATATGCGTCCGATCCACAATGGGACCTTGTTGATGAGGTGAAACACTCCATGAAAAAGCAGAAGATTAGTAAGCCTCCAGGATCTAGTTTAATCGAATTAGGTGGAGTTGTTCACGAATGTCTATCTGGAGATAATTCACATGCTCATTCTCACAAGATGCATATGATGTTGGAGGAATTTAGCAGGCTTTATCACACTCAAAATGTTCCAAGTCATTAACTTGGGGACATCATTTGATATTGATAATGAGGAGGATAAAGAGGTGTGCCTATCTCAGCATAGCGAGAAATTGGATGTTGCTTTTGGGTTGATCAATACAAGGCTTGGTTCAGTGATTCGAATCATGAAGAACTTGAGCATTTGTGAAGATTGCCACTGTGTGATTCAGCTGGTATCAAGGGTATTTGAGCGGGTTGTGATTGTTAGGGATAGGAATCGCTTTGCTCACTTCAGAAATGAAACTTGTTCGTGCAGAAACTATTGATGAGCCGAATGGATAGTGAGACTATGTAGACAGGGAGATTCCCAATCCATTGGGAGAGTTAGATCTGATAACTAAAAAATATGAAGAGATACGATCTTTAATTGTATATAGATCTCATAATTCCCCGGCGTTTTTTAGAGGCCGCTGGCGTATAACCATCCATTTTGATGCCCCATTCCTGGTCTCTTCCTACCCCGGCGTTTCTGGTAAAATGCCGGAAAATATACGCCGGTAAATCCATCTTGTGTTGTAGTGCGAGGGTCACTCAACTTCTGTAACCTCTTCGTGAAGTAGGAATTTCAGTTCTTGCAAAAGGAAGATCCTTGTTCTCACAATTTTTTACCAGCCTCCAGTGGAGTTCTTGAGATAATTTATGGTTCTCAGCCATGTATATTTTGTTTGTCATATAATTACACTTTTTAATGCAAATCTTCAGTTTATACTTGAACATCATTGTGTTTGTTTGTGACTTGGCAATAGTAATACTTAAAGAAAATTTTTTAGTTTGCTTACGAACAAATAGTAAACTTTTGGTTCCTGATAAACCTAACAGATACATATCATGTTCAATTAGGAGGCTAAGGACCCTGTATATTTTTCCATATAAGTGGTGCAAATTCTTTAATTTTTTTTTTCTTTGGATGTGTGGGGGTGTGTTTTTCCATATAACTGGTTCAAATTCCACTTTTCTGATCACTCTTTGTGAGGGTAAAGAGTGTGTACTAGTCATTTAATATCTCTAGATTTTAACCTTTTGCATTAATGGTCATTTCATCCTTATCCGTAAACATTTAAAGTTTGGATCATAGCTCACATGCTGAAAGTCATGTCTTGTTTTTTATTCTTCTTTCGCCTTATTTATACTTTGCTATATAATATCCATGTCTTATTTTAAAATTCTTTTGCCTTACATGCTTTATGTTTTTAAGTTTTTAAACGTGCTTTCGCTTTTTTCCATATAACTTCTACATATCCCTCTTTTTTTTATTTTTCTTTGTGAGAGTGAAGAGTGAATACTAATCATTTACTATTTGTAATTTTTTCCATTAAAATCATTTTGTATTTATTAATAAACATGTAAAGTTTACAAAAGTTAGGCACGATAAAGCTGACGTGCTGAAAGTCATGTCTCATTTTTTAATCATTTACTATTTGTAACCTTTTCCATTAAAATCATTTTGTATTTATCAATAAACATGTAAAGTTTACAAAAGTTAGGCACGATAAAGCTGACGTGTTGAAAGTCATGTCTCATTTTTTAATGATATTTCGCCTATATATACTTTGTTATATAATACACATGTATAATTCTTTCATTCCAAGTTGACTTATTTAAGTTTGACCCATCCAAATTGCAAACACTCCAGCAAGTTCTTACTTCATAGCAGCCAGATGTTTAAATTCTGCTAATCCACTGCTCATTAAGAATATTTGAAATTTGACCAATTTGAATCTCAAGATTGCGAATTGAAGCTGAAGTTGAAGTTGCAACATTTTTGTAACCCCTGTTTTCCATTTTATGTATTTTGGATGTATTTTTTTCTCCTCTTGGGTATTTGTATTCTTCTTGTATCTCTTTTGGACCGTATATTGGATCTTATTCTCAATATATTCATCTACTTGATTTTTGTCCCTTTTATTTGATCTCCTTGATTCAATTTTCTCATTTATCTCGTCTCTGTTGGATCGAACTATTATTTTTTACCCTCTTTATTCAATTGTTCTTGCCTATTCTATTTGTTCATTTTCTGTGCCCGTCTCATTGTTGTATCACCCTATTCTCATAAACCCTATTCTAATTTCTATTTGGATCCTGCATTTGAACCTATTTCTTTAAACCCAAATATCCATGAATTAATACCCATTAATCCTACAGCCCAACTTCTACCCAGTTATTTTACCCAAAACCATATGCTTACCCGTTAACTAACCCCGTTAGCCACTCCAGTATGAACACCTAAACACTAAACTCTCTTAACTACCTATGCCCGAACCCTGTGTGCAACCCTAGAACCGACCTATATATAAACCCCCATGCACGGTGCCTATTCATCTTCTTCATCACAAAACCCCAGTCGCCTTCCAAAGCCCTACACCCATCAGCCGCTCCTATCTCTCCACCCTACTCCCGAAGCCCCTGCACCCTCCTCCCGTTCATCTCCCTCACCGCCTTCCGTTCTCCGCCTTGTTCTTTCCCCGGGCGTCGCACCCCCGACTGCAGCCGCAGCGTCTTCTCCTGCGACACCACTAACCAGCCCAGAAATTTTCCAACCAGTTTTAGGTCTCGAAGCTCGGTGGTGACCTCGAGAAACCACAGAACTTTTCTAACAAGTTTTGGGGCTCGAAGCTCGGTAGTGAATTCGAGCCATCCTAGAACTTTTCCAACAAGTTTTGGGCATCGGAGCTCGGTAGTGATTTCGAGCCACCCCAGAGCTTTCACAACAAGCTTGGGGCTTGGAGCTCGGTGGTGACCTAGAGCCACCTCAGAACTTTTCCAACAAGTTCTGGGGCTCGGAGCTCGGAGGTTACCTCGAGCCACCCCAGAACTTTTCCAACAAGTTTGGGGGCTCGGAGCTCGGTAGTGATTTCGAGCCCCCGAGCCACCCCAGAGCTTTCACAGTAAGCTTGGGGGCTCGGAGCTCAGTGGTGACCTCGAGCCACCCTAGAACTTTTCCAACAAGTTTTGGGGATCGCAGCTCGGTGGTGACCTCGAGCCACCGCAGAACTTTTCCAACAAGTTTTGGGGTTCGGAACTCGGTAGTGATTTCGAGCCACCCCATAGCTTTCACAGCAAGCTTGGGGGCTCAGGACCTCGAGCCACCCCAGAACTATTCCAACAAGTTTTGGGGCTCAGAGCTCGGTGGTGACCTCGAGCCACCCCAGAACTTTTCCAACAAATTTTGGGGCTCAGAGCTTGGTAGTGATTTCGAGCCACCCCAGAGCTTTTCCAACAAGATTTGGGGGTCGACGCTCGGTAGCGACGACGAGTGACCCCATAGCTTTTCCAACAAACGTTGGGGCTCAGCGCTCGGTAGTGACTTCGAGCCATCTCTTGGCTTTTATGTTAAGCCTCAAAGTTCGACGCTCGGTGGTGACGCCAAGCCGCCCAAAAGCTTTTTCCAACAAGCTTTGGGGCTCGACGCTCGGCAATTACGCCAAGCCACCCCACAGCTTTTCCAACAAGCTCTAAGGTTCGACGTTCGGCAGCTAAGCCGAGACACCCTATAGCTTTTCCAACAAGATTTGGGGATCGACGCTCGGAAGTGACCTCGAACCATTTCTTGGCTTTTAACACAAGCCTCGAAGCTCGACGCTCAGCCACAATGTGGAGCCACCCCACTGCTTTTCGCAACAAGCTTCGGGGGCTCGACGCTCAGCATCGATGCCGAGCCACCCCACCACATTTCACAAACGTGCTCGGAGGTTCGGCACTCGGTATGGACCTCGAGCTACCCCTAGCTTCCTCTTGGGGGCTCGGTGCTCGGCAGAAAGCTCGAGTCCGACCCTGGCCTCCACATGGATTGGGGCTCGACGCTGACCACCGACTGAGCCGTCGACCCTCAGATACTCAACCTTCAGTGCCCCTTCTCTTCTAGGGGACCCCTTTCTTACTACCCTGTTGGCCTCTCTGGGAAGTTACAGACCACATTCACCATACACTCCACTCTGCTCTCCTATAGTGACAAAATCACTCCTCCTTGGCTGGCTTACCCAACCCTCCAGGAGAGGGGGGCTCTTGATATGGTACAGATAACGTGGCCCCTCCTGGGCCACCGGGTCCCCTCAAAATCCGCTCTCCTATGATCATCAGGTCAACCAGAGTCAAATTGGCATCTGCCGCCTCAGGCCCTTGGACGAATGGGTCCGACCCGGTCCATTAGGGTCTCAGACCCGTTTCTCCCTACCTATAAATACCAGACCCCCTCCTAACTGTAAAAGGTAATCAAACTTTCTCCCCCTGAACCCTAGCTACTGTTACTTTTTCAGTGACTGAATAGATCATCGGAGGGCTTATCACCGAGACTTCTCCCGGTGTTTTTAGGCAGCGTGCAGGTACCCGGGACCGAGCCGAGCCCAAGTATCTGAGCCAAGCACCCAGTCTCTAACTACTCTCGAGCCGGTCCATCATCTGAGGATCGGACCAATGCCAGCACCGTACCTTCCACTATAAAAATTACAAGAACTCACACAAGTTGCAACCACACCCTAAACAAACTGCATCAGTACAATTATTCCGGTTTAGCCAAAACACCGAAATTGAGTGTGGATCAGGTGATTTCTTAGGCATCACCACTAGAGCTTCTTTTGCTGCTATTGGATCTTTGTTTATTGGGTTTCATTGCTTATTTATATATTTTGAAGGCAAACCCTCCAAAAAACAAAAAAATCTAGTACAAGTAAACACACACCTATAGTTTCATGAATGAGCGACACCACATTTGATGCCTAACAATCTCATCCATGAGAGAATATACAATTTTCGATTGACATAAGGGGGGATCTACAAATTAAATAACATTTTTTTATACAAAAGAATACACAAGCATCTACAACCGTCGGCCAGAGTTGGGCTATATGTGATCAAATGACAGGAATTACTGAATTAGTTTCATTTTAAAACAAAGCCAAATCTCCATCCTACAGATAACCGCCTATTCCCACAATTAGGCCATGGGCTTTAACTCCCCTATAGTCTTTAAATTCACCATTCTTCATCCTCGTCGACCCCTCCGTTCCTTCAACTCCAAACAAACAATCAACAAGCTCGAATCTCAAAGTACCAATGGACGACGATGATGTTGACTACCCCGCCTCATCCGCCGTTGCCTCCGCCCACTACTGCCATGGCTACGGTGACCACTATAACTTCTCTGCCGCAGATGACGGCTACTACTACTGCTCCGACTGCGGGTCCCAATTCGAAACCCTCATCCAAACTGCTGTCCCCGAAAAGGCCTTCCTCAGCAACGAAGGCATCCACAACCTCCACTACAAATCCCAATCCCAAAACCCTCAAAACCAAAACCCCCAGAAGTCAAAACTCCAAATCGAGCAAGAACTCAACAAGCTCCTCCATGGCGGTGGTGATGGGGCCCACAGGGAGAAAGACGGTGACTTTGTGTTGTTCAATGAGGTGGAGCCGAGGGATTTTGGGTGCAGAAGGGTGTGTACAGATATGGGTAAGCTGGGAGATGGGAAGCGGCTGAGGTACATGCAGGGGCTGTGGGTGATGTTGCAGAGGCAGTGTGAGGCGCTAGTGGACAAGTGTGGGGTGAGCGCGTATGTGGTGGGGTTGTGGGGAGTGTTTGATCGAAGTATGTGGCAACGACGAGGGTGTTGGGAGATGAGTGGGTGGAGAGAGTGTTGGGGGACTCCGAGGAGGCAACAAGGGCGCAAGGTCATCCTTTCATGGTTATACAAGGTATATTTTCTAAGCATAATTCGAGGATGTAGATCACCAAATTATGATTTGAAGATGAAGCAATGTATACTATGGGAATAGATTGTTGTGTATTTCACTTAAGAGTACAACTTTCTCATAATCAAGTCGGGTTATTTGTTGTTTGATCAATGTTTGTTAGAGAATTTTTTGACGTACTAGGCCACTTTTTTAGACTATTTGCGATTCTAGGTCAGTTCCCAAACTATTACTACTAGTGGGCTAATCGTTGCCATGTCAAGAGCAGTCACTATTCCTATTAGCGGCCTCTTCCTGTAGAAGATCGCTAATAGAAATAGCGGCCGTTCGTTTAAGTTTTATTTAATTTTTTTTATTGTCGCTATTCCCATTAATGACCACAGTATATATGAAGTCGCTAATGAGAATAGCGACCTTATTTGAGAAGCTTAGATACTTGGAGAATTCAAGACTCTATGGAACAAAAAAAAATTAAAGTGAGATTGCTAGTTGGAGTATCGACCTTAGCATACTGTGGTTGCTATTCCCACTAGCGACCACATAGTTGGACATATCACATATGCTTAGTGCTTAAAAAGAATAGATGCACGACAGATGGTTGATTATGAGGCAAATGGTGGGTCCCACTGCCTACTTATGTATCTTCCATCATCTTTTTTCTTTATTATGTCTTCTAATCAATTATGAACAATTAGTATATGATTAGTAATCATAACAACCTAGTAGTTATCTATTCCCACTGTACAGGGTCAATTCCTCCTCACCTGTAATCACTAGTCGGAATAGCGACAACAGTATATTGTGGTCGTTATTTCCACTAGCGACCTCAGTTTTAAATTTTTTGTTATTGTTTTTTTAGAGAGCTTTAGGTGTCCAGAATTCACAAGATGTCTAAATACTTATCAAATAAAGTCATTATTCTCATTAACGACTTCACATATACTGTGGTCGCTAATGGGAATAGCGACAAAAAATAATTTTTTTTTATAAAATTGAACGAGAGAACAGTATTCCCATCAGCGATCTTCTAACTGAAGATGCCACCTAGAGCAACCCCAGAATTTTTCCAACAAGTTTTGGGGCTCGGAGCTCGGTAGTGATTTCGAGCCACCCTAAAGCTTTCACAGCAACTTGGGGACTCAGAGTCCGGTGGTGACCTCAAGTCACCCGAGAACTTTTCCAACAAGTTTTAGGGCTCGGAGCTCGGTGGTGACCTCGAGCCACCCCAGAACTTTTCCAACAAGTTTTGAGGCTCGGAGCTCGGTAGTGATTTCGAGCCACCCCAGAACTTTCACAGGAAGCTTGAGGCTCGGAGCCCGGTGGTGACCTCGAGCCACCCACAATTTTCATAGCAGGCTTTGGGGCTCGGAGCTCGATAGTGACCTTGAGCCACCCCAGAGCTTTCACAGGCAAGGGGGCTCGGAGAGGGGAAGTGACCTCGATCACTTGGCTTTCACGTCCAGCCTCGAAGCTCGATGCTCGGTGGTGACGCCGAGTCGCCCCAGAGCTTTTCCAACAAGCTTTGGGGGTCGGTGATCGGTAGCAACGCTGAGCCACCCCATATCTTTTCCAACAAACGATGGGGCTCGATGCTCGGTAGTGACTTCGAGCCATCTCTTGGTTTTTACGTCAAGCCTTAAAGCTCGATGCTCAGTGGTGACGCCAAGCCGCCCCATAGCTTTTTCCAACAAGCTTTGGGACTTGATGCTTGACAACTATGCCGCGCCACCCCACGGCATTTCCAACAAGCTCTGGGGCTCGATGTTCGGTAGCTACACCAAGACACCCCATAGCTTTTCCAACAAGCTTTGGGGATCGACGCTCGGAAGTGACCTCGAGCCATCTCTTGGCTTTTACCACAAGCCTCGAAGCTCAACGCTTGGCCACGATGCCTAGCCACCCCACTGCTTTTCACAACAAGCTTCGGGAGCTCGACGCTCGACATCGATGCCGAGCCACCCCACCACTTTTCACAAACGTGGTCGGAGGCTCAGCACTCGGTATGGACCTCGAGCTACCCATAGCTTCCTTTTGGGTGCTTGGTGCTCGGTAGATAGCTCGAGTCCGACCATGGCCTCCACATGGATTGGTGTAACATCCCGATCTATTATATATATATATATATATATATATATATATATATATATATATATATATATATATATATATATATATATTATATTTTTTATTTTATGAGAATTTGAGAACATAAATATTTTTGCATACATAATTTCATATGCTTTTCTAGAGTTAAATATTTTCTTCATAGCCCAATGTATTAATTATTCTCCTTGTTTCCTATAAAAGTTTTTTTTAAGCCTAAATAAAATCCTAGGCCTAATTCTAGCCCCTTATAATTAATTTAAGTATTTTTTCTTGAGCCCATGATCTTTTGGCCCAATAGTAAACCCATTTAGTTTAATTCTCTTTTAATTGTTGTGACTTGTAGTGTAGACTCAAATAATAGACAATTAATAAATTAGTGCATGAACAAACTTATGAGTGGAGACACTAGGGTAGCACGTGCATGCAATAGGGTGTGCATTGCACACCTTTCCTTAGGCCGGTTTTGGGCTAAGAGAGAGGGAGAGATGGAATTAGTGGAGAGGTAGTTATATCATCCTGGGTAGTTACTACAACTCCCAAATTCATCTAAGCCTTTGATCCTAAGCCACTAGATCTAATCCTAGCCCTTTATTTTCACTCAAGTTATGTATAAATACCCCTAGTTCTTCACATTAGAAAATTGATTAAAGAAAGAAAAGATTTGAGTGAGAAAAGATTGAAAGTTTAGGGAGAAAAAGATTGAGGAGATTCTTGTGTGAGTACTCATCCAAAAGAAGGTCTGAATTTCACTAGGAGAGGCTCGGTTTTGCTACACCTAGGAGGAGAAGGATCTATTCGTGCATTCTAAGGGATTTTTCTAGGAGCTTCTATTCGTTTTTTTTAAAAAGGTGGGTGTTTCTCATGACTTCTAATTTAGATACCATGTTAGGTTTTGTGCTAATTGTGCAAGAATAAATGAGTAACATTATTTTCCTCCTTGTTAATACCATGATTAAAGTAAAAATAGAAAACAAGTGAAATTGCATGAAATGAATGGGTGAACTTGATTGAATGATATGATTGATGTCATTACATTTTGATTTAATCTAGCATGCTAAATTGGAATAAATGTTTATTTCTATAGAAAAATGATGATTATGGGAAAAAAATATTTTTTTTAGAAGTCGTGGTTGTGTGGAAAATACTAATCGTAAGAATCCCTACATTATTTAGCAAACTATGCATGTTGTGATAGTTGTTAAACAAAGTCGCGTGTTAGTTTCGAGAAAAGAACATATTGTAGTCTAAAACTAAATTTTGTGTACTAATCGAAAGGAAAGAAGAAAGGATTCAATATTTCAAAATTTTTGTTGCTAATCAGTCGACCGAATAGGCGTAGACAGTCGACTGACCTGAATATTAAATTCTTCGAGTTTAAAACCCCGCAGAACAGCCGACTGGTCTGAGTAACAGTCGACTGCCCTGTATTGTGTATTTTCGAGTTTAAAACCCTACAGAAAAGCTGACTGGTCTGAGTAACAGTCGACTGCCCCGTACTGTGTATTTTCGAGTTTAAAACCCTGCAGGACAGCCGACTGGTCTGAATAACAGTTGACTACTCTTGATCCTTTTCGAATTTTTAAATCTTTTCAGAACAACCGACTGATCATGTTTAGCAGTCGACTATCCCGACCATTTTTCTAGAGTATTTTAATCTTTTGCTAAACAGTCGACCGGCTATGTTCGAGAGTCGACTGTCCAGACTTTTTTTTTAACATCTCAGATCTCTCAATTCGCTTCATGATAAAAATAAATATATATACTGTTGAAAGAGATTTGATAATGGAATGAATGAAGATTGGATGTAATAAATGAGAAAAGTGAATTTTATTGTCTTTGCATGAAATTGTATATGAAGTGAAGTGAAATATTCTGTTGAATTTATGAGAGCTTTTATGATTATGAATTCTATGAACATGAAAAGGAAAATCTGCTATTAATCATGAAAAATGAACTTATGAGCCTGAAAGGCTCAATTCTTGTGTAATTGTGAATTGAAATTGAGAACTAGAGTATAGCTAAGCTTCATACCGACATCAGAAAGAAATGAATTTGAAATAAAATTTGAAATGAAAAGACCAAGATTTGGATCATGTTGAATGAATGGTTAAGACCGGTATAGTGGAAAGGCTAACTCTAGAGAGTTGATTTTGTTCATCACTCTAATAAACTAAGGACTAGATACATAGTGAAGATGTGATGAAAGTAAGAGAAAAACACGAGTATGAGGGCCATCGGATTGGTGGTGTGATAGTGATTCACAGACTGCTTGCTTGATGCGTCATGACATGGCGTAAGCACTACTCCAGAATTATCGTCTCGGTGGCGACGCTTGTGGGATATTCGGTGACTGCGGGTGGTGCCATCGTTCCATGGCGGAGGCTGAATTATCCATAGTCTGCCTGCTTGATGCATCATGTCAGTGCGTGGGATTTCCCTCCAGACTGCCTGGACATGGGCTCGTAGATCATAGAACATCTAGGATACTTACCGTAGTTACCGTAGTAGTTTAAGTCATGACGAGGGATTGAACCCTATAAGATGAAGTACGATTAAGGGCTTACCCTCGGACCTATGTAGTATGGGATGCATAGAATCCGAACAAGTGCGCATTAGTGTCATATAACATAATAACTACATTAAGGACTAAGTGCACAATCACAACACGACATCAATAGGATACCCCCTTTAGCTTTGTTTGTGAACAAGTTTGTGGTTGTTAAGAAATGAGAATCATTATACTGTTTCCGGCATAGAGAAGATGGCCGTGTATAATATTTCGTCATTTGTATGAACTGACGCGCTCACAGTTTTATATGCAGGGTAAAGATGCTTGACAATTGAAGTATTCATGCTGCGCAAGACAATTTCAAATATTGTTTCATGTAATTTATTGTAAAATTGCTTCCGCTGTGATAATATAAAAGTGAAATGTAACTCTGATGTAACAAAAGTTTTATTTCCTTGTAAAATTGTACGAAAGAAGTGTAAAGATCCTGTAGAACTTGAATTCAGTTGTATTTTTAGAATTCGGGGTGTTACAATTGGGGCTCAACGCTGACCACCGGCTCGGTCGCTAACCCTCAGATACTCAACCTTCAGCACCCCTCCTCTTCTAGGGGATCCCCTTCATCCTACCCTGTTGGCCTCTTCGGGATGTTACATACCACATTCGCCATACACTCCACTCTGCTCATCCTGTAGAGACAAAACCACTACTCCATGGCTGGCCTACCCAGCCCTCTAGGAGTGGGGGGGTTCCTGATATGGTACAGATGACGTGGCCCCTCCTGAGCCACCGGATCCCCGCAAAATCCACTCTCCTATGATCATCGGGTCAACCAGAGTCAAATGGGCTTCTGCCGCCTCAAGCCCACGGGCGAACGGGTCCGACCCGACCTGTTTGGGTCTCAAACCCGTTTTCCCCTGCCTATAAATACCAGACCCCCTCCTCACTGTAAAAGGTAATCAAACTTTCTCCCCCTGAACCATAGCTACTGTTACTTTTCCAGTGACTAACTAAATCATCGGAGGGCCAGTCGTCGGGACTTATCCCGGTGTTTCTAAGCATTGTGCATGTACCCAGGACCGAGTCGAGCCCAAGGTTCCAAGCCGAGCACCGGGTCTCTACCTCACTCCTGCTATTCCCAAGCCGGTCCCTAATCCGAGGATCGGACCATTGCCAGCACCGTACCTTCCACTATACAAATTAAAAGAACTCACACATGTTGCAACCACACCCCAAAAATAAACCGCATCAGTACAATTATTTCAGTTTAGCTAAAACACCGAGATTGTGTGTGGATCAGGTGATTTCTTAGGCATCACCATCGGAGCTTCTTTTGCTGCTGTTGGATCTTTGTTTATTGGGTTTCAATGCTTATTTATATATTTTGAAGGCAACCCCGCAACAAACAAAAAAATCTAGTACAAGTAAACATACACCCACAATTTCAAGAATGAGCGACACCACATTTGATGCCTAACAATCTCATCCATAAGAGAACACACAATTTTCGTTTGACAGAAGGGGGAGAAAATCTACAAACTAAATAACATTTTTTTATAAAAAAAGAATACACAAGCATCTACAACCGTGGGCCAAAGTTGGGCTATATGCGATCGAATGACGGGAATTACTGAATTAGTCCCGTGTTAAAACAAAGCCCAATCTCCATCCTATAGGTAACCCCCTCTTCCCACAATTGGGCCATGGGCTTTAACTCCCCTATAGTCTTCAAATTCCCCATTCTACATCCTCGTCGACCCCTCCATTCCTTCAAATCCAAACAAACAACCAACGAGCTCGAACCTCAAAGTACCAATGGACGACGACGATGACGACTACCCCGCCTCATCTGCCGCAGCCTCCACCCACTACTGCCATGTCTGCGGCGACCACCGCAACTTCTCCGCCGTAGATGATGGCTACTACTACTGCTCTGAATGTGGGTCCCAATCCGAAACCCTCATCCAAACTGCCGTCCCCAAAGAGGCCTTCCTCGACAACGAAGGCATCTACAACCTCCACTACAAATCCCAATCCCAAAATCCTCAAAACCCAAACCCCCGAAAGTCCAAACTCCAAATCGAGCAAGAACTCAACAAGCTCCTCCATAGCGGTGGTGATGGGGCCCACAGGGAGAAAGATAGTGACTTTGTGTTGTTCAATGAGGAGGAGCTGAAGGATTTCGAATGGGGAAGCTGGGAGATGGGATGCGGCTGAGGTACATGTAGGGGCTGCAAGTGATGGTGCGGAGGCAGTGTGAGGCGCTGGTGGACAAGTGTGGGGTGAGCACGTATGTGGTTGGAGTTGTGGGGAGTGCTTGGTTGAAGTATGTGGCAACGATGAGGGTGTTGGGAGATGAGTAAGGGGAGGTGTTGAGGGAGTCCGAGGAGGCAGCAAGGGTGCAAGGTCGTCCTTTCATGGTTATAAAAAGTACAATTTCTAAGCATAATTCGTGGATGTATATCACGAAATAATGATTTGAAGATGAAGCAATGTATATTATGAGATTAGATTATTGTGTATTTCAAAAAAGAGTACAACTTTCTCATGATCAAGTCGGGTTATTTGTTGTTTGATTAACGCTGGTTAAGGTATTTTTTGATGTACTTAGGCCACTTTTTTAGACTATTTGCGATTTTGGGTAACTTCCCAAACTATTAGTACTTTTCGGTTAATCGTTGTCATGTCAGCAGCGGTCGCTATTCCTATTAGCGGCCTCTTTCATTAGAAGATCGCTAATAGAAATAGCGGTCGTTCGTTTATGTTTTTTAAAATTTATGTTTATTGTCGCTATTCCCATTAGAGACCACAGTTAATATGAAGTCGCTAATGAGAATAGCGACCTTATTTGAGAAGCTTAGATATTTGGCGAACTCAAGACTCTGGAACAAAAAAAATAATGAAAGTGAGATCGCTAGTTGGAGTAGCGACCTCAGTATACTATGGTCGCTATTCCCATTAGCGACCACATAGTTAGACATATCACATATGCTTAGTGCTTAAAAAGAAAAGAAGCACGACAGATGGTTGATTACGAGGCAAATGGTCGGTCCCACTACCTACGTATGTATCTTCCATCATCTTTTTCTTTATTATGTCTTCTAATCAATTATGAACAATTAGTATATGATTAGTAATCATAACAACCTAGTCGCCATCTATTTCCACTGTACAGGGTCAATTCCTCCCCACTTATAGTCACTAGTGAGAATAGCGACGACAGTATATTGTGGTCGTTATTCCCACTAGCGACCTCAGTTTTGAACTTTTTTTGTTGTTTTTTTTAGCACTAGCTGTCTAGAATTCGCAAGATGTCTAAATACTTATCAAATAAGGTGGTTATTCTCATTAACGACTTCACATATACTGTGGTCACTAATGGGAATAGCGAAAAAAATAATTATTTTTTTAAAAATTAAATGAGAGACCATTATTCCCATCAGCGATTTTCTAACCGAAGATGCCACCTCGAGCCACCCCAGAACTTTTCCAATAAGTTTTAGGCCTCGGAGCTCGGTAGTGATTTCGAGCCACCCCAGAGCTTTCATAGCAAGCTTAGGGGCTCGGAGCCCGGTGGTGACCTCTAACCACCCCAGAACCTTTCCAACAAGTTTTGGGGCTTGGAGCTCAGTGGTGACCTCGAGCAACCCCAGAACTTTTCCAACAAGTTTTGAGGCTCGGAGCTCGGTAGTAATTTCGAGCCAACCCAGAGCTTTCACAGCAAGCTTGGGGGCTCGGAGCCCGGTGGTGACCTTGAGCCACCCCAAAACTTTTCCAACAAGTTTTGGGGCTCGGAGCTTGGTGGTGACCTCAAGCCACCCAGAGTTTTCATAGCAAGCTTTGGGGATCGGAGCTCGATAGTGACATCGTGCCACCCCAGAGCTTTCACATGTAAGGGGGCTAAACGAACGACCACTATTTCTATTAGCAATCTTCTAAAGGAAGATGTCGCTAATAGGAATAGTGACCGATGCTGACATGGAAACGATTATCCCAAAAGTACTAATAGTAGACTGGCCTATTATTTGAGGCCCTGTTTGGAAAAATAGTTATGATTACCAAAGGTAATTTCTATGCGGAGGCAGAGGTATGCGCAAAATATTGTTTGCATTTACTTATACCCATACATTCTCTCTCTCTCTCTCTCTCTCTCTCTCTCTCTCTCTCTCTCTCTCTCTCTCTCTCTCTCTCTCTCTATATATATATATATATATATATATATATATATATATATATATGAAAATTCCACAAGAAAGTTCCTCAACTGATAAGAAAGAAAATAGAACAAACATACATTTGAAAACAACTAAACTCGCCCCACTCGAATTTATCATTGCTTCCTAAAGTGTGTATATTCCAATCTTCATTTCTTCATCACATTTAACCTCCTCTTCCCCGCATCTCCCTGGCACAGCATTTCTCGGAAATGCAAAAAGTAAAACTAACTAAACAATGGCGGATCTGGGCCCAAGCAGCCCAAGCGGCTGCTTTGGGGCCCCAAAAATTTTAGGGCCCTTTTTAAAAAAAAATATTCACTGTTAAATAATAAATAATAATAAAAAAAACCAACCGTCACCTGATTTCTCTTCCCTAATTTCGACGATTCACATTCACATTTAAATTTTAATCCCTCTCTTTCGCTCTTTCTCTCCATTCCAACTTTTCTTTTGCTTGCTTTTGGGTGTTCCTCTTCTTCAAAGATATATAATCCAGAACCAAAAATCAAAATCCCTCTCACATGTCGCCCGTCGTTGCATCGCCCATTGCCCATCTCCCGTCGCCCATCGCCCGTCGCTTCCTTGCACGTCGCCATCTCCCTGCGACTGTGAGTTCGCAGCATTCGCTGACATCGTTGTGCCAGGTTATTTCTTTGTCTTCTGTTTTCATCTTCTATCTTCTTGTTTTTTTTCTTTGACTTCTTGTAACACCCCGTTTTGTACGATACCTGAATATGTGTATATGTGTATGTATATTGTTAGTATGCGTGCAATTGATTGTAGTATTATGGGTTGATTGTGCTATCGTGGTGGATGGTTAGGACTACAGGATGGTTCTTGGGAGAGTTGCATTCCAAAGATGCACGAGAACGAGACGGACCGATACTAGTATAACCGCTAGTTTTCGGCACGACGCACATACAAATATAACACGGTATGATACTACAGTGAATATAGGTTGTGTACACTCGTTAAAAAACTCGTCTCACACTCGTTGGAACTCTTTAAGGGCTATGTTGGGCAGCCAACATAACAAACACAAAACCAATGGTCTTAAGCCATGGTTTTGGGTCTACAAATCACCTAGATCCTAAACCTACCCCCCCACCCCCCCACCCCCTGTCAAATCCGGCCTAGACCTCCCATCACCTTCATTTCCCACTTCATTTCAGCCCCTTGATCTGAAAATATCAGAAAAGGAAACACCTCAAGAGAAGGAGGAGAGAAGAAAGAAGGAAGTGAAGAAAAAGGATCAAAAGGAGATTTCCAAGAGAAGAGCTTGAAGAAGTTCCTTCTACTACTACAACCAAAGGTGGGAAGTTTCTCTAAACTTGAATTTCTTTTATTTCAATTAATTTTGAGTGCATGCATGTAGGCTAGAATGCATAGGTTTGATTTTCTAAAGGTTATAAGTTGAAGTCAGAATTGAACTAGGAAAAGCTGGTTTGGAGTACCATTTTGTGGATTTTTCCGAGAGCACAATATGTTGAATTAGACCACAAAATTAAAAGAGTTTGTTCATGTATGTGTTAGGATCATTCATGATTTATTTTAGATTTTTCTAGGATCATTTGATATGCTAATAAAATTGTGAGATGGATATGTGTCGTAAGGCAGACTCAGAAAAAGAAAAACAGGATGTCTGATATTGTAGGAATTTTCGTGATTTATTGAAGTATTGTTTTGATCTGCAATTTTTACTCAATGTTAATGAATACATTTTGATTATGTACAAAAATCAGTAAATTATTTGGATGATTGTAAAGGCATGACAAAAATCTATCTATGGTCAATATTTGATGTTGAATTAGAAAAACTGGATGGTATCTGTGCTAACTTGCAATAGCTATTACTCACTGTATAATTTGAATTTTGACATGAGGTATTCTGCATGATGTTGGGTATGATGTCTAGTGTCACACCAAAAATTTTATGTCAATTGGACAAGTGTGCTATTTACTGTGATTTTTTTGAGTGAGCACTGTGCTGTTTTCAGCCAGTTTTGACACTGTAAAAATCGGGAAATTGAGACCTGTTAGAGGCATATTTTGAGGATCATGACCCAGGAGAGAGTTGTAGGGGACACCTAGACCTTTCCGACAAAACTAATTTGAGGCAATTCCAGTGAACGGTTGAATTATTATGATTTTGGTAAGACTGGACAGAGGACTAGAGTAGAGTTGTGTGCTCTGAATTGGAGGGACCAATTGTGTGAATTGGTGTACCAATGATAGATGAGTGTTGGGGTGATTTAAAGGTATAATTTGGGCTTGTGACCAGTTAGAGAGTTGTTAAGGACACCCACACCCTTATATAGAAATTGAGTTCCTGTCGTTCTGATGAACGAATATGGTTTTTTGTTACTAGTAAGGTGCAGCCCGTGCACAGGAAGCACGTAGGCTGGAGCTTGAGAAGCTATGTTGAGAACTTAGATAGTTGAATATAAGCTCGTGATCAACTAGGGAGTTTTAGCCTAGGATCGTACCTTTCTAGGTTGGGCACATACACTCCAATCGGAGTTGTATCGATAGAGGGATGACCATTTTGAGATTCGGGTAGAAACCCGCAGGTCGCTTAGTCTGGGTTTGGACTAAGGGTTGTGAAAGCATTTTTCCCTTGTGTGTGAGCTGAGTCGATGACTCGTGTCTAGGGATGGTTGATCTCGGTTATTGAGGTTGTTGATTCCCCGAGTGGGATGTGTGACTCGAGTTAGTCACTAGGGTATAGGATACCCTGCACCTATCAACCCTATATTATTAGACTTTTGCAGAGTGTAGGATGTCCGAGCATGCCAGTGAGTGGAGCTCACGTGGCAATCATATAATCACAGCCATGGTAGCGGCAGGCATAGGCCATTATGCTGGACGAGTTCGAGTCGGGGAAGTGGCGAACCGGACCGGTATCGCCAACGCCAGAGGTTGATAAGCAAGTGTGGAAGCAGTAAATTCTTACCCGAGAGTTAGAGTAAGGTAGGGGCTAGATTGGTTATTAAGGGGTTGGAAAATTGCATTAGTCCTAGTAAACCATTGTCGGTGTTGTATCTTCCAGTCGTAGGAATACGTTCTCGGCCGCTCATGGATTGAGTCCCCGGCTCGTATCTCGATCTGTTGATTCCCAAAGTTTTTCCGAAGTAAGGTGCGGGAGGCCCGGAGGAATTGACCTCCCGTGGTGCTCACGTCCCTAAAGCGCGGATTTTGTGTTTTGTATTTTGGTATATATATGTTCATTACCCGATGAGGGGTGAACACGCATGCGTCAGTCCCGGGGTGGACATGTGGAACCAAGGGTCGTAAGGACCATGGTCAATGCGGTTTCTGTGGAGGTCCGTACGCGGGTACCAACTGGCGGCGACTACTTGGGCACTGCAGGGAGGAACTAGACCGACCGCTGCAACTTCCTTGGGCGACGGACAATCTATTGGGAACTGGAGTGTGTACAAGAGTAGGGTGCATGGCGAGGGTTCGAATCCCTATATTGTGGAGAAAGACGGCTAGATTTGGGAGCGTATGTAGTATGGGATGCATTCGTGCTCCAAAGTCTTGCTTGCTTTAGAAGTTAGGCATGTGAGTTTACTGCATCTAGACTTAAGTTCGTGTCATAACACTGCACTAGAACCCGAATCCACTAAACTCTTGTTTTGGCACATCACCTTTCTATTTTGCATAAATTGTTGGTTGTGATTGAATCTTAGAGGATCGCTGTTATCACCAGCTTTGCGTCAGTCGAAAACTGACGTTCCCCACCTTTTAGGTATCGGTTATACTTATCGAGCAGGTGCAGAGATATCAGAGTCGCGCAGCAGAAGCCTGAATCTGAGGAGCAAGTTCCGGGGGAGCCGATGGGCCGCTCAACGAAGTTCCGCAAGTAATCAGTCGATTACCATTCCAGGAGGCAGCTGATAGCTTATCAAATGGAGTCTGTAAATACTTGTAATAAATTGTAATGAATTTATGTAATTTGTACTCTTTGTCCAAGAACAAGTTATCGGTTGTAATCAATGATGTAATGACTTATTTGGCAATAAAAAGTTTTTAAATTTTCATGTTATTACTGTGTTGAGATGCATTTGAAGGTAAAGATTCTGGAAGGTGTCACGGATGTCCGGTAACGGGGATCCGGGGTGCTACAGAGTTGGTATCAGAGCTTGGTTAGACAAGAAGGCTTTAGAAATTCGGAAACATGATCAGGGGTTCTCACAGTGTGATTGATGGCGAAGCATTGGCTCTTACCCTGACATGTCCAGATCGGCTAGCCACCGATGCTGTTGCAATAGTCGAGTGGCTGTTGGCGTAAAACAAGCTCTGAGGTTACCCTTTCTGGCCATTACCGTCCTGAGTGTCAGGCGGCAGAATACCGATTTGGTATCAGAGCTGACTTCAAATTGTAGGCTAACACGGTAGGAAATTAGACTTGAAAGCCAGATAAAATGATTCTAGTTGACAAATAGGATGATTATAAACCATATGGTAGCGCTACAACTGTAATGCCCCGAATCCCAAATACACTGAATTCGAGATGTTCTACAAGATCTTTCCGCTTCTTTTAGTACAATTTTACAAGGAAATTTAAACTTTTCACTTTACATCAGAGTTTACATCAATATTACATTTACATTGCACAGCGGAAGTAAAATTTACAACAATGAAACAAATGTACAACAACATTGAGAAATCTTTAAACATTTGTTTCTCTTTAATCTTTATCATGCCATTTATCCTGCATACAAAACTGTGGGTACGTCAGTTTATTCAACCGACGATAATTATACATGGCCATCCTCTCTATGCCAGAAACAGTATAACGATTCTCATTTCTTAACAGATCACAAACTTGTTCACATATCAAAATAAAGTAAAGGGAAAAATCTTAATGATGTCGTGTCGTGATTGTGCACTTAATCCTTAATGCAATTATTTAATTTACATGACACTAATGCGCACTTGTTCGGATTCTATGCATCCCATACTACATAGGTCCGAGGGCAAGCCTCTTAATCGTTCTTCATCATTGTAGGGTTCAATCCCTCGCCATGACTTAATCTACTACTGTAATTACGGTGAGTATCCTAGATGATCTATGAGTACAAGCACGTGCACTAGACCCTGGAGGGGAACCCCACGCCATGTCTTGACTCATCAAGCATGCATTCTGTGGCAATTCAGCCTCCTCCCTGAACACGATCCTCTTGCAGTCACCAAACATCCCACAAGCGTGGCTAAAGTCCGATCATTACTGAGTTGTGCCCACACCATGTCTTGACTCATCAAGCATGCATTCTGTGGCTCACACACCCGCACCGTAAACTCTAGTTCTCATACTTATGTTTTCTCTCACTTTCATCACATCTCCACTATGTACTAATTATTAGAATCATGAATAAAAATCAAAGCTCTAGAGTTAGCCTCTCCACTAAACCGGACTTATTCATTTCATTCAAACATGACCAACCTTGGTCTTTCTTTTCAAATTTCATTTCATTCCATTTCCAATGCCGGGGGAGACTTAGCTACTCTTTTGTTTCAATTTCCAATTCACAAATTCCAATTTGAGCATTTCCAACTCATGAATTCATTTTCATTACCTCAACATATTTCCTTTATGATGTTCTTAGCTTTCATATTCATTTAATTCTCAATTCAAATCGATGATTCATTTCATGTAAATTCATACAACAACAAATAGAGTTTACTAACATTAACCATAAGATTCACAACTTTTAACAGAAACCACATGAGATCTCTGACATATCAAAATATTCTGGACAGTCGACTTGGAAAAAATCCAGTCGACTTGTTCAGTCAAATCAAACTCTTCATAACTGCTCAGGAGAGTCGACTGCTGCACATGGCCAGTCGGCTGCTCCGCAATTTTCCATGTTCAAAATATCATTCACGTGACAGTCGACTGCCATTAAATCAGTCGTCTGTCCTGGGTTTTAATTACAGTTTTCACACTCAGCCCAGTCGACTTGCTACTTGCATTAAGTCGGCTGAACAGGTTAAATTTCAATTTAAAGAATCATCATTCCCTTCTGTTCTTCAACTCACATGCATCATTGTGTCACATTACAATATATATTCATGCTACATAAACATGTAATTTCTTAGATATTCACTAACATCACAATGTATAATTTCTCATAACTAATGTTTTCTTTCCTCAAGGGGAATGTTAAGCATGCATTTTCATTTACTCATCATTTACTTGTAGAGATGAATACTAAATCTCAATTTAGCACACTAGAACATCACAATAAAAATACTTCGTTTCATGGAATTTCTGGACTATTCATAATTTACTTCAATATATCGGTCGGCTGTTCATATCAGCAGTCGACTGTACGGGTTATTCCCAGTTTTACTAATTGTTACTAGTTCTTTTTCATCTGTTCATGTCTCCTCAGTCATATGTAACATGGGTAACATGAATTTAGCATTCCTTATATCATTCAGTTTGTACACATGTACACCATTAAACTCTCTAACAAATCATGAGAAAACATTCGCCTCGTACCAGTCGACTTGTCCACGTGACAGTCGACTGTACAGGCCTATTTCAGTCTTACTTACAGTGTCATTACTTCATTATTAGTCCTTCACAACTTTCATCATAAACATACACAGGGCAATCTAGTATGTTTAAACTTACTTTTCACAAGCATGGTAACAATCATTATCGTCATAACATAATTACTACGTTAGAAGTCCTGAGAAACACCCACCTTATTGACGAAATAAACGAATCCAGTAAAGCTTCTTAATGCGATGCACGACTCCTTGCTCCTTGCTCCTTGCTCCACACTGAAGCTCCTCTGTAGAGATGATCGGCCTCCAAGGGACACTCACTCACAAATCTCTAATATATATATTTTCTTCTTTCAAGGGATCTTAGTGTAGAAGATGTTTAAGAGAGAGGGGTATTTATACACAATTTTTGGGTGAGATGGAGGGCTAGGATTTAGTAGATAGTTATAGGGTCAAGGGCTAGGATGAACTAGGGAGTTGTAATAACTACCCACACTCTAGATAACCACCCATGACTAAATCCACTTCTTTCCCAAACCGGCCAAGAAGGGTGTGCTCATGCACGTGTATGTGAAATGTACGTGCATGCACTAGTCAGCATAAAAAGAAACTTGTACAAAATACAAAATAAAAGTCTTTAAAAAGTGTTCCACATTACAAGTTGTAAATAAAATAGAATTAAATCATGGGCTTTAATTAATGGCCAAAAACAATAGTTATTTAAAAATAAAAAGAATGCATTACATTTTGGGCTTTAAAAAAAGGGCTTTTTATCTAATTAAAATAAGGCTTTTGTACAAAACAATTAAAAGCACAAATTGAAATATCTTTACTCTTCTTTGATGAAAATATTAGCCAAAATATTTCACGTGCACACTACGTGCAAAATAAATAATTTTTCATTAATTTGAAAATTCAGGGCATTACAACAACTTATGATTATGAACTTCCCTATATGTGAACCAGTCTCAGTTTACTTCATTTTTACTAACAAGCTTGGTGCAGTCAAGTCCAAATGGTGGCTAGTCTGTTACCAGACATTAGTGGAGGCAAATAGAATAAGAAGTGTCTGTGAATCCGAAACTAAACCCAGTTTATGCTTTTGCAGATGGTGTTCGAAGATATCTTCATCCAGGATGGGTCAGTAGGTAAGCCAATACCTAATACGATAACGATGGAGGAAGAAATGAGGGAAGTGTTACAGAAGACTGAAGGTGAGGAGAACTCATCTCCACCATCGCTAGACCCAACAGCAGAGCAGCAGAGGATAGCCATCGGGTATCTGGAAATGAAAAGGGCGAGGGAACGCAGGGACAAGGCGATCCACCGGGCCCAGCAGCAGATCAAATTTCATCAGACACAGATAACACACCTGAAGAGGGAACGAAGGCAGCTTCAAGATGGTGTGACACACCTCCAGAACCGCTGGTGGGGACTTCAGAAAGGCCCCAAGCCAAAAACTACTGGGAAAATCACCAAACCTTCAGAAAGAGAATACCCCAAGAGAATAATTGTGACTAAGAGTTGCTACAAATGCAGAAAAGTCGGACACTACAAGTCGCGTTGCCCAACAGCGATCAAGAGTTGTTTCAACTCTAAGGAACTTGGGCATGTCAAGTCAAATTGCCCAGAATTACAAAGGGGATGCTCATCGAGCAAGTAACCGGATAAATGACAAGGTGAAGATAATAAGTAGATCTACTATATTTTGAGATCTTTTGGAAGCTGAAGAAGTAATGTCATCAAGTTTAAGTTGTATTTTGGGTTTTTGGAAGTTGATGGACGATGTGCTGTTGTAACAAGACATATATATATAAATGGAATTTTGGCAACAGTCTTGTTTGATAGTGGATGGACTCATTCTTTTGTGTCAAAATCCTTTTGATAAAATTAAGATGCACACAAGGGTAATCCCAGAGTTTTGCTTTGAAGGTAGCTACGCCGTCAGGGGCAACCCTTACTATTGATCTATGCTGTAGGGGATGTAAGCTCCAGATTAGCAGAGAAATCCTAAGTATCGATTTGTTGGAGTTGGATTTTGCCGTGACAGATGTCATTATTGGCATGGATTGGATGTCAAGGCATAAGGCAAACATTGACTGCGAGGAGAAGAAGGTAATCATCATCAGCTGAAGGAGTGGAACTTGTATTCCACGGAGAGCAGAGATCGGAGGCAATGACTTTCGCAACTGCTAGTGAAGTACGGGTACCATAAGAGGTGAACAAGATACTAGTGGTGAGAAAATTTCCACTTGTATTCTTGGAGGATTTACCTGGAATTCCCCCACACCGTGATGTCAAGTTTAGCATCATAATTCAACCAGGAAGCGCTCCAGTATCCAAAGCCCCCTATCGAATGGCACCAGTAGAGCATAATGAGATCAAGAGGCAGATTGAAGAATACTTGCAAAAAGGATTTATCAGACCAAGTGCATCGCCTTGGGGAGCACCAGTATTGCTTGTTAAGAAGAAGGACGGGTCGTCTAGGATGTGTATCGATTATTAGGAATTGAATAAAGTCACTATTCGGAACAAGTACCCAATTCCCAGGATCGACGATTTGTTCGATCAGCTTCAGGAAGCAGCAGTATTTTCCAAGATTGATCTACGGTCTGGATATCATCAGGTACGAGTCAAGGAAGAGGATGTACCTAAGACAGCTTTTCGAACTCGACATGGACACTATGAGTTCTTGGTAATGCCATTTGGAGTGACTAACGCTCTAGTAATTTTCATGGACTTAATGAACAGAATTCTACAGCGGTTTATCGACTCATTTGTCGTGGTCTTCATCGATGACATTTGGGTATATTCAAGGACGGAAGAGGATCATGCTGAACATCCAACAGCAGTCTTGAGCAAGTTACAAGAGCATCAGTTGTATGCCAAATTATCTAAGTGTGAGTTCGGGAAATCGGAAGTTGCATTCCTAGGCCATATCCTTTCTAAGGAGGGAGTGGCAATGGATCCTCAGAAGATAGAGGCAGTCAAGGAATGGCCACAACCGAAGACGGTGAAGGAAGTAAGAAGTTTTCTGGGTATGACTGGGTATTATTGGAAGTTTATCCAGAATTATGCAAGGATAGTTGTACCCCTTACAGCTTTGACCAAAAAGAACCAAAGTTTCGACTGGACGGAGAAATGTGAAGGAAGTTTTCAGGAACTGAAGAACCGTTTGATCTCCGCACCTATATTGGTTTTACCTCAGGAAGACAAGAATTACGTCATCTACAGTGATGCTTCGTATTTGGGATTTGGATGTGTGCTGATGCAGGAAGGCAAGGTTATAGCTTATGGATCGAGACAGCTACGACCACACAAGAAGAACTATCCAACCCATGATTTGGAACTTGCAGCGATAATTTTTGCTCTGAAATCATGGAAACATTATATCTACGGGGCAAAGGTGGAAATCTACACTGACCACAAGAGCTTAAAGTACATCTACCAACAGAAGGATCTCAACTTAAGGCGGAGGGATGGTTGGAAGTACTCGAAGACATCAGGCCTAAGATTATATATCATCCAGGGAAAGCCAACGTGGTAGCAGACGCGCTCAGTAGGAAGAGAAGTATGGCAACATTGATAGCGACCCGGTGGGAGCTAGATGAAGAAATCAGGTAGGCATGCATCGAAGTGGTTACACAACACATAAGTGCAGTTCTGGCACAGTTGGTGTTACGACCAAGCTTGGATGAGCGAGTGAAAGAGGCTCAGACCAAAGATCCCGAGATGGAAGACATGAAGAAGCAAGTGCATGAAGAAAAATTGGCAGAATTCAGTATAAGAAAAGGTTCACTATGGTTTGGTAACCAACTATGTGTACCAAAGGACGAGGAGTTGAGGGAAGACATCATGAAGGAAGCTCACTCCACATTACTCACGATTCACCCCGGAAGCACCAAGATGTATCGCGATGTGAAGCAACACTATTGGTGGTCAGGGATGAAGCGAGATATAGCAGAGGTTGTCACCAAGTGTTTGACATGCCAACAAGTTAAAGCCGAAAACCAAAAACCAGGAGGATTGTTACAGCCTTTACCCATCCCAGAATGGAAATGGGAGAACATCAGTATGGATTTTATCACTGGGTTACCCAGGAGCCCTAAAGGTAATGACTCAATATGGGCGATTGTGGATCGATTGACCAAGTCAGCCCACTTTCTTCCAGTAAAGACGACCTGGACGGTCGAGAAGTTGGCCGAGGTCTACAATGAGAACATAGTAAAGCTACATGGAGTGCCAGTGTCGATAGTATCCGACCGAGATGCAAGATTTACGTCTCGATTCTGGCAAAGTCTACAGTCAGCATTGGGAACTAGAACAGACTTCAGCACAGTTTTTCACCCTCAGACGGATGGACAGACGGAGAGAGTCAACAAGATTCTCGAGGACATGTTACGGGCATGCATTTTGGACTTCGGAGGAAGTTGGGAAAAATACTTAGCCTTGGTAAAATTTGCTTATAATAACAGCTATCAGGCAAGTATTGGCATGACCCCGTATGAAGCTTTGTATGGACGAAGATGCAGGACACCGGTTTGTTGGTTCGAGGTAGGAGAGCGGCAGATGTATGGACCAGAAATCGTGCAGCAGACGTTGGAGAAGATCGAGCTTATTCAGAAGAGGCTTCAAGGAGCACAAAGCAGGCAAAAGAGCTATGCGGACAACCGCCGAAGAGAGTTAGAATTTAAGGAAGGCGACTCCGTATTTCTCAAGGTATCGCCGACCAAAAGAGTTATCAGGTTTGGAAAAGGCGAAAAGTTAGCTTCGAGGTATATTGGACCATACAAGATTCTGAAAAGGATTGGCAGGATGGCTTATAAGTTGGAGCTGCCGGCCGAGCTATCTCAAGTGCATGACGTGTTCCACATCTCTATGCTACAGAAGTATGTGCTGGATTCGAGCCATCGGTTGCCAGAGGTTCCGAAGGATTTACGGATAGATATTTCCTGTAGAGAGAAACCAGTCATAATACTTGATCATCAGGACAAGGTACTGAGAAACAAGGTTATCCCGATGGTCAAAGTTCTCTAGAGGAACCAGTTCGTGGAAGAAGCCACTGGGAGCCAGAGGGCCGCATGAAGGCCCTATATCCGGATTTATTTTGAATGTTTCCTATTTTGTTGGTTGTTCTTATTTCTCCCACTAAGTACGTTCTGGGGACAGAACGATTCTAAGGAGGGAGTGATGTAAAATCCCGTTTTGTACGATACCTGAATATATGTATATGTGTATGTATATTGTTAGTATGCGTGCAATTAATTGTAGTATTATGGGTCGATTGTGCTATCGTGGTGGATGGTTAGGGCTACGGGACGGTTCTTGTAAGAGTTGCATTCCAAAGATGCACGAGAACGAGACGGACCGATACTAGTATAACCGCTAGTTTTCGGCACGACACACATGCAAATATAACACGGTATGATACTACAGTGAATATAGGTTGCGTGCGCTCCTTAAAACACTCATCTCACACTCGTTGGAACTCGTTAAGGGCTATGTTGGGCAGCCAACATAACAAACACAAAACCAATGGGCTTAAGCCATGGTTTTCGGTCTACAAACCACCTAGATCCTAAACCTACCCTCCACCCCCCCCCCCCCCCGTCAAATCTGGCCTAGACCTCCCATCACCTTCGTTTCCCACTTCATTTCATCCCCTTGCTCTAGAAATTTCAGAAAAGAAAATACCTCAAGAGAAGGAGGAGAGAAGAAAGAAGGAAGTGAAGAAAAAGGATCAAAAGGAGATTTCCAAGAGAAGAGCTTGAAGAAGTTCCTTCTGCTACTACAACCAAAGGTGGGAAGTTTCTCTAAACTTGAATTTCTTGTCTTTCAATTAATTTTGAGTGCATGCATGTAGGCTAGAATGCATAGGGTTGATTTTCTAAAGGTTATAAGTTGAAGTCAGAATTGAACTAGGAAAAGCTGGTTCGGAGTACCATTTTGTGGATTTTGCCGAGAGCACAATATGTCGAATTAGACCACAAAATTAAACGGGTTTGTTCATATATGTGTTAGGATCATTCATGATTTATTTCAGATTTTTCTAGGATCATTTGATATGCTAATAAAATTGTGAGATGGATATGTGTCGTAAGGCAGACTTAGGAAAAGAAAAACGGGATGTCTGATATTGTAGGAATTTTCGTGATTTATTGAAGCATGATTTTGATCTGAAATTTTTACTCAATGTTCATGAATACATTTTGATTATTTACAAAAATCAGTAAATTATTTGGATGATTTAAAGGCATGAGAAAAATCTATCTATGGTCAGTATCAGATGTTGAATTAGAAAAACTGGATGGTATCTGTGCTAACTTGCAATAGCTATTACTCACTGTATAATTTGAATTTTGACATGAGGTCTTCTGCATGATGTTGGGTATGATGTCTAGTGTCACACCAAAAATTTTATGTCAATTGGACAAGTGTGCTATTTACTGTGATTTTTTTGAGTGAGCACTGTGCTGTTTTCAGCCAGTTTTGATACTCTGTAAAGACCGAGAAATTGAGACCTGTTAGAGGCATATTTTGAGGATCATGACCCAGGAGAGAGTTGTAGGGGACACCTAGACCTTTCCGACAAAACTAATTTGAGGAAATTCCAGTGAACGGTTGAATTATTATGATTTTTGTAAAACTGGACAGAGGACTAGAGTAGAGCTGTGTGCTCTGAATTGGAGGGACCAATTGTGTGAATTGGTGTACCAATAATAGATGAGTGTGTTGGGGTGATTTAATGGTATAATTTGGGCTTGTGACCAGCTAGAGAGTTGTTGAGGACACCCACACCCTTATATAGAAATTGAGTTCGTGTCGTTCTGATGAACGAATATGGTTTTGTGTTACTGGTAAGGTGCAGCCCGTGCACAGGAAGCACGCAGGCTGGAGCTTGAGAAGCTATGTCGAGAACTTAGATAGTTGAATATAAGCTCGTGATCAACTAGGGAGTTGTAGCCTAGGATTGTACCTTTCTAGGTTGGGCTCATACACTCCAATCGGAGTTGTATCGATAGAGGGATGACCATTTTGAGATTCGGGCAGAAACCCGTAGGTCGCTTAGTCTGGGTTTGGACTAAGGGTTGTGAAAGTATTTTTCCCTTGTGTGTGAGCTGAGTCGATGACTCGCGTCTAGGGATGGTTGATCTCGGTTATTGAGGTTGTTGATTCCCCGAGTGGGATGTGTGACTCGAGTTAGTCACTAGGGTAAAGGATACCCTGCACCTATCAACCCTATATTATTAGACTTCTGTCGAGTGTAGGACGTCCGAGCATGCCAGTGAGTGGAGCTCACGTGGCAATCATATAATCACAGCCGTGGTAGCGGCAGGCGTAGGCCATTATGCTGGACAAGTCCGAGTCGGGGAAGTGGCGAACCGGACCGGTATCGCCAAGGCCAGAGATTGATAGGCAAGTGTGGAAGCAGTAAATTCTTACCCGAGAGTTAGAGTAAGGTAGGGGCTAGATTGGTTATTAAGGGGTTGGAAAATTGCATTAGTCCTAGTAAACCATAGTCGATGTTGTATCTTCCAGTCGTAGGGATACGTTCTCGGCCGCTCATGGATTGAGTCCCCGGCTCGTATCTCGATCTGTTGATTCCCAAAGTTTTGCCGAAGTAAGGTGCCGGAGGCCCGGAGGAATTGACATCCCGTGGTGCGGGTTTTCTGTTTTGTGTTTTGGTATATATATGTTCATTACCCGATGAGGGGTGAACACGCATGCATCAGTCCCGGGGTGGACATGTGGAACCAAGGGTCGTAAGGACCAGGGTCAACGCGGTTTCTGTGGAGGTCCGTATGCGGGTACCAACTGGCGGCGACTACTTGGGCACTGCAGGGCGGAACTAGACCGACCGCTGCAACTTCCTTGGACGACGGACAATCTATTGGGAACTGGAGTGTGTACAAGAGTAGGGTGCATGGCGAGGGTTCGAATCCCTATATTGTGGAGAAAGACGGCTAGATTTAGGGATGTATGTAGTATGGGATGCATTCGTGCTCCAAAGTCTTGCTTGCATTAGAAGTTAGGCATGTGAGTCTGCTGCATCTAGACTTAAGTTCATGTCATAACGCTGCACTAGAACCCGAATCCACTAAACCCTTATTTTGGCACATCACCTTTCTATTTTGCATAAATTGTTGGTTGTGATTGAATTTTAGAGGATCGCTGTTATCACCAGCTTTGTGTCAGTCGAAGTACTGTTGTTCCCCACCTTTTAGGTATCGGTTATACCTATCGAGCAGGTGCAGAGATATCAGAGTCGCGCAGCAGAAGCCTGAATCTAAGGAGCAAGTTCCGGGGGAGCCGATGGGCCGCTCAACGAAGTTCTACAAGTAATCAGTCTATTACCATTCCAGGAGGCAGCTGATAGCTTATCAAGTGGAGTCTGTAAATACTTGTAATAAGTTGTAATGAATTGATGTAATTTGTACTCCTTGTCCAAGAACAAGTTATCGGTTGTAATCAATGATGTAATGACTTATTTGGCAATAAAAAAATTTTAAATTTCCATGTTATTACTGTGTTGAGATGCATTTGAAGGTAAAGATTATGGAAGGTGTCACGGATGTCCGGTAACGGGGATCCGGGGCGCTACACTTCTGTCTTCATCTTCTGTCTTTAACTAGCAGTAGCAGGAGTAACATTTATGCAGGGGTGGCGCCGGAGTTGGATGTTGGTGGGTTGTCGGAGAGCTTCGATTGGAGGGAAAAGGGGTGGTTACCGATGTTAAGATGCAGGTGAAGATCTCTTTTTAGATTAGAGTATATATCTCTGTCATAGTTTGAATTGCTAGGTTCTCTTCATTAATCTGCATCACAAGTTGCAAGTAAAAAGTAAAATTTGAAGCATTAGTTATTTAATTTTCACTTTTATTTTCAAAATGGAAAATTATGATTAATCCTTAGAGTTGAAAAAACTTGACTTTTGTTTTTTCAAATATTGCAACTGGATCACTTAAACAACAACCACACAACATTCAATCAGGGAAACAAATGTAAAAGAATGTCACTAAAAAATTGAACAGTAACCACACAATGTTATCAATTAATTTTTTTTTGGAATGATATATATATAAATTTGATTTCATCTAAGTAGTTTGTCCTCCAAAGCTCAAAGTTTGTTTGTATTTAAATAATTCTCATTTTTTATTTTGTAAACTTGCAAAAGACTTCATTTTAAAATTTGCTTAGGGCCCCCTAAAACTTAGATACGCCCATGTGACTAAAGTATCTAGACCACCTTTACATAAATTCTATTATTGCCTTAGAGATTCATTGTTGTGCTTTTAATGAAATTGGTAAATAGCATTCTACTTAATTTGCACTAGTTGTTTACACGTGCGATGCACGTCTTAATAAATATAGTTTTTTTAAAAGTAAAAATTCAGACGTAGTCTGGATTTGATCTAAAACCTCATTTACAATAGTTATGAACGTGCGTTGCACGGGTTGGTAGATGGACAAATTACACTAAGACCTTCTCCCATTATAGTAGTAGAGATAGAATATATGTCTATCTATTTACATGATGAGATGTTCTCACGAGCTATTTGGTTTGATGAAGCTCTAAAGAGTTGCACGAAATAGAGTAGATATATGATTGTGCAGTCAGCAAAATCAGTTTGAACACCCAAATTTTCAAGTCTGTTAGAATTAGGAATAGGAAAATATTCTTTATTGATTTATAAACTGAGTACAATAATACTCATACATATAGGAGAGAATAGAATACTAAACCAATACATTATTCAATGTGGGACTAAACTAATCTATCATCTAACACCCCCTCTCAAACTCAAGTTGGTTCAAGCAACAAGAGTTTGGAATACTGACGATGTTGATATGGATGAAACGGAAAACTGTGATGCAGAAACGGCGCTTCATGGCGCATGTGACAGAAACTAAGAAGTAGACTGATGGGATCTCACCCCTGACTTGAGATATAGTTGATGCTGGGATCTCACCCCTGACTTGAGACATAGTCGATGCTGGGATATCTCCCCTGAACTGAGAAATAGACTGATGGGATCTCACCCCTGACTTGAGACATAGTCGATGCTGGGATCTCACCCCTGACTTGAGACATAGTCGATGACTTGAGACATAGTCAACACGAAGGATGGTAGTCGCAGGTTGTGCATGGACTACTGTGAGTTGAACAATGTCACAGTGAAGAAACGGTACCTGCTGTCGAGGATTGACGACTTGTTCGACCAATTGGGAGGTGCTTATGTTTTCTCAAAGCTAGATCTGCGTTCTGGGTACCATCAGGTCAAGGTGAAGACCGAAGATATACTGAAGACCACTTTCCGCACTCATTATGGCCACTATGAGTTCTTGGTCATGCCCTTCGGAGTTACTAACGCTCCAGCCGTGTTCATGAGCTTGATGAATCGGGTCTTCTCTCCCTTCCTGGACAAGTTCTTCGTGGTGTTCATCGACGATATCCTCGTCTATTCTCGGAGTCGTGATGAGCATGCTGAGCACTTGCGAGTTGTCTTGCAGATATTGAGGGAACATCAATTGTACGGGAAGCTTAGCTATTGCGAGTTTTGGTTGGATAGGGTTGCCTTCTTGGGGAATATTATCTTGGGCGAAGGAATCTCTGTTGATCCGTCCAAGATTGCAGCAGTTAAAGATTGGCCAATGCCTAAGTCAGTATCAGAGGTGAGAAGTTTTCTCAGGCTAGCAGGGTATTATCGGAAGTTTGTCCAAGACTTCTCGAAGATTGCTGGACCGTTGACTAAACTGACAGGAAAGGATCAGAAGTTTGCTTGGGATGAGGCCTGTAGTGAAGCTTTCACAGAGTTAAAGAACAGATTGACGTCAGCGCTAGTGCTGAATATACCAGATGGATCGGGTGGTTTCATGATTCACTGCGATGCTTCAGGCAGAGGTCTAGGTGCAGTGTTGATGCAGAAGGGTCGGGTTGTTGCTTATGCGTCCAGGCAGTTGAGGCCGCACGAGAAGAACTACCCTACTCATGACTTGGAATTAGCAGCGGTGATCTTCGCTTTGAAGTTGTAGAGACACTACTTACTTGGAGACTGAGTGAAAATCTTTACTGACCACAAAAGTCTCAAATATGTCTTCACTCAGAAAGAGTTGAACATGAGACAGAGGTGCTAGTTGGAGTTGATGGCCGACTATGATATCTGTTTGCAGTATCACCCTGGTAAGGTGAACTTGGTGCCAGATGCATTGGGCAGAAGGCCAGTCGCCATGTTCTTGACTCAGCAGAAGGAGTTTATTGAGCAGATGAGAAGATTGGACTTGAATGTGATTTTGCCGGGCACCAATCGGAGTTGTATGATGCTTCAGATGCAGTCATCTCTGGTAGAGCAGATTAAGGAAGCACAGGCAGGTGATGATCAGTTACAGGTGTTCAGGGCAGAAGTTGAGGCAGGTACAAGGATCGATATGGTTATTCACTCAGATGGATCACTTCGCTTTGGTGCTAGGTTGTGTGTCCCAAAGGGTGAAGTCGGGCGGAAATTACTCGAGGAAGCCCACCAGCCGGCATACTCTATTCATCCCGGTGGTACCAAGATGTATCGGGATTTAAAACATCACTTCTGGTGGCATGGTATGAAGAGGGCCGTAGCCAGATTTATGTCTCAGTGTTTGGTTTGCCAGCAGGTGAAGGCCAGAACACCAGAGGACCGCCGAACTTCTTCAGCCTCTTCCCATTCTGGAGTGGAAGTGGGAGCATATCACCATGGACTTTATTACTGCTTTGCAAAGAAGTCCCAGGGGTCACAAAGCCATTTGGGTGATTGTTGACAGGCTAACAAAGAGTGCCCATTTTATCCCGTTCAGAGTTGGTCAGTCTACTGAGAGTCTCGCAGAGAAGTACATGCAGGAGATCGTCAGGTTACATAGGGTCCCTGTCAGCATTGTATCAGACAGAGACACTAGATTCTGATCACAGTTCTGGGAGAGTATTCAAAGCAGTCTTGGGAGCAAGTTGAAGTACAGTACAGCTTTCCACCCTCAGACAGACGGACAATCAGAAAGGACCATTCACACATTAGAGGACATGTTGAGGTCCTGTGTACTTCAATTTGGAAGGTCTTGGGAGGATCACTTGCACTTGGTAGAGTTTTCGTACAACAATAGCTACCAAGCAAGTCTTAAAGCTGCTTCCTTTGAAGCCTTGTATGGTCGGAAGTGTCGATCGCCAGTGTGTTGGGACGACATTGGTGAGAGAAAGTTGTTGGGGACCGAACTGATCACAAAGATTGTTGATGTCGTGGCCCAGATCAGGAAGCACCTACAGGCAGCTCAGGACAGGCAGAGGAAATGGGCAGATGTTCACAGGAGGCCATTAGAGTTCGAAGTGGGTGATCATGTGTTCCTCAAAGTATCACCATGGAAGGGAGTTATCCAGTTTGGAGGCGGGGGCAAGCTAAGCCCTAGATTCATTGGGCCGTTTGATGTCGTAGAGTGAGTAGGCAAGGTGGCCTATAGACTCGCGTTGCCATCGGCACTATCTGGAGTGCATGATGTCCTTCATGTCTCCCAACTCAGGAAGTATGTCAGGGATGATAGTCATGTCATTGACTACTCGGAGTTATCTGTTCGGCCAGATTTGTCCTGTGAGATCCATCCGATTTTGATCTTGGACCGACGAGAGAAGGTTCTGAAGAACAAGGTCAACAGGTTGGTTCGGGTTGCTTGGAATCTTCACTCACGGGGTGAGTCGACTTGGGAACTTGAGGATGAGATCCATAAGAAGTTTCCCCACCTTTTTGTGTGCTTCTTTTTTTGTTCTTCGGGGTTATCCTATCGCCACTTGAGTAAATTTCGATGATGAAATTTTTATTGTAAGGTGGGTAGGATTGTAACTCCTGTTTTTATTTTTCCTTTTTTTGTTATTGATCCCAATTGTAATCTCCATTGTAATTGTAATTCACTTCATTTGTCGCATTTTGTTTTGAATAATATTTATTATAATGTTATTTATAATTTATTCCCAATCTTAGTTGATCATTTAAAATCTTCTCTTTGTATTTTAAATTCAGATTTAATTTTTATAAAATTTGCCTTGTCTTCTTGAGTTGTGATTTGTCCTCCTAATTGATCCATTTTGTACCCAAAGCCCAATATCCACCTCCTATTGGATCTCTCACCCAAGCCCAATAACCCAAATCAACCCCCAATCTCTTCCTAACAGCCAATCCCTAAGATCCCTCCTAATCACTCCCCACAATCTCCACAATCCGTAACTCCCAAAAATTTGAAAACTAAATCCCTATTATTAAGCCCTATAATCTCTCCCCATTACTAAATCAACCAAAATACTAACTTAATACCCTTATTGTGCAGCCGCATAACCCCAAAAAGAAAACCCTAACCCATCTACTGTTCACCCCTAACCCCATTCACTGTGCAAACCCCCCAATGTCGAAACCCAATCCTTCCCGCTCACCTTCCTCTCCCTCTTCCCTGTTTCCATCCACCGCGACCCATCGTCGCATTGTCTCTCGCTCGAACTCGACTTCACCATCCATCGCCAACCCTTTCCTCGTCTCTCCTCACCATCACCGCACCCATCTTCCCCATCATCGTCTTCCTTCACCGAAACCCATCGAACCCATCCACCACTGCCCTAGCCATCTCCGATCGCCTTTACTCACCAAAACTCATCAACCCGTTGTCTCCACCGCCGTCTTCGCCTCACCACAGACCTTCGTCGTCGTCCAAGCGCCGAGAATCACCCATCATTTTGTCTCCTCTATTTTCAACCAAAAATAGAGCTCTCGACGTCGGAGTACTCACCGTCGCACTCGCTGTCGAGTCGCTTCCCGACCACAGCACCGCCATTCCACCTCGCTGCAGTGCCATCGCAGTCGCCGAATAGTCGCTTGTGCCGCTCTCTCTCTCTCCTGACCGAGGAAGAAGACAAAGCCCCACTGGGTGGAATCGTTGTTCGGTGTTCGGTTCATAGCAGATCCCCTCTCGCTGTTCGGTGTTTGTTGCCGATCCGGTGTGGGGAAGGTTTTCATTTGCTGTCATCGCTGTTTGGTGTTCGGCGCACAGCGAATCCGGAGATCCTGTTTGCTGTTCGGGCAGATCTTGGTGTGGAGTTTTGCTCTAGTTGCTGTGTTGTTTGCTTGGACCTTCTTGCACATAGTTCGCACGTAATTTTCGGAATTCGCCGAATTATTCTCTTTCGGAATCGTCAAAAAGGCAAGTCATTTCTTATCGAATGTTTACTGTATCATATTCGATATTTTTATTGAAACCCGCAAATAGATCCAAATTGATTATCGTATACTATTTATTGTATTCTATTGTTGGGATGCCACGGATTTACACGAGCGAATCCAAGTGGTAATCTCGACTTCGTGCCGTATTTTGCCTCTAATGGATAGGGATCTTACATGCATCTATGTAGTTAGTTATTGAATATAAGAATAGGAAATTATTGTCACATTTCATATCATGACATTAAGGACAACTATTGTGGATTGTATATTAGGGTTGATTGTTCATGTGAATGCTATCGATAAATTAGTTGATTGTAAGTAGTAGAGTTATGGACATTATATATCCTAACACCATGTTCACATAAGATTGGTTCGCTGTGATTTATGATTATTAAACCTCAATTTATCATTCTTAACTTTTTAACCTTTTTATTCAAAATGAACATGTTGACTATTCTGAAAATTACGCCAACCTGAATCTTGTTGTGCTGTTTGGACCTAGATAACTTCATTAAAATCAGTCACTTCCTGAATATGAAACGTAGCCCTAAGTGTCTACATATCAATAGCCTCCACAATTTTCAAATTCCGACTTGTATCGCCCGAGTTATGACCCTTTTACTACTGCTGCGCTGTAATTTCAGATTCATGTACATACCATGTTAGGCTGATAAATTAAGTGGACTAATGATCAAATATGGCCAAGATAAATTCCAGATTTGTAGATAACATACTTAGGGTGATAAAAATTATTTTTACTTGTTTTTGTAATGATTATTTACTGCCTTTATAATTGAAATTAGTCAACATCGACACCCAGCCAGAAACTAAAATATGTAAAGAACACTGAATTTCGTCTAGCTATCGTTGTCGGAATGTAGACTTTTAAGTATGCATCAGAACCGGACAGGAGTCTAGTTTCCAGACCACCTGACGGATCCACATTTTCTTTCCTGTAGCAACGAGAATTCTGATTTTGGTACAGCAACCTACTGCTGTCCAGAATTGGGTTCCTATGTTTAATAATATATAATTATATCTATAATGTTATTTTTAGTGTATTTAATTGTATAGAGTATACTGCATGATCTTAGGGTTGTTTTGTCACATTTTCTAGTGTTCTTTATTAATTGCATTATTGTATGTTAATTGAATGAAGAAAGTAAATCAAGCCGGGGTTAAGGGTTGATTAGGGTAGTTGATGATATAGTGACTGTACTCGGAAGAGGGGCCCGTGTTTCCCTAATTATCGGTCTATCGGTCATCAGTTAATTGCAGATTACTGACTTCAGTATCTCGATTGATTTGGTCATCGGTCATTATTGAATATTCTCTCCGAGTACATGAACTATAGAATCTACCACCTTAGTCTAAACAAAATTGATTGTATGCATTGAACCTGTGGTACGGCACACATGGGACACAGTAGTACGTGCATTAGCTAGAATTAAAAATGAATAATAGACCTAAGGCTCTCATCATATTATCATTGCATATTGTTATCTTTATTGAACAGTGTTATCGTTATCTACTGATATTGTTTATCGTTATCGTGATAAATCATAGTTATTGCATATTGTACCATTATCACTTTGTCACTGTTCAACATTATTGATTTCATTGTTTATTGAATTCATTGCTACACCACCACTGTCATTGTTTCTCTGTTTCTCTACTTGCATGTCCACGACTTGCTCTAAGGACTTTCTTTTTCCTCTCTTTAGATGAGCAACTTATAGGTGATCAAGGAAATTTACCTGACGGAGTAGGAGAGCAGCATTGGTGAAGGAGATGTTTTACTGCGCCGCTAAAATAAATGTTGTTTTATTTGATGACTTCAATAAAATTGGACAAATGCTATTTCTTTGTATTGTGGGCTTCGACCCGAATATTATTTGTTAAATTTCCAGATGTTGAGTTATTTTGATGTTGGTTATTTTTTGGCATTAATTTCCAATGTTGTTATTTATGTGATTATTCTTTCATTGCATGCGTGGTTGTTTTATTACTTGTTTATATTGTTGAGTTAGATCAATAACAGCCTATGAATGACGCAAGTCATTCGCTGGGCCGTGTCACGTGCTTGCATTCCGTGTTTTTGGGAAGCAGGGCGTGACAGAGATGAAGAAGAAGAAAATGAAGGTCGGCGCCGTTTGAAATCAAGAACACCAAATTCGCCAGTGAAAGAGCCACCTGGAAATGGGTTTGGAGCCAAGGGATGCGAAAGTGGGTTCCCTCGCCGACTGTCTGGTCGAGGACGCCTTGGAAGCGATCAAAGAGGACGGTACGCTAGCTGCCGTCGACGGTGTAGAGGGAGGAGGATAGGAGGGTGGCACCGAAGCCGAGGGAGGCTGATTTTGACTGAGTGGGCGTCATCGGGTGTGCTAAGAGGGGGTCGTCGAAGATGGCGCCGGAGTAGAAGCTCGGGAAAATTTGGGCAGGATTTTCTGAGGTCGGGGAGAGAGAAAAATAGGAGAAGAGAGAAAGAGGAAAGAGGAGAGTGAATGACGGCTGAGAATTTTTTTTTTGGATCTTGTTATTTGATGACGGCTAAGGTTTTGGAGATTTAGGGTTTTAGGGGAGATTGGGGTTTTGATCAAGATCTGGAGAGGAATGTCGGGAGGTGGAGTGATTCTGATGAAGACGAGAACCACTCCACCTCGACGACGAGAATCAAATTAGTATAGGCCTTATTGGATTATTGGCTCTGATACCATGTTAGAATTAGGAATAGGGAAATATTCTTTATTGATTTATTAAACTGAGTACAATAAGACTCATACATATAGAAGAGAATAGAATACTAAACCAATACATTATTCAATGTGGGACTAAACTAATCTATCATCTAACAAAGTCAGTGTTAATAACAACATCGACAGTTTTGAGGAAGGGGAATGAGTATCATGACCCGCCTGTGGGATATATAAACATCATTATCTGCTGTTTGAGTAGTTATGTTGTGTTTGTTTTGCTGAAAGTTTTTTAATGAAACACGGAGAGGCTTCGGCCAACCTTTTATGATAAAAAAAAACAACAACATCGACAGTTATGATCACACTCTTATGTTTGTGTAAAAGGTGTTTCTTCGACTAGCAACTGAAAGAAAGTATCTTTCAAGTTTCAACTGCAGTTTGGATTGTTATAGGCTAATTTGCTACTTCATCCTTCAACACTACTGAGGTATGAGCAATTTTGGAAGGCCTTTGGCTAAAACAACATTTTTCTAGCAAAATAAGGAATACAAAACCTGCCGATAAAATATTTTGGTAACTAATTGTCACTAATTATTACTAGTAATTTGCACATGCGATGCACATCTTAATAATTTTTATATAAAAAAAAACTCTTATGTAGTGAGAACTCGAACTTGAAACCTCCTCCATATTAGTTATGTATGTCCATCACAGGAGTTTATAGATTCACAAATGACACTAACGATTTCTCCCATTATAATATTAGAGATTATTATTTTAATTTTTAATTAAAAATCTTTAGTTTAGTTACGGTAGGGGTGACGTGGCCTTTTTTTTATTATAATAAACTAGTAATTTACACGTGCGATAAACGTCTTTATAAATAAATAAATATTTTTAAAAAATTCTGACGTCGTCTGACATCAAACTTAAGACTTCCTTTATATTAGTTATGCATGTGCATTGCACGTGTTTTTTGGATTACAATGCACGTATTCATTTTCTTACAAATAAAGTTTGTTTGGTAATAAAATAGTAGTGTTGTTTTTTTAAATAAAGGCGGCGGTATCAAAATCACTTACTTAGAAAAAGGAGGTGATTTTGTTTTAATTTAATGAAATACATACAATTTTTTTATTTTTTTTTGAAGGAAAAGGTGGAGTATGGCCGCCTTGTTTCATTAATAAGAAATTAATGATACAAACCCAGCGAACTGGGCCAGATTACAACCTACAGACAGGAAATGAAACATACATGAAGCAACATGACCCGTACAAACAACAAATCCCTCCAACAACCCTGGAGGGTGGGCCGACAAACAAGCTCGGTCCAGCAAAATTGTATGTACGTCAGTTTAGCTTCGTACACTGCCTCCACGGCACATGCACACCCACCCGAAACTAGTCTGGCAGGACTTTAACACCCACCGATCCCTGCCTTCTCCTCGTTGGGAGGACCTCATTTTTGGGCCCAAGCCTCGCAGCCCCATCTGTTGGCACATGCATAGCAACCGCACCCACCCACCATCTCCACCAGTCATCCTACAAACGCGCCAACAGCTCCCACAGCCGCTACCAAAGAGATAGCCATGAAGAGGATACCTTCACCTCTCTCACGATTGTGCTATCTCAGGCAATTTCTCACCAAACAACTATCTCGCTAACTCCACCAAAAACCACGCTCCAGGAGAGAGCCGTGGAGAGGATACCTTCATCTCTCTCACGCTCTTGCTCTCTCAGTTTATTTCTCACCACACAGACTCATCTCAACTCTTACTCCAAATGAGGAAAGATGCGACGCTGTTACGAGACAGTGGCCTAAGCTGGAGGAAGCTCAATAGCCTGATAGTAGGCATTGTCAAGACAACATCAGCGGCATCGTTGGACACCCAAACAAGTGAGCGTGCATCATGTAGGGACCCCATCTTTGGGGCCGAGCCCCACAATCGTGCAATACAATGTGCTACACAGTCCCTACCTCCCACAGCAAACAACCATCGGCTTGGCCCCACGGGCCCCATACCGAACCATCGACCTCACACAGTTGAGCCCCAGATCCATAGCGTTCGCGACAACATGCGCGGGAGGATACTCTGGCGCGACATAGTCGCTCCGCGATGTTGAGGCAAGCACCCCGAAAGTTGAGACAAGTGAGCGCACATCATGGAGGGACCCCATCTTCGGGCCCAAGCTCCACAATCGTGCAAAACAACATATGATACCCTCCACACCACCCACACAAAGGCGTCGACACATCAATTGCTGCCAACACGACCCACCGGTGTCGACACGAACATCCGGGCAAACAACTAGCAAAGCCAACCAACCCCAACCTAACCTAAACCCCAACCAACCAACTTATCCCCAAAACATCACAGATTTGGAGCTCCTCGTCGCTGCTTGGTCGTTCGCACGCTGACAGGACGCCCGGACGCCGCGCTCGCTGGCAGCACCAGAGACGATGGTCGGTCCCGTCGCTCGACGGCTGGACGCGTCACACGACGGGGAAGGCGTCGGCGTGACTGGGCGATGGAGGATCCCCGGTGGTGCGCTGGAGGAGCTAGAGGAAGGGGCGGAGGTGAGAGGGCTGCGAGCACAGCCAGAGGAATTGCGGCGGGAGAGAGGGTGGAGGGAGATTAATCGCTGCGGGAGAGAGGGTGAAACGCGGCGGGAGAGGAGAAAGAAATAGGATGTTAGGGCGAGAGGGTCTGGGCGTCGAACGGAGAACGGGGAGGGGTGGCGAGATCCCGGCCGCCACCCCCTCCAAACTCTCTCTAGATCTAAGGTTTTTATGTTTTTTGGGTTTTTGGGGAGCTTCTCTCTCTAGATTTTCTAGGGGGAGAAACTCTTTTTTTCTCATGATACTTGCAAATACATACAAAATTTAATCAAGCATTCCACACATACATCAATTTTTTAGGGCTTTTGACAAATTAGTCCTGCCAGAAAATAGTATTACCACATTAATCGGTCATATTTGCATAATAGTCTCTATATAACAATTAGAGCAGTGAGTGGTTGTAGCCTGTAGCAAATTTCTTCCTTGCTTCTTTCAACTTCTGTAAATTATCTTTTGTTGTACTGATTTTATAATTTCGGTGTTTTAGATCTTGTAAATTGTATCGTTGTAAGCTACTCTCTTATTATGTTATTTTGAATCTTTTCGTAGCTGGAGTCGTTCGACTCCATCCGAGTTTTAAAAAAAACAAAAAAAAAAATATTAGAGCCGAAGTAAATAGTTCTATATCAATTCTTACTTAATTTAACCCAAGTCAACTACTGAGCAATTGGATAAAGGTTAACACATCATTTTTTATAAAGGTCATTTTATACATTTCTTGATTTTATCTTTATCCATCTCTTAATTTAACGCAATGCTCTTTTGTTCGTATTCTTGCAAATCTTTATTATTTTTAGTCCGGTTGAAGGGAAAAATCTATTTGTGGAGGAGTAAAATGCCAAAACACCTTAACTATTGTTAACTCCAAAATGAATCACTTTTTACTATTATTATTATAGTAAAACATGGATCAAATGATCAAATACATTAGAGCATCTGTAGTTCGTTGACCATTTTGCCAAAATTTTTAAAATTTTTAAAATTTGGCAAAAAAAGGTGCTGCAGTCGTTGACCAAATACCCAAAATTTGAGTTTCGTCACTACAGTAACCGACTATATTTGGCAGACGAATTGGCAATTGCCAAAATATAGCTAACGAAAGATGATTTTTCGTTAGTTTGATCGGACGAAATATTATCTTTTTTCGGATAGATTTTTTTTATTTCAAACTTATCGGACAAGGGATTATTCTCCGTCCTTTGAAATTTTTTATTATTATTATTATTATTTAAAGGTCGAATGGGAGAAGATTTTCCGTCCCGTCCATTTTTCAGAAAAAATAAAAAATCCCTTTTCAACGGACGAGAGAAGCTTTCCTGTCTGGTTGGAAGAAAAAAAAATTAAAAAAAATTTCCATTTCGATGGACGGGAGATTATTTCCCGTCTATCCATTGATTTTTTTGGCACTGGACGACTGCAGCGCAAAGCTATATTTCTCATTTCCATTTGCCAAATACCAAAAAATTGGGTCTCAACGAAATTGGGTCTCAACAAACTACAGATGCTCTTAGAGCATCCACTGTCGTTGGCTAAAATCTCAAAAATTGGAAATCAATTTAGAAATATGTCTCACAGTCATTTTCTAAAATCCAATAATTTATGATAGAAATGAACAGTAGCTTGCTAAACTTAGCAGCGCCTTTAGATAATTGCTAAATATAGAAGACGAACGATGTTCATCCGTTTGACGAAAGGGACGGATGAAGATATGCCGTCTAGTTAAATAAAAATAAAAAAAAGATGAGAGACGGATGAAGATCTCTGGCCGAAAACAAATTTATTTTTAAAAAATCACTGAAAACACGCAAGACGGACGAAGTTGTTCTGTCTAGTGTGTTTTTTTTAACAAAAAAAAATTCCAAAAAACACCCAGACTTGGTTTTTTTTTATTTTTAACTAACTAAAAAAAACACCCAGACGGATGAACATCATATGTTTGGTGTGCGTTTGACTTTTTTTGGTTTTTTTTTAATTTTTTTTTTTACTCAATACCAACACACAAAAGAATAGAAAAAAAAAAAGAAAAAAAAAAGACGGAAGAAGATGATCTTCCGGCGCTTCTATTTTTAGACTTAGACGGTTGCAGCGTGGTCCTTCTTTTGCTATTTCTAAATACTAAATATAGCAATTGACATAGGAAACAATAGTGGATGCTCTTAGATAGGGGTGGAAAACTATTATCTGAACCGACCAATCCGAACCAATCCAACCCGAACCGACCGGTTTTAACTGAACCAATTGGGGGTTTAGGTTGGCCCGGTTCTTGATCTTCAATAACCAACTGGACCGGTTCGGTTGTTCGATGGGGCTTTCAAATAACCAATGAAACCAAACCGACCGTACCTCTATGCATAAGTCCATAAGAAATCTAGTTCTCCTTTAATTTCTTGAATATATACAAATAGTCATTTTGTTTAAGATACAAACAGTCTTCTTTAATTTCTTTAATACAAACCGAGCAGTTGTTTTACCTATGTTTTGATTCTCCATAATCCTGTGTGTTATTTTGTTGAAAAATGTTTGATTTACAGTGTGGCTCAGCTTAATAGAATCATGAAGTTGATGTAATTTAGTAGTTACTTTAATCAAGTCAAGTAGAAATTGTTATCTAAATCTTTTTTTATTGTACTTGAAATTCAATTAGCTATGGTTATTGATATTTGTTTTATGATAATAAACTAAGATTACAGAAGTATGCAAGTGAAAAAGAAGTTTATCTCACTCATTTAAACGTCATCATCTCAAATAATTAATGCAAAATTCATTAACAACTTGTGGTTTTATTAATCTTCATTTTAAATTCATTTCTGAATAACAAATAGTAGGTTGTTTTTTAAGTTTGATTGAAGTTGATCTTTTAAATTTTAACATAATTATGAATGATGTTGAAGGTGAAAAGTAACACGCCAAACCGACCATCCAATCTAATCCAAACTTAGCTTAATCGGCTTGGATGGAAACCGATCCAATTAGGGTTCGGATTGGTTGCGGATGAGAAAATTAAAAAATCGATCTTCTTTGGATCGGTGATGGATGGTTCATATTAGGTCGGATACCGACCGATGCCCACCCCTACTCTTAGATATTCAAAATTGAATTGTTTTCCGTACTGACCCACTTTTTGGAAATATTCATTAAATGGACCCACTTTTAAAAATATTTACCCAACTAACCCAATTTTGAACATGTCACATAAGAGCATCTGTAGTTGTTTGCTAAATATGCATATTTTTGTAAAAAAATGCGTTGCAGTCGTTTGCTAAATAGGCATATTTTGCACATTTTGTAACAGTAGATTGCTATAAATAAGAGTGGATATGAGAATTATGCATAATTTAAACGACGCCACTTCGAGTTGCGTTGCTCTAAAAAATATATTAATTTAATCGTCAAACGCAACTTCTCCTTGCATCCCTCCCAAAAAAATATTTTTTCTTAAATAAAAAAATCACAAAATGAAGCACCCTCTCGGACGCAACTTGAAGTTGCGTCCCTCAAGCTCCAGATTTGTCGAACGCAACTTGAAGTTGCGTCTGCACATTTGTTTTTTTTTTCCTCTTCCGACGCAATGTGAAGTTGCGTCTATCAATTAAAAATAATTTAATTCCTCCGACGCAACTTCAAGCTCCATCTGATCTTACAGGGGTGTATTGGATTGGATTTTGAAAAGAATTTAAAAGAATGTGAAAATCCTAGTGTATTCTATTAGGATTTTAAAGGAGTTTATAAAAGTCACAGTGTATTCAATTGAGACTTTAAGTGATTCTATTCAATTCTTGGTGTATTCAATTGAGATTTTAAATGACCCCATTAAATTCTCAGTGTATTCAAAAAGTTATTGTTTTTGGTAGAATTAAGAATTTGGAGGATTTAGATGGAATTTAGGGTCTGAGGTATAAATACCAAAAGCCTTTGCAATTCTCACCTTCTCTGTAGAAACTTTCAAGCCACTGGTGAGTATGGTTTTGTTTCCTGTACATATGCCCCAAATTATTCCCAAATAAACGCAAACCCCAATCCCCTTCTTTCGCCATCGTCTTCTTCCTCCTCTCTTCTACCTCCCGACCTCCGATCCCCACGTAGAGGCCTAATTCAACCCAAACCCTAATTCAACCCAACTACCGATCCCCACGCAGAGGCCTCAATCCGCCTCCTGAAAGACAATGGAATCAATTTCAATCAAAATCAACGCGACGGAGTTGATTCAAAAATATTCTCAAGATTGCTATGGCATAAATTGGTTTCTCGTTGCAGGTACAGGACGAAGTGGATAACGTTCCATGGTTTGTATGATGTGGCCTATATAGTGAAACTATTAACTAGAAGACATATGGTGCAGAAACAACGAGTACTAAGTTGATGAGGAGATGTGGTAGAGTTATGATGCCTAACAGGAGAGTTGGTGCTCCTTATAGATCTTTTGCTCCATGACTTTGGTTACCGGTTATTATTAGTTATTATTATTTTATGCTATTTCAGAATGTTAAAACAGCGAGTATTGAGTTGATGGACTCATCAACAACTCTCTCATGTAGGGCTCTTTCTTTTTTGCTGTTACTTTTATTTATGTGGGTGTCCTTCTAGTACTTCAGAAAAATCTTATGAGAATGACATTTTTATGACTTGCGATGTGCCTTGATGTTTATTCGTATTACTCTTATGAGAATGACAATCTTGTGTAGGAAATGAACTAATTATAAATTCTATTGTCATCGAATTCCTTCGAATTTCATCAAATTCATAATAAGAATTCTACCAAACTATTTTAATCCTTATAAATCCCAGTCAAAGTTTTAGGTGAATTCCCCATAAATCCCTTAAATACTGGAATTCTCAATTCTTTTAAAATCTTTTGAAATCGCAATCCAATACACCCCTGTTAGATTTTTATTATTTTAATTAAAATTGATAAAAAAATACCATTCGGTAACTGCAGCAAATGGCCAAGTGCTATATGCATTTATGCATTCATGTATTTTTTAAACAATGACGACTGTAGATGCCCTAACATGTTCTTGGGAAAAAACGCCATAGGTTAATTCCATGTCGTTCTTCCAAAAAGCAGCATCGGTTTAATTTTTTATAGCATACTACTGTTTGGAAAAACAACACCAGTACATTTTTTATACAATGTGAACCTTCTGACTTGGAAAAAATTTCAAGTCCTGAAACAACTTATAAATGATGCTGTTATGCTCAAGAATGACATTCACAATACTGAATATAACGACATTGGTTATAATACTCATTAAACTATCTGCCTTCACAGTCGTTCTTCCAAACAACGGTATGAAATAACTGTTTCTATTCTTAGAAACAACGGCAACAGTTCACAGAAATAGATTAGTCAAGTATAAGTAAAAAAATGAATTGTTGTCGTTGTTCCAAACAACAGCATCAATTATCTCTAACAATGAATATTATAACTGATGCCGATATCCCTAACAACGATATTTGTAATGCGAATGCCATTGTTTGGGATAGCGGTATTAGATATAAAAATTTTCACACTTACAATTTTTTTCTAAGTCGGAGATAGTACACAATTGAGAATAAATTAACTGATGTCGTTACTTTAAATAGCAGCATGCAAATTTTTTTTTAACAGATGCCGTTATTGAAAACAATAGCATATAAATAACCTATGTCATTATTTTTAACAGTGGCTAATGTGAACGTGTCCAAAACTGAGTCAGTGGGGTAAATATTTTCAAAAGTGGACCAGATTGGTCAATAGTTTCAAAAGGTGGGTCATTTACTGAAATTATTCTTCAAAATTCAAGCTTGGACCCACTTCTCTCTCAATAAATCGAAACAATGCTAACCTCCCCCCAATACCAATACACGGAGAAGCGAAACATGGCAGCAACCGTAGCAAAATCGAGCGCGTGGGATATCCGGTTGGATGACGTCATCGCCGCCGGACTGAGCGGACGAGAGGCGACGGAGTTCTACGTGGCACTCCAGGATGTGTGTGGGGCCCAAAAGAGGGAGGAGGAATCGGAGGAGGTGGAGATAGGGCTGCTGAGGCCGGAGCGCCCTCACCGGCTGCACCAGCTGGTGTACTACTCCGTGTATGCCACATGGGATTGTTCTGTTAGTTAAACTTAAATATTTGATAAATTTTGCTAACGGTACTACAACTTTTTTTTTAAATTTAAATTTTAGTCTTTTTTGTATGGGGACGAAATTCGAAAACTTTTTATAGACTGTTGGGGATGTGCATCCCTTTAAGAGCCTATGTAGTCGTGGACACCCAAATTTTAAGTATTTGACAAATGAAAATCGGGAAAATAACTTTGAGCTGCAGCATCGAATGTCAAAAAATGAGTTTTTGGACTTTTATAATCTCAGACGAAAGATTATTTTTCGTCTGATGTAATTTTTTGAAAAGTTTAATTAATTTCTAAAAAACTGTTAATTTAATCCTAATTATTTCTTAAATATCAATTAATTAATATTTAAACCTACATTTAACCCATACAAATGCTCTGTAGGGTGGTTGTATATAAATTATAAAGTGAGAAATGTATGGGATGGGGCATTATCTCCCGGCCCAACACATTTCGAATTTGTTTAAAAAAAAAAAATGGAACGGTCGGGGAATAATCCCTCGTCAGACCATTTTTTAATGGCTAAAATTGAAAAACCCCCCTTAAACTATCCCATATATGCAGAAAACTTTACTCACCATTTTTATGCAGAAAACCACACTCAACTATGGGTGCGAAAAACCACACCATGACTCCGTTAGGGTTCTGTTATTTTTTGACCACGTGCAATGCACGTGACTTACAAAATGACGAAATTACCCCCTTTATTCAGAACCCATTTTTAGGCTAAAATTGAAAAAACTCCCTTAAACTATCTCATATATGCAGAAAACCTCACTCCCCTTTTTTTATGCAGAAAACCGCACTCAACTATGGGTGCGAAAAACCACCCATATAACAGAACCCTAACGGAGTCATTGTGTGGTTTTTCGCACCCATAGTTGAGTGTGGTTTTCTGCATAAAAAAAGGTGAGTGGGGTTTTCTGCATATATGGGATAGTTTAAGGGTTTTTTTTTTCAATTTTAGCCTTTTTTAATTAAAAAAAAGTTTAAAAAATTAAGGATGATAAATAATTTATCGTCCGATAAAAAAAAAAGCGACGAATGATAATCTTTCGTCCGATAAGATATTCTTTCATCCGATCGAACGGACGAAAGATCGTTCGAACGGATGAAAAATTATCTTTCGTTAGCTATATTTTGGCAACTGTCATTTCGTTTGCTAGTTATAGCCAACTACTGTAGCTGCAAAACCCAATTTTTTGGTAAATGGCCAACGACTACATTGCTATTTTTTCCAAATTTTGAAAAATTTAAGTAAATGGCAAACGACTACAGATGCTTTTAGGATTAGTCAACTGTACTACTTGATTTGAATAATGCCCTTGCTGGGGCCCACGTTACATCCAATCTAGTGCTTTGGTTTGGTTCATGATGTATGGATGTTGACCTTTTCAAACTAATCTATGTTTTTACGGTATCTCAATAATTGTGGATAATGCAGTTGTAATTGTTTGGTTGCGTTTGTTTGTCATTGTAGTTGCAAGTGGTAGAACGAGAAGGATGTGTAGTTGCAGCGCAATTGAGTGCAAGTAAAATTTTCGACTAGAGTGAATCTTACAACCAGGCTGACCAGCCTTAATTAATTTGAAGAAGCCGTAAACCTAGAATAGTATCTTAGGACTTAGGAGAGAGTATCTGATTTGTGAGAATCGATTAAGTTGTAAGAGAATATGACTGAACCCTTAATGCTCAAACAAGAATTTATCAAACTGAACATATTGTTAGCCTTCATGCCCTCTGATACTGATTGTTAGGAACCAGTACCTCCTTGATTACAAGTTTTTGCTGTTAGAACCTGAATATAGAATAATAGAAAAACCCAACAGAAATTGCGAAGAAATCAAATACAGGGAGGAAAACAGTAAGTAAAAGAAATTGCACAGAGTCGAGATTGATAATCTCTGTCCTTAAAGCAGAATTCGTTCCGTAGTATGACTGTTACCGGCGAATTGCTTTCCAGGATACAACTGTACCTTCTCTGAAGAACGCAGCACCCTTGCTTCAGAGACAACGAACTGTTGTCTGTATTGTACTCTCAGTTGACACTGACGCAGAGGAGAAAAAGAAGAAGAATAAAAAACCGAAAAATTCAGTATCTGTATAGAAGACTCTGTCTGGATTTATAGAGGAAATTGGTGACTGATCAAATGCCATTACTCTGTAATAGCAGAGTAATGGAGACTCTTCAGATTCATAACTGGTGAGCCATTACTCTGCTGTTACAGAGTAATGGGTACCAGTTACTAAATTTGAAAAGTTTTTTCAGTTCAGTAGGGGAAGAGTTTTTGTCTGGACAAAAAAAAGGCTGAAATTGAAAAAACCCCTCTAAACTATCCTATATCTGCAGAAAACCTCACTCACCTTTTTATTAAGCTGAAAACCACACTAAACTATTGGTGCAAAAAACCCCACCTTCACACTATTAGGGTTCAGTTAGTTTTTTGTCACGTGCATAGTACGTGACTTAGTAAATATCCAAAATACCCCCAGAATACAGTCTGATTATTTTCTCTTTTCTTTTTTCTTTGTTCTAAACGATTAATTCTCTCCCAAATACAAACCCTAATCCCAAATCTAAAATCCACCAACTCCAAAATCATCCCAATCTTTCCAAAATCTTTCCTCATCGTCGACGGTGCAATCAGAAGGGGATCAAGCCATCTCGTCGAAGTCGGTGAGAGCTTCCTGTCTAAGTCGTCGTTCTCCCCTCAGTCGAAGTCGTCGCTCTCCACCCAGCCTAGGTCGTCGCTCTCAACCCAGTCGAAGTCGTCGCTCTCCACTCAAATTGGACGCGAAGTCGAAGAGCATCGAAGTCGTTCCCCATACAATCGTCGCTCTCCACCCAGTGAGTTTTCTTTCTTCCTTTGTGGCTTCTATGGGGATGTCTTTAGTTTGTTTCGGTAGTCTAAAATAGTCACTTAGTTTGTGCTGTCGGAAAAACAAATGGAATATTTTGCTTTTGGTCTTGGGATTCATAAACAAATGTGAAGGGGGACCCTCAATTGTTAGGTGAGATGGGGACACTTAAAAATTTGTCTGGATATGGTTCTAAAGTTAATACAATTGGTGAATTGAGAAGAGCCATACAATTAGATATAAAAACCTAGTTGAGAAGAGCTTGGCTCTATACCATGATCTCACTTGTTTGTTAGAAATACATTAGCTTAAAATTAAGGGTGTTGAAGGGTGTAAGTATTACTCAAGATCACTTGTTTAATATTCTTTAATAGCAGGATGGTGTTAGCATTGTGGGTTAATTGGGATGGATACTTTCAAAAAAATTCCGAGAAGTGGGTATACATTGGTGGTAAAAAAAGATTATATCGGTATGTACTTCCGGAGTTGCATGGCTGGGAATCATTGAAAATCATTTTAACGAGATGTGGTGTCTACACTCCTGAAGTTGGTATTCACTACAGATTAAGGGAGGGGGAATTTCCAGGAAATTTTCATTTGGTGAATGACCAAACATCAACGAAGCAGATGTGGGAAGCTCATAACATAGAGCCTGAGATATTGTTTGTAAATTTGTATCTTGATGGAACCAAAGGGCTTCGTGGAGATGGGCATTGGGGTTATCCTCCAGGGTATGTGAAGATTGTGGACAATGGTGTTCGCATTGATAATCTCGTTCTACCTCCAAGAGAGATTAGCTCAGTTGATGGTATGTTTTCGTTACTTTATTACTTTGTAATGATAAAATATTTCTTTAATTTAATTCTGCTCTTGTGTGATTATATATAATATATTTCTTTATTTTAATACGGATGCAGATGAGATCCCAGATGAGATAATGTCTCAAGCTCTTGATGAGATAGGCACTCAGTCACAAGTGTTGCAGTCAGAAGTGGGTGGTGTAAAAGTGGAGGAGATAGATGAGGCAGTAGATACTACTCACTATTTTGTGGGTGAAGGACCTTCTCAATCAAGGGATGTAGTCACACAAGAGAAGGCCATAAGCAACGAAGGAATTTCTAAAAATTTGGGAGGTAGGCCAAAATTGCAGAGGAGGCAACCCGAAAACTTGTGTGGCAATGACTGTGATGTAGAAGTAGTCGATACAGATTATGAAGATAGTGATGTTTTGGGGTCACTTTTAGTCTCCGATGGGGAGGAGTGCGAGATGAAGGTACAGTACAATAGAGACAAACATAGTGAGGAGCCAGTTATTGTGATAGAGATGGAGTTTTCAAATGCTGGTGAATTCAGGACTTGCTTGAGAGAAAGGGCTATTCGGAATGGCTATGATCTATTTTGGAGGCGGAACGATACGAAAAGATGCACAGTTGAGTGTATGTCGGAAGGTGACTGTCCTTTCTATGTAGGGGCTTCTTGGAAAGAATCTGAAAGAGTCTTCCAAATTGTATCACTCCGAATAGAACACACTTGCGAGAGGGCCGTCGAAAACAGTCAAGCCACGGCTAGTTGGTTGGCAACCAAGTACCTAGAACATTTCAGAGATGAGCCTAATTGGAGTTTGTCAGCTTTCATTTCTGCAGTTAACAGAGATTACGGGGTTGTAGTCAGCAAAAATGTGGCTGCTAGAGCTAGGAGAATGGCTCAAGATGAGGCTAGTGGAAAGCATGTCGAGCAATATAGCCAATTGTGGAATTATGCAAATGCCATGATGAAGAAAATGCCTGATACTATGGCCATTATCAAGACTGAGAATATAGATGGTTGCGATGAGAAGAGATTCAAAGGTTTGTTCGTATGCTTTGGTGCATTAGTGAAGGGTATGTTGAATGGTTGCAGAAAGATTATTGGCATGGATGGGTGCCATTTGAAGACATCTGCTGGGGGTGTATTGCTAACTGCATGTTCAAGGGACCCGAACAACCAGATGTGGCCAATTGCATGGGCAGTCGTTGGTGTTGAAAACAAAGAAACATGGAATTGGTTCTTAATACTCTTGATGGAGGCGATCGGTGTGCCAAATTTGTAAGGGTGGACATTTATTTCAGACCGAAAAAAGGTATCAACTCAGACATTGATTAATTAAACATTGATATTAATTAATGTTATTGTTTTATCCACTACTTGTATGTGTTAACCATTCGTTTCCTACTTGATTGTAGGGGTTGATGGAAACATTCAAAGAACTCGTACCTGAAGCTCATGTACGATTCTGTGTGAGACACTTGTATGCAAATTTTGTGAAGAAGTTCAAGGGTTTAGACTTGCAGGAAGAAGTGTGGGGGGCAGCTACTGCATACACACGTCAAAGGTGGGAGTTGTCAATGAAAAGAATTAAGGATATATCCGAGGAAGCCGCACAATGGTGGATGGATGTCGGCCCTGAGAAGTGGTCCAGGTCACACTTTGATGAGAGAACCAAGTGCGATTTGCTTTGCAATAATATATGTGAGGCTTGGAACAAATATATATTGCAAGCGAGGGATCGGCCAATCATAACAATGTTGGAGATGATTAGGAGAATGGTGATGGTGAGGTTGCAGAAAAAGAGGGAGATGATTTGTAGGTCGAGTGGGGTTGTCACTCCCAAAATCCAATTGAAGTTAAAGAAGACATACGAGAAGTCTAGGCATTGTTTCATTTTCAAATCCGATGAAAACAAGTATGAGATAATGGAGCATGGGGTGAATTACTGTGTGGACTTGAATGAGAGAACTTGTGATTGTAGAGAGTGGCAGGTAAGTGGAGTAGTATGTAGACATGCACTAGTCTCCCTAACTAATAGAAGGAAAAGAGTAGAGGACTACTGTGACACCTCCTACAGTATGGCTACATATATGAAAGTCTACGAAGGTAACTAGTTTTATCTCCAACCATTTGTTACATTTCTTTATCGCTTGCAACATATATTAACTTTTCCACTTACTGTGGCATAATATAGGTATCATTGAACCAATCCCAAATTCATCTCTTTGGGATAAGTTGGACTATGTGGACATCCTTCCGCCATGATTGAGAAGAGCTCCCGGAAGGCCAGCTAAGGCTAGGAGGAAGGATCCGACAGAGAGGAAGTCAAAGAATCCAACTGACTTGCAAAAAGCAAGCAAAGTGGGGATCACGATGACGTGTAGGAGGTGTCATCAAGCAGGTCACAATATTAGAAACTGCACGAACGAACCAGCTCCACCAAAGCAAAGGTCAACCAACAAGGGTGGGAGGCCAAAGGGGCAAAGAACCGATGAAGTAGTGAGGAGCATAAGGCAAACTTTAGGTGAGATTCAAAGAGATACTCATGCTTTAGAGATCAAGGCAGCCGAAGAGTAGGACCTCATTCCAATTCCGACGAGACCCTTGGAATTGAGAGAGACACTGTTAAATGTGGGAGGAAAAGGAAGGAAAAAGGACCATATATGGGAGGGGTTAATTCCAAGAAATCCAATCATAACAATGTTGGAGATGGAAGCCAGCATGCCGACTGTTGATGGTAACTCAGTATGCACTAACTCAGTCTGCACATGAACTAACTTAGTCTGCACTAACTCAGTTTCCTTGGTGTATATATTCATTCTTTATCTTAATCATTTGAGAAGTCTCATTTGGGAAGTCTCTATAGCTTTCAGTTTCCTTGATGGTAATCAGTTCTATACTCTCATTTCATTCTTTATGGTAATCAGTTTCTTGATCTAACTCAGTTGAGAAGTCTCATTTCATAGTTCTATAGATCTTTATATTGTATATATTCATTCTTTATGGTAATCATGTTGTATATATTCTTAATGTGTATCTGTTTCCTTGGTTTGTATTTAAATCATTGGTTTTTCATAATATAACTAACAATTGCAATTTGTTCCATTGTAGTGAATCTACTACTGCCAGCACTCTCGAGGCTTAATTGGGATGAGAAGAGATTCTTCTGGAAGCAACTAATATTCTGAAGGGGTTACACTTGAGTTGAGTACTAATTTTGTTGCAAGGATTTTGTTGAAGGGGTTACATTTGAGTAGAAAACTGTAGTGTAGGGATGAATTTTGTGAACCTAATTCCTAATTTGTTCATGTGCAGACTGAGTTAGTGTAGGGATTCATGCTGATGCTGTAGCTGTAGGGATGAATTGAGGTCTTCAGTGAATTTAGCTGTAGGGATTCATGCTCATGCTGATGCTGTAGATTCATGCTGATGCTGTAGATGGCCTATTCATCAACAGCAGACTGAGTTATGTAGGGATGAATTTTGTGGTCTTCAGTGAATTCATGCTGATGCTGTATCTGGCTGATTCATGCTGTAGCTGGCTTATGTTCACAGCATGTACTTATTTGTCTTCAGGGAACCAAAACAGAATCGGTGTTCCAACTTTTTTCAGGCTGTAGATGGCCTATTTTGCAGGCTGATCCTGGATTGAACTATATGATGTTGATGAATGAAATTAATATGCTACTTGTATGATACTGTTTTAAGTTTGTTTGTGGAGGTTAATGAAACAGAGTTCACATATTTGCAATTTGAAAGTGCTATGTATGGGGCAATCTGAATGTGATGTAGCTCTGCAATTTGATTATGGCCTTTTGGCTTGATCTTGTATTGCATTTCTTTTGATATATCTTCTTTGGTTATGTTTTATTGGTGTGAGCTTCTACAAGATTAAAGCTATGGATGCAAAACAAAAAAAAATCAGTGAAAATTTGCAAATCTTTTTTAACTGGGAGCTTCTACAAGAGTAAAACTTCTACAAGAGTCAATTCAGTGAGCAGTTTAGCATGGAGTTCTTAACACAGATGGAGTGACATACGAACATATCCATTCCCAACTTCAACGATACACGTACTAACATATCCATTCTTAAGAACTAACACAACAACAGTTATCTCCTTACCATGGTTAGTTCGTAATAAGTAACAGCAGAATAATCAAGAAAAGCAAAAGCAAACACCCGGTACATCCTCTCATGGTTCCCTCTCTAACTTTCAACTCAACCATTTTCTTTCTCAGCAAATTACATTCTGACTCCAACTCAAGCTTCTGATTCTTTAGATCTATGATAATGGCACTTAGTTTATTCTCCATCTCACTAGCTTCATCAACTACCAGCTTAAACTTTGCATTTTCTATCTTCAGATCCGAGTAAGATTTTTCCTGTCTCTCGGTTCCACCCACTAATTCAATCCAACGAAAAAATCTACATTTGTCTGTTTGCCAATATGGACAACCCGCAAAGTATTTTCCAGCATTTGCAGCAGTGCTTGCTACCTTCACAACTATAGGATCTTTGTGAAAACACACTAGGGTTCCACCATCATCGCAACTATTACGCAAGCTCCTCCTTAAAGATTTGGAGTTTGTCAAATCTGCGTGTACACAAATGCAGACATCTAAATAATCAAATCGACAAATAAAAGAGATCGGATCGAGGTCAAATATAATTCATTAGTGTGAACAAATCACCTGACATTGGATCGTCCTGCTGAATGGCATGAGTGAGCTCCACTTGATGGCGTCAGGAACAAGACTTTGATGCTTGGAAGATCACGTCCGGTCGGTGGCGACGTCCAGTAGATGGCGTCGTCCGGTCGGTGGCGACGTCTAGTGGATGGCGTCGTCGGATCGGGGTTTGCTTTTGTTTATGATTGAGTTGATTTTGGAGTTGGAGGGTGTAGATATTAGGGCTGATTTGGGAATAGGGTTTCATTTTGGGAGAGAACGATGGGTTCTGAAGAAAAGAGAAGGAAGAAAGAAGTGAAGAACGCATATTCGGGGGGTATTTTGGATATTTACTAAGTCACGTGCTATGCACGTGACAAAAAACTAACTGAACCCTAACAGTGTGAAGGTGGGGTTTTTTGCACCAATAGTTTAGTGTGGTTTTCAGCGTAATAAAAAGGTGAGTGAGGTTTTCTGCAGATATAGGATAGTTTAGAGGGGTTTTTTCAATTTTAGCCAAAAAAAATTTTAAGTCAGACCAGACCAGAACAGACCAAGCCGAAGCCGAGGCCGGGGCCGGGCGCGCGCGTGTGTGTTTGTCATTTTGGCTAAGTCCTCTCTCCACTACACGTTAGTGGTAAGCCCCGGGCCACACCCTTTAATCCAGTTTTCTAGTATATATACTAGAAAAAATCCTTTCCAATTTCTGTTATGGGACTATCCATTTGCCAAGTTAGTACCTTTCAAGTACCCAACTTTGGATCAACATTTCTCATTCATACGGAATTCGTTTTTGGCAAGTGAGTATACTATGGAATAGTACTCGTCGAGAGGATCGCAATCCACTCATTTTCCGGTGCCGCCGGTGGCCGGAGCCTGCCGGAATCCGGCCCAGAAAAATGCAAAAATTAATTCCAACAATCCCCCACATGAATGGAAATTACAAGACCATGTAATCCAGACACAACAGAAAAACAAAAAACATGACAGAAAGACTCTGAGAGTACAGTCGGAAAATCACTACATCAGGAATGGTAGTAATTTTTCAACTTTGAACCACCCTTAGTAATTAGCTATCCGATTCACTTGACCAGGTAGTGATCATGATGTCTTGAACTACCCGGGCATTGATGTGAACTTAGACAATAACTATCACACAGTTTCATCTCCTCACAGAACTAAGTTCTCTTGTTGTGTTCATTTTAGCCTCGAACATTCCTGGTTAATCGTGAGTGAACTTGGAGAATGTAGCCTCTCTTCATTCTCCTAGAAACGGCCCCATTTCACACTCACAAGGTGATTGCCCATAAAGAGTATCCTGCTATACCCCACTTTTATTTCAAAGCTATGAGAATCATTAAAAGCTATGCTTATCCTAACCATTTGCAGGCAGCACTTGTTTTATCATCCTAAGAGTGGGTATGAGATGTTAATCTCTCAGTGCTTCCGTTGATTCAACAAGATTTAGTTGTTCCTTTGAACCTAGATCTTGGGATCTCCAATTCCTAGGTAGGATTTCCATCAAGTATCCTCTTTCGTCATAGCCTTTAAACCCATTCCTCTTGATGATCTCACAACCTGCTCTCGCGACAGACCTTTAGTAAATGGTTCCGCTAGGTTGTCGGCCGATTTTATATATTCTATAGAGATTACTTCATTTGAGAGCAGTTGTCTAATGGTTGTGTCGCCTTCTGATATGACGAGACTTACCATTATACATACAACTCAGTGCCTGTGCTATAGCCGATTGGCTGTCACAGTGTACACATAAGGCAGGCACTGGTTTTTCCCACATAGGAATATCCTCTAAAAAGTTTTGAAGCCATTCTGCTTCCTCTGCCGCTTTGTCTAAAGCAATAAACTCAAATTTCATGGTGGATCTGGCCAGTAGCGTTTGTTTAGAGGATTTCCATGACACAGCTGCACCACCAAGTGTGAAGACATATCCACTTGTGGATTTTGAGTTCTTGGAGTCTGATATCCAGTTGGCATTACTGTAGCCTTCCAGTACTGCTGGATATCTGGTGTAATGCAGTGCATAACTCTGAGTATGTCGCAAGTAGTTCAATACTCTAGTTATTCCTTTCCAGTGACTTCGTCCTGGATTACTCGTGTATCGGCTCAGTACGTTTACCGAATGTGCTAGGTCCGGTCTTGTACAATTTGTTAGGTACATCAGACTACCAATTACTCGTGCATATTCCAGTTGTGATATGCTTTCGCTTGTATTTTTGAACAAGTGAAGACTTGGATCGACGGGACTTTTTGCTGTCCCATTAGAGTAATTCTTGAATCTTTCAAGTACTTTCTCAGCATAATGAGCTTGAGACAAAGTGATCCCCTGAGATGTCCTGGAAACTTTGATTCCTAGTATGACATCTGCAACTCCCAAATCTTTCATGTCAAACTTGCCACTAAGCATGCTCTTAGTTTGTTTGATAATATCGTTATTGCTTCCAATAATGAGCATGTCGTCTACGTATAAACAGACCAAAATGTATCCATTTGGGGTATCTTTGATGTAGATACATTTATCGCATTCATTTATTTTGAAACCATTTGACATCATAACATTGTCAAATTTTTCATGCCACTGCTTTGGAGCTTGTTTCAGGCCGTACAGTGATTTTACAAGCCTGCACACCTTGTTTTCTTGTCCAGGAACTACGTAACCCTCAGGTTGTTTTATGTATATTTCTTCTTCTAAGTCCCCATTTAGAAATGCAGTTTTAACATCCATTTGATGTATTTCCAGGTTACGTAGAGCTGCAATAGCTATCAACATTCTTATGGATGTTATTCTTGTAACTGGGAAATATGTATCGAAGAAATCTAGGCCTTCTTTTTGCCTAAATCCTTGTACCACAAGTCTAGCCTTATGCTTCTCTATTGAACCATCTGGTTTCAATTTTTGTTTGAAAATCTATTTGCATCCTAGAGCTTTACATCCATAAGGCAAGTCGACTAACTCCCATGTATGATTTTGCATAATGGAGTCTATTTCACTTTTGATTGCTTCCTTCCATATAGGAGCATCAGGCATAGACATGGCTTCCTTGAAAGTTCTGGGCTCATTCTCTAATAGAAAGGCCGTCACAAAGTCAGGACCAAATGATTTTGATGTTCTAGCCCGTTTACTTCGTCTAGGCTCATCAGTATCATGTTCTGGTTCATCGACGGAAGTGCTTGCATTCCCTTGTTCACGTGTACGTTTGGGGTATGTAGTATCCTTGCTCGGAAACACGTGTTCAAAGAAGGAAGCATTCTTTGATTCCATTATTGTATTCACATGGATATCCGGTATATCCGATTTGTATACCAAGAACCGATATGCACTACTGTTGTGTACATAGCCTATGAATATGCAATCAATCATCTTAGGTCCGATGGTGACCTGCTTCGGGTTAGGTACTGCCACTTTTGCTAGACACCCCCACACTTTGAGGTATTTATACGAAGGTAAGTTACCTTTCCACAGTTCATATGGTGTCTTGCCGGTTTTCTTGTGAGGTATTTTATTAAGAATTTAGTTGGCAATCAGCAACGCTTCCCCCCACATATTTTGGGGTAAGCCAGAATTCAACAACAAGGCATTCATCATCTCCTTTAGAGTTCGGTTTTTGCGCTCGGCAGTACCGTTTGATTCGGGTGAGTAGGGAGCAGTTGTCTGATGAACTATTCCATGTTCCGAGCAGAACATGTTAAATGGTGCATCATATTCTCCTCCTCTATCACTTCTAACGATTTTAATTGTTTTGCCAAGTTGATTCTCAACCTCAAGTTTGTATTCTTTGAATTTATCCAAAGCCTCATTTTTGCTATGTAACAAATATACATAACAGAATTTTGTGCAATCGTCTATGAAAGTTACAAAGTACTTTTTGCCACCTCTGGTCTGCATATATTTTAAGTCACACAGATCTGTGTGAATTAGACCTAGAGTTTCTGTGTTTCTTTCTACAGAACGTGATGGAGTTTTAGTGAGTTTGGCCTCCGTGCAAACTTCATATTTTTCTGAGTTATCTATCTTAAATTTTGATAGCAAATTCATGTTAATTAATCTACACATAGAATTTAAATTAACATGGCCTAATCTTTCATGCCAAACAGAGGAAGACTCAACAACATAAGCAATAGGAGTTATTTCATTAACTTTGGGAACAGAAGGAACAATAGTTTTAGGGATGACTGTCATTACATTAAACTTGAACAGTCCATCTTTTACATATCCTTTACCCAAGTATACCCCATTCTTAGACAGTACAAAATTATCAGAAACAAGTACAACTTTAAACCCATTCTTGCTTAGCAAAGAAACTGATATCAAGTTCTTTCTAATGTCTGGGACATGCAGCACATTTGTGAGTGTTAGCTCTTTGCCTGAAGTCATTTTCAGCACTATCTTCCATGTTCCTTCAATTTTGGAGGTGGAAGAGTTTTCCATGAACAGTTGTTCATCTTTGTTGCACTTCTGGTAGGAGGTAAACATTTCCTTGTCCGAGCAGATATGCTTGGTGGCCCCAGTATCGTACCACCATTCACGAGGATTTCTCCCCACAAGATTGACCTCTGATACTACAGCACAGAGGTCCAGGTCAGAAAGACCAGTAGACAAGTTCTCAGCTATGTGTGCGTGGGATTTTTCATTCCCTTTTACATGTCCTATTCCTGAACGAGTCCTTACTGCGGCACTCGGAAATTTTGTGCCCCAACTTACCACACTTGTGGCATTTCCCAGCAAACCTCTTTGCAAGAGGTTTTTTGTTTGAGGCCTATGGCAGAAACTTCCTCTTCTTACCCTTCTGTTCGTGCTCCACCACATTGGCCTTTTCTATGGACTGATTTCCATAGGACCTGTCAGCCTTGCGATTCTCTTCTTCGATCCACAACCTGACAATTAGGTCTTCAAGAGACATCTCCTTTCGCTTGTGTTTGAGGTAGTTCTTGAAGTCTTTCCACCCAGGTGGAAGTTTTTCAATGAACGCTGCAATCTGGAATGGCTCGCACAGCGTCATACTCTCTGCAGCAATGTCGTGCATTATAACCTGCAGTTCTTGGATTTGACTCACAACAGTTTTGGAGTCAATCATCTGGTAGTCCAAAAATTTGCCGACAACAAATTTCTTGGACCCGGCATCTTCTGTTATGTACTTCTTTTCCAGTGACCCCCACAGGAGTTTGGACGTCTTGAAGATACAGTAGACGTTGTACAGGGGGTCTACCAAGCCATTCAGGATGTAGTTCCTGCAGAGGTAGTCACCCTGAGTCCATGCATCAACTGCAGCAACGGAGTGTGCATCCATTGGCGCCAGCATCGAGGCAGATTCAGTGAGGAATCTGTCCAGCTTCAATGTGGTCGGGTAGAACTGCATCTTCCCTTGCCACTTTTTGAATCCAGTTCCATTGAACTTCTCCGGTTTTTCTCCCACGGTTATATGCGTGGGCAGAACGACCGAATGTGCCGCAACCGATTGTGCAGTCACATTTTGGGTCACCGGTGTTTCGGTACTGAGAAGCCCATTAGCAATGTCAGTTGGTGTGTTCTCCATGTTCTTATTTTCTTTGAAATTGTTAGAAACAGAAACTATTAGTTGTTTTTTCCGAACAGGACCTGTAAACAGACTTCACAAAACTGTTAGAATCTGTGAGGAAAAAAATCTCCTTTAAGATTGTTAGAACCTGAATATAGAATAATAGAAAAATCCAACAGAAATTGCGAAGAAATCAAATACATGGAGGAAAACAGTAAGTAAAAGAAATTGCACAGAGTCGAGATTGATAATCTCTGTCCTTAAAGCAGAATTCGCCCCGTAGTGTGACGGTTACCGGCGAATTGCTTCCCAGGATACAACTGTACCTTCTCTGAAGAACGCGGTACCCTTGCTTCAGAGACAACGAATTGTTGTCTGTGTTGTACTCTCAGTTGACACTGACGCAGAGGAGAAGAAGAAGAAGAATAAAAAACGGAAAAATTCTGTATCTGTATAGAAGACTCTGTCTGGATTTATAGAGAAAATTGGAGACTGATCAGATGCCATTACTCTGTAACAGCAGAGTAATGGAGACTCTTCATATTCATAACTGGTGAGCCATTACTCTGCTGTTACAGAGTAATGGGTACCAGTTACTGAATCTGAAAATGTTTTTTCAGTTCAGTAGGGGAAGAGTTTTTGTCTGGGCAAAAAAAAAAAATTTAAGCCAGACTAGACCAGAACGAGCCGAGCCGGAGTCGGGCCGGGCGCGCGCGTGTGTGTTTGTCATTTTGGCTAAGTTCTCTCTCCACTACACGTCAGTGGTAACCCCCGGGCCATGCCCTTTAGTCCAGTTTTCTAGTATATATACTAGAAAAAATCCTTTCCAATTTTCGATATGGGACTATCCATTTGCCAAGTTAGTTCCTTTCAAGTACCCAACTTTAGATCAACATTTCTCATTCATACGGAATTCGTTTTTGGCAAGTGAGTATACTACGGAATAGTACTCGTCGAGAGGATCACAATCCACTCATTTTCCGGCGCCGCCTGTGGTCGGAGCCTGCCAGAATCCGACCCGGAAAACTGCAAAAATTAATTCCAACAGTTGCAACGAAAAAAAAAAGTGCAAGACCTCAGGAAGACAATAATCAAAGATCTTACACAAACTTACAAAGTCAGAGAAACACGTATGGTTTACCGTTTACGTAGAGGCAACTGTAATTTTCACTAGGAAAGACATAAAGTAGAAGAGTACTTACAGCTCCCATCTCACCAAGAGAGCCTTTCCGTTTTGTTATTTTTTCTTCATTTTATGGCATATATGATTATGTTTTTTTTTTACCTTCATGAATACTATATATATTCTATTGTCACAATGGTAACACTTGTGTAAAGAAACTTTGTGATTGTATTATGTCAAAATTTCTGTACGTAATTTATTATAACAATTCTAAATTTCATAATCTGGTTCTGGTTTTTTGTTTAAGCTGGAAGCTTCTGAACCATTATCTTGATAGAATCAGAATCTATGATGTTGTTGTACCTTCAAGAAAAAAACAACACGTAAAGACTTCCCTATGTGGTTGTGCTTCTTCTTAATACTATCAAAGTATTTATCGTTGCCCGGAAATCTTCAAAAAACACCCATCTTTGGTGGATGATGGAAGCCCATGGTCACAGGCTTCTAGCTTCATCATATCATGATCCAATTACAAGCTTTTCTCTCTTCCAAAAGTTTTCAGTCGAACACCCAGAGGAGATTATCACCTAAACATATACCTACGTTATCTTGTTATAAGCAAAATGTTGCTTTAAAAGTACTCCATTGGTTTCAGGTCTATTGGCCAACTGTCATGAATGAACTCTCCCATAAGTTTCATATGAATTCGACTACAGTTCTTGACACTTCTGACAAATCCAAGAGTGGAAGAATTTGGTAACCTGGTACAGTTATGAACATCGCTGAATGTTGTCTCTTGCCGGGGCTTTTGCCAGGGAAGAAAGATGATAGTGTGGCCATCATATGGAGGGATGAAGGTTTTGATAACGATCCTGTTCCCTATATGACCTTAAGGGAGGTCAGGAATCAAGTGATATATGTACCTTTTTTATCAGTGGCATTTCCTGAAGTTTTGTAGTCTTACTGAAAGTGATCCTATGATTAATGAACCACAGTAAACTAATAATTGCAAAAATCTGACACATGCAATTGTACATTCAAAGTCATATGTTCTTTAACGAACCTTTTAATAGATACGAAAGTCCGAATTGAATGTAAAGCAGTAGTTATCTTAATGACATGGGGAGATCATCAGAAGAACAGATCTATAGTAGACAAAAGTATGATTGTGATATCGTCTAATTAAGCTAAATAAAGTTTAATTAAATTCCCATATATACTTTTAAAAGGTATTTTCAGTTAGTATGTTTTTTAGGTTAAGACACAGAAAGCAATTGGCTTTCTGGTTGACTGGTGCGGGTTGGTCATTGGTGTGACGGTTGGTCTCGGGTTCGAAACCTAGTGTGGCCAATATAATTTAGCCGACCCCACTAGTTGGGAAAAAGGCTTTGTTGTTATTGTTGTTATGTTTTTTTAGGATAGGGCAAGTTTAAAAGACAACATCAAGTTGGAATTTCAATATGATTTACTATATTTCAGTAAGGCATTCTTAATTCTCAAGTCCTTGTGAAGCTTGACTATGTTTTTCCTCTGTAATTTTCCACACGCTCGTCGCTAATGCAAGTTGAGAGGACACAAAAAAATCCGATTAATATTCAGCAGAGATCCAATACTGACGAAAAGGGCAGTGTGCCAGACAAGGAGATGGTGCAATCGACTGAGACATTAGGGGAGGAGGAGATAGGCGCATGTGTCAAGAGGGATAAGGAGGTGAGGGAAGAAGCAAACGATATTTTAGAAGCTATAAAGGAACATACATTGGAGCAGACAGATGATGCAATACACTTCGATCCATTGGACGGGAGGATAGGAGCGTTAGATGGAATTCAAAGCGGTGGAAGCCCGTACGATTCCGAGCACGAAAGGTGGTCAAAGCAGGATTGAGAGGTGGAAGGAGTTGGCTTAGGAGAAAGTGCGGATGGAAGTCAGGAATACTGTAGAATATCAACGGAGAAGCAGAAGGCAGATGGATTAATGGGGCTCGAGTGGTCCAAGTGAAGATGATTTGATTAGGGCATCGGCAAAGACTAGGGAACCAGCGTCGGCATGCCGAGGTACTTCGTCAACAAATTTTTCAGTTCTAAATCTTTTAAATGATGATTCTCTTATATATTTCGCTAGTCTTTACGGTCTAGCCATGAGATCCAATAGAGAAGAGCAATTATATCACGTTAATATTATTCGAGGGGAGAGTCATCGAAGGATAGAATAATGCGGTGGTCCGTATTGGAGTCTAGAGTTTAGGGGTTGGACCTTAGCAATTTTAATTTTATACATCTTTTGGAATGTTAGGGGGATGCGTAAAAAAAAAGACTCATTAGCGACACTATCATTAGGAACAAGCCAAGCATATGTGCTTTTCAAGAGACTAGGGTAGAAGTTCAGACTATGGATGAGTTTCAAAGCATTAGGGGTATAGGAACATTTGAGTGGAGGCTCAAACCTTCCAGAGGGTATTTAGGTGGTATCGCTATTGGAGTAGACCCTAGACTGTTTGAGATTATAGAGGATATTGCGGGGATTTACTCTGTCACGGTTATTCTCAGAAGACGTAGTAATAACTGCGTTCATACGGTCACGTCAATTTACAGTCCTTACGAATCGACGTAAAGGGGTTTGTTTTGGAATGAGCTTAAGGATATTAGAGGAAGATGCAGGGGACCGTGGGTGGTAGGAGGAGATTTCAACATCACTAGATTTCAGTATGAACATTTGGGAAGGGGAGCGTCAACAAACTAGATTTATTGGAGATCGATGCTAGGAATAGGAAATTCACCTGGACGAACTTGCAGGCCGTTCCCATTCTGGCAAAATTGGACAGAATTTTTGTGACCACTGAATGGGAGGACAAATTTCCTTTAGCTTAGGTTAAAGCATTGGTCAAGTTCACTTTTGATCATACTCCGCTAGCCATGGATTGCGGGGAAGGAGAGAGGAGGATTAGATTCCAGTTCCGTTTTGAGAAAGTGTGGACGCTCTGTGAAGGAACTCGTAAGGTTATCGAAGACTCTTCGAACGCGACTACTAACTCGAATTCTGCGGTTGGTTGTTGGACTGAAAAGCTTAGGAGGCTAAGAAATAGACCGAAACAGTGGGCAAAGGCAGAATTTGGTTAGCACCAATGAATGAAAGAAAAAAAAGAGGGAGGATTGAGCAATTAGAACTTATAGAGGAGGAAAGAGATTTAATAGAGGCCGAATTCGACGAGCTACATAAGCATAGACAAGACATACTACAAATCTGAAATATGGAGGAGCAATACTGGAGACAATGGTCGAGGATTCAATGGTTAGAGGAGGGTGATGCCAATTCTAAATTTTTTCACATGATTGCTAATGGAAGAAGGCAGTGTATCAATATCTTCGGGTTACGTGGACGGAGATTGGTGTGAGAATGAAGACAAAATCACGCAACACATTAATGAGAGTTACAAGGAGTTGTTGGGCAAAAGTAGAGAACATAGATGTAATTTGAATCAGGATATGTGGATAGATACGAGGCTTAATGGAAGCGATAGCATCGAGAGCAATTTCAGTGAAGATGAAGTTCTAGCTGCAATCAAGAGCTTGGGGCAGGACAAGGCACCAGGGCTGGATGGATTCCCGCTCTTCTTCTACATATTATATTGGAAAGTCATTAAAGCGGACTTCATGCGCATTGTCCAAGATTTCGATAACGGAGACGCGGATTTGGGAAGACTCAACTATGCGAATATAGTTTTAATCCCTAAGAAAGCTAAAATAAAGGAGTTCGGAGACTTGAGACCCATCAGCCTCCTGAACGGGTCTTTTAAAATCATCTTAAAAGTCTTGGCTAATAGACTAGGTCCACAGCTAAAGAATATTGTTGGAGTCACAGAGCGGTTTTATTAGAGGAAGAGACGTTATGGACAGTGTTGCCTCGGCTCATGAAATTGTTTTCAGAGGAAACAAAGACAAAACGGATGGTTTTCTCTTCAAAGTGGATTTTCAAAAAGCATACGATTTTGTCGAATGGGATTCTGTGGACGAGGCTCTGCTTCTAAAAGGATTTGGGGAAAGGTGGAGGAAATGGATTCATCAGTGCGTCAGAGGAGGCAAATTGTTTCTTATTATCAACGGAATACAAGAAAAAGAAATCAAATGTAAAAGGAGGCTAAGACAGGGAGATCCTTTGTCATCAATGTTATTTGCAATTGTTGCGAACGGTTTAGCAGAAATGATAGCTAACGGCAAAAAGGAGAAAGCAAATTTCGACATCAAAATCAAAGGAATCACAGAATTAATCTCCATCCTTCAGTACTAAGAAAGTGTGTGGAGGGAAAAGAACAGAGAAATATTTGAAGAGAGAAGTGTTTATTTCATTCATTCATACGTATACTTTATATGTGTATTACAACAACCTCCAACAACCTAAGAGAGAAACTAGCAACCAATCAACAGAACCAGCTGGGTATACAACCAACGTACCCATCTGGATAAAGAAAAACTTGATCTCTAATAACGATCCCAGCTAGAAACATGGAGATAAGCCTCCTCTAGTAATTGAACCAGCTGGAACCGTAATTCTCCCCCTCAAGTTGGGGAAGTGATGGAGAGAACGCCCAACTTGCCAATTAATGTATGAAACTGATCTTTTCCCAAAGGCTTGGTGAGAATATCTGCAACTTGACTGGAAGAGGGGATGTGTCGTGGAACAATGAGATTATTCTGAATTTTATCTCGAATGAAATGACAATCCAGTTCATTGTGTTTGGTACGCCCATGGAAGACTGGGTTCTTAGCAATATGCAGAGTTGCTTGGTTGTCACATAACATGGTAATAGGAGTTGAATGGGGGATTCCAAATTCACTCAATAAGTACTTGAGCCACTGAAATTCACAAGTCAAAGAAGCCATAGCCCTATATTCGGCTTCGGCGAAGGAGCGAGACACGACGGATTGCTTCTTAGTTTTCCAGGAGATAAGATTAGTACCCCAAAAAGTGCAATAGTCGGTTGTGGAGCATCGAGTAATAGGGCAACCTGCCCAATCAGAATCACAGTAACCATGAAGACGTAGGTTTGCAAAGGAGGAGAAAAATATTCCTTTGTCAAGTGAGCCTTTCAAGTAACGAACCACATAATGAGCAGCATCAAGATGTATGCTACGAGGACATTGCATAAATTGACTCAGAACATTAACTGAATAATTGATGTCTAGTCTAGTGACTGCGAGGTAAATAAGGTTGCCCACCAAGCGGCGATAAGGAGTAGGATCCGGAAGTAGAGTACCTTCTTCAAGTGATAACCGAAGCTTCTGTTCCATAGGAAAATTAGAAATTCGTCCTCCTAGAAAACCAACGTCCTTGAGAATGTCAAGAATATATTTTTTCTGAGAAAGAAATATTCCTTTTGCGGAGCGAGCTACCTCAATGCCAAGAAAAATTTGAGCTTGCCCAAATCCTTAATAAAAAACTTAGCTTCAAGAAAATGTTTGAGCCTCTGAATAGCACCATCATCATTACCGGTTATAATTATGTCATCGACATACACCAAAAGAAATGTGGAAGAAGAACCTTGATGATGAGTAAAAAGTGAATAATCGGACTTGGATTGAGAAAACCCCGCAGTAATAAGTGTAGAGGAGAATTTTGCAAACCATTGTCGACTGGCATGTTTTAAACCATAGATGGATTTGTTGAGCTTACACACCCTACTCTCCCCCTGTTGTGCAAACCCCGGTGGTACAGTCATGTAGACTTCCTCATGTAGATCGCTTTGTAAAAAAGCATTATTGACATCAAGTTGGTGAAGAGACCAATTTTTGACTGATGCAATAGAAAGTAGCACACAAACTGTGACCGATTTGGCAACTGGAGCAAAGGTATCATGATAATCGAGTCCTTCAATCCGAGTAAAGCCCTTGGCTACTAATCGAGCTTTGTGTCGCTCATTGGAACCATCTGAGTGATATTTGATCTTGTACACCCATTTACAACCGATGGGTTTTTTATTGGGAGGAAGTGTAGCAAGGCTCCATGTATTGTTTAACTCAAGTGCTGTGATTTCTTTTTCCATGGCCTCCTGCCATTGATGTGACTTAATGGATTGGGAGAAGGTCTTTGGTTCAACTGTGGAACAAATAGTGGAAAGAAAAAATTTGTGTGCAGGAGTATAATGAGCGTAAGAAAGATAGTTATTTAGGGGATAAGGTGTACCTTTCAACTTAGAATTAGATGAATAAGGAGAACATTCATGAATGGCAGCGGAGCATTCGTAGTCAGCCAAGTAAGAAGGGGGACGTCAAGTTCTTGGAGGTGGACTTTCAATCAACATCCCTGTAGGAATATCTGGTGAACTGAGATATGAAGTGACTTCTGTTTCTGGAGAAATAGGAGGTGTTGGTAGTGGATTTTATGGGCCGTCATCTCTTGGTGCATTAGGAGGAGGGCATATTTCATGGGAAGAAGGTGAGGGTTCGAAACTAGGATATTCATGTAGGGGTAAAGGAATGACTGGATCTTTGCATTCAGATAGAGATTAAGACATGTCATAAAAGGGGAATGTTCCTTCATGAAAATGTGCTAGAATTAGATGAATAAGGGAATGTTCCTTCAGATGAGGACACATTCACCCCAAAATTTTAAAGAAAAATGTGCTTGAAAACGAAGAGCCCAAGCGACCTTAAGAAGGTGACGGTGCTTGCGCTCAACCACCCCATTTTGTTAGGGTTGTTCACACTTTGGTTAAAACCGATTACCGAACCGAACCGAACCAAAATTTATCAATTTGGTTCGGTTTTTCGGTTTTTCGGTTCGGTTTTGACCCGAACCGAAGTTTTTATAGAGAGTTCGGTTCGGTTTTTGGTTGGCTGTTGAATAAACCGAACCGAAACAAAAACCGAAGTTTGGTATATGAGCAAAATAGTTCAAATTCTGTTATGGTTTTTATCTCTAACCACCTGTAATATATTCATTGCTTGAATTAGACTCTTTCTCTTTTTATAATTTTATTGCATGTCATTCACAATGACCCTGATCACCTGACCCCGACCCTGATCACCTGAACTATTTGAACAAAGTTTCATCTATAGCTAGACTTCTTTAAACAATGCTCAATATGTTTCTTTATCGGGTAAGTAGGGCTTTTCAATTGGATGTGGTTACCTAGATAATCACAAGAATATCGTATAAAACTAATAATTTTTTTCAAAAAGAGATTAAAGTGAACATTTGTTAAAGAAGGGACCAAAAACCGTGGACACCATGGTTTTTTTTGGATCCATCGAAGGAATTCCAAGTTCGGTTAGTTCGGTTATTAACCGAACCGAACCGATAAAATTTGGTTCGGTTTAAACCGAACTTGTAGAGTTTCGGTTCGGATTTCGGTTCCAGTTTTACCAAACCGAAAAGTTCGGTTCGGTTCGGTTTTTTTCGGTTCGGTTCGGTTTTGAACCGATGAACACCCCTACATTTTGTTGTGGTGTGTGAATGCAACTACGTTGATGGATGACACCATGAGCAACAAAAAAAGTCTCATAGCATTAGAGAGAAATTCAGTTCCATTATCAGAACGTACTAGTTGAATGGATGGAAATATGATGGCACCATCACTAGAATGGATGTGATTTAGTCAAGAATGGTACTGTGTGTGGACCATGGCAAAAAAGATTGCAAAATCTATTGTGTTTCGGATTTTAGATGCATTATATATACCCAAGTACAACGTGTAAATTCATCCACAATAGTGAGAAAGTATCGAGAACCATTTAATGAAAGTTGAGAAAAAAGGACCCCATACATCACAGTGTATTAGAGAGAAAGGTTTATTAGTAGTAATGGAGCTCAAAGGAAAAGGCAATCGGTATTGTTTTGCTTGAGGGCAAATAGTACAAGAGTTATTTGTAGAACATGAAATAAATGGAACATCTTCAACCAAATGATGCAGAGTGCAATATGAAAGGTGGTCAAGCCGCCAATGCCAGAGATCAAAAGGGAGTGGCTTGGTAACTGTCATTGCTGCAGCTGCCTGGAAGTAATATAATCATTCATGAATGTTACCCTTCCCAATCGTCTTCTTCGTTGATTGGTCCTGAAAAACACAATGATCGGAAAAGAATGTCAGAAAACAATTATCTAATTTGGTAAGTTGGCTGACAGATAAGAGATTGAATTTGAAAGATGGAATATAGAAAACATTTTTAAGTTTGATGGTGGAAGATAAGGAAATGGTCCCAATATGAGTGACGAAAGCATGTGTTCCATCAGGAAGACCAACAGATAATGGTTTATGGCATACTTCATAGGAAGAAAACATCGATAAAGTGTGACACATATGGTTTGTTGCACCTGTTTCTATAATCCAAATGCAGCTTGAGAATACGTTTGAGGCTAATGAAATACATGTCAGATGTGTTGTGTGATCTGTACTACCTGTAACACCCCGAATTCCAAATACAACTGAATTCGAAGTTCCACAGGATCTTTACACTTCTTTCGTACAATTTTACAAGGAAATAAAATTTTTCTTTTATTAGAGCTACATTTACACTTGTACATTATCACAGCGGAAGCAATATTACAATAAATTACATGAAATAACATTTTTATAGTCTTGCGCAACATGTATACTTCAATCATGTCAAACATCTTTATCCTACATATAAAACTGTGGGCGCGTCAGTTCATTCACTGACAAAATATTATACACGGCCATCCTCTCTATGCCGAAAACAGTATAACGATTCTCAATACTTAGCAAACCTCAAACTTGTTCGCAAACAAAGCTAAAGGGACTATCCTATTGATGTCGTGTTGTGTTGTGCACTTAGTCCTCAATGCAGTTGTTATGTTATATGACACTAATGCGCACTTGTTCGGATTCTATGCATCCCATACTACATAGTTCCGAGGGCAAGTCCTTAACCGTATTTTATCTTATAGGGTTCAATCGCTCGCCATGACTTAAGCTACTACGGTAACTACGGTAAGTATCCTAGATGTTCAATGATCTACGAGCTCATGTCCAGGCAGTCTGGAGGGGAATCCCACGCACTGACATGACGCATCAAGCAGGCAGACTATGGACAATTCAGCCTCCGCCATGGAATGATGGCACCACCCGCAGTCACCAAACACCCCACAAGCATCGCCACTGGGACGATAATTCTGGAGTTGTGCTCACGCCATGTCACGACGCATCAAGCAGGCAGTCTGTGAATCACTCTTACACCGCCAACCCGATGACCCTCATACTCGTGTTTTTCTCTTACTTTCATCACATCTTCACTATGTATCTAGTCCTTAGTTATTAGAATCATGAACAAAATCAATTCTCTAGAGTTAGCCTTTCCACTATACTGGTATTAACCATTTATTCAACATGACTCAAAATCTTGGTCTTTTCATTTCAAATTTCATTTCAATTCATTTCTTTTCAATGCCGGTATGAGGCTTAACTACACTATAGTTCTCAATTTCAATTCACAATCACACAAAGAAAAATTGAGCCTTTCAAGCTCATAAGTTCTCTTTTCATGATTAACAGTAGTTTTTCCTTTTCATGTTCATCGCATTCATATTCATAAAACCTTTCATAATTCGTCAGGATATTTCACTTCACTTCATGTACAATTTCATGCAAAAGACAAATAAAGTTCACTTTTCTAATTTGTCACATTCAATCTTCATTCTTTCCATTATCAAATCTCTTTTCAAATTCTTTCAAACAGTATATTTATTTTTATCACGAGACAAATAAAAAGATCTGAGACGTCAAAAAATAGTCTGAACAGTCGACTCTTAAAACATAGTCAGTCGACTGTTCAGTAAGGATTTAAAAGACTCAAGAAAATGGTCGGGATAGTCGACTGCTAATCTTGGCCAGTCGGCTGTTCTGTAAGATTTTAAAAACTCGAAAAGGATCGGGGCGGTCGGATGTTAACAAGACCATTCGACTGTTCTGCAATATTTTAAGACTTTGAAAATAAAATGGACGGGGCAGTCGACTGTTCAACGTATACGATCGACTGTTCTGCAAGAATTACAACTCGAAGAACTAAATATTTAGGACAGTTGACTATCTACGCCTATTCGGTCGACTGATCAGAAACAAAAATCGAAAGTTTGAATCATTTCTTCTTTCTTTTTGATTAGCACCCAAAAATTTGGTTTAGATTACAATATGTTCATTTCCCAAAAACTAACAAACAGCTTTAGAATTTATTTAACAAAAATCACCACATGCATAGTTTACTAACTAATCTTAATAATATAGAGATTCTTACGATTAGTATTTTCCACACGACTTCTAAAAACAGCATTTTTTCCATAACCGCAATTCTTCTACAGGAATAAGCATTTATTCCGATTTAGCATGCTAGATTAAAATCAAAATATCATAACATCAATCATATCATCCAATTAAGTTCACCTATTCATTTCATGCGATTTCACTTGTGTTACATTTTTACTTTAATCATAGTATTATCAAAGAGCAACATTTTCACTTGTTTATTCTTGCATGATTAGCACAAAACCTAGCATGGTATCTAGATCAGAAGTCATGAGAAACACCCACCTATTTTGGAGAAAGAAAGAAAGAACTATAAATCCCCTTGAACCAAGAGCGATCTTTCTCCTCCTAGATTGAGCCGCAATTGCCTTCTCCTCCTTGTGCTTGATTGGAACCCTAGCACTCTTTGTCGATTTGACCGGCCTCCAAAGATGCACACACACACTCTAGCACACACTCAATCTTTCTCTAACTCTCAATCTTTTACTTTCTAGTATAAGTCCCTCTTATAATGAAAAATGGGTGCAAGAGAAACTTAGGAAAAAGGAGGGTATTTATACATAATTTTGGGTTGATTGAATGGCTAGGATTAGATCAACTAGTTAGGGATTAAAGGCTAGGATGAGTTTGGAAGTTGCCATAACCACCCATGAATGAGTTAACCACCTCACCACTACTCCCATCTCTCCGTTTCTTTTGATCCATCCGGCCTAGGTGAAAGGTATGCAATGCACACCCCAATGTATGCACGTATTACCCTAGTGTCCCCCACTCACAACTTTGTACATGCTAATTAATTAATTGTCTATTATTTGAGTCTACACTACAAGTTAGACTAAAATAGAGATTAATTAAATTGCATAGGCTCACTAATGGGCCAAGAGACTATGGGCTCAAATAATTAAAATAATTAATTAATAAAGTGGGCTAAAAGACAATTTGGGTTTTTAGATTTTAATTAGGCTTTAAAAAATAATTTTTGGATAATTAAGGGAGAACAAATACTATATTAAAAAAATATTTTATACGAAAAATAATACAGATGAAATCATACGTGCAAAACACGTAAATCAAAAAATATCTCATAAATGAAAACTAGGGTGTTACACTACCTGATGAGAGCATGGCCAAGAGTTTCTTGTATTGCTCCTGAGTTATGGAAGGAGGCATGACCATTGCTTGTTCTTTGCTTTTGACCCACTTAGCATCAGGTTTCTTTGGAGGATATCCATGGATCTTGAAACAGCGATCCACCGTGTGATTATCTCTTCCATAATGATCACAGTGTAATCATTTTTTCTGGTTGGAAACCTTTCCTTGAGGAGTCTCAATCACATTGCGTGGCTTAACCACAAGGGCAGCAGCATCTGGAACATGAGGCGATAGCGCATGGATCTCTTGTTGCTTCTCGTCTTGACGAACAAGAGAATACATCTTCGTTATGGAAGGAAACGGATCCATGAGAAATATTTGGCTTCGTAGTGCTCCATATTTTTCGTGGAGGCCTTGAAGGAACTCCATGGCTCTGTCTTCTTGTTGTTGGTTTACGAGGTGCTTGCTATGTCCACAAGTACATTTTTTAGTAGAAACAAGAGATCCAAGCTCATTCCATAAGGATTTGAGCTTGGTAAAGTAGGCAGAAACTGACATACCTTCCTGCTTTGTTTCTGCAATAGACTGCTCCAGCTGGTAAATCAGAGACTTGTTTGATTGAAAGAAGCGCTCTGAAAGATCGAGCCAAATCTCTCTTGCTGTATCGGCATATAAGATGCTACTACGGATCTTAGTAGAAACAGAGTTGAGAATCCAAGATGCAACCAGATCATTAGATCTTTCCCACTTCGATATTTCGTCGAAAGTTGCGGGTTTCTCCAAAGTGCCATCAACCAAACCAAGTTTGTTCTTTGCTCGCAAAGCCATGGTCATGGCACGAGTCCAAGTGACATAGTTGTCGCCAGATAAAGGTGGAGCAACCAACACCGTCGTCGGGCTGTCTAAATGGTGGACATAAAAGGGGTCATTTGATGACACTTGTGGTTCACTGGACACATTTTCAGGAGCCATGGAACCGGGAAAAAATCTAGAGGTATTGGATCACCCCTGCTCTGATACCATGTGAAAGTCTCTACCACTATGCTAAAACTTCGAAGTTGTAGAAGGGTTAAGGAAAATTGCACTTGTATTACGGTTCCAGCTGGTACAGTTACTAGAGGAGGCTTATCTTTATGTTTCTAGCTGTGATCATTATTAGAGATCAAATTTATCTCTATCCAGCTGGGTACATTGGTTGTATGCCCAGCTGGTTCTGTTGATTGGTTGCTAGTTTCTCTCTTAGGTTGTTGGAGGTTGTTGTAATACACATATAAAGTATACGTATGAATGAATGAAATAAACACTTCTCTCTTCAAATATTTCTCTGTTCTTTTTCTTCCACACACTTTCACATGGTATCAGAGCAACCCAGGTTCGAATCCCACTGGCTACGCAATTTAAATGCGGATTTTATAATAAAAAAATACCACTGCGTATTGTCCAGGTCTCGGCCCACAATTTGTTGGGTATTTATCAGGTTTCTTTGGCCCATAAAAAATGGGCGCTCGACCTGAGGGAGCGTGTTAGAATACAAGTGTAATTTTTCTTAACCCTTCTATAACTTCGAAGTTTTAGCATATCGGTAGGGACTTTCACAAGTACGCTGATGATACTTTGTTGTTCGGCTCGGCATCAAAAGATGATATCATACCAATGGGGACGGCTTTGAAGTGCTTCGAGGCTTGGTCCGGAATGGGGGTCAATTTCAATAAGAGTTGTATTATTCCACCAAGCGACAAGTGTTCCATTCCCATTTCATCGATCCAACAAATGTTAGGATGCAATAAGGGAGATTTTCCGTTAGGGTTTGTTTGGTTGGAGGGGAATGGAGGGGGGGAGGGGAGGGGAGGGATTTTTTTAAACATTTCTTGTTTAGTTCATTTTTTAGGAGGGGAGAGAAATTGAGTCAAATTTTTGTATAGTGATTGGACAAAATTGTCCTTTAGATCTAAATCCATTTAATCACACCATTAAAATTTGTAATCACACCATTTTCGATAATAATGCATTTGAACTTTTTAATGATGAAAATGTACATGCCTGTGTGATTATGTAAATACTTTATACAAAGGAAATAGTCTGAACAGATGAAGTATGAACGACTCTAATTGAATGAATGATTGAATGTTCTAAAGTTGTTTGTTGATTAGCAGGGAGGGGAGTTCAGTATCTTCTGCAGGTGCATGTTAACCTCTGATTCTTATATGAATGTATAGGATATTCATCTTGATCTTCATCAAATCCAGAATACGCATCATGTACATGCTGCAATCAATTTGATAACCAACAGGTATGATATAATGCATATCTTCCTTATCCCTCAATGTCTAGTCAAATAATTATGTTTGTGAGGAATTTCCTGAAGTTGTAAATGACCCAGGGACCAAAATAACTTCTAAATGCATGAAGTTGTCCCTTGAAAAAAAAATCATTAAGACGGAAAATTTATAGATAAGAGTCGAGGCAAATAAGGTTTCGTCAAGAACATGCAGTTTATTGTTTATTATTCCCTACAATGATTCGTCATTTTTCTAAAAAAGTAAAACAAATAATGAGTCATTGTTATGTTATTCAGTTGTAGCTGCCTACATGAAGTGTTTTGTTATAAAATGTAGAAGGGTATAAAAATAATTTTATTATAAAATTCCTTCCCTCCCTTGTGAACCAAACAAGAAGGTAATTATTTTTCCTCCCCTCCCCTCCTTTGAACCAAACAGAGTCTTGATTAAAATCTCTTTCCTCCCTTTCCCTCCCCTCCCCTCCCCTCCTTTGAACCAAACAGACCCTTAGTCTACCTGGGGATCCCTATCAGACCGAGGAAACTAACTAGGGAAGATTGGCAACCTCTAATTGAAAGGATCGATAAAAGATTAGTTGGTTGGAAAGGGAGTATGCTAACATTAGGGGGTAGGATCACTTTGCATAATTCAGTTATTAACATTATTCCTATATACCTCATGTCTATTTATGAATTACCTGGTTGGGTAATTAACAGAATAGACAAAAAGTAGAAGGAGATTTCTTTGAAAAAGGGCAAACGAGGGAGGAAAAGGGATACACTTAATAAGTTGGGGGAGGGTATGCAAAAGGAAAGAATTCGGCGGATTGGGAATCATTAACCTTAGAGATATGAACAGAGCCATGGTCAGTAAGTGGTGGTGGAAGTTGGCAAGCAAATGCAACAACTGGTGGTGTAATTCATTCACTAAGTATCGGGCGAGGAGGAAGTTCAGATACGGGGGAAAAGGTGTCTACAGTAGGAAGTCATTTTTATGGAAAGGGGTATCCAAGATGGGCGATATATTCCACAGCAATACTATTTGCAAGGTAGGGAACGGCAAGAACACAAGATTTTGGAAGGATAAGTGGTGTGGAAACAATACTTTGATGGGATTGTTTTCGTCAGCAGCAAGGGCAGTTCTCAACAGTGATGCCTTGGTAAGGGACGTTTGGAACAACAAAAAGCTTGGATTAGAAGTCAAGGATAGCCTAGATCAGGGTTCAATCAGCCAACTCCAAAATTTTAACAATTACAGACGTATAGAAGGAAGATACACACAACAGGTAGAAGACGATAGACGGTGGACATTGGAGACAAGCAACAGTTTCACGGTTTCTTCATTATACAAATGGCTAAATGATGGAGGAAGAAGCGAGGCTGCACATGTTACATGGGGCATCAAAGTTCCTATATAAGTTAAAGTCTTTCTCTTGCTGGTGGATAACGACGCGATATTATCGAAGTTAAATTTGATGAAGCGTGGAATTACGGACAACGTGGTATGTAATAGATGTCAAAATCACGACGAAGATACGAACCACATCATTTTCAATTGCCCTAGAGCTAGATTGGTATGGGAGAGGATGGGTCATAGATATGGGGTCTTACATTGTCCGGGGTCGAGTTCGGAGGTCTGGGGATTCATTAGATCTAACAGGATTAGAAAGGAGGATAGTTTAGATTGGGATATTGTTGCTGCCTCAATAATCTGGAACCTATGGCAAGATCAAAATGACCTTTGTTTTAGTAGCATTAATCATAGATTCTCATTTCTGATGCACAAAATTCATTTCTCATCTCATGAATGGACAGGGCATCTCGGTTCCAGGAAGAAGATACGCTTGGAGGAGGGGGAGGAGTAGTTGCTAGACCGTTTGGGCGACTCTCACGCTCGGAACGACATATGAGACCTTTTGGATCAGTTGTTGAATGTAACTATTTTGATGTATCTTGTAGGCTGAGGAGGTTATAGCCTTTATTTTGGGAGTTTGTGATGTTGTAAGTGCCTAAGGGCATTCTATGTATTTTTATTTGCCTGTTTCGTTAAATCTCTTTCATGAAGCGATGACTGAGTCATCTTTTAATATATAAAAAAGCTATTGTAGTACCTGTGATGGGCAGTGATGTCAGTGTTCCAGGATTTATCATGGAAAGACTTCATAGCAAGCACAACTGGCCTTCCCAGGTATGTTAACAGGGCAGTTTGTTAAATTATTGGAATTTCATTAACAGTAATGAATATGTGAAGTGTTTAGATTGGAGATGCTTATATAGCCATCCAGTATTGCCCTTATGTCACCACAGGAGTACTGAATGTTTAACTTCCCAAACATTGTAAATCTAATTGTAAAGTGTGAGCCTATTGTTGTTTCACCGACATATATAAGATAAAACTATGGAGCATGTTAATCGGTAGCATAGGTAGGCATTTAAAAGAAAAAAAAAAAGGGTCCTTGATACATGTGATACATTAGTCAATTCTTTATAACTTCTCGATAATGTGCACTTTGACTTTAAATTAGGGTTTTGAAATTCAAAATAGATTTGGAGATGTGGAGGGGGAGATTGTGTTGAATTTTGAATTTCAAATTTGATTTTTGAAACTCAAATCATATTTGGGGAGTGTGGAGATGAAACTTTGATGATGTTTGAATTTCAAAATTAGATTTTTTTGAAATTCCAATTAGATGGGCCTGATTATGGGCTTTTGAGGTGGGCTCTTTGTAGATCCGCCAAATCTTAAAGGTGGGGAGAACACGTTGCTTGTGTCTTCGTCTACAAGTTTAGCTTGGGGAGGGACAAGTTAATGTTGTAGACTTAGCGTGTAATAGTTTTCCGTTGTTCCGTTTAGGAAATATATTGTGTTTGTAATACTTTGTTTCGTTAATTATTTAATGAAGCAGTGACCATATCACCTTTTTCTCAACAAAGAAAAAAAGTGACTTTGACTTTAAATGTCAGTTTTATTGTAGTTAAACTATTTGAATTTTGAACATACTTCTTTTTGTGTTTGTAATGCTTTTTGTGTTATCCGTTGGTCCTTTTAGGAAATGTATTGTGTTAAACTATTTGAATTTTGAACATACTTCTTTTTGGCAGGCCATTCATCTACTCTCCAGTTTAACGGCCAATTGATGCAATGACTAGCATACATTTCTCTTCAGTAACCACAGGTAGGCAGCATTCACTTTCCTTCCTTAAGTTTAATACTGGCTCCTAAGCAATTCAATAGATTTATGCTCCGTTTGCATTTATTTGTACAGGAGATCCCAAAGCTATTTCCTTGACACAACTTGCTCCTATCAGAGTAGCAGGCGAAGCATGGGCACATAGTGATATCCAAGAAGGAGATACTTCTTGTTGGCCTACAAATTTAGGATGGATGGTGGGACCTAGCATGTTGTTCTCCAGCTTTTTAGTTGGTGCCACTTTGGCTCTCTATCATGGTTCTCCTCTAGAACGCGGTTTTTGAAAGTTCGGTTCAGGTGATTACTGGAAGTTCATTTATATTCGTGGATGCCCAAAGTTTCTTTAACTTGGCATTAATCATTAATACATTGCTATAGCATTTAAAAACCTTTAAAATTTATGTTTATATACATTATATGCCCTAAACTCCCTTTCAGTGTCAATGTTTGCTGAATTAAGGTATTAAAAGTGTTCGAAAATTGGACAAAGAAAACTTGAAAAATCATATATATCCTATGGTGCCAATGTATAAACCTATTTTATTGCACGAAAGAATTTTTACTTCCTTGCCTTAAGACAAGGTGTATGTATAGACGTAAATTTACATAGGCGGCGTTAAATTTAGGCACCAAAAGTGTTCAAAATTTTAAATTTATGGGGGAATAGATTCTTTAGGTGAAACTTTGGTGTTTTACCATGTATGTAATGGGCTATTGTGTGATATGGCTTATATGTTACAGGATGCATCTGTGACAGTATTAGGTACAGTTCCAAGCATAGTGAAAACCTGGAAGGGTAGCAACTGTATGGCTGGACTTGACTGGTCGAAGATCAGGTGCGTCAGAGTTTGATGTATTTGATTAAATTTTCACTTTTGATCTTTTTTTGGGGGATAAAAAAGATAGAGTTCAAAAGAACTCCGGCGAAAAAAATTCAAATTGGTCAAAGAGCATGCACATTTCTATGCAGGTTAGTCATGTCAGTTGGGGAAGCATCTGATATTGATGATGACCTGTGGCTTTCTTCACGGGTATCTTACGCACCGATTATGGAGTGCTGTGGTGGCACTGAGCTCTCATCCTCATTCCTAATTGGGAGCTTGTTGCAGCCCCAATCTTTCGGAGCATTCAGCACATCACCAACGGCAACAGGATTTTTCATCTTTGATCAACAAGGAAATCCTTATGTGAGTTTCAAATTTAGAAATTGCATTTAATATTCTTATTGGGTAGGAAAGTTATTTCTTCATTCTTAATGGCAGCCGGATGATCAACCTTGTGTCGGAGAAGTGGGTTTGTTTCCTCTGTATTTGGGTGCAAGTAATAGATTGCTCAATGCTGATCATAAGAAAATTTACTTCGACGGAATGCTAATTTATGGAGGAATGGTATGAAATTTCCGTCGCTCTATTTTTTTCTCCGTAAAGTAGTGGATTTTCACAATTCATACCATTGCCATTCTTTCATCTGAGGGTTCGCTATTTGTTCAAAACATTTCAGACAAAGAAACCCAAACTGCAAACCAAAAGAACAAACTGTTTGCAATATGATCTCATACAATAATTTAATTAAGAAGCACAATGAACCAGACTGGAGTACATTTTTTACTTGACCAGTAAGTTTTCTTTGTACTTACTGTTGGAATTAATTTTTGCAGTTTTCCGGGCCGGATTCCGGCGAGTCCGGCCACCGGCGGCACCGGAAAGTGAGTGGATTGCGATCCTCTCGACGAGTACTATTCCGTAGTATACTCACTTGCCAAAAACAAATTCCGTATGAAGGAGAAATGTTGATCCAAAGTTGGGTACTTGAAATGTACTAACTTGGCAACTTGGAGAAAATAGATAGTCCCATATCGGAAATTGGAAATGATTTTGTCTAGTATATATACTAGAAAACTGGACTAAAGGGCGTGGCCCGGGGGTTACCACTCACGTGTAGTGGAGAGAGGACTTAGCCAAAATGACAAACACACGCGCGCGCCCGGCCCCGGTTCGGCTTAAATTTTTTATTTTATTTTTGCCCAGACAAACTCTTCCCCTACTGAACTGAAAAGGCTTTTCAGATTCAGTAACTGGTGCACATTACTCTGTAACAGTAGAGTAATGGCTCACCAGTTATGAATCTGAAGAGTCCCCATTACTCTGCGAGTAATGGCAGCTGCTGAACAGTCCCCAGTCCAAGTTTCCTCTATAAAACCAGACAGAAGCTTACTTACAGATACAGACTTTTTTACATTTCTTTCTTCTTCTTCTCCTTTGTGTCAGTGTTAACTGAGAGTACATCACAGGCAACAGTTCGCTGAATCTCTGAAGCAAGGGCTGCGTTCTTCCGAGAAGGTACAGTTGTATCCTGGGAAGCAATTTGCCGGTAACCGTCACACTACGGGGCAAATTCTGCTTTAAGGACAGAGATTTCAAATCTCGACTATGTGCAGTTTTTCTACTTACTGTTTTTCTTCAATTGATTTTGATTCCTTCACAAATTCCGTTGGGATTTTTCATTATTTCATATTCAGGTTCTAACAATCTTAAAGCAGAATTTTTTCCTCACAGATTCTAACAATTTTGTGAAGTCTGTTTACAGGTTCTGTTCGGAAAAAAATAAACTAATAGTTTCTGTTTCAACCAATTTCAGAGAACAAAATCAGAACATGGAGAACACACAAACTGAAGTTGCTACTGGGCTTCTCAGTTCCCAAACTCCGGTGACCCAAAATGTGACTGCACAATCGGTTGCGGCACATTCGGTCGTTCTGCCCACGCACATAACCGTGGGAGAAAAACCGGAAAAGTTCAATGGAACTGGGTTCAAAAAGTGGCAGGGGAAGATGCAGTTCTACCTGACCACATTGAAGCTGGACAGATTCCTCAATGAATCTGCCCCGATGCTGGCGCCAATGGAAGCACACTTCGTTGCTGTAGTTGATGCGTGGACTCAGGGCGACTACCTCTGCAGGAACTACATCCTGAATGGCTTGGTAGACTCCCTGTACAACGTCTACTGTGTCTTCAAGACGTCCAAACTCCTGTGGGGGTCCCTGGAAAAGAAGTACAAAACAGAAGACGCCGGGTCCAAGAAATTTGTTGTCGGCAAATTTCTGGACTACAAGATGATTGACTCCAAAACTGTGGTGAGTCAGGTCCAAGAACTGCAGGTTATAATGCACGACATTGCTGCAGAGAATATGACGTTGTGCGAACCATTCTAGGTTGCAGCGTTCATTGAAAAACTTCCACCTGGGTGGAAAGACTTCAAGAACTACCTCAAACACAAACGAAAGGAGATGTCTCTTGAAGATCTAATTGTCAGGTTGCGGATCGAAGAAGAGAATCGCAAGACTGACAGGTCCTATGGAAATCAGTCCATAGAAAAGGCCAATGTGGTGGAGCACGAACAGAAGGGCAAGAAGAGGAAGTTTCTGCCACAGTCCTCAAACAAAAAACCTCTTGCAAAGAGGTTTGCTGGGAAATGCCACAAGTGTGGTAAGCTGGGGCACAAAATTTCTGAGTGCCGCAGTAAGGACAGTAATCATTCAAAAACAGGACATGTAAAAGGGAATGAAAAACCCCACGCACATATAGCTGAGAACTTGTCCACTGGTCTCTCTGACCTGGACCTCTGTGCTGTAGTATCAGAGGTCAATCTTGTAGGGAGCAATCCTCGTGAATGGTGGTACGATACTGGGACCACCAAGCATATCTGCTCGGACAAGGAAATGTTCACCTCCTACCAGAAGTGCAACAAAGATGAACAGCTGTTCATGGGAAACTCTTCCACCTCCAAAATTGAAGAAACGGGGAAGATAGTGCTGAAAATGACTTCAGGCAAAGAGCTAACACTCACAAATGTGCTGCATGTCCCAGACATTAGAAAGAACTTGATATCAGGTTCTTTGCTAAGCAAGAATGGGTTCAAAGTTGTACTTGTTTCTGATAATTTTGTACTGTCCAAGAATGGGGTGTACTTGGGGAAAGGATATGTAAAGGATGAACTGTTCAAGTTTAATGTAATGGCAGTCATCCCTAAAACTATTGTTCATGCTGTTCCCAAAGTTAATGAAATAACTCCTATTGCCTATGTTGTTAAGTCTTCCTCTGTTTGGCATGAAAGACTAGGCCATATTAATGTAAATTCTATGCGTAGATTAGTTAACATGAATTTGCTAGCAAAGTTTAAGGTAGATAACTCAGAAAAATGTGAAGTTTGTACGGAGGCCAAACTCACTAAAACTCCATCACGTTCTCTAGAAAGAAACACAGAAACTCTAGGTTTTATTCACACAGATCTGTGTGACTTAAAATATGTGCAGACCAGAGGTGGCAAAAAGTACTTTGTGACTTTCATAGACGATTGCACAAAATTCTGTTATGTATATTTGTTACATAGCAAAAATGAGGCTTTGGATAAATTCAAAGAATATAAACTTGAGGTTGAGAATCAACTTGGCAAAACGATTAAAATCGTTAGAAGTGATAGAGGAGGAGAATATGATGCACCATTTAACATGTTCTGCTCGGAACATGGAATAGTTCATCAGACAATTGCTCCCTACTCACCCGAATCAAACGATACTGCCGAGAGCAAAAACCGAACTCTAAAGGAGATGATGAATGCCTTGTTGTTGAATTCTGGCTTACCCCAAAACATGTGGGGGGAAGCGTTGCTGACTGCCAACTACATTCTCAACAAAATACCTCACAAGAAAACCGGCAAGACACCATATGAATTGTGGAAAGGTAACTTACCTTCATATAAATACCTCAAAGTGTGGGGGTGTCTAGCAAAAGTGGCAGTACCTAACCCGAAACAGGTCACCATCGGACCTAAGACGATTGATTGCATATTCATAGGCTATGCACACAACAGTAGTGCATATCGGTTCTTGGTATACAAATCGGACATACCGGATATACATGTAAATACAATAATGGAATCAAGAAATGCTTCATTCTTTGAACACGTGTTTCCGTGCAAGGATACTACGTACCCCAAACGTACACGTGAACAAGGAAATGCAAGCACTTCAGTTGATGAACCAGAACATGATACTGATGAGCCTAGACGAAGTAAACGAGCTAGAACATCAAAATCATTTGGTCCTGACTTTGTGACGGCCTTTCTGTTAGAGAATGAGCCCAGAACTTTCAAGGAAGCTATGTCTATGCCTGATGCTCCTATGTGGAAGGAAGCAATCAAAAGTGAAATAGACTCCATTATGCAAAATTATACATGGGAGTTAGTCGATTTGCCTTCTGGATGTAAAGCTCTAGGATGCAAATGGATTTTCAAACAAAAATTGAAACCAGATGGTTCAATAGAGAAGCATAAGACTAGACTTGTGGTACAAGGATTTAGGCAAAAAGAAGGCCTAGATTTCTTCGATATATATTCCCCAGTTACAAGAATAACATCCATAAGAATGTTGATAGCTATTGCAGCTCTACGTAACCTGGAAATACATCAAATGGATGTTAAAACTGCATTTCTAAATGGGGACTTAGAAGAAGAAATATACATGAAACAACCTGAGGGTTACGTAGTTCCTGGACAGGAAAATAAGGTGTGCAGACTTGTGAAATCACTGTACGGCCTGAAACAAGCTCCAAAGCAGTGGCATGCAAAATTTGACAATGTTATGATGTCAAATGGTTTCAAAATAAATGAATGTGATAAATGTATCTACATCAAAGTTACTCCAAACGGATACATTCTGGTCTGTCTATACGTAGACGACATGCTCATTATTGGAAGCAATAATGACATTATCAAACAAACTAAGAGCATGCTTAGTGGCAAGTTTGACATGAAAGACTTGGGAGTTGCAGATGTCATACTAGGAATCAAAGTCTCCAGGACATCTGAGGGGATTACTTTGTCTCAAGCTCATTATGCTGAGAAAGTACTTGAAAGATTCAAGAATTATTCCAATGGGACAGCAAAAAGTCCCGTCGATCCAAGTCTTCACCTGTTCAAAAATACAGGCGAAAGCATATCACAACTGGAATATGCACGTGTAATTGGTAGTCTGATGTATCTAACAAATTGTACAAGACCGGACTTAGCACATTCGGTAAACGTACTGAGCCGATACACGAGTAATCCAGGACGAAGTCACTGGAAAGGAATAACTAGAGTATTGAACTACTTGCGACATACTCAGAGTTATGCGCTGCATTACACCAGATATCCAGCAGTACTGGAAGGCTACAGTGATGCCAACTGGATATCGGACTCAAAGAACTCAAAATCCACAAGTGGATATGTTTTCACACTTGGTGGTGCAGCTGTGTCATGGAAATCCTCTAAACAAACGCTATTGGCCAGATCCACCATGGAATCTGAGTTTATTGCTTTAGACAAAGTGGCAGAGAAAGCAGAATGGCTTCGAAACTTCTTAGAGGATATTCCAATGTGGGAAAAACCAGTGCCTGCCTTATGTGTACACTGTGACAGCCAATCGACTATAGCACGGGTACTGAGTTGCATGTATAATGGTAAGTCTCGTCATATCAGAAGGCGACACAAAACCATTAGACAACTGCTCTCAAATGGAGTAATCTCTATAGAATATATAAAATCGGCCGACAACCTAGCGGATCCATTTACTAAAGGTCTGTCGCGAGAGCAGGTTGTGAGATCATCAAGAGGAATGGGCTTAAAGCCTATGACGAAAGAGGATACTTGATGGAAACCCTACCTAGGAATTGGAGATCCCAAGATCTAGGTTCAAAGGGACAACTAAATCTTGTTGAATCAACGAAAGCACTGAGAGATTAACATCTCATACCCATTCTTAGGATGATAAAACAAGTGCTGCCTGCAAATAGTTAGAATAAGCTTGGCTTTTAATGATTCTCATAGCTTTGAAATAAAAGTGGGGTATAGCAGGATACTCTTTATGGGCAATCACCTTGTGAGTGTGAAATGGGGCCGTTTCTAGGAGAATGAAGAGAGACTACATTCTCCAAGTTCACTCACGATTAACCAGGAATGTTCAAGGCCAAAATGAACACAACAAGAGAACTTAGTTCTGTGAGGAGATGAAACTGTGTGATAGTTATTGTCTAGGTTCACATGAACGCCCGGGTAGTTCAAGACATCATGATCACTACCTGGTCAAGTGAATCCAATAGCTAATTACTAAGGGTGGTTCAAAGTTGAAAAATTACTACCATTCCTGATGCAGTGATTTTCCGATTGTACTCTCAGAGTCTTTCTGTCATGTTTTTTGTTTTTCTGTCATGTCTGGATTACATGGTCTGGTAATTTCCATTCATGTGGGGGATTGTTGGAATTAATTTTTGCAGTTTTCCGGGCCGGATTCCGGCGAGCACCGGCCACCGACGGCACCGGAAAGTGAGTGGATTGCGATCCTCTCGACGAGTACTATTCCGTAGTATACTCACTTGCCAAAAACAAATTCCGTATGAATGAGAAATGTTGATCCAAAGTTGGGTACTTGAAATGTACTAACTTGGCAACTTGGAGAAAATAGATTGTCCCATATCGGAAATTGGAAATGATTTTGTCTAGTATATATACTAGAAAACTGGACTAAAGGGCGTGGCCCGGGGGTTACCACTAACGTGTAGTGGAGAGAGGACTTAGACTTAGCCAAAATGACAAACACACACGCGCGCGCGCCTGGCCCGGCCCCGGCCCCGACCCCGGCTTCGGCTCGGCTCGGCTCGGCTCGGCTTGGTTTGGCTTGGTTTGGCTTAAATTTTTTATTTTATTTTTGCCCAAACAAACTCTTCCCCTACTGAACTGAAAAGGCTTTTCAGATTCAGTAACTGGTGCACATTACTCTGTAACAGCAGAGTAATGGCTCACCAGTTATGAATCTGAAGAGTCCCCATTACTCTGCTGTTACAGAGTAATGGCAGCTGCTGAACAGTCCCCAGTCCAAGTTTCCTCTATAAAACCAGACAGAAGCTTACTTACAGATACAGACTTTTTTACATTTCTTTCTTCTTCTTCTCCTCTGTGTCAGTGTTAACTGAGAGTACATCACAGGCAACGGTTCGCTGAATCTCTGAAGCAAGGGTGCTGCGTTCTTCAGAGAAGGTACAGTTGTATCCTGTGAAGCAATTTGCCGGTAACCGTCACACTACGGGGTAAATTCTGCTTTAAGGACAGAGATTTCAAATCTCGACTCTATGCAGTTTTTCTACTTACTGTTTTTTTTCAATTGATTTTGATTCCTTCACAAATTCTGTTGGGATTTTTCATTATTTCATATTCAGGTTCTAACACTTACGAAACAGAGGTTTCTTTTTAGAATCTGTAGCAATTGTAGCAAAATCCCAAAAAAGAACAAAAAAACAATCAGACACTAAAGGTAAACTTTAAATTTCAAATCTACTTCGGCCTTTTCTGTAAGTTACACATCTAATCATAATTTTGGGTCCTCATCTACTTTTGATGGAAATAAGAAGGTTTGTGGCATAAACACTCACATTTAAATGAAAAACTACAACATGTCCAATTTTCCACAAAATATGCTGCATACGGCTGAATTAACCGAGTGGTTGATTTGCTCTCTTTCTCGCTAGAATCTCAGAAGACATGGAGATATAGTTCAAAGAACAGTGGGTGGCTACTACATTGTACAGGGCAGGGTAGATGACACCATAAATCTTGGAGGCATCAAGGTAATTCCTTTCATAAGAAGTTCTATCTGATATATTCCTGAAATCCCATTACATGTAATTCACAAACTCATATATATTCAGACAAGCTCAGTTGAGATTGAACGTGTATGCAATAGAGCCGATCAAAGAACATCAGAAACAGCCGCCGTTGCCATTAGACCCATCTCTCAAGGCCCTGAACAATTGGTTGTGTCGGTGGTACTTGAAACCGTATTTTCAGATTGTGAACCCAATTTCCTTAAAACTAAGTTTCAGAGAGCCATTCAGAAAAACCTCAACCCTTTGTTCAAGGTACCATACATAAAAAGCCTGAACCCTTTATTCAGACAAATACATTAAAACTTTTAATTATTTATGTTGTTCTTTTAACCTTCTTATCATACATAATAGGTGAGCTTTGTCAAAGTTTAATTAAAACAAAGCTACTGCAAGTGACACAAGAACTTTCGTCTAACAGCAAGCTATGATTTTGTTAAGAATATTTTAAAAGGACGTAAGACTCTAAAGACTTGGCTAGTCTGTTGTGATAGTGCTAATGTGCTATAGAAGGCTGTTGGGCATTGTGGTTGTATTTTAGAAGCGTGTATAAATTATGTTGAAACTAAAAGAACCCAAATATGCAGATGTGGATTCCCATATTGTAAGGAAACTAACGAAAATTTGAGAATAACCGATGTGTTTCAGTTAGGTTTGTAGTCAATTGAGTTTACGAGGAGTAAGAAGATGAAGGTATAATAGTAGAGGAATGATATTTTAGTCATTTTCCACCAAGTCTATCAAAGAAAATTGATTATTCCCTGATATTTTAAGGTATTTTAAGTAGTTTTAACTAGAAGGATAACTAAGAAATGAAACTCACAATGTTAGAGTCAAATGTGAAAATACACATATGTGAGGAGCATATGCAATATCACGTATTTGTTAGGAGCATACGTGTTAAAAATCCAATATAAAATTTGTAGCCGACAGTGTTGTTATGGAAATGTACACATATATAAAATAGTATCATGCTTCTAGCACTACCATATTTATTTAGGCAAGCGACCTAGTTTCTAGCACCACAAATGTTATACATAACTCAAATTTTACCTCAAACATATCCCAACCACTAAAAGACAAACCCCCAACCACTAAAAGACAAACAAAAAATGATTAAAATATTACCCAACCCTTGTTTTTTAGTGGTTGAGGTATGTTTGAGGTAAAATTTGAGTTATGTGTAGTCCTCCTCTTCTAGCACTATCATATTTGTTTAGGCAAGTGACCTAGTGTGTGTGTCTGAGAAAGAGAGAGAGAGGTAGGTGATTGGCTAAAATGTCTGGGAAAAGAGTTAACAAAACTTGTTTGTACGCGTCATGTTGCTTCATGTATATTTTATTTTCTGTCTGTAGTTTGAACTTTGGCCCCGTACTCTAGGTTTGTTTTGTTAAACTCTTATTAATGAAACAGGGTGGACAAATTCCACCTTTTCCTTCCAAAAAAAAAGAGTTAACAAAACTTGAGTTTTAGAGAGTTTTTTTTTATTATAAAAGATGACTCTCGTCATCGTTTCATTAATAAGAAATAACGAAACAAAGTATTACAACAGAAATAAAAACACGTGAACAATAGGCTACACGATACATCAAAAGTACTCAGACCTACCCGAGTACAAAAGTAAACAACAACAACTGAAATAAAAACACGTGAGCAACCAGCTACACGAAACATCAAAAGTACTCGGACCAACCCGAGTTCAAAAGTAAACAACAACAGTCTAAACCACTGCAGTCAGCTCCACCTAGAACGATCTTTCTACCCTCCTCCCTATGCTTACGTCCTTGACTATTCACCTTCGTTGATCCTCCTCCTCTTTGTAGCCTCCTGCGTCCCTGCCTAATCATGAATCAACACAAAGATTTTACGCATGGTATTATGAAAAGAGAATGAAATGATTCGAAATATGAAATCATCTCTTTCTAGCCAAAGGTTCCACATAGATGCTGCTACTGCTATATCCCATGTCTTTTTATCCCCTGACCTAATGTGACAGTCTCTAATGGTCCCCCAAATGTCTGAAATTGAGTTAGGAACCCGATCTACCCCAAAACCCCTACATACAACTTCCCAGGTTAAACGAGCTTTGTGACATTGAAATAGTAGATGAGTCACATCCTCCTCTGGATGCAGGCATATACCACACCTAACGTCGATTTGCATATTCCTTTTCCTTAGGTTGACTTTCGACAGAATCGCGTCTTTGTGTGCTAACCAACAGAAGACTTTGACTTTGAACGGAACATAAGCTCCCCAAATCACCGATTGATCTTTACATCTCGTTCCACCGTCGTTGATCCAGTTATACATTGTCGCTACTGAGAAAACATTTGACGCGTCTCCATCCCACAATCTCTCGTCCTCTAAGTTATTAAGTTGTCCCCCTTCGTCACCAATTAGTTTATTGAGCTCTTCAAATTGTGTCAAACTCCGTTGCTCGATGTTGTGAGAAACTAAGAAATTAAGTTTCCCATTCTTCCGCACGTCTGCCACAGATAGATCTAAGTTTAACGTTACTTCCGCAGCCTGAGGGAATCGGTTTTGAAGGGTAGTATCACCACACCATTTATCTTTCCAGAATCTAGTATTTTTACCGTTTCCCACTCTACATTTGGTATTAGTGTGGAAAATCTCACCAAGCTTAGCTATCCCTTTCCACAGAAAGGACACCTTGGCTAAAGGGCTTCTGCCTCCAAATCGGTATTTTTTTCTCTTGCGGAACAGATCGAAGGAATAACTCCACCAACCCTTTTTCTTAGTTGTAATCTTCCACCACCACTTGCTAAGTAACGCTTGATTCATGTCATGTAAGTTCATGATTCCCAGGCCCCCATATTCCCTACTCTTACAAACTCTACCCCATTTAACAAGGGGGAATCTTTTGTTGCTCTCGTCCGTTCCTTTCCAAAGGAATCTTCTTCTAATTTTATCAATCCTGTGGATGACCCATTTCGGTAATTCATAAATCGACATGAGGTACAACGGAATCGCTGAAAGGACTGAATTTAACAGAATGATTCTTCCACCAAGGGAAAGGAACCGGCTCTGCCATCCTGATAGTTTTCTTTCGATCTTGCCTATGACGGGATTCCAATCCACCTTTAGTAGTGCTCCAGGTCTTATTGGCGTACCAAGATATTTAATTGGATATTCGCTCAACTTACAACGTAAGATCTCCGAAATCTCGTTAGCAGGCAATGATAGTTGATCGGAAATAGGAATTATGCTAGTCTTATTAAAGTTAACCTTCAGCCCCAACCATCCTTGAAAGCACCCCAGAATCGCCTTAATGGCAACCACTTCTTGTAGAATATCTCTTCCGAAAAGAAGGGTGTCATCGGCGTATTGTAGAATCGACATCGGCTGAGCTATACCTTTAATCTCAATTCCTGTGATAGTATTATTTTCCTGCGCCCTTCTAATCATTTCTGCTAACCTGTCCGCCCTTCTAATCATTTCGTGATTATTTTGAACTAACCGTTTATCAGAATGATGGGCTGTAGGTCTTCAATGGAAGCAATCTCACTTTTCTTTGGTACCAATATGATTGTAGCGTAATTCGGTCTATCCAGATTTTCAGATCCTTCATACAGTTCGTGGAAGATGTTCATTAGATCTTATTTGATGACATCCCAGTAGATTTTGTAGAAGAAGATTGGCAGCCCGTCTGGCCCCGGGGCCTTGTTCTGTCCAAGCTTCTTAATTGCATCGAACACCTCTGTATCTGTGAATCTTTCTTCGATGCCTGAGCTCCCCTCTATCCTGGAAGAACTCCACATATCAGGAGCTAGCGCACATCTTTCTGCTGAATTTGACCCAAGTATATCATGGAAATGACAGTCGAGATGCTCTTTGATACGCATGTCATTTTCAGTCCAAATCCCATTAACTGATAATCCCGTGATGTGATTTTGTGTTTTTCTTCCATTAGCCATCTTGTGGAAAAATTTTGTATTGGCGTCCTCTTCGCGGAGCCATTGAATCCTTGATCTTTGTTGCCAGTACAGCTTCTCCATCTTCCCGATTTGTTGTATCTCCAGTCTTTTACTCGCAAGCTCATTCTTCTCATCCTCCAGCAGCTCTCTCTCCTCTTGCCAGGTTTCTAGTACGGAGATTCTACTACCTGCTTCAAGCAAACTTTGGGTAATGGCGATCATTTTTTGTCCTGCCCACCCTTTTAGCCTCCTTCGAAGACGACTAGTCTTTTCGACCCAAATTCCGACGGCTGAGGAGTGCGAAGTGCCGGCTTTCCAAGAGTCTGCGATGACTTGCCTGGTATCCTCGCAGATGGTCCAAGCTTTCTCGAATTTAAAGCTAAAGTGCTTCTTCCTTTCATGTAGTTTGCAATCGACGACTAGCGGGAGGTGATCTGATGTGTATCGCATTGCGGTTTTAACCTTCGCTAAAGGAAGAACGTCTTCCCATTCGTATGACAAGTACTCTATCTAGCTTGGCCAGAGTGGGATTTCGCTGCATATTCGACCAAGTGAATTTTCTGTCAGTCATCTCTAGCTCCAATAACTCTAAGTCATCTATAATCTCGTTGAAGGAGTTTTGTTCTGTTCGATGGTGACCCCCGCCCTTATGGTCGTTCCGGAATCTAGTGATGTTAAAATCTCCCCCAATCATCCAAGCCCCGCTCCATCTATTCCTGATGAGTCTAAGTTCCGCCCACAGATCCTTTCGACGTCTACTGTTGTACGGCCCGTAAACAGAAGAAATTTCTTGAATCCAACCGTCGCTTCTACGTCTAATTCTAATGGAAACTGTGAACTCGCCTATGTGATCGTCGATTATCTCGTAGAGTAGAGAATTGACCCCTACTACTATACCACCTAAGAACCCCCTAGCAGCTTTAAATCTCCATTTGAAGTCAACCATACCTCTCAACGCATTAAATTCCTCCTCAGTAGGGGTCTCAATTCTAGTTTGTTGGATACCAATGATGTCAGGACGTATTTTGCTTAGGGTAACACCTATAGCTCTTTTTTTTAACCTTTGCCGCATCCCTCTTACGTTCCAAAAAGTGTAAATCATTAAAACACTAATAAACTCCTAACGTCTATCCCCTCTTCCTATGACCCCGGGATTAGATAACAGCTAGACTTGAGTCATCTCTAATGATTGCTACGTTTTCTAGTTGTTCAGCTCTAGAGGAACCCATGGCTAGACCGTACAAAGTAGCGAAATAAATGAGGGATTCATCAGTTAATGAATTAAGCACTAAAAAATTAACTATAGAGGTACCTGCTTCTGGGATTTCTGCCTCCGTAGCTTTCTTCCCCTCGTGAGACCCCCCATCTTTTACCGGCTCATTAGTATCTGTACTCACCATCTGTCTTTTTCCTTTCCTCTGATATTCTGTTATGTTCTTGGTTGAGGAGCTACCAACACTGCATCTGGCGCCTTTATCATCGTAGTCTGTATCTGTTACTGAGATGAAATTATCCTCCCGGATACCGTCTAACGCTCCGATAAGCTCGCCTACTGACTCATGATCCGATGAAATGATGGCCTTGTGTCCAATTTGTAGTTGTTCTAGGGTCGAGGATGGCATTTGCTTGCAAATCACCGTAAGCACTCCTACATGAGAAATATCATCCTTTTATAAAGCAAGCGCCTGGCCCATGGGCTTAGGCCCAAGTGCCGCTCTGGATTGAATCAAAGCATCGATTGCTACTTTTACAGAGCCTTCGATGTCTTCTCGCGTGAAACATGGTCACGTCGCGTCACTCAACCCCAGGACATTGACTGAACTCGGACCCACCACAGTCCCGGTTTTAAGGATACCACCTCTTCTCACATCAGTCGAGCATCCCGTCCCTTCGCACAGCAACTTACCATCGCCGCTTGCCTTCCCATCACCTACTGATGCTGTTTATTTCTGAGAAACGTGTGGAAGCACCAGGTGTGAGTTCGAACTCAATTTGTATTGAAGGAGATTGCCGCTCGTCTGCCGACCTTCAGTTGACCTTCTGGGGCCTCCGATGAGCTCGGAAAGATGTTGAAGGTTGGGCTCGGATCGGAAGGGTCGGATCCGAGGTCTTGTGTACCTGCAGATGGTCCTGAAACACCGGGGTTTGTCCCGGTGGCGGACCCTCCGACGCTCTAGTCAGTCTCTGTGAGAGAGTAGTAATAACTAGGTATATTTATGTGGCAAAAGATTGATTACCTCCAAAAGGTGGGTGAGGGTCTAGTATTTATAGAGAATCCCAACCGGGTTTGGTTCCACTTGGGGGCCGGGTTTGGATCCGAAAGCCCATGGGCCTGACGTGGCAGAAGGCCCAGGGGGTTTAGGGCGGACGTGGCGATACCAGGAGTGGTATAGGGCTGACGTGGCGAGACCCTTGGCGGTATTTGGAGCTGACGTGGCCCATCGTGAGTCCTCTGTGCCTCTGGGGGAATCGGAGGGCCTAGGCTGTGCCAGGTCATCCTTCTGCCCCGCCAGAGAGGGGGGACGGCCTGAGGGACTGCTCCGGATCGGACTCCGGGGGGTACTGAGGCTCGTCAGTACGAGGAGGCCGGCACTGTGAGGGGAAACACGAGGTTCGGCGCCGACCCTGAAGTGGTCAGGAGCCAAACCAGGCTGTAATTTTTGCTTTTCTGAGTAGGAATTGTATTGGGCCCTGGTTGGGCCTCAGGTCATTTTTACACTGTCACACAAGCCCCCCACTCCTGCAGGGGGTGCGGGAGCTAGCCGTGGAGGAGTGCTCATGGTTGTAGAAATGGGATGGTAAGTCATTGAGCCTTCCTGAGAAGACTCCCCTGGTGCCAGACCCGACCTCGAGCCGGTCGAGGGATTATGGGCCAACAAGGGGGGTGGCGAGCCGTTGGCCTTCCTGAGAAGACCACCCTGGTGCCAGACCTGACCTCGAGCTTGGCGAGGGATTACGGGAAGGCAAGGGCGATGGCGGGCCGTGAAGCCTTCCTGAGAAGACTCCCCTGGTGCCGGACCCGACCTCGAGCTGATCGAGGGATTATGGGCCAACAAGGGGGGTGGCGAGCCGTTGGCCTTCCTGAGAAGACCTCCCTGGTGCCAGACCTGACCTCGAGCTTGGCGAGGGATTACGGGAAGGCAAGGGCGATGGCGGGCCGTGAAGCCTTCCTGAGAAGACTCCCCTGGTGCCGGACCCGACCTCGAGCTGATCGAGGGATTATGGGCCAACAAGGGGGGGTGGCGAGCCGTTGGCCTTCCTGAGAAGACCTCCCTGGTGCCAGACCTGACCTCGAGCTTGGCGAGGGATTACGGGAAGGCAAGGGCGATGGCGGGCCGTGAAGCCTTCCTGAGAAGACTCCCCTGGTGCCGGACCCGGCCTCGAGCTGATCGAGGGATTATGGGCCAACAAGGGGGGTGGCGAGCCATTGGCCTTCCTGAGAAGACCTCCCTGGTGCCAGACCTGACCTCGAGCTTGGCGAGGGATTACTGGAAGGCAAGGGCGATGGCGAGCTGTGAAGCCTCCCTGAGAAGACTACCCTGGTGCTAGACCTCACCTCGAGCTGGTCGAGGGATTACGGGCCAACAAGGGGGGTGGCGAGCCGTTGGCCTTCCTGAGAAGGCTACCCTGGTGCCAGACCTGACCTCGAGCTTGGCGAGGGATTACTGGAAGGCAAGGGCGATGGCGAGCCGTGAAGCCTTCCTGAGAAGACTGCCCTGGTGCTAGACCAGGCCTCGAGCTGGTCGAGGGATTTCGGGCTAACAAGGGGGATGGCGATCGGTTGGCGCCCCAGAGTGATTGAGGGGGGATATCCCACCATCTCCGTGGAGCATTGAAGGCTCTTCGAGAATGGTGTGATGGTCCAATTTCCTAGGGGCATTTAATGGCGCCGCTTCATAAATGTAGATGGTGCATGGTTTTCCGTTGATTGACCTTCCCTGCGCCCCAACGGTTAGTCCCTGGGGGAGGTTATAAATACCTCTCCCCTCCATTGTAGGTATGATCAAAACAGGGGTGGCCCATTGGCCCTCAGAGGTGTCTGCTTCGGCGGACGCCTGTCTTTTGCTAATATTTTTCGACCCTAGCAGCGTCGGAATGGTGGTTACTCTGCCGCCCGGATCTTCTCTTGGATCTGATGGACCTTGATATGGTAGCCAGGTCCATGGGAGATCAGGGCGAGAGGGGTGACGGCCGAGATCCGTGCTGTTGGAAGAGGAGCTTCGGATTGGTGGTGGTTCTGCCGTCTGGATCCCTTTTCGGGTCAGACTATCCTGTCATGGAGGTTTGGCCCGGGAGAGATCCAGACGAAAAGATGCACCAACCGTATACCGGTCTTGGGGCTGAAGGGCCTCGGATGGGGGAACCCCCTCCCGTCGGGGGTTGGTCAGTCCGTCTTGATGGGGCTGCAGGCGATGGCGGTTTCTGTCCCACCCTCGAACAGTTCGGGGTTTCGGCTGCCGAGGCTGTAAGTCCCGGGCTGCTCGAGGGTGAGAGGGGAACTGGTCGAACGCTGGAGCCCAGGGCGTCTGTCATATGATGGCGCCTTAAACCTTAAGTAAAAAATGTCTTCTCCGTCGTGTATCCCACCCTAACCGACCCCAGAGTTAGGCCGTCAGTCTGGCGTTTGATGACGTCCTCCGCACAGGTTTCGAGGACGCGGCGCAATTTTCCAGGTGGCAGTTGTGCGTCAATCAGTGAACAGTAATCGCGGAAGTCGAGGAGCCGTTCTTCCCGTATATAAGTATTCCCCCCTTTTTCCCTTTCGCCCACTTCAATCTTGCTGCTTTTTTCTTCCAAAAAATCTCCCAACCCTTCAGTGATTGCTCTTGCTGTTTGCCGTACTCGGCTCGCCCTCCCGAAGCGGTCCCAGGTTAGTTTGGTAAGTTTGTTTTATCTTTAGGCACAGATGGATAGGGCTCAGTCTGGTTCGTCGGCGTCGTCGTCCAGGGTGGAAGTGAAGCCTGACTCTCCGTCGACGTCGTGGGAAGAGCCCGTGCTCGAGGAGGGGTCGGTGCCCGTTGGGGGCCCTACTGGCTCGGTTTCTTTGGAGGACTCAGTAGGTGAGGGGGGAGCGGTACATAAGACGAGGCCGTCGCGTTCCCGTCGTCCCTTTGTGGTGGAGAGTAGCGGGTCGGAGGGAGCCCACGATGGTTCGGACGGCATTCGCGTGCTGGAGCTGTCTTCTGATGAGGAGAGGGGCGAGGGTAGCATAGTGAGGAGATCCACCGCTCAGGGTCGAGGACCGCCGGAGCGAGTTAAGAAGGAGATGAGGGCCCCAGGAAAACCGGGGTCGAGGACCGGTGGTTCGAGCAAGGCGCCTGTTTTCCGTAATCTGATGACGGGTTCGCCCGTTCAGCCGAAGCATTTCCGTCAGTATCCCGACGACCTTTCTGACCAGGAGCTCTTCGGAGTGCAACCCTCTTCGCCGAGCCGGAGGAGGGTGATGATGGACGCGATCTCGACCGTTTTGGAGGACGGGGATTTGGAGGTTCTGCGGTTGGCATATCATATAGGGCCTGGTTACGAACTGCTGATGCCGAGCCCTACTCTGCGTCCCACCGATCCTTTATCAGCTTGGTACTGTGTCTTCCCAGTGGATGCTTTTATCTCTGGCCTGAGGTTGCCAATCCACCCGTTCATTAGGGACGTGTTGAACTGGGCCTCCTTGGCGCCCATGCAGTACGGGCCGAACTCTTGGAAGCAGATTATCTGCTTCATGTTGATGTGCGAGGAACAGCAAGTACCCCTGCGGCTGAATGTGTTCCGTGCGATGTTGATGGTCAATCCGTCGGCCGAGGGTGTATACTATATCTCTCCCCGGAGTGGGGGGAAGGTCGTTCGCCACCACCCGGATTCCATCAAGGGATGGAAGGAGAAGTATTTGGTGATCCGGAGTGAAGAGCCATGGGACATTCCCACTCGATGGAACCACACCAAGCCGAACTACCTACCGCCGAGGCAGGGGGATCTTCCGGCAGGTGAATGGGGGTTTGTCGAGCGCCTCCGCCAGTCACCTAGTATTGATTGGACGGAGGTGACGGAGACCACTCTGGCGAGTGCTGGACTGAGCCCAGCTGTTATGTGTATGTAGTTGTTCCTTTCCTCTGGGTCCTTTCTTGCTTTCTTGCTCATTGCCCTTAATGGTTTTTTCTGCAGATATGGATGAGGCCTCGATCCAAGCAAGGCGGCTCGCCATGAAGAAGGAAAATGCCGAGAAGAAGAAGGCGGAGGCGGCGAAGAGGCCGAGGGAGCTGCCCCTCGTTATCTCGGAAGTTCAATCCGAGCCGAGGACCAAGAGGGGTCGCTCCGAGACGAGCAAGGGTGCGGCTTCTTCGAAGGGTCAGGGCCCAGCGGGGGCCCCTGTTCTCGACAAGGGGAAAGGTCCCTGGGTCGAGGCCGAGGAGGAGGATCCGGTGGTGGAGCTGTTGCGGCAGCGGTGGGCTCCTGACTGGTCGGTTCTGATGGGGGACCGTCTGACAGAGGAGGCCCAAGCCGTTGAAGTGGTGGAAAAACTGGCGACCCCTCGCGATCGCAAGGTGATGGAGGGTGAGCCCGTAGAGGTGGCGTTCGCCCGCCTGGCGCAGGCCACTGTGCAGGTAAGTCTGTCGACTCTGTCCCTCCTTGTTGATTTTCGTGCCGAGGCCTGATCTTTGTCTGCCGTTGGTTGTAGGCTTGCATACAGGGGGCCAACATTAAGAACCTGTACGAGGCGTCCCTGGCTCAAGAGCGAGCTCGAGCGGAAAAGAGCGAGCTGGAGATGAAGGAGATGCGAATCGAACTCGAGGGTTCGCATAAGAGAGAGCAGCAGCTGGAGCTCCAGCTCAAGGCGAAGGATGTGGAGTGGGAGAAGAAGATGGCCTCCCTGAAGACGAAGTTCACTAAGGAGGCGAAGGAGGTGCTGCATACGGGCCAGCAGATGGTGATCGCGGCCCAGGACAAAAGCTATGAGAGGGCCCTCAGCCACGTGAGGCACTTCTTCCCGGCCCTCGATTTGTCCAAGTTTGAATATGACATGGAGATCGAGGGGACGTCGAAGACTCCTGGCGAAGAAGGGCCCGCCGTCGACCCATCGGCCGACGCTCCCGTGGATCCGTCCGTCGGCGCGGAGGTGGGTCAATGAGTTGTGTAATTTTTGTTTCTCTTTTCCTCTCCCTCGATTGTGTTTGCCTCCCGCGGACTGGCCACCGCATTTTTTGTAAGAAACACCTGGATTTATAGTGGCAAGAAAAGTTTTTTGACCGGCCGGTTGTTTTTGAGCTCGGACATTTCTGAATCTTCTTGAGAATGTGTGTTGAGTTGGTTGGTTATCTTGTAGGTCGCGGCTCTCCTTCCTGAGGGGGACTCCCGTAGTTTCTATGTGGCGTGGCTCCGGAGTAAGGTTAAGGTCCTGGAGGTCGCACTGGCTCGTCATCGAAGGGGGGCTCGGGACACTGATGAGGCTTGTAACTTTTATCGGAATAAGTCCACCGTCTTAAGCGCGGAGGCGCGCCGGTTGAGAAGAGCGATGTGGGATCGGGAGCTCGGCGGTGCGGACCTTAGACAGGCCGGGCTTAGTACTTTGGTGCCGAGGTCCTCTCCTGGGGGGTTACCTCGCGACGTCTTTGTGGAGAAGGAGATGGGGATGCCTTGTTACAAGGCGATGTTGGGTGCCTCGTTCTCTTCCTCCGTGGGTCGACAGGCGGAGGGGGTTCCCTCTGCGCTGCTGCTGTTGCAGTGGGCGCGACCGGATGACGCCCAGAGCTCTGTGGCTGGAGTGTCGAATGTGGCTGAGGCTAAGGAACACCACAACGAGGGGAGGGGCCCCTAGTTGCTTGGTCGAAATACTCTCCGTCCCTCGTTGGGCCCGAGGGGCCCTGATCTTCCTGATTTGAGATGAGTAGAGCGATCTTGTAACGGTCTTTGTTTTTCTTTCGTTTTATTTCTCCTCTTTGGAACGAAAATAAAGGGGTATGAAAGAAGAATCCTTTTCCTTCCTCGCTCCGGCCAGTAGTGTAGTACGCAATGTCGGAGGCAAGGTCTGGCTCCATCGTTCCGCAAGGGATCGAAGTGGGGCTTTAGGAAGGACTTTTGGTCCGGACTCGTATTGAGATTATCGAGACATTTGGGTTCGGACAAAAAGGGATATTTTTAGCATAAGGTAGGGAGGGCTGCTAAGGCAGCCCTTTACAAATGAGGGTTTACACAAAAGCAGATTTACACTTAGCCGGGTCATAACCTATGCTCGTTCGGCGTCGAGGGGGAACACACCTCCCCCGACGGTGGTCATGTAGCATGATCGCGCTGCTTCTTGGCTGCCTCGGACGATGCCGACTCCTTGAGGGGTGGGAAACTTGAGCTTTAGATGGTAAGCCGAAGGCACTGCTTGTAGGGAGCATAGTCCAGGCCGGCCAAGTATGGCGTTGTAGGCCGTCTTGACGTTGACCACCATGAAGTCCATGGATTCGGTCCTCTTGACAGGAGTCGATCCGGCGGTAACGTCGAGGGTAACAATCCCTTCTATTACGACAGGGACGCCTGAGAACCCGTGCAGGGTGTACCCGGCTGGCTTGAGTTTGCCTCGGGGTAACCTGAGATTTTCGAAGGCTTCGAGGAAGAGAATATTCACCGAGCTACCGTTGTCGACGAGGATCCTGCGGACTTCACAATTAGCCATGTGAAGGTTAATGACGAGGGCATCGCAGTGGGGCAGGCGAACTCCTTCAAGGTCTTCCCCTGAGAAGGAGACCGGCCTTGATTGCAGTTTGGGCGAGGGGTTGTCTCTGACAGCGTTCACCTCTCGGATGAAGGCTTTTCTGGAAGTTTTTGATTCACCTCCCATCGGCCCTCCGTGGACGCAGTGCAAGATAAAAGGGATATCTGTGGCTCCCTCGGAATCGGGGTCCCGACTCTGGGTCTGGTTTGGAGGAGGGTTCGGAGTCGATTGCCTCCGGTTCCTAGCGTCTCGCCGATCCCGTGGGCCTTCTCGGGTAAATTCTCGGAGGTACCCTCTGGAAATGAGTTCTTCAATTTTGTCTTTCAGGGCTCGGCATTGGTCGGTCTCATGCCCGTGATCTCTGTGGAAGCGGCAGTAAAAGCGCTGGTCTCGATTCTTATTGTTATTAGATCGGGGGGGTAGTCGGACAATGCCCTTGTCTTCGATTTCCAAGAGGATGGCGGATATGTTATGCGTCAGGGGGGTGTACCTCTCGAAGCGGGGGACTGGCGGGACCTTCTTCATGGCCCCCGGGTCCCTTGGAGCTTTCTTTGGTGGTTCGACTTCCTCGGTCTTCCGCTTCCCTTTCCCGGTGGGATCCCTGGCATCTTCGGGATTTAGGGCCTCTTCTGCCCTAATGTATTTCTCGACCCTATTAAGGAGGTCGGGAAAGTCGACGGGGGGTCTCTTGGCCAGAGAAGCCTTCAGCTGTCCGAGGCGGACGTTGTGTCGGAATGCCGCTGAAGCGACGCCTGGGTCGAGGGAGGAGACCGACCTTGCCTCAGCGGTAAATCTCCGGACGAACACCCTGAGTGATTCCCCCTCTATCTGCTTGAGCCCAAGTAATGAGGCGCTGGTCCTTTCGGCCTTCCGGCTAGTGACAAAATGGGCAAGAAAATTGCCCTCGAGTTGGTCGAAGGAGTAAATGGAGCCGGGGGCGAGTTTCGAGAACCACTCGCGAGCAGGACCCCGAAGGGTGGCCGGGAAGGCTCGGCAGAGCAGGGGATCCGAGGCGCTGTGAATCATCATAAGGGTTTTGAAACCCTCCATGTGATCAGCAGGATCCCCTTCGCCATCGTAGGTCTCGAATTGAGGGGGTCGGAAATTCCGGGGTATTTCTGCTTGGAGGATGGGGGCGGAGAAGGGAGGACGGACAGGCCTGTACCCCTGAGGCGCTCTTTGGCCGCCGTCCCCTATGTGATCGAGGCGGTCCTCCATTTCTTGTAGGCGCCTTAGGAGTACGTCATCGTCTTCTGGTTGGATCGTTGAAGGGCGGGACGCGCTGGCTTCGGCGTCCGACCCTGTTTGGGAATGGAGGGTTTCTTCCCTGGGGGCCCGTCGGAGGGCTCCCAGCATTTCTCTTCGGAAGTCTTGGAATTCCTTATGAGTGACGGGGGCTCCTTCGGCCCGGTTTGGTCGGTCCGAGGGTTGTCTTCCGACTCGGCTGAGCGCGGGTCTGCGCGCCTCGGGCGGTGGCCTCGGGTGGTTCGGGACCGGGTTGGAAGCGGCCCTTCCCCTGCTGCGGGTAATCTTGCGGTTGAGGATTATTCCCCGGAGGTCGGGCTGGGCTGGCCAACCGACGCTCTTTTGGGACTCCCGAGAGGGAGCCTTGTGTTTCGACGTGCGTGGCCTGGCTTTATCGGCGGGCGGGGGCGAGTCCCGTTGGTTGACGGAGGAAGCAGCCCCCTTGCCTTTGGAGGCCATGAGGATTCGGCTGTCGATGGCCTTTGAGGGTCTGGGTCGGATCGGCTTCTGGAGCAGCTGTTCCCACAGACGGCGCCAACCTGATGCTGTTTATTTCTGAGAAACGTGTGGAAGCACCAGGTGTGAGTTCGAACTCAATTTGTATTGAAGGAGATTGCCGCTCGTCTGCCGACCTTCAGTTGACCTTCTGGGGCCTCCGATGAGCTCGGAAAGATGTTGAAGGTTGGGCTCGGATCGGAAGGGTCGGATCCGAGGTCTTGTGTACCTGCAGACGGTCCTGAAACACCGGGGTTTATCCCGGTGGCGGACCCTCCGACGCTCTAGTCAGTCTCTGTGAGAGAGTAGCAATAACTAGGTATATTTAAGTGGCAAAAGATTGATTACCTCCAAAAGGTGGGTGAGGGTCTAGTATTTATAGAGAATCCCAACCGGGTTTGGTTCCACTTGGGGGCCGGGTTTGGATCCGAAAGCCCATGGGCCTGACGTGGCAGAAGGCCCAGGGGGTTTAGGGCGGACGTGGCGATACCAGGAGTGGTATAGGGCTGACGTGGTGAGACCCTTGGCGGTATTTGGAGCTGACGTGGCCCATCGTGAGTCCTCTGTGCCTCTGGGGGAATCGGAGGGCCTAGGCTGTGCCAGGTCATCCTTCTGCCCCGCCAGAGAGGGGGGACGGCCTGAGGGACTGCTCCGGATCGGACTCCGGGGGGTACTGAGGCTCGTCAGTACGAGGAGGCCGGCACTGTGAGGGGAAACACGAGGTTCGGCGCCGACCCTGAAGTGGTCCGGAGCCGAACCAGGCTGTAATTTTTGCTTTTCTGAGTAGGAATTGTATTGGGCCCTGGTTGGGCCTCAGGTCATTTTTACACTGTCACACCTACATGATGCCTTTCGCCATTCGGCTCTGCCAAAACCCCTGGTTGAATAAGTGGGGCCCTCTGCCAGCTGTACCTTGAAGGGACTTTGATTGAATCGATATTAGAGGTAGGTAGAATGGATGGCTTCGATAGTGGATAGCGGGACTTTGGGAGCATTTGAATTTCGCGCTCATGAATCAACGGCTCAGCAGTATCTCCGCTGGATCAAATTAGCTGTTTAGCATCTCTCGCATCGGACAGCTCAGCTTCATCTTCTTCCTCTGGCTTACCATCTCGACCGTTCGTCTTCCCACCTATTCCAAGCGCTAGATCACAGAACGAAACTTTTTTCTGAGCTTCGACGACCACTCTGACATCGTAGAGCGAGTTTTCGAACTCAGCAATAATTTTTGAAGGGATATCGGCCTTATTAGCAACTCCCACCTTGATTCTAGCGAATTTACGAGCGGAGTGAGTTAGTGTTTGTCTGTCAATGCCGATAAGCATCCCAAATTGGCGCACAACGTTTTGAAACCCCGTCCATACCCAACAATGAAACGGTAGGTTGTAAAGTCTGATCCATACGGGGGGAAGATTCTCTGCCTTAAGAGCTCCATAATCTCGCGACCACCATTTGAACGTGACGAAGAACTCTAACCCATTAGCATCTTTACCCTCTAGACCCTTCACTCTGATAGTTTCTTTAGCCAAAGCTGCGTCGCTACAGTAAGCGTAGAACGTGTTGATCGCTATTTCTTGTATTACCCAGGTAGGCATAGGCTCGATGATCAAAGCGGCGTGGAGCAGTTCCGAAACGTCGTTGGCGGTTGGCACTCCCGACTGGGCTTTAACAAGGATTCCACCATTAAACCTTCTTTCAAAATCCGCCATTAAAGGAGTAGGGGTAATCGAAACTTGAATGACACGTCTCTCCCCCGCTATGCTTTCTTGGGTTTTACTCCCCTCCGAGACCAGTGACATACCGAACTTTGGAGCCTTCGGGTTGGAATTGGAAACAGTGATACGCTTAGGACAGACGGTGGAGATGTGGCCTGAGCTCCGACAAATGTAACAGAACCAATCGAATGTGCACTTGCTTATGGAGTGGCCAGGCCTCGCACACTTATGACAATTCAGCCGTCCATCGACTCTCAAATTTTCCGACCCACTGTGACTTTTGGTAGGCTTCGAAGTCTTCATGTTCTTTACCAGCACCCATTCTCCCTCCAATTCCTCTCTAGCATGATGGCGCTCCTGCGCTGGAGAAGGCGAACGACAATGCACTCTATGCGCATCGTCGCCTTGAGGGGAACCGCGGGTCACCTCAGCATACGACTGTCTATTTGCACTCCTCTCTTCGATGAATGGGTGCGGCTGAACCACCTTGGTCTTGCTTCTAAAAACTCTCTGTGGACTTGCAGCTTCACGATGATGGCGTGCGAGGCGTTGAGTACTTGCATCTTCACGAAGTTTTAGAGAGTTATCTTTAAAATTATAGTTTTCTCAAATTTGGATTGTTGGGAGCCAACTCGGAGTTGAGATAGTTATCTCAACTATTTCAAGCCCAAAAGTTAGATTAACTCTAGTTATTTCGACTCCACTCAAACCTCTTTTTTTTTTTAAAGTTTGCTCCCTTTCTCTCTGATCTATGAAGTTAACTAAACTTTAGTTGGCTTACCAAACATCACAAAAGAAGTGGAGTAAAAACAATTTTGTGAGTAGAGGCAGAGGTATATTAACTAAAGTTTGCAAACCTCTACGTTCACTTAAAAATAAATTCTTTGGTTAGTTAACTCAACTGCACTCCCAGATACACAGTCTTAAGCTAAACATAAAATACAATGACAATTCACAGTTTGGAAATAGGACATCATTAAATATCTTATCTCTAATCTCTAATATTATAATAGGAGGTCATAGTGTCATTTGTCATTTTCTCATTCTACCAACATGTGCAACGCACGTACATAATTAATATAAAAGAGGTTTCGGTTCAAATCCTTCCTAGTCAGGGTTTTTATTTTTATTTTTTGAAATTATTAAAACGTGCATCGCACGTGTAAATTCCTAGTTCAAATAACTGTAGTCAATAATCTACTATATTGTTTGAAATTAATAAAAGAAAGAAGAAAAAAAAAGTGCGTGGCAGGTGTATGTCCAATAATAGTATTAGTGTTGAATGTACCTAACTTAGTTCAACTAACGATAAATACACAAACATCTCACCGAACTTTCTCCTCTCCCTCACGTCATAATTAAGCAGGGAGAAACATGGCTGCTTCAAGTGCAATGAAATCGAATGTGTGGGAGATCTAGGCGGATGACGTGGCCGCTGCTGGGTTGAGCAGAGCAGAGGCATCAGAGTTCCAGTCGGCGCTGCAGCAACTGTGTGGGTCCCACAAGAGGGAGGGATCGGAGGCGGAGATATGGAAGGAAGTAGTGGCAAGAGGGTTATTGAAGCCGGAGATCACCCTCACCGGCTGCACCAGCTGGTCTATTACTCCGTTTATGCCACATGGGATTCGTCTGTTAGGGGCCCACCTCCCTACTGGTTTCCTTCTGAGCAAGTAAATTTTTTTCCTATTTGTACTCTTTTCTAGATTTTTTTTGGTGCCGAAATAGGCCCCTTTTTAAAACCAATTCTCAAAATAGGTTTGTTTCGAAACCAATTTCCAAAATGGAACTGTCATCATAGACCGCAGAACTGAACTGCGGTTTTTTTTGATAATGAGGCCGCAGTTGTGAAGCACGGTCTCAGTACATGCTATATAATATTAAACTTCGACACTTGAGAAATTTTGTCTTGAGTGTAAAATGTGAAAAATATGAGGTTGTAGTTGGGTACTGCGGCCTCGATATAACATATGCCGTAGTCCACAACCACGACTTTAGTTATATGCTTAAAAATTGGGTCCTACGATGCATATAACTAAGGCCGCAGTTGTGAACTACGACCTATGTTATATCAAGGCCGCAGTACCCAACTGCGCATCATATTTTTCATATTTTATACTTAGCATTTTTTTCCCATGTCTCGAAGCATGTTAGCTATGATAAGTAATTAGGCCGCAATTGTGAACTACGGCCTCGAAATTGAAGAGGCCGCAATTCACAACTGCGGCCTATGGTATATCGAGGCCGTAGTACCCAACTGCGACCTCGTTTTTTTCACATTTTACACTTAGAATTTTTTTTCCCAAGTATCGGAGTTTAGCATTATATGGCATGTACTGAGGCAACTGCGACATCGTTATCGAAAAGGCCATAGTTCAGTATTGCCGCCAATGAGAATAGACCTAATTTGGAAATTAGTTTCAAAAAGAGACCTATTTAGAGAAAAAAATCCTTTTTTCTACTACTAACAGTAGCCAGTGTTAGTAGCCAGTGTTACTACAGTCCAGTGGTAAGCCTCTTGCTAGTGCAGATGTTGAAGTCCTTTCTGCACCATTATTTGCAGATTAATATAAAAAGAAGGGGGCAACAGCGGGTGACTGCCACTCGCTGTGGCCTTGTTCCAAAAATTAGGAGAGAAAGAGTGGGATCCACAAGCAATTACTGCAAAATATGTTTTACATGGGCTCTAAATTTGGCTCTAGTAAAAGCCAAGCTTGAGTGGGTGTCTTTAGGCATTAATTTTTTAAGCTCGTAGATATTGCTTGAGCCATCTGTCTAGATTTCATACTTACTGGATCTTTTTGTCCCTCAAGTTTCTGGATCTCCTCTTGTTAAAACTAGATTTTTATCCAAGTGTTCATACTTAAATTCTTGCTCTTATTGAAGTATTTATTATTGCCAGGAAACATTCAAAAAATACACATCTTTGGCAAATGATGGAAGTTCATGGTCCTAAGCTTCTAGGTTCATCATATCATGATCCAATTACAAGCTTTCATCTTTTCCAAAAGTTTTCAGTTGAGCATCCAGAGGTGAATGTTTCATGTTTCCTTAATTAATAGTTCTACATATACACTGATAGTATATTAATAATAAATTCAGCAAAATGTTTAATTATTTTGATTACTCTTGTTGGTTTCAGGTATATTGGTCAATTGTTGTGAAAGAGCTCTCTCTTAAATTTCACTTAAATCCAAAAGCAGTTTTAGACACTTCCGACAATTCCAAGAGTGGAGGAACTTGGTTTCCTGGAGCAGTTATGAACGTAGCTGAATGTTGTATCTTATCCGGGCTTTTGCCTACGAAAACGGATGATAGTGTGGCCATCATTTGGAAGGGTAAAGGTTTCGATGACGGTCCTGTTCATCATATGTCACTGAGGGAGCTTCGCGATCAAGTGATGTATGTAACTGTTCGATTAATGCCATCCCTTTGTTTTTTTTTTTTTTGGATAAAAGATGACTACTGTCATCGCTTCATTAACGATTAATTAACGAAACATTGTACATCATGGTCCAAAATACAACTATCAAAAACCAAAATAACCAAAACAAGCAACAACATGAAGAAGATCACTCTAAATACTGTAGCAAGACAGCAACAACAGTATGGCCCTCTATCCGTCCGCCCACTATCCTGATCACAAGCCGCCTACTGTTGTTCCTCTCCCAGACGCATTTTCTTCTTACCACCTGTGATAGAATTCCAATCGTGGCGAGAAAATTAATTTTATGCAGCAAAACTAACAATCTATGATTAATCTTCTGAAAACACAATTCGTTACGGTCCAGCCACAACCCCCACATGGTTGCACTACTGTGATATCCCACAATTGTCTACCCTCTTCTTTACCAAAGTTATTTCTAATATCTCCCCACACCTTTGGGAATGACCTCGGACTCTGTGTGCTCCCGAAGCCCAAAACCACTAAATCCCATATACTACTCGCTCTAGGACGACGAAATAATAAATGATTTGTATCCTCTTCTTGGCTCTCGCACCTATCGCATAAAGTGTTACTTATCATACTTCTTTTCCTAAGATTGGTCTTACTTAGGATTGCGTCGTTTTTGACCAACCACAAAAACACTCTGACTTTCAGTGGAACCGCTATACCCACAATGATGTCCGACTCATTATTCCTTATGCCTCCGTCGTTCAACCACTTGTACATAGACCGGACCGAAAATGTCGCACTTGAATTCAAGTTCCACACCTTTTCGTCTTCAGTCTCGTTTGTATAGGATCCCTCTCTCCTGATGAATCTGTTCAGATTTCGCAGCTGATCCAGGCAATCCTTATTTAGATTACTGTGAACGTCTAAGGTCAACGTTTTGGTAAGCCAAACGTCTACTACAAGGGAGTCGCTATTTAATGATGCTGTCGCGTATGTCGGAAAAAGGGTGGTAAGGGTGTTGTATCCGCACCATTTATCTTTCCAGAATCCGCACCATTTATCTTTCCAGAATCCGCACCATTTATCTTTCCAGAATCTACCATTGATGTGACTTAATGGGTTGGGAGAAGGTCTTTGGTTCAACCGTGGAACAAATAGTGGAAAGAAAAAAATTGTGTGCAGGAGAATAATGAGCGTAAGAAAGATAGTTATTTAGGGGATAAGGTGTACCTTTCAACTTAGAATTAGATGAAGAAGGAGAACATTCATGAATGGCAGCGGAGCATTCGTAGTCAGCCAAGTAAGAAGGGGGACGTCGAGTTCTTGAGGTGGACTTTCAATCAACATCCCTGTAGGAATATCTGGTGAACTGAGATATGAAGTGACTTCTGTTTCTGGAGAAATATGAGGTGTTGGTAGTGGATTTTATGGGGCGTCATCTCTTGGTGCATTAGGAGGAGGGCATATTTCATGGGAAGAAGGTGAGGGTTCGAAACTAGGATATTCATGTAAGGGTAAAGGAATGACTGGATCTTTGCATTCAGATAGAGATTAAGACATGTCGTAAAAGGGGAATGTTCCTTCATGAAAAGTGACATTACGAGAGGTGTAGTAAACCGTCTTAGAGGCAATGTCATTGATGCGATAACCTTTTTGAGCATAGGGATAACCAATGAACACACCAGGTTTTGCTCTTTGATCAAATTTGTGCTGGATCTTGGTATTGTGGGCAAAGCATAAGCTACCAAAGACTCGCAAATTTGCATAATTAGGTTTAGTACCAAGTAAGGCTTCATATGGGGATTTCATAGACAAAAGGAGTGTTGGCATTTTGTTGATGAGATATGTAGCTGTGAGGACACATTCACCCCAAAATTTTAAAGGCAAATGTGCTTGAAAACGAAGAGCCCGAGCGACCTTAAGAAGGTGACGGTGCTTGCGCTCAACCACCCCATTTTGTTGTGGTGTGTGAATGCAACTACGTTGATGGATGACACCATGATCAACAAAAAAATGTCTCATAGCATTAGAGAGAAATTCAGTTCCATTATCAGAACGTACTAGTTGAATGGATGGAAATATGATGGCACCATCACTAGAATGGATGTGATTTAGTCAAGAATGGTACTGTGTGTGGACCATGGCAAAAAAGATTGCAAAATCTGTTGTGTTTCGGATTTTAGATGCATTATATATACCCAAGTACAACATGTAAATTCATCCACAATAGTGAGAAAGTATCGAGAACCATTTAATGAAAGTTGAGAAAAAAGGACCCCATACATCACAGTGTATTAGAGAGAAAGGTTTATTAGAAGTAATGGAGCTCAAAGGAAAAGGTAATCGGGCTTGTTTTGCTTGAGGGCAAATAGTACAAGAGTTATTTGTAGAACATGAAATAAATGGAACATCTTCAACCAAACGATGCAAAGTGCAATATCTCTTCCTGATTTTATCGATTTTACTAATGACCCATTTCGGAAGCTCGTACATGAACATCATGTAGATTGGTATGCAACTCAATACCGAATTAATCAACGACAATCTGTGTAACCCCTGTTTCCGTTAATTTGTATTTTCAAGTATTTTCCCGTATTTTAAATTAAACTATTCTCTTGTAATTTAATATGTTATTCAAACTATTTTGTGAAGCCCAATATTTGATTATTCAACTATTTTATTATTTGAAATGTTTTGGAGCCCAATTTTTATTATAAGCCCATGATGCGGTTTATTTCTGGGAGACGTGTGGATGCACCAGGTGTGAGTTCGGACTCGATTTGTATTTGAAGGAGAATGCTGCTCGTCTGCCGATCTTCGGTTGACCTTCTGGAACCTACGATGAGCTCGGAATGATGTTGAAGTCTGGGCTCGAATCTGAGGGGTCGGATCCGAGGTCTTGTGTACCTGCAGACGGTCCTGAAACACCGGGGTTTATCCCGGTGGCGGACCCTCCGACGATCTAGTCAGTCTCTGTGAGAGAGTAGCAATAACTAGGTATATTTAAGTGGCAAAAGATTGATTACCTGAAAAGGTGGGTGAGGGTCTAGTATTTATAGAGAATTCCAACCGGGTTTGGATCCGCTTGGGGGCCGGGTCTGGACCTGAAAGCCCATGGGCCTGACGTGGCAGAGGGCCCAGGGGGTTTAGGGCAGACGTGGCCATACCAGGAGCGGTATAGGGCTGACGTGGTAAAACCCTGGGTGGTATTTGGAGCTGACATGGCTGATCGTGGGTCTTCTGTGCTTCTGGGAGAATCGGAGGGCCTAGGCTGCGCCAGGTCATCCTTCTGCTTCGCCAGAGAGGGGGGACGGCTTGTGGCACTGTCACGGGTCGGACTCCGAGGACTACCGAGGCTCGTCGGCACGAGGAGGCCAGTACTGTGAGGGCAAACATGAGGTTCGGCGCCGACCCTGAAGTGGTTCGGGGCCGAGCTAGATAGCTATTTTTACCTTTTCAAGTGAGAATTGTATTGGGCCCTGGTTGGGCCTCAGGCCATTTTTACCCTACCACACAAGCCCCCCACTCCTGCGGGGGTGCGGGAGCTAGCCGTGGAGGAGTGTCTTCGGTTGTAAAAATGGGATGGCGAGTCATTGTGTTTTTCTGAGAATATTACCCTGGTGTTGGACCCGACCTCGAGCAGGCGAGGGACTTATGGGCCAACAAGGGGGTGGCGAGCCGTTGAGCCTTCCTGAGAAGACTGCCCTGGTGCCAGACTTGACCTCGAGCTTGGCGAGGGATTACGGGTCGGCAAGGGCGATGGCGAGCCGTGGAGCCTTCCTAAGAAGACTACCCTGGTGCTGGACCCGACCTCGAGCTGGCGAGGGACTTATGGGCCAACAAGGGGGATGGCGAGCCGTTGAGCCTTCCTGAGAAGACTGCCCTGGTGCCAGACTTGACCTCGAGCTTGGCGAGGGATTACGGGTCGGCAAGGGCGATGGCGAGCCGTGGAGCCTTCCTGAGAAGGCTACCCTGGTGCTGGACCCGACCTCGAGCTGGCGAGGGACTTATGGGCCAACAAGGGGGATGGCGAGCCGTTGAGCCTTCCGGAGAAGACTGCCCTGGTGCCAGACTTGACCTCGAGCTTGGCGAGGGATTACGGGTCGGCAAGGGCGATGGCGAGCCGTGGTGTTTTCCATAAAAGACTACTCTGGTGCTGGACTTGTTCCCGAGTCGGCGAAGGATCTATGGGTTGGTAAGGGTGGTGGCGAACCGTTTGAGCCTCAAGAATGTGGAGGAGGGTAGCCTGCCGTCTTTGCGGAGCACTAAAGGCGTCCCGGGATCTGTGCGATGTTCCAACTTCCCAGGTGCCTTAATGGCGCCGTCTAATAAATGCGTGGCGCCTGGTCTTCCGTCGTTTGGTTTTCCCCATGTCATAAAGGCTGGCCTGTGGGGGGGGCTATAAGTATCCCTCTCTCTGCAGTGGGTCGGATCACAGCAAGGGTGGTCTATTGGCCTTCAAAGGTGTCTGCTCCGGCGGACGTCTGTTTCTTGCTAAGTTTAATCCCGGTCGTGTCGGGGGAGGTGGATTCTCTGCCGCCCCGATCTTCTCTTGGATCTGATGACCCCGTAGTGGTAGTCAGCTCCAGGGGGGATCAGGGCGAGAGGGGCGACCACCGAAATTTGGACCGATAGTTGAGGAGCCTCGGATTGGTGAAGCTTCTGCCGTCTGGATCCTTTTTCGGGTCAGACGACCCTGATCTGGTTGTTTGGCCCGAGAGAGATCCAGATGGGAGGGGCATCTACCAAATCAAAGGTTAGGGGCCGAATTGCCCCGGATGGGTGGGTCGTCTCCGATTGGAGGTTGGCCACTCTGTCTTCAAATAGGGCTCCAAGTGATGGTGGTTTCTGTCTCACCCTCGAACAGTTCGGGGTTTCGGCTGTTGAGGCTGTAAGTCCTGAGCTGCTCGTGGGTGAAAGGGGAACCGACCGAGTCCTGGAGCCCGGGGCGTCTGTCTGAGGACGGCGCCTTAAACCTTTAAGTAAAAATGTTCTCTCCGTCGCGTACTCCATCCGAACCGACCCCTGAGTTGGGCTGTCAGTCTGGCGTCTGATGACGTCAGCAGCACACGTTTCGAGGTCGTGGCGCGATTTTCTAGGCGGCAGTTGTGCGTCAATCAGTGAACAGTCATTGCGGAAGTCGAGGAGTCGTTCTTCTCCTCTATAAGTATTCTCCTCTCTTCCCCTTTCGCCTACTTCTTTCTTGCTGCCTTCTTCCTCAAAAAATCTCTCAACCCTTCAGCGCCTGTTCTTGCAGCTTGCCGTACTAGGGTCATCCTTCCGAAGCGGTTCCAGGTGAGTTGGTAAGTTTGTTTAGCTTTAGGCACAGATGGATAGGGCTCAGTCTGGTTCGTCGGCGTCGACGTCCAGGGGGGAAGGAAAGCCTGTCTCCACATCGACGTCGTGGGAAGAGCCCGTGCTTGAGGAGGGGTCGGTGCCGGTTGCGGACCCTTCTGGCTCGGTTCCGTGGGAGGACTCAGTGGGTGAGGAGGAGGCGGTACACCAGATGAGGCCGTCACGCTCCCGACGTCCCTTTGTGGTGGCGAGCAGCGAGTCGGAGGAAGCCGGCGATGGTTCGGACGGCATTCGTGTGTTGGAGTTGTTTTCTGAGGAGGAGAGAGGCGAGGGTGATGTGGTGAGGAGGTCCACCGTTCCGGGCGCAGGTTCCAGACTTACGCCGACAGGCCTGGGGTCATCGTCTACTCCTTCGTCGGAGCGAGCCAAGAAGAAGAAGAGGGCCCCGAGGAAGGCGGGGTCGAGGACCGGCGGTTCGAGCCAGGCGCCTGTTTTCCGCAATTTGATGACGGGTTCGCCCGTACAGCCGAAGCATTTCCGTCAATATCCCGACGATCTTTCTGACCGGGAGCTTTTCGGAGTGCAGCCCTCTTCGCCGAGCCGGAGGAGGGTGATGATGGATGCGATCTCGACCGTTTTGGAGGACGGGGACTTGGAGGTTCTGCAGCTGGCGTATCATATAGGGCCTGGCTACGAATTGCTGCTGCCGAGCTCTACCCTGCGCCCCACCGATCCCCTATCAGCTTGGTATTGTGTCTTCCCTGTGGATGCTTTCATCTCCGGCCTGAGGTTGCCAATCCACCCGTTCGTTAGGGATGTGCTGAACTGGGCCTCCTTGGCGCCATGCAGTACGGGCCGAATTCTTGGAAGCAGATCATCTGCTTTGTGTTGATGTGCGAGGAACAGCAAGTGCCCCTGCGGCTGAATGTGTTCCGCGCGATGTTGATGGTCAGCTCGTCGGCCGAGGGTGTATACTATGTCTCCCCCCGGAGTAAGGTGAAGGTTGTTCGCAATCACCCGGATTCCATTAAGAAATGGAAGGAAAAATATCTGGTGATCCGGAGTGAAGAGCCATGGGACATCCCCACTCGATGGAACCACTCCAAGCTGAGCTACCAAGCGCCGAGGCAGAGGGATCTGTCGGCCGAAGAATGGGGGTTTGTCGAGCGCCTCCGTCTGTCACCTAGTATTGATTGGACGGAGGTGACGGAGGCCAGCCTGGCGAGCGTTGGACTGAGCCCAGCCGTTATGTGTATGTAGTTGTTTCTTTTCTCTTGGTCCTTTTGTACTTTTTTGCTTATTGCTTTTAATGGCTTTTCCCGCAGATATGGACGAGGAGTCGATCAAGGCCAGGAGGCTCGCCATGAGGAAGGAGAAGGCTGAGAAGGAGGCGGCGAAGAGGCCGAGGGGGTCGTCCCTAGTCATCTCGGAGGTCCAGCTCGAGCCGAGGACCAAGAGGGTCTGCTCGGAGGCGAGCAAGGGGGCGGCTGCTTCGAAGGGTCAGGGCCTAACGGGGGCCTCTGTTCTTGACAAGGGAAAAGGTCCCTTGGTTGAGGTTGAGGAAGAGGATCCGGTGGTGGAGTTGTTGCGGCAGCGGTGGGCTCCAGACTGGTCGGTTCGGATGGGGGACTGCCTGACCGAGGAGGCCCAAGCCGTCGAGGTGGTGGAGAAGTTGGCGACCCCTCGTGACCGTAAGGCGATGGAGGGCGAGCCCGTGGAGGTGGCGTTCGCACGCCTGGCGCAGGCCACTGTGCTGGTAAGTCCGTCAACCCTGTCCCCCTCGTTGATTTTCGTCCGGACGCCTTATCTTTATCTGTGCTCGTTGATTGTAGGCTTGCATACAGGGGGCCAACATAAAGAACCTCTACGAGGCGTCCCTGGCCCAGGAGCGAGCTCGGGCGGAAAAGAGCGAGCGGGAGATGAAGGAGATGCGGATCGAACTTGAGGGTTCGCACAAGAGGGAGCAGCAGCTGGAGCTCCAGCTCAAGGCCAAGGATACAGAGTGGGAGAAGAAGGTGGCTTCCCTGAAGACGAAGTTCACCAAGGAGGCGAAGGAGGTGATGACTACGGATCAGATGATGGTGATCGAGGCTCAGGACAAAAGTTATGCGAAGGCCCTCAGTCACGTGAGGCACTTCTTCCCGACCCTCGATCTGTCCAATTTTGAGTATGACATGGAGATCGAGGGGACGTCGAAGACTCCTGGCAAAGAAGGGCCTGCCCTCGATCCACCAGACGACGCACCCGCGGATCCGTCCGTCGAGGCCGAGGTGGGACATTGAGTTGTATATTTTTTATCTTTCTTTTTCTCTTCCTCGACTGTATTTGCCTCCCGCGGACTGGCCACCGCATTTTTTGTAAGAAGTACACGGATTTATAGTAGTAAAAAAAGTTTTTTGAGCGGCCAACTGTTTTGACCTCGGTCATTTCCGAACTTTCTCTCGAATGTGTGTTAAGTTGGCTGGTTTTCTTGTAGGTCGCGGCTCTCCTCCCCGAGGTGGACTCCCGTAGTTTCTATGTGGCGTGGCTCCGGAGTAGAGTTAAGGCCCTGGAGGCCGCGCTGGTTTGTCACCGAAGGGGGGCTCGGGACACTGATACGGTTTGTAACTTTTATCGGAATAAGTCCGAAGCCTTAAGTGAGGAGGCGCGTCGGCTGAGGAGGGCGATGTGGGATTGGGAGCTCGGCGGTGTGGACCTCGTACAGGCCGAGTTGAGCACCTTGGCGCCGAGGCCCTTTCCTGGGGGGTTGCTTCGCGACGTCTTTGTGGAGAAGGAGATGGAGATACATCGTTACAAGGCGATGTTCGGCGTCTCGTTCTCTTCCTCCGCGGGTCGGCAAGCAGAGGGGGTTCCCTCTGCGCTGTTGTTGTTGCAGCGTACGCGACCGGATGACGCCCAGAGTTCTGTGGCTGGAGTGTCGACCGTGGCTGAGGCTAAGGACTATCATAACGAGGAGAGGGGCTCCTAGTTGCTTGGTCGGAGTACTTTCGCGCCTCATTGGACCCGAAGGGCCCTAAGATTTCTTCTGGTTTGAGATGAGCGGAGTGGTCCTGTAACGGTCTTTGTTTCTTTTATTTTTTCAGAACGGAAATAAAGGGGCACGAATAAAGAATCCTTTTCCTTCGTCGCTCCGGCTAGTAGTGTAGCGCATAATGTCGGAGGCAAGGTTCGGCTCCACCGGTCCGCGAGGGATCGAAGTGAGGCCTTAGGAAGAACCCTTAGTCTGGACTCGGATTGAGTCTATCGAGACATTTGGGTTCGGACAAAAAGGGGTATTTTTAGTATAAGATAGGGAGGGCCGCTAAGACAGCCCTTTACATATGAGGTTTTACACAAAAATAGATTTACACTTAGCCAGGCCGTAATCTATGTTCGCCCGGCGTCGAGGGGGAACACACCTCCCCCGACGGTGGTCATGTAGCATGACCGTGCTGCTTCTTGGCTGCCTCGGACGACGCCGACTCCTTGCGGGGTGGGGAATTTGAGCTTCAGATGGTAAGCCGACGGCACCGCTTGGAGGGAGCATAGTCCAGGTCGGCCGAGTATGGCGTTGTAAGCCGCCTTGACGCTGACTACCATGAAGTCAATGGACTCGGTCCTTTTGACAGGAGTCGATCCGGCGGTAACGTCGAGGGTAACAATCCCTTCTATCACGACAGGGACGCCGGAGAACCCGTGCAAGGTGTACCCGGCCGGCTTGAGTTTGCCTCTGGGTAACTTGAGATTCTCGAAGGCTTCGAGGAAAAGAATATTCACCGAGCTGCCGTTGTCGACGAGGATTCTGCGAACTTCACAATTAGCCATGTGGAGACTGATGACGAGGGCATCGCAGTGGGGCAAGCGGACACCTTCGAGGTCCTCCCCTGAGAAGGAGACCGGCCTCGACTGCAGTTTGGGCGAGGGGTTGTCTCGGACAGCGTTCACCTCTCGGATGAAGGCTTTTCGGGAAGTATTCGATTCACCTCCCATCGGCCCTCCGTGGACACAGTGTAAGATGAAAGGTATATCTGTGGCTCCCTCGGAATCGGGGTCCCGACCATGGGCGTGATTTGGAGGAGGGTTCGGAGGCGAGGGCCTCCGGTTCCTAGCGTCTCGCCGGTCCAGTGGGCCTTCTCGGGTAAACTCTCGGAGGTACCCCCTTGAAATGAGTTCCTCGATTTCGTCTTTCAGGGCTCGGCACTGGTCGGTTTCGTGCCCATGCTCTCTGTGGAAGCGGCAGTAGAAGCGCTGATCTCGATTCTTGTTGTTATTGGATCGGGGAGGTAGTCGGACAATGCCCTTGTCTTCGATTTCCAAGAGGATGGCGGATACGTTATGTGTCAAGGGAGTGTACCTCTCGAAGCGGGGGACCGGCGGGACCTTCTTCACGGCCCCCGGGTCCCTTGGAGCTTTCTTTGATGGCTCGACTTCTTCGGTCTTCCGCTTTCCCTTCCCGGTGGCGTCCCTGGCATCTTCGGGGTTAAGGGCTTCTTCTGCCCTAATGTATTTCTCAACCCTATTGAGGAGGTCGGGAAAGTCGACGGGGGGTCTCTTCGCCAGAGAAGCCTTCAGCTGTCCATGACGGACGTTGTGTCGGAATGCCGCTGAAGCGACGCCAGGGTCGAAGGAGGAGACCGACCTCGCCTCAGCTGTAAATCTCCGAACGAACACCCTGAGTGATTCCCCCTCTATCTGTCTGAGCCCTAGTAATGAGGCGCTGGTCCTTTCGGCCTTCCGGCTAGTGACAAAGTGGGCGAGAAAATTGCCCTCGAGTTGGTCGAAGGAGTAAACGGAGCCGGGGGCGAGCTTCGAGAACCACTCACGAGCTGGACCCCGAAGAGTAGCAGGGAAGGCTCGGCATAGCAGGGGATCCGAGGCGCTGTGAATCATCATGAGGGTTTTGAAACCCTCCATGTGATCAGCAGGATCTCCCTCGCCGTCGTAAGTCTCGAATTGAGGGGGTCGGAAATTCCTCGGTATTTCCGCTTGGAGGATGGGGGCGGAGAAGGGAGGACGGACAGGTCTGTACCCCTGAGCCGCTCGTTGGCCGCCGTCCCCTATGTGATCGAGGCGATCCTCCATTTCTTGTAGGCGCCTTAGGAGTACGCCGTCGTCCTCTTGCTGGATTGATGATGGGCGGGACGCGCTGGCTTCGGCGTCCGACCCTGTTTGGGAATGGAGGGTTTCTTCTCTGGGGGCCCGTCGGAGAGCTCCCAGAATTTCTCTTCGGAAGTCTTGGAACTCCTTGTGAGTGACGGGAGCTCCCTCGACCCGGCTTGGTCGGTCCGAGGGTTGTCTTCCGACTCGGCTGAGCGCGGGTCTTCGTCCCTCGGGGGGCGGTCTTGGACGGTTCGGGGCCGGGTTAAAAGCGGCCCTTCCCCTGTTGCGGGTAATCTTGCGGTTGAGGATTATCCCCCGGAGGTCGGGCTGGACTGGCTGGGTGACGCTCCTTTGGGACTCTTGAGGGGGAGCCCTATGTTTTGAAGTGCGCGGCCCGGCGTTAGCATTTGGTGGGGGCGAGTCCCGTCGGTTGACGGAGGAAGCAGCCCCCTTGCCTTTGGAGGCCATGAGGATTCGGTTGTCGAGGCCCCTCGAGGGTCTGGCTCGGATCGGCTTCTGAAGCGGTTCCCACAGACGGCGCCAACCTGATGCGGTTTATTTCTGGGAGACGTGTGGATGCACCAGGTGTGAGTTCGGACTCGATTTGTATTTGAAGGAGAATGCTGCTCGTCTGCCGATCTTCGGTTGACCTTCTGGAACCTACGATGAGCTCGGAATGATGTTGAAGTCTGGGCTCGGATCTGAGGGGTCGGATCCGAGGTCTTGTGTACCTGCAGACGGTCCTGAAACACCGGGGTTTATCCCGGTGGCGGACCCTCCGACGATCTAGTCAGTCTCTGTGAGAGAGTAGCAATAACTAGGTATATTTAAGTGGCAAAAGATTGATTACCTGAAAAGGTGGGTGAGGGTCTAGTATTTATAGAGAATTCCAACCGGGTTTGGATCCGCTTGGGGGCCGGGTCTGGACCTGAAAGCCCATGGGCCTGACGTGGCAGAGGGCCCAGGGGGTTTAGGGCAGACGTGGCCATACCAGGAGCGGTATAGGGCTGACGTGGCAAAACCCTGGGTGGTATTTGGAGCTGACATGGCTGATCGTGGGTCTTCTGTGCTTCTGGGAGAATCGGAGGGCCTAGGCTGCGCCAGGTCATCCTTCTGCTTCGCCAGAGAGGGGGGACGGCTTGTGGCACTGTCACGGGTCGGACTCCGAGGACTACCGAGGCTCGTCGGCACGAGGAGGCCAGTACTGTGAGGGCAAACATGAGGTTCGGCGCCGACCCTGAAGTGGTTCGGGGCCGAGCTAGATAGCTATTTTTACCTTTTCGAGTGAGAATTGTATTGGGCCCTGGTTGGGCCTCAGGCCATTTTTACCCTACCACAGCCCAGTACTTTAAATTGTATGAGCCCAAGCTAATTGTTTAAATTATACCCAATGGCCTAATTTTTTATTTTGAGCCCAATTCTATATTTAAATTGTTTTGATCCATAGACCAAGCCCATCCCCTTTTGGGTCTTGATCCACTGGCCCAAACACAACCTCATTTGTTGACCAGATCAACAAATCCCTAAATCTCTCCCACCTCCTGTAATCCCAAATTAAACCCCTAAAATCCCTCATCTTTTAATTGATCGTGATAACAAATTTTGTTGCCCTTATTTCTCCTCCACACAATCAGTAAATTGAATCCCGTAACCCCCTCCCCTATTATCACTCTACTCATTATTTCTATATTAATTCTATACATTTATTTTAATTTAATCTCACTCTCTCTCTCCCCATACACTCTCTCTCTCTCTCTCTCTCCATCTCTGTTTAAACCCAACCCAAAAACAAAACCAAACAAAACCATTACTTCTTCGTCTTCCCCGAACTCCACAGCCATCGACCATTTCCTTCCCCCTTCTTCCCGCTCACCCCTATTTTCGAACCCACAAAACCCATCGACAACACCCCGAACCGCCACCAACTGCCTCGCCATCACCACCCCCAACCGCTCATCGACGCCTCCGTTCGCCACTACACCTGAGCCGTCGCCATTGACATCCCCACCTTCACCCTCACCTCGAAGCTCTCCCTCGTTGACCTTTTCCCTTCGCTGGCCTCGCCTCCACCATTGAAGACCACCAACCGAAACCACTCCCACCTCCGACTTCGTCACCTCCCTGAGCCCATCGACACCTCACCTTCTCCGCCATCAGCCACCGTCGCAGACCACCATTCTCTCCCCGTCTACAACCTCCCAGCAACCCCCGAAGACCCTTCGCCCTTGTCACCACCGTTGAAGACCCCGAAGCTTCGCCATTCTCGTCCTCTGTTTTTGTCGAAAACAGAGCTCCGCGTTTCGTAGGAGTCCTCGCCGATTGCCGTCGCCGCCGTCGCTTCCCGACGTGGTGCCGCTGTCTTCGTCGGGGTCCAGTCGTCGCGAACGCCCAGTCGCCGTGAGCGCGCCCCGCCGCTCTCGCTCTCCCGCGCTCTCTCCTTCTCTCTCCGTCGAATTGGGGAAGGAGACTGCTGATTGGGTAAGGTTGCTGTTCGATGTTTTGTTGTGTGGGATCTGGTTTCCGTGTTCGCTGTTCTGGCCTCGATCCGGTGTAAGGGAAGATTTCCATTGGTTGGTTTCCGCTGTTCTGTGGTTTGGCGCGGCGGATTTCCCTTTTGTTGTCCCGTATTTGGATCTGATCCCGGTGTGAAGTTTGCTCTAGTTGCTGACTTTATTGCTTGGACTTCTTGCACGTATTTTCGCACGTAAATTTCGGAGTTCGCCGGATTATTCTCTTTCGGAATCGTCAAAAAGACAAGTATCTCTTGTACAAATTTATTTGTTCTAGTACAAGCCCCTTTGCAAAAATACCGCAAGTATATTATTTTTTACTCCAATTCACATTCATAAGACGAATTGATAACCGTTTTTATACCTAATCCGTCGATCCTGTATTCACATGTGATCGTGAATACTTTGTTATCCTATGCATGACACGAACACAAATAAATACAAACATATGTACTTTTAGGGATTATACATGTTAGTGTGAATAATTATTTTACCCATGATAGTAGTTTAAATGTTGTTATAATATTTTCTTAAATCTTGATTAAGTTTTATACATGAAATCAGTCACTTTGTAGTTGCAATATTACTTTATATGACCCTAAAATATTATGGACCCATATATGTAATATTAAATTAGACCAAATATGACATTAAAACTACATGTTTTGCATCTCATGACTTTAGAACATATTTCATGCACAATTCCTTGATATTCTTGTCCACATCTTGACATCGTCCTCATTGCATTATGATCATGTTAATAAAATTAATAAGAGTAATAAGCCGGGGTTTAAGGAAAAGATTTAAGTAGTGAGCAATATAGAAGAGCGTACTCGGATGGGAGCTCGTGGTTTCCCGACGCAAGTTGCAAGTTACAAACTGCAAGATTGCAAATTACAAGTTTACATGTTTCACGTTACAAGTTTATACTCTACATGTTTCACATTGCACGTATCTCGATACAATATTGAATGTACATGTTTTTTCCGAGTACGTGACCTATAAAATCCACCACTAAATCTAAATGCAACTGATTGCAAGTAGCAACCATGTAGTAAAAAGATGGATGCATGAAGTGCTACCTAGGTAGGACCAAACAATAGACTTAAAGTTAATACGTGCACTTGCATGACCCTATTACATGTTACATATTCACGTTGATTTGATACTTGTTTACTTGATTACTTGTTGCCACTTGTTTCATAATGCCTTGTTCATAATTGTTACCGCTAAATCTGGTGTGGGGGTAAATAGATAATATTTGTGGATTCTTAGGAAAACTTAATAGCGAACCTGAAACTTATTCCGCCGGAGTTTTGACCTTTGGCTCCCGCCGTTCACCTGCTAAAAGTGCGAGACACCGGGGTTGATCCCGGCGACGCACCCTCCTACGCTCAAGTCAGTAATCAGGAATGATTATGAGAGAGCATAAATTGGCAAAAGATTGATTACCTCATAACGGTGGTGGATGGGGGGTATTTATAGTCGCCTTAGGGATCAGATTAGGAATGTAATCCCCGTGATCTGATAAGGAATATAATTCCCGTAGTCAGATTAGGAATGTAATCCATAATTCCCAGTGAAAAGATAGATGTGAATCAGGGCCGTTGATTAGGATTAATCAGAAACCTTGATTTTATCCTGCTAGACTGGGCTCGTTACGGGTTGGGATCCGTACCCAGTTGAGGTGGATCCGTTCGCGGGTTATTGGATCTCTGAGAAGGAGGCCCAGCACCCGCTTCGGACCCATTTGTAGGCAAAATTACCGTTTTACCCCTGGGCTTTGAGATTCGTGCCCGATTTGGACGGTCCCGATTTAACCTCATTTTTAGCCATATCACGAGCCCCCCACTCCTGAAGACTGAGTTTGATCAGCCTTTGAGGAGTAGTTTTACTGTTTTGATGGCTGGCGGAGTTGTATCGGAGTCCAAATAGAAGGTTTCGAATCTTTGAAGGGGGTATTGCGGTGATTTTTCATGTTGGTTGCGCTCTAAGTTGTTCTTGAGCTCTTCTGGGACATTCGGTGATTTTTATCTATTTTTCGGATTATTTATTTAATTTTGCGAAGTGTTAATCCGTCGTTCGGGGATCTTAACAAAATGTTCTAGGCAACAATTGTTCATTCAGGGGCTCAAAAATATACCCCCGAATTTATAATTATTTTCTAGAATTTTTAGTTAATTTTCCCGAGTTTTTAATAATTTTTTCGCAATTTTTAAATAAATAAAACGATTAAAATAAATAAAAACTAATTTTTAATACCGATTTATGGCGTGGCGCGATCTGGGCCCTCCATCAGCTTCGAGCGCGATTTTCTGGGTGATTGAACGATCCGAGTTGCTCGGCAGATAGTTTCTCCGTATGAGAGGGTCGGTGCCTCGGTTGCTCGGCTCGGCTCCTCCGCAGCTCGGCTCCTCGGCAGCCGAGCTACGTGGCGTGATCCTGAGCGTCCATCTCAGCGCGGATCCAAAAAAAATGCTATCTTGTCGTTTAGTGAACGTGGCAAGATCTGAGCCGTCCATCGCTCCGAGCAAGTTTTTTGATAAGATCCAACGGCTGAGGAGGGTCGGCTTCTTTTTTCTCCACATGTGAAGGTCGGTACCTCGTCAGCTCGGCTCGGAAGCTCGACTAGGTAGTTCGGTGGCTTGGCAGTTCGACCTAGTAGCTCGAAGGCTCGGCCAAGCTATTCGTTAGCTCGGCTAAACACTCTGGTAGGTCGGTAGTTCGTCCTCTGTCGTTCAGCAGCTCGGCTGATCGACTAGGTACTCTGGTGGGTCATTTAGTTCGACCCAGTAGCTCAAAGGCTCGACCAAACTGTTCGCTAGCTCGGCTAAACACTCCGGTGGCTCAACTCCTTGTCCCCTGTATCAGTGGCTCGGCGGTCCAGCCAAGCTGTTCGGTAGCTCGGCTCGGAGCGTCGGGGTCTGCCGAGCTACGTGGCACGATCCTGAGCATCCATTTCAGCGCAGATCCCCACAAAATGCTATCTTGTCGTTTGGTGAACGTGGCAAGATCTGAGCCACCCATCGTGTTCTGGCGCGAATTTTGAGGCGATCCGATGGTGAGATTGGTTCGGCAGAATTTTTCTCCATATGTGGGGGTCGGCTCCTCGTCCCTTCGGCTCGTGAGGGTAGTGGTTCGGACGAACGCTCGGAAGTTTGGAGTGTTCGGATCACATGGTGAGATCTGAGCCGCTCATCTCGGCGTGTATCACGAGGCTGGGGGTTCAGATCCCGAGAAAACGTTATTTTGTCGTTTTGTGGGCGTGGCGTGATCTGAGCCGCCCATCGTGTTTCAACGCGAATATTGAGGCGATCTGACGGTGAGATTGACTCGGCAGAATTTTTCTCCATATGTGGAGGTCGGTACCTCGTCCGCTCGGCTCGCGAGGGTAGTGGCTCGGTGGCTCGTCGAGGTGCGAATCGCCGAGCAACGGAGTCGAGTTTTTTGACTTGGAACGTCGTGACTCTCCGTTTTTGGCGTTTTGCCATCTCTTAGTGGGCCTTTAAATGCTCAAGTAAGCCCAAACATCGCTTTGAGGTTATAAATTCTCACCCCCTCACCCCTGAGCTCATTTCTCACTTTTCACTCCCAAGTTTTCACTTTTACTCTCTGTGTACTCTGCTAGCGGCGATTTCAGCTCCAAGGCGGTTGCGTTAGCTGTCGCGTGGGCCAGGCGATTTCCGGCAAACTAATTCCGACCGTGAGCTTCACTTCAAGGCCACGTCACATCAAGGTCAGTTTATTCACCTTATACTTATTTAGAGATGTCAAGGGTGCACTCAGGAAGTGAGGCCTCGTCTTCGGGCGATAGTGGCGCCGAAGAGAGGAGGCAAGTGGAGATCCGGAGAAAGGGGAAGCAGGTGGCAGGACCGTCCGTGGCCGAGGAGAAGAAGAAGAAGAAGAGGGTAGTGGCTCGATCTCCTGTAGTCGAAGAGATCGTGGAGACTGAGAGGCGAGCCCCTGAGTCGTGCCGATACCCTAGTGTGCTGTCCGGCCATGCCGGAGTTAGGCAGTATGAGGGTGACCTTCTGAAGAAGGCGATTGTTGGTAGGTCGGCAGTCTACGAGGAGAACAACCTGAGGCATGTAACCGAGGTGGACGAGATTGCCTCGGTACCCCTGAGAAGGACCTGCTCCGGATCAGAAAATGGTTCGCCATCCCTCTGGAGTACAAGCTGATCCTCCCCGGCCCTGGGATGCGAGCGAACTCCGAACTGTCGCCGGATACGTGTGTGTTCGACTTCGACTCATTGAGCGCCGGATTGCGCTTTCCTCTGCACCCCTTTGTGTTAAGGGTCCTCCATTGGTATTGCCTGGCGCCGACCTAGTTTATGCCGAACACCTGGCGCCACGTGCTCGCCTTTTTGCTGCAGTGCCGCATTGCCGAGGTCGAGCCAGATGTGGTGATCCTCCGGAGTCTGTATCGGATTCACCGGATGAACAAGGCCGAGCATCGCTACTACCTGTCACCCCAGAAAGGCGTTAGGCTCATAGAGAATCCAGACTCGATAAAAGGTTGGAAGGAGAAGTTTTTTCTGTTGAAGGGGCCCTTGACGCTGGACTTTCCGACTCGGTGGAAAGTAGAGGTGCCGAAGTTTGCCAGAGTCGACCCGGTACTGACCGCAGCCGAGGAGGAGGTGGCGACGAAGCTCATTGCTCTCCCAATGTTGAGCTGGAGAGAAATGACCGAGGAGGTGCTATACGGGTCGGGCCTTAGTCCGATCGACCCGAGTACGCTCCTGACATCTTGTAGCACTTTTTTTTTCTAAGTTTCTTGCTCGTTTTTCTAACTTGTTGTTTGTTTTGTTGTTCGGTACAGAAGCGCCGAAGATGGATTTCATGGGGATGCTGAACGAGCGAGGCAAGGTCACCGACGGAAGGAAGAGGAAGAGGCCGAGTACGGGGGCTTCGTCCGGCCGACCCACTAAGGCTCCTTCGGTAGTTGCCCCGCCTACCCCCGTTCCTGAGGCTCCATCGTCGGCGGTGGTTGTCTCCGCCGACCCCTCGGCCCCCGCTGCGTCCGCCACGGCCGGTGAGGCCTTCACCGTCTCGGCGGCGCTGGCGCTCAAGGCCCCGCCTCTGACGACTCAGGCCGAGGAGATCCTGACCGAGCAGCACAAGAAGCTGTTCGTCCCAGACTGGCGGGTGAAGAACCATGACGGCTTCCTTGGCGATTCGCAGATGTGCATGCAGGCTGTCAAGCATCTGGCGACCCCGAAGGACCGAGCCGCGTTGAAGGCGGGGACGACCGGCGACGATACCTATGAGGTCGCTCGGTCGCTTGTGTCAGTAAGTATTTGAAACATTTGCTTTTGAGAATTTCTTAAGTCCGTTGTTCGGTCGTTGCTTCGATCTAGCTCTTCTTTTTCTTTGGCAGGCCACCCGTCACTTCGGCCACCTCATCCAGGAGTTCGCCGAACAGGAGAGGGAATTGAAGGCCGCCTGTGACAAGGACAGGGCGGAAAAGGCGAGGGCGGTTAGGCAGCTCGAGGCAGAGCAACATCGCTCGGACGGCTTGGCGGTTCGAGTCGCCGACCTAGAGGCGGACCTGGAGCGAGCGAAGGGGCAGCTCGCCGAGGAGGTTGCCAAACTCGCTAAGGCTGCCGAGGCATTGGCGGAATCGGCGATGGCCCTAGAGGTGGCGAAGGCGGAGAAGGACGTCGTGGCGGCAGTGGTAAGGGCGGAAGTCGAGGCCGAGGCGAAGGTGCACATGGCTTCCAACATGGAGAAGTCCTACGAAAGGGTACTCGACCATGTCCTGGATCACGTCCCCGGCTTTCAGAGAGTCGAATACCGGTTGTGGCCCGGTGCTGCGGTAGAGGGCGAAGAGGAGGAGGGCGAAGAGGAGGAAGGAAACGAGGAGGAGGGTGGACAGCAGGACGAGGAGGTGCCTGCCGACCTCGAGGCTGTGGCGGTCGACCCCCAAGCCGGGGCGACGGGGGCGAGGGACCATCTGGCGAGGCACCCGTGTCCGAGCCGCCGCCGCAGGTGGACCCTTGATCTCCTCGTCTTTTGTAATTTTTGTTTTTCTTCTTTTTGGATGTAATGTCTTTTTGCGGACTGGCCACCGCTTCTCCGTTATGAATGGAAGCTTTGTTTTGAATTTGTCTAAGTGTTTGGCTCGGATCTAGTCTTTCAATGTGATGCTCTCGTTTTTCAGATCGTCGAACATGCTCCGGATACCGCGGCAGCTCGGCGCCGTGCGCAACTGTTTAAGCAGTCTCGCGAGGCTCGTCTCGAGGGCGAGGTTGAGCTGACCCGGAGGTTGCTGTTCAATGTAGATAAGAAGAACAACGAGTTACTAGTCGAGGTGCATCACTTGCGGATAGTCGAGGGAGAGCTTTCGACGAAGGAGGAAGAGTTGGCCTCGGCGTTGGCCGAGCGATACGAGCTCGCGACGAAGGTCGAGCAGCTGCAGAGGTTACGGTCGACAAGAGCATCGAGGTGACCAATTTGCGTCGCAACATATCCGATAGTGTTGAGTACCCGGGCTCGGCGAAACTCCCTCGCTTCAAGATATTGGTGAAGGACGACACTTTGAAAGATAAGATTGTCGAACTCGAGGTGGAAGTTGCTCAGCTTAAACCTCAGCCTGTGAGGATTAACGTCCGCAGCACCTCGTGTACTCGCGAGGAGAGCGAGCGAGGGATCTCCTTCTACGAGCTCGCGACTCGTGCTCCTGTCGTTGGTCGGACTGCGGCCGATGCCCAAAGTGGCGTAGCAGTTTCCCCGAGCAGAGCCTCGGTCGGAGCCACTGTTAGAGTCAGTGGCGAGGAGGCATCTCAGTTCGTCGGCATAGAGACGAGCTCGGAGGTTAAGAGACGCCGCCCCCGAGTGTCCCTGAATCAGAATGTCCCCGTTCCGAAGAGGCGTTGAACAAGTTGTACTGGGCTTTTGAATTTCTGTAGCGTCTTTTTCGTAGTAACCTCTTGCCTTGTAAAATTATCAAGTTGTTTTAATAAAATTGGAGTTCGTCTGCTCGTTGTTGTGTCGTAGTTATTTTAATTTTGAACCGAACCATAGGAACCAAAAGTTAGCTGTAGAATTCTCGCTCTAGCTGTAGAACTTTCGCCCTTGCTCGGGGTATACCGAGGCAACTTTGCACTTCGGTAGTTTGGTAGCTCGGATTTCAGACTCGAGCTACGTGGCTCAATCTGGACGGTTGATCACGATCATGGCACGAATCACGAGACAGGAGGCTCGAGTTTCGAGAAAACGTTATCTTGTCGTTTTGTGGAGACGTGACGCGATCTGAACCGCTCATCACGTTCCAGTACGAATTTTGAGACAATCCGACGGTGAAACTGGTTCGGCGGTATTTTCTCCATATGTGGAGGTCGGTACCTTGTCCGCTCGGCTCGGTGACTCGGGGTACTAAGGAAGTGCAGTCGAGCCGAGCGTTGGGACTCCGAACTCGTCGTTAGAGTTTGTTCAACGGTTGTGGGAGCAATTCCGAATGGCAAACCACTTCTAACTCGCTTAGGGACGAGCTTTGCGAAGTAAAATCGAGCCAAGTGTTGGACTCCGAACCATCGTTAGAGTTATTCAACGGTTGTGGGAGCAATTCCGAATGGCGAAGAAAACGTTATCTTGTCATTTTGTGGAGACGTGACGCGATCTGAACCGCTCATCACGTTCCAATACGAATTTTGCGACAATCCGACGGTGAAACTGGTTCGGCGGTATTTTTGTTCATATGTGGAGGTCGGTACCTCGTCCGCTCGGCTCGGTGACTCGAGGTACTAAGGAAGTGCAGTCGAGCCGAGCGTTGGACTCCGAACTTGTCGTTAGAGTTTGTTCAACGGTTGTGGGAGCAATTCCGAATGGCGAACCACTTCTAGCTCGCTTAGGGACGAGCTTTGCGAAGTAGAATCGAGCCAAGTGTTGGACTCCGAACCATCGTTAGAGTTATTCAACGGTTGTGGGAGCAATTTCGAATGGCGAACACTTCTAGCTCGCTTAGGGGCGAGCTTTGCGAAGTAGAATTGGGCCAAGTGTTGGACTCCGAACCATCGTTAGAGTTATTCAACGGTTGTGGGTGCAATTCCGAATGGCGAACCACTTCTAGCTCGCTTATGAGCGAGCTTGTGAAGTAGAATCGAGCCAAGTGTTGGACTCCGAACCATCGTTAGAGTTATTCAACGGTCGTGGGAGCAATTCCGAATGACGAACCACTTCTAGCTCGCTTAAGAGCGAGCTTGCGAAGTAGAATCGAGCCAAGTGTTGGACTCCGAACCATCGTTAGAGTTATTCAACAGTTGTGGGAGCAATTCCGAATGGCGAACCACTTCTAGCTCGCTTAGGGGCGAGCTTTGCGAAGTAGAATCGAGCCAAGTGTTGGACTCCGAACCATCGTTAGAGTTTTTCAATGGTTGTGGTGTTAGGGTTATATACTGAAAGCATCACTTTTGTATTAACTTTATTTCCTTATTTTTTTTTGAATGAGAATCATATGGGCATATGTTTGCATATTGTGTTTATTATGATATTAATGCAAGTGTCTGATATTCTATAAGGTTGATAATATGGTGTGAGGTGACACACAGAAGATCATATTACCAGTTCCCTATGGAATATATAAATAGTTCACAACCTAGACGGACTTGGACAATCCATTGGAAAGGTTGTAGTGTAATCTGGTATTAGTCTGTCTTGACTATAGGTTTACACTAGTACACTTTGTGTGTATTGAACAGGACCACTTGAGGTTGTTCTCTTTGTACTGACTACAAAAGAGAACAAACACCTCTGTTATTATGGATGCTTATGCTCTTAATCCAGATATAATAACAGACATGTATATACAGTGTGCATTACTTTGACTCATAAAAGAGTGAGATTCATTATGGATCAACAACCTCTATGAATTGGGTAATAGCATTGTATGTATGATGGGCTGTTGATTGTAAAAGGAATCCATGTCCCGATACGTCGGGTTGATGATGTCCCCTTAAGGAGCTCATAAGGATTGTCATGTAAACCCTGCAGGTGGATTATATCCGACATGACAAATAAAGTTGAGTGGTACTACTTAAGGATAAAAGATGTTGATCAATGTAGTTGTTAGTAACTTAATTTGATCGACGGACATTCGATATCTTAACATGGGGAGTTGAACGAGCATATAATAAAAGGAGCCCATAAATATAATTTGGGATTAGGAAGGTAGTGCAACAATAGCTCCTTAGTGGACCGAGCTATTGTTAATGGGCCTGGGTTGTGTGTTCGGACTGAACACGGGATACCCAGATCCGTTAGGAGACCTAACCCTAATTTCTCCTCATGGTCCCTGCCGTAGCCTTATATATATCCTCTATTTCTCTGGCCGTTATTGACAATCTGAAATATAAGATTTTTCTCAAAACTCGTGATTCACGAAAGGGGAGAAAGAGAGGTCAGCCAAGAAGAGAAGAAAGGTTGGGAGATCGTCGCCCACACGACGTCCAACCCGAGGAAGGAATACGTGCAGAAGATCTTGGGGTCGCTGTCGTCTTCTTCTCACCGCAGGTATAATTTGTGAACCCTAGTTTCTGCTGTATAGGGTTAGATCACAATTAAGCAATCTGTTTATCTTTAATGATCGATACGCACACCAATCCGTAGTCCTGGGATTCATCTCAGTTCCATCATGTGGGACCAATTCCGAATGGCGAACCACTTCTAGCTCGCTTAAGAGCGAGCTTGCGAAGTAGAATCGAGCCAAGTGTTGGACTCCGAACCATCGTTAGAGTTATTCAACGGTTGTGGGAGCAATTCCGAATGGCGAACCACTTCTAGCTCGCTTAAGAGCGAGATTGCAAAGTAGAGTCGAGCCAAGTGTTGGACTCCGAACTATCGTTAGGGTGAAGAGTAAAAGCAGAGAGATACAAGCAATTTTACAAGTAAAGTATGAAAAAACATTCTTTATTGACAACTAGTAGTCGGCCGCTTCTAAGTTGCGAGCCGTTATTACATATGAGAACTTAAGAGAAAAAATACAACTGAAAGGAGAGGAACGGTTCGACATCCCGGAATACTTAGAGAGGCGCTGACGCGCTTTCTTGGTATTTCAAAAGATGGTCGGCATTCCAAGTCCTGGGGATCTCTCTGCCTTCGAGGTCTTCTAGACGATAAGCTCCAGGCCGAACTACCTTTGTGATCTTATAGGATCCCTCCCAATTTGGAGCTAGCTTACTCTTCTGACTGGGGAAGGAGATAGCTAACTTTCTGAGGACCAAGTCCCCTTCTTTGAGGTCGGTGGGACGGACTCTCTTATTGTATGCCAACTCGATTCTCTTCCGGTAGCTCTGTTGGCCAACTCGATTCTCCTCCGGTAGCTCTGTTGGTGGATTGACGCTCTTTCCCGTAGCTCGTCGATCAGGTCTAAGTTTGCCCGAAGGTCTCTGGCATTCTGTTCTTCTTCGTAGGCAGCAAGGCGAGGAGAAGGTATTCCGACTTCAAGAGGGATCACAGCCTCGGGCCCATAGGTGAGGTTGAATGGGGACTCTCCTATGGGGGTCCGTTTTGTGGTGCGATAGTTCCACAACACGTTAGGGAGCTAATCGACCCATAAGCCTTTAGAGCACTTGTTCAGCCTCTTCTTAATACCGGAGAGGATCTGTCGGTTAGCATTCTCCACTTGACCATTTGACTGTGGATGGGAGACGGAGGAGAAACGTTGCTGGATGGCGAGGTCTTCACATAGAGCTCGGAATGCAGCCCCAGTGAATTGGGTTTCGTTGTCTGTTATGAGGACTTGAGGGACACCGAATCGGTAGATAACGTTCTTCCAGAAGAACTGAAGTACTCTGTTCTCGGTGATAGTGGCCAAGGGCTCGGCCTCTATCCACTTCGAGAAGTAGTCGATCGCCATGACTAAGAACTTGAGCTGGCCCGGAGCTGGAGGGAATGGCCCTAGTAAATCCATCCCCAACATTGCGAAAGGGATAGGACTTGATAGGGAGGTGAGTCGAGCCTGTGGGAGGTGACGAATGTTGGAATACTTCTAACAAGAGCTGCATTACCGAACGTGTCGTTCGGCGTCTTGGAGGAGAGTAGGCCAGAAGTACCCATAATTCAACACCTTCCGGGCTAGGGACCTGGACCCTGAATGTGCCCCACCGATGCCTTCGTGGAGCTCTTGCAAGGCGTAATCGGCTTGTTCTAGGGAGAGGCATCTCAAGTATGGTCTGCCGTCCACTTGTATGAAGGAGCGTTTGTACAAGATCCCCTCAACTAGGGTGTACCGCTCCGCTCTGGTTCTTACTCGGCGAGCTTCCTTAGGTTCTTCGGGGAGGAGCCCATCCCTTAGGAATTCCATCAGTGGTTTCATCCAATTATCTTGCAGTAGGACCGGCAGCGACTCCATCGAGTCGGGGGCTTCGTCTTCTATACTTGGTTTCAAGAGTACCTCAATCAAGACGGTCTGCTCGAGACCTTGGAGGGAGGAAGAGGCTAGCTTGGAGAGGGCATCGGCTTGGGAATTCTCTTCTCGGGGGATCCGCTGGATGAGCGCTTCTTCAAACTGAGCCATGAGAGGTTGGACTTTAGCGAGATACTTCGCCATCCGATCGTCTCACGCTTCATACTCGCCTAAGACTTGATTTACCACTAGCTGAGAGTCACTAAAGATTCGGAGGCGCTGCGCCCCTGCCCTTCGAGCCATCCTGAGGCCAGCTATGAGTGCCTCATACTCTGCTTCATTGTTGGAGGTCTTGAAGTTGATGCGGAGGGAGTATTGGAGGACGAAATCATCTGGGCCTGCCAGGATGACCCCGGCTCTGCTTCCCTCGTTGCAGGAGGATCCGTCTACGAAAACCGACTAGATAGGAGGTTCGTTCGTTGCCTGGCTGACCTCGGGAATGGTGCTCTCAACGATGAACTCTGCTAAGGCCTGAGCCTTGATCGCAGTCTGAGGCTGGTATGAGATGTCATGCTGGCTTAACACCGCGGCTACAGGGGACCCTTCACCTCCCACCTTTTCCGCACCATCATGTCGACTCTGAGTGCTGTTACGCGTCAAACACTTGGGCCCCATCTCTTCTGGTTTTTGAATTTGACGTAATGAACAATGGGAGTCTTGATCCAATGGCTCCTTTCCTCTATCTGTTGCCAAATGAATCGCACGGCCTGGGATTAATCTCTTCGGATCAGACGATAGGGCATCGTCTTCTTCCTCCCGCTCCCCCATTCTCAGCCGTTCATTTTGTTCTTCGTAAACCCCGGCTCTAAACTTTACATTTTTCGTCGTCTCCACTACTACCTTCATATCGAAAGAATCCAACTCGAAATCTACCTTGATCAACGACGGAATATCCTCTTTTCGCTCTACCCCCACTCGAATTCTGGCGTATTCCCTTCTGGCTTGAACTAGTGTGTTTCTGTCAATGTCTGCGACCAATCCGAATCCTCTTACTAGATTCTGGAAACCCGACTTAACCCAACATTGATATGGGAAGTTAAAAATCCGAATCCAAATAGCTGTCGAACTCTCCGCTTTCGATGCACCAATGGCTCTATGCCATCTCGAAAAAGATACAAAGAAACTCCTCCCTTCGATTCCCTTCAAAGCCAGCACCTCTTGCACTCTATCCTTGTTTGCGCAATGAACGAAAAACGTATTTTCGCTCGTCTTTTGAACGATCCAGTTCCAACTCGGAGACGGGCAAATGACCGCTGTAAGCAACTCCCCAGTGTCGTCGCACGTCGGAGTCCCGCTCTATGCTTTGACGATAACGCAATAAGAGAACCGTTTCTCAAATTCGGCCATAATTGGAGTAGGCATTATCGTAGCGCGCACGATTTTCCTCGTTCCTCCCTTGCTCTCATCAGTGGTGCTGTATTATGGAGTAGACGGCGTGGCGTTCGGAGCTGCCTGCTTCACGATCTGAACGATGGGCTTCTTCATAGGGCAAGCAACCGAAATGTGCCCGTTACCCTTACATACGTAACAAAACCAGTCGAACGAGCACTTGTTGATAGCATGACCGACTCGAGAACACTTGTGGCATCGCTGCTTTGAAACCGGGACGTGCCCTTCCGACGAGGAGTTGCTCCCTCTTGTACTGAGCTTCTTCTCCTCATATTGAAGCTTACGGGGTTTCACCAACACCCACTCACCCTCTTCATCTTCTTTCGTCTTGAGCTCTGGGTCGGATTGGATAGTGGAGCGGCGAGCTCTATGCTCAGTCGTGATGTCCAAATCCCCCCTCGTAGCATCTGCGTATGTTCTTTTTTTTTCCTCTCTTCCACTCTCGTCCACTCGACGTCTCTCTGGTGACGATCTTTGGAGTCTACTTCTGCTTCTTACTTCTTCTCTTCCTCTATGACTGTCCTTCGAACGATCTCTATGATCGTTACGAAGTTCGCGACGTGGAGATCTTTCACGCTGTCGAAGCTCTCTTCCACGCTGGAACTCGTCGTCAGAGCGTCTCATGGTGCTACGTGCCTCCTCATCTTGTCTGGACCGCTTAGCCATGGTGGGAGTAACTATCGAAGCTTTGTTATGGAGGAGGGATGAGGAGTATGGAGTGTAGTGGGTCTTAGATGGAACGCTCTTCATCTCTCTCTTTTTTTTTCTCTCCTGGTTTTCAGGAGCACTCAGGAATTCTCTCCTCGCCATCCCTTTGTTTTCTCCAGATCGAAGTCATGAATGTGATTCTGTGATTAAGCAGCCATAGTAAATTAATAAATTATACTACAAGGCACATACTAGTTAGTATAACACGTGCAATTGCTAGTTAAATTCTGTGTTAGTAAATATGTATTTATGAAGAAGTACTAAGAAAATAGATATTTTCAATAGGAGATTTTCAGGGCGGAGGATAGATCTCCCATACACAAAAAGTATATGCAGTACTAACTAATCAAGCTATTCTAATTTAGTTAAATGGTTATACTTATTTCAAATGTTTATGAATATTTTCAATTTTTTTCTTTTTTTTTTCTTTTTTTTTTCTTTTTTTGGTTGAGGACATATTCAACAGACAATCTATTTGGTATATTAAGAAGTCCTACAGTATATAGTAATAGAAACTGAGATTACATATGGCAGTTAATTTTCATACTGAAGCTTAATTATTGCTTTTCTTGGTAATGCTTCAGGCTTGTAGCTTATGCACTTGATATGACATTCACAAAGGGAGATGTAATTGCTATAGATATGCAGATGACATCGACAGCAGTAATCATATACCTAGCAGCAATTCTTGCTGGATATGTCGTTGTGCCAATAGCTGACAGCTTCGCTGCAAATGAGATTGCAACTCGGATTAGAATTTCCAGGCAAAGGGAATATTTACTCAGGTGCTTTTTCCTCAATTAGATAATTTTTGTGGTTCTTAGATACGATAACTACCTAGGATGGATTACTTGAGAGTTTCTGTTTCTGTACTTTTCAGGATTTTGTTGCTGGAGGAGGGAAAAAATTTTCTCTTTACAGGTATTTTTCTCAATACAATTTATTATTTATGCTCCTTAAAAGAAATCTTCGTCCTAGTTTCTGAATAGGTGGCACTCAATTAGTGCAATATCTTTTTATCTCGCACGATGCAATTCTACTGAAAAGAACATCAAATATACATCCATATTCTAAGAGTGTATATGTTATTCATGCACATGCCACTTGTTTCCAGTAGAGGTCCTTTTAAGATTGATCAATGTCAACTATGTCAATTCGGGTACTTGTTTTTAGTTTATTTATTATCTTACAATCTGTTTTGTTTAAAAAAATTTGCAGTCGTATTGTGGAAGGTTGTAATTGTAAAGCTGTCGTAGTACCTGTGTTGGGAAATGATGTCGGAGTTTCACTACGGAGCCAAGACATGTTGTGGACAGACTTCATATCAAGAACCACTAGCCTTCCAAGGTATGCTGATAGAATACTGAGGGAAAATCTTTTCCATGTTTTGTAACAAAACAAATTGTAGTATAAATTTAAAGAGAATGATACTAATGCCTCCACATTTTGGGATTGTTAATGGTCTCAGTATTAAAGAAAGAAACACTTTATTGGATACCCACTAGTGAGTATAAGATCTACTATATAGGAGAGACTACAAGCCAAAAGCAACGAGTCTTCCTCTATGGGACTAAACTAAATTATTACTAATTAACTTCTAATACTTGTACTCAAGTTGGTGCATATCATGTACATCCAACTTGTCATGGTAAATTGAATTCTAACACATGTCAATGGCTTAGTAAGGATGTCAATGCCTGTACGCACATGACATGCCTACCTTGTTTCGAACTACATGAAAATCGACTTTAACTTGCATTGTACACTCATTAAAAACATGATTTAATGTAATATGAAGTACAACCTGATTATCACAACATAATTTCATCAAGTCATATTACAATATCCCTAACTCCTTAAGGAGTCTCTTCACCCGGATAAGCTCACAAGTGATGTAGGTTACCGTAGTGAAATCAAGACACCACTACTGTTTTTTACTCTTCCAAGCCACTAAATTTTCGGCTACAAACACAATATCTAATTGTAAACCTTCTTGTATGGGACAACTTACCCAATCTGCATTAGCGAACCTAGATACTCTACAGTGTCCACCGTATATGTAAATCAGACCTTGATTGGGAGCATTTACATCCTGCATCCCAATGAGTAAAAGTTGTCTAATTACATTATGTACATGTAGGATCCTCCCACAAGTCTCTATGATATGGTACAACGTAGAATTGGTATCCATAGGAGTTGGTAATGTACGACACTCCAACATTCTGCACTCACTAAAAATATCCAAAATATACTTTCTTAATAAGACTAGTAATCTGCCTGGATCTGGACACTTCACTTCCAAGAAAATATTTCAACTGGCATTGGTCCTTGGTCTGAAACCGTTGTGAAGGATATTGACTCCCACACTTAAGCGTCAGCCTCATCATCCCCTATGATTACAATATCATCACTATATATATACAACAAGAAATATACGCTTACCCTCCTTGTGACCATAGAAAATCGTGTGATCACTAATTCACTATGACTTCTTTACATGCCAAACCCTCTTACTGCATTTGCATATTTGCCAAACCATGCATAGGAGACTGCTTAAGACCATATAAGGATCGCTTCATGCGATAAACTTTCTTGTTTCCCTCCTTGCTAACAAAGCAAGGTGTCACTCCATATAAACCTCCTCAGAAACACCATTAAGAAAGTCGTCTTGACATCAAGCTGAACAAAGGCCAACAATAATGGGCCACCGAAGAGCTCAAGTTCTGATTTGTTGTCACTCTTAGCCACAAGAGAGGTCTCATCATAGTCTACCCCATATGTCTGTCTACCCCATGTCTCAGAATGACCCTTAGCCACCAATAGTACTGTCACATTTACCCGATACCCGGACTCGATCCGGACCCAACATTGGACCGGAACCGACCCGACCGGGTCATAAAATAAGACCCGATGCACTTCCGGGTCCGGGTCCGGGTAGTGGAGGACCCGATAGCAGCTCTAGCCACCAACCTGACGTTTAATTAGGTCAACAAACCATCAGGATTAACTTTTATAGTCCAAACCCACTTACAACCAATTCGGTGCTTCCATAAAAAGTGAAACATGATCTTACCTGCCCAGTCTGAGATAGTACAGACTTCTCCTCCTATAATAGGGGAAAGCACGGTTCGGTTTTGCAACTGAAGTGGCCAAATTCTAAAAAATCGGACCCGACCCGCAGAAAGAAATGAACCACTTCAAACCCAACCACTAAACCATAGTTCGGTTAGGTCGGTTTTAACCGGAGGAGGAATTTTAAAACTTTTAACAAAAAAAAATCAATTATTTCTCAAAATCTACAATTCCAACGCATAGTATCTCATCAGAATTATTTGTCATCACCATTAACATCACCTTCATCATACACATGAACATTAAAAAAGGGAAGCATAAATAAGTAAATAATCTTTGAGACTTCAAAGAAGTAGCAAAGTAGGTTAGTGAATAAGTAAACAAGCCAAAGCATTTATTCTTCCTGTGTGGGATTAAACTAAACTAATACTTAATCACTTCTAATAAAGATCATGATACACTTTTACAGGCCAAAATAAAGTACTACACAAATACAGAATAATATATAGACATGACAAAATTAGACATCTATCAAAAGGACATGTAATCGTGTGGAGGTCCTGGGTGCCCTTCCGCCAGTCCTCTTAAAGGTCCCCATCTAAGTCCGCCTCATAGGTGGAAGTGGTGAAGTCAATAAATCTCGTTTTCGCCTTCTTTTTAGTGATGTGGATGCCATTCTCAACCAGAAGGTAATATTAGCCATGACTGTATGTAAAACACTTTAATTTCATATGAGTGTGGGAAAGGCACTCACATAAGTTAGGAAATGAGAAACTGATTGTATATATTAGAAATGCAGCAAATACATTAAGGGCAAGAGCATCATATATGTAGGAAGTCTATTACAACTTACAATATAACCCCTACATGATACACTCAACACCCCCTTTCAAACTCAAGGTGGATCAACCAACATGAGTTTGGATATAGATGAACTAAATCGACTTAGTTAGAAGAGGACATCAATGAACCGCCGGTAGCTACGCTGCAACGGAAGTAGCAAGGGGAGGCAACAGTGAATCACCGATGGCTGCGGTCGGGTCAAGTTGGCAAATTGGGTTCAGATCCGCTTCAGTAGAATTGCACCGAAACAAGTGAGGGTGCGACTGACTAGTTGAATCTGATTTGAGTTTGGATCTGGCTTTCGGCTGCATCCGAGAAGGAGAAAAGCAACAACAGTGACGACGTCAGAGTTGGTATGCTTAAGATTCTCGAGGGCAGCATCGGAGAAGGCGTGTTGGAGATCCTCGAGAGCAACGTTGGCATCGATGGTTAGGTCTCAGGTTGGATAGGGTCAGGTTTGAATGTGCATGCAGTAGGGCTTGGGTTTGCGGGTCGGGTCCAACAAACAAAACAAAATGAAGATGGGGATGGTGGTGGCTAGGGTTTGTACAAAACCCTAACGGCGGTGCAGGGGGAGGTCAACTGCGCTTGCTGAGATGGTCGACAGCGGGCGGCAACGAGGCGTGGGAGGCACAGGTGGCTACGGTCTCGAAGTGGGTAGGGTTCGGATCTGTCCTGGTCGAGTTGGGTTTCCCCACCCACCTGATGAAGCTGAAAAGGAGAGGAGAAAGGAGATGACAGCGCCCACATGAACTAGGGTCTGGATGTCTAGTGGCGACAGCGGCGTGGGAGTGTGTCGGTGTCGGGCTGGAGCACGGAGGCTGAGGGAAGCATCAGGTGGAGTCGGCAACGCAGGCAGGAAAGCAGAGGAGGGCAGTGGCAGCTATTGCTAGCTGTTGTCCTCCTCTTCTTGCTGGTTTGCGTCAGGAGGCCGGGAAAAAGAGATCGGGATTTGGATTTAGGGATTTGGGATCCGAGTTTGGATTTTAATTTGGGATTGTGGGATTTGGGATTTGGATTTGATTTTTTATTCGAATTTGAGATTATTAATTTTTTTTTATTGCCACAAATGTAGAGCTAGGGTTTCTTTTTGGAGCAAAATGGCTCTATGGCCATCTCCAACCCACTCCATTTTGGAGTGGGAAAGTGGATTTGGAGCTGGGGTTCTTCTCCAACCCAATGCCATTCCTCACTCCAAAATGAAGTGGATGGAGTGGGATGAACAGTGGCTTGCCATATTTAGCGTGCTAATGTTCATCCGATGCCATTCAGTTATATTTTTTATTCAAAAAAAAATTTAGAAGTTTTATTTTTTGGCCTGATTCAATATACATTTTTCAATATATATTTTTAACATTGTGTTTATGTTTAATTATTGAATGTAATATTTTGTAGACTAGTCATTTTATAATAAAATTAGTATAATGCACGTGCGATGCACGCATACATAAAGCATATTCACATGACTTGAAAACTTGAAACATGAATGTCACACATGAATGCATGGCATTACTCATAAAAGGAAATACAACATCATGTGGGAGATAATCTTGACTAACTTGAAAAGAAAAGTAAAGAAAATGTCATGACTAACTTGATCTTCAACCTGTTTTGTAGCACTCAATCAATTAATTGGCACCGACAGTTGCTTAATCCATCAAAAAACCCAAGATCTACAGAGATTTAATGAATGTTGCTTTTATGTTTCAATATCAGCATGTCCAAATAGACAACATCAGGATAAATTTAAACAGGAAAAATAACCAAAAACAGATGTTTATGTATATATAACTGCAGTTTATAAGAACGCTTCACTGTATGTCGTTCGCCCCAGAAAACAGAGATAAGCAGCAGAATGACGCTGTTGAAAGTATTTAAAACAACAAATGTATGAACTATAAGTCACTTTAATATATCTTATCCCAAAACAAACTGTAGACCTTCCAGATTTTCTTTCATTATAGTATGTTCAACTTCAACATCAAATTATAAGATCTAAACCATGCAGTTCAAACCTGCGATTGTCAATAACTATTGTACTATGGGTTGGGTTGTATACTAAATGTGATCGCGTGAAAGGAGCTTCAAACAATCTGAGTTTTTTTTAAAGTACAGTTTTAATTGTCACACATGAATGCATGGCATATGTCCCATGTAAACTCTCTTAAATTTTAACACCAAAGCAGAGAAAGTCAAGATAAGAATAGGACATGAAAAGTATAATATTCAAAATTCTGGCATTCTAACATTTGCATAACAGTACACAATAAATTTAACGCTAATGCAAGATACGCCACAGCTTTAACATCTGAATTGAGCCCTAGATTAATTTGTATCAGTCGTACTATGATTCAATAAAATATGAGCGAGATATTTCGAGCATTCAGCATTTAGAGGTTAGAATTAAGTAGAGCAAGTAGCAAAACTCCAACAAAGAATTAAAAAAAAGAATTGACCCTAATTCTAACAATATTACACTCAATCAAAACCTACACTACCAAAGATCTAAAATATTTCTCAAATATTATATTTATTAATAAGCTTTGCTTAATAATAGTAAGTATAGATAGTTTCGAAAAGTGGCATGTATAAAAAAAAGATTTCAACAAATATACTAAAAAATTAAAAAATAAAGTGTACCATTACCACACCCGCTCCCTGTTCTTCTTCTTCCACTCTCACTATCCTCACCTTCAACCTCCATTTCCCAAAACCATAACCTTAACCCTAGCCATGCCACCCTCCCTCTCCCTCCTTCGCCCCCGGTCCTTCCTCCTCCTCCCTCCCCTCTCCCTCCACCACCGCCTCTCCTCCCTCTCATTCTACGGCTCTGCCGCCGCCTCTCGCAACCCCAAACCCCCTCCCCCTTCCAAAACCCTAATAAAAAAAACCCCATCGCAATCAAGAAGCCTCTCCTCATCCTTCTCCTCTCTCCTTCCGCTCTCCTCCTTCGACCCAGCCGCCAAGCCCTCGTCCTCGTCGCCGCCTCCCAGGCCAACTTCATGCGCGTCATCGTCCACTCCTCAAGAAGATCAAGCGACGGGTTCTGGCTGGGGACCGGGTGCTAGTGGGGTCCGTGGACTGGGTGGAGAGGCATGATCGAGGACGTGTTTGAGAGGGATTCCGAGGTGAGCGATGAGGAGAGGGAGAGGTGTTGGGGATTTTGAGAGAGAGGGAGAGGAATCGACGGAATGGGGGGATTTTTTTTTTTGAGAGAGATAGAGTTTGATTTGGGTGAGAATTACGGTTGTGAACTTCTTTTGTGTATGGTTCAGGGGTAAAATTTGACAAATTTAACCCTATATTTTTTTTTAGTTGTGTTGTGTATATGAGGGCATGATAGTAAAAAGCCGCCAAAATGGGACTTTGCTTAATAATAATATAGATATAATTTATTCATCTCACATTTTTTATTCTCTTTATTAAATAATGAGGCATATTATTGGATCAATACGTAGAAAAAAATTGTATGTGGCCAATTGGTGAAATAGATAAATTGGGGAATTAGAAAATAATTTATATAAAAAGTAGATAAAAAAGATTATGCAGAGAATATTCATTTTTAAGAGTTAAAAATGGAGTTACGGGTTGGAGATGAAGTTAGTGTTCGATGTGACAGTTGCGCCATTTTAGAGTAAAAGTTGCGCCGAAATAGAGTGGTGGGTTGGAGATGCTCTAATATGGAAATGAGAAACTGATTGTATAGATTAGAAATGCAGCAAATACACTGAGCACAATAGGCTCATATGTATGGGCAAAGCCTATGACAACTTACAATATAGACCCCAAACAATCCCAATATTATACTCATACATGATATACTCAACAATATATATTAGCCTTGATCGTATCTAAAGTTCTTTGACATTGAACCCAAACACTTCCTTTTCTTGGTTGCAACCTTGCACTTTGATTGATGATGTATCATTTGTCAACTTAAAATCAGTGAACTAAATAGAAGACCTCTCTTGGTAGGCCTTTCAACTATTCTACAGTCTATCGACCAATTGAGGACACGACCAGCATACATTTCTCTTCCGGAACGACGGGTAGGGAAATATTTCATTTCTTTAAATTCATTATATGTAACATCTATGCATTTCAATGGATTCAGTCGCTGGTTACATGCTATTCTACAGGAGACCCAAAAGCTATTCCAATGACACAACATTCTCCAATCAGATTTGCAGGAGAGTATTGGGCACATAATGATGTCCGAGATGGAGATGTATTTTGTTGGCCTGCAAATTTGGGGTGGATCGTGGGACATTGCTTACTATTTTCCTGCTTTTTGAATGGTGCAACTTTGGCTCTCTATCATGGTTCCCCTATTGGTCGGGGCTTCGGAAAATTTGTTCAGGTGATTACTCTAAGTTCTTTTATGGTAAATAAATTACCAATATCTTATGAAAAAGCAAATAAAAATCTAGATTTCAAATTTCGCAAACCCAAAGTTTCTAAAAGTGGAGCCTTTTTTCACGCTGCTTGTCATTGAAAAAATACATGCGGATACCACTCCGAACACCCTTAAAATTGATGTTTATCTATGTTTCCCTGCACTCCAGTTGGATTTTAACATTTGACGAAATTAATGTTCTACATATATTTCCAAAAATAAAAAAGAACTTGATATTTAAGTATATACTATGTAATCGGTGTATGTTAAATGTTGTATTTCCCTACTCACTCAGGTCAAAACATGGTATGTAATGATGTAAAGTGGCATAATTAATTTAGGTGTGCAAAGTTTTGAAAAAATAAACTTGGGTGGAAAGATACTTTTCTGTGAAGTTCAAGGGATCATGCAATTTAATTATCTCATTTGATGTAAAACTAACCCTAAGATAGAGAATTTCCAAGATTCTTAATGGATTAATTTTACCAACATGTAAGTGCGGATCAAAGTTGGAAATTTTAACAGTTAACTGGTTTGATGGATTTTCAAGAATTGAATCAAGTGTAACAGTCCCAATTAATAATTAAACCTTACGATCAATAATTAAATCCCTAAGTGTTTAGCAAGTAATAGGTTCAATATTGATTCGTACTCTACTCTAGCATGTGGAACACTCAATCTCAGTTATTTTTGTGGACGACAGGCAAATCAAATAATATAATAGATAATAAGGCAGTAGAACAGAAATATTTAATAATGGAAAGAGTATACCGAATGCGAAGAAACCAGCATAGATCTCAGAGTTGGACTGCAACTAAGATCGCAACAATCACAGTGAGCAAAGGCAGCAACAAGGACAAGGGGTTGATCGGGATCTGGCCGACGGCAGAGTTGACTGCGAGCGGGGGAGGCGTCGACGGCGAGGTGCGACGGCGCCGGTGGGGGTGCACGGGGGCAGCGCTGGTGAGAGACGGCAGTCGAGGCCGTTGGAGTTCTATGGGATTAGGGTTTTTGCTAGATGGGCTTGCGGAAGGAGTCGGGGCTGATGGGAGGTAAGGATCCTGGGCGGGGTCGGGAGAAGAAGGGAGGAGACGAGGGGGTGGAGGGCTGTTGTGGTGGTGATGGGTCGACGGAGAGGGGGTTGCGGGATGGAGAACTGGGGAGGACGATGGGTTTGGGTCTTTGGATCGGGATTGGGAAAGGGAAGAAGATGAAGAAGGGGTAGCAGAAGTGGAAGAAGACGAAGGGGGTGGCGGCTGCTGTAGGAGAGGGATAGTGGATTAGGGTTTGTATTAGGGATTTGGAAAATTAGGGTTTTGGGAATTGGTTTTATTTGGGATAGATTTTAGAGTTAATCACTAACCCTAAAACTGTATTAGGATTTATCACAAACCCTAATAATCTAGATCTCAGTTGTATCACACAAAGGAGAGGGGAAGAGCAAAAAACTCAACACAATAAATTTTAATCAAGAGTGGCATGTCTTCTCATTCATCAAAAGGCCTTTAAATAGGCTCAAAATACATCTTGATACAAATCTTAAAATATTCTCAAAATCTAAAAAATACAATAAGATTATATATGGCTATAATTGCCAAAAACAAAAATGGTACTGAAATAAAAATCCTAAACTAAACAAGCAGCTGCTGAAGACGACGCCTGCGTTAGTGGAAGCGCCCGAATCGTCTTGAACCGATGTCCTCATCATTCTCCCCGGGTGGGAGAGGGCTCGACCAAGTCGAGTCAAAACCAGTGATCCTGTCATGGTGCTCCAAAAGATCCGGATCCAGTTGCGAGAGCCCCTCACGATCACTGCAAGTGTCATCCGACTTCGGCTTGTTTTTCCACCTCACCAAATACTTGTGCATACCACCATCTCTTGTGGAGATTATCTGATTATCTAAAATATTATTCAATTCTTCTGTCGGTGGGTGAATAGTATCAGGTAAAGGGGTAAATGTGGGAATCTCGCCATTAGGCTGCAGGGTAGGCTCATCTATAAGAAAATTTTTAGGGTTGAATTTTGAGCCTTCATAAAGTACTAGATCCTCAATATTGAAAGTCTTACTTATGCCAAAATCTTTAGGAAGGTCAACGACATAGGTATTATCATTGATTGCATGTAGAATCTTAAATGGGCCTGCAGCACGTATGTTCAAGTTCTTAACGGGTCCAACAGGAAACCTTTCCGGATAAATCCGAACCATCACCTCATTACCAATATCAAAAGTTATAAATTTCTTTCTAGTATCTGCTATTAACTTGTAGTTAAAATTATTCTCATTAAGTTCCTTGGAAATTTCTCTATGCAAGTCATGAATGTTATATGCAAATGTAGGTGCAGACTCTGTGACTTTGTGATGTTCTAACACAGGGGTAAAATCGATGGGTTGCCAAGTGACTTGGGAAGGAATGGGTGACTCAGGTATACTCAATGGAGGTGACTGGACAGGCTGAATACAATTAAGAGACTGGTCATCTTATTTTTCATCAAAGTCATCACTTATATTAGGTTCATAGGTAAACTCATTGTCGGGCTCATCAGCAATGACTGCGGTACCCTCTATTATATTGATCCTACTTGGGTTGGGACAGTTGCCAGCAACATGGCTATATCCCTTACATTTATAGCACTTAGTGAGAGGATCAATCTTAGAATAGTCTCTTTCGGTGTTCTTACCCGTGTTGTCATTTCTATGTGAATAGGAATTTGAAGTATGTTTATTTGGGTAAGACTTGTTAGGGTACTGAGGAGATGAGTGCTCAGGTCTAGAGGAGTCAGGTTGATTCATTCTAGAGGAATGATCCATCGAATCGCTAGACTTATAATGGAAACTAGCTTTAAAGGAATCCATATCGAGGACTAGGACGTAGGCTGCCGCTATTGAGTCCACATTTCTATAGATTAGCTCGTTTCTAAGTTCAGCTCGTAGTCCAGCTCTGAACCTAGAGAGAGTTTGTTCTTCACTCTCTTTACCCAAGACATTGCACCGAATCAGAACGTCATCAAACTTATCAACATATTCTTGTGTGGATTTACTTTCTTGATAAAGTTGGTTCCATGAATCTAGCAATCGGGTATGGAACGATAACGGTACATATCTCTCAGTGAGCTTCTCTTTCATAGCTTTCCAAGTGGCTATGTGTGCCAATACTCGGCCTCTGCGGACATGTTCAAGATTGGTCCAGTGTTGTTGAGCTTTACCCGTCAATTTCATAGTAGCAAATTTAACCTTCAGGACTTCGCTCATGTCAAACCACACAAAGTAGTGGTCCATGGCACGGATCCAATCGAGGTAAGCTTGGGGTTCCATTTGGCCTTCAAACTGGGGAACGTCAGCCTTAACGTTCTTCTTATATTGTTCGTCAGGGTCACGTTCTTGACATTGATCGTCACGAACATTCGCTCGAGGAATCTGATGATTGGCATGAAGCTCAGGGACAATGGTTTGGTTTAACTCCACTTTCTCAAGCCTCTGTCTGATATTGGCAAGAGTTGCTTGGATGGCAGCTAGGGTAGCGGAGATATCAGGGTTTTCCATTTCAGGTCGGGAAAGTCTAAGGTTTCTAATTGGGTGATTTTGAAGGGATAAGAAAGGCTCTTCAGGATCTGTGGTGGTGCTGCGAAGACGCATTCACCATAGTGCAAACTAGGGGTCGTGTGTGTCCTAATTTTTTTTTATAAATGAATCTGAAATGACCTAAAATAAAAGAAAGAAAAATAAAAGACTACACAATTCTAAATAAATGCAAAATTGATGCCTACGATGCAAGAACTAGGGTTTTAAGAACCTTCGCTCCGATACCAAAATGATGTAAAACTAACCCTAAGATAGAGAATTTCCAAGATTATTAATGGATTAATTTTACCAAAATGTAAGTGCGGATCAAAGTTGGAAATTTTAACAATTAACAGGTTTTATGGATTTTCAAGAATTGAATCAAGTGTAACAGTCTCAATTAATAATTCAACCTTATGATCAATAATTAAATCCCTAAGTATTTAGCAAGTAATAGGTTCAATATTGATTCGTACTCTACTCTAGCATGTGGAACACTCAATCTCAGTTATTTTTGTGGACGACAGGAAAATCAGATAATATAATAGATAATAAGGCAGTAGAACACAAATATTTAATAATGGAAAGAGTATACCGAATGCGAAGAAACCAGCGTAGATCTCAGAGTTGGGCAGCAACTAAGATCGCAGCAATCACAGTGAGCAAAGGCAGCAACAAGGGCAAGGGGTTGATCGGGATCTGACCGACGACGGAGTTGACTGCGAGCGGGGGCGGCATCGACGGTGAGGTGCAACGGCACCGGCGGGGGCGCACGGGGGCGGCGCTGGTGAGAGACGGCAATCGAGGCCGTTGGAGTTCTGTGGGATTAGGGTTTTGGCTAGATGGGCTTGCGGAAGGAGTCGGGGTTGATGAGAGGTGAGGATCCTGGGCGGGGTCGGGAGAAGAAGGGAGGAGACGAGGGGGTGGAGGGCTGTTGTGGTGGTGATGGGTCGACGGAGAGGGGGTTGCGGGATGGAGAACTGGGGAGGACGATGGGTTTGGGTCTTTGGATCGGGATTGGGAGAGGGAAGAAGATGAAGAAGGGGTAGCGGAAGAGGAAGAAGACGAAGGGGGTGGCGGCTGCTGTAGGAGAGGGATAGTGGATTAGGGTTTGTATTAGGGATTTGGGAAATTAGGGTTTTGGTAATTGGTTTTATTTGGGGATATTAATTTGGGATAGATTTTAGAGTTAATCACTAACCATAAAACTGTATTAGGATTTATCACAAACCCTAATAATCTAGATCTCAGTTGTATCACACAAAGGAGGGGGGAAGAGCAAAAAACTCAACACAATAAATTTTAATCAAGAGTGACATGTCTTCTCATTCATCTCAATGCCTTTAAATAGGCTCAAAATACATCTTGATACAAATCTTAAAATATTCTCAAAATCTAAAAAATACAAAAAGATTATATATGGCTATAATTGCCAGAAACAAAAATAGTACTGAAATAAAAATCCTAAACTAAACAAGCAGCTGCTGAAGACGACTCCTGCGCTGGTACAAGCACCCGAATCGTCTTGAACTGATGTCCTCATCATCATTATTAATCATTCAATAGGATCATGACGCGTACGTTGTTTAACAAATAATGACACCTTCTGACTACTACATTACAGGATGCAGCTGTGACAGTGTTAGGTACAGTTCCGAGCATAGTTAAAGCCTGGAAGGGTAGCAACTGTATTGAAGGACTCAATTGGTCGAAGATTAGGTATTTTGAGGCTCTACTTGATAAATTGTCTTTCTCTTCCTACTGCTGATTGGTTCAAAACTATGTAAATCTCATTGCAGGTCATTTGTATCTACTGGGGAAGCATCTGATACCGATGATGACCTATGGCTTTCTTTGCGGGCATCTTACGCGCCTATTATAGAGTGTTGTGGTGGGACCAAGCTCTCATCTGCGTACATAATTGGGAGCTTGTTGCAGCCTCAAGCTTTTGGAGCATTCAGCATGGTAACAATGACTGCAGGGTTGGTCATTTTCGATGAGCAAGGAATACCTTATGTGAGTTTAATTTTTTTTAAATTCGCTTTTGGTTTAATATATAATATGTTATTGAATATGAAGTGTTATTCTTTATTATTCATGGCAGCCGGATGACCAACCTTGCGTTGGAGAAGTGGGTTTGTTAACTCTGCACTTAGGTGCAAGTGATAGATTACTCAATGCTGATCATAAGAAAGTTTACTTCGATGGCATGCCAGTTCATAGAGGAACGGTATGAAATATCTACTAGTCTTTCTTTCTTCCATACAAGTAGTCTTCTGTACATATATATCTCTTTCCTAGGCACACAATTCATCTCTTTTCTCAGAACATAGAAAATTATTAAATATCGCAAACTTAATCATAATGGCATATCACAGTGCTCGAAGCCCATGTGCTAAGAATCTGTAAAAAGAAGCAAAGCTTATGTAAATAAACCCATTATAACCTCTTATTAATAAAACATGGTGGCTATACTTCACTTTTTTCTTTTAAAAAAAACACAAATAAATAAATAAATAAATAAACCCATTATACATAACTCTTAATAAATCATTTAAGAAGTATTCTTTTGACTTGAAAAATATAAGTTTTCTTGTTGCAGAATTTATGAAGAAATTGCCTCAAAGCAAAAATTCTCTACCGGGGAATTTTTCTCCAAAATACATCATTTTTTTTTTGTTTATAACATTTTATTGTGACACAGCAAAACAAGTCAGATTTTCTTTATTTGGAAATGGAGTTCTCGTACAGATACTAAAAACTGTTGGTAGTATTGACTACTGAGTGTCTTTTTTCTTCATGATAGAACCTCAGAAGACATGGAGATATGCTTCAAAGAACAACTGGTGGCTACTACATTGTACAGGGTAGTGCAAATGACACCATGAATCTTGGTGGCATAAAGGTAAAATGATACTCTTGGTGGCATAAGAACTATCTAATATATTCCTGAAACCCCAATAACAACATGTCATCTTATTAATTCAGACAAGTTCAGTCGAGATTGAACATGTATGCAACAAAGCCGAAGAAAGAGTATCTGAAACAGTCGCTGTTGGCATTGCACCCATCTCTCGGGGCCCCGAACAATTGGTTGTGTTGGTGGTACTGAAACCTGGATTTTCAGATTGCGAACCTGATCTTTTAAAAACCAAGTTTCAGAGAGCTATTCAGAAAAACCTCAACCCTTTGTTCAAGGGACTGTGCATACATTAACAAACTTGATCTTCGTTCAGACAAGTATGTTACAAACTTTGTTACAAACTTTGACGACTTTTCTTATTGTTTCCTGATAATAGGTGAGCTTTGTCAAAATTGTTCCTGAATTTCCTCGGACTGCTACTAATAAGATACTGAGAAGAGTTTTAAGAGATCAGATGACACAAGAACTTTCCTCACGCAGCAAGCTATGATTTCGTTATGTATTTCTAAGAGGATTAGAATCGTAAGACTTGATTGGCGTGATGCAGGACCGGCCCTGAGTTCCCGGGAAGGTGAAAGGCCTAAATAATTATATTCGGAGGCCCCTAATTACAATGTAATTTTTTACATGCAAAATACGTGCCTATATTTAAAGGGGATTACAAATTTAGGGGCTCTTAAAATTGTGAAAAAATTGAGGGCTTGAGGCTGATGTGTTAATACTGCTACATCTTTGGTACGTATGAGTTGTGATGAATAAAGCTCCTATTGGTACTGGACACTATAGAATATAGTATGTGTTTTTATTTTGCTAGACAAGATATAAAAAACTAAATAAAAAAAACGACTGGTCAGGTTTAGTATGTGTTTCGTTTTGTAATATGTGCTTTGTGCTTCTACCTTTGGATGTATTTTGGTACTACTTTGTTTCATTATTTATCATTAATGAAGCGATGATGTGGGTCATCTTTTATCAAAAAAATTAAAAATTAAAAATTAAAAAAAATATGATTTCTTGTTTTAGCACTCCCATATGGGGCAAGCATGGGTCTTTTGTGACCAGGCCTGAGCCTCTTTATTTTTTATAAATGGTCTAAGAATTAAAAAAGGTCTAAACCTAACCAGTTTTTTTAATGGGACCTTAAGTGCTGTGACCCCCTTAATAACAATTTTTTTTACGTATAAAATATGTATCTATATTTATAAGGAGAATACAAATTTGAAAACCCCTCAAATTGCAAAAAATAAAAATCTGGGGGTCTAGGCAACCACCTCACCAGCCTCAAAATGGGGGTCGGGCTTGCGCCGAAGCCTAAACCATTTATACACCCTGAATTATTTTGCAAAGGCCATTATAAATTGCCTTGAACCAAAAAAATATTATTATTGCAAAGAATTATGTTTAACTTCAAAAAAAAAAAGGTAAGAAAGTTCACTTTTTTAAAAACTAAATGCACCATTTTAGATACCTCGAGAAAAATGCTAAAATTAGTACTTTTAGGAATAAGAAGAAAGAATTACTTTGATTCTAGACTTTTAATAAAGTTTGTCAAACACTTATTTTGAGCCTAAATACATATTCAGACTCAAAAACACTCTTCAAACGTAATGTAAAATAGAATGGAGTCTTGTTATGGATCATTAATTAATATTTATATTTCAACTTTTTTTTGAAAAGTAATCGTATTTTTTAAATAAATTAGAGAAATATAACTGCACCCAAAATATTTAGAGATCTATGCATATAGGTGTCTTTTGCAATATCGACTAGAGTTGGAGTTTATTTATAACTAAAATAGAACTGCTATACACCATTTTGTGGTTATAACTAAAATAGAACCAGAATCTAATAAATTGTTTTCCAAACTGACCCACATTTTGAACGTATTTACCAGACTAACCCACTTTCGAAACTATTTACCAGATTAACCCAAATAGTGTGTGTAATTCTATGATTTTCTCCGACACTTGGAGAAATTTTGAGTATGCAATTTCTACATAAAATGTATACAACTCAAATAGCGAGTCTAGTTGTAACACCCGTATTTGTTTAAGTATATATATATATATATATATATATATATATATATATATATATATATATATATATATATATATATATATATATATACACTAGGTATGCCTGTGGCACGTGCCTACGGCACGTATTCGGAACTGCATATAAATTCCTTACAGAATTCTGCTCACAATTAAAAATTGAACATCACAGTCAAGAAATATAAATTCTCCCCAGGCCAATCCAAACAACATCACACAGACATCATATATATAGGGCTCTTGGAAGAAAAAATCTTCATATGACTAAGATACAAAATAAAAACCAACATATCATTTCAAAACATAATAGATTTTAGAAAATTTAGTAAAAATTTTGACAGAACCTCCCCTAAAATATTAGCCCTTTTACAGCAATTCCTTACGAAATTCTGCTAACAATTAAAAATATGACATCACAAGCAATAAATATCAATCCTCCCCAGGCGAAACCAAGCAACATTACACAGGCATCATATATATAAGGCTCGGGGGGGGGGGGGGGGGGGGGGGGGGGAATCAGAATATAATGCAAGATACAAAATAAAAACCAAAAATTCGTTTGAAAACGTAATGGATTTTTGAAAAACCTTTGAAAAACCTTTAAAAAACCAAACACAGAACCCAATACTCCACAAAATTGCGGGTACGGGTATTAACATAATTATATTATATCATCATTATATACAGTTACTTACATCATCTCCCAAAATGCTAAATATTGCAACTATTACAACTATTACATCCTCCACCATAATAAACACCATCCAACCGAATGAAAAAAATAAAATTACAGGGTTGTAGAATAACACAATGGTTGAAGTCTTCAAAAATGGGGCCAAACAATGAGCCTAAAAAAACAATAAGAGTTTTGAATCAAATAGTAAGAGTTTACAATAAACAATTAAAACAATAAAAGTTTGAAAACAATAGTAACAGTTTTGAAACAATTACCTTTCAAACAGAACAATGCCTTCAACCAAACATGTTCTTCATCACCCTACAAAAAGTTAAACTGTCAATATGTACATAACGGTTCTGAGTGCAAACGACAATCTGGAAAAAAAAAAGCATTAAATTAGCAGCAATTAATGGTTAACATAGGGTGTAGTTGTAGTAAATATAAATTTACCTTATTGCAACCCCAATTGATCAATGTAATTGCATTTATAAATTTGAGGTCCATATCAGCTGCATCCCAGTTCTATTAAAGTTCAAAAGTAAAACAACAATGAAAAAATATTTTGGTAAGGTAAGTTTATCATATATAATTGGTTTTTTTATTTTGTCATCCTGTTTCATTAAAGAAAAAATAATAAGTTAATAGACGACCCTCTTTCTAATTTTTTTCTTCTTATATATGGTGTCAATATGTCATTACTGATAAGTTAATTGATTTAATGTTTGCCATCAAATAATAGATAGGGTGATACTTGTTTTATAGCAAGTCCAATTGTTTGTTTTTACTAGAATTGAACCAAAATTCGAAGTATTGTACTTCTATTATTTGCCAATATATACGAAAATTACTGTTCTGTTCAATTCTCTGTTTTGACTTACATTTTGGGACAATTTGGTGGTCAATTTCATTTTCTAGGTTGTTGGAGGGCAGGGGTATGTTTAATTTTGTGGGCACACTCTTACCGACACCTGATTATCTCTCTCCTGTTATACTCACCTGTTATACTCAGCTAAATAATCACAGAAATGGTCATTAGGCTAACATCTTTTGGTTCCGCACTTGGCAACAAACACTTCGCTGCAAATAGTTTGATAATCAAATAGAGATGACAGTTTGTATTCTGTTGATGACATGATTATTTAACCTTCTTAATCAGTCTTGAAACTCGTAGTTTATCATCATGAAAACTCTTAACCATGTATGTACATTACATTCTTGGTGTACTCTATTTGCTTAGAAAGTTATTTATATTGTTTGTGGCAAGGCTGTTGAAGTTCTTTCCTCTTTGTTCAGTTAGTTTAGCATATGTGTTCGTTTACTGCAATTTAGGGTGATTAAGGAGTTTAGTTGTCTTAAACAATAATATGCAACTAAAGCATTCGCCTTATGTTAAGATTTGACCATTAATTTATGCATTCTTATTACTACATTATATTTTGCAGTGTATTTGATCTAAATCATTTGACTATCTGATTAAAAAAGAATATTTGGGAGCTAGAATTTCGTCAGTCCTGAATAATAACATTGGCTTGGAACGCCCACTATATGATCATCATGATGAACTTAAATTTTCGATTTCCATTTAAATATTCATATTTTTTACGACTGTAGATGTAGTTTTGTCCAGCATTGAGTGGGAACTCGCCCTTGTAAGCCTGATCCTGATCTGTTACTTGGATATATCTGTGTCTTGGGGTGTTTCGCCAAATGAAGTTATAATGATCGGGAACAGCCTTCAAGATGAAGGAGACAAAAGATACAATACAGAACAAAAAAAAAAACTCATTAACATAAAAAAAAAACTACTAACAGAGCAAACAACATCAAACACCTTGCGAGCAATTTCCTACCTATCTAAAACATCGCATCTAAACCTTGAATATGCATACCAAATCTGTACGTGTTTCATCTACGTTTTTATATGTACGAACTGCACAATACCTAAACTACTAGTTGGATCTTTATCAAGTACTTCATATTCAAGCTTGTTTGTGTTGTGATATATGTATAATAAAAAGTGGAAGGAGTGCAGTAAGCCTTGAGTTTATTCAACTCTTTTGGAGTGTGGAGATGTGAGTAATTAGGGGTTATTACAACTCTTATACTATTTCTTCAAAAATAAAAAATTAGTCAATCTTTTGTCTGGGGAAGGTGGAGAATGATCACCAAACAATACAGTAAAAAATTGTCATCCTGTGGAAAAACCCAAAATAAAATTCTTGAAATCTAACATCAACAATCATGGAATCAAAACTACTGGTTGGATCTTTATCAAGTACTTCATATTCAAGCTTGTTTGTGTTGTGATGTATGTATAATAAAAAGAGGAAGGAGTGCAGTAAGCCTCGAGTTTATTCAACTCTTTTGGAGTGTGGAGATGTGAGTAATTAGGGGTTATTACAACTCTTATACTATATGATCTCTAGCGCATCATTTATTCTTTCTACTTTTTTTTATCTTTTCAGGCAGTTTGTTTATTTGTGTATACCACGGTCTGTTTGGCATACCACGGTCATACAATACTAAAAGTTGGAGTAGGAGACAAAAGATACAATACAGAACAAAAAAATAACTCATTAACATGAAAAAAAACTACTAACAGAGCAAACAACATCAAACACTGTAACGCTCCGCCCCAATACTCAGACGATTTTAATATTTTTAGAATACAAATTAGATACTATGTAGTACAACAGCCCACCACAGGCTGCCTCTCAAAAGGTGGTTAACCAATTAGGTGACTCTTAATCATAGGCAATTATATTTATACTCAAATTAGTTTTTGTATACTTCCCATGTGGGACTATATTTCTCAATCTCATCCTCAAATCCCGTGTAAACCGTGTTACCAGTCGACTGAACAATCGACCAGTCGACTGTTCGCTGCAAATCTGGGGTATTACATACACCCCACCTTTAGAAATCAGCGTCCTCGCTGAGTACAGGGCACACATCCAGTGTAGGATCCGCCCTTTCTAGCGGATGTAGTATAGTCGATCCCGGAGATCAATCACTCTCAACACCGCAAATCGGATACTCGGCTATCAATCACTACCTGTGACTCTCAATACCGCAGAATATACCCGACCCCGGAGATCAATGACTCTCAGCACCGCAGATCATACTGACCTCTACAACACCCGGTGTCGAAAGTCGGCTCTGATACCATTTGTAACGCCCCGCCCCAATACTCAGACGTTTTTAATATTTTTAGAATACAAATCAGATACTATGTAGTACAACTGCCCACCACTGGCTACCTCTCAAAAGGTGGTTAACCAATTAGGTGACTCTTGATCATAGGCAATTATATTTATACTCAAATTAGTTTTTGTATACTTCCCATGTGGGACTATATTTCTCAATCTCATTCTCAAATCCCGTGTAAACCGTGTTACCAGTCGACTGAACAATCGACCAGTCGACCGTTCGCTGCAAATCTGGGGTATTACATAGATGTAGAACCCCGTATTTTCAAATATTATTTTAAAAGATTTGAAAATGAATTTAAATGATTTTCTAGAGATTTAATGAATATTTTCTAAAAGATTTATCTTTTTACATGTGCAGAACACGTGCAAATGCATTCTTGAGAAGTTTGAAAGTCAAGTTTTCTTCATGAAAAATCATTATTTAATATTTGGAATTTATTTATTATTTTTCCAGATTTTTCTGAAATTAATTGGACCTAGCAATTTTTGAGAAAAGAAGGACCTTTTTGCAAATTTGGCATTTTAAGGGTTAAAATGCAAAATCTATTTTCTGGACGTTTTGAACAGTACCGGTTGATATTAATGAGTGTATTTTACTTTTAAATCCTAATTTAAATGGTTTTTATTGGGTTTCCAAGAATAGAACTATATATGTAAAATTATGTTTTGGAAGGACTATTTTGCAAATACATTTCTAAACCCTAAAAACAGTATTTCCGGCCTATAAAAGAGAGTGTACAGCCGTCTTTCGCTGCACAACTCAGATTTCATTATATTATTATTTTCTTGGTGATTGAAGAGGAAGATTTGGATCTCGCAAAAGGAAGACTCTTTCGTTGGATCTTTTCAATTCAAAGGTGAGTGATATTGTTTTGTTTTGTTTTGTTTTGTGATACGAACTTTGTTTGTTGATTGATTTATGTGAACGATTGTGTGTTGTTTGTTTCGATATTTTCGTAACTTGTATGTGATCGAAGCGATAGTTGTTATTTATATTATGCATGTGAAATCCATGAATGTTTAGTAGATCTTGATTGGCAAATTCTTTATTGCTTGGAAACAAGTTAAGATTTGAGTATGGTTATGATAATAAGGAATTGGATGGTTGAACATCTGGATCTTGTGATTACAAATCAGATTTGGTTTTGAGTCGTAGAAGAGATTTAGTATCGAGAAACCCTAATGGAAGAATTAGGAATTTAGAATATGAGATTTGAGTTTCGAGACATTGGATGATTTGAGAATTGTATCCAAACTGAGAACACTTTTGAGATTGTCGTTTTATATGAATACGAATTATTTTCATAAACAATGAATCTGTAGAAAAACTCCAGTTTTGATTATTGTATCGGACCTAAATTATGAAAACTGTAGGCCGACAGCCGACTGGTCTACTATTCAGTCGACTGGTACGAGCCTGCTGATGTATCTTCAGTTCTTTTGAAAATCCATTCTGGACAGTCGACTTAGACCATTATTCAGTCGACTGGTGTACTGAGAACTTATTTTGTAAAGTTATTGCAGTTTCTCCTCTGAACAGTTGACCTATACCCACTTAAGTCGACTGTTGGTACTTAGAATATCTTTGTGGAAATTATTGGAATTTGTTTCGGGTAAGTCGGCTGATGACTCTTAAAGTCGACTTATATGACTTAGTTATTTTCTTGAAAATCATGAATATTAGTCCTCTGGGCAGTCGACTTACTACGGTATAAGTCGACTGGTACTGATGAGTTTTCGTATCTTGAGTGTTCTTTTGAGTGATTAGTCTTTAGACATTTTGGCTTATACTTGTCTTTGGTTAAGCATATGATTTTGAGATATTCAGTTAAGCATGTAGTATTGAGAGTGATTGATAGATGGGTATATTCTGCGGTACTAAGAGTCGTTGAACTCTGGGGTTAGGTATACTCTGCGGTGTGGAGAATCACTGTTAGTGATTAATAGCCGGGTGTCCAACCTGCGGTGTTGAGAGTGACTGATAACCGGGTATCTGATCTGTAGTATTGAGAGTGATTGATAGATGGGTATATTCTGCGGTACTGAGAGTCGTTGAACTTTGGGGTTGGATATACTCTGCGGTATTGAGAATCACTGTTAGTGATTGATAGCCGGGTGTCCAATCTGCGGTGTTGAAAGTGACTGATAACCGGGTATCCGATCCTGTAGTATTGAGAGTGATTGATAGATGGGTATATTCTGCGGTACTGAGAGTCGTTGATCTTTGGGGTTGGGTATAATTTGCGGTGTTGAGAATCACTGTTAGTGATTGATGACCGGGTGTCCAATCTGCGGTGTTGAGAGTGACTGATAACCGGGTATCCGATCTGTGGTATTGAGAATGATCGATAACCGAATATTGGCAGCGAACAGTCGACTGGTCCATTAAGCAGTCGACTGTACTGCACAGTTGAGCCGAATTTGTTTGAGAAGGATTCCTCTAACCCTTGATTAAGCTACCCTTGATGTTTTCATGTTTCCGGTCATTTCTTACTTCAAAATACACGTTTATTATATGTTTCCCTCGTTCAGTACAGGTTGTTTAAGAATCCATGCTTAATGTTTATTTATGTTGTTTGTTTGTTTATGTCACTCACACCATTTATGGCTGACCCCTTTAGTTTTGGGGGTTAGGGATCATCTCTAGCCTCATGTGTTGCAGGTTGCTGCTTAGAGTTTGGGGGTTTGTACGCTTGAGTTAGCTTTGGAGGTTATAAGTAATGTAATAGAGTCTTGTGTAATTTTTGTAAAGAGAAGTGTTGTAAAAAGATTGTTTTTAATTCAAGGTGTTTGTATTTCCGCTGCATTTGAAAAAGATTGTTGTAATAAAAGTAAGCAATAAAATTAGTTGTGTTTTGAGCTATGTGTACTATTACATTGAAGTTGATGCTGGGATTGTGCCACGTATTTTCTAAGTTATTATATTAGAAATTCGGGGCGCTACAAACACCTTTCGAGCAGTTTCCTACCTATCTAAAACATCGCATCTAAACCTTGAAAAATTAGCAATGTGACAAAATCACACTATGCATTCTTCCACCTTTTCTTCAAAAATAAAAAATAAGTCAATCTTTTGTATGGGGAAGGTGGAGAATGATCACCAAACAATACAGTAAAAAATTGTCATCCTGTGGAAAAACCCAAAATAAAATTCTTGAAATCTAACATCAACAATCATGGAATCAAAATTTAGAACTGAAACCCAAAATAAAATTACCCGAATAGTTGATGTAACTGACCAACTGGAAGCTGTTTTTCAAGTCTTCCTCACTCAGCAGACTGTCCTCGTCAATTAGATCTGAATCATCATCAAGCTGAATTTTGGGAACTGTCTTTGCCACTTTCTTGATTGAGAAAGATGATCCAACCGTCCACGAAGCCTTCTTACCTTTAACCTGATATAACAGAAAAAGTTGCAGTGCTTATAAAAATAGTTGCGCAGTTTGAACATAAAATTTAAAGAAGGATTTCAAATGACCACTTACTGTAAGGGATTGTGCTTCTTCAGTCCGTAAGAAGGGTTTAGTCTCTAAGGCTTGTACATGAAGAAACCCTGCAGAGTAGTTTGCGCTCTAATGCAGACTTTGGCTGCAAGTAAATTCGTACCAAGGCATCTTCATATACAAATTTCTAACTTCAAAATGAATGGTTCAAGATATTACCTTATCCTTGCTTTCATTAGAAGCCAGGGATGTTTGTAATAAGATTGTTCCACCTGGCTTTAACACTCTACCAATCTATTCGATCAACTGCTCTGATACAAAGTCAAGTGTTTTAGAGACAGAAACAATGACCTCCACTGTGGCAGACTCAATCGGCAGCTTCCCACCTGCCATCAAACCAGCATCTCCATCAAAACCGCAACTTTTATAACCCACAAAGGTCTTGAAAGAATTGACGAACTTTAACAACTCAGTCTCACCTAACATTAACTCCCTTCAGATGACAATTCTTCGCTATGAAATATATGCAGAATAGTGAAGCTTATGATATTCATAAAAGACCATTTGGCTTGCTCTAAAGCCCGCTAGACTAACGAATAGCCTAAAAGGAATGTAGATTTGCAAAAGAAAACCACAGGATTCTAAACCAAGAGACAAATTAAACACTATACAAATTATAATTCCAATCGACGTTATTTCATGCTTCCTCTTAAACCCTAAGATACCCAAATCTCTCAATACCCAAATCTCTCAATACCCAAATTAGTCAATCTCTCTCAATACCCAATAAAAAAAAGCACAAAAACAGCACACCCAAGCACAAAAACAGCACAATGGTGAAATCGATGGTTGGATTTTGTATACCTGTAATGGTGAAATTGATGGTTGGATGGGGTCGCTGATTCTTATAATCGATGGTGAAATCAATTTGTGGCGGCCGATGGTGAAATCGATGGTGAAATCGATGGTTGGAAGGGAGGAGGAGGGGGGTTGCCGACTGGAGGTGGGGGCCGGTGAAGAGGCAGCGGAGGTGTCGGTGCGCTGCAGAGGCGCCGGAGCTGGACGGCGCAGAGAGAGGTGGTGGTCAGCGACGGATGAGAGCGGAAGGGAGGAGGAGGGGTTAGGGTCGGGAGGTGGGGGGGCACTGAAGACGGAGCGAAGGTCGGGGTGCTGAAAAGGCGATGGAGCGGTGGTGGGAGAGAGAGGGGGAGACTGAGAGAGAGAGCGGGGAGTTAGAGAGAGGGAGACAGTGAGAGAGAGAGTGGGCGGGAGAAAGAAAGAGAGAGAATGGGGAGAAAGAGAGAGAGAACGGGGTGTTTTTTTTTGGGAAAGAGAGAGAGAGAGTGTGTGTGTTTTTGAATTTGTGGAGTTTGAAATTTGGGCGGAAAAACATGTTTTGTGGGAGTAGATCTGGTCCATTGATTTTGGGATAGATTGAATGTGAGCCACTTGATAGCTTTCTTTGTGTTTTATTATACAGATTATTTTAAAAATATATATTTACTTTTAAATATTATATTTATTAAGACTTGCTTTGCATGTGCAAATCATAGTTTTACTTTTGTTTTTTAAAATTAACCCGTGCATCACACGTGTATATTACTATCTAATATTATAATGGGAGAGTTGAGGTTGTCATTTATAGACATCCAACCATCCAATCTCAACCATTCATTTTTAAGTGGGAACTATATGAACCATTCATTCACTCAACTGTTATTAGTTACCATAGAACCCTCAAAGTTCAAATTTATTTTTTGACATAATTATTTACAAAACTGTCACTCATATAAAATAAATGTTTGTGCTACTGAATTAGTAAATAGTATGTATGAGTAAAGAGATGTATCAGGTTCGATGCCAGATTACGTTTTATTATTTATTCTATATAAATAAATAAATAATTAGAACATACATTGCATGTGCACATTACTAGTGCAACATAAAATCTCCCAATGTAAGGGCATCTGTAGTCGTTGGCTATATATCAGAAAAATGGATATTTGAAAAGAAAAAAAAACCTCTGTAGTCGTTTGTCTATATACCCATTTTTGGAGTTTTGGATGAACATGAGACGTCTATATTTGACAGCGAAAATAGCATTATACATATTTTAGAAAGCGGAAGATGATTTACCGTCTTAGCGTCGGACGATATATGATATACCATCTTAGACAAAATTTTTAATTGCGAAATAAGTGGACGGCAAATCATTTACCGTTGAATTATTAAAAAAAAATTGAAATCAGAAGATGTTTTTCCGTTTGATGAAGAGAGAAAAATGCATTAGTGTTGGACGGCACATCATGTGTCGTACTTCACCTTTTTTGTTTTTTGTTTTTTTTTAAATTACGGGATGGCATGCCGTCCTTCACACTATTAAAAAAAAAAATACACAGATCTTCAAATGGTATATGATCTTTCGTTTCATAAAAAATAAAAAGTTATTTTTTGAGTATAGACAACTCCAACATTTGAACTATTTGATATCTTCAAAATACCTATTTTTTAACTTCAACGACTACATATACTCTATGCACCTTAAACAAAAAGTCTTCAATTTCAACAGTACAACACGTACTTTCTCTTTCTATTTATGATTCTAAAGAGTTAGAAAAAGAAGTTAGAGCATCCACAGTGGTTTTCTAAAATTGCCAATTTGCCATTTTTTAGAAAACGAAGCGCTGCAATGATTTTTCATTTTGCCATTTTTTAGCGAACGTTTCAAATTTGTTTCTCAAATTTGAGAAACGAAAATGAGAATTCTCAAATTATAAAGGACGGGGAATGATTCCCCGTCTCTCAAATTTTAATATATTTTATTATCAACAGATGGGGTATCATATACCGTCTGGTAATTTTATTATTATTTTTTATAAAAAGGGTCAGACGGGATATCATATCTCGTCGTTCCCCTTTATTTATTATTATTATTATTTTTTAAATGAACGGCCATGATTGGCCGATTAGAAAAAAAAAAAAATCCAAATGGTTACATGATGTACCGGACGGTACATGATGTACCGTCCATGAAACATGGATGCTGAGTGGGTAGGTTTAGGTAGTTAATTAGGTTTAGGTAGTTGTATAATTAGGTTTAGTTATTATTATATTATTTTATTTATTTAATTAATATAGTTTAATAGTTAATAAGTAATTAATTTTTTTAATTTATTTTTAAAAGTTGAGACGGTATATGATATACCGTCCCACTCAATTTTTGGCGAACAATATAGCAAACGACCATTGCAGCGATCGGTCCTATTTGCTATTACTGTTGCAGCCATTTTTGGCTAAATGAGAAACACCACTGTGGATGCTCTTAGAAAAACCTAACCCTTAAACTAGATCCAAACCCAGATCCAGCCTTGGATATGAATGAGCCTAGACTATAGTGGACCCAGCCCATCTATGATTGATTATCAAAGATGCTCAAGAATTGTGCACCCACACCCCATCTAGCTTTAAAGTTGGTGCTGTGCCACCGCATCCAATCCCGTCTCTCTCTCTTTTCTCAGTATCCCCCCCTTGTTTGTTGCAATTGTAGGGATTCGTCGTCGTCGTCGTCGTCGTCGTCGTCTTGCTCTGGTTGTGCCCGAACCAACGGGAGCCCGACGACAAAAAAATAGAAAGAAGGGTAGTTTTTATTTTGGATTTTGGCAGCATATTCTCTTTCTGTATTTGGGTTTTCCCAATTCATGAAATCTGAGATACCCTTTTCAGGTTTTCTTGTTATTCTTATTGATTCTCCTATATATAGTTGTGTTTGTTGTTCTTTGGAATCTGGATTTTTTGGATTGCTAACTTTGAGAGCAATATTGGAACGAAAGGAAGTAACAATGTATTAAATCGTGATAATGAACATGAAGTAACTAACAATTGCCTCATTTGGAAGTGGTAACAACTAACAACATAGATTTGTAAACGATGAGATTGAGAAGATGGATGGGTTTATTGGGTTTTAGGAGGGATGGATGGATGGAGGGAGGAGAGGATGGATTTTAGGCTTGGGTTCTGTCGCTGCTTTTTTCGGTGTGGGAGCAAACAGATAGAATTTGTGAGTTCGTAGGAAATCGAATGAGTCAAACCTGAATACCTTCACCGGCAATTGATTGGTTTCCCGCTGCTGCCGTGACCTGCAAAAAGTGCGAGACATCGGGGTTGATTCCGGCGACGCACCCTCCGACGCTCTTATCAGTAATCTGAATGATTATGAAAGAGTTTTTTGTATAGAAAAATTGATTACTTTGCAACAGCGGGAGGAGAGAGTTTATATGTAGCGCCTCGAGTTCCACATACTGGGAGCTCGTGACACTTATCCAGAATCTTTACTTCAATGAGTACACAATACAGAAAAAAATCACAGGAAATTAAAAACTTACATTGCACAAGGAAGCTTTATCCTACACTTGTATACTTTCCGCAGCACGAGTCCCCTGCTCCACGATCAGCGAGCCTGCATTAGCAAACTGTGGGCATGTCAGTTGAATACAACTGACGCAACGCAGATGAAAATCACAATCTCCAAAATTCTCAACAATTAATATTTGATGCAGAAGGAAAATGTGAAAGTCAAAACCACAAGTGTCGGTGTATGTCATGATCTAGATTCTAATGCACAACTCATATGCACACCATGCTCTTATTCTAATGCAAACTTGATTTGGAAACGTATGCATCCCATACTACATACTTCCCAAATCGAGTTCGTATTCTCCAGATGATAGGGTTAAATCCCTCGCCATGCATCTTACTCTTGTACTTCTTCCTGTTCCTGACATTTATTTAGTGACTGGTAGAGTTGCAGTAAATACGGTCTATTCCGTCTACTGCATCAGATCGGTGGTCTTTCTCCACTCTCGAAAGTCGGTGATCACCCTGATCTATCGGAATCGGTGGTCTTTCTCCACTCCCGACAGGCTGATGATCATTCAGCTCAGGCGGTCTATTCCGTCTACTGCATCAGATCGGTGGTCCTTCTCCATACCCGGACTCTACCATAAGTTATCCGAACATAGGGCGAATCGGCATACCTTTTCCTACTCCGCCAGAGACTAAGAGTTACACTCTAGCTCTTTGTTCATATGGATAACTTAGAACATAACGTACTCATAAGGGTCCATTCCCCTAGATTTCGACATCTCTATCACTAAATCTCAGGAATTAACAGTCGAGACCACGTCGCACGTGTCCCAGACGAAACGACGCCGCACGTGTCTCCTTGACAGGTGAGTACACTCCCAACTAGTGCCTGCCCTTATTTTATTGGTCACGTGATTTCATCATCATTGTTGTCCTTTCCTTCCTATTTCATTTATCCTTACTCTTAATAAATACTACTTAGTTTCTTATTCAATGATAGTTGGTTACTAGGTGATTTAAACCTAGATCCAAAAGTTAATTATCTAACTCGAGTATGGATTAAACTAAGAGTAGTTGGTTTAACTACTTGTCATAAAACTAATGCCCTTAAATGCATTTACTTATATGTAGGACAAAGGGCACTTGGTGCACTAAATTTCACCACATGCATATCAATATTAGTGCACTTAAGGAACCAAATACCACCATATGCATACACTTATGCATACTACCACCATTTGTATTACTGAAGTCTTCAATGCCTACAATCTTTTCCTTTACCTGACTACAATCTACTTTACTTATCAAGAGTTTCTAATTAGCTAAGCATGCAACTACAACCACTAAGCATATTACTACAAGTGTGTAGTTTCATGCAATCACATCAAATTAAGCATTCAAGGAGTAATCTTTTCTACTACACTATAACTAAGCTTGCTAACTCATTAGTAGCTTACTAATACAATGTTAGTAGCTTTACTAACACAAAACTAGTAGTTTACTAACAATGTATGTTTACTAACCATAAACAGTTGGTTAGCAATTAGGTTACTACGAGGTCAAGTCTACATTTCTAACTTTCTAACTTCTCACTATCATGGCATTCTAGCATTCTATTCTACTAATTCACCACCATACTAACAATATTAACTTACTAACTTATACTAATCATTTCAACTAAGCTTACTAACATTATTAGTACAATGCTAGTAGTTTACTATCAATATAAATTTACTAATCAAGATACTATCTTGCTAATAAAAAGGGACTTTAAACATTCAAGCACGAAAAATTTAATTAGACAATTCACTACACAACATCACAAAATCACCACTTATGTTTAATAGTTAACAACACAATCCTCATGCTCAAGACAAGTTTCGTATTTATAATCTTGCATAAAAGATTTACCTTTCACACTTATACTATTATTCTTAACACAAAGAACAAATCTTTATTTATTCACTAGTATATTTATGTATATAAAATTCACACAAGTAAACAATCACTACAATCTCTAGCAAGCATCAATCATTAAATTCATAAATTGAACACAAAAGGAATGGAGAATACCCACTTTGATTGCTTGCAAGCTTCAAGTTGCTACTCCTCCTTGCACCTTTAGTCTTCTTAACTTCTTGCTCCATCCAAAAGTAGTAGTAGAGTGGTATAGTAGTAGTAGTAGGAGTTGTAGGTAGTAGTGAAGTAGTTGTAGTTAAGTAGTAGGAATAGTAGTAGTAGAAGTTGTAGTATTAGGTACTAGTAGTTGAAGTAGTAGTAAGTAGTAGTAATTTTATAGAAAAAGAGAGAAGAAAAGAAAGTTGCTGCTGGCAGCAAAGAAGGAAAAGAGAGAAGAAGGGAAGTGGAGTAGTAAGTAGTAGTAATAGTGAGTAGTAGTAGTAGAGAAGTTGAAGAGGGTAATTAAATAAAGAAAAGGGAAAAGGGAATGGCTGCAGCTGCTGTCGGCAGTAAGGAGAAAGAGAGGGAGAGAGTTGTAGGGGTAGTAAGTAGTAGTAATAATAAGGTAGTATAGTAATAGTAGTAGTAGTGATCACACATATATATTGAAAAGAAGGGGACAAAATTGAGGTTGCTGCTGACTGTCTACTGCTGGCTGTCTGCAAAAAGAAGGAAAAAGAGAGAAGGAGAGTAGTGTGGAAGGGTGTAGAAGGCTTAGGTGTCCCTACTTTTTGCACATAACCCTTCATACTTTATGAAATTGCACTTAAGCCCAAAATCTTATTGGATTGAGCTTTAAGAAAGAAAGTATTGGGCTTTTTAAAAGAAACATATTAGGCTCTTTAAAAATTAACCATACTAACATAAAAAAAATAATAGTGTAGTGTATGAAAAATAATAATAATAGTAATGTCAATGCACACACACACACACACACACACACACACACACACACACACACACACACACACACACACACATATATATATATATATAACAATGTATATATATATATTGTAAGAATTTAGGGGTATTACATTATATGGTCGCCTTTGGAACCAGTTTCGAGATGAGAATGAATCTCTACTACCCAGTGATAGGATAGAGTCAGTTATGCCATCCATGTGAAGGGATTGGGACTGGACTCTTCTCTTGATAAAGAGAGAGTTTTCAGATCCTCCCTTGTGTATGGATGGGTAAAATAAGTTATCCCCTTAGAATATGGGGGTTTCAATTGGGTTCGATGAATCTGGACTCCTTTGTAGTAGGGCTGTTGTAACAGTCCCTATTGCAGGTTGGATCAGTTTGCCGGGCTGGAGAACGACCCAGTTTATATTGTCGGGCCTGTGTCTGTTGAAATTACCGTTTTACTCCTGGGAGCTTTAAGATTCGTACCCGATTTGAACGGTCCCGATTTAGCTCTATTTTAACCCATATCACGAGCCCCCCACTCCTGAAGACTAAGTTTTACAGCCTTTGAGGAGTAGTTCGCCCGTTTTCAATGGTTTATAGAGTTTATTGGACTTCTCGGGAGAGTTTGGATCTTGCTCGGGGTGTAACGGTGTTATTCTGAGCTTGAAAAATGACCAAAATTATTTTGAGAATTTTCTGGATTTTTAGTGATTTTTCCAGATTTTTCTGAATTTTTGGAAATTTTAAAATAATTTTTCTAAAGTAATAATTTTTTTTCAAAATTGTAAAAATAATTTTCTGAATTTTTAATTATTTTTTTTCAGAATTAAAAAATATTTTCCAGATTTTTTAAATAATTAATTCGAATTTAATACTATTTTCTGGAATTTTAAAATAATTTTTCTAAAATAATAATAATTTTTCAGAAATTAGAAATAGTATTCTGAATTTTTAATTATTTTTCAGAATTTTAAAATAATTTTCCAGGATTGAATATTATTTTTCAGATTTTTAATTATTTTTCTGGAATTTAAAATATTTTTTCTAAAGTAATAATTGTTTTTCCGAATTTAAAAATAATAGTCTGAATTTTAATTATTTTTTTCAGAATTAAAAAATATTTTCTAGATTTTTTAATTAATTAATCCGAATTTAATATTATTTTCTGGAATTTTAAAATAATTTTTCTAAAGTAATAATTATTTTTCAGAATTTAAATATAATATTCTGAATTTTTAATTATTTTTTCAGAATTAAAAAATATTTTCCAAATTTTAATATTATTTTTCAGATTTTTTAATCATTTTTCTGGAATGTATTAATAAGAAATAAAATTTAAATAATATATAATACCTGAATTAATCTGGGTTGTTAATTGAGGTCAGCACGCTTTTTGGAGAGATCCATGGGTCACACAAATAGGCAAAGCAAGCACTACACCTGGTTTGCACTCTCCCCGATTTTGCATGGTAGGAGGAGCGGGGCCCACGCCACGTGGCGTCGCTCGAGTGTCCGGTCAACATCACGTGGGCTCACTCAGAGCCACAACAGGGTCAGTGGGGCCCACTGCCATGTCGCCTGGTTCAGAGGCGCAACGGGGCTAGTGGGATCCACTGCCACGTCGCCATTCTGAAGGAGCACCACGTGGCGCTTGAGCCCTTTTCACGTGGGCATGCAGAGAAGCAGTAGGGGTGCCACGTCACGTCAGCGTTGATTGGTCAACGCGATGATGTTGTGTTGACCGGTCAATCTAACCTTTTTTTCCCTTCTTCTTCCGCTCTGTTCTCCGTCTTCTTCCCGCCTTCGTTCGCCTTCTCCTTCTTTCTTCGCCTTCGCTCGTGAGCTCGTGAAGAGGAGCTTCAACGAAGCTTTGATGGAGGGAAGCTCGGCAAACGTGTGGCTCGGCGAGGAGTTCGGAACGGGGAATTGGCGAGGAGGCTCGAAGCTCGTTTTTGGCGACGAAGAAGCTCGGCGAGGGAGACGCTCAGTGGCCTGAGGCGGTAAGGAGTTCGACGAAGGAGGAGCTTTGGAGCTCTATGGGTTCGTCGAGGGAGAGCGATCAAGCTCGACGTTAAGGGTGGAGGTAAGCTCGACGAGGCAGTAGAGCTCGGCGCTGAAGCTGATGAGCTTGACGTCGATGGAGGGGCTCGACGTTGGCGGTGTGAGGTCGACACAGTGGCTAGACAGGCCATGGGTTCGGCCTCTTGGAGCGATGGTGATGGCGGTTGGCGAGACTTTTGAAGCTTCGCGACTAGAGATGGAGGTCGGCGAGCTCGTTGATGGAGAGCTCGACGAAGGAGGTCATTATGCGGCGAAGGAGCTCGACGAGTGGAGTTCTGTAAGTTGACGAAGGAGTTGGAAAGGAGTAGTGGGAGATTGACGAAGCTTTGTAATGTTGAAGAGGGAGGAGCTGTTCGGCGAGGGGCTCGACAGCTTCGGAGTGGAAAGCTCGCGATGGGGGAGCTCCGCGCAGAGCGGCGAGGAGTTTGGCGCTGGAGGCGACTCGTCGAAGCTGTGGTGGAGCCGGAGCTCGACACGGGGGCTTCGACGGAGAGAGGAGCTCGGGAAGGAGAAGGGGTCGAGCTCGATGATGCGCGGCTCGTCGAGAAGGAGAGATGCAGTGTTGGGCTCGGAGCTTTGGCGAAGAGCTCGGTGAACGGGCAAGCTTGGATGTCGGAGCTCGACGGCGGAGAGGTGCTCGGCGAACGGGACTGAGAGCTCGACGTATGGTGGTAAAGGAATGGAGGGGAGCTCTGGAGCTCTGCCATGGGGTTTGTCGAGAGTGAGTTCGACAATGGCGGTGTATGGCGACGAGGTCGAGCTTGGAGTTGGTTCACTTTTGATGGGTTAAGAAGATGAGCTAGGATGATTCTCGTAAGACCCGTGGAAAGATCCGTTCTTGGAGGCAGGTGCGAGAAGCAACTCTAGGGGAGAATTTTGGCTCCGAACTTGCCGAGGAGAAGGCCGCTCGGGAGGCGAGCAAAACGGAGAGCATCACCAGGCTCTAGGAGAGAGCCATTCGGGAGATAAGTTTGAGGAGCAACTCTAGGGGAGAGTTTTGGCTCCGAACTTGCTGAGGAGAAGGCCGCTCGGGAGGCGAGCGGAGCGAAGAGCTTCACCAGGCTATAGGAGACAGTTGGGCGTCGAGCTTGTCGTTTGAGTCCGACAAGTGTGTAGAAGCGACCCGAAGAGGGGGTTGGTGCCGACCTACCGTTTGGACCCGGTAGGCTTGTAGAAGCAACTGTCGGATGGAGTTGGCATCCGAACTTGCTGTTTGAGCCCAACACGCTAGTAGAGGCAACTCGATGAGTGAGTTGGGTACCATATCAGATTCTTGAAGGTGAACTAGTTACGGGAGATCCTCTAGGACGACCTAGGTTCCAACACCCTTACATGGAGTGAAGGAGTTACTGGTTTGGCTCGGGAGAGGAACTGAGCACAGAGCTCACTGAGGAGGATTGTCGAGCCGCACGAGCAGCTACAAAGGTGAGTCAGGCCTTGGGGATGGCCCTGGAAAAGAGCCAGTGTTCGAACTTGCTTGTTGGAATCAACCAGTTTTGGGAGTAGTTCGAGTGGTCGTGTTCGAGCCCCGAACCCACATACTTGCAAGTTGTGAGGGCAATTTCGAGCCATGATTGTGAACTCCGAACCAGTCGTTTAAGGTTCATCAACGGTTATGGGAGCAATTCCGAATGGTGAGCTGCCCCGTACTTGCTTGTTTGCGAGCGGCTAAGGCAACGTCGAACCAAGTGCCGGACTCTGAACTCGTCGTTGGGATGTTTCAACTAGTTGCAGGAGCAATTCCGAATGGTGAACCACTTTGTACTCGCTTGCAAGCGAGTAGTTGAAGCGGAATCGAAGCAAGTATTGGACTCCGAACTTGTCGTTTTAAGAGAGAATCAACAGTTGTGGGAGCAGTTCCGAATGGTGAACCACTTCGTACTCGCTTGTAAGCGAGTAGTTGAAGCGGAATTGAACCAAGTGTTGGACTCCGAACTTGTTTTTTGGGTATTCTCTAGTTGTTGGAGCTTGGACTCCGAACTAGCTTGCTGTAATTGAGTTGAGACTTGAGTGGAAATGTTTGAGGGCAATAGAATGATCTTTGAGAAAGGCAAACTGAGTTTTATTGAAAGAGAAACTAGGTGGCTGGCTCAGAGATGCAAGCCTTTATTACATTTGATATAAAGAAATGGAGTCAACATGCTTTCGGGAAAATTAAGAGGCACGCTTATCTGATCAAGAACTTGCAGATCGGATCTTCTTCTGAGAAGACCACCTCCTCCAACTCGTCGTCCGGCTCTGATATAGGTTGGGTGCTTCCCTGGGGGATCTCAAGAGCTTCGAGAGAGAGGACGGGTCCTCCGATCGAGGTCATATAGCATTTGCGGGCTGCCTCTTGGCTTCCTCTCTCTTCTCCCACGCCCGCCGTGGTGGGGAACTTCATCTTCAAATGATAAGCCGAGGGGACAGCTTGTAGAGCGGACAGGCCTTGTCGGCCTAGGATGACATTATAGGCGGCTTTGACGTTAACCACCATGAAATTCATCGGCTCGGTTCGGGTAGTAGGAGCTTTGCCAGCGGTTACGTCGACAGTTATGACACCCTCGATCGTCACTGGTACTCTCGTGAACCCATGGAGAGTGTAGCCGGCAGGCTTCAGCCGGTCCCTTGATAACTGGAGCCCTGGAAGGCCTCCAGAAAAATGATGTTGACTGAACTCCCGTTATCCACTAGGACCCTCTGCACCTTAAAGTTGGCCATGTGGAGGCTGATAACCAACGCGTCGCAGTGGGGGGCTTGGACACCCTCCAGGTCTTCATCTGAAAAAGCGACTGGGACTCCGAGGCCCTTGGGAGGGGGATGACCATGTACGGAGTTCACCTCTCGGATGAAGGCTTTTCGGGAGGAGTTGGAATTTCCTCCCATAGGGCCTCCATGGATGAGGTGCACGACACGCTCCTGTTCATAGTTCGGGGTCTCCTCGTGACGTTCGGGTCGCTTGTTAGCTCCCCTTGGGGCCGGAGGAGGATCGGCCCGGTCCTTCCTCACGAATCTAGCGAGCTGCCCTCTCTGAATGAGGGCCTCGATTTCGTCTTTCAAGGCCTGACAATCGTTCGTGTCGTGGCCGTGGTCCCGTGGTAGCGGCACCACTTCTCCCTGTCCCTCTTTTTTCCGGGAGTGTTCATATTAGGAGCAGGAGGGACAATTCCTTCTTTCTCGACCTCCATCAAGATAGCCTAGACGTTGGCGTTGAGAGGAGCGAACCTCCCAAACCGGGGAGGAGGGCGACGCTGGCATCCGTTGTCCTTCTGGAGCTTCTTAGCCCCTTCGTCTTCTGCGGTCTTCCGCTTGCTCCCGGAAGACGACCCTTCAAAGGTGGGGTGGTGGATAGCTTCCTCCGCTCGGATGTATTTCTCGCTCCGGAGGAGGAGCCCTGAGAAGTCCCGAGGGGGCTTCTTGGCCAAGGATGCCCTGAGGTCGGAGTTGAGGATGTTGGATTGGAAGGCGGCTGAAGCAACCGACTGATCGAGGGAGGCAATGGACCTAGCCTCTGCAGTAAACCGCTTAACATAGTCCCTCAGCTTCTCGTCCTTCTTCTGACTGAGGAAGAGTAGCGAGATGCTCGTCTTTTCGGAGCGGCGGCTGCTCACGAAATGAGTTATGAAAAGGGTTTCGAACTGGTCGAAAGAGAAGATAAAGGACGGGGCGAGTCGGGAGTACCATTCTCGGGCAGGACCTTTGAGAGTAGTCGGGAAGGTCTTGCAGAGGAGGGCATCGGAGGCCTGATGGATCATCATGAGAGTTTTGAAACTCTCTATGTGATCTACGGGGTCTGACTCCCCCGTGTATGACTCGAACTGTGGCGGTTTGAAATTTGCTGGGGCAGGGCTTCCATGATGGCGCGGGAGAATGGAGACCTGCTTGGACTGGAGTTCCTCCCCCTTTATTCCTCGTCCCTATCGAGCCGGCCGAGGCGCCTCTCCATCTCGTGGAGACGGCGGTAGATGGCATCCTCCCTTCGATCGTATCTCGCTGAGCCCTGGGACTCATCTTCGTATGAAAGGAGACGGGGACTACGGCGATGGTAGCTTAGAGACTGGTGAGGACTGGGAGTGCGATGACGGTGGCTCGGTGCCCCCGAGGACTAGGGGACCGACGGCGGTGGCTCCTAGCTGGCTCAGGAGTAGGTGACCTTTGGTCGTTATTGTTGTTGTTGGGGGCGACATTGAGGGCCCGCAAGACTGTCGCTTGGAAGTCTTGAAACCCTGCCCTTGTGATGGGCGCATTCTGGTCCCTTGGGGCTGGTCGACCAGCAGAGAACGACCCCTCCTTTGACGGTGTCTGGGGGACTCCCTCCGCCTCCTGGGAGAAGCGGCTTCTGCGATCGTGTCTGCGGGGAGACTAAGCCCTTGGACGTTCTAGACGGGATCCCGCCCCACGGGCCGCCTCTCATCCAAGCGGTGGCGAAGATCTTCCTCACTCTGCCGGGTGATGATGATGTTGCGGAGATCTTCCGACGCCTTAGGGTTATGAGATGCCATGGAGTCGGTGGAAGGGTTGTGTACTGAGACATGATCACGGTGAAGAGGTTGCTTTTGGGGATTAGGACGAGAGGTCCCTATGCTAGTATTTTGGGGCTTGAGTTGAGCCTGCTGGGGTTGAAGATTTTGAAGAGGAGGCTGCCCCTGCTGCAGCGGCTAGACAGGTTGAGGAGTAAGCTGTCCTTGTTGCTGGACTGGTTGGACGGGTTGGAGGGGAGCCTCCGGTGGTGGTGGAGGTACGGTAGTTGCTTTACGGTTGGAGGCCATGGATCTCACTTTCCTCGGAGGCATGGCTGGAGACGGTCTTAACTGGTGGAAGAGGCTGGATTGTTATTCGACTTTCCCACAGACGGCGCCAATCTGTTGCTGCTTTTTTCGGTGTGGGAGCAAAGAGATAGAATTTGTGAGTTCGTAGGAAATCGAATGAGTCAAACCTGAATACCTTCATCGGCGTTTGACTGGTTTCCCGTTGTTGCCGTGACCTGCAAAAAGTGCGAGACACCGGGGTTGATTCCGGCGACGCACCCTCCGACGCTCTTATCAATAATCTGAATGATTATGAAAGAACTTTTTGTATAGAAAAATTGATTACCTTGCAACGGTGGGAGGAGAGGGTTTATATGGTCGCCTTTGGAACCAGTTTCGAGATGATGATGAATCTCTACTTCCCGGTGATAGGATAGAGTCGGTTATGCCATCCATGTGAAGGGATTGTGACTGGACTCTTCTCTTGATAGAGAGAGAGTTTTCAGATCCTCCCTTGTGTATGGATAGATAGAATCAGTTACCCCCTAGAATATGGGGGTTTCAACTGGGTTCGACGAATCTGGACTCCTTTGTGGTAGGGCTGTTGTAACATCCCTATTGCAGGCTGGATCAGTTTGCCGGGCTTGAGAACGGCCCAGCTTATTTTGTCGGCCTGTGTCTGCTGAAATTACCATTTTACTCCTAGGAGCTTTAAGATCCGTGCTTGATTTGAACGGTCCCGATTTAGCTCTGTTTTTTACCCATATCAGGTTCCATGCCGACTCTTCGACTTATTATTATGAGTTGTTTTTCTTTGGTATTTGTGTATGCGTAAAGATTAGATGACAGAAGGACTTATTAAGATCTGAGTGGAATTCAAGTTAAGTTGACCTTGTGAGAAAAACCCCACAATTTGATTGATGTGGAAAGTACATTAGTTTATAGTGATGCTTTTACGCGTGGGAAGAAAATGGAAATTTGTCCATTGATGTTTCGACAAATGTGGTATATTGCCGAATGATTATAGTGCTGTGTGACACTTCATCACGGGGATGCGGTTGGGCCTCTGCTAATATCCGGTAGTGTCTTATTTATTGTGGCAGTGTCTTATTTATTGTGAGGACGTGTTAGGGTGGAAAAAGCAATAAGCAATAAGAGAAAAGTCGATCCATATGGTCGTGACTTGTTCAAGATGGACGGCGAGAATAGTATATTTTTCTTCTACTTTACACGAGGGTAAGATTCAGTCACAACTACTGCCAAATTCAGAATAGTTTTCTTAGATATAATTAAATCTAAATACATTACTTACAGAAACTCAAAACGCACCCAGACACTTGGGTTTTGAACCTAAAAGACATGAATCAAAATTTTGTTAATTTGGTTTGAAAACTAAACTAGACTTGATTGACATTAGAGTAAATGTCATTCTCTGGTTATTCTAATAACTTCATGGAGAGACAAAGACCTGTGGTTGGAGAGTGGTGTGGCAGGAGGTGCATTCTCAGGAGTTCAGTAGAAGCAATATTGTTTTACTTTGAATGTAAGATTGATCCATTCCTGATAATGTTTGATTTCTAAATTGAACATAATAATCTGGCTACTTAGGGTCGGCCATCTATTTTATTTAAAAAAAAAATTCCTTCTCTGTGTGTGTCAGTGTTGGTGGGGAGGGCACCTCTGTGTTCCGCCCCCAGAATACAGTGGAAACGAAGAAGGATGTTTCCTTTCTGTGGGTGCATCATAGTAGCATATTGAACTGTTTAAATCTATTCCATATCGAAACTACATGGCAATCTAGCTTTATGAATAGACTTCACAATTCTGATGAACTTCATTTTTTACCACTTAACACAATGCAAAGACTTGCTGTACTTGTATCTGCTCCTGTCATGTGCATTTAGCAATGAAACCCTTACAAATGATTGATTATTCTGAGCTTGTCTGAGGTGTCTAGCTTACTATAGTTCTTTGTAGGATTTTGCAGTTATCATCTTGAATTCTTATGAACTCTTACTTTGGTTAGCTACTCGACAACACAGTACATCAACATGCAAAAGGACAGCAATTCCAATGGCTCTCAGTCAAATCATTCAGGACGGGTTCGGCATCGAAGACGCTCGAGTGAGGTGCGTGTTGTTATTATTTCATTTTGTTCCTTGCAATTCCTTTTCTGTTGTTTCAATTTGTACCACTCCACTAGTTGTCTGCACTAATTTACATAATATGTATCAACCGAAACATGGGAGCTGCTGTGGTCTGGGATGGAGTAACTAAATGTGATTGTTTTGTATCACTAGCTAGAAACTTGGTGGATTTAATATTTTAAGATTTTTTCATTAATTTTTTCAGGTTGGTCTGCAAAACAATAAATCTGATGGATCTACTATGCTTGTCAATGATCGAAACAAATACAAATCAATGCTTGTTCACACATATTCATCAGTCTGGATGATAGGCGGTTTCGTGTTTATTATATACATGGGTCATCTATACATTTGGGCCATGGTTATTGTCATCCAAATCTTTATGGCGAAGGAGTTGTTTAACCTTCTCAGGAAGGCAAATGAGGACAGGCAGCTACCTGGATTTAGGCTCTTAAATTGGTATGTACTTCGGGATATTTCAATATAATGTCATTTCTTTATTATCAAATGAAGTGTTTGAGTACTGGATTTATCTCACTCCGTCACTTTCCACACTGCAGGCATTTTTTCTTCACGGTGATGCTGTATACTTCTGGGCGATTTCTCAGCCGGCAGCTAGCTAGCACTGTGACTACAGAGAAATTATTATATAAGCTTGTTAACGGGCTTATCAAATATCACATGATTATCTGTTACTTCTTCTATATTGCAGGTCAGGATCTCTTCTCTTTTAGATGTTTTTTACTGTCAAAACTTTCGTATTCTGTTCAATGCCAACATTTTTACATACATGATCACCTTTATTTTTCAAATGTATGCTGCAGTCTGTTTTCTCTTCTAACAAATGTTAAAATGGCGCTGCTGTTTTTTATTCTTCTTTTGCTTGACTTGTTCATTTCTGTCACATGGAAAATCACATCATATATGTAAAAATGGAAGAAAATATAGACTGTTATCCAACTAAGTACCATCGGTAACACAAAAGGAAACTCGTATAGACAACCCACATAAACTGAATTTTAGTTAATTTTGAAATAAATAGATAAATAAATATCTGAGCTATTTTATGTGCCCATTGGATGTGCCTGAACGCTGAAGGACAAGACCATTTGAATAATATAATGTAGGAAGAAGAAGATTCAACATGTAATGGAAGAGAAACCCTGTCAATTATTAGTGTCGAAAATGCTGAATCTTAAAGACAAAGATTTTATAAAATAAGTAATTGTAGTAGTTTAAAGCTGTTATTGCTGGCTTATTTTAAGGTTTCCAGTACATGTTGATTTTATCATACATAACGATTTCAAACTAAATCTCAAACAAAATTCAAATACGTAGATGTAAGATGTACTGTAGACTATTTTTTTAACATGCTCTGTACATATTTTTAACGTTCTAATTACAATTTCCACATGTAGGAAAATGACTAACTCTATTTAGCATGAAGCATTGGGTAATGTAAACTAATTTCCAGACATGTACATGGAAAATGGAAACCAAATACATGCGCATATAGGCAAGTGATCAGTTATGGCAGAAAATTTTGTAATGTTCTGCCTAGGGCTAATATAATAAGTTTACCAATTTTGTGTGCATAAGAGATGCACGTGTGCTCATGCTTAAAATCTCACATTTAGTAAACGGCAGGACAACCACACACATTTATGTTGACGGCTTTCCACACTCCAACTGAAGTTATGATAGTAGTGAAAAAACAAGTTATCGTCATCACATCATTTATTTCAACAACTATCTCAATAATTCATTTTTACAAACCTAATATTTTTAGTGTAGTATAGGGGATGTGCAGTGAATCCTGAGTCCTTCTAAAGTGATGTACGTAAAGAAAATGGAATCTGTTTTATATTCTTGGATTAGAATGTTGAGTAGTCAATGAAAAATGAACAGTACAAGTCTATAACATTGTGGTCTGTCAGTATTCACAATATTGGGGTTTTCGTTGATTTCTAATCTTTAAACGGTTTGTATCCTGTTTTGGATGAATACAACTACCTCTTATCTCTGAAGCACGGATACTTCACAGAGGGTGTTGTCCCTGTATCCTGTATGTATCCGATACTTGTGTCCCCGTATCCTGCATTTTTTATCATCCAACTATTTGATACGGCTGAAACTTGTCATACAATTTGATTTGTCTGCTTATGTTATATTCCTTATGAACTTACTTTGTTTACTTATGTTATTGTTTATGCTTATGAACAATTATTGTAACCTTTATGGATTATCTTATCTATGTTCAATGAAAGATATTTACCATTTCCTTATTAACAAGAGATATTATTTAGTTGTATATATATATATATATATAGGGAAATGCTCCATTGAAAACGGGTTTGTTTTCACGGGTTGGAAAATACAAATCTGAGCCAATGGATCGCTCATGATTGCGATCAGCGGCTCAGATCAAGCCCGCCCATCACCCTATATGACTTAAGTGGCGGAGGGTTATTTTGGAAATTTCGTCCCAAATAACTCTTCGCCTGTTTCATTCTGAAAAAAATTATATAACGAACAACGGCCTACGTTATAAAAAATTGAATCATAGGCCGTTGTTTTGAACAACGGTCTTGTTCTCATTATTTATAACCTAAGCCGTTGTTGGGAACAATGGCCTAGGCTATAAAATTTCTAGCCTAGGCCGTTGTTGGGAATTACGGCCTAGGTTATAAAAATTTAGAACAAGGCCGTTGTTCCAAACAATGGCCTATAATTCAATTTTTTATAACCTAGGCCGTTGTTGGCCTAGTTGTTCCCAACAACGGCCTAAGTTATATCAATTTTTTTAGAATCTGTTTAGCGAAGAGTTATTTGGGACGAAATTTCCAAAATAACCCTCCGCTGATCAATTGAAACGGGTTATGGGGAGCTCGATCTGAGCCGCTGATCACGATCATGAGCGATCCAACGGCTCAGATTGGTGTTTTCCAACCCGTGAAAACTAGACCTGTTTTCAATGGAGCATTTCCCATATATATATATATATATATATATAGCCGTATCCCGCATCATACTTTTTTGAAAATTGTCGTATCCCCGTACCCGTGTCCCCGTACGCATATCGCCGTACCCGTGTCAGTGCTTCATAGCCTCTTATGAATTAAACTCTTGGTCATTCTACTGCTTTCTTCTCTGCTATATCTCATAGTATCCTACTAAATTCTGAATTATAATAATTTTCTCATTGTATCATACTATCATATTGGCAAAGCTTCTTCTGAGTGACTTTGTTGTTCATTTCCTTCTTTTGGTTGCATAGGTTTCGTGTGGTTCATAGTTACACTAAAGAAGAAGATGTACAAATATCAGTTCAGCCAGTATGCCTGGACGCATATGATCCTCCTTATGGTGTTTGCACAATCCTCTTTCACTGTGGCCAATATATTTGAAGGAATTTTCTGGTAAATTGCTTTATAGATTTCTTTTTAATACAAGTATTTCCTCAAGTCGGAAGGTTTCATAAACCTCAGAGTTTTGGTATTTATAGTATCTCTTTTCCATAACTTCTTAGGTCATTACCTATTGTTTGTTATCTATGCTATATCGTACCATAGACCTGGGAATTCTGTACGAGTTTATGTTGAGGATACTCCTAAATTATTCAACTTGGCAAGTCATAGATCCACATCATTTACTTGATCTACATACCTCAAATAGTAAATGGTTAGAGAAATTATTACTGCTGATATATAAGTCTAGAAACTTTCTTTCAACTGAAACTAATATTTAACGTGAAATCACTCAGGTCAAAGTTAAAAGAATTTCTAACAGCTTTATATCTCATTCGTACACTATTTGAGATAATTGAACAGTGCAGATCATTTATGGAGTGACATACACAGAGGATAGAGCTTTAGTTAAAAGAATTTCTCTTATTTTAATTGTTACCTATTACCATCATCTTCCTATAATATAATATAAGTGAGAAAGATAAATATATATTGTGTTACATATCATTGATGGAGTTGTTCGTTCCATGCCGGTATTATAACAGGCGTACATAACTAATGGGTACCTAATGAGCACAAAAAAGGGGGAAAGGGGGGAAAACAAAACATAAAAAGGGGAAAAACAAAGAATAAAAAGGGGAAACCAAGATATTTGAAGTTGAATACACCAACTGTTTGATAAATTGTTTGAGAAAATGTGAGTGTGGTCTTCAAATCTTAAGGCTGTGAAAGCGTGGCTTTCAAATTTAAGGATGATAAACATCCAACCAAACTTTTAATCATGCCATGACTTTGTCTATTTCATAGGTGCACATAAAGTGTTTTTCTTGTTACGAATGTGAACCATCCGCATTTCAAGATTATTAGTTGAATAACTGTTACCTACTGTAACTTAGTTTTCTATTTCCAACAGCTCGTGATATTGCTACTTCGTTTTATTTTTTTGTGCAAAGCATGCATTTCGCATGCTTTTTAATAATATTTTATTAGTTTTGATTGCCATAATATTCAAATTTAATTTTGAATATGTATGTCCTTAGAATTAGATTCAAATTTAATTTTGGTTTTTGATGCAGTTAGCAAATGTTTTGGGATGCTTCCTGTGGCTAACATGTGCCAGAAGGGTATTCTATTTCTCTTTAACTACAATATACTAAGAAATTGTGACATGGCATCAAGATTTGCATGGGGGTATTAATTATTCAACTATTCTGGTTGGCTTGCTTTCAGGACTTGACTACTGGATGGCTTAACTGTGAGCCTGATCCGATGTTTATGTCAGAGCCCTATGCTTTGGATGGACTAGTGCCTCAGTGGGTAAGATACCAAATTCTTATTATTGGGGTTCTGTCTTATGTATTATTACTTCATATGCTGGCTGCCATCACTATCTATTTGCCCTTGTAGAAATATTATCTCCATTGATGTGCTAGTTAATAGTGGAGAATATGAAAGCTCGTAGAGTTGATTCAATACTAAAGAGACGAGATAGCAGTACACAAGGTAGATGCATCCCCATAAGGCACTTTAAATCATGAACATGGGTCAGAGATGGAGCACAAGGCTCCATGGAGGACACTTTTAACTTGGTGCAAATTAACTTTTAGCCATGAGTACTATGCAGGGGCTTGGCATAACCTAACAGGCCAGTTGATACAGTAACCTACTCTATTGGTGATACTGATGCAACTAAGGAGCAATATTTCACTATATAGGACAAAAGTGATGCATCAGACTTAATACATTGTAGTACCCATTGAATTAACGCAGAGAGAGGGCCTCCATTTATATAATGAACGAGCTTGCCACCTCATCAACATTGTAGATAAATCGGTTTATATATGAAGGGCTTCTCATAAATGTTTTCTTTATATATATGGATAATAATTGAATGGTTCTCCATCAGTTTCTCGATACACCTGAAAATAATCTGATAAAGAATAACTTAAATAGTTTATGCAGCCAGTTCTTCTTCTCATTAACCCCTTGCTGCATAACTTGTTTACTCAAATAATGAAGTCTTTTTTTTTTTTTTGGGGGGGGGGGGGGGGGGGGGATAGAGGTTTTTGAAACTATTAAATAATCACTTCTCATCCATCCTGAACATCTTTTTTGTACAACTTTGGTGAAATTTCATGGTATCGGAGAGTTGTCAAAAATTGCAGTAAACATTTCATTGACTATAGAACTTTGTCAAGGTTTGATTCTGTTTGAGGGCAGTATTTTGTCAACTCAATTTCTACTGATGTAATCTTTTGTTCTCCCCTTCCAGTTTACCTGGAAAGCAGTGTCAATTATGCCTGTGCAGTGGCATGCTCTGGCGTTTGGTTCATTTGTATCGATCATAGCACCATTTGGAGGATTTTTTGCTAGTGGGTTTAAGAGAGCATTCAAAGTGAAGGTAATTCTGTATGGCTGCTGTTATATTAAAATTTCTGAATACCTGAAGAATAGTATCATTAGATTTGATATTTTCTTTTATTTCCTATTATAGGATTTTGGTGATAGCATTCCCGGACATGGTGGGATTACTGACAGAATGGATTGCCAAGTAAGTAGTTTTGAATATGGCATGTTAATTAGGTGGCAAATATTAATGTATGATTTATCCCATGGAATGAAACTTTGTCAGTCACAACTGTTTTCTTTTGGCCTTTCAACTAATGTGTTGACATATGCTTTCTTTCTTTCTCCCTTAATGAAGTGGTTTCTCTAAATATGCAGATCTATTTAAATTTATGACAGTAATATACATATTTGTGTGAACTTATGTTTTATGCCAGTAATATACTTATTTGTATCAACTTATTTTTTCCGTATATATGCATTTTGTCATTAGATGGTCATGGCTGTGTTTGCATATATCTATCACCAGTCCTTTATAATATCCGAGACCTATTCCATTGAGATGCTTCTAGAGCAGGTTCTCTCTCTCTCTCTCTCTCTCTCTATCTATCTCTCTCTCTTAACAAGCAAATCAACACTTGTGTTTGCATGAAAACATTAGGACTCATTTTCTCGTCTAATCGTGTGATGCAGATAGTAAGGAATCTTACCTTCGAGGGTCAGCAAACTCTGTACGAGCAGCTCGGAAGGATCTTCCAAGAAAGGCAATTAAGATCTTGAGAATTCTTTGACCTCACAACAAATCATTCATGTACAATATGTTGTGTATAAGTGGCCGGCTTGATTCTTGCAAGGGCATAAATTCAGCGTGCAACTCTTTTAAAAATGCCAATACACGAGTTAAACTTAGAATGCTTGTATAGTATTCAATACTAATTCTCTTTTCATTTGGTTAGCATATTTGCTTGTTTTGCCGCACGGTCCACAGGATAGAATGTGGATTATACTTTGACCTTGCATAACTAGTGAATGATATGTAACTGAGTTTTCCCCTGTTTTTTCTTGTTCTTTTTTCTTAGTGATTGCATTTTTTAAGTGCAAGTTGGTGACAATTGGCTGTGGTGTTTCGGTTTACTTTGAACCATGGACATTTGAGCAAAAGATAGGTGAAGCGGTGATGATACCAGCTGGATGTCCTCATCAAGTCAGAAATCTCAAGGTACGTGGCTCTTTAAGGGATTTTGTTGCGCAATATTTGTGCCATACTTGCCATAAAGTAATACGATTGATAAAACCATTAACTTACTAAATAGCATATGATATTTGAGTCTTTTTTTAAATATATATGTACATGAATGAAAAACTGGCTCGTGACTTAAGTTTTCATTATTCCTCGAACATTTACAACAAGAGACTTATTCCTAGCTTTCCTAAGCTTGATAGATTTCTTGTTTCTTGTGATTGGAACTCTAATTTTCCTTTGTCTTGTGTTCATGCTGCCTCCAATATTATTTCAGACCATGTTCCTTTGATATTATACTCTTCTTCAGCTTCTCCTAAACCTCATTGCTTTAAATTTGAGAAGTGAGGAATTTTAGATTTCTAAGCATAATACCATCACAAGTAGAGAAAAGAATAGTGTCGTCAGCATATTGTAAATTAAGAATGTCCCTAAAAGATGGGAAGCTCCCAACACCTTGGATATAACCATTATCCCAAGCATTCGACAACATACAATTGAAAACATCTGCAACTAGAACAAAAAGAAGGGGGGAGATAAGATCACCCTGTCTAAGGCCTCTTTTGCATTTGAATTTCCTCCCTTCAGTGTTATTAATAATAACTGAAGAAGTGCCTGATTGAAGACTATTGAAAATCCAATCAATCCATTTAGAACCAAAACCGCTAGCAATGAAAATTTTCTTCAAAAAATTCCAATTAACTCTATCATAAGCCTTTTCAAAATCAAGTTTCAAAAGAATTCCTTCAGAGTGATCTTGATGAATAGAATGAATTGTTTCTTGAACCACAGCAACACTATCTAAAATAAACCTATCCTTGATAAAGCCAGATTGAGAAGAACCAACAAGAAGACCAATCACCTTAGCTAGTCTGTTAGCTAAAACCTTCATAATAATTTTAAATATGACATTAAGAAGACTTATAGGTCTAAATTGGGAAACTTTATTAGCTCCAGGACATTTGGGAATAAGGATAATATGAGCATAGTTAATTCTGGAAAAATCAAGAGTGTTATCAAACAATTCTTGAAAAACACCCATAATATCCTCCTTAAAATCATTCCAAAATATTTTATAAAAGAAAGTAGGAATACCATCAGGGCCTGGCGCAGAATCAAGAGGAAGACCACAGATGGCTTCAAAAATTTCAGCTTCAGAGAAAGGATCTTCTAAACATTCAAGATTAACCCTGTTAGAGGGTGGGTATAATTGAGCCCAATTAATGTCTAAGAAAGTTTCACCAGGATCCCCCATCAGGTCTTTATAAAAATTAAAGAACTCTTGATGAATAAAAGATGGATCAGAAGTGAGTCCCCCACTAGTTTCAATAGAGAGAATATGATTTAATCTTCTCCTATGAGAAGCATAATTATGAAAGAATCTAGTATTACCATCACCCATCGTAAGCCATTTAACTTTTGCTCTTTGACACCACTTTATTTTATCTAATTCCAACAAATGAAGGTATTCTTTTTGACAAGTAGATCTTAAATTCGTATCAAAAATTGAGAGAGGATTCTGTTCCTCAAGGATATCCAGAGAATCAATCTTGTTTTTCAGTAAAAGTTTCCTCTCTTTCAAAGGGCCAAATCTTGATTTAACCCAAAGTTTGCATCCATTCTTAATGTTTTTGATCTTAGCAAGAAGTCTTCTGAGACCAGCATATATATAAATATTGACAGAATTTAAGCAAGTAGAAATCATAGAGAAGAAAGGAGGATCTTCTAACCAGACCTTTATTGTTTTGAGAGTGTTTCTGGCATGAAAATTAACTTCTCCAAATCTGCTTGTATGTGGATTGGAGGTGATGATAATAGACAAGAAGAGATCTCAGCCTTCTTGAATTGCCCTAAAGGTTCTTTTCCACTCAACTACCTAGGTATCCCACTGAGAATTGGTAAACTTCACAAATCTGATTGGTTTCCTGTTATTGACAAAATTGAAAGACGACTCAATAGTTGGTCTGGAAGGTCCCTTTCTAGAGCTGGTAGACTTATTCTTATTAATTCTGTTATTTCTAGTATTCCACTTTATCTTATGTCTTTCTTCTATATCCCTGTTTGGGTTATCAAAAAGATTGATAGTCTGAGAAGGAGGTTTTTTTGGGTTGGATCTTCTATCCAATCTGATCAAGGGAGATGTCTTATGAATTGGACTAGAGTTTGTAAAAATAAAGAGGAAGGTGGTTTAGGTATTATAAACCTTCGTAATCAAAACATTGCTCTTCTTGGTAAATGGCTTTGGTACTGTTTGAACACTGAGGATAAAATTTGGATTAGAATTATTAAAAGGAAATATTTCCGAAGACGATGTTTTAGTGATTTTCCTTTTCTCCCTAATTCTGTCGGTTCTTCTTTTTGGAAAGGAATTTGGAAAGCTTCAGCCCCTTTTAAATGTGGACTTCAAAAGATTTGCGGTGACGGAAAGAATGTTCGTTTTTGGACGGATATTTGGATTGGTAACTGTAGTTTAGCAACCTCCTTTCCTGATCTTTTTAAGATTGCTTCTTTTCCTAATGCTTCTGTTTTTTTCTCTCTACTCCATTAATAGATATGGTAAAGTTTGGAACATTGGTTTTCGTAGAAATCTTTCTCTCCAACAATCTCATGATTTTGGTGATCTTCTACATCTGCTCAGTACCTATGATTGGAAATCTCATAATAAAGCTAATTGGAGATGGTCACACTCTGGTTTGTTTACTGTTAAATCTTTCTATAATTTTTTGAACTCAGGTGGTCAAATTTGTCCTTTTTATAAATTCATTTGGCAAAATGTGGCTCCTCTCAAAGTTAGAATCCTTGTTTGGCTTACTATTCATAACCGTTTACTAACTGTCGATAATTTAAACAAGCGGAATTTAGCAATTGGCCAGAAATGTGTTTTTTGTAACAAAACTACTGAATCTGCATATCATATTTTTCTGAAATGTCCTTTTGTTTCACAGATTTGGATTATTTTGAAAAAGACCTTTAATTTTAGAGGTTTTCCTTCCTCTGTGAAATCTTGGTGGGGATTATGGAGAAAGAAGAGGATTAAAAAGAAAAATTCTCTTCTCTGGGATATGATTATGATGGCCTTGATTTGGGTCATCTGGAAAGAACGTAACAATAGGATTTTTGTCAAAAAATCTACAGATATTGTTCAAGTTCTAGATTCTATATGTTTTTTTGTCTCCTTTTGGACAGATATTTTGCCTCCCTCTAAGAAGGCCAAAGTGGATGTGAGTTGCTTGATGGAAACATGCAAGTCTTTCTCTCCGTTTTCTAACCCAGTGGCTGATACTCCTCTTGTTCATGACTCGTCTGATAATAATGTTATTGCCATTGAGGATGATGAGGAGATGACTACAGAGATTCACGATTCTACATCCTCTGTGCTTGCTAATGCTGTGGAAGATGCTCTGGGTAATGACCAGTCTGCTGCTGCTGATGAGGATTTGGTATCACAGACTCTTTCATCTATATCGGCTATGTCAACTCATCACCAAGAGCTGGTTACTGGAATTTTACTGGTGCACAACCTGCAATCGTCTTATGGGAGAAATGTGCCTTCAAGGTCTGATTCTAGTGATGATTCCTGGAGTACCTCTGCGGGAAATGAGTCTTCAAGTTCTGATGCTAGTGATGAATCCTGCTTAAGGGATTTCTTTTATGAGTTCTACGGTTTTTTTGTTGGAGGATAATCCTCTTTTCTGTGTGTTGCTACTCCTAATGTTGTTCTGTTGGTTGTTTAGAATGTGTGGTGTTTTGATCCTCTAGTTGAGGATGTTTTGGGGCTAGTATGGTATGTATCTCTGGAGTCTGTAAGAACTCTTCTCTCTGTATTTTGTTTTGTTTGGCTGAAGTCTCTTGGCTTCATCCCTAGTAATAAAAAAAACATTGCCAGCAAAACGTTTCATTTTTAAAGAGTTTTATTTTTGGTGTATTCTTGTCAGTCTTGTATGAAGGTTGCCCTTGACTTTGTTTCACCGGAAAATGTTTGGGAATGTATGCGGTTGACGAATGAATTTCGCCTACTTCCTCAGGATCACAAGTGCAAACAAGACAAACTAGAGGTTGTCCCTCCCTTCCCTTTGCCTTCGCTAGTGTTCTTGTTGTTTTGACTCAGTTGTAACAAGTTGTCTGTCTAGCATTTGCATGCTGGCATTATGTGAATAGATATTCAGTTGAATAGTTAATTAAGATATATAAATATTAATATTAACATATTGGATGATTCAGGTCAAGAAAATTGCTCTGCATGCACTCATCCAGGTGGTAAATGATATAGAAGGATACTTGTCTAACTCACTGTAAGTGTCTGAATTTGAATATTTATTGCAACGAAATTGCAAAAGGTTCTCTTTAATTTATTGTCTCTGTACTATTCTCGGAAGCTACAATTATATGTTCATATCCTGGTAATCTAAATGGTCAAATAGTTAAAAGTTATAACATTGATATCTTTTCCATAAACCATCTGTGTCTGTTGTTTAGTTCAATATACCTATTCTTTTGTTCCTTCCATATGCCACACTGTTGCTGGGAAAGAAAGAACTATCCAGGTTGTATATGACCAATGTATTAAATAGCGCTGTCTGGACTGATTGTTCATTGAAATATTTTCAGAATCTGATCAGTTTCAAACTTCTATTTTGCCTTGTTAAGGTATGAGGATACAAAAGAAGAGTCAGCACCTGTTGATGGTCAGCTGAAACCTTCTAGAACTAGAAGGTCGACTCGTTTAAAGATCTGAAACCGTCTGAAGGATTCTGCTGAAAACTCGTGACTGGTTACGTTTTTTGGCGAAAAAGGTTCATGTTTCACAGGACAACTAACTGTACTAGAGATGACCATATTGTCATCTTTTTCTTGTTTTTGGTGATTGATAGTCCAGACGGTTCTTGTATGACCGTATTGTATTGTGGAACTATGGATCTTTGTGGACGTAGATGTACTAAACAGTATTATATTACTGTTATCCTGTGATGCTCTAGCTGAAAGCTGATTAGTATGCAAATGATATGTTTGCTGCTTTTGCTGAAATTGCCAAGGGCAACTGTGTGTAATTTGTGGACTGTGTATGCTTAACATTTTGGTATTTGCAAAACATCTAAACTAGTATATGGATTAATGCTTGCTCCTAAGCGATCATTCTGGAAATCACATGTTTAATTAATCACTTCTTAATGTATTGTCATCCATCCTGAACATCATTTTTGTACAACTTTGGTGAAATTTCATGGTATCGGAGAGTTGTCAAAAATTGCAGTAACATTTCATTGACTATAGAACTTTGTCAAGGTTTGATTCTGTTTGAGGGCAGTATTTTGTCAACTAAATTTCTACTGGTGTAATCTTTTGTTCTCCCCTCCAGTTTCCCTGGAAAGAAGTGTCAATTATGCCTGTGCAGTGGCATGCTCTGGCGTTTGGTTCATTTGCATCGATCATAAGCATCATTTGGAGGATTTTTTGCTAGTGGGTTTAAGAGAGCATTCGAAGTGAAGGTATTTCTGTATGGCTGCTGTTATATTAACATTTCTGAATACCAGAAGAATAGTATCATAGATTTGATCTTTTCTTTTCTTCCCTATTATAGGATTTTGGTGATAGCATTCCTGGACATGGTGGGATTACTGACAGAATGGATTGCCAAGTAAGTAGTTTTGAATCTGGGCATGTTAAATAGGTGGCAAATATTAATGTATGATTTATCCCATGGAATGAAACTTTGTCTGTCTCAACTGTTTTCTTTTGGCCTTTCAACTAATGTGTTGACATATGCTTTCTTTCTTTCTTTCTTTCTTTCTCCCTTAATGAAGTGGTTTCTCTAAACAAGCAGATCTATTTAAATTTATGACAGTAATATACATATTTGTGTGAACTTATGTTTTATGCCAGTAATATACTTATTTGTATCAACTTATTTTTTCTGTATATATGCATTTTGTCATTAGATGGTCATGGCTGTGTTTGCATATATCTATCATCAGTCCTTTATAATATCCGAGACCTATTCCGTTGAGATGCTTCTAGAGCAGGTTTTCTCTCTCTCTCTCTCTCTCTCTCTCTCTCTCTCTCTCTCAACAAGCAAATCAACACTTGTGTTTCAGTGTTTGCATGAAAACATTAGGACTCATTTTCTCATCTAATCGTGATGCAGATAGTAAGGAATCTTACCTTCAAGGATCAGCAAACTCTATACAAGCAGCTCAGAAGGATCTTCCAAGAAAGGCAATTAAGATCTCGAGGGTTCTTTGACCTCACAACAAATCATTCATGTACATTATGTATAAGTGGCCGGCTTGATTCTTGCAAGGGCATAAATTCAGTGTGCACCTCTTTTAAAAATGCCAATACACGATTTAAACTTAGAATGCTTGTATAGTATTCAATACTAATTCTTTTTTCATTTGGTTAACATATTTGATTGTTTTGCCGCACGGTCCACAGGATAGAATTGGATTATACTTTGACCTTGCATAACTAGTGGAATGATATGTAACTGAGTTTTCCCCTGTTTTTTCATTTTTGTTCTTTTTTCTTCGTGATTGCATTTTTTTTAGTGCAAGTTAGTGACGATTGGCTGTGGTGTTTCGGTTTACTCCGTAAATAGTTTAGGATTACCTTTTTTGCTAGTCATTTTTATCTTGTTTTATTGTTAAATTTGCCCTGTTAGCTTCGCCGTCCAATGTTTTCTTTGCTTTTTTTTTGTCCCAACTAATATGGATAGACTACTTACATAAAGCGACTTTCCCTTGCAATTGGTGGGGGTTTATTTGGTAATGGTGTGTGTGTAACTTTTTCGTGTATGCTAGTAGTTTGTGCACTCTGATGTGTTGTGTATCAGGTGTGGTTTAGTTAGTTTTTGCTAGTTGTTTTGTTTCAAGCTTGAAATTTCCCTAATAATGGATGAACTGGATCTACAGACTACAAATGCTATTCATGATTTCTGAAATGGAACCAGAGTTTCGTCATAGATGTCAACCATGCTAAGAAAAAGAGGAAAATGTAACGTTGCTTTTTATTGCCGCCGACTCGCCTAACATCAAATATATCCGTTGTTATAAGTTGCTCTATTCTTGCTTGTGTCAATCTATCTATCACTTGTGTCAATATATCGCTTGTCTTAGGAAAGTGAAGAATACCGATTTTTAAAACGAAATGAAGAAATTGATCAAGATGTTGACAACATCAATTATATGGTATTCTGATACTTTCTCTCAAAATCCCAATCCACATCATAAATAAATTAAGGACTACATCAAAAATCGATGGTGTTGTATTCATATCATCTGTAACATTTTTCTGTAGGCAATGCTGGTACACTGTGACTGCTTCACCACAAAACAGACCAAATAATCCATTTCTATTAATTGTACCAGATGCAAGTGCGAGTGAGAATCAAATTTCCCTCCCAACTTTTTGGATTAATTTCCTAAACAACCTCAATTTATTCTAGGAATATGATGGTTCGTTCTGCTATATGTGGTAGTTACTTTTGGATGGAAATAATGATTGTCATGTATAATCGAGGTTGTTAGGTAACTGAATTGAAAAGTTGGGAGATAAATTTGAAAATTGAATTGCACTTGCATCTTATGCCAAACTCACCCTGTAAGGAATCTTGTTGAGAGCAAATACACCTCTCTTATGCTCAACAATCAACAATTTGGTACAGAATAACAAGTAGTTCATATAGATATATATATCAAAATTTCACACTATGAATATTTATTTTTAATATTGTATAACCTCTGACAGTTTCAGAACTGCAAAAATGTGTTCATCATTGTGAAAATTGATGAACATACAACAGTTCCTAACAAATATCGGAGATACAGGCCTTCCATCCTTTCCCTCCCAAAAGAAGAAAAACTAAGACCAAGAAAAATGCAGCTCTCGTCAATGCCTGAACAAGAGATGTAAATCGACAGCAACTTACTAATGTCGAACATCATATGTTCTCAGAGCTTCACGACACAAGGGCAGAGGTGCTTGAACAAAGTTAGTGCAGGATAAAAGAAAGTTAGACAGACACCAAATACTTTAAGCACTAAGGGATTCCGATTGAGAAACCTGTACATGAAAACACATGAACCAAAAACTGATTATTTGCATGTAATACACAAATAGAAACACACAGAAATTACGGGGTAACTGTTCTGAACAGTTCTATACAGAAGAAAGAATGAAAATGAAGAGCACCTGAACAGACATTTACCAACTGGCTATACTGCTTTGCAAATGCAATGGGTGTATCCATAGAATATTTTGCAGAAGTTAGGCACCTGAAAATTTGTGTGACAGCAAGCAGACTGGCCATCCAAGGGGCTATTATTGCATAGGCAGACACTTGGGTGGAGATGCTTTAAATGCAGTTAACAGATAAAGTGGGTGTATTGCCAATTTGGTGATTCCTCTAATACCCTTATGTCTTCTCTTCAACCTTATGGCAGAACACTTAAGAACAACCAAATATGCCTAAACACGCAGAAATTATACCCTTCTATCTGATATTTTGCATGAGATTTTAAGAGTCAGAACTAGAGAGTACACACTACTGTACAACCATGAACATACCTCCTATAGTAGTGGCAAACGGTGGCAGCTTCATCCAAGGTATAACGAGGAAACATGAGACGAGCATCTTTTGGAACCTCTGGAAGATCTTGACGTAGCTTGCCTACAGCTGTTGAATGGGAGAAGGCTCCAATCATCATGTCATCATGCATCATAGATCTAAAAGTGCTTACCCATACAAAAGAAGGACAAATTTAAATAGCAATATATTCCTTGAGTTAAAAAACTAATGTTAAAAGCCAAGTGTAGCAGATTGAAGCATGATAAGCACACCTCTTGGAAACAATTGGATGAAAGGGGTGGGAGTAAAGGACACATAAGCGGGAGAGTGTGTCCATTTCAAAAAGAGGAACTCAAATCATGCAATATACTGACAAGCATACAACACTACACTAACCGTGGAAAACTCCTTTGCATGAATTGGGCGGCAAGACCGCACAGTTACAGGTGTAAACCAGTTATTGACTGAATGTAAACCAGTTATTATACTGAAAACAGAAGATATGATGATCTCATTCAGTTTCATGTATTATTGTAATAAACGATAACAAAAATAGAAAATGAGTTTTGAATCACTAACAAAATAACAGGGACATCTTTCACAAGTGATAACTCAGTCCTCCAGCGAACCAGAACCCCAACTGAAGCATGTGTGTAAGTTATCCCAGTTTGAATAAGGTCGAACAATGTGGACCCCTCCGGCATTGCCATGGAATCCACACCACGCATCATTCCAACCCCAGGGCCTTCTCCTAGGGGAATGGGATAAAAAATTTGACAAGGTAATTGTTGTAAGCGTGACTCGTTGAACTTCAGAAAATCCTGAATGGCAAGAGAAATTTGGCATAGCTTAGAGATATAGGTTCCAAAATGATCAAGTTATACGCTCTGTGTATTATTTTTTGTGGAGTAGAAGCTCTAAGGAAACGTAAGTTGCAATTTACAATGTCAATAAAAAACAAACAAGAAAAGAAAAATTATGTAATGATTGTTGTATCAACAATGAGAGAACCTTTGAAGTGAATGGAAGTAAGAGTGAGTATCAACATAACTTGGAACTCATTTTTCCACGAATTGCTACAAAAAGATCGAGAAACAAAGGTTACTCTTTGACTGTAACTGCTACAACTTCAGATGACTTATAATAGACACTAAAAAACGATCAAATGGCTATAGCCTCTAAAACTTATGGCAAGCTCCTTTCTTTTTCATAGTTCCTTGGCCACAAATTCGGCACCAATTTAAGTGATGTTTACTTGACAACTAGTTGTAAATTCTTCAATGTAAACTTATGCTCAATAATCAACCCAACTTTGATTCAAAAGGTTGAAATGAAATGGAAGGGGGTTTGAAAAAATATGCAATGGATTTGATGTTTCTAACATTTCAACTAAAACTGGGACCACTTTCCTTCCTATACGACAGAAACATTGCTACGAATTTATATATATATATATATGAAAATTCCACAAAAAAGTTCCTCAACAAACAGAACAAACATACATTTTGAAAACAACTAAACTCGCCCCACTTGAATTTATCATTGCTTCCTAAAGTGTGTATGTTCTAATCTTCATTTCTTCATCATATTTAACCCCCTCTTCCCACAATTGGGCCATGGGCTTTTTAACTCCCCTGTAGTCTTTTATTCCCCACAATTAGACTACATTTGTTCAATGCTTTAACCCCTCCGTTGCTTCAACTCCATACAAACAACCAACGAGAGCTCGAATCTCAACGTACCAATGGACAACGACGATGATGACGACTACCCTGCCTCATCCACCGCAGCCTCCACCCACTACTGCCATGGCTGCGGCGACCACCGCAACTTCTACGCCGCCGACGACGGCTACTACTACTGCTCCGACTGCGGGTCCCAGTCCGAAACCCTCATCCAAACCGCCGTCCCCGAAGAGGCCTTCCTCGGCAACGAAGGCATCTACAACCTCCACTACAAATCCCAATCCCAAAACCCTCAAAACCCTAACTCCCAGAAGTCCAAACTCCAAATCGAGCAAGAACTCAACAAGCTCTTCCATGGCGGTGGTGATGGGGCCCACATGAAGAAAGACGGTCACTTTGTGCTGTTCAATGTGGAGGAGCCAAGGGATTTCGGGTGGGGAGGGGTGTGTACGGATGTGGGGAAGCTGGGGGATGGGATGCGGCTGAGGTATGTGCAGGGGCTGCAGGTGATGGTGCAGAGGCAGTGTGAGGCGCTGGTGGACAAGTGTGGGGTGAGCGCGTATGTGGTTGGGGTTGTGGGGAGTGTTTGGTTGAAGTATGTGGCGACGACGAGGGTGTTGGGAGATCAGTGGGTGGAGAGGGTGTTGAGGGAGTCCGAGGAGGCAGCAAGGGCGCAAGGTCGTCCTCTCATGGTTAAACAAGGTATAATTTCTAAGCATAATTTGCGGATGTAGATCACCAAATAATGATTTGAAGAGGAAGCAATGTATATTATGAGATTAGATTGTTGTGTATTTCACATAAGAGTACAACTTTCTCATGATCAAGTCAGGCTATTTGTTATTTGATTAACGCTTATTAGGGATTTTTTTGACGTACTAGGCCACTTCTTGAAACTATTTGCGATTTTGGGTCAGTTCCCAAACTATTAGTACTTGTGGGCTATCCGTTGCCATGTCAGCATCGGTCGCTATTCCTATTAGCGACATCTTTCTTTAGAAGATCGCTAATAGAAATAGCGGTCGTTAGTTTAATTTTTTTTTAAATTTTTGTTTATTGTCGCTCTTACCATTAGCGATCACAGTAATATATGAAGTCGCTAATGAGAATAGCGACCTTATTTGAGAAGTACTTAGATACTTGGCGAATTCATGACTTTATGGAACAAAAAAAAAAATGAAACTGAGATCGCTAGTTGGACTAGCGACCTCAGTAGACTGTGGTTGCCATTCCCACTAGCGACCACATAGTTAGACATATCACATATGCTTAGTGCTTAAAAGGAAGAGAAGCACGACGGATGGTTGATTATGAGGCAAATGGTGGGTCCCACTGCCTACTTATGTATCTTCCATCCTCTTTTTTCTTTATTATGTCTTCTAATCAATTATGACCCACAATCAGTATATGATTCGTAATCATAACAACCTAGTCGCTATCTATTCCCACTGTACAGTGTCAATTCCTCCCCACTTGTAGTTACTAGTGGGAATAGCGACCACAGTATATTGTGGTCGTTATTCCCACTAACGACCTCAGTTTTAAATTTGTTGTTGTTGTTTTTTTTAGATAGCACTAGCTGTCTAGAATTCGCAAGATGTCTAAATACTTATCAAATAAGGTCGTTATTCTCATTAACGACTTCACATATACTGTGGTCGCTAATGGGAATAGCGACAAAAAATATTTTCTAAAAAATTAAACGAGCGACCATTATTCCCATCAGCGATCTTCTAACCGAAGATGCTGCTAATAGGAATAACGACCGCTGCTGACGTGGCAACAACTAGCCAATAAGTGCTAATAGTTTGGGAACATGCTCAAAATCGCAAATAGTTTCAAAAAGTGGCCTAGTACGGTAAAAAACTCCTTATTAGGTTATTGATACAGTGATACTCCTTCGTGTATAGTGCTTTATTAGGGTGCATTGCGATCCACACATGACAATGATAGTTGTTCTGTGAGTAATGGGAAAATTTTCAGCTTAAGGATTGAAAGTGTTTAAAGGCTATAATTTTTGAAATATTTTATCTGTGACTTTAGGTACTAAATGACATTTGTGTTTATTGCTAAAATTTTATAATTTTCATTAGTTCTTAGTTTCTGTTAGTTTGGAAGTTTGTATGTGTGCATTTAACTTAGTTGCTTAATGATGACTCGTGGTATACTGCTGAGTTTCTAATATATTTTGAACACAATGATGTGGAATACCTACAAAGATACTACATAATTGTGAATTCATTATTGACGAATTATAACTTAAACATCTTGCCTAAATATTGGAATGCTGAAGAAGTTTATTTATTTCAGTATGTTTGGATTTCGTTTAACAGTATGGTGATTTTTGTTTTAGTTGTGTTTGACTATTGTATTGATTTTCCTTTCCAGTTGATTTGAGAAATATCTCATTTATTATGTTATTTTGGAATAATTTGAATGTGTCTTTCATATTGATTTATCTATCGTTTTTGCTGCAGAAAAGCCCACTAAGTGTAAGCGTCCCAGATGTAGATATGATTCAGAACCCAGAAATTCATATGGACAGAAAGCCATATTTATATTTCTTCGTGCTTTGAAAAGGACACTGCCACTATCTTCTACGTTGGCTATTTCCTTTCTCGCATGCCATATAGCAAGAGAACCAATTCTACCAACAGACATATACAAATGGGCATCAGAGGGGAAACTTCCTTACCTTGCTGCATTTTCTGACATGGATAGGTGCCTTGGAAGTCCTTCAAGTACTTGCCCTTTGAATCATATAGCTATGTTTAGACCTAATCAAATTATAGGACCCGGAAAGCTAGAGGCAGCTGCTGCTTCTATAGCCCAAACCATAGGCCTACGCCTCCCATCGGTGAACTTCTATGCAATTGCACATCGGTATCTTAAAGAACTATACCTTCCTGTTGAGAAGATTCTTCCACATGCATGCCACATTTATGAGTGGGCCGTGCCTGCAGACTTGTGGCTGTCTAGTGATGTCGATCGATTTCCGACTCGTGCTTGTGTGATGTCGATACTGGTCGTAACAATGAGATCTATGTATAATATTCAGGGGGAAGGTATTTGGGAGATGAGTCAAACTGAAGTAAGCAACCCTAATTTACAAAACCAGGGGGTGGATGTTTCTCCTAATTCAAAGAATTTGAGCTCTATGTCAGAGAATACATTCCAAAATGATGATTCTAAAGAACATTCTGATGCCGATAGTTCAAAGTCCGCCAAGAAGTTGTTACGAATTGAAGCTTCTGATTACAATTGTAAAGAGTTATTGAGCATTCTTGGGGTTGCATATGATAAGATCAATACAGCTCACGGTAAGTAGTTTATCTAGATCCATTACTTCAATTACAAATATTTGCAGCACTTCAATTATACATTCAAGATATGGGAAAAGGTCACATCTCTACTACTATAATGGGAGAAGGCCTTAGTGTAATTTGTCCATATCCCAACCCGTGCAATGCACGTTTAAAAGGGTATTAATTAAAAAAATATTTATTAATAATCAATAATCTACCAACTTCCGTGCATTACACGTGCAACTCAAACCTTCCCATTATATTCTTTATATTACTTTAAAAACTATATATTTATTAACAAAATATTATATTACTTTAAAAACTATATATTGATTAAAACGTGCATCGCACGTGTTAAATACTAGTATTGATTAATGCACCTGATTAGTTTTTGCATGATTGATTTTGGCTCACATTTTTTGTCAAAGTAATGGCTTTGTTGATACTAGTTACTTGGGAATACGACCCGTAATTTGGTGATGCATGGGGTTATTTTACAATTGTTTTATATATGTCATACCAAATTTCATGCTATATACAATATTTTTTTCAGCTAATAAGGTGTCATATGCCACATGCTAAAAGAGGGACTAGATGTCTTTTTCTGGGGGTGTGTGCGTGTGTGTGGAGGGTGGAGAGGGAGGGGGGGTTCCTCAAGTGGCTAGCCTGTAGTTTGAGCATTAAGTTGAGCACTTGAAATACGAGGTGTGTATTGTTTGGAGCATTTAACAATACCCATGTTGGCAGCCATTAGAGATGTAAGAGGATAAAATAATCTGTGTTTCTCTAGTTCATATTGTTCTTTTGACAAATATGGATATACAATTTCTGTCCTATTGAAATATGAATACCGATATAAATTGATAGGATGTAGCTATACTACTGCAGAATGTTAATTTTTTTTTCAAACGAATTAACAAACTCCATAGCCTGTAGTTTTCACTTTCTCTGTGTGTGCAAATAGTTGTATGTGTGAGTTGTGTCTGTGAAGTTCTTAGCAACATGCCCCAGCTTAATACATGATTTTTTTATCTTTTTCTTTTCCCAATAGTTGATTGATGGAGTTCTTGATCCAAGCAAAGTAGAAATAAGCTAAAAGGAATTATTACTGGATCTCATTGAAGGTTTTCTTATTCATGTTTATGTTCTAATGTTCTAATTAATGAATTCTAGATATTGCAATGCCCAGTTACCATGGGAGATCAAGCTCTTATGGAGTTATGGTACTGAACAAGATAAATATGAGATTTTATCTCAATTTACCATTCTCTTTCAATTTATTTATCTATCTATTTAATTAAAAAGACTGTTTTCTCTTTATCTACAACAACCATTTCTGGAAGGTCAAACATAAGTGAATTTTTTAAAAAAATTACGCTGATTGTTTCTTTATCTCTATCAGCAGATTATACGAAGGATTTATTCTCTTATCTCAAACGTTGTAAGGATTTTATTTTTGCTGGAACTGCAAAATCACACGAAGAGCGAAGACTAATAGAAAGACTATGGGACGCGTATGAGAAACGGGAGGTAATATTCTATACATTTGTATGAAGTCTCATTCCAATTTATTGTATGCCTTCTTCATGCCTTAAACACGAATTTTGAGCTTTATTTGACTTTTGTAGTTGATATGACTGTGATACTCACATCCGGGAACAAAACCATAATGTGATGGATGTATAATATATCTCTGATAAAAGCCTGTCACGTGTCACTAAAATTTTTGTGAGTGTCTTATAGGTTGTGTTTGACAAACTTCTAGGTCTATAATCTGTAGCAGGTTTAGGTTCTTTTATTTTTGGAATTGGTATTACCGCTGTGAGTCCCCGTTCGTTTGAAATACAACTTATGTTTTCTAATTCGGGTAAACCCCTTCAAACATTGATCCCTAATATTTCCTAGAGATTTGATAGAATTTCACTCTTATCCCATCATTGCCTGGAGCTTTCCCTTTGGTAAAACCATGCCAGTTTGTTTCACCTCCTGTCAAGTAAAAGAACTACAAAGAACCATATTAATTGATGGAGTGGTGGTAGGCTTTGCTGACTGTAATTTTTTTTTTTATAGCCAGCAATGTAAACTTATCAGGAGAAAGATTCCAATTGGCAAGTTAAGAATTTATTAGTAGCCTGGACCGATGTCATCGATCCATCTATCCATCTGAAGTGCCAAAATAAGACTCTCATTTATTTGAATAACTGAATGTTGATAAATGTGGAATTAGCATCACCTGACTTGGGCCACTGGTTTCTAGCTCTATTCTGCCAATATAACTCTTTATCCTTTAATGTATTATGGCAATCAGCTGTTAAAGCCACTAGATCCTTCCACTGGAAATTCTGCAGTCTGCTGATTTGATCCTGCTGCTTCAATCTTGCAATTGCCTCGTGCAAATGTCTTGGGTCTTCGATTGAAGTTCCCAAATGAATCCTTAATCCAGTGCTTTGCATTTTGATAGGTTGTAGCCAACTACTTTACTGGTCTAGTCATAGGAGAGAAATTTCAATTCCTGCTTTCTAACCATTGATTTGTAATGTCTTAGAAGAGATTGTAGCCGAAGCATATAGGAATCTAAAACGAACTTTGTTTCAAGCAGAAGGTCAACCTTATGAGTATTCTGTTAATTGTGTATCTTATTATTTATTTATTCATTTTAATTATTATCTGGAATGAAAAACTAATTTGTTTAAGAAAATGGTCTCAGCTTATCTTCTTTGCCTTTTTTTTTCCTCCTTCGTCCAGTTGTCCAAACTTACTATGTTCGTCATCAAATAGTTAATCTTTATTTTCTTTGTGCGTTTACCCCAGAATGTTGGTGCAAAAGATGACAAGCAAGCAAGAGTTGATGTATGTATCAACAATACACCGGATCTGAACAAAGGGATGGAAGATAACTGTGGAAGTATGATACAAATGGAAGAAGATATTACTGTAGAAAACCGCCTAAAGGAAGAACCATTTAGTTTGTGGAACTTCCCTGCATCTTCAAATGTTGCAATAGAGAAGCTGAAGCTCGAAATGGAAGAGGATGGGTTTGAATATCTCCCCCCCGGATCTCGCAAAAAGGTTGATGGTTATCTTCAGTACAGAAGGCAGTTGATAGACGGGAAATTTGTGTATGTGGCTCCTGCTGATTACTACATATTGCTTCGAGCTTGTGCAAAGCTTGTTCAGCTTGATGCTCAGACTTTGCATCGGAGTGTCTTGAGCTTAGAGAGAAGACTTGAGTGGATAGATAAGCAAATAGATAAACTATTTTGACAACAAAATACACCGCCTTTTATAATTTATCACAGTGAATATCTCAATGTTTTTTTTGTGTATATGTATTTTATTTCATTTTTTATTTTAAGAGAGAAGGCAAGAACACTCTTCTTCTCTCCTTCTTGCTTTAATTTAGGCATGAGAGGCCAATTTTGTCTGAATATCAAGTGCATATTTCATCAAGTTTGTACTATTTCATGTTGTATCACCAATATGTAATTCATTTACAAGTTTGGAAGGTATATTGTGTACTCTTTTAGTCTGTTTGTTTGTTTGTTATTATTATCTTTTTGTTGAGTGAAGCCCTTTGCCAGTCTTTTTTTTTTTTTGGGGGGGGGGGATAGATGTTTTTGAAACTATTAAATAATCACTTCTCATCCATCCTGAACATCTTTTTGGTACAACTTTGGTGAAATTTCATGGTATCGGAGAGTTGTCAAAAATTGCAGTAAACATTTCATTGACTATAGAACTTTGTCAAGGTTTGATTCTGTTTGAGGGCAGTATTTTGTCAACTAAATTTCTACTGATGTAATCTTTTGTTCTCCCCTCCAGTTTCCCTGGAAAGAAGTGTCAATTATGCCTGTGCAGTGGCATGCTCTGGCGTTTGGTTCATTTGTATCGATCATAGCACCATTTGGAGGATTTTTTGCTAGTGGGTTTAAGAGAGCATTCGAAGTGAAGGTATTTCTGTATGGCTGCTGTTATATTAACATTTCTGAATACCAGAAGAATAGTATCATAGATTTGATCTTTTCTTTTCTTTCCTATTATAGGATTTTGGTGATAGCATTCCTGGACATGGTGGGATTACTGACAGAATGGATTGCCAAGTAAGTAGTTTTGAATCTGGGCATGTTAAATAGGTGGCAAATATTAATGTATGATTTATCCCATGGAATGAAACTTTGTCAGTCACAACTGTTTTCTTTTGGCCTTTCAACTAATGTGTTGACATATGCTTTCTTTCTTTCTCCCTTAATGAAGTGGTTTCTCTAAATAAGCAGATCTATTTAAATTTATGACAGTAATATACATATTTGTGTGAACTTATGTTTTATGCCAGTAATATACTTATTTGTGTCAACTTATTTTTTCTGTATATTTGCATTTTGTCATTAGATGGTCATGGCTGTGTTTGCATATATCTATCACCAGTCCTTTATAATATCCGAGACCTATTCCGTTGAGATGCTTCTAGAGCAGGTTTTCTCTCTCTCTCTCTCTCTCTCTCTCTATATATATATATATATCTCTCTTAACAAGCAAATCAACACTTGTGTTTGCATGAAAACATTAGGACTCATTTTCTCGTCTAATCGTGTGATGCAGATGGTAAGGAATCTTACCTTCGAGGATCAGCAAACTCTGTACGAGCTGCTCGGAAGGATCTTCCAAGAAAGGCAATTAAGATCTTGAGAATTCTTTGACCTCACAACAAATCATTCATGTACAATATGTTGTGTATAAGTGGCCGGCTTGATTCTTGCAAGGGCATAAATTCAGCGTTCAACTCTTTTAAAAATGCCAATACACGAGTTAAACTTAGAATGCTTGTATAGTATTCAATACTAATTCTCTTTTCATTTGGTTAGCATATTTGCTTGTTTTGCCGCACGGTCCACAGGATAGAATGTGGATTATACTTTGACCTTGCATAACTAGTGAATGATATGTAACTGAGTTTTCCCCTGTTTTTTCTTGTTCTTTTTTCTTAGTGATTGCATTTTTTAAGTGCAAGTTGGTGACAATTGGCTGTGGTGTTTCGGTTTACTTTGTAAATAGTTTAAGATTAACGTTTTCTGCTAGTCATTTTATATATCAGCAGAGGGATCTAAATTTGAGGCAGCGAAGATGGTTGGAAGTGCTTGAGGACATGCAACCTGAGATCAAATATCATCCTGGGAAAGCTAATGTTGTTGCTGATGCACTTAGTCGCAAGAGTAGTTTATCCAGTTTGATTACAACTCAGAAGCATCTGATTGAGGAATTAGATCGAGCAGGTATTGAAGTTGTCTTGCAAGGATTGGGAGCATCTTTAGCTCAGTTGAGGCTTCAGCCTACACTGAATAGAAGGATCATTGCAAGTCACGAGGTTGATGCTGATATCTTGGTGATGAAGGAGCAGGTTGGCGCTGGCAGGTTGCCCGGATTTCAAATCAGGGATGGAGTGCTGTGGTTCGGAGATAGACTGTGTTCCAAATCAAACGGACCTGAAAGAGAGTATTCTTCAGAAGGCGCATGCTACTCTTTTGTCAGTACATCCTGGGAGTGCTAAGATGTACAAAGACATCAAACAGCATTTTTGGTGGTCAGGTTTGAAGCGGGATGTGGCTGAATTTGTGTCGAAGTGTGAGGTTTGTCAGCAAGTCAAAGCCGAGAATCAGAGACCCGGAGGTCTATTACAGCCGTTACCTATTCCGGAATGGAAGTGGGATAACATCAGTTTGGATTTCATTACGGGATTGCCTAAGAGTTCTAAGGGCAATGGTGCGATTTGGGTTATAGTCGATCGACTAACCAAGTCCGCTCACTTTTTGGCAATAAAACTTACTGCTTCGATGGACAAGTTGGCTGAGTTGTATGTTGGTGAGATTGTCAGGCTTCATGGTGTTCCGTCAACTATTGTGTCTGATCAAGATGCGCGGTTTACTTCGCATTTCTGGAGGAGTCTTCAGACAGCTTTGGGAACCAAGACAGATTTCAGCACTGCTTTTCATCCGCAAACCGATGGGCAGACCGAGAGAGTCAACCGTATTCTTGAGGATATACTTCGGTGTTGTATACTAGACTTTGGAGGCAGTTGGGAAAGACATTTACCTTTGGTAGAGTTTGCCTACAACAACAGTTTTTAGATTAGCATCGGGATGGCGCCGTACGAAGCTTTGTATGGCAGGAAGTGCAGGACACCTGTGTGTTGGTTTGAAGTTGGGGAGCATCAATTGTTTGGGCCTGAGCTTGTGCAGCAAACCTCTGAAAAGATTGATCTAATCAGGAAGAGGTTGGTAGAAGCTCAGAGCAGGCAGAAAAGCTATGCAGACAACCAGAGAAGGGACCTTGAGTTTGAGGTTGGTGACTTCGTCCTTCTGAAAGTATCGCCCAGTAAAGGCGTGATTTGTTTCGGCAAGAGTGGGAAGTTAGCTCCGAGGTTTATAGGCCCATACAAGATATTGAAAAGGATCGGGAAAACTGCTTACCGGCTTGAATTACCGGAAGAATTGTCTCAGGTGCACAATGTCTTCCATGTGTCTATGCTGAGAGGTTATATTCCAGATCCGAGTCATCATTTGCCTGAAGTGCCGGAAGGTTTGCAGTTGGATATGAATTTCATCGAGTCTCCTGTCGAGATTGTTGATCGTCGAGAGAAAGTCTTGAGGAATAAGACAATACCGATGGTCAAGGTAGTCTGGAGAAACCATTTGGTTGAAGAAGCTACTTGGGAGTCCGAGGAGGGGATGTTGAAGGACTATCCTGAGCTTTTTGCTTGATTGGTATCTTTGTATCTTTTGTTCTTGTTGTGAGTGTTTGTTTTCTCGCTCTTGACTGTAGTTCTGGGGACGGAATTATTCTAAGGAGAGAGTGTTGTAATACCCCGTTTTTCATTTATGAAATTATTTATTTTATTTTGCACGTAGTGTGCACGTGCAATATTTTTGGTAGAATTAAATCTTATGATGAGTATAGATATTTAATTATGTGCTTTTAATTATTTTGTATAAAGCCCTTTTTCAAATAAACAAAAGCCTTCTTTTAAAAAGCCCAAAGTTTAATTCATTTATTTTTTTTTATAATTATTATTTTTGGCCCAAAACCTAAAGCCCATGAGCTATCTTACTTTTATACAACTTGTAATGTAGAAAGCCTATTTTATGAAATATTTAATGTACAAATATTTTTTGGAAACAATGTTGCATGCATGTGCACTACACGTACACGTGCAAATGCACACAAAGGTAGGCCGGTTTTGATCTTTGGAGGGAATTGGAAATTTTCAAATGGAGATCATGCATGGGTGGTTACTTAGTTGTGGGTAGTTAGTGCAACTCCTACTTTCATCTTAGCCCTCCATCTTATAACCAATTACTAGATCCTAGCCCTCCATTTCACCCAAGATTTTTGTATAAATACCCCCCTCCTTTGTCTTCTTCATTAGAAATCTAATTGAAAAAGATACATTTTAAGAGAGAGTTGAGTGTATTTATTCCTTGGAGGCCGGCTTTGCTTCAGAAGGATCTCGGTGGCAAGGAGCAAGGAGGAGAAGTCACATTATCAAACTAGAAGGCTTCGCGGGATTCGTTTATTTCGTCAATAAGGTGGGTGTTTCTCAGGACTTCTAAGTAGAAGTGATCATGCTAGGGCAATAATGATTGATATCATGCTTATGAAAAGTAAATTGATAGAGTGATAGTTATATCGAAATGCTCTGTGATATGCTTATTGTGGAAGAGGTGAATGAATGATAATGTAGTAATGACATTTTAAAAAGACTGAAAATGGCCTGTACAGTCGACCGTCAAGTGGACAAGTCGACTGGTACGTGACGGATGTTTTTCTCATGACTGTTAAATTAGAATCCTTATTAAGACCAAGGATTTAATTGTGTATGTGTGTGCAAATTGAAGTGATAGAATGATTGCTGAATTGACATCCTCCATGCTGTATATAATGTAGAAAATATGAATCGGTGAAAAAGAACTAGTAGAGAACTAGAAACAACCCGTACAGTCGACTGGTGTATTGAAATAGAAAATGTACAGTTCAGAATTCCATGAAACAATGTATTTTAATGTGATATGTCAAGTGTGTCAAATTGGGATTAGTATTCATCTCCGTAAGGAAATGATGAGTACATGAAAATGGATGTTTAGCATTTCTTTTGAGGAAAGAAAACATTAGTTATGTGAAAGTTACATTCAATCGAAACTATGTCGTGATGTTAATAAACATGTAAGAAATTACATGTTTATGTTAGTATAAATATATTGTAATTTGACAAAAACGATATGTGTGAATTGGAGAACTTAAGGAAAACGATTCCTTAAATTTGAAAATTCTTAACCTGTTCAGTCGATCGAATGCATATAGCAGTCGACTGTACTAAGCATGAAAAGTGTATAGTTGAATTGTCCATAACAGCCGACTGATTCGAATAACAGTCGACTTCTCAGTTAATGACATTATAAACATGAAAAACTGCAGAACAGCCGACTGGGCATGTGCAGCAGTCGACTCTTCAGAGTGTTATTGAAGAACTTATTTGACTGAACAAGTCGACTGGATGAGCTCCAAGTCGACTGTCCAGAGTACTTTTGGTATATCAGGAATCTTATTGTTTGTTTATGATAAAGATTGTGAATCTTATGGTGAATATTGGTTATGACAGTAAACTCTATTTGTCTTTGCATGAATTTACATAAAGTGAATCATTTATTTGAATTGTGGGAAGTATATAAATATGAAAGCTAGCGACATGAAAAAGAAAATCTGTTGAGATTATGAAATGAACTCATGAGCTGGAAATGCTCAGATTTTAGTGATTGTGAACTTGAAATTGAAACAAAAGAGTAGCTAAGTCTCCCACCGGCAAATTGGAAAGAAATGAAATGAATTGAAATGAAAGACCAAAGTTGGTCATGTTGAATGAACGAATAAGTCCGGTTTAGTGGAGAGGCTAACTCTAGAGCTTTGATTTTATTCATGATTCTAATAAAATAAGTACATAGTAGAGATGTGATGAAAGTGAGAGAAAAACACAAGTATGAGAGCTAGAGTTTACGGTGCGGATGTGTGAGCCACAGAATGCATGCTTGATGAGTCAAGACATGGTGTGGGCACAACTCAGTAATGATCGGACTTTAGCAACGTTTGTGGGATGTTTGGTAACTGCAAGAGGATCGTATTCAGGGAGGAGGCTGAATTGCCACAGAATGCATGCTTGATGAGTCAAGACATGGCGTGGGATTCTCCTCCAGGGTCCTGTATACGTACTTGTACTTATAGATCATCTACAATACTCACCGTAGTTACAGTAGTAGAGTAAGTCATGGCGAAGGATTGAACCCTACAAAGATGAAGAACGATTAAGAGGCTTGCCCTCGGACTATGTAGAATGGGATGCATAGAATCCGAACAAGTGCGCATTAGTATCATTTAATATAATTTTTGCATTAAGGATTAAGTGCACAACCACAACACGACATCATTAAGATTTTCCCTTTTACTTTAATTTGATATATGAACAAGTTTGTGATCTGTTAAGAAATGAGAATCGTTATACTATTTCTGGCATAGAGGGGATGACCATGTATAATTATCGTCGGTTGAATAAACTGACGTACCCACAGTTTTGTATGCAGGATAATTGGCTCAATAAAAGGTTAAAGGAGAACCAATGCTCAAAGATTATTATTGTTGTATCTTTTGCATAAAGTTGTATTTGCTTCCGCTGTCATTATTTGTAAATTATTGATATATATGCTTCCGCTGTAAATTGTAAAGTGTAAAATTTCATGTAACTCTGATGTAAAGTGAAAAGTTTCAATTCCTTGTAAAATTGTACCGAATTAGACGAAAAGATCCTGTAGAACTCTCGAATTCAACTAATTTTGGAATTCGGGGTGTTACCGCGGGGGGGGGGGGGGGGGGGGGGGGGGGGGGGATAGATGTTTTTGAAACTATTAAGTAATCATTTCTCATCCATCCTGAACGTCTTTTTTGTACAACTTTGGTGAAATTTCATGGTATCGGAGAGTTGTCAAAAATTGCAGTAAACATTTCATTGACTATAGAACTTTGTCAAGGTTTGATTCTGTTTGAGGGCAGTATTTTGTCAACTAAATTTCCACTGATGTAATCTTTTGTTCTCCCCTCCAGTTTCCCTGGAAAGAAGTGTCAATTATGCCTGTGCAGTGGCATGCTGTGGCGTTTGGTTCATTTGTATCGATCATAGCACCATTTGGAGGATTTTTTGCTACTGGGTTTAAGAGAGCATTCAAAGTGAAGGTAATTCTGTATGGCTGCTGTTATATTAAAATTTCTGAATACCTGAAGAATAGTATCATTAGATTTGATATTTTCTTTTATTTCCTATTATAGGATTTTGGTGATAGTATTCCCGGACATGGTGGGATTACTGACAGAATGGATTGCCAAGTAGTTTTGAATATGGCATGTTAATTTGGTGGCAAATATTAATGTATGATTTATCCCATGGAATGAAACTTTGTCAGTCACAACTGTTTTCTTTTGGCCTTTCAACTAATGTGTTGACATATGCTTTCTTTCTTTCTCCCTTAATGAAGTGGTTTCTCTAAATAAGCAGATCTATTTAAATTTATGACAGTAATATACATATTTGTGTGAACTTATGTTTTATGCCAGTAATATACTTATTTGTATCAACTTATTTTTTCTGTATATATGCATTTTGTCATTAGATGGTCATGGCTGTGTTTGCATATATCTATCACCAGTCCTTTATAATATCCGAGACCTATTCCGTTGAGATGCTTCTAGAGCAGGTTTTCTCTCTCTCTCTCTCTCTCTCTCTCTCTCTCTCTCTCTCTCTCTATCTCTCTTAACAAGCAAATCAACACTTGTGTTTGCATGAAAACATTAGGACTCATTTTCTCGTCTAATCGTGTGATGCAGATGGTAAGGAATCTTACCTTCGAGGATCAGCAAACTCTGTACGAGCAGCTCGGAAGGATCTTCCAAGAAAGGCAATTAAGATCTTGAGAATTCTTTGACCTCACAACAAATCATTCATGTACAATATATTGTGTATAAGTGGCCGGCTTGATTCTTGCAAGGGCATAAATTCAGCGTGCAACTCTTTTAAAAATGCCAATACACGAGTTAAACTTAGAATGCTTGTATAGTATTCAATACTAATTCTCTTTTCATTTGGTTAGCATATTTGCTTGTTTTGCCGCACGGTCCACAGGATAGAATGTGGATTATACTTTGACCTTGCATAACTAGTGAATGATATGTAACTGAGTTTTCCCCTGTTTTTTCTTGTTCTTTTTTCTTAGTGATTGCATTTTTTAAGTGCAAGTTGGTGACAATTGGCTGTGGTGTTTCGGTTTACTTTGTAAATAGTTTAGGATTACTGTTTTCTGCTAGTCATTTTATCTTGTTTTATTGTTAAATTTGCCCTGTTAGCTTCGCCGTCCGTTGTTTTCTTCGCATTTTTGTCCTAAGTAATATGGATAAACTACTTACATAAAATTGCTTTCCCTTGCAATTGGTGGGTATATTTGGTAAGGGTGTGTCGTGTATGCCAGTAGTTTGTGCACTCTGATGTGTTGTGTATCAGTTCAGTTAGTTTTTGCTAATCGTTTTGTTTCAAGCTTGAAATTTCCCTAATAATGGATGCACTGGATCTACAGATATTCATGATTTCTGAAATGGAATCAGAGTTTCTTCATAGATCTCAGCCATGCTAAGAAAAAGAGAGGAACATGTAATGTTGTTTTTTATTCAACTAGCAATGCCGAGTCAATTGTTACATTGAAGGAGGAGGGTTGCCCGGACCATACTGGTGCACTCGACAATATGGATGAAATGTTGAGCAAAACAAATGTTGGTAAGAAGAGGACAAAAGAAACAAATAATACTGTTGCACTCGACAATATGGATGACAATTGCTCAGGTGGTGCTGTATGGGATATTTTCTGTAGAGAAGATGTTCCAAAGCTTGAAGAGTACCTAAGAAAGCATCACAGAGAGTTCAGGGATGTCCATTGTTCCATAATTGAGCAGGTAAAACTAAAATCCTTGTCAGTAATTTGTGTTTTTAAAGTTACGAGCTGCATTATATAGTGAGCACTCAAATAATTTTATTATTATCACTCTTTAGGTAGCTCACCCAATTCATGATCAGTCTTTCTACTTGAATCTGGAACACAAAAAGAAGCTCAAGGAAGAATATGGTCAGTCCATTTTCAATTTTAATTTCAAAGAAGAAATCTAATCAGTATTCGTGCTCCTATTTTTATTTGTGTGTGCTGAATGAGTAGTATGTTGAAGGGATTGAACCATGGACATTTGAGCAAAAGATAGGTGAAGCGGTGATGATACCAGCTGGATGTCCTCATCAAGTCAGAAATCTCAAGGTACGTGGCTCTTTAAGGGATTTTGTTGCGCAATATTTGTGCCATACTTGCCATAAAGTAATATGATTGATAAAACCATTAACTTACTAAATAGCATATGATATTTGAGTCTTTTTTTAAATATATATGTACATGAATGAAAAACTGGCTCGTGACTTAAGTTTTCATTATTCCTCGAACATTTACAACAAGAGACTTATTCCTAGCTTTGCTAGGCTTGATAGATTTCTTGTTTCTTGTGATTGGAACTCTAATTTTCCTTTGTCTTATGTTCATGCTGCCTCCAATATTATTTCAGACCATGTTCCTTTGATATTATACTCTTCTTCAGCTTCTCCTAAACCTCATTGCTTTAAATTTGAGAAGTTCTGGTTAGAAGATCCTCCTTTCTTCTCTATGATTTCTACTTGCTTAAATTCTGTCAATATTTATATATATGCTGGTCTCAGAAGACTTCTTGCTAAGATCAAAAACATTAAGAATGGATGCAAACTTTGGGTTAAATCAAGATTTGGCCCTTTGAAAGAGAGGAAACTTTTACTGAAAAACAAGATTGATTCTCTGGATATCCTTGAGGAACAGAATCCTCTCTCAATTTCTGATAGGAATTTAAGATCTACTTGTCAAAAAGAATACCTTCATTTGTTGGAATTAGATAAAATAAAGTGGTGTCAAAGAGCAAAAGTTAAATGGCTTACGATGGGTGATGGTAATACTAGATTCTTTCATAATTATGCTTCTCATAGGAGAAGATTAAATCATATTCTCTCTATTGAAACTAGTGGGGGACTCACTTCTGATCCATCTTTTATTCATCAAGAGTTCTTTAATTTTTATAAAGACCTGATGGGGGATCCTGGTGAAACTTTCTTAGACATTAATTGGGCTCAATTATACCCACCCTCTAACAGGGTTAATCTTGAATGTTTAGAAGATCCTTTCTCTGATGCTGAAATTTTTGAAGCCATCTGTGGTCTTCCTCTTGATTCTGCGCCAGGCCCTGATGGTATTCCTACTTTCTTTTATAAAATATTTTGGAATGATTTTAAGGAGGATATTATGGGTGTTTTTCAAGAATTGTTTGATAACACTCTTGATTTTTCCAGAATTAACTATGCTGATATTATCCTTATTCCCAAATGTCCTGGAGCTAATAAAGTTTCCCAATTTAGACCTATAAGTCTTCCCATCAGCGAGCGACCATTATTCCCATCAGCGATCTTCTAACCGAAGATGCTGCTAATAGGAATAACGACCGCTGCTGACGTGGCAACGACTAGCCAATAAGTGCTAATAGTTTGGGAACAGGCTCATAATTGCAAATAGTTTCAAAAAGTGGCCTAGTACGGTAAAAAACTCCTTATTAGGTTATTGATACAGTGATACTCCTTCGTGTATAGTGCTTTATTAGGGTGCATTGCGATACACACATGACAATGATAGTTGTTCTGTGAGTAATGGGAAAATTTTCAGCTTAAGGATTGAAAGTGTTTAGAGGCTATACTTTTTGAAAAAATTTATCTGTGACTTTAGGCACTAAATAACATTTGTGTTTATTGCTAAAATTTTATAATTTTCATTAGTTCTTAGTTTCTGTTAGTTTGGAAGTTTGTATGTGTGCATTTAACTTAGTTGCTTAATGTTGACTCGTGGTATACTGCTGAATTTCTAATATATTTTGAACACAATGATGTGGAATACCTACAAAGATACTACATAATTGTGAATTCATTATTGAGGAATTATAACTTAAACATCTTTGCCTAAATATTGAAATGCTGAAGAAGTTTATTTATTTCAGTATGTTTGGATTTCGTTTAACAGTATGGTGATTTTTGTTTTAGTTGTGTTTGACTATTGTATTGGTTTTCCTTTCCAGTTGATTTCAGAAATATCTCATTTATTATGTTATTTTGGAACAATTTGAATGTGTCTTTCATATTGATTTATCTATCGTTTTTGCTGCAGAAAAGCCCACTAAGTGTAAGCGTCCCAGATGTAGATATGATTCAGAACCCAGAAATTCATATGGACAGAAAGCCATATTTATATTGCTTCGTGCTTTGAAAAGGACACTGCCACTATCTTCTACGTTGGCTATTTCCTTTCTCGCATGCCATATAGCAAGAGAACCAATTCTACCAACAGACATATACAAATGGGCATCAGAGGGGAAACTTCCTTACCTTTCTGCATTTTCTGACATGGATAGGTGCCATGGAAGTCCTTCAAGTACTTGCCCTTTGAATTATATAGCTATGTTTAGGCCTAATCAAATTATAGGACCCAGAAAGCTAGAGGCAGTTGCTGCTTCTATAGCCCAAACCATTGGCCTACGCCTCCCATTGGTGAACTTCTATGCAATTGCACATCGGTATCTTAAAGAACTATACCTTCCTGTTGAGAAGATTCTTCCACATGCATGCCACATTTATGAGTGGGCCGTGCCTGCAGACTTGTGGCCGTCTAGTGATGTCGATCGATTTTCGACTCGTGCTTGTGTGATGCCGATACTGGTCGTAACAATGAGATCTATGTATAATATTCAGGGGGAAGGTATTTGGGAGATGAGTCAAACTGAAGTAAGCAACCCTAATTTACAAAACCAGGGGGTGGATGTTTCTCCTAATTCAAAGAATTTGAGCTCTATGTCAGAGAATACGTTCCAAAATGATGATTCTAAAGAACATTCTGATGCTGATAGTTCAAAGTCCGCCAAGAAGTTGTTACGAATTGAAGCTTCTGATTACAATTGTAAAGAGTTATTGAGCATTCTTGGGGTTGCATATGATAAGATCAATACAGCTCACGGTAAGTAGTTTATCTAGATCCAATACTTCAATTACAAATATTTGCATCACTTCAATTATACATTCAAGATATGGGAAAAGGTCACATATTGATTAATGCACCTGATTAGTTTTTGCATGATTGATTTTGGCTCACATTTTTTGTCAAAGTAATGGCTTTGTTGATACTAGTTACATGGAAATACGACCCGTAATTTGTTGATGCATGGGGTTATTTTACTGTCAATTTTTTTATATATGTCATACCAAATTTCATGCTATATACAATATTTTTTTCAGCTAATAAGGTGTCATATGCCACTTGCTGAAAGAGGGACTAGATGTCTTTTTTTGGGGGTGTGTGTGTGTGGAGGGTGGAGAGGGGGGGTTCCTCAAGTGGCTAGCCTGTAGTTTGAGCATTAAGTTGAGCACTTGGAATACGAGGTGAGTATTGTTTGTAGCATTTAACAATACCCATGTTGGCAGCCATTAGAGATGTAAGAGGATAAAATAATCTGTGTATCTCTAGTTCATATTGTTCTTTTGACAAATATGGATATCCAATTTCTGTCCTATTGAAATATGAATACCGATATAAATTGAAAGGATGTAGCTATACTATTGCAGAAATGTTAATTTTTTTTTCAAAAGAATTAACAAACTCCATAGCCTGTAGTTTTCACTTTCTCTGTGTGTGCAAATACTTGTATGTATGAGTTGTGTGTGAAGTTCTTAGCAACATGCCCCAGCTTAATACATGGTTTTTTTATCTATTTCTTTTCCCAATAGTTGATTAATGGAGTTCTTGATTCAAGCAAAAGTAGAAATAAGCTAAAAAGAATTATTACTGGATCTTATTGAAGGTTTTCTTGTTCATGTTTATGTTCTAATGTTCTAATTAATGAATTTTATATATTGCGATGCCCAATTACCATGGGAGATCAAGCTCTTATGGAGTTATGGTACTGAACAAGAAAAATATGAGATTTTATCTAAATTTACCATTCTCTTTTAATTATTTATCTATCTATTTAATTAAAAAAGATTGTTTTCTCTTTATCTACAACAGCCATTTCTGGAAAGAAAAACATAAGTGGATTTTTAAAAAAAATTACGCTGATTGTTTCTTTATCTCTATCAGCAGATTATACGAAGGATTTATTCTCTTATCTCAAACGTTATAAGGATTTTATTTTTGCTGGAACTGCAAAATCACACGAAAAGCGAACAATAATAGAAAGACTATGGGACATGTATGACAAACGGGAGGTAATATTCTATACATTTGTATGAAGTCTCATCCCAATTTATTGTATGCCTTTTTCATGCCTTAAACACGAATTTTGAGCTTTATTTGACTTTTGTAGTTGATATGACTGTGATACTCACATCCGGGAACAAAACCATAATGTGATGGATGTATAATATATCTCTAATAAAAGCCTGTCACGTGCCACTCAAATTTTTGTGAGTATCTTATAGGTTGTGTTTCACAAACTTCTAGGTTTATAATCTGTAGCAGGTTTAGGTTCTTTTATTTTTAGAAACAATATTACTGTTGTGAGTCCCCGTTCGTTTGCAATACAACCTATGTTTCCTAATTCGTGTAAACCCCTTCAAACATCGATCCCTAATATTTCCTAGAGATTTGATAGAATTTCACTCTTATGCCATCATTTCCTGGTGCTTTCTCTTTGGTAAAATCATGCCAGTTTGTTTCACCTCCTGTCAAGTAAAAGAACTACAAAGAACCATATTAATAGATGAGTGATGACAGGCTTCGCTGACTGTAAAATTTAGTTTTTAGCCAACATTGTAAACTTATCAGGCGAAAAATTCCAGTTGGCAAGTTAAGAATTTATTAGTAGCCTGGACAGATGTCATCGATCCATCTATCCATCTGAAGTGCCAAAATAGGACTCTCTCATTTATTTGAATAACTGGATGTTGATAAATGTGGAATTAGCATCACCTGACTTGGGCCACGGGTTTCTAGCTCTATTCTGCCAATATAACTCTGTATCCTTTGATGTATTATGGCAATCAACTGTTAAAGCCACTAGATCCTTCCACTGGAAATTCTGCATTCTGCGGATTTGATTCTGCTGCTGCAATCTTGCAATTGCCTCGTGCAAATGTCTTGAGTCTTCGATTGAAGTTCCCAAATGAATTCTTAATCCAGTGCTTTGCATTTTAACAGGTTGTAGCCAACTATTTAACTGGTCTAGTCATAGGAGAGAAATTTCAATTCCTGTTTTTTAACCATTGATTTGTAATGTCTTAGAAGAGATTGTAGCCGAAGCATATAGAAATCTAAAGCGAACTTTCTTTCAAGCAGAAGGTCAACGTTAAGAGTATTCTGTTAATTGTATATCTATTTACTTATTTATTCATTTCAATTATTATCTGGAATGAAAAACTAATTTGTTTGAGAAAAGGGTCTGAGCTTATCTTCTTTGCCTCTTTTTTTCCTCCTTCGTCCAATTGTCCAAACTTACTATGTTCATCATCAAATAGTTCATCTTTATTTTCTTTGTGTGTTTACCTCAGAATGTTGGTGCAAAAGATGACAAGCAAGCAAGAGTTGATGTATCTATCAACAATACATCAGATATGAACAAACATATGGAAGATAACTGTGGAAGTACGACACAAATGGAAGAAGATATTACTGTAGAAAACCTCCTAAAAGAAGAGAAATTTAGTTTGCGGAACTTCCCTGCATCTTCAAATGTTGCAGTAGAGAAGCTGATGCTCGAAATGGAAGAGGATTGGTTTGAATATCTCCCCCCCGAAATCTCGCCAAAAGGTTGATGGTTATCTTTAGTATAGAAGGCAATTGATAGACCGGAAATTAGTGTATGTGGCTCCTACTGATTACTACATATTGCTTCGAGCTTGTGCAAACCTTGTTCAGCTTGATGCTTAGACTTTGCATCGGAGTGTCTTTAGCTTAGAGAGAAAACTTGAGTGGATAGATTAACAAATAGATAAACTATTTTGACAACAAAATACACCGCCTTTTATAATTTATCACAGTGAATATCTCAATGGATTTTTTGTATATATATTTTATTTTATTTTATTTCAAGAGAGAAGGCAAGAACACTCTTCTTCTCCCCCTCTTGCTTTAATTTAGGCATGAGATGCCAATTTTGTCTGAATATGGGGTGCATATTTCATCAAGTTTGTACTATTTCATGTTGTATCACCATTTTGTAATTCATTTACAAGTTTGGAAGGTATATTGTGTACTCTTAGTCTGTTTGTTTGTTTGTTATTATTATCTTTTTGCTAAGCAAAGCCCTTTGGCAGTCTGATGATAAACTAACACTTATTCAGCAACAGAAATTCGAGCAATGTTTTTATTTTTCTGGGTTTCTTAGTTGTAGTGTACTGTGCTAGTTTGCTGTTTGCTTATAACAAACCCCCTTTGCCAGGTTATCTCTTGTTGTAATGTCAACTCTTTTGTTGCTAGGCTTTTGTCCCCATGGCAGCCGATGGTGGTGTTTTGTGATCCCAAACATTTGTAATGTAACCCTTTTTATCTTCTTCTTCTTCATCCAGCATTAACCATCTCAAACAAACCCACGCCGACCCTCTCCTCCGTCTTCACCCATATCGAAACCCCCCCATTCAATTACTTCATTTGGAACTCTATGAATCGTGGTTATGCTCATAGACCTTTTTTGCCTCATGCTATCTGATGCCTTCCCTCCTAATAACTATACATTTCTCTTTTGTCCTCAAAGCTTGTAGTAAAGTCTTTCATTCGCGTGTCGGTCTGTCCTTTAGTTGGTCCGGAGATTCTGATCAGTTTATACGGAGTGCGCTTGTGAATTTCTGTGTGTTTGGTGGGTCGATTGAGGTTGCACGCCAACTGTTTGATAGATGTCCAGTGAGAGATGTTACCGCTTGGAATGTGCTTATTGAGTGGGGAATGTGAATTTCTGTGCGTCTGGTGGGTCGATTGATGTTGCACGCCAACTGTTTGATAGATGTCATGTAAGAGATGTTACCCACTTGGAATGCGCTTATTGAGGGGGATGTGAATTTTTGTGCGTCTGGTGGGTCGATTGATGTTGCATGCCAACTGTTTGATAGATGTCCCATGAGAGATGTTACTCGCATGGAATGTGCTCATTGAGAGGGTATGTTAGGTGTGAGAGATACAGTGATGCGATTCGTGTGTTTTGGGTGATGCAGGATAAGGAGAGTGTTTGAGGCTATGAGGTCAGTATGTTGAGTGTGGTGTCGACGTGCATGCATATCTGGGCATTGGATATGGGGAGATGGGAACATGCTTATATCGACAGGAATAGGACGTGGATGAGTTTGAACTGGATGACTGCTCTTGTTAACATGTATGCAAAGTGTGGAGAGATTGATGTTGCGAGCTAGTTCGTTTTGGGGGATTGGAGAGAGAGGGTTTGGAGTGTGATGATTGGTGGACCTTCAAATGAAATATTGGATTTGTTTTTGAAGATGAAGACTAATCGTGTTAAACCTGACCCGGTGACTATTACTTTAGTTCTAAGTGCGTGTAGCCATGGAAACTTGGTCGAAGTGGAGATGCAGTTGCTTGATTGAATGGCAGAAAATTAGAACATGGAGCCCACAATTGAGCATTATGGTTGTGTTGCCGATTTATTGGGAAGGGCAGGCCAATTGGATGTTGATATATAGGTATATTCTCACCATATAAATAATATTATTTGCAATATTATTCTATGGATAACACGTGTGTTACACGTACTATTTGTATGGATATCGTACCTCGGGCTGAGTGGGTTGAAAACCCAATACCCAAACCAGTATTTAGGCTATAAATACTGGCTTGTGATAGTAGTCTAGGTATTCCAATCTTGATACCTAGGGTAAATATCTCAAGCACCTTAGTCTAGGATATTAACCCTAATTTCTATTGTTATTACTAGTGTTACCTTGTGCAAATTGCACAATCTAAAACAGTTTTTAGAGATCATAAATTTATGTAAATTTCCCAAAAAATATGAGAGAATTGGGAGAAACTTATTAATATCATTCATACCGTAATTATTGAAATGTTCATTATCATCCTTACATAAGCAGATAGTTTAGAGAATCACTGCCTAACTATAATGTTATACAATTGAATGTTACTATAGCTGCTGGGGGGGAGGGGGGTAGGGAAGGGGTGGCTATGGGAAGAGCCGTGAGATTTGGTGAGGTTGGAAAAGTTAGAGGGGAAGAGACTATATTCGAAGGATTAGAGTTTTTTTGTTGTTGTTATTTTAATAAAAATCATACATAATGCACGTTTTAATTAAATAGGAATCTTTACTTTTACTCTCCTTTCTCTATTTCAAAATAGAGAAATGAGAGAGGGGTAGAATCTTTCTTCTATTATTATAAGATATAGAATCTCTCATAATCTCTCATAATCTCTAACACTGGAAGAGGCTTTGGCTTTGATTAGGAGAATCCCTCTCAACCCAGATGTGGCTATTTCAGGTGCTCTATTGGTTGTCAAAATGGTAGAGATGGTAGGTAGAAAAGGAGATTCTCGAATTGGATCCTTGTCATGCAGGGGAAAATATGTTTTCTTACCCAATGTATATGCATCCGATAAACAATGGACCTTATTGATGAGGTGAGACACTCCATGAAAAAGCAGAAGATCAGTAAGCCTCCAGGATCTAGTTTAATCGAATTAGGTGGAGTTGTTCACGAATGTCTATCTGGAGATAATTCACATGCTCAGTCTCACAAGATGCATATGATGTTGGGGGAATTTAGCAGGCTTTATCAGACTCAAAATGTTCCAAGTGATTAACTTGGGGACATCATTTGATATTGATAATGAGGACGATAAGGAGGTGTGCCTATCTCAGCATAGCGAGAAATTGGCTGTTGCTTTTGGGTTGATCAATACAAGGCTTGGTTCAGTGATTCGAATCATGAAGAACTTGAGCATTTGCAAAGATTGCCACTCTGTGATTCAGTTGGTATCAGAGGTGTTTGAGCGGGTTGTGATTGTTAGGGACAGGAATTGCTTTCCTCACTTCAGAAATGGAACTTATTCGTGCAGAGACTATTGGTGAGCCGAATGGATGGTTGGACTATGTAGACAGGGATTCCCGATCCATTAGGAGAGTTAGATCCGATAACTAAAAAAATATGAAGAGATATGAGGGTCACTCAACTTCTGTAACCTATTCGTGAAGTAGAAATTTCAGTTCTTGCAAAAGGAAGATCGTTGTTCTCCCAATTTTTACCAGCCTCCAGTGAAGTTCTTGAGGTAATTTATGGTTTTCAGCCATGTATATTTGGTTTGTCATATTGTTACACTTTTTAATGCAAATCTTCAATTTATACTTGAACATCATTGTGTTTGTCTGTGACTTGGCAATATTAATACTTAAAGAGAAATGTGTAGTTTGCTTACGAACAAATAGTAAATTTTTGGTTCGTAATAAACCTAACAGATACATATCATGTTCAATTAGGAGGCTAAGGACCCAGAACTCTTCCAACAAGTTTTGGGGCTCAGAGCTCGGTAGAGATTTCGAGCCACCCCGGAACTTTTCCAACAAGTTTTGGGGCTCGGAGCTCGATGGTGATCTCGAGCCACCCCAGAATTTTTTCAAAAAGTTTTGGGGTTTGGCGCTCGGTAGTTATTTCAAGCCACCCAAGAGGTTTCACAGCAAGCTTGGGGGCTCGGAGCTCGGTAGTGACCTCGAGCCACCCCAGAACTTTTCCAACAAGTTTTGGGGCTCGGAGCTCGGTGGTGACCTCGAGCCATGCCAAGAATTTTTGAACAAGTTTTGGGGCTCGGAGCTCGGTAGTGATTTCGAGCCACCCCAGATCATTCAAAGCAAGCTTGAGGGCTCGGAGCTCGGTGGTGACCTCGAGCCACCCCAGAACTTTTCAAACAAGTTTTGGGGCTCGAAGCTCTGTAGAGATTCCAAGCCACCCCAGAGCTTTCACAACAAATTTTGGGGCTCGGGGCTCGGTGGTGACCTCGAGCCACCCCAGAACTTTTCCAACAAGTTTTGGGGCTCGGAGCTCGGTAGTGATTTCGTGTCACCCCAGAGCTTTCACAGCAAGCTTGGGGGCTCGGAGCTCCGGGGTGACCTCGAGCTACCCCAGAACTTTTCCAATAAGTTTTGGGGATCAGAGCTCGGTGGTGACCTCTAGCCACCTTAGAACTTTTCCAACATGTTTTGGGGTTTGGAGCTCGGTAGTGATTTTGAGCCACCCCAGAGCTTTCACAGCAAGCTTGGGAGCTCGGAGCCCGGTGGTGACCTCGAACCACCCCATAACTTTTCCAACAAGTTTTAGGGCTCAGAGCTCGGTGGTGACCTCGAGCCACCCAGAGTTTTTCATAGCAAGCTTTGGGGCTAGGAGCTCGGTAGTGACCTCGAGCCACCCCAGAGCTTTCACAGGCAAGGGGGCTCGGAGCTCGGAAGTGACCTCGAGCTATCTCTTGGCTTTCACGCCAAGCCTTGAAGCTCGACGCTCGGTGGCGAAGCCGAGCTGCCCTAGAGCGTTTCCAACAAGCTTTGAGGGTCGGCGCTCGGTAGCGACGTCGAGCCATCCCATAGCTTTTCCAACAAATGTTGGGGCTCGGCACTCGGTAGACTTTGAGCAATCTCTTGGTTTTTACGTCAAGCCTCAAAGCTCGACACTCAGTGGTGATGCCAAGCCGCCCCAGAGCTTTTTCCAACAAGCTTTGGGGCTCGACGCTCGGCAGCGACGCCGAGCCACCCCACGGCTTTTCCAACAAGCTTTGGGGCTCGATGTTCGGCAGCTACGCCGAGACACCCCATAGCTTTTCCAACAAACTTTGGGGATCGATGCTCGGAAGTGACCTCGAGCCATCTCTTGGCTTTCACCACAAGCCTCGAAGCTCGACGCTCTGCCACGATGCTGAGCCAACCCACTGCTTTTCGCAACAAGTTTCGGGGGCTTGACGCTCGGCATCGACACCGAGCCACCTCACAACTTTTCACAAAAGTGCTCGGAGGCTCAGCACTCGGTATGGACCTGGATCTACCCCTAGCTTCCTCTTGGGGGCTCGGTGCTTGGCAGAAAGCTTCAGTCCGACCCTGGCCTCCACATGGATTGGGGCTCGACGCTGACCACCGTCTCGGCCGCCGACCCTCAAATACTCAACCTTCAGCGCCCCTCCTCTTCTAGGGGACCCCCTTCATCCTTCCCTGTTGGCCTCTCTGGAAAGTTACAGACCACACCATACACTCCACTCCGCTCTTCCTGTAGAGACAAAACCACTCTTACATGGCTAGCTTACCCAGATCTCCACGAGTGGGGCTCCTGATATGGTACACATGATGTGGCCCCTCCTGGGCCACCGGATCCCCTCAAAATTCTCTCTCCTATGATAATCAGGTCAACCAGAGTCAAATGGACTTCTACCGCCAAAGGCCCACAGGCAAATGGGTCCGACCCGGCCTGTTAGGGTCTTAGACCCATTTTCCCTGCCTATAAATACCAGACCCCCTCCTCAATGTAAAAGGTAATCAAACTTTCTTCCTCTGAACCCTAGATGTGTTACTTTTCCAGTGAATGACTAGATCGTCGGAGGGCCTATCGCCAGGACTTCCCTCGGTGTTTCTAGGCAGTGTGCAGGTACCTAGGACCGAGCCGAGCCCAAGGATCCGAGCCAAGTACCCGGCCTCTACCTCACTCTTTCTAGTCCCGAGCAGGTCCCTCATCGGAGGATCGGACCATAGCCAGCACCATACCTTCCACTATAAAAATTACAAGAACTCACACCTGTTGCAACCACACCCCAAAAACAAACCGCATCAGTACAATTATTTTGGTTTAGACAAAACACCGAGATTGAGTGTGGATCAGGTGATTTCTTAGGCATCACCACTAGAGCTTCTTTTGCTGCTATTGGATCTTTGTTTATTGGGTTTCATTGCTTATTTATATATTTTAAAGGAAAACACCCCAACAAACAAAAAAATTTAGTACAAGTAAACACACACCTACAGTTTCATGAATGAGCGACACCACATTTGATGCCTAACAATCTCATCCATGAGAGAACATACAATTTTCGTTTGACAGATGGGGAAAAAAATCTACAAATTAAATAATATTTTTTTATAAAAAAATACACAAGCATCTACAACCGTGGGCCAGAGTTGGGCTATATATGATCGAATGACATGAATTACTGAATTAGTACCGTATTAAAACAAAGCCCAATCTCATCCCACAATTGGGACATGGGCCTGTAGTCTTTAAATTTCCCATTCTTCATCCTCGTCGACCCTTCCGTTCCTTCAACTCCAAACAAACAAACAGCAAGCTCGAATCTAAAACTACCAATGGACAAGGACGATGACGATTACCTCGCCTCATCCGCCGCAGCCTCTACCCACTACTGCCATTACTGCGGCGACCACCGCAACTTCTCTGCCGTAGACGACAGCTACTACTACTGCTCCGACTGCGGGTCCAAATCCAAAATCCTTATCCAAACTGCTGTCCCCGAAGAGGCCTTCCTCCACAACGAAGGCATCTACAAACTCCACTACAAATCCCAATCCCAAAACCCTCAAAACCCAAACCCTCAGAAGTCCAAACTCCAAATCGAGCAAGAACTCAACAAGCTCCTCCATGGCGGTGGTGATGGGGCCCACTGGGAGAAAGACAGTGACTTTGTGTTGTTCAATAAGGAGGAGCTGAGGGAGGTTAGACAAGGTCATTATTCTCATTAACGACTTCACATATATTGTGGTCGCTAATCGGAATAGCGACAAAAAATAATTTTTTTAAAAAATTAAACGAGCGACCATTATTCCCATCGGTGATCTTCTAACTGAAGATTCTGCTAATAGGAATAACGACCGCTGCTGACATGGCACCGACTAGCCAACAAGTGCTAATAGTTTGGGAACTGGCTCAAAATTGTAAATAGTTTCAAAAAGTGGCCTAGTACGGTAAAAAACTCCTTATTAAGTGACTGATACAGTGATACTCCTTCATGTGTGCTTTATTAGGGTGCATTGCGGTACACACATGATAATGATAGTTGTTCTGTGAGTAATGGGAAAATTTTCAGCTTAAGGATTGAAAGTGTTTAGAGTGTATACTTTTTGAAATATGTTATCTGTGACTTTAGGTACTTCATAACATTTATGTTTACTGCTAAAATTTTATAATTTTCATTTGTTCTTAGTTTCTGTAAGTTTGGAAGTTTGCATGTGTGCATTTAACTTAGTTGCTTAATGTTGACTCCTGGTATACTTCTGAATTACAAATATATTTTGAACACAATGATGTGGAATACCTACAAAGATACTACATAATTGTGAATTCATTATTGAGTAATTAGAACTTAAACATCTTGCCTAAATCTTGGAATGCTGAAGAAGTTTATTTATTTCAGTATGTTTGGATTTCGTTTAACAGTATGGTGATTTTTGTTTTAGTTGTGTTTGACTATTGTATTGGTTTTCCTTTCCAGTTGATTTTAGAAATATCTCATTTATTATGTCTTTTTGGAACAATTTGAATGTGTCTTTCATATTGATTTATCTATCGTTTTTGCTACAGTAAAGCCCACTAAGTGTAAGCGTCCCAGATGTAGATATGATTCAGAACCCAGAAATTCATATGGACAGAAAGCCATATTTATATTGCTTCGTGCTTTGAAAAGGGCACTGCCACTATCTTCTACATCGGCTATTTCCTTTCTCGCATGCCATATAGCAAGAGAACCAATTCTACCAACAGACATACAAATGGGTATCAGAGGAGAAACTTCCTTACCTTTCTGCATTTTCTTACATGGATAGGTGCCTTGGAAGTCCTTCAAGTACTTGCCCTTTGAGTTATATAGCTATGTTTAGACCTAATCAAATTATAAGATCCGGAAAGCTAGAGGCAGCTGCTACTTTTATAGCCCAAACCATAGGCCTACGCCTCCCATCTGTGAACTTCTATGCAATTGCACATCGGTATCTTAAAGAACAATACCTTCCTATTGAGAAGATTTTTCCACATGCATGCCACATTATGAGTGGGCCATGCCTGCATACTTGTGGCTGTATAGTGATATCGATCGATTTTCGACTCGTGCTTGTGTGATGTCAATACTGGTCGTAACAATGAGATCTGTGTATAATATTCATGGGGAAGGTATTTGGGAGATGAGTCAATCTGAAGTTAGCAACCCTAATTTACAAAACCCGGGGGGGGGGGGGGGGGGGGGGGGGGGGGGGGGCATGTTTCTCCTAATTCAAAGAATTTGAGCTCTGTGTCAGAGATAAAGAACATTCTAATGTTGATGGTTCAAAGTCCGCCAAGAAGTTGTTACGAATTCAAGCTTCTGATTACAGTTGTAAAGAGTTATTGAGCATTCTTGGGGTTGCATATGATAAGATCAATACAGTTCATGGTAAGTCGTTTATCTAATCCAATACTTCAATTACAAATATTTGCAGCGCTTCAATTATACATTCAGGATACGAAAAAATGTCGCATACTGATTAATGCACCTGATTAGTTTTCGCATGATTGATTTTTGCTCACATTTTTTGTCAAAGTAGTGGCTTTGTTGATACTAGTTACTTGGGAATACTATCCGAAATTTGTTGATGCAACGGGCTATTTTATTTTCAGTTTTTTTATATATGTCATACAAAATTTCATGTTATGTAGAATATTTTTTTTCAGCTAAGAATGTGTCATAGGACTATATGTATTTTTTTTTTTTGGGGGGGGGGGGGGGGGGGGGGGGGGGGGGGGTTCCTCAAGTGGCTAATCTATAGTTTGAGCATTAAGTTGAGCACTTGAAATACGGGATGTGTATTGTTTGGAGCATTTAACAATACCCATGTTGGCAACCATTAGAGATGTAAGAGGATAAAATAATCTTTGTTTCTCTAGTTCATATTGTTCTTTTGACAAATATGGATATCCAATTTCTATCCAATTAAAATACGAATACCTATATAAATTGAAAGGATGTAGCTATACTATTGCAGAAATGTTAAATTTTCTTCAAAAGAATTAACAAACTCATTAGCCTGTAGTTTTCACTATCTCTGTGTGTGCAAATACTTGTATGTATGAGTTGTGTGTGTAAAGTTCTTAGCAACATGCCCCAACTTAATACATAATTTTTTAATCTTTTTCTTTTCCCAATAGTTTTTTTTGAGGAAAAGGTGGAATAATGTCACCCTGTTTCATTAATAAGAGATTAATAAACAACCCCGATCACTCGGGACAGGACAAACAGTGCAGGAAATAAAACATTGAAAGTTGATTAATACGGGTGGAATAATACCACCCTGTTTCTTTTCCCAATAGTTGATTAATGGAGTTATTGATCCAAGCAAAGTAAAAATAAGATAAAAAGAATTATTTCTGGATCTCATTGAAAGTTTTCTTGTTCATGTTTATGTTCTAATGTTCTAATTAATGAATTCTAGATATTGCAATGCCCACTTACCATGGGAGATCAAGCTCTTATGGAGTTATGGTACAAAACAAGATAAATATGAGATTTTATCCCAATTTACCATTCTCTTTCAATTTATTTATCTATCTATTTAATTTAAAAAGACTGTTTTCTCTTTATGTACAATAGCCATTTCTGGAAGGACAAACATAAGTGGATTTTTATTTTAAAAAAATACACTGATTGTTTCTTTATCTCTATCAGCAAATTATAGGAAGGATTTATTCTCTTATCTCAAATGTTGCAAGAATTTTATTTTTGCTGGAATTGCAAAATCACACGAAGAGCGAAGACTAATAGAAAGACTATGGGACATGAATGAGAACTAGGAGGCAATATTCTCTACATTTAAATGAAGTCTCATCCCAATTTATTGTATGCCTTCTTCATGCCTTAAACACGAATTTTGAGCTTTATTTGACTTTTGTAGTTGATATGACTATGATACTCACATATGGGAACAAAACCATAATGTGATGGATGTATATTATATCACTGATAAAAGCCGGTCACGTGTCATTCAATTTTTTGTGAGTGTCTTATAGGTTGTGTTTCACAAAGTTCTAGGTCTATAGTCTGTAGCAGGTTTAGGTTCTTTTATTTTTGGAATTAGTATTACTGCTGTGAGACCCTGTTCGTTTGAAATACAACCTATGTTTTCTAATTCGTGTAAACCCCTTCAAACATCGATCCCTAAGATTCCAGTTGGCAAGTTAAGAATTTATTAGTAGTCTGGACAGATGTCATTGATCTATCTAATCATCTGAAGTGCCAAAATAGGAGACTCATTTATCTTGAATAACTGAACGTTGAAAAATGTGGAATTAGCATCACCTGACATTGAGCCACTGGTTTCTAGCTCTATTTTGTCAATATAACTCTTTATCCTTTGATGTATTATGGCAATCAACTGTTAAAGCCACTAGATCATTCCACTAGAAATTCTGCAGTTTGATAATTTGATCCTGCTGCTGCAATCTTGCAATTGCCTTGTGCAAATGTCTTGAGTCTTCGATTGAAGTTCCCAAATGAATTCTTAATCCAGTAATTTGCATTTTGACAGGGTGTAGCCAACTACTTAACTAGTCTAATCATAGGAGAGAAATTTCAATTCCTGCTTTCTAACCATTGATTTGTAATGTCTTAGAAGAGATTGTAGCCGAAGCATATAGGTATCTAAAGTGAACTTTCTTTCTGGAAGGAGGTCAACCTTAAGAGTATTCTGTTAATTGTGTATCTTATTATTTATTTATTCATTTTAATTATTATCTGGAATGAAAAACTAATTTGTTTGAGACAAGGGTCTCAACTTATATTCTTTGCCTCTTTTTTTCCTCCTTCGTCCAATTGTCCAAACTTACTATGTTCATCTTCAAATAGTTAATCGTTATTTTCATTGTGTGTTTACCCCAGAATGTTGGTGCAAAAGAAGACAAACAAGCAAGAGTTGATGTATCTATTAACAATACATCAGATCAGAACAAAGGGATGGAAGATAACTGTGCAATTATGACACAAATGGAAAAAGATATTACTGTAGAAAACCACCTAAAGGAAGAACCATTTAGTTTGCGGAACTTTCCTGCATCTTCAAATGTTGTTGTAGAGAAGCTGAAGCTTGAAATGGAAGAGGATGGGTTTGAATATCTCCTCCCAGGATCTCGCCAAAAGGCTGATGGTTATCTTCAGTACAGAAGGCAGTTGATAAACGGGAAATTTGTGTATGTGGCTCCTGCTGATTACTACATATTGCTTCAAGCTTGTGCAAAGCTTGTTCAGCATGATGCTCAGACTTTGCATCGCAGTGTCTTGAGCTTAGAGAGAAGACTTGAGTGGATAGATAAACAAATAGATAAACTATTTTGACAACAAAATACACCGTTTTTTTATAATTTATCGCAGTGAATATCTCAATATTTTTTTGTGTATATATATTTAATTTTATTTTATTTTAAGAGAGAAGGCAAGAACACTCTTCTTCTTTCCCTCTTGCTTTAATTTAGGCACGAAATGCCAATTTTTTATGAATATCGGGTGCATATTTCATTACGTTTGTACTATTTCATGTTGTATCGCCAATATGTAATTCATTTACAAGTTTGGAAGGTATATTGTGTACTCTTAGTTTGTTTGTTTGTTTGTTTTTTATTATTATCTTTTTGTTGAGAAAAACACTTTGCCAGTCTGATGATAAACTAACACTTGTTCAGCAAGAGAAATTCGAGCAATGTTTTTATTTTTTTGGGTTTCTTAGTTGTAGTGGATTGTGCTAGTTTGCTGTTTGCTTATAACAAACCCCCTTTGCGAGGTTATCTCTGGTTGTAATTTCAACTCTTTTGTTGCTAGCCTTTTGTCCCCATGGCAGTCGATGGTGGTGTTTTGTGATCCCAAACAGTTGTAATGTAACCCTTTTTATCTTCTTCTTCTTCATCCAACATTAACCATCTCAAACAAACCCATGCCTACCCTCTCCTCCGTCTTCACCCACATCGAAACCCCCCATTCAATTACTTCATTTGGAACTCTATGATTTGTGGTTACGCTCATAGACCTTTTTGCCTCATGCTATCTGATGCCTTCCCTCCTAATAACTATACATTTCCCTTTTGTCCTCAAAGCTTGTAGTAAAGTCTTTTATTCACGTGTTGGTCTGTCCTTTCGTGGGTCCGAAGATTTTGATTAGTTCATACAAAGTGCGCTTGTGAATTTTTGTGGGTCTAGTGGGTCGATTGATGTTGCACGCCAACTGTTTGATAGATATCCTGTGAGAGATGTTACCGCTTGGAATTCGCTTAATGAGGTGCACTTGTAAATTTCTGTGCATCTAGTGGGTCGACTGATGTTGCATGCAAACTGTTTGATAGATGTCCTGTGAGAGATGTTACCTCTTGGAATGCGCTTAATGAGGGGGGAATGTGAATTTCCGTGCGTCTGGTGGGTCGATTGATGTTGCACGCCAACTATTCGATAGATGTCCTGTGAGAGATGTTACCGCTTGAAATGTACTTATTGAGGGGGGTATGTTAGGTTTGAGAGATACAATGATGCAATTCATTTTTTTTGGGTGATACAGGATAATGAGAATGTTAGAGGATATGAGGTCGGTATGTTGAGTATGGTGTTGGCGTGCATGCATATCCGGGCGTTGGATATGGGGAGATGGGAACATGCTTATGATAGGAATAGGACGAGGATGATTTTGAACTGGGGGACTGCTCTTGTTAACATGTATGCAAAGTGTGAACAGATTGATGTTGCGAGCTAGTTCGTTTTGGGGGATTGGAGAGAAAGGGTTCAGAGTGTGATGATTGGTGGACTTGCAAATGAAATATTGGATTTGATTTTTAAGATGAAGACTAATGGTGTTAAACCTGACCCGGTGACCATTACTTCAGTTCTAAGTGCATGTAGCCATGGAAATTTGGTCGAAGTAGGGATGCAGTTGCTTGATCGAATGGCAGAAAAGAAGAACATGGAACCCACAATCGAGCATTATGGTTGTGTTTTCGATCAATTGGGAAGGGCAAGCCAATTGGATGTTGGATATATAGGTATATTCTCACCATATGAATAATATTATTTGTAATATTATTCTATAGATAACACGTGTGTTACACATACTTATTTTATGGATATCGGACTGCAGACCGAGTGGGTTGAGAATCTAGTACCCAAATCAGTATTTAGGCTATAAATTCTGGCTTGTGATAGTAGTCTAGGTATTCCAATCTTGATACCTAGGGTAAATGTCTCAAACACCTTAGTCTAGGATATTAACCCTAATTTCTATTGTTATTACTAGTGTTACCTTGTGCAAATTGCACAATCTAAAACAGTTTTTAGAGATTCATAAATTTATGTAAATTTCCCAAAAAATATGAAAGAATTGGGTGGGTTTGGGAAGAGTCGTGAGATTTTGTGTGGTTGGAAAAGTGAGAGGGGAAGAGACTATATTCGAAGGATTAGAGTTTATATTTTGTTTTTTGTTATTTTAATAGAAAACATAAATAATGCACGTATTAATTAAATAGGAATCTCTACTTTTACTCTCCTTTCTTTATTTCAAAATAGAGAAATAAGAGAGGGGTAGACTCTCTCTTAAATTAGTATAAGATATAGAATCTCTCATAATCTCTAACATTGGAAGAGGCTTTGGCTTTGATTAGGAGAATCCCTTTCAACCCAGATGTGGCTATTTCAGGTGCTTTAATGGTTGTCAAAATGGGAGAGATGGTAGGTAGCAAAGGAGATGCTCGAATTGGATCTTGGTCATGCAGGGCTAATGTTTTCTTACCTAATGTATATGCGTCTGATCAACAATGGGACCTTGTTGATGAGGTGAGACACTCCATGAAAAAGGAGAAGACCAGTAAGCCTCAAGATCTAGTTTAATCGAATTATGTGGAGTTGTTCACGAATGTCTATCTGGAGATAATTCACATGCTCAGTCTCACAAGATGCATATGATGTTGGAGGAATTTAGCAGGCTTTATCAGACTCAAAATGTTCCAAGTCATTAACTTGGGAACATCATTTGATATTGATAATGAGGAGGATAAGGAGGTGTGCCTATCTCAGCATAGCGAGAAATTGGCTGTTGCTTTTGGGTTGATCAATACAAGGCTTGGTTCAGTGATTCGAATCATGAAGAACATGAGCATTTGCGAAGATTGCCACTCTGTGATTCAGCTGGTATCAGGGGTATTTGAGCTGGTTGTGATTGTTAGGGATAGGAATTGCTTTCCTCACTTCAGAAATGGAACTTGTTCATGCAACGACTATTGGTGAGCCGAATGGATGGTTGGACTATGTAGACAGGGATTCCCAATCCATTGAAAGAGTTAGATCCGATAATTAAAAAATATGAAAGGGTGAGGGTCACTCAACTTCTGTAACCTCTTCGTGAAGTAGGAATTTCAGTTCTTGCAAAAGGAAGATCCTTGTTCTCACAATTTTTTACCAGCCTCTAGTGGAGTTCTCGAGGTAATTTATGGTTCTCAGCCATGTATATTTTGTTTGTCATATAGTTACACTTTTTAATGCAAATCTTCAGTTTATACTAGAACATTATTGTGTTTGTCTGTGACTTGGCAATAGTAATACTTAAAGAAAATTTTGTAGTTTGCTTACGAACAAGTAGTAAACTTTTGGTTCTTGATAAACCTAACAGATACATATCATGTTCAATTACGAGGCTAAGGACCATGTATATTTTTCCATATAAGTGGTGCAAATTCCCCTTTTCTTTAATTTTTTTTCTTTGTATGTGTGAGGGTGTGTTTTTCCATATAACTGGTTCATATTCCCCTTTTCTTATCACTCTTTGTGAGGGTAAAGAGTGTGTACTAGTCATTTAATATCTCTGAATTTCAACCATTTGCATTAATGGTCATTTCATCCTTATCAGTAAACATTTAACGTTTGGGTCACAGCTCACATGCTGAAAGTCATGTCTTATTTTTTATTCTTCTTTCACCTTATTTATACTTTCCTATATAATATTCATGTCTTATTTTTAAAAAAATTCGCCTTACATGCTTTATATTTTTATGTTTTTAACGTGCATTCGCTTTTTTCCATATAACTGTTGCATATCCCTCTTTTTTTTTTCTTTGTGAGAGTGAAGAGTGAATACTAATCATTTACTATTTGTAACCTTTTCCATTAAAATCATTTTGTATTTATCAATAAACATGTAAAGTTTACAAAAGTTAGGCACGATAAAGCTGACGTGCTGAAAGTCATGTTTTATTTTTTAATGTTCTTTCGCCTATATATACTTTGCTATATAATACACATGTATAATTCTCTCATTCCAAGTTGACTTATTTAAGTTTGACCCATCCAAATTGCAAACACTCCAGCAAGTTCTTACTTCATAGTAGCCAGATGTTTGAATTCTGATCATCCACTGCTCATTCAGAATATTTGAAATTTGACCAATTTGAATCTCAAGATTGCGAATTGAAGCTGAAGTTGAAATTGCAACATTTTTGTAACCCATGTTTTCCATTTTATGTATTTTGGATGTATTTTTTTCTCCTTTTGGGTATTTGTATTCTTCTTGTAACTCTTTTGGACCGTATATTGGATCTTATTCTCAATATATTCATCTACTTGAGTTTTGTCCCTTTTATTTGATCTCCTTGATTCAGTTGTCTCATTTGTCTCGTCTCTGTTGGATCGAACTATTATTTTTTACCCTCTTTATTCAATTGTTCTTGCCTATTCTATTTGTTCATTTTCAGTGCCCGTCTCATTGTTGTATCACCCTATTCTCATAAACCCTATTCTAATTTCTATTTGGATCCTGCATTTGAACCTATTTCTTTAAACCCAAATATCCATGAATTAATACCCATTAATCCTACACCCCAACTTCCACCCTGTTATTTTACCCAAAACCATATGCTTACTCGTTAACTAACCCCGTTAGCCACTCCAGTATAAACACCCAAACACTAAACTCTCTTAACTACCCACACCCGAACCGTGTGTGCAACCCTAGAACCGAACTATATATAAACCCCCATGCACGGTGCCTATTCATCTTCTTCTTCATAAAACCCCAGCCGCCTTCCAAAGCCCTGCACCCATCAGCCGCTCCTATCTCTCCACCCTACTTTCGAAGCCCCTGCACCCTCCTCCCGTTCATCTCCCTCACCTTCTTCCGTTCTCCGCCCGAAATCCCTCGGCTCCTCCTCATTGAACAACACAAATTCACCATTTTTCTCCCTGTGGGCCCCATCACCACCGCCATGGAGGAGGTTGTTGAGTTCTTGCTCGATTTAGAGTTTGGACTTCTGGGGGTTTGGGTTTTGAGGGTTTTGGGATTGGGATTTGTAGTAGAGGTTGTAGATGGCTTCGTTGCCGAGGAAGGCCTCTTCGGGGACGGCAATTTGGATGAGGGTTTCGGATTGGGACCCACAGTCAGAGCAGTAGTAGTAGCCGTCGTCTGCAGCGGAGAAGTTGCGGTGGTCGCCGCAGCCATGACAGTAGTGGGTGGAGGCTGCGGCGGATTGGGGCTCGATGCTCGGCAGTGACGCCGAGCCACCCCACGGCTTTTCCAACAAGCTCTAGGGCTCGACGTTCGGCCGCTACGCCGAGACACCCCATAGCTTTTCCAACAAGCTTTGGGGATCGACGCATGGAAGTGACCTCGAGCCATCTCTTGTCTTTTACCGCAAGCCTCGAAGCTCGACGCTCGATCACGATGCCGAGCCACCCTATTGCTTTTCGTAACAAGCTTCGGGGGCTCGATGCTCGGCATCGACGCCGAGCCACCCGACCACTTTTCATAAACGTGCTCAAAGGCTCGACACTCGGTATGGACCTCGAGCTACTGTTGGATCTTGTAGGCGAGGCAACAAACACTAGAGGGGGGTGAATAGTGTTTATAAGAAATTAAATTGCGGAATAGAGATTTTTCTTCTGTACAGTCGACTTAAGGGATAAACCAGTCGACTGAATTAACAAAATGAAAAAGTAATTTAAACAAGTCTGTGAAGTCGACTTAGAGTTGAGACAGTTGACTTAATATATAGATAACTTTCAGAGTATACGAGTCTGACCAGTTGACTTATCAAGTACTTAGTCGACTGTCCAGACAAGTTTCACAGTAAAAACACAAACTGAAAAAATATAAATGCAAGTAGAGAGATAAAACCACAGAGTGCACACGATGTATCCTGGTTCGGTCCTTCCGACCTACATCCAGTCCCCAAGCAACCCACTTGAGATTTCCACTATTCTTGAAAAAGTTTACAAGAATACCCTACGGCGTTCAGACAACAACCTTGTCTAACCCGTAGTCCTTTCTCTCAACCAGAGAAAGCAACCCACTCTTCCACCAAGAGTGACAAACCTGACTCTACACCTTAGAGTCCTACTCTCCAACCGAGAGGAAAAGAAAAACAATAAAAATTGTTTACAATCAACCTATAGCCTTGTTTGTGATTGTGATGTAGTACGTGTCTAAATGGTTGACTTCTATATGCAGTCCTGAACGAAATCAAATGTTATACTGGACTGAAAACAGAGAACCAAGTCTTAGTGAATTGAATGCTTTTATCTCTTGAAAGTATGAAACTTAAGATCTCAAAATTGCTTGAAGTATTGTTATCTTTTACAGTGAATTTTAATCTCTATTTATAGAGTTAGATACACTGGACATTGGGAATCAGTTGTTCCAACTACCAACCAATGGAAATAAAATGATTTGAATTTGAAAAAACAATTTTAAAAACAGAAAACTGTCAAACGCACTTGAGCAGTCGACTGGGTTGCCATAATGAGTCGACTAGTCAGAGTTTGAATAAGATTAGGCAGTTTTGTACCGACTCAGTCGACTGGAATAAGTAGCAGTCGACTGGTACTCAACAGCTAATCTAGTTCAAGCTATTTTGACCTTTGGATTTGAAAACACACATTTATAAAAAGTTATATGTGAGTGTATGTGTGTGTGACAATGCTGTACATCATTCTAAGACTCAAATAATAAAAAATATTACATTTGTTTACAAGATAGAGATAATTGACATTGAAACATAGGTCTTGACTTGAGTCTTGAGTGAAGCCATTGTCTTTATCCAGAGCTTGTGCTTGTTCATTTGTTCAGCTTTATAGAAATTATGCCTTTGTATATACAACCTGCAATTATATAGTATAGCACAGATACATGTTGCAGTGTGTTGTAATCATCAAAATCAAGAATCAACATTCTCCCCCTTTTTGATGATGACAACACAATAGCTGATAATAACAAAAAATAATACAAGCATTGATATGCTCCCCCTATTAAAAGCACATAATGCATACATAATGCATAATCCATCACAAAACTGAACATCAAAAAATATATCATATCAGTCGACTTAACATACTGATCAGTCGACTTGAGAACAAAAACAGAACTCAAAAAAATACACAAATATGAGGTTTTCTCCCCCTTTGTCATCAACAAAAAAGACACAAGTGGGAAGAACCAAATCAGTGAGACAATATAACAACTGAAATAACTTAATAACTGAGTCTTACAAAAATAACAGAGTTTTACAAAAATAATAACATATTAAAATGCAATAAAGAAATTACATAATAAATAAAACTAAAATCAGCAATCTTCGTCTTCGTCGTCGTCATCAACATCATGAGACGGAGGTGGAAATTGAGCGGTAAATAACTGAGTCAGATTGGAGATTTTGGATTCAAGGGTATCAATATGGGAGTCAAGGGTATCTTGACGATCCATGAGGTAGTTGACAACATGATAGAGACTACGTGGATCATCAAAATCAGCACGGGGGCGAGAAGAGCTGGAGGCTGAAGATGGTCTAGCAGAAGTGGCTAAAGGAACCTGGGTGTGGGAAGTAGTCCTAGGGGAAGATCTAGATGGAGGATCAAGAAGCTTCATGCGTGCTACACTGGCACGATCGAAGCACTCATAATGCTTAACAACATTGGTCTCGGAGTCGAGATCAATATCATAAGCAAGGAAGACACTAGTAAGGAGACCACCAAAGGGAAAAAAGTGAGTATGAGACTTGTGGAGTCTAGAAAAGATGACACGACTCCAATTGATATTTATTTTACCAAAAATTGCATAAACCGCTTGTTGCAATTCCATAGAATACTGATCAAAACTCCATGTTTTTGGAAGAATATTATATGATAGTATTCTGGCAACAAGTTTTGCAATGGGTATGATAGATTTATTAGACATGGGGGGTCCATAATTGGGCAAAAAGATTTCTCAAAAACTGTGTGACGATTCGAAGTTGAAGACATACTAATTTGCGACAGTTGACTGGTATTAAGGTACAGTGACTTAGTCGAGAGAAAAATAAATAATTATAACAACTGATCAGTCGACTTGGTGAAATCTCAGTCGACTGGTCAGAGAAGAAAATAAGTATATAAAAAAATACGGGACCGTCGACTGAACAGCATATACAAGTCGACTTAAAAGAAATATTTTCAACAAATATCAAGAAAATCACATATCCCTAGTTCTCTTCTTAAAGTAATAAAGGTGTCTTCTTTAAGAGGTTTTGTAAAGATATCAGATACTTGTTTATCAGTAGAAATAAATTCTAAAGATATGTCTCCATTTAAAACATGATCACGTAGAAAATGATGTCGAATATCAATATGTTTCGTACGTGAATGTTGAACCGGATTTTTGGATAAGTTAATTGCACTAGTATTATCACACATTATTGAAGATTTTTCAAAAGAAATACCATAATCTAATAGGGTTTGCTTCATCCACAAAATTTGTGCACATGCCAAATTTGCAGCGATATATTCAGCTTCTGTAGTAGTTAGGGATACTGAATTTTACTTTTTACTGCACCAAGAAACTAGTGAATGTCCCAAAAAATGACATGTCCCACTAGTGCTCTTGCGATCAGTTTTACTACCAGCAAAATCAGCATCACTGTACGATAAAAGTTAGAAATTATCGGAACGTGGATAAAATAAACCATAATCAGATGTGCCTTTAATATATCTTAAAATTCGTTTCACAGCTTTTAAATGAGATTCTTTAGGACTCGATTGATATCTAGCACACAAACATACACTGAACATAATATCTGGTCTACTAGAGGTTATATATAAGAGTGAGCCAATCATACCTCGATAGAGTTTCTGATCGACACTCTTACCTAAAATATCTTTGTCAAGGGTAGTGGTAGTAACCATAGGTGTGGATTTACTACTTGTACTATCCATGTTAAACTGTTTGAGTAATTCCTTTGCATATTTTCCTTGATTAATAAATATGCCATTTGAAGACTGTTTAATTTGTTGTCCAAGGAAATAATTGAGTTCACCCATGTGACTCATCTCAAACTCGTTTTTCATGGTGTTAGCAAACTCTTGACATAGATTATTATTAGTAGAACAAAAAATTATATCATCAACATATATTTGTATGATTAAAATATCATTCTTAATTCTCTTAATAAACAAAGTAGTATTTACTTTACCTATCTCAAACCCTGTTTCTAAAAGAAAAGTTTTCAATCGATCATACCAAGCACGTGGTGCTTGTTTAAGACCGTATAAAGCCCTTTTCAATTTAAAAACATGGTTTGGGAATTGTTCATGTTCAAAACCTGGTGGTTATTTAACATAAACATTCTCTTTTATAATTAAGAAAAACACTTTTAACATCCATTTGATAAAGTATAAAATTCATGAAACAAGCAAAAGATAATAAAATACGAATTGATTCTAATCTAGCAACAGGAGCATATGTTTCATCAAAATCTATGCCTTCTTCTTGATTATATCCTTGAGCAACTAGTCTAGCTTTGTTCCTAACAACTTGTCCTGATTCATCTAACTTATTTTTAAATACCCATTTGGTACCAATAATAGTATGATCAGGTTGTCGTGGAACTAAATCTCATACATCATTTCTTATGAATTGGTTTAACTCATCTTGCATGGCATTCATCCAAAATTCATTCTCATATGCTTCTTGTATATTTTTCGGTTCAAAATCCGACAAGAAGGCTGTATGAGATATCATATTAATATGTGATCATGTCTGAATACCATGTGAGATGTCACCAATTATTAAGTCATGAGGATGATCTCTAACTTCAACAAAAGATTTTGGTAAAGTTGAAGATATCACAATAGGATCAGTCGACTTGACAAGTTCCTCAGTCGACTAGTTTACATCAGTCGACTTGATGTCCTTATCGGTCGACTTATCTGCGAGACTAGTTTGTTCTAAAGATGTAATTACTTTATTTAAAGGTGATGAATCAGTTTCATCATCTTTAATTAAATTTGATGAAGGCAGAGATTCATCGAATGTAACATGCATTGATTCTTCAATAGTCATTGTTGACTTGTTGAAAATTCTATATACTTTACTCCTATTTGAGTATCCTATAAAGATACCCTCATTAGATCTAGGATCAAATTTATCTAAATTATCTTTAGTGTTAAGAATAAAACACTTACAACCAAATGTCTTAAAGTAAGAGACTTTAGGAATTTTGTTAAAAAATAACTCATAACAAGTCTTCTTTAGCTTAGTGATGCTGTTTATTTCTGAGGCACGTGTGGAAGCACCAGGTGTGAGTTCGAACTCAATTTGTATTGAAGGAGATTGCCGCTCGTCTGCCGACCTTCGGTTGACCTTCTGGGGCCTACGATGAGCTCGGAAAGGCGTTGAAGGTTGGGCTCGGATCGGAAGGGTCGGATCCGAGGTCTTGTGTACCTGCAGACGGTCCTGAAACACCGGGGTTTGTCCCGGTGGCGGACCCTCCGACGCTCTAGTCAGTCTCTGTGAGAGAGTAGCAATAACTAGGTATATTTAAGTGGCAAAAGATTGATTACCTCCAAAAGGTGGGTGAGGGTCTAGTATTTATAGAAAATCCCAACCGGGTTTGGTTCCGCTTGGGGGCCGGGTTTGGATCCGAAAGCCCATGGGCCTGACGTGGCAGAAGGCCCAGGGGGTTTAGGGCGGTTGCTGTGATACCAGGAGTGGTATAGGGCTGACGTGGCGAAACCCTTGGCGGTATTTGGAGCTGACGTGGCCCATCGTGAGTCCTCTGTGCCTCTGGGGGAATCGGAGGGCCTAGGCTGCGCCAGGTCATCCCTCCGCCCCGCCAGAGAGGGGGGACGGCATGAGGGACTGCTCCGGATCGGACTCCGGGGGATACTGAGGCTCGTCAGTACGAGGAAGCCGGCACTGTGGGGGCAAACACGAGGTTCGGCGCCGACCCCGAAGGGGTCCGGAGCCGAACCAGGTCGGTATTCTTGCTTTTCTGAGTAGGAATTGTATTGGGCCTTGGATGGGCCTCAGGCCATTTTTACACTGTCACACAAGCCCCCCACTCCTGCAGGGGGTGCGGGAGCTAGCCGTGGAGGAGTGCTCATGGTTGTAGAAAATGGGATGGTGAGTGATTGGATCTTCGTGAGAAGAGTACCCTGGTGCCAGACCCGACCCCGAGCCGGTCGAGGGATTATGGGCCAACAAGGGGGGTGGCGAGCCGTTGGCCTTCCTGAGAAGACCACCCTGGTGCCAGACCTGACCTCGAGCTTGGCGAGGGATTACTGGAAGGCAAGGGCGATGGCGAGCCGTGAAGCCTTCCGGAGAAGACTCCCCTGGTGCCGGACCCAACCTCGAGCTGATCGAGGGATTATGGGCCAACAAGGGGGGTGGCGAGCCGTTGGCCTTCCTGAGAAGACCTCCCTGGTGCCAGACCTGACCTCGAGCTTGGCGAGGGATTACTGGAAGGCAAGGGCGATGGCGAGCCGTGAAGCCTTCCTGAGAAGACTCCCCTGGTGCCGGACCCGACCTCGAGCTGATAGAGGGATTTATGGGCCAACAAGGGGGGGTGGCGAGCCGTTGGCCTTCCTGAGAAGACCTCCCTGGTGCCAGACCTGACCTCGAGCTTGGCGAGGGATTACTGGAAGGCAAGGGCGATGGCGAGCCGTGAAGCCTTCTTGAGAAGACTCCCCTGGTACTGGACCCGACCTCGAGCTGATCGAGGGATTATGGGCCAACAAGGGGGGTGGCGAGCCGTTGGCCTTCCTGAGAAGACCTCCCTGGTGCCAGACCTGACCTCGAGCTTGGCGAGGGATTACTGGAAGGCAAGGGCGATGGCGAGCCGTGAAGCCTTCCTGAGAAGACTCCCCTGGTACTGGACTCGGCCTCGAGCTGATCGAGGGATTATGGACCAACAAGGGGGGTGGCGAGCCGTGGGCCTTCCCGAGAAGACCTCCCTGGTGCCAGACCTGACCTCGAGCTTGGCGAGGGATTACTGGAAGGCAAGGGCGATGGCGAGCCGTGAAGCCTTCCTGAGAAGACTGCCCTGGTGCTAGACCTGACCCCGAGCTGGCCGAGGGATTTCGGGCTAATCAAGGGGGATGGCGACCGGTTGGCGCCCCAGAGTGACTGAGCGGGGATATCCCACCATTCATGTGGTGTATTGAAGGCTCTCCGAGAATGGTGTGATGGTCCAATTTCCTAGGGGCATTTAATGGCGCCGCCTAATAAATGTAGATGGTGCGTGGTTTTCCGTTGATTGACCTTCCCTGCGCCTCAACGGTTAGTCCCTGGGGGAGGTTATAAATACCTCCCCCCTCCATTGTAGGTATGATCAAAACAGGGGTGGCCCATTGGCTCTCAGAGGTGTCTGCTTCGGCGGACGCCTGTCTTTGGCTAATATTTTCGACCCTAGCAGCGTCGGAGAGGTGGTTACTCTGCCGCCCTGATCTTCTCTTGGATCTGATGGACCTTGATATGGTGGCCAGGTCTACGGGAGATCAGGGCGAGAGGGGTGACGGCCGAAATCCGTGCTGTGGGAAGAGGAGCTTCGGTTTAGTGGTGGTTTTGCCGTCTGGATCCCTTTTCGGGTCAGACTGCCCTGTCATGGAGGTTTGGCCCGGGGGAGATCCAGACGAAAAGACGCACCCACCGTATACCGGCCTTGGGGCTGAAGGGCCTCGGATGGGGGGGCCACCTCCCGTCGGGGGTCAGTCAGTCCGTCTTGGTAGGGCTGTAGGCGATGGCGGTTTCTGTTCCACCCTCGAACAGTTCGGGGTTTCGGCTGCCGAGGCTGTAAGTCCCGGGCTGCTCGAGGGTGAGAGGGGAACTGGTCGGACGCTGGAGCCCGGGGCGTCTGTCATATGACGGTGCCTTAAACTTAAAAAAAATGTTTTCTCCGTCGTGTATCCCACCCGACCCGACCCCAGAGTTAGGCCGTCAGTCTGGCGTCTGATGACGTCCCCCGCACAGGTTTCGAGAACGCGGCGCGATTTTCCAGGCGGCAGTTGTGCGTCAATCAGTGAACAGTAATCGCGGAAGTCGAGGAGCCGTTCTTCCCTTATATAAGTATTCCCCCTTTTTTCCCTTTCGCCCACTACAATCTTGCTGCTTCTTTCTTCAAAAAATCTCCCACCCCTTCAGCGATTGCTCTTGCAGTTTGCCGTACTCGGTTCGCCTTTCCGAAGCGGTCCCAGGTTAGTTTGGTAAGTTTGTTTTATCTTTAGGCACAGATGGATAGGGCAGTCCGGTTCGTCGGCGTCGTCGTCCAGGGGGGAAGTAAAGCCTGACTCTCCGTCGACGTCGTGGGAAGAGCCCGTGTTCGAGGAGGGATCGGTGCCCGTTGTGGGCCATACTGGCTTGGTTTCTTTGGAGGGCTCCGTAGGCGAGGGGGAAGCGATACACAAGTCGAGGGCGTCGCGTACTCGACGTCCCTTTGTGGTGGAGAGTAGTGGGTCGGAGGGAACCGGCGAGGGTTCGGACGGCATTCGCGTGCTGGAGCTGTCTTCCGATGAGGAGAGTGGCGAGGGCAATACAGTGAGGAGATCCACCGCTCAGGGTCGAGGACCGTCGGAGCGAGTTAAGAAGGAGAAGAGGGCCCCAGGAAAACCGGGGTCGAGGACCGGCGGTTCGAGCAAGGCGCCTGTTTTCCGTAATTTGATGACTGGCTCGCCCGTCCAGCCGAAGCATTTCCGTCAGTATCCCGACGATCTTTCTGACCAGGAGCTCTTCGGAGTGCAACCCTCTTCGCCGAGCCGGGGGAGGGTGATGATGGACGCGATCTCGACCGTTTTGGAGGGCGGGGATTTGGAGGTTCTGCAGCTGGCGTATCATATAGGGCCTGGTCACGAACTGCTGATGCCGAGCCCTACTCTGCGTCCCACCGATCCCTTATCAGCTTGGTACTGTGTCTTCCCGGTGGACGCTTTTATCTCTGGCCTGAGGTTGCCGGTCCACCCGTTCATTAGGGACGTGTTGAACTGGGCCTCCTTGGCGCCCATGCAGTACGGGCCGAACTCTTGGAAGCAGATCATCTGCTTTATGCTGATGTGCGAGGAGCAGCAAGTACCCCTGCGGTTGAACGTGTTCCGTGCAATGTTGATGGTCAATCCGTCGGCCGAGGGTGTATACTATATCTCTCCCCGGAGCGGGGGGAAGGTCGTTCGCCACCACCCCGATTCCATCAAGGGATGGAAGGAGAAGTATTTGGTGATCCGGAGTGAAGAGCCATGGGACATTCCTACTCGATGGAACCACTCCAAGCCGAGCCACCCACCGCCGAGGCAGGGGGATCTGTCGGCAGATGAATGGGGGTTTGTCGAGCGCCTCCGCCAGTCACCTAGCATTGATTGGACGGAGGTGACGGAGACCATTCTGGCGAGCGCTGGACTGAGCCCAGCTGTTATGCGTATGTAGTTGTTCCTTTCCTCTGGGTCCTTTCTTGCTTTCTTGCTCATTGCTCTTAATGGTTTTTTCTGCAGGTATGGATGAGGCATCGATCCAGGCAAGGCGGCTGGCCATGAAGAAGGAAAACGCCGAGAAGAAGAAGGCGGAGGCGGCGAAGAGGTCGAGGGAGCTGCCCCTTGTTATCTCGGAAGTTCAACTCGAGCCGAGGACCAAGAGGGGTCGCTCTGAGACGAGCAAGGGTGTGGCTTCTTCGAAGGGTCTGGGCCGAGCAGGGGCCTCTGTTCTCGACAAGGGGAAAGGTCCCTGGGTCGAGGCCGAGGAAGAGGATCCGGTGGTGGAGCTGTTGCGGCAGCGGTGGGCTCCTGACTGGTCGGTTCTGATGGGGGACCGCCTGACAGAGGAGGCCCAAGCCGTCGAAGTGGTGGAAAAGCTGGCGACCCCTTGCGATCGCAAGGCGATGGAGGGCGAGCCCGTAGAGGCGGCGTTCGCCCGCCTGGCACAGGCCACTGTGCAGGTAAGTCTGTCGACTCTGTCCCTCTTTGTTGATTTACGTGCCGAGGTCTCATCTTTGTCTGTCGTTGGTTGTAGGCCTGTATACAGGGGGCCAACATCAAGAACCTGTACGAGGCGTCCCTGGCTCAAGAGCGAGCTCGAGCGGAAAAGAGCGAGCTGGAGATGAAGGAGATGCGAATCGAACTCGAGGGTTCGCATAAGAGAGAGCAGCAGCTGGAGCTCCAGCTCAAGGCCAAGGATGTGGAGTGGGAGAAGAAGATGGCCTCCCTGAAGACGAAGTTTACCAAGGAGGCGGAGGAGGTGTTGCGCAAGGGCCAGCAGATGGTGATCGCGGCCCAGGACAAGAGCTATGAGAGGGCCCTCAGCCACGTGAGGCACTTCTTCCCGGCCCTCGATCTGTCCAATTTTGAGTATGATATGGAGATCGAGGGGACGTCGAAGACTCCGGGTGAAGCAGGGCCCGCCGTCGACCCCTCGGCCGACGCTCCCGTGGATCCGTCCGTCGGCGCGGAGGTGGGTCTATGAGTTGTGTAATTTTCGTCTTTCTTTTTCTCTCCCTCGATTGTGTTTGCCTCCCGCGGACTGGCCACCGCATTTTTTGTAAGAAACATTTGGATTTATAGTGGCAAGAAAAGTTTTTTGACCGGCCGGTTGGTTTGACCTCGGACATTTCTGAATCTTCTTGAGAATGTGTGTTGAGTTGGTTGGTTATCTTGTAGGTCGCGGCTATCCTTCCTGAAGGAGACTCCCGTAGTTTCTATGTGGCACGACTCCGGAGTAAGGTTAAGGTCCTGGAAGCCGCGCTGGCTCGCCACCGAAGGGGGGCTCGGGACACTGATGAAGCTTGTAACTTTTATCGGAATAAGTTCGCCGTCTTGAGTGCGGAGGCGCGCCGATTGAGAAGAGTGATGTGGGATCGGGAGCTCGGCGGGACGGACATTAGACGAGCCGGGCTAAGTACCTTGGAGCCGAGGTCCTCCCCTGGGGGGCTACCTCGCGACGTCTTTGTGGAGGAGGAGACGGAGATGCCTCGTTACAAGGCGATGCTGGGAGCCTCGTTCTCTTCATCCTTGGGTCGACTGGCGGAGGGGGTTCCCTCTGCGTTGCTGTTGTTGCAGTGGGCGCGACCGGATGACGCCCAGAGTTCGGTGGCTGGACCGTCGATTGGGGCTGAGGCTAAGGAATATCACAGCGAGGGGGGGGGCCCTAGTTGCTTGGTCGAAGTACTCTTTGTCCCTCGTTGGGCCCGGGGGGGCCCCTGATCTACCTGATTTGAGAAGAGTGGAGCGGTCTTGTAACGGTCTTTGTTTTTTCTTTCGTTTTATTTTTTCTCTTTGGAACGAAGAATAAAGGGGTATGAAAGAGGAATCCTTTTCCCTCCTTGCTCCGGCCAGCGATGCGGTACGAAATGTCGGAGGCAAGGTCTGGCTCCATCGTTCCGCGAGGGATCGAAGTGGGGCCTTAGGAAGGACCTTCGGTCCGGACTCGTATTGAGATTATCGAGACATTTGGGGTTCGGATAAAAAGGCATATTTTTAGTATAAGGTAGGGAGGGCCGCTAAGGCAGCCCTTTACAAACGAGGGTTTACACCAAAAACAAAAGATTTACATATAGCCGGGCCATAGTCTACGCTCGTCCGGCGTCGAGGGGGAACACGCCTCCACCGACGGTGGTCATGTAGCATGATCGCGCTGCTTCTTGACTGCCTCGGACGATGCCGACTCCTTGAGGGGTGGGGAACTTGAGCTTCAGATGGTAAGCCGAAGGCACCGCCTGTAGGGAGCATAGTCCAGGCCGGCCAAGTATGGCGTTGTAGGCCGCCTTGACGTTGACCATCATGAAGTCCATGGATTCGGTCCTCTTGACAGGAGTCGACCCGGCGGTAACGTCGAGGGTAACAATCCCTTCTATTACGACAGGGACGCCTGAGAACCCGTGCAGGGTGTATCCAGCTGGCTTGAGTTTTCCTCGGGGTAACCTGAGATTTTCGAAGGCTTCGAGAAAAAGAATATTCACCGAGCTACCGTTGTCGACGAGGATCCTGCGGACCTCACAATTAGCCATGTGGAGGTTGATGACGAGAGCATCGCAGTGGGGCAAGCGAACACCTTCAAGGTCTTCCCCTGAGAAGGAGACCGGCCTTGATTGTAGTTTGGGCGAGGGGTTGTCTTTGACAGCGTTCACCTCTCGAAGGAAGGCTTTTTTGGAAGTGTTTGATCCGCCTCCCATCGGCCCTCCGTGGACACAGTGCAAGATGAAAGGGATATCCGCGGCTCCCTCGGAGTCGGGGTCCCGATCCTGGGACTGGTTTGGAGCAGGGTTCGGAGGCGATTGCCTCCGGTTCCTAGCGTCTCGCCGATCCCGTGGGCCTTCTCGGGTAAACTCTCGGAGGTATCCTCTGGAAATGAGTTCTTCAATTTCGTCTTTCAGGGCTCGGCATTGGTCGGTTTCGTGCCCGTGATCTCTGTGGAAGCGACAGTAAAAGCGCTGGTCTCGATTCTTGTTGTTATTAGATCGGGGGGGTAGTCGGACAATGCCCTTGTCTTCGATTTCCAAGAGGATGGCGGAGATGTTATGCGTCAGGGGAGTGTACCTCTCGAAGCGGGGGACTGGCGGGACCTTCTTTATGGCCCCCGGGTCCCTTGGAGCTTTCTTCGGTGGTTCGCCTTCCTCGGTCTTCCGCTTTCCTTTCCCGGTGGCATCCCTGGCATCTTCGGGGTTGAGGGCCTCTTCTGCCCTAATGTATTTCTCGACCCTATTAAGGAGGTCGGGGAAGTCGATGGGGGGTCTCTTGGCCAGAGAGGCCTTCAGCTGTCCGGGGCGGACGTTGTGTCGGAATGCCGCTGAAGCGACGCCTGGGTCGAGGGAGGAGACCGACCTTGCCTCAGCGGTAAATCTCCGGACGAACATTCTGAGTGATTCCCCCTCTATCTGTTTGAGCCCAAGTAATGAGGCGCTGGTCCTTTCGGCCTTCCGGCTAGTGACAAAATGGGCAAGAAAATTGCCCTCGAGTTGGTCGAAGGAGTAAATGGAGCCGGGGGCGAGTTTCGAGAACCACTCGCGAGCAGGACCCCGAAGGGTGGCGGGGAAGGCTCGGCAGAGCAGGATATCCGAGGCGCTGTGAATCATCATGAGGGTTTTGAAACCCTCCATGTGATCAGCAGGATCTCCCTCGCCGTCGTAGGTCTCGAATTGAGGGGGCCGGAAATTCCGGGGTATTTCCGCTAGGAGGATGGGGGCGGAGAAGGGTGGACGGACAGGTCTGTACCCCTGAGCCATTCTTTGGTCGCCGTCCCTTATGTGATCGAGGCGGTCCTCCATTTCTTGTAGGCGTCTTAGGAGTACGTCATCGTCTCCCGGCTGGATCGTTGAAGGGCGGGACGCGCTGGCTTCGGCGTCCGACCCCGTTTGCGAATGGAGGGTTTCTTCCCTGGGGGCCCGTCGGAGGGCTCCCAGCATTTCTTTTCGGAAGTCTTGGAATTCCTTATGAGTGACGGGGGCTCTTTCGGCCCGGTTTGGTTGGTCCGAGGGTTGTCTTCCGACTCGGCTGAGCGCGGGTCTGCGTACCTCGGACGGTGGCCTCGGGCGGTTCGGGGCCGGGTTGGAAGCGGCCCTTCTCCTGCTGCGGGTAATCTTGCGGTTGAGGATTATTCCCCGGAGGTCGGGCTGGGCTGGCCGGCCGACGCTCCCTTGGGACTCCCGAGAGGGAGCCTTGTGTTTCGACGGGCGTGGCCTGGCTTTATTGGTGGGTGGGGGCGAGTCCCGTTGGTTGACGGAGGAAGCAGCCCCCTTGCCTTTGGTTGCCAAGAGGATTCGGCTGTCGATGGCCTTTGAGGGTCTGGGTCGGATCGGCTTCTGGAGCAGCTGTTTCCCACAGACGGCGCCAACCTGATGCTGTTTATTTCTGAGGCACGTGTGGAAGCACCAGGTGTGAGTTCGAACTCAATTTGTATTGAAGGAGATTGCCGCTCGTCTGCCGACCTTCGGTTGACCTTCTGGGGCCTACGATGAGCTCGGAAAGGCGTTGAAGGTTGGGCTCGGATCGGAAGGGTCGGATCCGAGGTCTTGTGTACCTGCAGACGGTCCTGAAACACCGGGGTTTGTCCCGGTGGCGGACCCTCCGACGCTCTAGTCAGTCTCTGTGAGAGAGTAGCAATAACTAGGTATATTTAAGTGGCAAAAGATTGATTACCTCCAAAAGGTGGGTGAGGGTCTAGTATTTATAGAAAATCCCAACCGGGTTTGGTTCCGCTTGGGGGCCGGGTTTGGATCCGAAAGCCCATGGGCCTGACGTGGCAGAAGGCCCAGGGGGTTTAGGGCGGTTGCTGTGATACCAGGAGTGGTATAGGGCTGACGTGGCGAAACCCTTGGCGGTATTTGGAGCTGACGTGGCCCATCGTGAGTCCTCTGTGCCTCTGGGGGAATCGGAGGGCCTAGGCTGCGCCAGGTCATCCCTCCGCCCCGCCAGAGAGGGGGGACGGCATGAGGGACTGCTCCGGATCGGACTCCGGGGGATACTGAGGCTCGTCAGTACGAGGAAGCCGGCACTGTGGGGGCAAACACGAGGTTCGGCGCCGACCCCGAAGGGGTCCGGAGCCGAACCAGGTCGGTATTCTTGCTTTTCTGAGTAGGAATTGTATTGGGCCTTGGATGGGCCTCAGGCCATTTTTACACTGTCACACTTAGGTCTTATTAGAATCATGTTTAAAACATAACAAGCTGTAGCAACGGATTCAGCCCAAAAGTACTTAGGTAAATAGCTTTCAACAAGCATGGTACGTGCACATTCTTGCAAAGTCCTATTTTTCCTTTCAACCCTCCATTTTGTGGTGAAGCCCTAGGAAATGCAAATGAATGTGTTATACCATTCTTGTTGCAATATTCTGTAAACGTTTCATTTTCAAATTCTCCACCATGATCACTTCTAATAGTGACTATGGTTAGAGATCTTTGGTTTTGAATTCGTTTACAAAAATTTGCAAATTCATCAAAAGCATCATTTTTATGTTTTAAGAAGAAAGTCTAAGTGAATCGTGAAAAATCATCTGCTAAAACAAATACATATCTACTTTTATTTAAAGAAGCAACTCTAGTAAGGCCAAATAAATCCATATGAATTAATTCGAGCGCCTACTAATAAAAATTACTTCTTTTGCTTTAAAAGTAGATTTGATTTGTTTGCCTAGTTAACATGCATCACATAACTTATCCTTTTTAAAGGAGAGTTTTGGCAGTCCTTTAACTAGGTTATACTTAGATACTTTAGAGAGATTTTTCATATTCACATGACCAAATCGTCTATGCCAAAGCCAAGAATCATTATTAGAAGCTATTAAACAAAAATCATTTGAAAACTCATTTGTATTCAAACATAATTCATAAATATTGTTTTTGCGAAAACCTTGAAAAATAATGTTTTGCATAGTGGAATCATAAATTAAGCAAGCATCTTTTTCAAACACAATTTTATAACCTTTATCACATAGTTGACTAATACTTAACAGATTATGTTTAAGTCCACTAACTAATAAAACATTTTCTATAGAAGGGTTAGTGTTTTTACCAACCATGCCGATTCCTATGACTTTTTCTTTATTGTTATCACCAAAAGTAACTGTTCCTCCATTGAGGCTTTGAATGGTGGATAGGAGATTAGCATGACCAGTCATATGTTTAGAACATCCGCTGTCAAGTATCCAACGATCTTTCTTTGGTACCTATAAAATATTCAATGTGAATATGGTATCCTTTTTAATGGGTCTAAAACATATTAGTTTGTAGGAAACCAAACCCATAATGAGTTTGATTTTCCTCCATAAGCAGGAATAAAATTAACAGAATTACATACATTTAACATATATGAGTTGATATAAGCAGTTCTATCATTCAAACTCAAGTTGACTGGAACCCATACAAGTTTGCTCTGTCCAGTCGACTTTATAACATCTTTCAGTCGACTTCTACTGTATGTCAGTCGACTAGATGATAATGTAGGTCGACTTATATGAGGTTTTGGTCTTGTTGAATAAGACTTAGTACCTCTGGACAGACGACTGGTGGATGGATTCAGTCGACTTGGCTGAACTTTAGATTTGCTTTTATCAATAAAATTTACAAGCTTAGGCTTTTCAAAGAACTCATATAGTTTATGTTTAACACTAGAAATAGATTTAGGTTTATTTATACTAGTATTTTTAGAAGAAAGATCCTTTACAAGAGACTTTTTAAAACCAAGTCCAAACTTTTGATTAGATTTTACATGATTTTGAAGAACATCGTTTAAATTCTCTTTTCTTTTATTGAATTTAGATACGTTCTTGGATATCTCTTCATAATTCTTCTTTAGAGATTCAAGATCCATATCTAAACTTGAAATACGAGAATTTACAGATTTTACTTCTTTATCAAGGTTAAGATTCTCTTGAGAAAGTGTTTGATTAACTTTATCTAGGTTCTTAACTCTAATCTTTTCCTTTTTCAATTCTTGAAAAATTTTATTGAATGCATCAAGTAAATCATCTGAATCATAATCATTACTTACTTGATTCTATGATGCCATGAACACACATGTTCGCAACCTCGTTGGTTTCATCAATTTCTTCTTCTGAAGAAGAATCGCTGTCAACCCAAGTTGCTTGATATGCCTTTTTGTTTTTGGCAAATTTGTTCATAGTGTACTTATCCTTCTTGAAGTTGGATATCTTTCCCTTAGACTTTGTATTTTCTAGAGGAAAATCCTTCCATATGGCCTGTTTTGTTACACCTGAAACAAGTTGGAGGATCATTAGAATCTCTAAATTTCTAATAAATTTCGAATTGAACTTACCTTTCTTTAGAAATTTTTTGAATCTCCTTGTGAACATAGCAATCTCCTCCTCATCTTCTTCTTCATCTTCAGAGTCTGTCATGGCTTTAAATGCTAATGATTTCTTCTTTGACTGTTGTGGTTTTGCATCCTTTTTCCGTTCTTCAATTTGAACCTCATAAGCCATTAGATTTCCCACAAGATTCTCAAGAGAAAGTTGTGATAAATCATTGGCCTCTTCTATTGTAGTAGTCTTCTTTTCCCATTCAGGAGTAATTGCACGAAGAACATTTCTCACCATCTCTGCTTGAGAGTATATCTTCCCAAGTGCTACAAATGAGTTTGTAATGTCAGTAAATCTGGTTATCATTTCGGGCACACTTTCATTTTCTTTCATGCAGAACATTTCAAACCTGTGAACAAGAACAGATATTTTAGATTCTTTCACTTTGTTTTTTCCTTCATGAGTTACCTCGAGTGTGTGCCAGATTTGATGTGCGGTTGTTGAATTTGACACACGGTTGAACTCCTCCTTTGTAAGAGCACAAAATAATGCATTCATCGCTTTTGCATTGTTCATTGTTTGGTTCTTCATGTTATCATTCCATTGTGCATATGGAATAGTAGGAGCAGTATATTCTGTTTCAGTCATGTTCCATATTTCATAATTGATGGATTGAAGGTAGATCTTCATTCTGCACTTCCAATAATTGTAATTTGTTCCATCGAAGAGATGTGGCCTTTTTGTAGATTGGCCTTCATGGTACTGATTTGCATTTGAAGTAGTTGCCATAGCCCTTAACCTTGCTTTGATACCAAGTGTTGAATCCTGTAGGCGAGGCAACAAACACTATAGGGGGGGTGAATAGTGTTTATAAGAAATTAAATTGCGGAATAGAGATTTTTCTTCTGTACAGTCGACTTAAGGGATAAACCAGTCGATTGAATTAACAAAATAAAAAAGTAATTTAAACAAGTCTGTGAAGTCGACTTAGAGTTGAGACAGTTGACTTAACATATAGATAACTTTCAGAGTATACGAGTCTGACCAGTCGACTTATCAAGTACTCAGTCGACTGTCCAGACAAGTTTCACAGTAAAAACACAAACTGAGAAAATATAAATGCAAGTAGAGAGATACAACCACAGAGTGCACACGATGTATCCTGGTTCGGTCCTTCCGACCTACATCCAGTCCCCAAGCAACCCACTTGAGATTTCCACTATTCTTGAAAAAGTTTACAAGAATACCTTACGACGTTCAGACAACAACCTTGTCTAACCCGTAGTCCTTTCTCTCAACCCGAGAAAGCAACCCACTCTTCCACCAAGAGTGACAAACCTGACTCTACACCCTAGAGTCCTACTCTCCAACCGAGAGGAAAAGAAAAACAATAAAAATTATTTACAATCAACCTATAGCCTTGTTTGTGATTGTGATGTAGTACGTGGCTAAATGGTTGACTTCTATATGCAGTCCTGAACGAAATCAAATGTTATACTGGACTGAAAACAGAGAACCAAGTCTTAGTGAATTGAAAGCTTTTATCTCTTAAAAGTATGAAACTTAAGATCTCAAAATTGCTTGAAGTATTGTTATCTTTTACAGTGGATTCTAATTTCTATTTATAGAGTTAGATACACTGGACGTTGGGAATCAGTTGTTCCAACTGCCAACCAACGGAAATAAAATGATTTGAATTTGAAAAAATGATTTTAAAAACAGAAAACTGTCAAATGCACTTGAACAGTCGACTGGGTTGCCATAATGAGTCGACTGGTCAGAGTTTGAATAAGATTAGGCAGTTTTGTACCGACTCAGTCGACTGGAACAAGTAGCAGTCGACTGGTACTCAACAGCTAATCTAGTTCAAGCTATTTTGACCTTTGGATTTGAAAACACACATTTATAAAAAGTTATATGTGAGTGTATGTGTGTGCGACAATGCTGTACATCATTCTAAGACTCAAATAATAAAAAATATTACATTTGTTTACAAGACAGAGATAATTGACATTGAAACATAGGTCTTGACTTGAGTCTTGAGTGAAGCCATTGTCTTTATCCAGAGCTTGTGCTTGTTCATTTGTTCAGCTTTATAGAAATGATGCCTTTGTGTATACAACCTGCAATTATATAGTATAGCACAGATACATGTTGTAGTGTGTTGTAATCATCAAAATCAAGAATCAATAGCTACCCCTAGCTTCCGCTTGGGGGCTTAGTGCTCTGCATAAAGCTAGAGTCCAACCCTGGCCTCCACATGGATTGGGGCTCAACGCTGACCACCGGCTCGGCTGCCGACCCTCAGATACTCAACCTTCAGCACCCCTCCTCTTCTATGGGGTCCCATCATCCTATCCTGTTGGCCTCTCCGAGATGTTACAGACCACATTCGCCACACTCCACTCCGCTCTTCCTGTAGAGACAAAATCACTCCTCCAAGTCTGGCTTACCCAGCCCTCTAGGAGTGGGGGGCTCCTGATATGGTACAGATGACGTGGCCACTCCTGGGCCACCGCATCCCCTCAAAATCTGCTCTCCTATGATCATCAGGTCAACCAGAGTCAAATGGGATTTTGTCGCCTCAGGCCCATGGGCGAACAGGTCCGACCCGGCCCGTTAGGGTCTCAGGCCCGTTTTCCCTTGCGTATAAATACCAGACCCCCCTACTGTAAAAGGTCATCAAACTTTCTCCCCCTGAACCCTGGCTACTGTCACTTTTCCAGTGACTGACTAGATCGTCGGAGGGCCTGTCGTCGGGACTTCTCTCGGTGTTTCTAGGCAGTGTGCAGGTACCCAGGACCGAGCCGAACCCAAGGATCCGAGCCGAGCACCCGATCTCTAACTCACTCTTGCTACTCCCGAGTCGGTCCCTCATCCGAGGATCGGACCATAGCCAGCACCGTACCTTACACTATACAAATTACAATAAATCACACCCGTTGCAACCACACCCCAAAAACAAACCGCATCAGTACAATTATTTCGGTTTAGCCAAAACACCGAGATTGAGTGTGGATCAGGTGATTTCTTAGGCATCACCACTAGAGCTTCTTTTGCTGCGATTGGATCTTTGTTTATTGGGTTTCATTGCTTATTTATATATTTTGAAGGCAAACCCCCCAACAAACAAAAAAATCTAGTACAAGTAAATACACACCTACAGTTTCATGAATGAGCGACACCACATTTGATGCCGAACTATCTCATCCATGAGAGAACATAAAATTTTCGAGCCATCTCTTGGCTTTTACGTCAAGCCTCAAAGCTCGACGCTCGGTGGTGACGCTAAGCCGCCCAAATGCTTTTTCCAACAAGCTTTGGGGCTTGACGCTCGGCAGCGATGCCGGGCCACCCCACGGCTTTTCCAACAAGCTCTGGGGCTCGACGTTCGGCAGCTATGCCGATACACCCCATAGGTTTTCCAACAAACTTTGGGGATCGACGCTTGGAAGTGACCACGAGCCATCTCTTGGCTTTTACCACAAGCCTCAAAGCTCGACGCTCGGCCACGATGCCAAGCCATTCCATTGCTTTTCGCAACAAGCTTCGGGGGCTCGACGCTCGGCATCGACGCCAAGCCACCCCACCGGTATGGACCTCGAGCTACCCCTAGCTTCCTCTTGGGGACTCGGTGCTCAGCAGAAAGCTCGAGTCCGACCCAAGCCTCCGCATGGATTGGGGCTCGACGCTGACTACCGGCTCGACCGCCGACCCTCAGATACTCAATCTTCAGCGCCCCTCCACTTCTAGGGGATCCCCTTCTTCCTACCCTATTAGCCTCTCCGAGAATTTACAGATCACATTCGCCATACACTCCACTCCGCTCTTCCTGTAGAGACAAAACCACTCCTCCATGGCTGGCTTACCTAACCTTCCAGGAGTGTGGGGCTCCTGATATGGTAAAGATGATGTGGCCCCTCCTGGGCCACCGGATCCCCTCAAAATCCGTGCGACTATCATCATCAGGTCAACCAAAGTCAAATGGGATTCTGCTGCCTCAAGCCCATAGATGAACGCGTCCAACCCGGCCCGTTAGGGTCTCAGACCCATTTCCCTTGCCTATAAATACCAGACCCCCTCCTCACTGTAAAAGATAATCAAACTTTCTCCCCATGAACTAGAGCTACTGTTACTTTTCCAGTGACTGACTAGATCATCGGAGGGCCTGTCGCCAGGACATTTCCCGGTGTTTCTAGGCATTGTGCAGGTACCCAGGCCCGAGCCGAGCACCCGGTCTCTACCTCACTCCTGCTACTCCCGAGCCGGTCCCTCATCCGAGGATCGGACCATAGCCAACACCGTACCTTCCACTATACAAATTACAAGAACTCACACCTATTGCAACCACACCCCAAAAATAAACCGCATCAGTACAATTATTTCGGTTTAGCCAAAACACCGAGATTGAGTATGGACCAGGTGATTTCTTAGGCATCACCACTAGAGCTTCTTTTGCTGCTATTGGATCTTTGTTTATTGGGTTTCATTGCTTATTTATATATTTTGAAGGCAAACCCCCAACAAACAAAAAAATCTGGTACAAGTAAACACACACCTACAGTTTCATGAATGAGCGACATCACCTTTGATGCCTAACAATCTGATCCATGAGGGAACATACAATTTTCGTTTGACAGAAAAGGGGGGGATCTACAAATTAAATAACATTTTTTTATAAAAAAGAATACACAAGCATCTACAACCGTAGGCTAGAGTTGGGCTATATGTGATCGAATGATAGGAATTACTGAATTAGTCTCGTATTAAAACAAAGCCCAATCTCCATCCTATAGATAACCCCCTCTTCCCACAATTGGGCCATGTGCTTTATCTCCCCTACAATCTTTAAATTCCCCATTCTTCATCCTCATTGACCCCTCCGTTTCTTCAACTCCAAACAAACAACCAACGAGCTCGAATCACAAAGTACCAATGGAGGACAACGATGACGACTACCCCGCCTCATCCGCCGCAGCCTCCACCCACTACTGCCATGCTACGGCGACCACCGCAACTTCTCCGCCGCAGACGATGGCTACTACTACTGCTCCGAATGCGGGTCCCAATCCGAAACCCTCATCCAAACCGCCATCCCCGAAGAGGCCTTCCTCAGCAACGAAGGCATCTACAACCTCCACTACAAATCCCAATCCTAAAACCCTCAAAACCCAAATCCCCAGAAGTCCAAACTCCAAATCGAGCAAGAACTCAATAAGCTCCTCCATAGCGGTGGTGATGAGGCCCACGGGGAGAAAGACGGTGACTTGTGATGTTCAATGAGGAGCCGAAGGATTTCGGGGGGGGGGGGGGGAGGGGGAGGGGTGTGTACGGATGTGGGGAAGCTGGGAGATGGGATGCGAATAAGGTACGTGTAGGGGCTGTAAGTGATGGTGCGGAGGCAGTGTGAGGCGCTGGTGGACAAGTGTAGGGTGAGCACGTATGTTGTTGGGGTTGTGGGGAGTGCTTGGTTGAAGTATGTGGCGACGACGAGGGTGTTGGGAGATGAGTGGGTGGAGAGGGTGTTGAGGGAGTCCGAGGAGGCAGCAAGGGCGCAAGTTCGTCCTTTCATGGTTATACAAAGTACAATTTCTAAGCATAATTCGTGAATGTATATCATGAAATAATGATTTGAAGATGAAGCAATGTATATTATGAGATTAGATTGTTGTGTATTTCACATAAGAGTACAACTTTCTTATGATCAAGTCGGGTTATTTGTTGTTTGATTAACGCTTGTTAGGGTATTTTTTGATGTACCTAGGCCACTTTTTTAGACTATTTGCGATTTTGGGTCACTTCCCAAACTATTAGTACTTTTTGGTTAATTGTTGTCATGTCAGCAGCGGTCTCTATTCCTATTAGCAGCCTCTTTCATTAGAATATCGCTAATAGAAATAACGGTCATTCATTTATGTTTTTTAAAATTTTTGTTTATTGTCGCTATTCCCATTAGAGACCACAGTTAATATGAAGTCGCTAATGAAAATAGCGACCTTATTTGAGAAGCTTAGATACTTGGCGAATTCAAGACTGGAACAAAAAAAAATAATGAAAGTGAGATCGCTAGTTGGAGTAGCGACCTCAGTATACTGTGGTCGCTATTCCCACTAGCGACCACATAGTTAGACATATCACATATGCTTAGTGCTTAAAAAGAAGAGAAGCACGACAGATGGTTGATTACGAGGCAAATAGTAGGTCTCACTGCCTACGTATGTATCTTCCATCATCTTTTTCTTTATTATGTCTTCTAATCAATTATGAACAATTAGTATATGATTAGTAATCATAACAACCTAGTCGCTATCTATTCCCACTGTACAGGGTCAATTCCTCCCCACTTGTAGTCACTAGTGGGAATAGCGACTACAGTATATTGTGGTCATTATTCCCACTATCAACCTCAGTTTTGAATGTTTTGTTGTTGTTTTCTTTTAGCACTAGCTGTCTAGAATTCGCAAGATGTCTAAATACTTATCAAATAAGGTGGTTATTCTCATTAACGACTTCACATATACTGTGGTTGCTAATGGGAATAGCGAAAAAAAATAATTATTTTTTTTAAAATTAAACGAGAGACCACTATTCCCATCACCGATTTTCTAGCCGAAGATGCCACCTCGAGCCACCCCAGAACTTTTCCAACAAGTTTTGGGCCTCGGAGCTCGGTAGTGATTTCGAGCCACCGAGAGCTTTCATAGCAAGCTTGGGGGCTTGGAGCCCGGTGGTGACTTCTAACCACCCCAGAACTTTTCTGTAATATCCCGGACGGATATTACATTGTATAAATTTATTTTATTTATTTTTGAAATTAAATTATTTTTATACGGATTATACAAAGATTTTCGGTATATATATATGATTTTCGGTATATATATATATATATATATATATATATATATATATATATATATATATATATATATATATATATACATACACATGTGTATTGTAACAAATTAGTACATTGTGCAAATTGTGTGGTATGTATTTTTGGATAAAATAGTTCTCTTTTGTCATGACAAACATAAATAGATAGTTAGGTTTTGATGAAGAGATTAAACCTAGGATTAAGTGTGCATAAGAGTTTAGGAGAGTTCTCTTCTAGAAGATCTCTCTCCTCCACCTCACCATGTTTCACCATACCTCCACCTCACCTAGGTATGGCCTTCCCTTTTTTTAGGGAAGGGGGTTTTTGCAAAATTGCCTTGGTGATTTAGCACTCTCCACCTTCTCTCCATCCTATAAATACCCCCTCCTTTCACTCTTGTCTCATTTTTACAAAGACAAAAAAAAGGAAAGAAAGGAAAAGAAAGTAAGAACTACTAATAGGAGAGTTTTATTGTAGGTTTCCATAGGAGTTCTTAAGAGCTAAGGGAAAGGAGAAGGTTTGCATAGGCTAGTTCTTCCTACAAAAATTTAAGGTGGGGGTTTCTCCATTCTTTTGTGCTCTTTGTTTGGTTTTGTTTTGTTATCTTGTGTGTTGTTTTGCCCTCTTTTGTGGGATTGATTGTTGTGTTGTTATTTTGTTTGTGTATGTTGTGGTGTTAAACAATGGTCATGAAAAATGGTGGATAAAGGAGATGACCACATGAATGGAAGGAATGATAGAACTAAAAAAAATAAGAGCATAAAGATTGAACTTTTGATGGTTGTAATTATTGTTCTTGTTGTTATTATTTTGGACTAATGAACCTAAGCATATGGAGGATTGTGTATACACCCATTTTGGGTTGTAGGATTTGACATTGGACTCATACACATATACATATAGACTTATGTACATACGCATTTTTGGGTTGTAGAACATAAAACTTGGACTATGGGAAGATTTATTTATATAACCATTCTTTTGGGTTATGGAACTTGACAACTTTAATGAATAAAGTCTTTTATTTGTTTCTTTCTCTCTAACTTATTAAATAACAATTCTTGCTAATTCCTAGTTTATAAAAGGGAGATGGATTTGTAAATTGTAGAAAAGTAGACTTTTGTGTGAAGTAGGAATTGTAGTTCACAAAGTTAAATTTTTTGTATTATTTCAAGGCTTGTATTTTTTAAAGAGAAGTAGCCTTGTAATATCTTTGTGAGATATCCATGCTTAGTAGTAGAATCATAAAGATCCATGCTTGAAATAGTAGTAGCTATCCATGCTTAAGTATAGAAATTGTCCATGCTTAAATTGTAGTAGACATCCATGTTTAGATTATTGTAGGAAGTCCATGTGTATGTTGTATTTTCAAGCTTGAATTATTGGAGGGGTTGTAGTAAAGGATCCACGCTTAAGTTGTCTAATTTGTTGTAGGAACTCATACTAAGTTGTAGACCATGCTTATTTTGTTGTAGGATAAATTGTAGTATCCATACTTAGGTTGAAATAAGTATCCATGTTTAGGTTGTACTAATTATTCATGCTTAGTTGTAGCAATTTTCCATGTTTAAGTTAAAATAAATATCCATGCTTAGATTAATTGTAGGAAATTATATACCATGTTTGGATTGTTGTAGGAAAGCTATAGACCATGTTAGATTGTTGTAGGATTGATACTCATGCTATATACTATGCTTAATTTGTTGTGGGATAAGGTAGAAAAGAAACTCATACCTACATTATATACCATGCTTAAGTAATAGAAGATATCCATGCTTAAGCATAGTAATCATTCATGCTAGGATGTAGTGAGTTCATGCTTATGTTGTATGCATGTTGTAGGGATTGTAGTAGAGAACTCATGTTTATCTATGCTTAAAATGTATACCATGCTTAGGTTGATACTTAAGTAGTATACCATGTTTAGAATATTGTAGATTCATGCTTAAAATATATACCATGCTTAGGTTGATACTTAAGTAGTATACCATATTTAGAATATTGTAGGTTCATGCTTAAAATGTATACCATGCTTAGGGTTGATACTTAAGTAGTATATCATGCTTAGGATTGTTGTAGATTCATGCTATGTCATATACCATGCCTAGGAATGTATAGGATTAATGTTTAAATTACCTATCATGCCTAAGATCGTTGTAGGAATGCTTAAGTAGTATGTCATGCTTAAGATTGTTGTAGGTTCCTACCATGCTTGAGATTGTTGTAGAATGATGTTTAAAGTTGTATACCATGCTAACTGTTGTAAGTTAAAGTAGTAAAGAAATTCATGCTAAGTTGCATATCATGCTAATTGTGGAAGGTTAAAGTAGTAAAGAAAATCATACTTTGTTGTATACTATGCTAAATTGTTAATACTCATGGTAAGTTGTAGTAATTAACCATGCTTAAAGTAGTAGGAGATATCCATGCTTAAATCTAGTAGCTATTCATGCTTTAAAAACTTATAGTAACTTCCTACTTAAGTTGTATCCATGCTTGAGTGTAGTGACTATCCATGCTTAAGTAGTGAAGATCCATGCTTAAAGTGGGTAGTAGATATACATGCTTAAAGTAGTACACATTCATGCTTAAGTGTAGTAAGAATCCATGTTTAAGAAATAGTATACATTCATGCTTAAGTGTGAGTAAACTCCATGCTTAAGATAGTAATAAACATTCATGTATAAAGTGATGGTAGATATCCATGTTATAGTTGTAGTGTTTAGCAAAGAAACTATCATGTTGTAGTTGTAGTGTTAATAAAGAAGCTTCATATTGTAGTTGTAGTATTAACTATCACATTTTAGTTATAGTGTTAGTGAAGAACTATCATGTTATAGTAAATTATGTTAGTAAAGAACTAGCATGTGGTGGTTGTAGCGTTAGTGAAGAACCAATCATGTTGTAGTTGTAATATTGAGTTGTGAGGTCGTTCTAGCTAATCCCCTAAGAGGAATCCATGTTAAGATTGCTTAGTTGTTCTAGATTCAAGAGTCATGCATATTTGAATGGTATATTGTAGCTTTCTAGATAAAAGAAACCATGCTTGAATTGTACATGGTAGTATTGTAGTGAAGGATTAGGGAGAACCCATGAACCCATGCACTTAGCTTCTAGGTGATTCTAGCTCAAACTTGAGAGAGAACCCAAGAATCTAGTTGCATGTAGTTCTAGTTCAATTTGGGAAAGGAAACCGTGGATTCTAGTTGTGTGAAGTTCTAATTGAAATTGGACCGTATTATGGGGACATTCCTCATCCTTATGGGTAATAAGGGTTGGGAAGGTCACCAATAATTGATTAGCTCGATAAAAGATTTTAGGTCGCGGGGCTTCTCATTGGTAGAATGCCTATTTTAGACCGTTAGTCGGTTCTTCTGTTGCTTCTAATTATAGAAGACCAACTTTGCTAGAAAGTGCGTGTTGTTGCTTCTAGGTTGATTCTAGTGTGGTCGTTGTATGTAGTTGTCTCATACATGGCTCACCTTGGCCGTATGTAACGATTGGTCTCATACGTAGCTTATTTGGCTCGTATGTAGGTATTGTAGGCTGTGAGTGGATCCGATAAGATCTTGTGAAGTCTAGGTTAAAACAGGTTAATTGTTGCACTCTCTAGAAGAAGGACACGTACGGTGCTATTCATGCCGAGTTGGAAGCACAGTGTCGTGTCTCGTTTGTTTGGTTAGAAGAGGGACATGTACAGTGTTTTTTCATGCCGAGTTGGAAGCACAGTGCCGTGTCTCGCTTGTTTGGTTAGAAGAGGGACACATACGGTACTTTTTCATGTCTAGTTGGAAGCACAGTGGCATGTCTCGCTTATTTGGTTATGGTTAGTGACATCGTTAGGGTAGTAACAGTTACTTAACCATTTTTATCTATAAATTGCCAAAAGGTGAGAGTTGGTGTTAGGGGTGATACCCTATAATCCAACCTCTCCTATAGGTTGACACTAGGTGGTGTTATTGGGATGTATTCCCCTGTCAAAGGGATGCGGGATGTGCTTTTTCATAACAAGTTGGTAGCAGGGGTTTCGTATCTTGATTGTTAATTCCTAAATGTGCCATGATAAGAATGAGAGGGTTTCCTAGGAAAATAGACCCTACGATTCCGTCAGGTTCTATGCCTTCTCATGACCAGTTGAGGGCACGGAAGAATGTTGAAAAGTATCTTGTAGTTCGTGTTGGCTTTTGAGTGGGGTCCGGTGCGACTGGACAATAGTGGCAAACAAGGACACCACTATTGACTGCAGTAACGGAACAAGACCGTACCTGCAACTTCACCAGTCATTTAGTATTATGTCAGGAACATGATGGGTACCAAAGTAGAATACATGGCACGGGTTCAAATCCCTATATATGAAGAAACGGCTTGAGATGGGGCATATGTAGTTTGGGCTGCATACTGTTCCGGAGACTTGCTTACATTAGAATAGGAGCATCCTATAGATTCTAGTCATAGCACTCACGAACACTTAAACTACACTGACACATTTGCCATGGTTGTATGTTTGTTTTGGGAGATTTGCTGCTAGTTATCAGCCTTAAAGCGCTAGTGAATACTGACGTCACCACTTCAATAGGTACTGGATCGCAAAAGTACAGGTGCGAGATTCAGGAGATCTCAAGGTAAGGAAAGCGAGTAGTCGATGTCATTTAGTTCCGCTATAATATTTATATTGATTATCTAATTGTTGAAAAGTACCCAAGTGGGAATTACCAGGTGTTCTTCATTCATTGTGCTCTGATGTAAATTGTTGAAAGTTGTAATACTTGGGATTGTAAAGGTATTATTGTAACACTGTAATAAAGTATTACAGTTGTATAACATTCAGACTTGTAATACGTTGTGTTGAATAAAAAGTTTTAAATTTTTATGTTTTTCTGTGTATTGTGACTAATTGAAGAAAAGATCCTGGCTTATGTCACGGTTTCCCAGTATATGAAAATTGGGGCGTTACATTTTCCAACAAGTTTTGGGGCTCGGAGCTCGGTGGTGACCTCGAGCCACCCCAGAACTTTTTCAACATGTTTTGAGGCTCGGAGCTCGGTAGTAATTTCGAGCCACCCCAGAGCTTTCACAGCAAGCTTGGGGGGTCGGAGCTCGGTGGTGACCTTGAGCCACCCCAGAACTTTTCCAACAAGTTTTGGGGCTCGGAACTTGGTGGTGACCTCGAGCCACCCAGAGTTTCCATAGCAAGCTTTGGGGCTCGGAGCTCGGTAGTGACCTCGAGCCACCCTAGAGCTTTCACAGGTAAGGGGGCTAAACGAACGACCGTTATTTCTATTAGCAATCTTCTAGAGGAAGATGCTGCTAATAGGAATAGCGACCGCTGCTGACATGGCAACGATTAGCCCACAAGTACTAATAGTAGACTAGCCTATTATTTGAGGCCAAGTTTGGAAAAATAGTTATGATAACCAAAGGTAATTTCTATGCAGAGGCAGAGCGCAAAATATTGTTTGCATTTACTTATACCCATACCTTCTCTCTCTCTCTCTCTATACACACACACACACACACACACACACACACACACACACACACACACACACACACACAATACATTACCATCACACTGAATATTCAAAATTACATCACTTCCCCATATACCGACATCCTTATATAAATATAACTCATCCCCATATATAACTAATCCATCATCTATAAATTTGTAACAATAGAGACACGAGTATTTAATCGTCAAATAACACACCAACACTGAGCACTAATTTCCATTTATACATACACCTTATTCCGTAATGCATACCAATCATTCAGATGATACTAAAATTTTCTTAAAACAACAGATACGTAAATACATTCATACTCACCTAATAGCCCGGGAAGACTTGAAGCATCACTTCTCCATCCCGCACCCGAAGCCGTTAACATCTCCTATTATCAAGTTTCAAAGCAATTAAGGCTCAAAACATCCAAATCAACCACAGAAAATAACAACATTAATCCTAATATCATTCAGGCGTTTTATTTAACGCCTAGAATGCACACGTGCATTGGACGTAATATTCTAATGCCTATGGGATTTTTATCCCCCAAACAATAACTAAAACCACTGCCAAATTATTCTAATGGCCCAACTATACTTTCCACTACAAACAAGAATTAATTCTTACATATATACTTCTCTTTTACAAACCCAAAATCCTAATTTATTAACAACTTGCAAACTGTCTAATAATATGTTAATTTCTCGCATCTACCATTCCCAACATCTCTTAATCTTCCTACCATAATACTCTTACTCAATAAAAATTAATCACACTTAATTTTATACAATAAAATAAAATAGGGTATACCTTTCCGAAGTCATCACCAAAAACCGACGCTACCACGAAGTAGAGGACCCTTCAATTAGCCTACCCCTCAATTTAATTTGAAAATCATGGAGAGATGGAGCGGATTTGGGCGGAGAGAGAGAGAACCGAAAGTTGGGTCGGTTTTGGTCGGGAGGAAACATAACGAAAAGAAAAGGAGGAAGAAGGGAATGGGGGGTTTTTAAAATAAAAAATATATATATATAATAATAATAATAATAATAATAATAATAATGTATAATAACATAAAAGCCCCCCAAATCCAAAACATTGCAAATAAACCCCCAACTCTTTTCTGTAATAAAACAGAATACGTCATAATTATCTCATACTAATCCACCAAAATTATTAAAAATAAAATAAATAATATTTTTTTCACATAAATCTCAACTCCGGGCTCTAATATATCAATAATACCAATCTAACACAAATATAGACACCAAAATCAGTACTTAAAATAAAAATACACCAAATAAAATTCTCACGGGTATTTTTGGCATTTAACAAATTCAAGGTGTCACACACTTCTTGAATCCAGTTCCATTGAACTTTTCTGGTTTTTCTCCCACGGTTATATGTGTTGGAAGAATGACCATTTATGCCGCAACCGACTGTGCAGTCACATTTTGGGTCACTGGTGTTTGTGCACTGATAAGCCCACTGACACTACCGTTTTATGTGTTTTCCATTTTCTAAAACAGTTGAAATAAAACTGTTAGTTGTTTTTTTTTCGAAATGATAACATTACCTGTAAATAATCTTCACAAAAACTGTTAGAATATAGGAAAAATTTTGTTTTAAGATTGTTAGAACTTGAATTTCATATAATAGGAAACTGCTAACAATATTTGTGAAGAAAAATAATTACAGGAAATAAAATAACAAGCCAAATACTTTAATACAGAGTCGAGATTAAGATCTCTGTCCTTAAAGCAAAATTCGCCCCGTAGTGTGACGGTGGTTGACGAATTGTCTCCTAGGATACAACTGTATTATCTTTCCCTGAAGAGCAGCACCCTAACTTCAGAGATCTTAGCGAACTTGTTGTTGTGTTGCACTTTCAAATTTTGACTCGGAGGAAGAAGAAGAAGGAGATTCGGATACCAAAACTCTGTGTTTCAGCAGACAAAAATTGCTGGTTTTATAGGAGAAAAAGAGTAACTGAAGTGTCCTTTACTCTGTAACAGTAGAGTAATGGTTCAAAGACATAACTGATGAGCCATTACTCTGCACAGAGTAATGGTACCAGTTACTGAATTTGAAAAGCCTCAACAGTATACTGGGGGGATTTTTTTTTGAAAAAATATTGGCCAGAGCCAAGCCAAGCTATACCGGACCGGACCGTCCGGGGCAGGCATGCGCACGCGTGTGTGTGTTTGTCACTTTGGCTAGGTCCTCTCTCCCCTACACGTTAGTGATAACCCTCGGGTCATGCCTTTTAGTCCATTTCTTTAGTATATGTACTAGAGAAATCTTTCCCTACTTCCGATATGGGACTATCCATTTTCTCCAAATTTCCAAGTTAGTATATTTCGAGTACCCAACTTTGGACCAACATTTCTCATTCATACGGAATTCATTTTTGGCAAATAAGTACATCACAGAATAGTACTCAACGAGAGGATCGCAATCCAATCACTTTCCGGCGCCGTCGGTGGCCGAAGCCCGCCGGAATCCGGCCCGAAAAATATGCCAAAAATATTTCCAACAAAATCATCGGGCTACTAGACGAGCATTGTGCCGCTCAATAGATCCATCAGGTTGATATTTGACTTTGAAGATCCACTTGTAGCTAATAGGTTGAACGCCCTCTGGCAGAGGAAGGACATCCCAAGTGCTAGTCTGATCAAATGCATTAAGTTCCTCTGCAATAGTGTTCCTCCACTCAAGATATTGAATTGTGTCCTGATAGGTTCTAGGTTCACGTGTAGAGTGTATAGCAGTGAGATATGCATTAAACTGTGGTGAGTAGGAAGCTAGGGTGGCAAAACCAAACTAGTCAGAAGGACCAGTGGCATCAGATGTATAACATGCTGGAGGAATACCAGAAGTGGAACATGTAGACTGATGAAGCTGTGGTGGACTGACAAGGTGTGGGGGTGCATGTGGCGGTGGGAAAGGTTGTGGGGTGTGTGCTGGCAGCTGTGGGGATGCAGGTGGTGTTTCAGTAGGAGGAACAATAGGTGTAAGGACAGCAGGAGATGTGAATGGAGCCAGAGGAGTGGGATCAAAAGGAATGTAGAAAGATGAAGTCGGGGAGCTAGCAACAACTGGGGAATCGAGAAATCTAGCATCTTCGGGGAGAGTTAGGTAGTAAGGAGAGTCTTCCACAAAGGATACATGTCGAGAAATACGGACACAACCCATCGATGGATCAAAACAACGATAACCTTTGTATTCGGAACTGAGACCTATGTGAACGCACTTAGCAGCACGAGCGGAGAGCTTCGTGCACTCAGTAGGAGGGAGAAGGACGTAGCAGGTGCACCCAAATGTACGAAGTATACTGTAGTCGGGAGGTGAGTGATAAATAGCCTCATAAGGCATCGTACCAGCTAGGTCAGACGAGGGAGTAATGTTAATGAGACTAACAGAGTCATGACAGCTTCAGCCCAGAAAGAACAAGGAGCGGAAGAGGAGAGTAAAAGTGCGCGAGCCGTCTCAAGGATGTGATGATGCTTGCGTTCAGCTACACCATTCTGCTCATGTGTGCGAGGACATGATTATTGAAAAAGGGTGTCATGAGACCGAATGATCGATCTCATAGTGGTGGAAGTGTACTCACGAGCACCGTCTAATAGGAAATTCTTAATGCGCACACCGAACTGAGTGTGAATCATAGTCGTAAAGAACAGGTAAATATCAGGTATCTCAAATCGCTGACGCATAAGAAAAATCCATGTATATCTAGTGAAGTCATCGATGAAGATAACATAATAGAGATAGCCTTTCTACGAAAGTACAGGAGAGGGTCCTCATATGTCAGAATGAACAAGTTGAAAATGATGGGTGGTTTGATAAGTGCTTTTGTGACTAAAGGGTAGTGCGGTATACTTGGCCAAATGACAACCCTGATAATCAGATAAATGTTTAAAAGTAAGAAAACCACGGGCATCACTACGAGCTAAAGTTTGGAGACGAGACGCATTAATATGACCTAAACGTCTGTGCTACAGATCAACATCAAAGGAAACAATACCAGCAAAACTAGAAGGAGAGTGAAGTGCACGAAGAAAATCTAGATGATATAGACGATCCTAACGACTAGCATGCCCAAACTCCTCACCAGTGCCCAAAATCTAGATGATATAAACGAGTTTGGGTGTATAAGGAGTTTGGATTTGGGTGTATTAGGGAGAAACGGGTTTCGGGTATTTAACTGGTAGTAATAGATTTGAATTAGGGTTTGGGGGATGGGGACAGTAGATGATGGAGTTGGGTTTCGGTAGATAGCTTGGAGTTGGGTTTTGGTGGGTGTGAAAGGAAGAGGACATATTAAGGGTGAGGACATATGGAGGAGCAGCAGGTGGATAGCTTGGAGTTATGGCAGCTACATATTGAGCGCAAGGATGAGAGTCGATGATGAGGAATAGGTCGATTTGTGATGGATGGTGGTTGGTTGCTGATGGATGGATGGAGGGTCGATTTCTAATATCAAGGAGGAAGAAGATGTCGTTGGGTGAAGGTTGTCGACGAGGAATTATGCGGTTTCTGATGGATGGATGAGGGTCGATTTCTGATATCAAGGAGGAAGAAGATGTCGTTGGGTGGAGTTTGTCGACGAGGAATCAGGCTTTTTTTTTGGGCTTTTGGAATGTGAGGATTTCTGGATGGAGAAATTTAAGAGAAGAAAATTTGTATAATTGGCTCTAATACCATGTTAAGATAAATCAGTGAGATGAAAACAATGCTGATTATTGAATTGAGAAATAACTAAGTACAATATCTCTTGTATATAGAAGTGAACCAAACACAAAGCTAGCCTAATACCCAATGTTGGACTATAATATCTAACAATTACATTGCTTATTTTGTTGTACAGTAATATATACTTATATAGTTACAATGCATTTCATTTTCCCCAATTCAACATCACTTCAAAACTGAGGCATTGAAACATTCATTCTTATACAGACAACTTCTTTAAAAAGTAGTGCTTTTTGACATGATATCCATTATTGGCTCGAAAAAGATACAAGTCAGGTTAGTTGTAGAAACCATATTTTATATAGTGTGTATCATTTCGTTTGATAGACACTTATTAACAGGCTATGATAGTCACTCCACTGTCAAAAAATATCTAGGATGAATCTGGGGTTGCTGCCATCAAGTTTATGGAACTAGATCTAGATGCAAAACTTGGTGGACGAGCTGTTCAATATCATGAGGTACAATTGAGAATCAATTTTCAAAGAATTATATAATAAAAAATTAAAATACTATAAAAAATGCTAGTAAGCACATACCAAATTACACTTCAAACTTCAAGCTAAGATCCAACCATAAGATAAGATCCTTAGTCCTCAACTGTTCAAGTTAGATTTAAAATGATTTTTTTTTTTTGAAAAGAAAGTTGAAAGAAAAAAAAATAACTCAAGAACTAAGAAAGCAAGAACCATGTTTATCAAATACCAAATACCAAGTTACAACCTGTCAGTATGTTCATTATGTCCACCCATTATTGTTGAATTTGGAGCTTTGATAGTTCAGACTCTTAGAGTCTCCACGCATTTTTTTTTGTTCAGTAACTTAAACATTTTTTTTTAAAGTTATTAAAAAATGGGCCCCAAATTTTTGGGGCCCAAGGCGGTCGCCCTCTGGGACCTGCCCCAGGGTCGGGCCTACCGTTGGGAACAACGAGCTCTTCTATAGAGTTGTTTTTCTTCGAAAATTCACCAAGTCCAACAGATAGTTTCACACTTTCACTCTCTGTGAAATTTCAAAATCAGTACACCCGTCGTTCCCAACAACGAGTTTAGTATAAAAATCTCGTCATTGGAAACAGCGAGTCATGTTTGAAAATTTTGAACTAAACTTGCCGTTGGAAACGAGTTTCTAAAAAAAATAGAAGTAAACTCGTTGTTCCCAATGGCGAGCACGAAACAACTAAACTGACCATTGGGTCCCAAGTTGTTGCATCCCCGAGCGCAAATAGTTTGGCAACTATCTTTTTGTAAATAGTTTTAAAAAAGGCATAAAATTAAAATTAAAAAAATCTTGACAAACTAACAGAACAACAAAATGAAAATGCAAATCTCTAATATTATAATGGGAGAAGACCTTAGTGTCATTTTTCAATCTACCAATGCGTGCTTTGCACGTGCATAACTAATATAAAGGAGGTCTCAGGTTCGAGTTCTCACTACGTTAGATTTTTTACTTTAATTTTTATAATATATTAAATGTGCATCACACGTGTAAATTACTAGCTAGCTAGCTATCTATCTAACTATCTATCTATCTATCTATCTATCTATCTTTAATATAATATATAATAACTATTATAATGAAAGAGTTGGAGTTGTAAATTTACCTACCTACTTGCAACACTAGTGCAACTCCAACTCTTCCATCAAAGTCTTCACATTTACTTTTAAATTTATATACAATTATATTTATTAATACATGCATCACAAGTGTAAATCAGGGTTTTTACTTTATTTATTTTTTAAAGAATAATACGTGCATCGCACGTGTATATTACTAGTAAACAATTAACGCTTATTAAGAAAAAAAAACTTAGGAATAACAAGAAGTACTAACATTCTTGGTTTTTGAAGCTATAAATGAGTTATCAATTGTAAAATTTCTAATTTGTCCTCATTTAAAATTTTAGCATTACTCCTTTTATAAAAAAGGTAAGGGTAAAATTGGAAATCTCATAAAAAATTACTTGATGGACAATTAATAATGACAATATATTAGCTTTGAAAACTTAAGTGACCTATATTTTGAAATAAAAAATGGCTAGAATGAATTATATTTTAAAACGGAGGGAGTATGATACAACAACAAAATACTTAGGGAAAGAGGAAAAGAAATTTAAGTTGTAAGCTCCATTCTAGCTTTGAATATACAACAACAAAAAAATAATTTTTCAACTAGTTGGGGTCTGCTACATGAATCATGATTTTCCATTATGCTCGAGTTTAGCACAATATCTTCTGTAAGGCCACAAACTATCATATCTTTTCTCACCGTTTCCATCAAGTAACTTTACGTCTTCACCTACTCCTACCCCTGCCCTCAATACTTATCAAATCATTCTTTCTAACGGGGGACACAACTAGGTCTACATGTGACATGTCCAAACCAAATGAGGCATTTCTCTTAATCTATCTTGGATATGAGCTATCTTTACCATGTCTCGTATATGCTCATTTCTAATTTTATCCTTCATGGTTTTACCACACATTCATCTTAACATCCTCATCTCCGCTATATTCATTTTTTGGGCATGTTGTTTCTTTGTTGTCTTACACTCTGCTCCATACATCATTGATGGTCTAACAACCGTCCTATAAAATTTTTTCTTCAACTTCAAAAGTATACGTTTGTCACACAGAACAGAACACCACTGACACTTCTCCACTTAAGCAACCTTGCTTAGATCCTATGTATAATCTATACAATAAAATACAACGAAAGCTATCAAGTGGCTCTTCAATCCTACCAAAATTAAAGGCCCAGATCTAACTTCACAAAACAAATTTTTTTCCTCAAAAGTTTTCCTCCAAAACTCAAATTCAAATTCCCCCAAAACAACTCCTTTATTTCTCTCTCTCTCTCTCTCTCTCTCTCTCTCTCTCTCTCTCTCTCTCTCTCTCTCTATATCTATCTATCTATCTATCTATATATATATATATATATATATATATGTATATATATATATATATATATGGGTAAAAGGGATATGAGCAACTTGCTCATTTAGTAAATGAGCAATTGATTATGTGGCATGCATGTGATACATTGGACAACTAACTCTTTTAATGATTTTCCAATCACATGCATGCCACATCATCAATTGCTTATTTACTAAATGAGCAAGTTGCTCATACCCCTTTTTCCCTATATATATATATATATATATATATATATATATATATATATATATATATATATGGAAATATGGACTTTTATACCCCAATTCATAATTATTTTTCAACATATACTAATGAAAATATGGACTTTTATTTATAACTAATTATTGTCATATTATTCTAACTTGAGTTATATAATTGTTGATTTACTCTTTATAGGGCTTTTCATATGTTGTATCGTTCTGAAGACGTGTCTAGTAATGAATAATCTTCATTGCTGCTTATAAGCCCTTTTTTTTCTTTTTCTTTTTTTGATATACGGATAGAGTCAATCGACTCCAACCACACAAAAAATATATATTAATAATCATAAAGCTCAATACAACCAAAGCGATTAACAAGAAGTAAAGCTCAATATAACCAAAGCGATTACAAGAAGTAAAGCTTAAGTAATACTGACAACGGATGAAGATGGCAGCAGAGAAAGCTGCATGAAATCCAGGACACCATAACCAAACACGGCAACCAGAGAGCTGCCAACAGATAAAGGGCGGCAAGGAAAGCGATGCCACAGCGCGATAAACAGAACAGGAGGAAACAGACCGGCCAACTTCACAAAAGCCACAGACCAGCTAAAGAAACTGCATCCAGCGACTCAAAATATACTCCGAACACAATAATAACATCAAGGCAGCAAACCAAAAGCTCAGTAGCCCAACAAGCCGAACAGAAAGCATCATAACCACCAGCATTACCGAAAGCACAGACCAGAGAGAGAACTGGCTTCGGGCTACTCAAAATAACCTCAGAACACACCAAATCAACATAACAGAGAAGTAAAACTCAATATAAAGAAGCGGAATGGATAGAGAAAAATGAACAGAAAGTAAAAGTTCCACAGACACAACAACATAAAACAGAACATCAGAAAAAGATACGATAAGAATAATACATAGATAAAAGAGAGATGGCTACCAACAGCAAGAAGAACAAAATAAACAGTGAAGACTCGCACCAGCCTCAAAGAGTCCCAAAAAGACCTGCACAAAAAGCAATCAAAAGGAAGAGAACAAAGCAAGGAGACCACCACGGCCGGCGATGAGGACCAGCATTGCAAAGAGAAAACGGAAACATGAGAGAAGAAATGAATGAATAAAGGATAATAAATAAGAGCAAACAAAACAATTAAACGACGTTATGCTGCAAAACAATTAAACTTATGACGCTGTTAAAGAGATGTAAGAACACTTGAATCAACGAAAGAATAATTGATCTGCATAAACATCATTAAAATCACACTTTTTGAAGCAGCTGCCTTACAATTTGCCTATTTATTTATTTATTTATTTTTTGAAAATTAAGAACCATAACATATTATCTTATTTATGAAGTAGCTCATTGTTTGTTCACCTTAGAACTAACCAGGAACTCTAAGTTAACAAGCTGAATCCTCATGCTCATATACAGCTTGTTTAGATAACCTAGTCAAATCAATGAAACAAAATTTATACAGTTAGATAAGTCAAACACAAAAAAGAAGAAATTTTTTTTGCATATTCATCCATTTAGTATAGAAGACATAAACAAAAAACTAAAACAAGGATGTATCAGTCAGGACTCAAGTATATACACTGTTCGTTTTTTAAACCAGATCGAAGAATATAAACTGTTCTGAATAATCTTCTATAAATTCATTTAATTTTGTCCACCTTCTTTTACTTTTTTTCAAAACACTAAATAAAATGGAAACAAATCATTCAGTCGTGAAGCTGCAGTTGGCATTGATGGAAATACGAGCAGTGGAGTGTATCGGGAGATAGCATACTAAATTTCAGATTAATCTTCAGTAGCAGATATGCTTGACCTAGTTTTGGTTTTATCTTTCAACATAAAAACTTCAAACTATGATTATATGTAAACTAATAACAAAAATTAGATTTTAACACATGTTCAAAGTAATGATTGGTACGAGGCTACACTAACTCTAAGATATAAATACCTTATTGGCATTTCTAGAAAAAAAATTCCACTATAGTTCATGCCGATGTATAATAGATTGAGGGCAATGTATAACGAAATTTTCTGTAGATTCTTTCTCATTGTAGATTGCCAGCCGAAGAAGCCTTCCAGAGTTAATGATAGATGACCCATTCTTGACTGTAGAATATCCTTCATCCTGTGTTAGACATAAAGCAAGCGATCTTGTTAAATCATGCATTATACATTGACTTCCATCACGCACATTATGTAGATGTAGAAAGCTTCTACTGACTAAGATCATTGTAGCATTCTTCAGCTATATCCTCGAGAAGAGAATCCCCTTGTTTTGTCATGAAGCCTTCTGCCAACCAATACCGGATAAGATCTTGTTGATGAAATACATGGTCTTCAGGAAAGAGTGAACAATAAAGGAAGCACTGCTTGAGCTGAGAGGTCAAGTTTTCATAGCTGAAGTAGAGAGCTCCTCTTACTGATTCCGGAAGATCTCCACTTGCTAACCATGCATGACTTGTTTGAACCTCTTCCCATTGTCCCCTGCTTCTATCCATTGTTTTTAAAACTCCGGCAATGGCTTTGATAGCGAGAGGAAGACCGTCACATCTTTCAACAATTTGCATCCCAAACTCCTTCAGATCATGTGCACTATCATCATCCCCATCTTTTTAAACACACTTTTGCATAGCGAAGTCCATCCGTCATTGGGAGGTAGTTATTTCATTTGGTGGGTCCGAATTACTAGCATGCTTCTAGCAACGTCTTCATTGCTTGTGATAATGACAACTCTACTTGCAGTCTTACCTGCAAGCTCTAAAGGAGTGTGTAGTAAGTTCTCCCATACATCTTCACACCATTCATCATCCAACACAAAAAGTATTGGGTTTATATCTTGCATACTAAGTTCGATACGAAAACGATGAAGCGAAGGAAGCGACGCATCGATTGGATGGAAGATGAAAAGCAACAATAGCAACAGAAGAAGATGCAATGGACTGTCACCCCATCGGGCTTGGCGAGAGGTCAAGTGCGGTCGACCGCAAGTTTGGTAGTCGACTGCTTGCGGGTCTAGGGGATTCGTTTGAAGTTCGACTTCTTCTCCAAGTTGGATGGTACGGCTCTTATCATATGTTTATCATTTCAGAAAATATCGGATGGTTATTGTATCAAGATATCAAACTAGAGTTTCTCTAGATCTCTATATATTGTTGTAATTGGCCTTCAGTGAGAGTCAAGAGAATTTGAGAGGTTCTCCAACTGTAAACAACTAGTATTTTTTTGTGAGGCTTGAGAGATGAACGTGGTGAGAATTGTAATATTCTTGTATTTTCTCCAGTTGAATAACATCTCGGTTTCTTCTTTCCCCCAGATTAAGACAAAAGCACCAACCGGGACAAATTTGTGTGATTTAGCGTGTTTGGTGTGGTCTTCTATTTGCTTGGTAGTTTATTTTGATTGTGTCACTTAACTCAACAAGATCCTATTAGAAGAGAGAATCAAATTCCCTAGTAAGAAGGATTCTATTAGCAAAAGCGGTCGAGCTGAGAAGGGGCTGGAGTCTGACTTTGTTTGAGCGTAGGTAACGTGGTCACCACCGGCAACCCGTATCACTTGCTTCAGCAACTCCATTTCTGAATAATTTTGGGGGACACAAGCCCACATTTTCTTCTCAAAAGCATTGTGCACTTTCTGATGGTTGTATATTTTCTTAGCAAGTGTAATCTTACCAATTCCTCCCAGCCCAACAATCGCAAAGCCAAGCAAGCCTCCGCCATCAGATTTTACCAGGGAATCCACTAGCATGTCTGCAGCCACTTTGATCTGTTTTCAAACATAATCCAAACTGGGTAAAGGAGACGTCTGGAAGTGTTCACTTTGCTCACAACCATTCCCGAGTTGCTGTTATGTTGTAGACTAAACTGACACTAGCCTATCCACCGAGATATCATCCAATCCTTTAGCTTCTTAATTCTCATACCGAGCTCCTGATGCAAAGGGAGCTCAGTGGTCACAGTAGTAAAGTACGTCTTCAAATACGACAAGAGGTTGAGTCGACGACTTTTCACTAACAATAGGGTGGATCATTGTTGATCCCTTCCAGCTGATTCCCCTTGGAGGAGTTGCCCACCTGCGATTCTACACAGGTAGATGATGTCATCAGCATCATACATGACATCCTTGAGCATGGACAGCCAGCAGTTGACAGCAGCATCCTGGATCCTTTTTTGCTCTGCATCATAAAGCATGTCTTTGATGATTTCCATCCTTTCTTGGAGTCGCTGAAGATAATCCTTCACGCCAAGTATTATCACCACTTCCTCTGTGAGGAGTTGCCTCAGCATGCCAAGGCATCTCCCTACAAAGGCATCAAGAACCATATCGCCATTAAGTTTCCTCTCTCTTGTCACCCAACTCATAGTTACAGTATTAGTAGAACAAAAATGGAGAAACAGCTGATATCAAACAATCATTTAGAACAAATTAACAGCAAATAACTCACACAGCCATATCAAGTCTTCGTTACCTGTAGCTGTACACAAGGAGACACCAAGACACTTTTTAAATCTCCGATGTTTCCTCATGAAAATGACAACAAAAGTGCCAACAAGTAGAACAAAGACATCAATGGCATTATAGTGCATACAAAAAAAATATATTTCAATCTTGCAAAGAATTACCAATTCTTGTGCATGACCACCTAATAACATGTATTGCTCGTTGTTTAGCTAAAAGCCAATAAGTTTCTTATACAAAGTAATGCAAGCTTCTGAATATGTTAAATTAAGTTCAAACTTTTCAAACTTTTACCCATGTCATTTCATCCTGGCCGGATTCAAGGGCCACGCAGTAAAAACCCAGAAAGCCATTTCAAGCGCAAAACTAGAGAGATCGTATTGGGGCATTTTATCGAACATATGAACTGCATACGAAAATAAGAATAATAACAGATAAATAAATAAATAAACTGAGAGAAGGAGGAGGTAGAATTAATGGAAACAATCTTTTGAAGTAAATATGAAGATATCTGACAAGTATTGTAACGGGTAAATTTGAGAATCTTACTTGGCCAAAAATCTTCACGGCTTCCATTTTTGTTTTTTTTTTTTTTTCTTGATCATAAAAGTTGGCCAAAGTCTCCGAGTTTCATTAAAAAGATTTTAATAAAATAGAAAGAACCAGCGTGGAACAATGATATTCATGTTATCCACATTCGGACAATGATATTCATTATCCCTCCAAAATAAGACTCCCTGACATAGGTCGCTCCCGAACCTATGCAACCCACCAAAAAACATAGAAGCAAATAAAAAAAATCCAAAATACAACAGTGACCTAACAGTACACCAAAGTACATCAAAATACACCAAAAAAAGCCCAAAAAAGACATGACGCCACACACATCCCCCAAATGACAACCGGATGCGTTTCCCGCCCGCCTCACACCCTGGAGTCAAGCCTCCTCTGATGTGTCTCCTCCTTCCTGTAATACATCCTGGCTGGTGGCAATGTCCTTGTATATGTCCTTGATCTTCTTTATCTGTTCGTCACCTGCTATTTTAGTCCAGAACAGAATATTATCAATAATCTTGAAGAGCAATTGTTGATGCATGATGCGTCTGTGTGTGCTTCTAAAGATTCTATTGTTCCTTTCTAGCCATATGTCCCAACATACTGCCGCCACCCCCGTTTCCCAAAAACGGAACTGGTAGCCTTGGATGTGCCCCTCTTTCCACCTACCCCCTCCCCCCCCCCCCCCCCCCAAGCGTCAAGGACCGTCTCCGGTCCTTCGCTGTTGATACCGAATATGTGAAGGAGGTCTCCCCAAATGGGTCTCGCAAAGCTGCACCTGACGAGCAGATGGTCGACCGTTTCATTCTCCTGATTGCACATTGCACAGTTAATCGGACCTTGTCAGCTTCTCCTAACCAAATTATCCCGAGTTAGGATTGTGTTTCTACATGCCAGCCAGTTAAAAGTCTTCACTTTAAGTGGTGCATAAGCCTTCCACACCGGATCAAAGACTCTCATCCCCCCATCATTTAATCTTTTATACGTTGATTTAACCGAGTAAACTCCCCTTTTTTCCTGCTCCCATTGAAGTTTATCCTCGTGCTCATACCCCCGTTGGCTTCCAATGTTGCAAAAATTTCATGAGATCCTATTTTTGTTTTCTAGCCTCGTTTGTAAGTTTGCCTGAGAGTCTTGGTCTCCATTCCTCATGCCTCCAATTTGTAGCCACCCGATCATATTTATTCGTAGCAAACTCGTAAGCTTGAGGGAATCTCCTCTTGAGGTTGATGGAGCCACACCATTTGTCCTTCCAGAAGCAGATCGAATTACCGTTTCCAATTGAGAAAGTGACACCGGAGATGAAGATGTCTCTTGTGTTAGTCACCCCTCTCCAAAACCCGGATGCTGAATCCTTGTTTTTTTGTTTCTGATGCATGCAGCCATTCTTCAAATAAGACGCCTTTATCATTGAACCCCATTTAGTCTTCGTTTTAGTTCTGAGTTTCCACCACCATTTGCATAACAAAGCTTGGTTCATTTGGCGAATATTGACTACCCCTAATCCTCCGAACTCTTTTCGTCTGCAAACTATGCCCCATTTGATTAAGGCGTATCCTTTACCTTCCCCCGCCCCATGCCATAAGAAGCGCCGCCTCAGTCTGTCGATTTTTTTGACCACCCAAATCGGGATTTGGTAAAGGACATAAAGTATAACGGAATAGTGCTGACCACGGAATTAAGCAAGATCAGTCTTCCTCCGAACGACAACATTTTGCCTTTCCATCCCTCTAGCCTGATCGCTATTTTGTCAATGAGGCCATGCCAATCTCCCCTCCTAATATTTCCACTTCCGATCGGCAACCCCAGGTATTTAATCGGAAGTGTCTGGATCGTGCAGTTTAGAAGATTTGCAATAGTGTTCCCTGTTTCCCCCGTGTCCCCTAATAGTGTAATGGAACTTTTATTATAGTTCACTTTTAATCCCGACCATTCTTCAAATAGGTACAGGCCCCATTTCAGGAGCGCTGCTTGCGTAGTATCACACTCACCAAAAATGACTGTATCATCCGCGTATTGGACATTCATAACGGCGGAGATACCCCTCCTCATCCCAAGACCATTGATAAGACCATTATCTCTGTAGGCTCGCAGCATACTATGCAGACCATCCCCTACTAGTGTGAACAAGAGAGGTGATAGAGGATCCTCTTGTCTCAGGCCCCTTTTACATCTGATTTCCTTTCTCGGCTTCCCATTAATCAGCACATTGAACTTGGAAGTAGTCAGCCAAGTCTGGATCCAACCTATCCATCTGTAGCCGAACCCTCGTCTCTGAAGGATCTCCAGTAAGCACTTCCATTCGACCTTGTCATATCAAAATCGAGTTTTAACATGAAGCTCGACTTCTTACGTCTCTTCGTGTCCTGTAGGACTTCCTGAACAAGCGCCACACCTTCAAGAATGTCTCTTCCTGCAATAAACCCAGTCTGATAATCCTCAACGATGTCCCCGATTATCTTCCCCAGCCTGTTAGCGAGCACTTTAGTGATAATTTTAACTGAGCAGTTAATCAAGCTGATTGGTCTGAAATCATTAACTTCGCTTGCTGCTTGCTTTTTGGGGATAAGGAAAACATTAGCGTAGTTAAGCCTCTCCAAGTTGAGAGTGCCGTCATAGAAGGCATTCATGATAGCCATAACGTCAGGCCTCACAATATCCCAGAACCTTCTGTTAAAGAAAATAGGAAAGCCATCTGGTCCTGGTGCGCTATCTTGTCCCATCCCCCACACTGCTGCCTTCACCTCATCCACGGTGAATGGGTCTTGCAGAGCCTCAACTCTGCGGAGGATCTCTCCTAGCAGTACCTCCCATAAGTGCTCATGGGATTCGCTCATACTATCCCTGTTTTGGCCAAGGAGATCTTTGAATTGATCGTCCACATGTTGCCTAATTTGACTCTCATCTACCACCGAAATGTCGTCAATGTTCAGAGAGTGGATGTAGTTGGATCTCCGTTGCATACTTGCGATCTTGTGGAAGTATTTTGTGTTCGCATCCTCTGCTTTCAGCCACCTTATCCTGGAATGCTGCCGCCACATAATTTCCTCGTTGACGTAAGTTTGCTGGATTTCTTCTCTACATTCCGTTAATCTGTGGAACTGACTATCATCCAGGACTCCTATTTCCTCCTGTCTTTCCAGTGCCTCAATCTCGAGCATTGACTATTTTTTCCTTTTCAGTATATTCCCGAACGTGACTTTATTCCACCTTCTTAATCTCCTTCTAAGGAGGACCAATTTTTTGTGCAGATTGGCTGCCGGCTCATCCTGCCCATGACCTTCTTCCCAGGACTTCTTGACAATATCATGACATTCCTTGTTGAGCAGCCACATCTTCTCAAACCGAAATATGCATTGACTTCTTCTCCCCTCTTCACCCGTATCAAGCATGATAGGTACATGATCCGATGTATTTAGAACACAAGACCTGGCCATCGCCAAAGAGAATTTAGACTCCCAGTCGGTAGAAATGAGGATCCTGTCTAGCTTAGCATGACTCGGCTCCCTACGACGGTTGGACCACGTAAATCACCGATCGTTAATCGGGATGTCCATCAGGCTCAAATTGGAAATCTCCCGGTTGAATTTCCTCATATCATGGCCATTGCCAGTCCCTCTGCTTCTCTCATAATTGTGTCTGACGATGTTGAAATCGCCCCCCACGAACCAAGGGAGATTCCACCTTCCCCTGATGTGTTGCAGCTCATCCCAAAGCTGAGGTCTTAGAGCTCTATCATTTGGGCCATATACCGCCGTGATAGTTTGCTACCATCCGTCGTGTCTTCTCTGGACCACTACCGAAACTGGCTTCCACTTTTGTTACTTCATACTTGCAATTAAATTTCGTGTAAACGTGCAAGTATGAAATGAAACTGTGTTATTATGCAATGCAAGGAGAAGACCGTATGTTTGGTTAAAAAAATGTTCAAAGTTATCTTTTCCTGGACAAGGGCTATAAGGCACACACTCATTCTTTTCCTCGCTAGTGAAGGTGTTAAAGACTGGCAGACTTTAGTAGACAATATGTACGACTTGCAGGTCATTCATAGTTTGTGTGATTGAAGGTTGGACCATTGAAACGCGTCTACCTTCTGCTATATTTGTGTGTCTTAAGATCATCTGTAGTTGGTTGGCTATTTTGTGAAAATTTTCAAAAAAATAAAAATTTTGGTGCTCTAGTTCGATTGACTATAAACTCAAAAAATGGATTTTAGATGAATAGTGGTCTGCCAAATTTGGCAGACGAAATAAATATTTGAAAAAAATAGCCGACTTAAAGATGATTTTTTGTCCGGTGATCGGACGAAAGATCATCTTTCGTTGGTTTTTTTTCCCATCGGACGGTAAATAATTTACCGCCCCAAAAAAAAATTTAAGCGTGTATTTTTCGGACAAGGGATGATTCCCCGTCCTTGATTTTTTTTTTTTTAATTCATTAAAAAAATGGTCGGACGAAAATCATTTTCCGTCCGTTACATTTATTTAAAATTAAAAAAAAAATTGTCGAACGGGTTCGATTTTAAGAAAAAAAAATTTTAAAAATGAGCAGGGACAGGAAATGAAGCTCCCTCCCACTCATTTCTTTGAAAAAAATCCTATAAAATACACCATATAGAAATTGCTATAGATGGAAATTAGGTTTTAATTGAGATTTATTAAGAATTAAGATTTATTTAAGCTTTAATATGATTTAATTAGGATTAATTTAACATTAATTTAGGAATTAATTTTATTTTTTTTTTAAAAAAATACAACGGACAAAAAATGATTCCCTGTCCATTGTTTTTTATTTTAAAAAAAATTTTAAAAAATTGACGGACAGAAAATCATTTCTCATTCGTTCATTTTTTTTAAAATTAAACCCAAAATTTGGGTTCAAACGACTACAACTTAAACCCATTTTTCTACTTCTGTATGCCAAATACCCAAAATTTGACTCCAAAATGTTACAAATGCTCTAGATGAGATGTGCTCTTGGCAATCATCTCAAAATTGATCAGATCATTCATGAAATGAGTCTTTTCCATTCAACAGACTAGTATTTTACATGTGCACGCCTTTTTTTCTTGAGCTCCAGCTCTTCACAAAATTATTCCTAGTAGCATTCCACCAGGTTATTATTATATATGAACGTCACTATCGCAAAGCCACACAACCTGTCCTCAGCAGCAACACCAATCCATATTCTCAAGTTATAACAACTAGTATTTTTCACATGCGATGCACGTTTTGATAAGAGCCGGAGGATTGTCACGTGCGATTTACATGTTAAGAAATAGTTTTGGAGTTAGACGTGCGTTGCACGTAATTGGTGAAAGTATTTTGAAGGAAAGCTACAACTTGTTCGTGCAATGCACATATTTATAGGTAGAATTTGAGTTGTACGTGCAACATATGTGTATATTTCGTTTTAAAAAAATATAGTAAAATTGTTTTTTTTATTTTATTTATTAAAGAGATGGCAAGAGAATTGTCATCGAATCTCATATATAACTGAAGCAAATACATAGCTGAAACATGATACATAGTCCGCAACATCTCCCAAAATACATAGTCTCAAAATACATCAAGTCTCTAAAACAAAAGAAAAGCAACAAGCTAAGAAGGCAAGCTGGCTTCATCAGTGTTGAGATACCTCCACCCCCCTGCAGTGTAGGGCATGGCAGGCAAGACGTCTAGATCGGATGGTGCCATTGCCAGGACTCGCATCCCCTGACGGGAAAAGGATCCTCGTCTTCACTTTCTTCCTACCACCTGGGAGGGAAAGCCAAATTGAAGTGAGAGAAAAGATTTTATAAATTAATTGAGTAAAGTCACAAGAACGATCTCTAAAACATGAATCATTCCTATCAAGCCAAATGACCCATAAAGAAGCTGCAACTAAACAATCCCACTCCCTCATTCGCTCTCGCCCAATCTCCGATAGCCAGAAGTCTCCCCATAAGTGGGTTACTCTCAATGGGAATCTGCTGATTCCAAATCCCAAAAGGAGGAAGTCCCAGAGTCGCCTACTAAAAATGCAGTCAAGGAATAGGTGACTAATATTTTCCTCTCCAGTCCCGCACCTAGGGCAGGAAACCATGGTTATCAAACCCCTCTTAGCAAGATTAACTCTCGTGAGGATTGCATCCTTAGAGTCCAACCAAAGGAAGGCGTGGACCTTGTGCGGAGCGCACGAGCTCCAAATGACTCTATTGTGGGCGCATCTAATCCCCCCGTCGGATAGGGCAGTGTACATGGAGCTGACCGAAAAATTGGTTGCAAAGGTTAATCCTCCACCCTCTCTGGTCTGTAGAAAGCTCAGACACTCTATGGGTATCACCTAACAAGGTGATAATGGGGGTGCAGATGATGGAGGGAGCGTCAGTGTTAAGGAGAGATAATTTGGGTTGCCAAGAGGACCTGACCCAGTAGTCAGCCACAAGAGCATTCTTATTAAGAGCATGCTCAAATATCTCTGGGAACATTGAGGCAAGCGAATTTGGGCCGACCCAAGCGTCCAGCCAAAAACGGGTGTTCTCCCCATTCCCCGCTGAACTTGGGGAAATGGTTGCCGAGCTTGTCAATTCCCCTCCACACTAGGGACACGTATCTGCGATGCTGACCCCCACCAAATTTCAAGCACCTACGCCTCCTATATCGGACCCAACAATGGTCTGGAGGGAGGCGAGAATGAATTTTCCACCACTATTTACAGAGTAGAGCTCTATTCATGTCTCGAAGATTTAGAATTTCCAACCCTCCAAACTCTTTTCTCCTACAGACCAGGCTCCATTTAACGAGAGGCAGACCTTTACCATCCTTTCGGCCACCCTTCCATAAGAAATCTCTGCGAATCTTATCAATCTTGTTGATAACCCATATGGAAAATTCATAGATGGACATCCAATATATAAGAAGATTGGAGGGGACCGAATTAATGAGTGATTTTGCCTCCTAGCGAGAGGTGTTTCCTCTTCCACCCAGGGAAATGCTTCTCAATTCTCTCAATAAGTGTAATCCAATCACTACGTTTGAGCCGGCCCGGACGCAACGAACTCCTAAGTATTTGATTGGAAACCTCCCCACTCTGCAATCAAGGACATTAGCCAATAGCACGAGATACATCATCACACCTCCCCAGTCCAATAAGATTATGTAATACACCAATTTTCATTTATGAAAATTACTATTTTATTTTTGCACGTATTGTGCACGTGCAATTTTTTGTAGTATAAAATCTTATAATCATTTTCATTATGGATACTATTTTATTTTTGCACGTATTGTGCACGTGCAATTTTTTGTAGTATAAAATCTTATAATCATTTTCATTATGGATAATGTGTGTGTGTGTGTGTGTGTGTGTGTGTGTGTGTGTGTGTGTGTGTGTGTGTGTGTGTGTGTGTGTGTGTGTGTGTGTGTGTGTCTATATATATATATAAGTATGTGTGTTCTCTAACTGTTTTTATAAAGGCCCATTTTCTTCAAATAAGCATAAGTCCTTTTTAGCCCAAATCTAATTTATTTTTGTAAACCATTATTTGGCCCATTAAATAAAGCCCATGAGCTATTCCCTTTTTTTACAACTTGTAATGTAGACTACTTTTATAAGATTATTTTTATATAAAAAATAATAATTAAATGTACAACTTTTTATATGGAGAACTAATGAATGCACGTGCATTGCACATACACGTACATGAAGCACACTTTGGGGCCGGTTTTGAATGGGAGGGAAAAGGAAAAAGAAAAGTGGAGTTGTGGGTGGTAGTTGTTTGGATCATGGTTGGTTACTACAACTTTCCCTTAAATCCTAGCCTTTTATCTTTAACTCCTAGATTAATCCTAGCCCTTCATTTGCTCCAAATTTTAGTATAAATACCCCCCCCCCCTAGCCTAGTTATTCTTGCACTCTTCATTCTCCAAAAACCTATAGTAGAAAATACATCTGTTAGTAGTACATTATTAGAAGGAAGTGAGATAAAAGATTGAGAGTTTGAGGATGAGTGTGTGCTTGCAATCAAGGAAGGCCGGCATCACCTAGGAAGGCTCGGGATTGCACCTTTGAAGGCTCGGTTTTGCACATCAAGGAGGAGGAGGAACACTCTTTTGGCAAGCTCGCGAAGGACTCTTTTGTTTAGGAGGTGTTGCAAAATCTTTTCTCTCCAAATAAGGTGGGTTATTTTCTATATTTCTAATTAGATATCATGCTAAGGTTGATTGAAACGATAATGCATGAAAGAAACTAAGAAGAGTACACTTAATTGGAAAAGGGGCTTATTAGTTGATTGAAATGATGCTAAATAGATTGCATATTATTCCGTCATGAATCTTAAGTTGTATGTGAATTGTTTGTAGCCATGGAATGCGTGAATTAAAATTTGTTGTTAGTATCAAAACTAAGTACAAATGCTAGTAGATGAAATTGTTGATTTTATGCTTAGATGGACTTTCGTGATAATGTTTAGAATGAGTAACTTAAAATATGTTTTTGAGTTTATAAAAGGAAGATAAACAGGGAATTAATATAGGAAGTATTAATATTAAGTCGTATGAGAAATGTCAAATGAGATATGGTAGTAGTAGTATACAATTTAAATTAATTATATGAAAAATATGTGTTTAATTACTGGAAAAATTATTTTTAAATTACTGGAGTATCAAATATTGTTTAAATAGATATTCTGGAGATTTACAGAAATTTTAGTGAAAGCAAAACTAAAATAAGAGCTTTTGAACATCGAAATGTTCTAATTGAACAGAGAATTGATTGAAATAAAATACGAGCTGTAGTCAAGACAACTTGAGCCTACAGCTCAAGTGGTCGGTGGGCTCTTTAGCTCTACAGTGGTGTGGGTGTATGTGGTCGAGGTCGCTGGTTCGATACTTGAGCACACCATTCTTTTATATGCATTTTGAAATTTAATCAGTTTTCAGTCCGAGAATATTTAACTCCCTGACCTCTATTTATATCGATGAGCACAAGCAGCCGAGTGGCTAGTGCGTGCGGTTGGGTTCCTTTGGGTCGCTGGTTTCGAATCCTGGCTTGGCTAGAATATTGTTTTTTTTATAAAAAAGTGAATTTTGGGTTTCTTGATGTGTAAAAATTCCGAAAAAAATACTATTATTATTCTAAATTCATGTGTGACTTATGAAAATTAATTGGGAGTTATTGAAATGAAATAAAGTATATTTTGGGAGTAAAAGTGAAATTGGAACTATAGTTTTACACTCGTATATTTCGTAAAAATGTGTTTTGCGAAAAAATTGAGGTAAGTATTAGGAAAAAAAATTTGAAAGAAAGAAAGTATTTGTTGTGAAGTTTGTATGAGTTATTCTTATCAAAGAATAGTGTGACTATAGTGAGTGGTGAATATTTCACTTTGACTAGATATTTTGTTATATGATTTTTAATGTGGAAATAGATGTGGATTAAGAAATGTGTGATGTATAATTGAACTTCAAGTATGATTATTGACTCATGAAAAGATTGGAAATCATGTGATTGAAAAGAGAAATGTTCTTGGGTTTGACAACTCAAACATGTGAATTTGTGAAATGAAATTGAAAATTAGGGTGTAGCCAAAACTCACACCGGCAAGTGAAAAGTGATGAAATATGATTATTGACATTGAAAAGACCAAGTTTGGGTCATTATGAAATGAAAGAAATAAGACCGGTAGTAGTGAGAGGGCTAACTCTAAGAGATTAATTTTGTTCATGATTTCATTAAAATTAAGAATTAGTACATAGTGAAGATGTGATGAAAGTGAGAGAAAAACACAAGTATGAGGGCCTCGAGTCTACGATGTGTGTGTGATTCACAGTTTGTCTTCACGATGCGTCGTGACATGACGTGGGCACTACTCCTGAATTATCGGGATCTTGGCGACGCTTGTGGGGTGTTTGGTGACTGCGAGAGGATTGTGTGCCATGATTCCATGAAGGAGGCTGAATTGTCCATAGATAGTCTTCAGATGCGTCGTGACATGACGTGGGATTCCCCTCCAGTTTTTCTGTACATGAGCTCGTACTCATAGGACATCTAGGATACTTACCGTAGTTACAGTAGTAGATTAAGTCATGACGAATGATTGAACCCTACAAGATGAAGAACGATTAAGAGGCTTGCCCTCGGACCTATGTAGTATGGGATGCATAGAATCCGAACAAGTGCGCATTAGTGTCATGTAATATAAATAACTGCATTAAGGACTAAGTGCACAATCACAACACGACATCAATAGGGTATTACCTTTAGTTTGATATGTGACAAGTTTGTGTTTGTTAAATATGAAAAATCAGTTATACTGTTTCCGGCATAGAGAGGATGACCGTGTATAATGTTCGTCGGTTGAATAAACTGACGTACCCACAGTTTTGTGTGCAAGGTAAATGACATGATAAAGATTAAAGAAGAAAAGATGCTTAGAGATTATTCAAATGTTGATGTACTTTTATATAAATGTTGTAAATTTGCTTTCGCTGTAAAATGTAAAGTGTAAAGATTCTATGTAACTCTGATGTAAATTGAAAAGTTTTAAATTCCTTGTAAAATTGTACGAAAGAAGTGTAAAGATCCTGTGGAATCTAGAATTCAGTGTATTTTGGAATTCGGGGTGTTACAGATTGCTTTTGGAGAAATTAACTCTAAGCCCACACCACGCCTCATAGAAGACCAAGATGCCTTTATAGATGAGAATCTCATTCATCTCGTTCCACCCGAATAGAACAGTATCATCTGCGTACTACAGAATGAGGCTATTACGGACGCCATCCATACATCTAATGCCTCGAAGAAGTTGGTGATTGGAGCAATGCTAGGTCATTTCTGATAAAACATCAGCAACCAGAGTGAACAGAAGATGGGACAGGGGATCTCCTTTTCTAAGCCCTCTTTTGCATGCAATGAGATTGCTCGAATGACCGTTGACAAAGACCGTAGATTTGCCACCTCTAATACACTTGCTATTCGAGTCAATCCATTTGGAGCCAAATCCTCTGGACTGAAGGACCTCTAACACGCTCTCCCATTCCACTGTATCATAGGCTTTTTCAAAGTCAAGTTTAAGTAGGAAGCCTTCATCTCTATTCCTATCACATTGAAAGATGGTCTAGTGGGCAATAGCTATACTGTCGAGTATGTCCCGCCCTTGAATGAATCCACTCTGGGATGGATGGATCATCGCATTGAGCCAGGGATTCAACCTATTAGCGAGGACTTTCGATATGATTTTGAAGGAACAGTTGTGAAGGCTAATAGGTCTAAGATTCCCCACTTCTTTGATCTCCTTTGTTTTGGGGATTAAAACGATGGACGCATAGTTGAGACTGTTAATCTGAACGGTGTCCAGGAACATCGCCTCAAAAATGGAGAATAAGTCCGTCTTGATAATATCCCAGAAACTGAAGTAGAAAAAGATGGGGAACCCATCGAGCCCTGGGGCTTTATCCTGTCCTAAGTCTTTAATCGCCTTGAGAATCTCACAGATCTCAAAAGGATGCTCCAAAGTTTCTGGGCCTACAACCAGAGGACGGTCCCAGAAAGTCTCATGAAAGGAGCAAAGACGGTTCTTAGACCGGCCCAAAAGGTCTCTGAAATGATGCTCGATGTGGGAGCACACCAGGTTCTGGTCCGACTCCCACCTATCATTAATGAGAAGGCCCGAAATAAAGTTGGATCTTCTACGGCCATTAGCAACCCTATGGAAGTATGCCGTGTTAGCATCCCCCTCCTGTAGCCACTGGTCACAAGATCTCTGTCTCCAATAGTCGTTCTCCATCTTGAAAATCGTATCAAGGTCTAGTCTGGACTTTTGAAGAGCAGACAACTCATTAATGGATAAGTCTCTAGTTTCCTCCAAAATCTCTAAGGTATGAATCTGCCCCATAATTCTCTCCTTATCCGCATTAGCCCGTCTCCTCTCCTGCCCAGCCCAAAGTCTGAGCATTCCTCTAAGCCTACGGATCTTGGAGTTCCATGAGGACACAACATCCCATGGTTCTCTGACACGCCTCTAGAGAGGAGCATTCCAAGATCCCTCGACTATGGCGCGCAGGTGCTCATTCCGGAGCCATGCTTTTTCAAACCGAAAAATCTTAGAACGCCTACGTTTCTCCCCCCCTGTTGAAAGAAACAACGGGATGTGATCTGATGTATTCTGGAACACCGATCTGGCCGCAGCGAGTGGGAAAAGTGTTTCCCAAGCATCGGAAACGAAGATCCGATCTAATTTGTCCAGAATGGGTTTGGCTTGCATATTAGACCACATGAATTTTCGGTCGGGAACAATAATCTCTCGTGACTCTAAAAAGTTGATGATCCTATTGAAATTCCCTCTCTCGGACTGGCTACTGCCCAGTCCTAAGTGCTCCTTCGAAAATCGAGTAATATTGAAATCCCCCCCCCAACAATCCAAGCGTTCCCCCACTTATTGCGAATTGTAATAAGTTCGTCCCAGAACAAAGATCGCTCAGCTGAGGTATGAGGCCCGTAGACCATAGAGAATACTTGGCACTCATGGTCGCTCTTCGATTTAAGGTTAACAGAAACTGAAAACTCTCCGATGAAGACATCGATACACTCAAAGATGTCATCGTTGTATCCAACAATGATGCCACCTGATTGCCCTCGTGATGGTTTCATACACCACTCCCAGTTCCGTCCAGGAACCAGCCTATCTAACAGGTCCGTTGATGGATGCTCCATCTTAGACTCGCACAAACCTACAACCGAAAGACGTTGGTAGGACAATGTCTCCATGACAACTCTACGTTTCTTACTGCAGTTCAACCCTCTAACATTCCAAAAGGCGTATTCCATTGGGATACAATAATTGGATCTCTAAAAAAAGTAGTCTGATTAAAGACTACTGGGCTGTTTAACCCAATCTCTAATACTCCTAGCACAGTCTAATTGCGACGACCTCTCAGTACCCAAATTAATTCGGCACACATTGGCTAAACTAATTAACAATGAATCCAGAATGAAATCTATAATAGCATAATTTGAAGTGGACTCACCTTCTAGGGCAGAACTGGGAGCTTTCAATTTGACTGCTGAAGCTATCAGATCATCTTTGGACCTAGGGCGGTTCCCATGCTTCTCCCATTGGCATGAACTGCACCTGGGGACCTCTACGACCACCTTTTTGCCTTTCCTAGAGGCAACAAATCTGATAAGGGAATCCTCAACTCTATCCTCTTTCTCGATGTCCAAAATTTTTGCAGCAATAGACAGGGGGGAGGTCTCCTCTATGTTTTTAAGCGCGTCAATTAAGTCATCGTCATTTGGAGAATCGAAGCTAGCTTGGTCAAAGTCACTCTTGTAATCCTGGTCGGAATAAGCACTATCTCCCTCTTCGTCGCTCTGGAAATGCCTCTTATTGGACCCGGACTGTAAATCCCTTTGGGCCCCATCTCAGCCTCCTCCTCTATAGAGTGGTCAACACTTTTAAAAGCGGGACCTCCATAAATTGATAGCTCTCTAAAGGGCTTGGAGGGCCCATAAGAATAAGCTTTCAATAAACTAGCCCAAGAGTCAATTTGGTCTCTAGAAAGAGAGCTCACATCTCCTCTTAAAAATTGAACAAAAGCCACTTGCATAGATTTTTGCATAGACTCAGAAATGACAGCTCCCTCAGCATTAGCAGCTGTCCCATCTCTGTTGTACCTCTCCCCCTCGAAAACCGCTACCTTGGAGGTGACGTCGCCATCCAGCTGTGTGGCGCGCATGTCTCGATGAGGGAACAAACTGCTCTGACTGATTGGACCCGCCCCATCTTTAGGTGTAAGCTCTTCTGGCTTGCTAGGTAAGGTAGGACCCTGAGGCCACTTGTACCCTCCCGGGAGGCCCATACTAGCAGGCCCCACATCATGAAAAGAACCCAAATCCCTGGGGCTCACCCTATTGCTGATCTCACCCTTTGAACCAAGCTGATCCAACGGCCTTGGGGCTTCTTCAACCTCCGAACTCCCATGATGCTTCAGCACTCTGGAAGCTTGTGAAACCACGACCGCTACCACCGGCGATGCGATAGGAACGAACCTCTTCTTCTCAGAACAAACCCCTACCTTGAAAGTCGCACCTTTGAATACTGTGAAGACGATCGGCGGTATCTTGGTTCCGTTGAGAATGGAAACTCGGATACGTGCCACGTCCACCTTGTTACGGAACTTAGTCGCCTGATCAAGCTCCTCTACCCAGCCAAAAGGATTGAACTAGACCTTGAAACCCTTCCTTACTCCAACAAACCAATGGTAAGTTGGAAATCAACACCCAAACTGAGTTGAGCTCTTCCCTTCTGAACTCACCATCCTGATGCGTCCACCGTGAAAGGGCGATGGAGAAGCCTTCGCCAGAGAACGACTTCTTACTCGACACCATTTGCACTCTAGCCTCGGACGAGCAAGGAATGATGAACACATCCTCGCGCAGTCGCTTAACCATCCAGTCCCAGTCTATAGTGTTGGGTCATCGCTGCAAGAGCTGTTGCTTGATGATGCGCTCGTTGGGTTGCCCGAACGTGGCTAACGCGAAGACGCTAAGACAAAGGCTGGACACGCGCTCCTCCATCTCCGACGTGGGCAAAGTGACCACACGAGCTATCTCTTGGACCTCCTCTAACTTGCCCAACAGGAACCCAACAGCACATGCATTGCTCTTATTAAGATGTGGAGCACTCTCAGCCTGGAACCCGGTCCAACCCCCTGTTGACTTGTGCTCCAGCCACCTAAGGTTGGTTAGACCGGTGGAACCGTGATGCTCAACGACTGGACGCAGAGGGCGAGTGCCACTCCCAGTAGATCCATCGTCGTCACCACGGCACAGTGTACACGTCGAGGAGAGGTGACCCCGACGCTTGCAAAAGAAGCATTTAGTTTGCTCCGTGCAAGCCGCTTTCCAATGCCCCCACTTCCTACAGTTGTAGCACTTAGGCTCGAGCCCACCATCCTTTTTACGCCTGAACCCCTTCGGTGCGACAACACCATCGATCTGACGCTTTTGATTAGGGCTGATAACTCGCATTTGCGTCTTCCAGCCATCTTTCTCGACAAAGACGAGCTTGCCCTGGGGGTGAGCACGCTTAGACGGACAAGCCACCTCCGTAGATGAAGTGCTCTTAGTGGCCTCAACCACCGGAAACCGAGCTTTATCACCCCCCGCGACATCCTCAGATAATGGAAGGGTGGCTCTCTCACTGGATATGGAAATAGTCTCATGTCTTGTCGCTCATGTTCGTCGGAACACATCTCCATGTTGGCATGGACAGTAAGTTGCTTCTCCTTGAAAGAGAGGAGAGGTTCCACCGTCGCCTTGCGGGGGACTTCGCTATGGAAGCGAAGAGGCCCAGGGGACCTCATGGGTGCATGGGCGGCGACCTTCGCCATCCCAGCACGCTGCTTGGGCCTCACCAACTTTCTCGTCCCAGGTTCCATAGGGGCACGACAGAGGACTGAGGGCAAAGAGGGCGACAGGAGAAGGTGTGAAGGCTGTGGGGGAGAAAGCAAGAGGCCGAGGAGGGAAAGAAGTTGGGGCAAGGAAGGAGAACAGAAGAGTACGAAAGGTTGGAAGGTAGAGGGGTTAAAGACAGCGGAAAGGTGGTAGGAGGGGATGTGGGTGACTGAGAGGGAGAAGATGAAGCAAGGAAAGTAAGGCGGGAGAGGTTTATGTGGTGGCAGAGGGAGGAGAGGTGGCAGGGATGATGAAGGTTAAGCTTGGATGTTTAGAGAGAGGAGAGAAAAGGTCCATTGGTGTTTGTTTTTGGAAGAACAAAAATATAGGAAACAGACAACTTATCATCAACAAATATAGTAAAATTGTTTTGCACATGCGTTGCACATTTTAAATAGGTGATTTATTTTTTTTTGTTTCTGTTGTAATTAATGAGATAGTTGGAGATGGATGTGCAACGAACGGGTTTGTATGCTGACAACATTCCAACTCCAACTCTCCCATTATAATATTAGAGATATAGGCACAACACCAATCCATATTTAGAAGATCAACAACTGCAGAGTCAGCTGCAGAGTCACAACGATCAGCAACAGTTCTCCTCATGCATGATTTAGTTCACAAACAGGGTTACAGAAATTGAGAACAGCTACTTCTGATTTCATAAATGGGTTTCCTTGGTATCATATATCAATATAGATGAGTAATTAAAAGTATTTGACGGTAATATCACTATTGAAATGCACTTAACAACGCATTATGGAGTAAAACGAAAGAAATGAGACTTTCTATGCTTTAGTTCAGTCTAACAATTAAAAACGAAAACACAAACAGCAAAAAATTTTAGAATCTCTAAAATATAGCGCATACTCGTTCAATCAGCTTGCAAAGAAATAACACTCACTTGTACTATTCACTATTTCAAGCATCTGATAACAAAATTTAGATCATGTTTCATCCTCCATTCATTGTTCCAGTGCTCATGAGAACAAACAAAAATTCTCTTTCAGTAGTATGAGCAGAATCTCCATTTTAACAGCTTCTCTTCCCATTTAACTTGTTCTACGCTGCAGTGAAGATGACAGGATGAAATAAACCATGCACATCCTCCAGAGTAAGAAACAAGCAGACCTAACAATTTGAATCAAACACAAGGTCAGAAATATACAAATCAACCAATATATTTTTTTTAAAATGTCAAGAAATCGATTAGACCTAATCAACAGCAGACAAATATGCAAAAAATGAGAAGAATGATGAATTGTGTAACATACTTTATATCTTGATATTGAAGTAATCAGAGTCGAAATGGTGCAGCCGCACATATCCATCTTCACCACCACTAGCAAAGCTGTCAACAAGAAAACGATATAAACTTGAAATAAAACAATAGCATTAAAGTACATCACAATCATATATAAAAGGTTCACTTAAAATAACAAATATATGAATAGTAAACAAGTTTCCAATCAAAACAAATCGTTTATTTATAATTAACATGTTGTCGAAGGAAAACAATTTTCAGTTATACATCACAGATGCCAGACGATAATTAAAAAGGATAATGAGCACTGAGGATCGGGTGACTTCCACCTGAAGTATATTTTTAGGCTATAAAAAGAGCTGAATTTAAGCTATAAAATGAGCTGACGTTCATTCTCAGCAACCACAACACACCATTCATAAGGATTATATATCTAAAACTTATATCATCTCCAGTCCTTAACTATATGTAATACGTATATTGATGAAATTATGTACATTGAAAGGGTTTAAATAATGCGCATAAGACATAACTAGTGTGATTATCCCCACCTTGCAAAGTATAGAAACTGTGTGATTATCCCCACCATAAAAGAATAACAAGTACCGTCTTGAACATTAATTGGTAAAAAATTAGAATAGTTATTATAGCAAGAAGATTAAATTTATGGACTAGGATGTCCCTAGCCCATCCAACTTTATGTGCACAGAAAAGTGTGTTATAAGAATCAAAATAGAGCAACAAAGTCCTGAAATAGTAGATGGACTTTCCTCAGAAGCTGAAAAACAGCTTTGATATTTTTCAAAGAATAAAAAATCTTAAAAAAAATTTAAATAAACTCATTTTTTCCTCTAGAACATTCAACTCGGTTTGTATTTACTTAAATAGTGATATGATAACTTGCTTTATGCACTATTTTCCTAAGCGAACACACCAGATGATGCTCCTACATTTTGATTCCTAGTAAAGATCTTTTTCTCACATCAATTTGGTCCGGATAAAATCAATTTCAGTTTTCAGTTCTTTTTAGAACTCACTTGACAAAAAATTTTAGCATCACTCTTAACTTTTTATAACTTTTTCCCTCCCTGCATGCTTTCTGGAAAAGAAAATAAATCAAGATTGGAATGTATTAAGCGTACTAGTCAAGTAGATAATAATCATAAATCGAAACAGACCAACAAATAATGATCTAAAATCCGAAGAGCTGCTAAATACCATAAAGTGACCAGCAAGCTGACCATATATATTAATAAAAATAAAACAACAGTGGTAGCTCTCGTAATACTTCACGATACTCGAATAGCAAAAAAATAAATAAAGGTGTAAATAACTGTTGTAGCTCTCATAATACTTCACTATCAACATGGAACATAGTGTTCTCCGAATAGCGTATATGTGCCAAATATTAATGGCTGAAATCATCAAGCCACAATCCTTAACTATTTATATAAAGCACATAATGATTTTATTTCTCTTTGAAGATAGAAATGGATAGCCAAAATAAATCCACAGCAAAAACAGATGACTAGAGATAATAAATTGAATAAACAGAAAAAATTAAAGATGGAATTAACAGCAGCTCTCATTACTATACTTTACTATCAACACAAAACTGAGAGTTCCTCCGAATAGCATATATTTGCCAAACATTATTGGCTAAAATCATTGAGCCACAATACTAAATGGAACAATTAAAATATAAACTAAAAGCACATAATGATTTTATTTTATTTACGAGATACATAAATGACCAACAAACAAAATATAGGACAACAGAACTAAAGATTGAACGTAACAGCAGTAGCTCTCATAATACTTCACTATCAACATGGAACTTAGTGTTCTCCGAATAGCGTATATAGGCCAAATATTATTGGCTGAAATCATCGAGCCACAACCCCTAATTATTTATATAAAGCACATATTGATTTTATTTCTTGTTAAAGATAAATGAACGGTTAGAATAAATCCACAATAATAAAAAAATTAAAGATAGTAAATTAAATAAAACAGAGAAAATTAGAGATGAGAAACAGCAGTAGCTCTCATAATACTTCACTATCAACAATGAACTAGAGTTCTCTGAATAGCGTATATTTGCCAAATGTCATTGGCTGAAAACATTGAGCCAAAATACTGGATGGAACAACTACAAATCTATAGCAAAAGCCCATAATGATTTTATTCTTTGATGAGATATATGAATCACTAAAATAAATGAAATATAGAATGAAAACAGATGAAATTAACATTAGCAGCTCTCATAATACTTCAACATCAACAGTGAATTGTGAGTTCTCCGAATAGCGTATATTTGCCAAATGTTATTGGCTGAAATCATTGAGCCACAATACTTAATGGAACAACTAAAAATAAAAATAAAAGCACATTGATCGTATTTACTTTGAAGCTATTCACAAAAGACCAAACAAAACAAAATATAGAAAGGAAAAAAGAATTAAAGATGAAAGTAACAGCAGCAGCTCTCATAATACTTCACTATCAACACTGAACTAAGAGTACTCCGATTAGCGTATATCTGCCAAATGTTATTGACTGAAATCATTGAGCCAAAATAGTGAATAGAACAACTAAAAATTTAAAGGAAAGACGCATAATGATTTTTATTTTCTTTGAAGAGATATATCAATGACCAAGCTAAATGAAATATGGAAGGAACAACTCTCATATGATCAAAACTGAACTCAGCATTCTCCAAATATCTTAACTGCCAAATATTATTGGCTGAAACAATTGAGAAACTACTGAAAATTAAGAGGGAAAAGCATAATAAGTTTTTTTTCAAGAGATAGAAATGACTCGAAGAAAGCCATTACATAGATGAGGAACATGAAGACCGTAGGGAAATTTTAATAAAATAAATAGAAGAGAGAAATAACCTTCTTCCATCAGGATTAAAAACAAGAGCGTTGATTGGTCCAAAATGTCCTTTCACTCCTCCAATTTCTTCTTGAAGAATCTACCGAACATATAGAAAGAAAAAAAAAACCATCACCAAACTTGTCATGCCTACAATGATTACTGATGCACAATAATAAATTATATATGGAAACATGCACCCGAAATCTCTTGTTCTGTGCACTCACATAAATAATTGTATCACCAGCTCACCTTATGGAAGAATTTTGCATCGAAGTTCCCAGCACGATGATCAGTCATTGTAACATTTACTGCATCTTGACCGCCTCCAATCACCACCTAGAACCACACAAACAGATTATAAGACAAAACAAGCACAACATTCCAAACAAGATAACACCTCTAAACATCATTGACAAAAGCGGAAAAAGGAGGGAGCCTTACTGAATCTATCAGAAAAAATATAACAGTACAACTATATTTAAAAAGAAATTACTTTGAATTGTTCCAATCATGTACAAAAGCAAATAGCAGGCCATGTATATCTAAATGCAATATTGACTAGTACTAACTATGTATACACCACAAATATAGTAATATGAATTAAAGTAATTCAGTCAAGAAGTTCGGTCAAAAATATCAATATTAGTGTATGAATTATAAGTGATATTAGTCAAAATGTTCAGTCAAAAAATAGCACTATTAGTGAATGTATGATGACAGCATATGACGGCAGCAAGCACGGTGGTAACTTATTTGGGGAAACAAATTTCAGAAATCTGAACAATTCTAAATTAAGTAGGTGGGCTCCTTAAAATCCACTATCATGGTGCATCATTCATCGCCATTAACTGGGTGTAAATTCCTGAAATATATTTAATTTTTAATAGAGTCTAGAGTTTAAATGCAATAATTCATGTATATATATGATGGTTATAGCTAAAACATGATGACTATATAGTTAATCATCTTGACTATATAGTTAATCATCTTATCTCTTCGACATAGTTAAATGTATGACTACTTTGTCATCTACATGTCTAATGAAAATTAAACCCTTTTTAGCATATAATCAATATATTCTAATTCTGAGAGGTGGCCAATATCAGTTGCCAAACAATAGAAATAGATGGATTTGACAGCAAACCGGAATAGATGGATTTCTTCTTCGGGAAAAAAATAGAAATAGATGGATTTGACACCTGCGATTCTGCGAATGAACCTGATTCTATAGCTGAGGAATTGGGAAACTCGTTCAATTAAATTAAGGGAAAATGACCAAATGATACACAAAGCTTATCCTAATTCCCAAATAGCACCCAAACTTTTTATAATACACAACTAGCACCCGAAGTTTTAAAAATAGGATCAAAAACCACCTGCCGTTAAGTCTTACATTAAGTTAATAGAATATTCCTTGAATATACCTCTTAACGGGTTTAAAGCCATTAAGAATAGTGTGAAATATCGAAATTGTCCTCATCTCCTCATACAAATGACAAAATTCACCCTCATCACCACCACCGACCACCATCATCTCCACAATCATCTCCACCACCATCTCCAAACACCTCCAAAACCCATCACCATTACCTCCGAAACCCATCTCCACTGGCCACCATCTCCACCACCTCTGAAACCCATCACCTTCATCTCCACCAAAAATTTTAAAAAAACAAAACAAGAAAAACTGAAAAAATGGACTGAAAAGAGAAGAGCCAGTAATTTCACATTATTTCCGCTAAAAAAATAACTGAAGTGGTTTTTGGTCATATTTTAAAAACTTCGGGTGCTATTTGGGTATTATAAAAACTTTGGGTGCTATTTGAGAATTAAGGAAAACTTTGGGTACTATTTCGTCCTTACATCTTAAATTAAAAACTTATTCATTCTACACTTGTACTAGATTTTCATATTCTATAATACTTTTGGAGTCTTCGTGGCTGGATAATCTTAAACTCTCATTGCCATAAGATGGGTTTTCATCTACAAACTGACCCTAGAACTAATGACCATCACCGGCAATGTCGCCCATTTTTCATGGATCCTTGTGCTTCATAGACAATATTTCAAGGAGCGATGTTCTCAATTGGAAACGACTTTCATAGTGTGTAATAGATCTTTAACGGGATGTTGTTTCATGCAGATTCTGTTCCTACTACCATAAAAGAAAAGGCTAATGAAAGATTTTTTTTATGAATACAGTGAATTGGGTCGGAAAAGGAGATAGTTTTGCATGATGAAACCAGAGCACTTGACATCTCTTCAAAATATATAAGCCATTAGCCTTCAGAGATATCTTAATATCATTCATGCATGATTCATAATATTGTGGAAAAGAACAGCTTTAGTTCCCTACTGTGAAGCACGGACAGTGTTGTTTGGTAGTCTTGTCGTGTAAGAGCATGTTGGACACAGGAAGCTGACACGATAAGCGATATTTCAAAACCTTCCCCGTGTCAGTGTGTTGGTGTCACATTGCGTCTCTGTTGGTGTGTCTATTCTTAGATTACCAACAGCACTCACAAACTACTTATCTACAATTACATAGCTTTTAAAATTTCATGTACAGTCGAAATATTTTAATGGGTCCCATCCATTTAAATGCTTAGGGAATGGAACATTTCGTTTCAAATTTTGCAAATCTTTCATCCTTCCCCTCCTAGACTATTTTGTTGCGTACACTAGTTTTTTGAGTCAGTTGCCTTAAATTGATAACCACTGGTCATGGTTTTCTCAAATTTTACATTTTTCATGAAGCATTGCGCTTCATGGCCAACACTTCAATGCAATGGGCTAAGAGTCTACAACAGTGATGGAAATAATCTTATAACTATGTTTCTAGTCTTTTTAAAAGTGAATTTCAGTTCTGTGCACACTACAGGCAATAGTCTCAACTACAAAAAATCATAACTACTGTGTTTTTTTCAAGAATTTGACAAATCCACGAAATGAATTGAAAACTTACATGGTCGAGAAGGGGTGATATTGCACATGCATTCACTTGAACATTATGCATGTATGTCTTCAAAGGAGTTAGTGTCCTGGTATCCCACAGCTGGAAAAAAAGGGGGAAAGGGAAAGAAAATACACTTGGATAAAGATAAAGCTTATAACAGTTGTTAAAGGTGAATATGTTTGGCACTCAACCTTAGCAGATTTATCCAACGAGCTTGTTAAAAAATGAGATCCATCTGCAGATCTTGACAACGAAGTAATTCTCTTCTGATGACTCAATTCTTTTTCTGATTCCATCAGAAAGCTTCCTGTCTACATGTTAAGATGGCCAAAAGAAAATCAGCGGTATAAATTAAAAGAGATGCGTACATAAAACATATCTCAGAAGTGACCAGAAAGTTACTGGGTTTTGGGTATACAAACATGACCCGCAATTAATCCATTAACTTATTCTGTAAAATTTTCATTTAACCCCTTAATAGTCAAATATATTGCATTCATATCCTAAAACTTTTGTAGAAATCATATAACATTAAGTATGCAGTCCCTCATTATTATCATTTTTACGCACACATACCGCTTATCTATACATAAATTTTAAATATAACCGAAACTTAACGAAACTCCCGATACCATCCGAAACTACCAATTTGGGAAAGGAACAATACCAATACCAAAACCGAGTTCTCAATCCTTGATCTCTACCATTGTAACTAGAGAGATGGACTAGTGTAATTTGACTAATTTCAAGACAACCGTAATTAAACTAGTTTCAACCACACATTCTTGAGTCGGAGTACACGAACCATCACCGCCAGGTCCGCCACCCAATTAAATCTCAAACATACATTTTCTAGTTCCAAATATACGAACCATTTACATTACCAAATTAAATCTCAAATTACATTTTATATTTCATCATCTTATTGTCACATGCATTCCACATGCATTATAACAACAAAAGTCAAAGCGATATGCCACTCTAAGGAGAAATTCTGAACCATGATGAAAAGATCAAACATAATTGCAACTGCATTATGTCCTTGCCAAAATTGTGCCACTATACCAAGAAAATCTGAACCAAGTCCAATAACATAATGAAAGCTCTCCATATTCTAGGTCTCAAAGAGTTTCTGTAAAAATCAAATATACCACATCCATAAATCATGAAATCACAAAATAACATTATGTACTTATTCCTACAATTGTGAAAATTTTCATGAGCGCCAAAACAATAGGCAAATGAAATGCAATTGCAAATGATCAACTCTTCATTGAGGATATAATAAAAAAATCTCACAGGTAAAAGAGGATTTCCTACCTTTTCTTCAGTGACAAAAAAAAACATAGCTGTTTGGATTTCTGCCTCTGAAATTTCATATACATATATATCTATATAGTAAATTTGTACTAATTTATGTTTCCCAGCTCTGCCATAATCCAAGAGTTAATCATCATGATGCCATTAAGTGGGGCAGCAACGAACCTAAAAATGGAGTAAACGGAGAAAGTTTTGTCTAGAAAGAGAAAAAACTATAAATGTGACCCTCAACAGCGTAAAACAGACATTGAAAAAAATCTTAAAATGAAGGATGAAAAGCCAGAAGCTATAGATGTTTTGAAACATCACCTCAGCATCCCATGTACGGAGTATTCCATCTTCTCCACCACTTATTATGGTTTTATTCAAAGGTCCAAACATAGCAGCAGTGATTCTTCCATCAAGCTGAGGACCCTTGATTGTGAGCACAGACTCACTGGTCTCTGCAAAGTAACAGTAAATGTTAAAATTCATGGTCGAATCTTTTGCAGAAAATGCTCAATCTATCTATCAACACTTTCTGACTCTACATAATTCAAACCACAAAAATAATGAACTATGGACAACAAGAAAGGCATCAAAATATAGTTATGAGTATTAATAATTATTAGGTAACAATTATTTAACGTGATAATTTACGAACATTAATAAACAAACAATATTAAATAAAACTCATGAAAGCACATACGTTCACTAGGATCTCTAGCAATCCGCTTCACTTGAATAGTGGGTGGCTGACCCATAAACATATCAGTTGTAATAACAGCAAGCTTATCACCAACAGAAAACTGTACAGATCTAGCTGGAGAATTGAAGTTGAAAGTGTACAGCTGGGATCCTGTCTGAACATCCCACAGCTTCACCGTCTGATCTGCACTTGCTGTGATAAGACGCATAGAATCCCCTACACAAACCAAAAGTAACACATAAAAAGTACATTAGCAATCAAAAGAAACAAACAGATTGATCCTCAACATAACATTGTGTAGGTATGTGCAAAATTTAATCCACCACAAAGCTGTGAGACTTGAAATGCCTTTTTCATACAAAACTATACATATTTGGTGGGTCTTAAGCTCCCACTCTTCACAATCCCCAAGGGCATCAACATTTATTTTATACAAATGGCACTTTCATAAATAATTATGTCATAAGACTCATAACTAAATATGAACTTTGAGGCCATTTTGGTAACGGACAGCATCAGGGTATTCAATTATAAATGGATGGTTAATACAACTCCAACCTCAAAATGTAAGGTTGAGAATAGATTAAGTTGGTTGGGTTGTCTACAAATTGCACAACTCCAACTCTCTGGTTATGCAATTAGAGACATACAGAATTCGCCGAAATGAAGATATCATAGTTGCTGATATCGTATGTATCCAGTTTATGGGAATTGCAAAAACTACACCACCAAATATGTCTAAAGCTGTGACATAATTGTTTTTAAATCATTTTAAAAAAAGACAAGTACAAAATGACCAACACCAAGTGGCATCTAACTGTATATCGAAGGCTTGAAGCAATCTTCATTCAAATATCAACAAATTATTAGAAGATAACGAACACAAGCAAATAAAGTATCAAATTTCATAGGTTACGAAAAACTAAAGACTTCTCAGTACCACTAATCAAAGTGTGCTACGGAACCCACATCAAACACACAAAAAAGTAAACATTAGAATTGCTACTGGGTCGTTTAGGAATTCCAAATTAATGTTAATTACCCAATATTTGACTGATTTATCTGTTAGGATCGAGAGAAAAACAACAGAGATAAATTTGAGAAGAAAACAACACAAATATTATTTCTCAATCTCAAAAAATTTACAAAAAAAACTCTCAATACATTTATAAGCTCTCTGTGGCTATCAATCTCTATTTTTCTCTTCAGTTGATTGTGTCTCCAAATGAAGAAAATAGTGAGTATTTATAGGAGGGGAAGAGACACCATGAAGAGACACCATGCTTTTGAAAAGACACCATGCTTCGGAAGAGACACCATGAAAAGACACCATGCTTCGGAAGAGACACCACGCTTCGGAAAAGACACCATGCTTCGGAAGAGACACCATGCTTCGGAAAAGACACCACTTTTGTGGCGGGACCTACAATTCTCCCCCTCACGCCACAACTGCACCAATCGTCATCTCTCATCCATTCCAGTTATGTCTCTGCATAACTCTAGTTTCTCCCGAGACACAATCTTTGTCAACATGTCTGCTGGATTCTCCTTCGTGTGGATCTTCATTAGTTTCAACAATTGTTGATCCATCACCTCGCGTATCCAGTGATAGCGAATATCAATATGTTTTGTTCGGGAATGGTACATTGAATTCTTGCTCAAATCCAGAGCACTCTGACTGTCACAATGTACCTTGTAGTCATTCTGCTTGATCCCGAGTTCTTGTAGAAATCGCTTTAACCACAACATCTCCTTGCCAGCTTCAGCGGCAGCAATGTACTCTGCTTCTGTCGTAGATAGTGCAACGCACTTCTGCAACCTTGACTGCCATGACACAGCCCCCCCTGCAAAAGTGTAGATAAAACCAGAAGTCGATTTTCTACCATCAAGATCTCCGGCCATATCTGCATCTGTATAGCCTTCCAAAACCGGATCAGCTCCCCCGTAACACAAAACATATCTTTGAGGTACCCTTAAGATACCTGAGAATCCACTTAACAGCCTCCCAATGCTCATTTCCTGGATTGGAGAGAAATCTGCTTGCCACACCCACTGCATGTGCAATATCCGGCCTCGTACACACCATTGCATACATCAGACTTCCAACCGCTGAAGAATAAGGCACAACTTCCATTTCCTCGATCTCTTTCCTGGATGAGGGACACGAACTCTTGCTCAACTTGAAATGATTAGCCAGTGGGATGCTAACTGGCTTGGCACCCTCCATGTTGAATCGCTTGATCACCCGTTCAACATATTTCTCTTGAGATAACCACAATCTTCGGGCCTTTCTATCTCGAGAGATGTTCATACCTAAAATCTGCTGAGCTGGCCCAAGGTCCTTCATATCAAAGACCTTAGAGAGTTCTATCTTCAGCTGTCTGATCTTCACTGCATCTTGTCCGACGATCAACATGTCATCGACATATAGTAACAGTGCAATGAAATTTCCATCAGGGGACCTTTGAATGTAGACGCATTGATCTGCAGCAGTCCTCTTATAGCCTTGACTCACCATGAATGAATCAAACTTCTTGTACCATTGTCTTGGTGCTTGCTTGAGGCCATACAAACTCTTCTTCAGCTTACATACGAGATTCTCTTTCCCTGGAACCTCGTATCCCTCTGGCTGCTCCATGTAAATTTCTTCATGCAGATCACCGTGAAGAAATACAGTCTTCACATCCATTTGTTCAAGCTCCAAGTCTAGGCTAGCTGCTAATCCGAGCATGACTCGGATTGAAGTCATCTTTACAACTGGAGAAAAAATCTCACCAAAATCGATGCCTTTCTTCTGAAGGAATCCTTTGACCACTAGCCGAGCTTTGTGCTTTACCACCTTTCCGCTGCCATCTTTCTTGAGCTTGAATACCCACTTGTTCTTTAGTGCCTTCTTCCCTCCTGGAAGCTTAACCAAATCGTAGGTTTGGTTCTTCTCTAAAGAGTCCATCTCATCCTGCATAGCGTGCAGCCAGTTGTCTTTGTCTGGATGAGACAATGCTTCCTGGAAATTCTCTGGCTCCCCTTCATCAGTAAGAAGAATGTACTCTGATTCTGGATATTTAGTAGACGGAACATGGCCTCTTTCAGATCTACGTAGCTGAGGCTCACTCGTCTCAGGCGGTGTATCATTATCTTGTACTGGTTCTGCAGCTGTGAAAGGTTGCGGCTCCCCAGGCTCATCAATCCCTTCTTCCTCCTCCTCTGGTTCTGCTTCTAGTTCTTGATCATCATCCGCGGCAGCTTGTACTGGTACTGTATCTGGAACAAAGTCCTGAGTACTGACAGGTCTTTCAGCAATTGTAGGCTTTTCAGTGTCCCCATATGTCTGATTTTCATGGAACACTACGTCTCTACTTCTGATGGGCTTCTTCGTCTTTGGATCCCATAGCCTGTATCCAAACTCCTCGTCTCCATAGCCTATGAAAATGCATGGAGTGGTTCTCGCATCGAGCTTCTGCCTGAGCTCCTTTGAGACATGTGCATAAGCCAGACATCCAAATGTCCTCAGGTGAGAGTAGGAGGGGTTTTTGCCGGTCCATTTCTTCTCCGGGATGTTGAAATTCAGCGGGACTGATGGAGATCGATTGATCAAGTAGCAGGCGGTGCGAACAGCTTCTCCCCAAAATGGCTTTGGCAGCTTTGCTGTGCTGAGCATACTTCTGACTCTTTCCATGATTGTTCGGTTCATTCTTTCTGCTACCCCATTGTGTTGCGGGGTACGTGGAACCGTCTTCTCGTGCCGAATGCCCTGACTCTTGCAATAGGCATCAAAACTCCTGGATGTATACTCGCCTCCGTTATCTGAGCGGAGGCACTTCAGCTTCTTCCCCGTTTCACGCTCTACCATGGCATGAAATGTTTTGAAGCTTTCCAAGACCTGATCTTTTGTCTTCAGAAAATACACCCACACCTTCCGAGAAGCATCATCAATAAATGTCAGAAAGTATTTGTTGCCGCCTAGCGACTCCACCTCCATGGGACCGCAAACATCAGAATGTATCAGACTGAGCAACTCTGATCTCCTTGTCGAAGAGGAACTAAAAGCGACTCTTCGTTGCTTGCCAAATAAACAGCTGCTGCAAGGTTGAAGCTCTGCATTCTTGGTAATGGAGATAAGATTTTCCTTCATCAAGGTTGATAAACCTTTCTCACTCATGTGACCGAGTCTCTGGTGCCACAGTTTCTGTGAAGCTTCATGTTCAACAATATTGAGACTATCCACATTGATCTTCACATGAGTCTTGTACAAAGTGCTGCAGAGATGTCCACGAGCGATCACCATTACACCTTTCAGCATCCTCCACGAGCCTTTGCAAAAATGGTTATCATAGCCCTTTTCATCTAGGGCTCTCACCGAAAGAAGATTTTGTCGAAGATCAGGTACATGGCGAACATCCTGCAGTGTGATTGTGCACCCGGCATCAGTCTGCATCCGAACGTCACCAATTCCGACAATCTTAGCAAAGCTAGAATTGCCCATCCTCACCGAGCCAAAGTCTCCAGCTTTGTACGTCGTGAAGATGTCCTTTCGAGGAGTGGCATGGCAAGATGCTGCAGTATCTACCACCCATTCTACGCCCTGATTCGACACATGGAGGCATGTCTCATCCTCATGAGAGCAAAGAGCCACATCTTCTAGTACTGTGACTTGTGCATCTCCTTCCTTCTTTGGTTGTGACCTTCCCTGACCGCCTTGCTTTTGTAACTTCCAGCAATTTCTTTTCATGTGGCCTGGTTTGCCACAGTGATGGCAGTTGTATGCAGGCCTCCTCCCATCACTTGATTTGCCTCTCGATCTGCCTCTGCTTTGGCTCCTGCCCCTCCACCTGCCACGATCTTCCTCTCGCTGTCTCCCACGGACTTCTGTGACGCAGGCTTGTGCTTCTGTGCCAACGTCATTTCTCCGAGCTTCCTCATTGAATAGGGCATCCTTAACCATAGACATGGTAAGATTGACAGTCGAAGCCGAGTTGCTGAGGGAGACCACCAATGTCTCCCAACTGTCTGGAAGAGAGCTGAGAAGTAGAAGTGCCTGTAACTCATCTTCAAGTGGTAACTCCACTGAAGATAGCTGATTCACCAGGCTCTGAAACTCGCTGGTGTGTTCTGCTACAGAAGTTCCTCCCTGTAGCTTCAGGTTCACCAACCGTCTCATCAGCAGGGCCTTATTTCGAGCTGTCTTGGCCTGGTACATATCCGCCAGCTTCTTCCAAAGGGCAAAAGCATCTGTTTCCTGGGCAACATGATGGAAGACACTGTGATCGATCCATTGTCGAATCTGACCGATCGTTTTCCTGTTCATCTTCTTCCAGTCCGCCTCATTGGTAGCTTCAGGTCTTTCTCCCTTCTCCTCAATAGGGTCAAAGAGATCTTTACAACTTAGGAGATCTTCCATCCGAGGTCTCCAAAGTGTATAGTTGGTGGCAGTAAGCTTGATCATGGCTCCAAATGATGATGATGATATTGATTCCTCCATCGACATCTTAATCTGCAAAGGCTTTTGACACTCAACAACTCAACCTCGCTCTGATACCACTTGTTAGGATCGAGAGAAAAACAACAGAGATAAATTTGAGAAGAAAACAACACAAATATTATTTCTCAATCTCAAAAAATTTACAAAAAAAACTCTCAATACATTTATAAGCTCTCTGTGGCTATCAATCTCTATTTTTCTCTTCAGTTGATTGTGTCTCCAAATGAAGAAAATAGTGAGTATTTATAGGAGGGGAAGAGACACCATGAAGAGACACCATGCTTTTGAAAAGACACCATGCTTCGGAAGAGACACCATGAAAAGACACCATGCTTCGGAAGAGACACCACGCTTCGGAAAAGACACCATGCTTCGGAAGAGACACCATGCTTCGGAAAAGACACCACTTTTGTGGCGGGACCTACATTATCAACAACAGAAAATGAAGAAAAAAACACAAAGAGGAACGGATTGCTCACTCGAGACATCGCAGCTCCAAACAGCGTCGTTGTGGCCCTTGTAGGTGCCGAGGCGCTCGCCGTTGTCGGCGAACCAGACGGTGGGGTTGTGATCTTTGGCGCAGGAGAAGAGGAGGTCACCTTCTCGGTTGTAACGGAGGAATGTCAGTGGCCTTTCATGTCCTTTCATCAAAATCGGCCTCATCTTAATTTGAGATTTTTCTAGGGTTTGGAGATGAAATCAGACACCGGGGAAGGAGGTGGGAGGCGGTAGTCTGCTAAATACCTTGATTGGTTGAGTAGGAATTTTATATTGGATGAGGTAGGATGTTTTGGGTATGGATACAAATCGGGTTTTAGACCCGAATTAGCATTTGGGTCGGATTTTTATTAAGTTGAATCAGTGCCCGGTATAAATATACAATATCGTGGAAGTGTAGTTTTTACATGAATTACGCATTGTTGTGTCTTTCGCTATAATAGTATAATGTACGTACATTTGCACATCTAAAAAAAGTAAAGTCATCAAATTAAATGATTATATATTGAATAAGGAAAAAAAAAGTTTATATTTGAATGTTTTGATTTGGACTACACGTGCGGCGCACATTTATATTTATTAAATATAGTATAAACGTGTATTATACGTGTTTATATGGTTACAAAGTTATGATTTGTATGTTAATCCCCAAAAACTTTAGAATTGCTAATACGTCTTTTAGGAATTCCAAATTAATGTTAATTACCCAAAATTTCACTGATTTATCAACAACAAAAAATTAAGAAAAAAAAAACAGAAAGAGAAACGGATTGCTCACTCGAGACATTGCAGCTCCAAACGGCACCGTTGTGGCCCTTGTAGGTGCCGAGGCGCTCGCCGTTGTCGGCGAACCAGACGGTGGGGTTGTGATCTTTGGCGCAGGAGAAGAGGAGGTCACCTTCTCGGTTGTAATGGAGGAATGTCAGTGGCCTTTCATGGCCTTTCATGAAAATCGGCCTCATCTTATTTTGAGATTTTGTTAGGGTTTGGAAAGGAGATCAGAAACAGGGGAAGGAGGTGGTAGTCTGGTAAAAACCCTAGATTGGTTGAGTATGGCTTTTATATTGGATGAGGTAGGATGTTTTGGGTATGGATAATAATCGGGTTTTAGACCCGAATTAGCATTAGGGTCGGATTTTTATTAAGTTGAATCCGTGCCCGGTATAAATATACAATGTCGTGGAAGTGTAGTTTTTACATGGATTACGTATTGTTGTGTCTTTCACTATACTAGTATAATGTACGTGCACTTGCGCGTCTAAAAAAGTAACGTCATCAAATTAAATGAATATATATTGAATAAGAAAAAAAATTAGTTTATATTTGAATGTTTTGATTTGGGCTACACGTCCGGTTCACATTTATATTTGTTAAATATAGTATAAACGTGTATTATACGTGTTTATATAGTTACAAAGTTATGATCTGTATGTTGATCCCCGAAAACTTTAGAATTGCTAATACGTCTGATGCGGTTTATTTCTGGGAGACGTGTGGATGCACCAGGAGTGAGTTCGGACTCGATTTGTATTGAAGGAGAATGCTGCTCGTCTGACGACCCTCGGCTGATCGGGCGGAACCTGCGACGGGCTCGGAATGAGGCGGAGCTCTGGGCTCGGATCAGAGGGTTCGGATCCGAGGTCTTGTGTACCTGCAGACGGTCCTGAAACACCGGGGTTTATCCCGATGGCGGACCCTCCGACGATCTAGTCAGTCTCTGTGAGAGGGTAGCAATAACTAGCTGAATTTAAGTGGCAAAAGTTTGATTACCTGAAAAGGTGGGTGAGGGTCTAGTATTTATAGAGAATTCCAATCGGGTTTGGATCCGCTTGGGGGCCGGGTCTGAACCCGAAAGCCCATGGGCCTGACGTGGCAGAAGGTCCAGGGGGTTTAGGGCTGACGTGGCAGTACCAGGAGTGGTATAGGGCTGACGCGGCAAAGTCCTTGGTGGTATTTGGAGCTGACATGGCAGATCATGGGGCTTCTGTGCTTCTGGAAGAATCTGGTGGCGTAGGGTGTGCCAAGTCATCTTCATTCAACACCAGGATGGGCGGACGGCCCGGAGGGCTGTCGTGGATCGGAGGTCGAGGGCCATCGATCTCATCGGATACGAGGAGACCAGATCTGTGGGGGTGAACTTGAGGTTCGGCACCGACCCTGCAGTGGCTCGAAGCCGAACTAGACTGCTGTTTCTACCATTTTGAGTGAGAGTTGTATTGGGCCCTGGTTCGGCCCCAAGCCATTTTTACCCTACCACACAAGCCCCCCACTCCTGCGGGGATGCGGGAGTTAGCCGTGGAGGAGTGTTTACGGTTGTAAAAATGGGATGGCGAATCACTGGGCCTCCATGAGGGGGTTGTCCTGATGTTAGAGCGAGTCTCGAGCCGACGAGGGTTTAAGGATCGGTAAGGGTGATGGCGAGCCGTTAGAACTTCCTGAGAAGATCACCCTGCTGTTAGACCGGATCTGAAGCTGGGCGAGGGATTACGGATCGGCAAGGGTGATGACGAGCCGGGGAGCCTTCCTGAGAAGACTACCCTGGTGACCTGACCTCGAGCTGGCGAGGGATTACGGGTCAACAAGGATGATGGCGAGCCGTTGAGCCTTCCTGAGAAGACTACCCTGGTGCTAGACCTGACCTCGAGCTGGCGAGGGATTACGGGTCAACAAGGGTGATGGCGAGCCATTGGCCTTCCTGAGAAGGCCACCCTGGTGCCAGACCTGACCTCGAGCTTGGCGAGGGATTACGGGTCGGCAAGGGCGATGGCGAGCCGTGGAGCCTTCCGGAGAAGACTACCCTGGTGCTAGACCTGACATCGAGCTGGCGAGGGATTACGGGTCAACAAGGGTGATGGCGAGCCGTTGGCCTTCCTGAGAAGACCACCCTGGTGCCAGACCTGACCTCGAGCTTGGCTGTAACGCCCCGAATCCCAAATACACTGAATTCGAGATGTTCTACAGGATCTTTTCACTTTCTTAGCACACTTTTACAGGGAAATTAAAACTTTGCATCATACATCAGAGTTTACATCATAATTACATCTTTCTTTTGCACAGCGGAAGTAAAATACAACAATTGAATACAAGTACAACAGCTTGATAAAATCTTTAAGCATCCAAATCCTCTTTAATCTTTAGCATAACATTTACCTGCATGTTAGACTGTGGGTACGTCAGTTTATTCAACCGACGATCATTATACACGGCCGTCCTCGCTTGCCGGAAATAGTATAACTTAACATTTCATATTTAACAAACACAAACTTGTCACATTCAAACTAAAGGGACTACCCTATTGATGTCGTGTTGTGATTGTGCACTTAGTCCTTAATGCAGTTAATTATATGACACTAATGCACACTTGTTCGGATTCTATGCATCCCATACTACATAGGTCCGAGGGCAAGCCCTTATTCGTCTTCATCTTTATAGGGTTCAATCCCCCGTTATGATCTAATCTACTACTGTAATTACGGTAAGTATCCTAGATGTTATCTGACCTACGAACTCATGTTTAGGCACTCTGGAGTAGTATCCTCACCCAGACGCATCATGGGAATTCCTGGGATACGCTCTCACCATAAACATGACACCACCCGTAGTCTTCAAACATCCCACGAGCGTCGCCACTGGGACGGTACTCTGGAACAGTATCCTCACCCAGACTCGTCATGGGAATTCCTGGGATACGCTCTCGCCGCTACCCAGGGCCCTCATACTCCGTGTTTTTCTCTTACTTTCATCACGTCTTCACTATGCACTAGTCCTTAGTTTTATTTAAAAATCATGAACAAAATAATCACTAGAGTTAGCCTCTCCATCGACCGGACTTATTCATTTAATTCATCATGACCAACCTCGGTCTAATTTCAATTCAATTCACTTTGCTCAATGCCGGGGAGACTTAGCTACTCTATTTCAAATTTCATTTCACAATCCTTAACTCCTGACAATTTCCATGTCGAGTTTCATACTCATTCTTTTTCAATTCATGATTACACTTTATTCACAAGTCCACGATGATACTTTTAATTCATGAGTTCATAATGAAAACAATTCATGCATATAGCCAACAATTTCTTTTCCTTTTTCATACATCATGGTTTTTATTTTCATAACCATACATGAATTTATACAACTTCATAAAATCACATTTCAACCTTCATATTTCATATCTTGCACAATACTCATAATGAAAATAAATAAAATCATGTCACGCCACAAGCACTTAGGCCAATTACTTTATAATAGCCTATCTTTATAAGTTATAAAAAATCACAAGTGTATATCTCATAACCAAAGCTCCATTTATGCCTTTTATTCACAAACCATATTGTATTTCATTCTAAAAATACCCAAATCACTCTTATAAAATTCCTTGTATTTTTATGAGAATTACCATATTTATTTCATAATTCTTGGACTTCAAAAACACCCAAAAAAATATTTTTCCTTATATGCCAAAGGCAGGAATCGAACCAGGCGCCACACCAAGACCAAACAGAGCGCCGACCACTAGGCCGAACTCGGCTCACGACATATAGGCGACTGGGTTGTATATAACCCTTAGGTTCGCTGCTTACTGTTTTGGGGTAATTTTAAAAAAGAAGTGTTCGGCCTGGGGTTCGAACCGTGCGACACAGAGAAGCCAACCGGGGTCCCGACCACCTGAGCCACTGGCTCGGGTTGTCACTAACCCAAATCAAATCCCATTTGTATTATTTTCGTACTGTTTTAAAAATAACTCGATATTCATTAAGCCATAGCTTCTTATTACTTTGATAAAATTTTATAAAAACTTCCAGATTAGATCCTCAGTCATAAAAGTTCATACCAGTAAAATAATATAATTTTTGGTGCTAATAAAATATATTTTCCACACACAAAAATCCAAAATTAATTCATTAAACTACAAAATTTGCATTTTCGACATTGCCATACATTTAATCTACTAGTCTTTTATTCACTAATTCCATGGTGATAATTTACTGATATTATTTATTAATTCAACCATCACATATAATTCCCATAGTCCACACTCATATCAACATGAAGGTCCATCTATCACAATTAACAAGTGTACATTATGTCTCTAATCATAATAACAACACTCTTAATTTAACTTAATCATTATCACAACTTTACAATAATAAACATGGGGTAATCTACACACAATTTAATCTTAATACTAGAGCCATATAAGTTATTCAATACATTTCAATCAATTCACATGCTAACTACTCAAATTAAGTGGGCTCTTTATAATATTTTTCATGCATCTTTCATGGTGTAAAATTAACATGGATCTACTTTAGAAATATAAAATGTTTTACCCACCTCAATTGGAGAGAAACACAAACAAAAGTAATCGAATCCTTGTAGATGAATGCACCACCTCCTAGCCAAAAGCGCTCAAGCTCCAAGCCTCCAAGCCTATGCCGAATGCTTCCTTCAAGCTCCACCCGATGCTCCTTGATGATGCCGGCCACTCCAAGCACACAAAACCCACACAACTCTCTTATCTTTTATAACTCCCACAATAATAATAATACTATAACTTAGAAATACACTTTGCATATGAAAAGTTAGCCATGAGGGGGGGTATTTATACAAAAAAATGAGGGGAATGGAGGGCTAAGATCATCTTGGTGGTTGTTGGATGAAGGGTTTAGATCAAAGTAGAAGTTACAAGAACTACCCACTTCCTTGAAACTACCCCCATGTTCTCCACACCCAAACTCAAAAGTTCCCTCCAAAAAGAATGCTACCGGCCATCCCTTAGAAGAGTGTGCATTGCACGTGTACGTGTAGTGCACGTGCATGCAACTAGGCCAATTTTGTACATTTCAAAATTGTATAAAAATAATTTTGTTTAAAAAAAAGTCTTCTACATGACAAGTTTAATTAAAATTAATTAATTCATGGGCTTTCTTTTTGGGCCAAAATAATTTTATAAAAATAATTAAAATAAAATTGCTTTTGGGCTTTTTAAGAAAAGGCTTTTTAGTTAAATCAAATAAGGCTTTTAAAGAAGGCTTTTTGTACTAAAATAATTTGAGAAAATTATATTTAAACATACACATCTTGATAAAATAATCTAACAAAATATATTGCACGTGCACAACACGTGCAAAATAAATAATTTCTCATTAATTGAAAAATCAGGGTATTACATTGGTGAGGGATTACGGGTCGGCAAGGGCGATGGCGAGCCGTGGAGCCTTCCTGAGAAGACTACCCTGGTGCTAGACCTGACCTCGAGCTGGCGAGGGATTACGGGTCAATAAGGGTGATGGCGAGCCGTTGGCCTTCCTGAGAAGACCACCCTGGTGCCAGACCTGACCTCGAGCTTGGCGAGGGATTACGGGTCGGCCAGGGCGATGGCGAGCCGTGGAGCCTTCCGGAGAAGACTACCCTGGTGCTAGGCCTGACCTCGAGCTGGCGAGGGATTACGGGTCAACAAGGGTGATGGTGAGCCGTTGGCCTTCCTGAGAAGACCACCCTGGTGCCAGACCTGACCTCGAGCTTGGCGAGGGATTACGGGTCGGCAAGGATGATGGCGAGCCGTGGAGCCTTCCGGAGAAGACTACCCTGGGGCTAGACCGGACCTCGTGCTGGCGAGGGATTACGGGTCGGCAAAGGTGAGGGCGAACCGTTGTGCCTTAGAATGTTTGAGCGGGGTAGCCCGCTGTTTTTGCGGAGCATTGAAGGCGCTCTGGGATCTGTGTGATGTTCCAATTTCCCAGAGCCAACCTGATGCGGTTTATTTCTGGGAGACGTGTGGATGCACCAGGTGTGAGTTCGGACTCGATTTGTATTGAAGGAGAAAGCTGCTCGTCTGACGACCCTCGGCTGACCGGGCGGAACCTGCGACGGGCTCGGAATGAGGCGGAGCTCTGGGCTCGGATCAGAGGATTCGGATCCGAGGTCTTGTGTACCTGCAGACGGTCCTGAAACACCGGGGTTTATCCCGGTGGCGGATCCTCCGACGATCTAGTCAGTCTCTGTGAGAGAGTAGCAATAACTAGTTGAATTTAAGTGGCAAAAGATTGATTACCTCAAAAGGTGGGTGAGGGTCTAGTATTTATAGAGAATTCCAACCGGGTTTGGATCCGCTTGGGGGCCGGGTCTGAATCCGAAAGCCCATGGGCCTGACGTGGCAGAAGGCCCAGGGGGTTTAGGGCAGACGTGGCAGTACCAGGAGTGGTATAGGGCTGACGTGGCAAAATCCTTGGTGGTATTTGGAGCTGACATGGCTGATCATGGGTCTCCTGTGCCTCTGGGAGAATCGGAGGGCCTAGGCTGTGCCAGGTCATCCCCCTGCCTCGCCAGGATGGGGGGACAGCCCGTGGGGCTGTCACGGATCGAAGACCGAGGACCATTGAGGCTCGTCGGGTACGAGGAGACTGGTTCTGTGGGGGTGAACTTGAGGCTCGGCGCCGACCCTTTAGTGGCTCGAAGCCGAACGAGATTGCTGTTTCCATCATTTCTGAGTGAGAGTCGTATTGGGCCCTGGTTGGGCCCCAAGCCATTTTTACCCCACCACACAAGCCCCCCACTCCTGCGGGGGTGCGGGAGTTAGCCGTGGAGGAGTGTTTATGGTTGTAGAAATGGGACGGCGAATAGCTGGGACTTCATGAGGGGGTTGCCCTGATGTTGGAATGAGCCTCGAGCCGGCGAGGGTTGATTGCCCTGGAGGTAGAGCGAGCCTCGAGCTGGCGAGGGATGGTTGCCCTGATGTTTAGAGCGAGCCTCGAGCTGGCGAGGGTTTAAGGGTCGGCAAGGGTGATGGCGAGCCGTTTGAAACTTCTTGAGAAGATTACCCTGGCGCTAGACCGGACCTCGAGCTTTCGAGGGATTATGAGTCAGCAAGGGTGATGGCGAGCCGTTGAGTCTTCCGGAGAAGACTACCCTGGTGCTAGACCGGTCCTTGAGCCGGCGAGGGTGATGGCGAGCCGTTGAGCCTTCCTGAGAAGACAACCCTGGTGCTAGATCGAACCTCGAGCTTTCGAGGGATTATGGATCGGCAAGGGTGATGGCGAGCCGTTGTGTCTTCCGGGGAAGATAACCGTGGTGCTAGACCGAACCTCGAGTTTTCGAGGGATTACAAGTCGGCAAGGGTGATGGCGAGCCGTTGAGCCTTCCTAAGAAGACAACCCTGGTGCTAGACCGAACCTCGAGTTTTCGAGGGATTATGGGTCGGCAAGGGTGATGGCGAGCCGATGAGTCTTCCGAAGAAGATTACCCTGGTGCTAGACCGAACCTCGAGCTTTCGAGGGATTATAAGTCGACAAGGGTGATGGCGAGCCGTTGAGCCTTCCTGAGAAGACAACCCTGGTGCTAGACCGAACCTTGAGCTTTCGAGGGTTTATAAGTCGGCAAGGGTGATGGCGAGCCGTGGTGCCTTAGTAGGTTTGAGCGGAGTGGCCCACCGTCTTTGCGGAGCATTGAAGGCGCTCCGGGACCTGTGCGATGTTCCAATTTCCTAGGGGCATTAATGGTGCCGCCAAATAAATGCATGTGGCGCATGGGCTTCCGTCTATTGGCTTTCCCCATGTCAAAACGGCTGGTCTATGGGGGAGGCTATAAATACCTCTCCCCCCCAGCGGGTTTGATCACAGCAAGGGTGGTTCATTGGCCACTAGAGGTGTCTGCTTCGGCGGACGTCTCTTTCTTGAAAAATTTTGTAGCACCAAGGAGCCTCGAATTGGTGGTGACTCTGCCGTCCGGATTCTTTTTCGGGTCAGACGGCCCTCACACGGTTGTTTGGCCCGAGAGAGATCAGGACGGGAGGGGTACCCACCGTTTTCTGGACCTGAGGTTGAAGAGCCTCGGATATGCGGGTCGATCCGCTTTCTGTTAGGGTTCTAGGCGATGGTGGCTTTCCTCCCACCCTCGAACAATTTGGGGTTTCGGCTGACGAGGCCGTAAAACCCGAGCTGTTCGCGGGTGAGAGAGGAGCCGACCAAGCCCTAGAGCCCGGGGCGCAGGCGATGGTGGCTTCCCTGCCACCCGGAAACAATTTGGGGTTTCGGCCACCGAGGCTGTAAGCCCCAAGTTGTTCGCGGGTGAGAGGGGAGCCGACCGAGCCCTGTAGCCTTAAATCTTTTAAAAAAGAAAATTTTTCGCCGAGCACTTCATCCGACCCGACCCCTGTGTCTGGCTGCCAGGCTGGCACTGGATGACGTCAGCAGCCCACGTTCCGAGAACGTGGCGCGGTTTTCCAGGCGGCAGTTACACGTCAATCGGTGAACAGTAATTGCGGAAATCGAGGAGTCGTTTTTGTCCCTTATAAATGTTCTCCCCTCTCCTCCCATCGCCCACTTCTTTCTCGCTTCTTACTTTTCAAAAAATCTTCCAACTCTTCAGCGTTCGTCCCTTCAGTTTCCTGCAGCAGGCTCGTTCTTTTGAAGTGACCCCAGGTTAGTTGGTAAGTCTGTTTAGCTTAGGCACAGATGGACAAGGCTCAGTCTGGCTCGTCAGCGTCGACGTCTGGGGGGAGTGAAGCTCGCCCCCAAATCAACTTCGTGGGAGGAGCCGGTAGGCGAGGAGGAGGTGGTACACAATGTGAAGCCGTTGCGATCTCGGAGGCATTTCGTGGTGGAGAGTAGCGACTCTGAGGAGGGGGGCGGTAGTTTAGACGAAGTCCGGATTCTAGGGTTGGCTTCCGGAGAGGAGGGTGGTCCCGAAGGGGGTGACGCCGAAGGGCCTCGGAATCCGACCGGTCTGGGGCGATTGTCTACACCCTCGCCGGAACGAGCCAAGAAGAAGAGGGCTCTGAAGAAGAAGGGGTCGAGGACCGGCGGCTCGAGTCAGGTGCTTGTTTATAGTAACTTGATGACAGGGTCGCCCGTACAACCCAAGCCGTTCCGTCGCTACCCCGACGATCTCTCCGATAAGGAGTTCTTTGGGGTCCAGCCGTCGTCGCCGAGCCGGAAGAGGGTGAAGATGGACACATTCCCGACCGTTCTGGAGGCAGGTGACTTAGAGGCTCTGCAGTTGGCATACTCCATAGGGTCCAGCTACGAGCTCATGCTGCTAAGCTCTACTCTTCGACCGACCGACCCCCTGCCGGATAGGTATTGCGTCCTCCCCGTGGACGCCTTCATCTGCGGACTGAGGCTGCCAATCCACCCATTCGTTCGGGAGGTACTGAATTGGGCGTCCTTGGCACCGATGCAGTTTGGGCTGAACTCCTGGAAGCAGATCATCTGCTTTGTGCTGTTGTGCGAGGAGCAGAAGGTACCCCTACGGCTGAATGTGTTCCGAGCGATGTTGATGATCGGCTCGTCGGCAGAGGGAGTATACTATATCTCGCCTCGAGGTAAGGGGAAGGTAGTCCACGGTCACCCAGATTCTATCAAGGATTGGAAGAAAAAATATCTGGTGATCCGGAGTGAGGATCCTTGGGATATCCCTACTCGGTGGAACCACTCTAAGCCGAGCTACGAAACGCCGAGGCCGAGGGACCTGACGGCTGAGGAGTGGAGGTTTGTTGAGCGCCTCCGTCTGTCGTACAGCATCAATTGGGTGAAGGTGACAGAGGCCCACTTGGCGAGCGTCGGACTGAGCCCGGCCGTGCCTAGTATGTGGTTGTTTCTTTTCTCTCGATCTTCTTGTACTTTCTTGCTCATTGTTCTTAATGGATTTTTTTACAGATATGGATGAAGAATCGATTAAGGCACTGAGGCTCGCCATGAAGAAGAAGAAGGCTGAGAAGAAGGGGGACGCGGCGAAGACGACCGAGTTGTCCCAGGCGGTCTCCGAGGCCCCAATTCAGCTGAGAGCCAAAAGGACTCGCTCAGAGACAGGCGGGGACGCGGTGGTTCAGGGGGGCTTGGATCAGGGCAGGGCTGCTGACCTCGATAAGGGGAAGGGTCCCCTGGTGGATCCCGAGATAGAGGAGAGACTTCGGCGACCGTGGGTGCCGAATTGGTCGATCCGCGAGGGTGACTGCCTGGTCCGAGGGCGCCAGGCCGTGGAGGTTGCAGATAAGCTGGCGACCCCCCGGGACCGTTCGGATATGAAGGCCCAGACCCTGGACGAGGCGTACGTGCGCCTTGCGCAGGCCAATGTGCTGGTAAGTCAACCGAACCCACTTGTCTTCAGATTATGTTGCTAAGATGGATTTCTTAGTAGTGTCTGGCTACTGCAGGCGACCGTGCAGGGGGCCCACGTGAGAGGCCTTTATGAGGCGGCTTTGCAGCGAGAGCGAGACCGGGCTGACAAGGCCGTGCAGGAGGTGAAGGAGTTGAAGGTAGAGCTCGAAGGCTCGCATAGGAGGGAGACGGAGATGAAGGCGGCCTTCGACAAGGAGAAGGAGGAATGGGCGAAGACGATGGCGGCTCAGGAGAAGATGTCGGCGAAGGAGAAGGATGAGTTGACGGAGAAGTGCCAGCTCCTGGTGATCAAAGCCCAGGACAACTGTTATGCAAAGGCCCTCAGTCATGTGAGACACTTCTATCCGACTGTCGACCTGTCCAACTTCGAGTTTGACATGGAGATTGAGGGGACACCGAAGACCCCTGGCGAACAAGTGCCCCGATGATGACCCGGCTGCCGACCCCCCTGTGAACCCGGCCGACACTGAGGTGGGAAAACATGCTGTATAATTTTGTCCTTCTTTTTCCTTCTCTCGATTGTATCTGCCTTCCGCGGACTGGCCACCGCATTTTTTGTATGGAGCAACTAAATTTATAAAAAGAGGGTTTTTGACTGGCCAAGTGTTTTGGCCTCGGATATTTCCGAACCTCCTTGCTTATATGTTTTGAGTGGGTTGGTTCTCTTGTAGGTTATGGCTCCCCCTCCTGAGGCGGACCCCCGTCGTTCCGACGTGGCGTGGCTTCGGAGCAAGGTTGAGGCCCTGGAGGCCACTTTGATTCGGTACCGTAAGGGGGCCCGTGATACTGATGCGGCATTCAATTATTACAGGAACAAGTCCGAAGCCCTTAGTGAGGAGGCAAGTCGGCTGAGGAGGGCGATGGCGGATCGGGAGCTCGGGGGCGTCGGTCTCGGATATACTATGTCTAGTCCCTCGGTGCAGAGGCCCTCCTCTGAGAAGCTACTTCGTGATGTGATAGTGGAGAAGGAGATGGAGATACACCGTTACAGGACGATGCTGGGCATCTCGATATCTTCCTCGGGGGGTCAGCGAGCGGAGGGGGTTCCCTCTGCGTTGCTACTGATGGAGCCTATGCGACCCGTTGATGCCCAGAGCTCCGTGGCCGGTGCGTCGACTGTGGCCGAGCCGAAGGACCGTCATGACAAAGAGAGAGTTCCAAGTCGTTCGGTCGGAGAGATCCCGTCCTTCGCTCGATCCGAGGGGCCCTAAGGTGGTGGTTTCCTCCAGTTTGAGATGAGTGGAGTGGTCCTGTAACGGTCCTTGTTTGTTTTCCCAGAACAAAATAAAAGAATATGAGTAAAGAAATTTTTTTTTCTTCTTTGCTCTGGTTAGTAGTGTAGTGAAGGGCGGCGGAGGTGAGGTTTGGCTCCGTCGATCCGTGAGGGATCGACGCGGGGTATCAGGAAGATTCCCTGGTCTGAAGCTGGATCGAACCTACCGAGACGTTGGGGACGATACCGGAGTGAGAACTCGGGTGCCGATCCCATTGTTCGGTACTAGGTCGGAGCTGCCGAGTCATTTGGAGTTTGACAAAAAGAGACTTCTTTTATACAAGATAGGGAGGGTTGCTGAAGTGGTCCTTTACACATGAAAGTTTACAAAAGATTTAATTTACTTCAGCCAGGCTAGAACCTAGGTTTGCTCTTCCAGGAACTTCATTAGGTGCTCGGCGTTCCAGGGTCGGCTGATGGGTCGGTCGTCCATATCTGCCAGTCGGTATGTACCAGGGCGTACAACCTCGACTACACGGTATGGGCCTTCCCAGTTGGGAGCCGATTTCCTCTTCTTGGTTGGATCAGAGACACATAACTTTCGTAATACCAGGTCCCCTGCCTTGATGTTTGTGGGGCGGACCTTCTTGTTGTAAAACCTCTCGATCCGTTGCTGGTAGATGCTTCTTCGGATTGAAGACTTCTCTCGCACCTCGGCGACGAGGTCCAGGTTGGCCCTCAGGCAGGACGCATTGTCAGCTTCATCGAAGGCTAGGATCCGAGGAGAAGGTAATCCGACCTCGACGGGGATGACTGCCTCTGTCCCATAGGTCAGACTGAACGACGTCTCCCCCGTGGGGATCCTCTGGGTGGTTCGGTGTGCCCATAGCACGCTAGGGAGTTCCTCGACCCACAGCCCTTTGGGGGAACTGTCGAGGCGCTTTTTGAGGCCATCTAGGATTTGCCTGTTCGCGTTCTCCGCTCGGCCGTTGGACTGAGGGTGGCAAATGGCGGAGAAACGCTGCTGGATGCCGATGTCCGCGCAGAAGGTTTGGAAGTTTTGACCTTGGAACTGGGTTCCGTTGTCTGTGACGAGGACCCGAGGGATTCCGAACCGGCAAATGATGTTCTTCCAAAAGAACTGTTGCACTTGGCGCTCGGTGATGCTGGACAGTGGTTCGGCTTCGATCCACTTGGTGAAGTAGTCGATGGCGACTATCAGGAATTTCTTTTGTCCTACCGCTGGGGGAAAGGGCCCCACAAGGTCCATACCCCACATGGCGAACGGCGTAGGGCTAGCCAGGGATCGGAGATTGGCTTGAGGAAGCCTCTTGATAGGGGAGAATCTTTGGCAGGGGCCGCACCTCTTGACTAAGTCTTGCGAGTCTTGGAGCATGGTTGGCCAATAGTACCCCTGATTCAGGGCCTTCCGAGCAAGTGTCCTGCTCCCCATGTGGCATCCACCGATCCCCTCATGCAGGTCTTTGAGGGCATAGCTGGCCTCGTTGCTGGTGAGACAGCGGAGGTATGGTTTGCCATCGGCCAAGGTGTATGAGCGCTTGAAGAGGATGTCATCAACCATGACAAACCTTTCAGCTCGGACTCTGACTCGTCTGGCTTCGGTTCTGTCTTCAGGAAGCTCGGCACTGATTAAGAATCTTCGGATGGGAGTGGTCCAGTCGTCTGGGCTGGTACCATTTTGCACACACATCGCCTCCAGCTCTGGGTCACTGATACTTGGTTTCAGGAGGATTTCTATGAGCACCGTCTGATCGAGACCCTCAAAAGAGGAAGAGGCGAGTTTGGACAACGCGTCTGCTTGGGCGTTCTGTTCCCAGGGGACTCTGATAACCGTGGCGCAGCTGAAGGACGCCAGGAGTCGTCGGACTGCCGCCAAATACCTCATCATGCGCTCATCGCGGGCTTCGTATTCTCCGGTGATCTGATTGACCACGAGCTGAGAATCGCTGAAGGCCCGGATTTGCCTGGCTCCGGCTCGGTGGGCGAGGGTCAATCCGGCGATCATGGCCTCGTATTCTGCCTCGTTGTTGGAGGCCGGAAAGTTGAGGCGAAGGGAGTATTGAAGTAGGAATTGGTCGGGGCCACGAAGGATGATGCCAGCCCCACTCCCCGTTTCGCATGACGAGCCGTCGACAGAGACCTCCCAGGTCGGATCCGAACCCTCGATGTTGGGCTGCTCGGAGACGGTGCACTCAGTTATGAACTCAGCGAGGGCCTGTCCTTTAATGGCCACCCTCAGCTGATAGCTGATGTCGAACTGACTCAGCTCAATTGACCACTTGACTAAGCGGCCGGAGTTTTCGGGCTTGTGAAGGACAGTTTTTAGTGGCTGGTCGGTCAGTACTTGGACGGAGTGGGCCTGGAAGTAAGGACAAAGCTTCCGGGTTGCCATGACCAAGACATAGGCCACCTTCTCTATTTTTGCGTACCTCGTCTCGGCTGGGAGTAGCACTTTGCTCACATAATACAACGGCCTTTGAACCCCTTCCTCTTCCCGGACGAGGACGGCGCTGAGGGCGCTATCCGAGGCGGACAGGTAGAGCCAAAGCGGCTCGCCTGGCTCGGGCTTGCTGAGGAGAGGCAGGTTGGCGAGGTATTGCTTCAGCTGTTCGAAGGCTTCTTGTTGATGGGTACCCCACTCGAAGCCCCCTTTCCCGCGCAGGGCCTTGAAGAAGGGGAGGGACTTCTCCCCTGATTTGGATCACCACCAATCCGAGGCTCCTTATCCACCGGTCCGGATTCCGGTCGTTTCCCCTCTCGCCCGGATCTCCCCTGGATCTGGCTGCCGTATCAGAGCCATCAGATCCAAGAGAAGATCCGGACGGCAGAGTAACCACCTATCCGACGCGACCCGGGGTAAAATTTTGCAAGAGACAGTCGTCCGCCGGAGCAGACACCTCTGATGGCCAATGGACCACCCTTGCTGTGATCAAACCCGCTGCGGAGGGAGGGGTACTTATAACCTCCCCCATAGGCCGGCCTTTATGACATGGGGAAAGCCAAACGACGAAAGCCCATGCGCCATGCATTTATTAGGCGGCGCATTTAAGGCCCCTGGGAAATTGGAACATCACACGGATCCCAGAGCGCCTTCAATGCTCCGCAAAAATAGCGGGCTACCCCGCTCAAACATTCTAAGGCACAACGGTTCGCCCTCACCTTTGCCGACCCGTAATCCCTTGCCAGCACGAGGTCCGGTCTAGCCCCAGGGTAGTCTTCTCAGGAAGGCTCCACGGCTCGCCATCACCCTTGCCGACCCGTAATCCCTCGCCAGCCCGAGGTCAGGTCTGACACCAGGGTAGTCTTCTCAGGAAGGCGTAACGGCTCGCCATCACCCTTGTTGACCAGTAATCCCTCGCCAGCTCGAGGTCAAGTCTAGCACCAGGGTAGTCTTCTCCGGAAGGCTCCACGGCTCGCCATCATCCTTGCCGACCCGTAATCCCTCGCCAAGCTCGAGGTCAGGTCTGGCACCAGGGTGGTCTTCTCAGGAAGGCCAACGGCTCGCCATCACCCTTATTGACCCGTAATCCCTCGCCAGCTCGAGGTCAGGCCTAGCACTAGAGTAGTCTTCTCCGGAAGGCTCCACGGCTCGCCATCGCCCTTGCCGACCCGTAATCCCTCGCCAAGCTCGAGGTCAGGTCTGGCACCAGGGTGGTCTTCTCAGGAAGGCCAACGGCTCGCCATCACCCTTGTTGACCCGTAATCCCTCGCCAGCTCGAGGTCAGGTCTAGCACCAGGGTAGTCTTCTCAGGAAGGCTCCACGGCTCGCCATCGCCCTTGCCGACCCGTAATCCCTCGCCAAGCTCGAGGTCAGGTCTGGCACCAGGGTGGTCTTCTCAGGAAGGCCAACGGCTCGCCATCACCCCTGTTGACCCGTAATCCCTCGCCAGCTCGATGTCAGGTCTAGCACCAGGGTAGTCTTCTCCGGAAGGCTCCACGGCTCGCCATCGCCCTTGCCGACCCGTAATCCCTCGCCAAGCTCGAGGTCAGGTCTGGCACCAGGGTGGCCTTCTCAGGAAGGCCAATGGCTCGCCATCACCCTTGTTGACCCGTAATCCCTCGCCAGCTCGAGGTCAGGTCTAGCACCAGGGTAGTCTTCTCAGGAAGGCTCAACGGCTCGCCATCACCCTTGTTGACCCGTAATCCCTCGCCAGCTCGAGGTCAGGTCACCAGGGTAGTCTTCTCAGGAAGGCTCCCCGGCTCGTCATCACCCTTGCCGACCCGTAATCCCTCGCCCAGCTTCAGATTCGGTCTAACACCAGGGTGATCTTCTCAGGAAGTTCTAACGGCTCGCCATCACCCTTACCGATCCTTAAACCCTTGCCAGCTCGAGACTCGCTCTAACATCAGGACAACCCCCTCATGGAGGCCCAGTGATTCGCCATCCCATTTTTACATCCGTAAACACTCCTCCACGGCTAACTCCCGCATCCCCGCAGGAGTGGGGGGCTTGTGTGGTAGGGTAAAAATGGCTTGGGGCCCAACCAGGGCCCAATACAACTCTCACTCAAAATGGTAGAAACAACAGTCTAGTTCGGCTTCGAGCCACTGCAGGGTCGGCGCCGAACCTCAAGTTCACCCCCACAGATCTGGTCTCCTCGTATCCAATGAGATCGATGGCCCTCGACCTCCGATCCACGACAGCCCTCCGGGCCGTCCGCCCATCCTGGTGTTGAATGAAGATGACTTGGCACACCCTACGCCACCAGATTCTTCCAGAAGCACAGAAGCCCCATGATCTGTCATGTCAGCTCCAAATACCACCAAGGGCTTTGCCGCGTCAGCCCTATACCACTCTTGGTACTGCCACGTCAGCCCTAAACCCCCTGGGCCTTCTGCCACGTCAGGCCCATGGGCTTTCGGGTTCAGACCCGGCCCCCAAGCGGATCCAAACCCGATTGGAATTCTCTATAAATACTAGACCCTCACCCACCTTTTTAGGTAATCAAACTTTTGCCACTTAAATTCAGTTAGTTATTGCTACTCTCTCACAGAGACTGACTAGATCGTCGGAGGGTCTGCCACCGGGATAAATCCCGGTGTTTCAGGACCATCTGCAGGTACACAAGACCTCGGATCCGAAACCTCTGATCCGAGCCCAGAGCTCCGCCTCATTCCGAGCCCGTCGCAGGTTCTGCCCGATCAGCCGAGGGTCGTCAGACGAGCAGCTTTCTCCTTCAATACAAATCGAGTCCGAACTCACACCTGGTGCATCCACACGTCTCCCAGAAATAAACCGCATCAGGTTGGCGCCGTCTATGGGAAAGCCAAACGGTCCAGCACCGCCATCGTTCACTACACTACTAGCCGGAGCAAAGAAGGAACAGAATTCTTTATTCATACCCTTTTATTTTGTTCTGAGAAAACAAACAAAGACCATTACAGGACCACTCCACTCATCTCAAACTAGAGGAAGTCGCCATCTTAGGGCCCCTCGGGTCCGACGAAGGGCGGGATTACTCCGAACGAGCGACTAGGAGCCCTCTCCTCGTTATAATGGTCCCTGGACTCAGCCGCGGTCGACACCCCAGCCACAGAGCTCTGGGCATCATCCGGTCGCATACGCTGCAACAGCAGTAGCGCAGAGGGAACCCCCTCCGCTTGCCGACCCACTGAGGAAGATGCCGAGGCATCCAGCATAATCTTGTAACGGTGTATCTCCCTTTCCTTCTCCACAAAGACATCGCGAAGTAACCTCTCAGAAGAGGGCCTCGGCACCAAGGCACTCGACACGGCCTGTCCAAGAGAAGATCCCTGGTGATGGCTCACGGCTCGCCATCACCCGCTCAAACCTACTAAGGCACCACGGCTCGCCATCACCCTTGCCGACTTATAAACCCTCGAAAGCTCGAGGTTCGGTCTAGCACCAGGGTTGTCTTCTCAGGAAGGCTCAACGGCTCGCCATCACCCTTGCCGACTTATAATCCCTCGAAAGCTCGAGGTTCGGTCTAGCACCAGGGTAATCTTCTCCGGAAGACTCATCGGCTCGCCATCACCCTTGCCGACCCATAATCCCTCGAAAACTCGAGGTTCGGTCTAGCACCAGGGTTGTCTTCTCAGGAAGGCTCAACGGCTCGCCATCACCCTTGCCGACTTGTAATCCCTCGAAAACTCGAGGTTCGGTCTAGCACCACGGTTATCTTCTCCGGAAGACTCAACGGCTCGCCATCACCCTTGCCGATCCATAATCCCTCGAAAGCTCGAGGTTCGATCTAGCACCAGGGTTGTCTTCTCAGGAAGGCTCAACGGCTCGCCATCACCCTCGCCGGCTCGAGGACCGGTCTAGCACCAGGGTAGTCTTCTACGGAAGACTCAACGGCTCGCCATCACCCTTGCTGACCCATAATCCCTCGAAAGCTCGAGGTCCGGTCTAGCACCAGGGTAATCTTCTCAGGAAGTTTCAAACGGCTCGCCATCACCCTTGCCGACCCTTAAACCCTCGCCAGCTCGAGGCTCGCTCTAAACATCAGGGCAACCATCCCTCGCCAGCTCGAGGCTCGCTCTACCTCCAGGGCAATCAACCCTCGCCGGCTCGAGGCTCACTCCAACATCAGGGCAACCCCCTCATGAAGTCCCAGCTATTCGCCGTCCCATTTCTACAACCATAAACACTCCTCCACGGCTAACTCCCGCACCCCCGCAGGAGTGGGGGGCTTGTGTGGTGGGATAAAAGTGGCTTGGGGCCCAACCAGGGCCCAATACGACTCTCACTCAGAAATGATGGAAACAGCAATCTCGTTCGGCTTCGAGCCACTAAAGGGTCGGCGCCGAGCCTCAAGTTCACCCCCACAGAACCAGTCTCCTCGTACCCGACGAGCCTCAATGGTCCTCGGTCTTCGATCCGTGACAGCCCCACGGGCCGTCCCCCCATCCTGGCGAGGCAGGGGGATGACCTGGCACAGCCTAGGCCCTCCGATTCTCCCAGAGGCACAGGAGACCCATGATCAGCCATGTCAGCTCCAAATACCACCAAGGGTTTTGCCACGTCAGCCCTATACCACTCCTGGTACTGCCACGTCTGCCCTAAACCCCCTGGGCCTTCTGCCACGTCAGGCCCATGGGCTTTCGGATTCAGACCCGGCCCCCAAGCGGATCCAAACCCGGTTGGAATTCTCTATAAATACTAGACCCTCACCCACCTTTTGAGGTAATCAATCTTTTGCCACTTAAATTCAACTAGTTATTGCTACTCTCTCACAGAGACTGACTAGATCGTCGGAGGGTCCGCCACCGGGATAAACCCCGGTGTTTCAGGACCGTCTGCAGGTACACAAGACCTCGGATCCGAACCCTCTGATCCGAGCCCAGAGCTCCGCCTCATTCCGAGCCCGTCGCAGGTTCCGCCCGGTCAGCCGAGGGTCGTCAGACGAGCAGCTTTCTCCTTCAATACAAATCGAGTCCGAACTCACACCTGGTGCATCCACACGTCTCCCAGAAATAAACCGCATCAACGTCCTTTAGGAATTCCAAATTAATGTTAATTACCCAAAATTTCACTAATTTATCAAAAAGGAAAAAGAATAAAACATAGAGATACGGATTGGTCACGCGAGACATCGCAGCTCCAAACGGCGCCGTTGTGGCCCTTGTAGGTGCCGAGGCGCTCGCCGTTGTCGGCGAACCAGACGGTGGGGTTGTGATCTTTGGCGCAGGAGAAGAGGAGGTCACCTTCTCGGTTGTAACGGAGGAACGTCAATGGCCTTTCAATGCCTTTCATCAAAATCGGCCTCATCTTATTTTGAGATTTTTTTAGGGTTTGGAAATGAGATTAGAAACCGGGGGAAGAGGTGGTAGTCTCGTAAAAACCCTAGATTGGTTGAGTCAGGCTTTTATATTGGACGAGGTAGGATGTTTTGGGTATGGATGCAAATCGGGTTTTAGACCCAAATTAGCATTTGGGTCGGATTTTTATTAAGTTTAATCTGTGCCCGGTATAAATATACAATATCGTGTAAGTGTAGTTTTTACATGGATTACGTATTGTTGTGTCTTTCACTATACTAGCTAGTATAATGTACGTGCATTTGCACGTCTTAAAAATATAAAGTCATCAAATTAAATGAATATATATTCAATAAGAAAAAAAATAGTTTGTATTTGAATGTTTTGATTTGGGCTACACGTGCGGTGCACATTTATATTTGTTAAATATAGTATAAACGTGTATTATACGTGTTTATATAGTTACAAAGTTATGATTTGTATGTTAATCCCCGAAAACTTTAGAGTTGCTAATACGTCAGATTCCAAATTAATGTTAATTACCCAAAATTTCACTAATTTATCAAAAAGGAAAAAGAAAAAAACACAGAGATACGGATTGGTCACGCGAGACATCGCAGCTCGAAACGGCGCCGTTGTGGCCCTTGTAGGTGCCGAGGCGCTCGCCATTGTCAGCGAACCAGACGGTGGGGTTGTGATCTTTGGCGCAGGAGAAGAGGAGGTCACTTTCTCGGTTGTAACGGAGGAACGTCGATGGCCTTTCAATGCCTTTCATCAAAATCGGCCTCATCTTATTTTGAGATTTTTTTAGGGTTTGGAAATGAGACCAGAAACCGGGGAAGGAGGTGGTAGTCTGGTAAAAACCCTAGATTGGTTGAGTCAGGCTTTTATATTGGACGAGGTAGGATGTTTTGGGTATGGATGCAAATCGGGTTTTAGACCCGAATTAGCTTTTGGATCGGATTTTTATTAAGTTGAATCTGTGTCCGGTATAAATATACAATATCGTGTAAGTGTAGTTTTTACATGGATTACGTATTGTTGTGTCTTTCACTATACTAGTATAATGTACGTGCATTTGCACGTCTAAAAAATGTAAAGTCATCAAATTAAAAGAATATATATTGAATAAAGGAAAAAAATAGTTTGTATTTGAATGTTTTGAGTTGGGCTACACGTGCGGTGCACATTTGTATTTGTTAAATATAGTATAAACGTGTATTATACGTGTTTATATAGTTACAAAGTTATGATTTGTATGTTAATCCCCGAAAACTTTAGAATTGCTAATACGTCTTTTAGGAATTCCAAATTAATGTTAATTACCCAAAATTTCACTGATTTATCAACAACAACAAATTAAGAAAAAAAAACAGAACGAGGAACGGATTGCTCACTCGAGACATCGCAGCTCCGAACGGTGCCGTTGTGGCCCTTGTAGGTGCCGAGGCGGTCGCCGTTGTCGGCGAACCAGACGGTGGGGTTGTGATCTTTGGCGCAGGAGAAGAGGAGGTCACCTTCTCGGTTATAACGGACGAACGTCAGTGGCCTTTCATGGTCTTTCATCAAAATCGGTCTCATCTTATTTTGAGATTTTTTTAGGGTTTGGAAATGAGATCAGAAACCGAGGGAGGAGGTGGTAGTCTGGTAAAAACCCTAGATTGGTTGAGCCAGGCTTTTATATTGGACGAGGTAGGATGTTTTGGGTATGGATGCAAATCGGGTTTTAGACCCGAATTAGCTTTTGGGTCAGATTTTTATTAAGTTGAATCCGTGCCCGGTATAAATATACAATATCGTGTAAGTGTAGTTTTTACATGGATTACGTATTGTTGTGTTTTTCACTATACTAGTATAATGTACGTGCATTTCCGCATCTAAAAAAAGTAACGTCATCAAATCAAATGAATATATATTGAATAAGAAAAGAAAATTAGTTTATATTTGAATGTTTTGATTTGGGCTACACGTACGGTGCACATTTATATTTGTTAAATATAGTATAAACGTGTGTTATACGTGTTTATATAGTTACAAAGTTATGATTTGTATGTTAATCCCCGAAAACTTTAGAATTGCTAATACGTCCTTCAGGGATTCCAAATTAATGTTAATTACCCAAAATTTCACTGATTTATCAAAAAGGAAAAAGAAAAAAACACAGAGATACGGATTGGTCACGCGAGACATCGCAGCTCCAAACGGCGCCGTTGTGGCCCTTGTAGGTGCCGAGGCGCTCACCGTTGTCGGCGAACCAGACGGTGGGGTTGTGATCTTTGGCGCAGGAGAAGAGGAGGTCACCTTCTCGGTTGTAACGGAGGAACGTCAATGGCCTTTCAATGCCTTCCATCAAAATCGGCCTCATCTTATTTTATTTTTTTAGGGTTTGGAAATGAGATCAGAAACCGGGAAAGGAGGTGGTAGTCTGGTAAAAACCCTAGATTGGTTGAGTCGGGCTTTTATATTGGATGAGGGAGGATGTTTTGGGTATGGATGCAAACCGGGTTTTAGACCCGAATTAGCTTTTGGGTCGGATTTTTATTAAGTTGAATCCGTGCCCAGTATAAATATACAATATCGTGTAAGTGTAGTTTTTACATGGATTACGTATTGTTGTGTTATTCACTATACTAGTATAATGTACGTGCATTTGCACGTCTAAAAAATGTACAGTCATCAAATTAAATGAATATATATTGAATAAGAAAAAAAAATAGTTTGTATTTGAATGTTTTGATTTGGGCTACACGTGCGGTGCACATTTATATTTGTTAAATATAGTATAAACGTGTATTATACATGTTTATATAGTTACAAAGTTATGATTTGTTTGTTAATCCCCAAAAACTTTAGAATTGCTAATACGTCTTTTAGGAATTCCAAATTAATGTTAATTACCCAAAATTTCACTGATTAATCAACAACAAAAATTAAGGAAAAAAACAGAAAGAGGAACGGATTGCTCACTCGAGACATCGCAGCTCCGAACGGCGCCGTTGTGGCCCTTGTAGGTGCCGAGGCGGTCGCCGTTGTCTGCGAACCAGACGGTGGGGTTGTGATCTTTGGCGCAGGACAAGAGGAGGTCACCTTCTCGGTTGCAACAGACGAACGTCAGTGGCCTTTCATGGTCTTTCATCAAAATCGGCCTCATCTTATTTTGAGATTTTTTTAGGGTTTGGAAATGAGATCAGAAACCGGGGAAAGAGGTGGTAGTCTAGAAAAAACCCTAGATTGGTTGAGTCGTGCTTTTATATTGGATGAGGTAGGATGTTTTGGGTATGGATACAAATCGGGTTATAGACTCAAATTAGCATTTGGGTCGGATTTTTATTAAGTTGAATCCGTGCCCGGTATAAATATACAATATCGTGGAAGTGTTGTTTTTTACTTGGATTACGTATTGTTGTGTATCTTTCACTATACTAGTATAATGTACGTGCATTTGCACATCTAAAAAAAGTAAAGTCATCAAATTAAATTGAAACCCAAAATTTGGTTCAAACGACTACACTTATACCCATTTTTTCTACTCCTATATGCCAAATAACCAAAATTTGACTCCGAACAGCTACAAATGCTCTAAATGAAATGTGCTCTTGGCAATCATCTCAAAATTGATCAGATCATTCATGAAAAGAGTTTTTTCAATTCAAAAGACTAGTATTTTACATGTGCAGGGCACCTTTTTTTTCTTGTGCTCGTGCTCTTCACAAAATTATTCCTAGTAGCATTCCACCAGGTTATTATTATATATGAATGTCACTATCGCAAAGCCACACAACCTGTCCTCGGCAGCAACACCAATATACTATCAAGTTATAACAATATACGATCAACAACTGCAGTCACAACACCAATCCATCTTTAGAAGATCAACAACTGCAGAGTCACAACGATCAGCAACAGTTCTCATGCATGATTTATGGAGTAAAACGAAAGAAAATGAGACTTTCTCGGCTTTAGTTGAGTAACAATTAAAAACGAAAGAAAATGAGATCATGTTTCAAGCAGAGTCACATCGTCTCGTTCAATCAACTTGCAAAGAAATAACACTCACTTGTACTATTCACTATTTCAAGCATCAGATTACAAAATTTAGATCATGTTTCATCCTCCATTCATTGTTCCAGTGCTCATGAGAACAAACAAAAATTCTCTTTCAGTAGTATGAGCAGAATCTCCATTTTAACAGCTTCTCTTCCCATTTAACTTGTTCTACGCTGCAGTGAAGATGACAGGATGAAATAAACCATGCACATCCTCCAGAGTAAGAAACAAGCAGACCTAACAATTTGAATCAAACACGAGGTCAGAAATATACAAATCAACCAATATATTTTTTTAAAAATGTCAAGAAATCAATTATACCTAATCAACAGCAGACAAATATGCAAAAAATGAGAAGAATAATGAATTGTGTAACATACTTTAGATCTTGATATTGAAGTAATCAGAGTCGAAATGGTGCAGCCGCACATATCCATCTTCACCACCACTAGCAAAGCTGTTAACAAGAAAACAATATAAACTTGAAATAAAACAATAGCATTAAAGTACATCACAATCATATATAAAAGGTTCACTTAAAATAACAAATATATGAATAGTAAACAAGTTTCCAATCAAAACAAATCGTTTATTTATAATTAACATGTGAAAGGAAACAATTTCCACAGATGCCAGACGAGAATTAAAAAGGATAATGAGCACTGAGGATCGGCTGACTTCCACCTGAAGTATATTTTTAGGCTATAAAAAGAGCTGAATTTAAGCTATAAAATGAGCTGACGTTCATTCTCAGCAACCACAACACACCATTCATAAGGCTTATATATCTAAAACTTATATCATCTCCAGTCCTTAACTATATGTAATACATATATTGATGAAATTATGTACATTGAAAGGGTTTAAATAATGCGCTTAAGACATAACTAGTGTGATTACCCCCACCTTACAAAGTATAGAAACTGTGTGATTATTCCTAGAACATTCAACTCGGTTTGTATTTACTTAAATAGTGATATGATAGCTTGCTTTATGCACTATTTTCCTAAGCGAACACACCAGATGATGCTCCTACATTTTGATTCCTAGTAAAGATCTTTTTCTCACAACAATTTGGTCCTGACAAAATAAATTTCACTTTTCAGTTCTTTTTAGAACTCACTTGACACAAATTTTTAGCATCACTCTTAACTTTTTACAACTTTTTCCCTCCCTGCATGCTTTCTGGAAAAGAAAATAAATCAAGATTGGAATGTATTAAGCGTAATAGTCTAGTAGATAATAATCATAAATCGAAACAGACCAACGAATAATGATCTAAAATCCGAAGAGCTGCTAAATACCACAAAGTGACCAGCAAGCTGACCATATATATTAATAAAAATAAAACAACAGTGGTAGCTCTCGTAATACTTCACGATACCCGAATAGAAGAAGAAAAAAAAAAAATAAAGGTGTAAATAACAGTTGTAGCTCTAATAATACTTCACTATCAACATGGAACATAGTGTTCTCCGAATAGCGTATATGTGCCAAATATTAATGGCTGAAATCATCAAGCCACAATCCTTAACTATTTATATAAAGCACATAATGATTTTATTTCTCTTTGAAGATAGAAATGGATAGCCGAAATAAATCCACAGCAAAAACAGGGGATTAGAGATAATAAATTGAATAAACAGAAAAATTAAAGATGGAATTAACAGCAGCACTCATTATTATACTTTACTATCAACACAGAACTGAGAGTTCCTCCCAATAGCATATATTTGCCAAACATTATTGGCTAAAATCATTGAGCCACAATACTAAATGGAACAATTAAAATCTAAAGTAAAAGCACATAATGATTTTATTTTATTTACGAGATACATAAATGACCAACAAACAAAATATAGAAGGAAAACAGAACTAAAGATTGAACGTAACAGCAGTAGCTCTCATAATACTTCACTATCAACATGGAACTTAGTGTTCTCCGAATAGCGTATATAGGCCAAATATTATTGGCTGAAATCATCGAGCCACAACCCCTAATTATTTATATAAAGCACATATTGATTTTATTTCTTGTTAAAGATAAATGAACGGTTATAATAAATCCACAATAATAAAAAATTTAAAGATAGTAAATTAAATAAAACAGAGAAAATTAAAGATGAGAAACAGCAGTAGCTCTCATAATACTTCACTATCAACAATGAACTAGACTTCTCCGAATAGCGTATATTTGCCAAATGTCATTGGCTGAAAACATTGAGCCAAAATACTGGATGGAACAACCAAAAATCTATAGCAAAAGCCCATAATGATTTTATTCTTGTAAGAGATATATGAATCACTAAAATAAATGAAATATAGAATGAAAAAAGATGAAATTAACATTAGCAGCTCTCATAATACTTCAACATCAACAGTGAATTGTGAGTTCTCCGAATAGCGTATATTTGCCAAATGTTATTGGCTGAAATCATTGAGCCACAATACTTAATGGAACAACTAAAAATAAAAAATAAAAGCACATTGATCGTATTTACTTTGAAGCTATTCACAAAGGACCAAACAAAACAAAATATAGAAAGGAAAAAAGAATTAAAGATGAAAGTAACAGCAGCAGCTCTCATAATACTTCACTATCAACACTGAACTAAGAGTACTCCGATTAGCGTATATCTGCCAAATGTTATTGACTGAAATCATTGAGCCAAAATAGTGAACAGAACAACTAAAAATTTAAAGGAAAGACGCATTATGATTTTTATTTTCTTTGAAGAGGTATATCAATGACCAAGTTAAATGAAATATGGAAGGAACAACTCTCATATGATCAAAACTGAACTCAGCATTCTCCAAATATCTTAACTGCCAAATATTATTGGCTGAAACAATTGAGAAACTACTGAAAATTAAGAGGGAAAAGCGTAATAAGTTTTTTTCAAGAGATAGAAATGACTCAAAGAAAGCCATTACATAGATGAGGAAAAGCAAAAATACAAGGTAACAAAGAAAGAAAAAAACTAATGTGACAGTACCAACAGTAGCTCTAGTAATACCTCACTATCATCACTGAACTGAGCATTCTTTAATAGCCAAAAATTATTAGCTGAAATCATCAAGAAGAGCATGAAGGGTAAAACAACAGCTGTGGTGCTGTTGGAGCAGAACCAAAACACCACCTAGCTGTAATATGCTTGACATTCGTTCTAATATTTTAATGAGATAAAAATTGTATTACTTGTACAGTAAAGCTACGAAAATTTGCATTTATGATCCTATAGGTAAATCTAAGTTGCAAGGAAATCTTTCAGAAATATGAAGACCGTAGGGAAATTTTAATGACATAAATAGAAGAGAGAAATAACCTTCTTCCATCAGGATTTAAAGCAAGAGCGTTGATTGGTCCAAAATGTCCTTTCACTCCTCCAATTTCTTCTTGAAGAATCTACCGAACATATAGAACAAAAAAAACCCATCACCAAACTTGTCATGCCTACAATGATTACCGATGCACAATAATGAATTATATATGGAAACATGCACCCGAAATCTCTTGTTCTGTGCACTCACATAAATAATTGTATCACCAGCTCACCTTATGGAAGAATTTTGCATCGAAGTTCCCAGCACGATGATCAGTCATTGTAACATTTACTGCATCTTGACCGCCTCCAATCACCACCTTGAACCACACAAACAGATTATAAGACAAAACAAGCACAACATTCCAAACAAGATAACACCTCTAAACATCATTGACAAAAGCGGAAAAAGGAGCCTTACTGAATCTATCAGAAAAAATATAATAGTACAACTATATTTAAAAAGAAATTACTTTGAATTGTTCCAATGATGTACAAAAGCAAATAGCAGGCCATGTATATCTAAATGCAATATTGACTAGTACTAACTATGTATACACCACAAATATAGTAATATGAATTAGAAGTAATTTAGTCAAGAAGTTCGGTCAAAAATATCAATATTAGTGTATGAATTATAAGTGATATTAGTGAAAATGTTCAGTCAAAAAAAATAGCACTATTAGTGAATGTATGATGACAGCATATGACGGCAGCAAGTACGGTGGTAACTTATTTGGGGAAACAAATTTCAGAAATCCGAACAATTCTAAATTAAGTAGGTGGGCTCCTTAAAATCCACTATCATGGTGCATCATTCATCGCCATTAACTGGGTGTAAATTCCTGAAATATACTTAATTTTTAATAGAGTCTAGAGTTTAAATGCAATAATTCATGTATATATATGATGGTTATAGCTAAAACATTATGACTATATAGTTAATCATCTTATCTCTTCGACATAGTTAAATGTATGACTACTTTGTCATCTACATGCCTATTGAAAATTAAACCCTTTTTAGCATATAATCATTATATTCTAATTCTTAGAGGTGGCCAATATCAGTTGCCAAACAATAGAAATAGATGGATTTGACACCAAACCGGAATAGATGGATTTCTTCTTCGGGAAAAAAATAGAAATAGATGGATTTGACACCTGCGATTCTGCGAATGAACCTAATTCTATAGATGAGGAATTGGGAAACTCGTTCAATTAAATTAAGGGAAAATGACCAAATGAAACACAAAGCTGATCCTAATTTCCAAATAGCACCCAAACTTTTTATAATACACAACTAGCACCCGAAGTTTTTAAAATAGGATCAAAAACCACCTGCTGTTAAGTTTTCCATTAAGTTAATAGAATATTCCTCGAATATACCTCTTAACAGGTTTAAAGCCGTTAAGAAGAGTGAAATATCAAAATTGTCCTCATCTCCTCATAAAAATGACATAATTCACCCTCATCACCACCACCGACCACCATCATCTCCACAATCATCTCCACCACCATCTCCAAACACCTCCAAAACCCATCACCATTACCTCTGAACCCCATCTCCACTGGCCACCATCTCCACCACCTCTGAAACCCATCACCTTCATCTCCACCAAAATTTAAAAAAAAACAACACAAGAAAAACTGAAAAAATGAACTGAAAAGAGAAGAGCCAATAATTTCACATTATTTCCGCTAAAAAAATAACTGAAATGGTTTTTGGTCATATTTTAAAAACTTAGGGTGCTATTTGGGTATTATAAAAACTTTGGGTGCTATTTGAGAATTAAGGAAAACTTTGGGTGCTATTTCGTCCTTCCATCTTAAATTAAAAACTTATTCCTTCTACACTTCTACTAGATTTTCATATTCTATAATACTTTGGGAGTCTTCTTGGCTGGATAATCTTAAACTCTCATTGCCATAAGATTGGTTTTCATCTACAAACTGACCCTAGAACTAATGACCATCACCGGCAATGTCGTCCATTTTTCATGGATCCTTGTGCTTCATAGACAATATTTCAAGGAGCGATGTTCTCAATTGGAAATGACTTTCATAGTGTGTAATAGATCTTTAACGGGATGTTGTTTCATGCAGATTCTGTTCCTACTGCCATAAAAGAAAAGGCTAATGAAAGAATTTTTTTATGAATACAGTGAATTGGGTCGGAAAAGGAGATAGTTTTGCATGATGAAACCAGAGCACTTGACATCTCTTCAAAATATATAAGCCATTAGCCTACAGAGATATCTTAATATCATTCATGCATGATTCATAATATTGTTGAAAAGAACAGCTTTAGTTCCCTACTGTGAAGCACGGACAGTGTTGTTTGGTAGTCTTGTCGTGTAAGAGCATGTTGGACAAAGGAAGCTGACACGATAAGCGATATTTCAAAACCTTCCCCGTGTCAGTGTGTTGGTGTCACATTGCGTCTCTGTTGGTGTGTCTATTCTTAGATTACCAACAGTACTAACAAACTACTTATCTACAATTACATAGCTTTTAAAATTTCATGTACAGTCGAAATATTTTAATGGGTCCCATCCATTTAAATGCTTAGGGAATGGAACATTTCTTTTCAAATTTTGCAAATCTTTCATCCTTCCCCTCCTAGACTATTTTGTTGCGTACACTAGTTTTTTGAGTCAGTTGCCTTAAATTGATAACCACTGGTCATGGTTTTCTCAAATTTTACATTTTTCATGAAGCATTGCTCTTCATGGCCAACACTTCAATGCAATAGGCGAAGAGTCTACGACAGTGATGGAAATAATCTTATAACTATGTTTCTAGTCTTTTTTAAAGTGAATTTCAGTTTTGTGCACACTATAGGCAATAGTCTCAACTACAAATAATCATAACTACTATGTTTTTTTCATGAATTTGACAAATCCACGAAATGAATTGAAAACTTACAATGGTCTAGAAGGGGTGGTATTGCACGTGCATTCACTTGAACATTATGCATGTATGTCTGCAAAGGAGTTAGTGTCCTGGTATCCCACATCTGAAAAAAAGGGGGAAAGGGAAAGAAAATACACTTGGATAAAGATAAAGCTTATAACAGTTGTTAAAGGTGAATATGTTTGGCACTCAACCTTAGCAGATTTATCCAACGAGCTTGTTAAAAAATGAGATCCATCTGCAGATTTTGACAACGAAGTAATTCTCTTCTGATGACTCAATTCTTTTTCTGATTCCATCAGAAAGCTTCCTGTCTACATGTTAAGATGGCCAAAAGAAAATCAGCGGTATAAATTAAAAGAGATGCGTACATAAAACATATCTCAGAAGTGACCAGAAAGTTACTGGGTTTTGGGTATACAAACATGACCCGCAATTAATCCATTAACTTATTCTGTAAAATTTTCATTTAACCCCTTAATATTCAAATAAATTGCATTCATATCCTAAAACTTTTGTAGAAATCATATAACATTAACTATGCAGTCCCTCATTATTATCATTTTTACGCACACATACCGCTTATCTATACATAAATTTTAAATATAACCGAAACCGAAACTTAACGAAACTCCCGATACCATCCATAACTACCAATTTGGGAAAGGAACAAGACCAATACCAAAACCGAGTTCTCAATCCTTGATCTCTATCATTGTAACTAGAGAGATGGACTTGTGTAATTTGACTAATTTCAAGACAACCGTAATTAAACTAGTTTCAACCACACATTCTTGAGTCGGAGTACACGAACCATCACCGCAACCCAATTAAATCTCAAACATGCATTTTCTAGTTCCAAATATACGAACCATTTACATTACCAAATTAAATCTCAAATTACATTTTATATTTCATCTTCTTATTGTCACATGCATTGCACATGCTTTATAACAACAAAAGTCAAAGCGATATGCCACTCTAAGGAGAAATTCTGAACCATGATGAAAAGATCAAACATAATTGCAACTGCATTATGTCCCTGCCAAAATTGTGCCACTATACCAAGAAAATCTGAACCAAGTCCAATAACATAACGAAAGCTCTCCATATTCTAGGTCTCAAAGAGTTTCTGTAAAAATCAAATATACCACATCCACAAATCATGAAATCACAAAATAACATTATGTACTTATTGTGAAAATTTTCATGAGCGCCAAAACGATAGGCAAATGAAATGCAATTGCAAATGATCAACTCTTCATTGAGGATATAATAAAAAAATCTCACAAGCAAAAGAGGATTTCCTAATCCCCCTCGACACCCCATCCTCCTCCTCCCGCCCGTCGGCGAAGCACGGCGTTGACTGATCGTGAAAGGGGGGTCGACCAAGGGGTGCGGGCTGCTGCGTCGGGCTGCCGTCGACCCCACAGGGCAGCTGGAGCGTCGCGCGCTGCTCGCCAGGGTGATCCTAAGCGTTGGAGACTGCGCTGCTGCAGAAGGCGTCGAGGTGCTGGCAGAGGGTGCTGCTGTCGTCGCCGTAGGGGAAATGGGTTTGATGGAGTGACGGAACACAATAGGGAGGAGAGCTAGGGGAGGAGGGAGGGACTATGGAGGGGCGGTGGGCGGCGGCGGCGGCGTCGTTTCCCTAGCCGCCCCCCCCCCATCTATCTCAGATCTAGGTTGTTTTTTTTTGGGGGGGGGGGGGGGGGGGGGGGGGTTAGAAAAACTGTTTTTAAAAAAGTTTATATACTACTTTGTTTTATTAACGTTTCATTAATAAGTTACGCAGCCACATTTTATTCTTAAAAAAATAAATAAATAAATAAATAAATTGCAGTGCACAGTATGCTAACTATGACCTCACCGTAAATAGATTATACATCAGTCGATATTGGTGGATAATTCAAAGCATGTTTTCCGTTGATCTCTTTACCAGCTAGAAGAAAATAAGAAGGTACACCTTCAAATGAGCTCAGGTCCAGTTCCACGGGGATCTGATCTGTCTAAAAGCGAACATGAGCTGCTAACAAATGCGAACAAAGGGATTGCTTGCTATCCCATAACTACAACATATCTCAACTCAGCAAGGCAAAAAAATCTTGCAAACTCTGGTTTTGCTTCAGGTATTAAAGAAAATAAAAAACCACAAATTAAGACTATTATGACGATAATTGGATAACCACATCTAGTCTCATAATCATTCTAAATTACAATCTTAACATAAACTCACAAAAGTGAGAAAAAATGTACAGCCAAATATTCGCCACAAATACAAGGAACTATGATATGAATACCAAATAACCTAGAACAACAACGACAGCAACAAACCAATGCATAAGCCATCCCAAATCAATCAAAGTTTCAGAGTCAGATCAGGCTCATTTGCAACCTGCACAAACTCTATGTTCGAACCTCCTACAAGTTCAAACCCTGAGGAAGAAGCGGTTGCAGACCCTGCCGGTCTAAAACTCCCTGGCCAGTAGAACCCCATTTTGTCACTGTCCTCAATAAACTCAGGCATTGGCCCAAGCAAACCACGTGCCATTCTTGGACACTCTACCACTCCATTTCCTGGATAGACCGATGAAGAATGAGCTTTGATCCCCAAGGAAGCCATGCTATGATAAGAGTAAGGAAAAGGGTCCATTCTCATTGCTCGTTTCGCCAATGTTCGTTCCCTCTTGTGCGCGTTTTGATGGCCACCGAGTGCTTGGGAGCTGAAGAACTTGCGCTGGCAGTAGTTGCAGGAGAAGACCCTTGGTGGGGTGTGATGGTCGTTGCTGCTCTCGCTGGTTATGGAGTGGTTGGGGGTGGTGGTGAGGGCGAGGTTTAGGGAGATGGGAGAAGGAGGGGAAGCAAAGTCATCAGAGTGAGGGAAAGAATGTGATGATTCGTGTTGGAAAGAGAGGTTGGAGGTGACTACTAGGCTGCTTACTTCGCAGGGGTCTTGGGTGTCCATGGCTTTGCTTTGTCCCCCTTCACCTGCGCATTCAAACATAAAATTTAGTAGGTTTTAGAGATCTGATTGGAATTGCTTGACATTCGAGTTTTAGTGTAGTTGCATAGAAGCTTAATGTGTTTCAGAAAGACTTGGTAAATGATGAAAAACCAGACACTTACTTGAAATATACAAAAAAAAAAAAAAACAGGAGAATTCTATAAAACTATTAAATGTAGAAAATCAATCATGGCTATAATTTATGAAAAAAAATCTCTCTATAGATTTTCATGATTTAAAGACAAAGACAGCTATATATGTACGAATCATGACAAATTTTTATTAAGAAATCTCGTATTAGATGTTCATGAATTATGAACTGCTTATGTCCTTTTGCACCCTTCAATTGGAGTTATTTATAGCATGATAAGCTTTTTAGTTCATGCAACACACATGTTTACCTCCACAATGGTTATGTGACAATTTCATTAAAATTCCTTTTTCTTGTATAAAGACCTGGACCCTAGTTGGGCTGGGCCCATTTCCTAGTCCATATATATAGGAACATAACTCCCCAAAAAACAGGAAGAAAAAAAAGTATTAAGCGGGAAAAGAAAGAGCTTGAAGTTTGATTTAGAGATAGAAGAAACAAACAAGGAGCCAAATCATGTGTTTTTTTCTCCTACCAAAATTGTAAGTTTCAAGAAGCTAGTGGTAAAAGAAGATGATGTTATCAGACGCGGCAACGCAATATGAGTTCTCACGATTGATTTTTTTTTTAAAGTTTATGTGAAAAGAAGGTTAATATCGTAGGACTGTAGTTTCGACAAGTTCTTCACAAGGCTTTGATGTCAAATTCTCGAATTCGCAAGCATATCAGATGAATTAGTTTAGAAGAGATAAATCCTACAACATGATCGATCTAGTTGTGGACTTGTGATTGTGAGATGTGCGCAACGTCAATGATGAGGACACAAACAAGTTTTTGATAGCTAGGGGCCGTCATTGTATCCAAGATTATGAACTCATCCACCAAATTGTACCTTAAAATTCATACAGGATCCAGGGAAGAGAAGCAGACTCGACAGGGCAGAGTGATTGGATTGGGCCGGGCAACATTGACCAGTACTTTTGAGACCGAGCATGGAGGAGATAGATGTGACCCGGCACGACAATTACCTTTTGGGAGACTTAGGGCTTACTACTTTGCTTTATCATAGTTGTTATGTTGTATTAGAATTGTAGTATTAAGTGCCGACGTGCACAGTATGATGTATGAGATGTTGTAGGACTTTTGTTGTAATCCCGTTAATCTTTTATTAATGAGATCGGTGACTTCGGTCACTTTTATTTCAAAAAAAAAAAAATTGTACCTTAAAATGAGTGAGCTATAAGGCCTACACATGAAAGCGAGGACAACTTGGTTGGAGCATATGATTCTCTTCAATAAGATTGTTGATTGCTAAGTGAAATTGTGAAACTGGTTGAGAAAGAGAAGGAAATTATACTTCCTAGTTCACACAATCAAAAAGTCACTACCATATATAGAAAGGAGACACTAAGTATGGGGTCATGTCGAGATTAGGGGTGCCTGAGACACAAATTATCATCCATAAAAATTGTCGAAAGAAAGGTCACTGCTGCAATATAGACGTACACAAGTGTAGGTTTAAAGCTGATCAAACTAGCGGAATGTTTTTTTTCCCCTAGCAATCAAAGTAATGGATGATGGGGATGAAATTATCGGGAGGAAGATGATAAACACACGCCGAAATTCTGGATATTTCTTATTTTCGATCGAGTGAAATGTTTTTTTTTTACATCTGGAAAATTTTGACTCAGTGCAAAAGGAGGGGAAGGAGTAGTCAGGTTGATAGACAATTCAAATTACAAAATTTTCTCATATGAATAATCGCAATTCAAAGAAATTAACAATGGACCTGCGCTTGATTGGAGGTGATTTTTTTTCATTAATCTAGAGGCATGTAGGAATCTAATACCCTAGAAGTGCTTGACTACAAGAGGATAAGGTTTGTATTACTTGTCTTATTTACTTCATTAGCTGCGGTTGTTTTCTGTTGTAAATGTCTTATTTACTTCTTTGCGTGTCCGCAGGACTATTCTTTTTCTTTTGTTTCTGTACTACTGTTTGTATTACTCGTCTGTGCGCTGTATTGTTTTCTCTTATTATATATACAATTGTCCGGGCTAGAGTCACTCGACTCTATCCTTTTCATCAAAAAAAAAAGAAAAAGAAATTAACAATGGACCTGCGCTTGATTGGAGGTGATTTTTTTTCATTAATCTAGAGGCATGTAGGAATCTAATACCCTAGAAGTGCTTGACTACAAGAGGATAAGGTTTGCAAGTTTGTCTGTGTGTGAGAGAGAGAATCGCACCCGGCCGGAAAGCACTTTCTTATAGAGAGAAACGTGCTTTCACAGCTTCGCGTGAAGCGAAATGGCTGAGAGACGAGAGAGAGAGATTAAAATTGGATAGTTCTCACAGTTCAGAATTTAGTTAACAATATATAATTTGGGCAGCTATAAATATAGTGAAACTCCCATTTAAGTATATTAATATAATATGGGCAAGAACAATATTATCCAAGTGCAATCTATCTCAGCAAGCAACAGAGTAAAAACAAAGCACATCTGAACTGCACCAATAATATTAAAACATAATTATCGTGGTCCTTATCTTTCACTCATCTGACTAAACTATTTGCAACACAAAAATATAGTCAGACAAAATGCAAATACTCCACTCGATCAACAAAGCAAAAAAAGCAAGTAGAAAGCACAATGATTCAAAGCAGAAGAAGGAAAAAAAAATACCACAAGAAATAAAGGAATAGAATTGCATCACAGTCAACATCCAAGATGAAAGAAAAGAAACTATATTCTATCTCAAGAAAAAGAAGAAAAAAAACAACCTAAATTCATCACAATTTCACAACAAAACATCACCAAATCATGAAACTATCTCAATCTACCTTAAAAAAATTAAGGGCTTGAGATCTGAAGAACATACCAGCTACAAAACTCCGAAAACACTCTCGACATTCCCTTGTAAGAAAATTAGCTCATGGGTATCTTTCAAGAGAGAGAGAGAGAGAGAGAGAAAGAGAAAGAGAAAGAGTGTATAGTTCCTAGTAGTACAAGTGATGCTTAGTTATGGGAAAAAACAGAGGTTTGGGAGAAGCCAGAAATGACAGACAGAGGAGAGTTATAAGAAAAGGATATGACACTAGGTCTGTCTTTATAGCAAAAAGAGGTTCCTTTAATAACTAAGATACACTATATATATTCTTCAAAGAAAAGAAAGGAATGAGAATAATACATACCTCTTGTGAGATTTGAAAAGCTCTATGTTTGTTTATAGAAACTTTGTAGAATATGGTACAAAATAGTATATATATTATATGATGATATACATGTATAAAGAAGAAGCTGATGCATTTAAAGTTGTGTGTGTATACACAGAGCCCAGAAAGGGGGACCAGTGCATGGTTTATACTAGTACATGGGCAACAGAAGCAGGTGTGAGCAGTCAGAGTGAGTCACTCTGCATGTCTGCATTTACTATATTTTGTCCTTCGCTCCCACCATGCACTTTACTTTTCTCTTCTTTTCAACTTGCAAATTTTCATTGGTTTTGGGGAATTTATCTAAGGCCATTTGTTTAACTTACTAAGTCCTTTGGTTTGTTTATATATACGTACTAAGTTATAGGTGAGCAATGAAAATTTTGCCGAAATGCCCCTGTTTTTGAAAATAATTAGCGAACTGCCCTTGTTTCGAAAACATTTAGCCATTTGCCCTTGTCTGTGACACGTCAGCAACAAACGTGATTGGGAATCACGGCATTAGCTAATTGCATGCCGTGTTTCCCAATAACGGCATCTCTATTTGAGAAAATTGCCATGCCGTTATTCCCGTTAACGGCATTGGTTAATTTTAGTATAGAGCTCTACTTTATTAATCTTGACTCGAGATTAATTCCAAATATGAAATAAACTGATGCCGTTATTCTGGAGAACGGCATCGTTTATAACTGATGCCGTTCTTCAGAATAACGGCATCAGTAATAAACTCTTTGCACTAATCCCTTTACTCGAAAAAACCCTTCCTCTTCCCCAGTTCTCTTCCGCTCGTGCCTTCTTCATTTTCGAACAGAAAACCCTAGACGAAAACCCTAGACGATCTGAAAAAAAAATCCACTAGATCTTTGGTGTGTTATTGAGTTCTATTTCGGAGTATACTCTTCAATCCTTCATCAAGAGTTCCTTCTCATTCCGAATCCGAAATCTTTGTAAGTAACCAAAAACCCTAATTTGTATTTTGTATAGTTGATTTTGACTGTTTTATTATGTAGTATAGTACAAATATTGTAGATTAGGGTTATTGAAGTAGTAATTTTGGAAGTATGCAGTATTGTAGATTAGGGTTTACAAAATGTTGAGTTTTTGAGATGCTCAAATTCTTAAATATTCAAGTGATTTACATTTGAAGTCGGGGTTTTGAAGATCCTAATACACTTAATTTTGGTGCTTGTTGCTCATGCACTCAATTTTCCTAATTCACGGGGAGATCCTAATACACTCATCTTTGGTGCTTCTTGCTTATTGAAGATCCTAATTCACTAGCAGATCTCTGCTCATGCACTCAATTTTCCTACTGAAAATGTTGTTGATTAGTCTTCGTTAATGTGTACAGGCCAATGGATCCTGCACAACCATCTTCTTCGCATGGTGTTGGTGCTTCTTCTACGCCTTCATTTGGACCACGTGGACATCCGGGTCCATTAGATCCTACAGTTCTGTTTCTGCAAGAAGACCACAGATCACAGGCCGTTTGGACCGGGGATGTGGAGAAGATGAGTTTTAGGATGCACAAGGTCATGCCTGTCCTCAAGAACTGTATTGCTATGGAACATTATTTAGTTAGCAGTGGATATAGCGGTATGTCAAAGCTGACCAACATAAAGTGTAATCACGCCTTGCTTACCGCACTGGTAGAGCGATGGAGGCCGGAGACACACACCTTTCACTTACCGTGCGGTGAGATGACGGTCACCCTACAAGATGTAGCGGTGATTTCGGGTCTTCCAATTGACGGGGTGGCCGTCACAGGCAATCTGATGTTCAACAAGGTTGCACTGGTACGGGATTATTTGGGGTTGGATGTTGATGAAGTTGACCACGGCATATGGGTTGGGGAATCCATTAGACGTTCATTCCTAGAAGATAGTTTCACTCACATTCGAGTCGCACATGTGCATACGGACATCGAGATCCAGAACTACACGCGGGCATACGTACTGTCGATGATTGGAGGGATCCTATTCCCTAACTCTTCAGGTGACGTAGTCCACCTCATGTATCTTCCATTGATAGCTGACCTACAGACAGCCGGCAGGTATAGTTGGGGAAGTGCAGCTCTAGCCTCCCTTTATCGTGCACTCTGCAACTGTTCGATGGGTTCGATTCAGATGACCGGGCCGATGTCCATCCTGCAGATTTGGTGTTGGGAAAGAATACATCTCGGCCGACCCCGTGTGACGGTACTATCGGAGAGTTGGAGGGTAGTACAGGATAATCCCGTGATGAGAGCTCCTCTCGGTGCATACTGGGCGGGGAAGCGTTCGTGGAGGGATAACGTACGTGGTGTCCTAACTTATTATAGGGACGAGCTAGATCAATTGAGGGAAGAGCTCGTCAATTGGACCCCGTACACGGATGAGAGACTGGCTCGTCTACCACCTATTTGCACTGCTAATGCGCAGTTGTGGTTGACCTTAGCTCCACTAGTGAATTTCTCAGTTGTGGAGTTTTATTATCCCGGCCGTGTTCTTCGGCAATTCAATGCACAACAACCCGTCCCCGTGAACACATTATACGATCGTAGACTGCACAACATCACGGGCCAAGGTCGTTTACCCAACATGGATTGGGCCGATCACCACCGCGCGTATGTAGGAGCATGGAATGAGCGGAGGTATGAGTTGGTAGTCGAGGGTGTTGAGTATCCGTATGATGGATCAATGCAAACAACCTATATGGCCTAGTACCGTCGTATAACGCGACTTTATATCCAACCCAAAACGGATTTTCCAGCGGGCATCCAAGAACCTATACCCGCGATTCATGTTGAACCACCACCGGCATTTTCATCATCACAGCCGATGTACCAACCGAAGGCCTCATCATACCGTATAATGGTAAGTTAGATTGTTTGTTGAATTTCAATTATTTCGTTCCGTTCTACTTATGCATCTTCACTTACAATATATATGGTTTACTATTATAGATAGAAAGCACATGGGACATGGCTAGAAAATGTGCGAATGTGTTGAAGAGCAATGCCAATAAGGCATGCAAAGAATTGGCACGAGACCTCCTGTGCAATTGTCGTACCTCTCTTGAAGAGGTTGGAGATGGTCCTCGTTTCAATGAACTTGTGCGTTCAACCGAAGGTCCACGCCAACAAGAACGGCCTACCGCTAGCCAAGCTTCACCTCCACCACAACCAGCTTTGCAATTGGGAAATCCATCAGATCGTCGAAGACGCAAGACCGTTCGTGATCCTCCACCGCAAAGCCAATTGGCAAATCCGGAGATTGAAGAAGGAGGAGGTGGCGAAGAAGAAGGAGCTGGTCCAAGTGGACCCCCAACGCAAGAACAACGGGAACGTAGGCGGAAAGTCCCGGCTCGGATGAGAAAAGCACCCAAACATTACACTCCAGGATAATTGGTAGAAACAAACTAATTGTCTTTTTGTAACACATCATTTTATGCATTTATTAATTGTATATGTTTGTATGCAGGTTGTTATGTGTGGGTGTGCAAATTGTTGAAGTATTTGATTTGGATGAAGATTAACACAGGAAATATTTGAATTTTGTAATGTCTGTGAAGTTGGTATGTGGGAGTGGCAAAGTGAACTTAATCAATTCTGATATTTGATAGGAGTATCAGATTGTTTAGTTTGAAGTTGTATGTATTTGAAGTTCTGAAGTTGAATGTACCTGTGAAGTTGAATGTAGCATACTTTGCAAAAAGCTATAATATGAATCATAAGTTTGTTGTTATTTTTTGAAATATTGAAGTTCCAAATTTTGAAATATATCTGTGATGAATCATAAGTCTGAGAATATGAATCATAAGTCTGAAAATGTATCTGTGATGTCTATAATATGAATCATTGAATGTCTGTATATCATTGAATGTCTGATACACATTCTCAGATACACATTTTGAAATATTTCTGTATATCATTGAATGTATCTGTGCATATTTGATAAGTCTGGGAATATCATAAGTATGTGAAGCTTGATCTGTATATCATTGAGTCTGTGCATGTATATCATAAGTCTAAGAATCTGTGCATGTATATCATATATCTGTATATCATTGAATCTGTGCATGTATATTTGATAAATCTGTGCATGTATATCATAAGTCTGAGAATGTATCTGTGCATATTTGATCTGTATATCCTTGAAGTATGTGAAGCTGTATGTGAAGTAACTTGATGAAGTATTTGATATGCACTTGTGAAGTTCTGAAAAATTGAAGTATTTGATCTGTATTTGTGAATTTGAAGCTTGATTCTGTGCATGAATGAAGTGAGTTGAATTCCATTTTGTATTTGATCTGTATGTGACATAAGTTGTGCATGCTTGTTAAATATAGAAGTTTTGAGTGAAACATAGAAGTTTTGAGTGAAAATTTCTGTGAAGATGTATTAAGTGAAATATAGAAGTTTTGAAGATAGTGAATGAAACCTAATTCTGTGAAATTTTGAAAAATTCTGTGCATAGTCTGAGATATAGAAGTTTGAAATATAGTAGTTTGTGAATGAAGTTGAATGTATTAAGTTGAAGTTAGTTTTATTCTCTCTTTTTGAGAATAAACGATGCCGTTATTCGCAATAACGGCATATTAATCCTGTAACGTTATTGCGAAAAACGACATCTTCATATAGGGAAAATTAGAAAATAATTAGTTGCTGCCAAATGTTTCTGTCTCCACAGACGTCGTTCAGAATAACGGCATCTGTAAACTGTGCCGTTATTCTGAAGCACGGCATTAGTTATGTATGCCGTTATTCAGAATAACGGCATTAGTTAAAGAACAAAATTCCAAATTTTGAGCATTCTGCCAAACATACTGTCTTCACAGACGTTCTTCAGAATAACGGCATGTAAATAAGATGCCGTTATTCAGGAGCACGGCATCAGTTAAAACATCTGTGCATGTTTTCTGTGCATGTTTATTTTTCGAATGGTAGTTTGGAACAAATCTAACCATACCCACCACTCATTAACACTTTCATACCAATTTAAACATACAAATCACACAAAACTTATCATTCCAAACAATAAAAATTAAAGAGAGGTACGACACAAATAAACATCTAGATTAGCTCACACAAACAATTATAAATATGTCCACCATGAACATAATTCAAATAATTCAAACAAGAAAATAATTACTCAACATTAACAAACAACATGAAAATAATTCAAATAATCCAAACGTAAATTACTCAACATTAACAGACAACATGAAAATAATTCAAACGTTAAATTACTCAACAAACAACAGACAACATGAAAACATTCAACTAACATATAATAACTAAGAAAAATATTCAAGTGCGGGTAGATTGTGAAGTCCCCACACTTTGTACATTCTTACAACTGCGTCTATTGTGTCCGCTCACACCACATTTTGAACATACTTTTCCACTACTCCCTCCTTCTCGAGCGTCCATGTCATTGCGGATACGAGTACTCTTAGGCCTCCCCTTGACCCGACGAAGACTAGGATCAACAATTAGTACCGGTGCGCTTTAGGTAGGCCAATAAGATTCGTCTGGGAAAGGATTGAAAGATGGTGCCCATGTTTTTGCTAAAGAGTCTATAGAGTAGAAAGGATCTATGTACGGTTGATAATCAAGCGCCCGGGAAGCACATGCCGCTAACACATGAGAGCATGGAACGTGGAACAATTGAAATTTCCCACACGTACAAGTTCGGCCTTCTAGGTCCACCGTATGCCAATGCCCACCCTTTTGATATCCACCGTCCATTCTAATGCCCGTTTTCACCCCAAAGACACCATCGCGATTATTGAACATTATGGCCTCATGTAAATTTGATTTTTCACGACGGGCATCAATAAGATCCTGGATTCGTGGTGCCCATAGTTTACCTTCAGCGATAAGTGTCTGCGCGGCCTCACGGCGGTCGGTGAAATACATGTTCAGACGGAAAAATATCTGTTCCACAATTGCGGTGACAGGTAAGCTACGAACACCTTTTAGAACCGAGTTGAACACTTCGGACAGATTTGTTGTCATAATACCATATCTACGCCCACCATCAGCAGTAAGTGCCCACTTCTCGATTGCTTTCTCCTTAACCCAATTAGCCGCATCAGCATTGCTAGCTTCAAGTTGTGCCATCTTTTCCTCGTACTTTCTCCACTGATTTTCACTAGCAATTACCTTTAATTTATTCATCAAAAATTTCGAACCAAATTTTTTATGAAAATTGCTAGCAAAGTGCCGCATACAATACCGATGATATGCAAAAGGTTCCCTCCACGTGCCAAACTCATTTTCCATTGCTGATAAAATACCGGCATGTCGATCCGAGATGACGCAAAGACCTTCACGATCTGTCACATAGCACCGAATACAGTTCATGAACCATGTCCATGTTTCTATACTTTCACCTTCAACAAGTGCAAATGCAAACGAAAACAACCTACCGTTTGCGTCTGGTGATACCGTAATCAACAAACAGCCTTTGTATTTTCCGTACAAATGAGTACCGTCAACACTTATAACTGGCCTACATGATTTGAATCCTTCGATCGAAGGACCGAATGACCAAAAAACACTCTTAAATGTTTCTATACCCGGCCCAGTCGTAGTCTTTGCCCACCGTACAGCCGTACCCGGATTCGAAGCTTGAATTGCATTGAGTAGGTATGGTAATTTAGTGTACGCTGTTTCAAAAGAACCATATAGTTTCTCAATTGCTTTATGTTTTGCCTTCCAAGCTTTCCAATATGATATTGTGTATTGGAGCCTACCCTTTACCTGCCTAATTATGGCTCTTGGTGTTACTGTGAGTTGTTCCCTCAGAGTATCTATTATCAACATCGATACAACCGTCGAGTCAATTTTGCTGTGATCCTGAGTCAATGTAGGATTCACACATGTGTGTACACCTTCAAGTTGTTTCACCACAAAATAATCACGACCTTTGGGAATAATTGCACGCAAGCGCCATGGACAACCGACTACATTTTGAAGTGATGGATTTTCTGCAATCTGCTCGACTGAATGGTTGATGGGAGCGTATTTACATTTCACATGGTACAGACAACGATCTGATTTTACCGTCACGAATTCCCTGTGGTTCTTCACGGCATACATCTTGACTTGATGTTGTAGAGCATCTTTGGATGGAAATCTTTGACCTATGAAGAGTTCATCCAAGTTGGAAGACCCAATGGAAGACTGGCCATGTTCATGTACGGTGGCACGGGACATCCATTCGCTTGACTGCGATCCACGCATAGCTGGACCTGTGTCCTGACTTGGCAACACGCGGGCATTGTTAACCGGCACATGAACATTGGCATCAACAACCGGCACTTGAACATTGGCATCAACAACTGGAGCTTCAAGGGCGATCTCCTCATCATCATCCTCGAGACCGCGTACCTCATCTTCTTCCTCTTCTACCAAGTCGTTATTTACAACGGCGTTATCAAAGTCTGTCAAAGCAATGCCAGCTACCAAAAAATTTTGTGGCAATGGGGTCGGATGTAGCGGCTCGTATTCGGAGGAAACAGGTTCCGTTGGAGTTGTGCTAGTATCTCCAACAGTATTAGAAATCCTTGCGTGTGACTCTTCAGATGGTCTCAGAATCCTAGTTGGACTTGGACCGTCGATAACAACTCTTGTAGTATTTGGAAGCCTCGTTTGATCAATATATAACTCAACTATATTCCAACTACAACTTGGATGAAGTGTCCTAAGCAGGACAGACCTCAGAGAACTGTCACTGTCTATGGGTACCAACATGAAGTACTGCCCATCCCCTTTACCAGCAGAATAACGGGCTCTCAATCTCAAAGTCATTTCACTTCTGTCCCAATTGGTTACTTCATATATCTTATCTGTTAATTCTGAGTAACCAAAATTGGGGGTAGCCCAAATAATTACCGGATCAACATCACTATAAGAATATCCAATTTTTGGATCCTTAATTACTTCACCCCCAAAATATAACCATATAGGGATATCAAATTCCATACCTATGCATAAAAATTAAAACATATTCAAATCATTCACTACTCAAAATGTGATGAATCTTTGAAATAAAAATCAAACATAAGGTTAGTATGATAATACCTTTCAAATGATACCAAAAAAACCACCGGCAAAATATTCGTTGATGAGGAAGACTGAAAATGAGAGTGGGAGTGAGGAATTAGGATGTATGGAATTTTATAGGACTCAAATGGTTGAAAATTTTTGATTATGAGATCTAGGGTTTGTGGGTAAAAGGGGTGATGTGAGAGAGATGCGTTTTACAAATCAGAAGGGGAAGAAAAGGGGAGAAGAAAGGGGTTTTCGAGTATAGGGATTTGTGCAAAACGTTTATAACTGATGCCGTTATTCTGAAAAACGGCATCAGTACAAACGATGCCGTTCTCCGGAATAACGGCATCAGTTCATTTCTTTTTTGATTTCCAATCTCGAAACAATGTTGATACAAAATAGTTCTAAACTAAAATTAACCAATGCCGTTAATGGGAATAACGGCATGGCAATTTTCTCAAATAGAGATGCCGTTATTGGGAAACACGGCATGCAATTAGCTGATGCCGTGATTCCCAATAACGTTTGTTGCTGACGTGTCACAGACAAGGGCAAATGGCTAAATGTTTTCGAAACAAGGGTAGTTCGCTAATTATTTTCAAAAACAGGGGCATTTCGGCAAAATTTTCGTGAGCAATTGGGCTGTGTTGAGATAGTCCTTTTTGTTTCTCCTAAGATGCAGACTATCTTTTCCTGTGATATACACACACACACACAAAAAAAAAAAAAATTATATATTGAATATTCTAGTTTTAATAGGCAATTCCTACTTGTTTTACTAACATAGAGGGTATTCTTTTTTGTTTTTTTATAAAAAAATATAAAGTTTAAGTGCCACATGCAATATGAGGCTTTTGAAAATAGTTTGGATAATGAAAGTTACAAAGTGCATGAGATACAGTAAAAGGAAACTAGTGTAATTTTACGGACGAATTAATAAGGGGTTTAGACATAATCTTTTGCCCTAATTTCTTATATTAATATTTTTTGGTTTTTATCAGCCTTTTTCACTCTGTGCTAAACTGCCATTTCTAAGCAGTCGTATAAGGACAAATCACAAATGAATAATGAGTAGGGACTGGGGATTCTTTGCCAAGCAAAAAAATATGATGCTTTTTAGGACATCAGCTGTAGATGGGGCTTCAGTTTATGATCACCATCAGGTAAAGTGTAACTCCAGTTGCGCAGGGGTCTCATGATGGGACACCCGACACCTACTAGCTCACCCTTTAGCTACTGTGGGCTCGGCAGCATGTCATTGTAAAGTTATTTGAGTGGTGCTACGACTCCGTTAACGTTCTGTTAAAAACTCCGTTACGTTTATTGTTCATGCTTTCTGGTTTGAAAAAATGGACGTAAATATCCTTATCTTCCTCCTTCCCCAATCCTAACACTACTTCTATTGACTCCAACCTCAAATCCTCAAACCTATAATACTATGTTTCATTATAATTAACTTTCATCTAGTTAGAAAATGCACTAACATACACGTGAATGAAAAATATGTTCTTTTATCGCTTTTGCCCTGATAGTGCTGCTCTTGCGACTTACAAATTTTCTCAAGTAATAAATGACTATATTGTTCTCAATCTACATTACTAGTTTCTATTGAAAATAACCCCCATTTAAAAGAATTCAATAGTGTAAACATAAATGTGTCAAGTATTTTGAAATTTTGAAACTTTCATTGTATGTTTATGAAACTTTATGCAGAGGACTGTGTTGCGGTCTTTTTCTTGGGGTGTGGGAGCAACAGATGATATGAGTTCTTAGATTCGAGAAAAATGTAGTGATCCTATCATTTGCCCTGGTTTCGGGAGAGTATTGAATGGGTTTGATGATGGATGGCCGCTTCGCAGACCTGTAAAATGAAGCCTGAAACACCAGAAGTATTTCTGGTGACCGACCCTCCGATACTTGTCAGAAAACAGCCATTTAGTGGACGGGATTCAATAGTGAAAGAGTCCTCACCTCTCACGGTACAATCCATGCTGTGTTTATAGGTTCGGAGAGAAATTCGTTACCCCTAGATCGAAATCCCCTTAATCTTGGATCGAAATCCCCTTAATCTTGGATCTGGGATTGATTATTCCCTTGATTTTAGGGAGTGCGGTTACGGCGTAACCGATGGAGTATCCGGAACGGTGGGCGATTCTTCCGGGCGCGTGATTGGGCCTGCGGAAGGCCCGCATATCTCTCTGGTCTGAGCTAGTAGAGAGGTTGGCGTTGAGCCTAGTTTGATGCTTTGCAAATCGTGTCAGAATCATCGGTGGGAATTGCTCACGATTTTTCCCACATCATGAGCCCCCCACTCTCGAAAATGCGTTGTTGGTCGTTTCCGAGGAGTAGATAACTCGTGGAAAAAGTGCCGGCATGACAGTCATGTCGGATTGCTAGGTCGTTGCTCCAAAAGAGGAAACCGAAGCGGTGTTTAGTGTGAGTCCATGCTATGAGCTTAGCAGGTATTGTGTTCGGCAGGAATCCCGGGGTTGGTTGGATTCAAGGTGCCAAGATTTTCCCAGGCGGGGCTTCCAGTCCACTTGGCTTCTTGTCAAGTCAGTTCTCGCGGAATTCGAGGAGTCGACACGTGATAGCGGTCATTCGAAGGGCTGTCAATCACGAAATTCGAAGGGGTGGCACGTGCCGATAGTTCAAGAGTCAATCGTCCCCTATAAATCCCCCCCCCCCCTTCAGCATAATGAGAGGCTATTTTCTGGACTCCTGAATCTCTCTCTTCAAGATCATAATCCTAGATATGTTGTTCGCAAGATTGGTAGCTCATCTTCTTCTGGTGACCATGGTGGATCAGAAGCAAGTTCTTTCGAGAGCGGGTCGACCACCTGTTCTCCAAGCCATTCTGCTTTGAGGAGAAGCGATTCTGAGAACTCAAGATTACCATACGCGATCTCGTCGGAATCGGAGGTGGATATCATTGGAGTCTCTGATCCTGAAAGAGATGACCATAGCCAGGTTGGAGATGAGGCCAGGTCTAATGGCACCGAGGGTGGTCTAGTGAGGGAAATTCGGGAGCTGCTCGAGGTGTCAGAGGGTGGAGGCGACCGAGGGAGCGGAGACCAATCAGTGGCAGTCGAGGGGAGATTCACGAGCATTTTTGACGGGGTAGTCCCGGAGGCTAATATCCCATTGGCAGCTCCTTCTCGGGAGCAGGGATAGTTGAAATCAGAGGGGGCACGACTCGACCTAGACCAGGCGCTCGTGCAGACAAAGTTCATCCGAATGAACCCTGAAGACCTGAAGGGTGATCCTGGTTTCGATGTTCTAAGATAAACTCGTTACCCCCAGATCCTAGGGCAGTATCAAAATCCCCTTAATCTCAGATCTGTGATTGATTATTCTCTTGATTTTAGGGAGTGTGGTTTTGGCGTAACCGATGCAGCATCTGGAACGGTGGGCGATTCTTCTGGGCGCGTAACTGGGCCTACGAAAGCCCCGTAGATCTCTCTGGCCTGGGCCAGTAGAGATGTTGGCGTTAAGCCTAGTTTGATGCTTCACGATTCGTGCCATAAATCATCGGTGGGGATCGCTCACGGTTTTTTTTTACATCATACCTTAAATTCCCTTGTTTATCACTTTGAAATCAATGTAGGAAGAGTTTGGGTTATTGAAAAAAAAAGACTCATGTAGAAATCCTCTTCAGTAATGTCATATGTTTAAGACCTTCACTAGTAAAAGCTTTAAAAGTCTAGTATAATATCGTATAATATCAAATGCAATGCATGTGGACATGCAGTTGCTAGTGAATGATAATACTAAACTTAGAATAAGAATCCAGAACCCTGCTATAAATAAATTATTAAGTGTGAATTGTCTATTGAACTCTCCCCCACTCTTTCCACATTCTCCACCACCACCACTACATTCATTCATATTTATTTATATGTAATAATTATGTAATTGTCTCTTTGTATTCTTTGTAAGCCTATAAATAGGCCATTGGGTGAATCATTTGTATATACATGAAAAATCTATGAATGAGAATAATCTTCTTTCCTCTCGTCTCTATTTCTTTTGTTTACTGTTTCTATTATTTTGTAACACGTTATCAGCACTAGTCTCTACCTTTCGAGTCTCAAGTTCATCCGAAGAAAAAGAAAAATATTTGGTCTTATATATGTAAGTATGTTAATCTCGAGTTCATCTTATTTTTTATTTATTTTTTACTTTTGATCATTTCCTTAAAATCAATATAACTTAGTATGCTCTACACTCGCCATTTTTTATGGATCTTGTGTATTAGAAAAGTTATATTTTGATCTCGTCCTTTTATTTCTAATTATGCATATAATTTCATTATGTTCTTATTTTTCAAAGCACTTTATAATAACCGACAAGAATTACTTGTCATGAGTTTTGGATGTTGAAATTCATTTGAATACCGAAAGTCTCAAAGAGACAATTGATGGATTCAAAGAATCATCGAAATGAGATCGTACGAAAGATCTAACGAAAGCTATAATTATCTTTTGTCACAATCTCCCTGAAGGAGTGAAAGATGATTGTATCAAAATCAATGATCCTGAAGATCTCTTGAAATTTAAATAAAATATTGTTCATCTAGCAAAATGAATTATGTGAGAACTTGATATATCAAAATTAAAGATACCGAAGATTTCTTGAAATAAAGAAAATATTGTTTGTATAATAACAATACAATGAGTATAAATTGACGACGATCCTATAGATCTAAATATGTATAACTGTGGATAACTATAAATGTATGGAAAAATGACGATTTCGTCTTATATATTGGACATGCTCCATTCCCCGAAGTGAATGTGATGCTATATAATTGTTCTAGTGATTTTAGTCATGAGGGTACCCATCATCGTGGCCATAGATGCGGACTTGGATAATGAAAAGAAAATAAAATGTATAAACAATCCATCATTGGCGTATGATGCAAGACCATCGGTCGCGTACCTGTAGTACGGTAATGTATTTTGTTGATCTATATCAAGAATCATTAAAGAATAAAGGAAAGAATTAACTGATGGTCATAACCTCAATGATATGATACACTTAAAGGTGGCAGATTTCTCTGTCCATTCTGAAGATGGAAGTGATAATCACCAGAAGTGATAAATATACTATCCTGAAGATTAAAAAAATCGTGATCACCAGAAGTGATCAAAATGATTTATCATTTTAAGTTACTTTATTTATATGTTTTGTTTTTGTTTTTCATGTCTGTTATGAATTATGATAATATTCTGTTTATTTAAGTTTAATATTATCATATATGCTTGATATATTGCTTTACAAGTTTGTTTATTTTTTTTTTTATTATTTTTTATATGTGTAAATTCAAGATTCAAGTTGGGACAAATGTCTTGAAGACGTTATTACCACACACACTCTATAATACATATTCTCTCATTTGAGATATGATGAAGCACATACCAATATTATATAAATTTATATGGTTGTGTGAAATTAAAAATCTTGAAGAGTTAAATTTCATAAGCTCCTGAAGAGGTAATTCCCTGATGCCTGAAGGCACAAAATTCAGAATTCAAAAATACACCATTTTCTCTAAAGTCCACATAAATTTGTTCAAATATAAGACTACGAATGAACAAGGTACATGCATTACCTTAAGTATGACAATCAAAAGGTGTGTTGCAAAGTTTACTTCACTTTGTGATCTGGATTCTATTATACATATATAAGAATGGTTGAATCATATCACAGTAAACCCGAAATTTACTGATATTGTAAACCATAATTTTACAAAGATGGTTAAGGTTTGGCATGACCGGTTAGACCATCCTGATTCATTACTGATGCGAAAATAATTGAGAATTCATGTGACAGTCCATTGAAAACCAGAAGATTTTTCAAATACGAATACATTAAATTGTGAGAGCTATGATTATGAAATCTAATCTCTCTGTTTGGACCTGGGGACATGCCGTTTTGTACTCATCACAACTTACACGCATCCGGCCAACCAATTATAATAATTATTCCCCCAACAATTGGTTCATGGTCAGGAACCACATATTTCCCATTTATAAATTTATCCACCACAACGCATAAAAAGGGGACCTAAGAGACGAATGGGAATATATGTTAAGAATTTCCATCTATAATCATGTTTATGGAACTAGTGACCAGAGATGTATTTACTGCAAGATTTGCAGGTTGTCACTTTAATTTCCAACATCAGGGGGAGAAAATAAACAGTTGGAAAAAGAAATATAATGGAATTATCATTGAGAGTTTTAATCCTCGAGTAAATTAGTTTGAACCAAAATTTCAAAGGTTAATTCAGTTGCAAGATAATGTCAATTAACTGCCAGATATTTACTGACCAAAAAAGAGCAACCAAATCTTATTTCCAACTGATAACGCTCCAATCAGAATTGGTATCCCTGAAGGATTACCTATAATTACTAGTGAGTCTAAAGCACGCCTGAAGCATGGTAGATCACTTGGTTCCAAAAAAAATTATAAACATCCTCGAAAAAATAAGAGGAACAAATAAAAATGATGGTCGAAACGAGGATGTCTCTCCAGAAGAGACCATTGATATAGTTAATAATAAAGAGAATCATCAAGTACCTGAAATGAATAAGAATAAAGAGATCTCGATTAACTATGTCATTACAGGAAGAAGATGGAACCATTGTAAAATAACTATCGACAATGTTTTACATAAAATATAGCGTGTGATATTATGAATAAAACGAGGATCGTGAATCTATCTCTATGGGAGAGTGTAGAAATAAAATAAAATTGGCCAAAAAAGGAAAGAGGCAATCAAGTTTAAATTAGACTCATTTGCAAAACGAGGGCATAAAGTCCAAATACCAAAAGACAATAATTTGGTGGATTATAAAGTGGGTATTTTGTGTGAAAAATAAATGAATAAAATGATATTACTATATATAAAACACGGCTTGTCGCAAAAGGTGTTACCCAAATGCCTGGTATTGATTATGAAGAGAAATATTCTCTTGTGGTGGATATAATAAGTCTGACAGTACATGAATATTTGAAAACGTGCCTCATAGATGTGATCACAAACTATCTGTATGGTTTGTATTACCATGACATAAATATGAAAAATATCTGAAGGATTTAAAGTGCCAGAAGCACATAATAACTATTCCCGGGAAGTTTAATCAATAAAGTGAAACAAAGCTTTGTATGGATTAAAACAATCGGAACAAAATATTATATAAACATCTTAGTGAGTTTCCGATAACGGGGACCATAATAATGGTCATATAAGCTCACATATATTTATTAAATATTCAAGGTCAAAGTCTGTTGGAACTCCTGAAGAGTTGTACAAGCCGTGCAATGTTTAAAGAAATATCTTAAGACGAAAAGACATTGGATAAGCAAATTTCTTGTTTTGTCTATTTTTGTTTTCAGGTTTCTCAAATTAAAGATTTGAAAGGTAAGAATTTCCTACATTTTTGTAGTTATTTAGAATATTGTTTAAAAATAAAAATATATTTAATGGATAATACTCATTTATTATATTTCCAAATAGCCGTGAGGGCATTGGAATTGCTTGGTCCTGGAGTACCATTTCTTAGTGCAATGGAAGCACTGATATATCTTATCAATAATAAATATTATGATATACCTTATGCGGTTGGTTTACTAGTAAGATGAAGTTCCTCACCAACTCGAAGTCATTCGACTGGTATGAAAGATAACTTCAAGGGACCATGGATATGGGATTATATTATTCTAATTCTTCCATATCAGTTTTGATTGGTTATGCAAATGCAGAGTATTTATCATATCATTATAAAGCCAGACATCAATCAAGAGATATTGGCTCCATGCGAGGCAAGTCATAGATGTGTTTGTTTGATCGATTAACTTCTTAATATATTTGGAGAACGTGTCATCCTCAATCGATCAAGAAGTACTCACAACGTTATTGAAGATAATACAGCTTTAAAGCTCAATAAAAGGAGAGTTACATCAAAGGCGATCAGTCGAAACATATTTCACCAGAAATTCTTCTTCACTCATGTTTCAATTAAAAGGGTAAAATCATTGTTAACCAAATAGAATCAAGCGACAATCCAGAAAATTGCTCGCTATAACCCTATCACCCCAACTTTTGAAAAGGATGGTAGAATTGATCGAGATTCAAGATACGACTTTTGAAAGTCCTAATCGGATGATCTCGTCAGGGGGAGAGATGATATGCGTTGCACTCTTTTCCCCTTCACCAAGTTTTGTCCCACTGGATTTTTTTGGTAAGATTTTTAATAAAGTAGCATCTTCATTGCATATCATTGTTAAAGATTATGTACTCTTTTCCTTCACTAGGGTTTTTCCCATTTGGGTTTTACCTAGTAAGGTTTTAACGAGGCATATTCTTATTTACATTCAATAGACATTCAAGGGGGAGTGTTATAAATAAATTATTAAGTGTGAATTGTCTATTGAACTCCCCCCCACTCTTTCCACATTCTCCACCACCACCACTACATTCATTCATATTTATTTATATGTAATAATTATGTAATTGTCTCTTTGTATTCTTTGTAAATAAAAAATAAAAAATATATATACATTTATAAATACGTGCACCGCACGTGTAATTTACTTGTATGTAATAATTATGTAATTGTCTCTTTGTATTCTTTGTAAGCCTATAAATAAATCATTGGGTGAATCATTTGTATATACATGAAAAATTTATGAATGAGAATAATCTTCTTTCCTCTCGTCGTCTCTATTTTTTTTGTTTATTGTTTCCATTATTTTATAACAAACCCTAGCTTTATTTCCAAGATTAATTCCAACTTAATGGATTGTCTTGTTGGAATTAATGCAAAAAGGAGGACCACTCTATATGAGAACACAAGTACTTGGCAGTGCCTTGGCTCTTACATAAAGAGATAGTACGTCACATGTCATGTTAGTAGGGATCCTCCAACTAGATATTTTTCCGCATGTTAATTAGTTATGTTATTTGCCCAACTATTTAAGACCAAAATACCTTGTAAATCTTAGGCAATGAACAGTCTAATTGGATAGTCAGGCAATATCAACTTTAGAACTGATTTCATATGCTTCAACATTGATCGATATTGCTAGGCCTAGCTAGGATTGGTATTGGGTCGGGTCGGGTCGGGTCCTTCACTATCCGGACCCGGACTCGGTCCCCTACGGATCCAAAAATTGGACCCGGACCCGGACCCGTGAGGACCGGGTCCGGTTCCGGGTCGGGTCCTGTTAAAATATTCCTACCCGTTCGGGTAGGAGCGGGAGTGTGAGCGACGAGCGGAGACGGCAAGTGGATGATTTAGACTAGAGGAGAGAAGAAAAATACATGAGTTTTGAATTTGGAAGAGGAAGATTTAGAATTGAGGAGGAACGAGGGGAGCGATGAGGATATAATATTTATTTTTATGTTAATTTTTTGCGTTTTTTTAACGGGTCGGGTCCGGATCGAGTCTTTTTTGAGCGGACCCGGACCTGGACCCGAAAGTACAACGGATCCCATTTTAGGACCCGAATCCGGATCCGGATAGACCGGGGTCGGTTCCGGTCCAATGCCGGGTCCGGGTCGGATCCGAATTTCGGATATTTATACCAATGCTAGGCCTAGCCATATGAAGGAAAAAGAAGGTTACTAGAATGAATTAGTTCCATACTATATTTATATATCCTTTAGAGTAATTTCAAAGCAAGACACAAATTGATGGGCTCCAATTCAGGCTCCCATCATGAATTGGGTTTAATTGGTGAGGTCATCTCCCCCCCCTCCACCCCCCCCCCCCCCCCCCCAACACACACACACACACACACATTTACTTGAAAATTTTGTGAGGTTTATGTCTTGCATACTATGGTTCGATGTGAAGAGAAGACGATGAAGCGAAAAGGTGTTCGAAACGTCTTTGGAAGAAGAAGAAAAAGTTGTACATGCTGAAAATGAATTGATGGTCAATGGCAAAATTTCACAGTCGATCCTCCTGACTCTCTGGATTGGAATCGAATCAATGCAGTCGATCGGCCTTAGGGGCAGTCAACTGACAGCGGCATAGCGGCAGTTTTAGGCATGTGCCTGGGTGATCTGTTTGAGCCCATATTAGTCTCCATATTAAATCATACGGTTCCTATCGTGTAGCTTTCTCTTCAGAGTATATCAGACAATCATTATATCAAGACTATAACCTAGAGTTTCTCTATATCTCTATATATGATTGTAATTGCCTCCTTTGATATGCAAGAGCGTGTAAAGAGTAAAAAAGAGAAAAGTACTCCATTGAGAGTTCTCCATTGTAAACAATAGATTATCTTCTAGTGAGTCTTAAGAGATAGATATGTTCTTGGTTTGAGTGTTTATAACTCTTGTATCTTTTCTAGTTGAATAATATATTAGTTATTTCTCCCCCGGATTAGGGTTCGCCTAAATCGAGACAAAATTGTGTGCTTTGTATGTTTGGTTTGATCTACTATTGCTTGGTTTGTTCGTAGTGATCGGTTGTTGCAAACTCAACAATGAATTCCTAACAATTGGTATAGGAGCTTCATGTCCTAAATTTTTGCAGTTCAGAAGTTGCTCGAGTTTCCTTGGAGAATATGACATATCATAGTTTTATGAAGATCAAGAAGTTTGATGATAAAGGAAGGCCAAATGACATAAAGCAGAAGAAGCAGCTTAAAATTTGTTTAGAAACCTTGGGTTTTGTTTGGATGTTTCCGGCAAACGATGTCAGATGTAGAAGTGCGGCGAGTCTGTGGGCAAGATTAGAAATCGACTACTCTAAATCACCATTACAAGATTGAATGCACTAGAAGAGAAAACTATTCAATTACTCAATGAAGGAAACTACCGATGTTCTAGACATATAGAGGAAATCAATTCAAAGTTATCTAAATTGAGGGCGATAAACGCAGATGATCTATCATCTTTCAACTTGTGATAGATTCACTACCAGGTCTATTCAAGCTTATGATAACCACTATGCCAGACGTTGAGTCTGTCAAGGAGAAGTTTTCGGTCGCAGAGGTGATCGGGGGCTTGGAGGATGATGAACTTAGGAAGGAGACTCTGAGATTGGTATATACTTTTATGAATTGCATCGGGGTGGATGGTACTTCGTGTGAAAGGTACATGTAAGGGTAGGATCCATTGTCACCATTACAAAAGGATTGTGTATTACAAGAGAGATTATCGCAAGTGGTTGAATCAGAAGAGCGCCAACATTACTAATGTTGCTAGTGCCGCTGAATCAGATGAATAACTTAGACTATACTCTTGTCTCAAGGTCTATAGATGTGGGTTTCTTGTTTTAGGTAGTTGTTCTCATATAAGATCTGATAGGGAGATATATTATACCTTCAACTCTACTAGAGATCATTGTATGAGAACAGTATTGGTGAGATTTGTGAAGTAAAGGGTGAGGGAACACTCGAGTTGGAGACGTCAGAAGGAAATGAGTACACTCTAGAGAATGTTATGCATATTTCTTTGTTGAAATGGAATCTTGTATCCTTAGAAATTCTTGAAGCACTGAGATATAGGTATACAGTTCAAGGTGGAGTTCTAAAAAATTGGGAAAGTCATCGTAAGGTGATAAAGGAAAAGATGGCTGTTCAGCACAACCTATACAAGATTTGTGGGAACAAGAAATATTGGCCAAATGTTTCTATATCCTGTGTTTCTAAAGCATAATCTAGCATGTTGTCACTAGAATCATCAAAGTGAGACCGCGGCGTTCGAATATCGTCGAGAGTTAGAGAGTTCCTCAGGTTAGGTGGAGTTCATGCCAAGGGCAACACCTCTGTGTTAACACCTACTGGGGTATGCCCTTAAAGGGGCATATTATTGCAGAAATAAAGGTGGAGATAAATTTGATTAGTAGAAGAAGCCACCAAACCATGTTTGTTTACAAGAGAGAATGAAAGAGTCCAGAGGCGATTAGTCACAAAGTGTTGGAAGCATGAGTATGCAATCCAAGATGTAGATTGGTGATTTTATGCCTTGCATACAATGGTTCGATGTAAAGAAAAGACGATGAAATGAAAAAGAGGTTCGAGGCATCGTTAGCAGAAGAAGAAGAAGTAGCTATGCATGTTGGAAATGAATTGACAATCAACTGTGATATTGCGCAGTCAACCGTCTCGGCTCTCAGGATCGGAATCGACTCATTGCAGTTGACTGCCTTTACGGGGCAGTCGACCATCAGCAGCGCAACGACAATTTTGAGTCTAGGATTGGGCGACCTGTTTGAGCCCAACTTCTTCTCTAGGTTAGATCGTACAGTTCTTATTGTGCAGCTTTCTCTTTAAGGTATATCGGAAGGTTATTGTATCAAGACTACAACCTAGGGGTTTCTCTGGATCTCTATATATGATTGTAATGGACTCCTTTGATAGGCAAGAGCGTGTAAAAAGCAAAAGACATAAAAGTACTTCATTGAGAATTCTCTATTGTAAACAACAGATTATCTTCTAGTGAGGGTTAAAAGATAAATAGGTTCTTAGTGAGAGTGTTTGTAACTCTTGTATCTTCACTAGTGAATAATATCTCAGTTATTTACCCTTCTGTTTAAGATTCGTCCAAACCGGGACAAAATTGTGTGCTTTTTGTGTTTGGTTTGACCTGCTATTGCTTGGTGGTTTGTTCGTAGTGATCGATTGTCACAAACTCAGCAACGAATTCCTAACAAAAATCTTGTTCCTCTTTCTTTCTCTCTCTTTGAAGTTTCTTATTTTGTTTTGCCTTAGCATGCTCGAATTTGTTATATATATTTATAGTTTGTACACTAATAAGAGAAACCGAATAGTATAAGAATTTCATTTGTAGCCCTGAAAGACCATCTATGTCGTATATGATGATGGTAAAAAACGCAGCAAATGATGGCCGTACGATTCCAGCACAGATTCTAAAGCTTCTGTGGGCAGATTAATCTTATCAGGACTTCTTAACAGGTCCGGGCCTTTTTCGGGCTCATATACAAGAACATGGGCAGCATTCAAGCTCATTAAAAGTGACCGATTAGTCTCACTAGGAGAGACACCTAGTCCATGAGAGCTATAAGTCAAATCGTTTATCCCCAAACAAGAGAGTCTTAGAGAATCAACAAGAGATAATGGATTCATGTTAATCTAACGGATCCATATCAATCTCCTAAACTGTTTCTCAGACCTCTAAATACCCCCCCCCCAGTCAGAAGATAATCAACAGTTTCTCTCTCAAACTCTCTTTCTCTCTCTGGAGTCTGAATTGAGCGTCGGAGGGTCTATCGCCGGGAACACCCCAGTATTTCAGGATTTTTGCAGGTCCATCGGTCATGTCAGCAACCATCAGATTCAGATCATAGTGTTCAGTCAGCGGTCCAGATCCAATCTCAGGAGCTCTAACTACTTTTCACGACAACAATGAAAGGTCAGATTTTTAGTAGTTTCCTTCAAATATAAACTCACTACCTGTTTGCTCCCACACCAAAATAAGCAGCAACAGATTGGCGCCCTCTGTGAAAAATTATACAGATCAGACTTACCACCATGCCATCGAGACTAAGAGGGAGAGCGGCGGCATCAAGCCGTCGCACCAACTCTTAAAGTCAACTAGCTCCTCCCATGGAGAACCCAATTCCTCCTCAATAGCTAGATCTGCCCCAATAGCCTAATCAATCTCCTATCAATGAAGAGGCATCGGGGGCTCCTGACAAAGCCATCCTGAACCACGATATGAACTACGCCCTCTGCATGGTCGTATCTTAGTTCATAATGCTTCTACTGATTCAATGGCCTCGTGAGGTCCCTAGGGGTTAAGAGATCTCCGCCAAATCATCAACGCTAGGCAACAAGGAATTGAGTTATGATTCTGCTTGGATGAGAGGAGCGCCCGAACCAAGGCCTCCCGCTTGGAACGTCAAGTGAACCAGAGAAGCAACTCTCCTCAAAGACCGAGATCAATCCCTCCTCACAGAGGGCACACTGCCGAAAGAAGCCTGACTCATGAGAGTCGAATTCTTCTTGAGCGAAACAAAGAGAAAGAAGCCCCAGTTACTAGGGCCGAATTGGAAAAGTTCAAGCTTGACATCCTTCGAGCTAGCCAAGGTAGTCATGATCTGGGTCACCCCACCAAAGAAGAATCAGGCGACTCAATTGGATACAAGGGGAAGGATGACCATGTCCTTCGCTGTATCCGAAAGGTAGAAAATTGCCTAGAACATATGAGGAATGAAGGAAACCGCTCCAGCAGAACCTACCGCCCTAATCGACCACCTTTCAGCAGAACAATCCTTGATGCACCCATTCCAAAGAACTTCAAAGCTCTTCAATTCGATTCATACGATGGTGAATCAGACCCAACTGACCATATTTAGAGTTTTAAAACTCTTATGATGATTTACAACATCACCGATGCGCTCATGTACCGAACATTCCCCGCAACATGAAAGGACCAGTAAGGGAATGGTACTCATACCTCACTCCAGAATCAATATTCTCCTTTGACCAATTTGAGGAAATCTTCCTAGCGCACTTCGTTACTAGCCGCAAGGCTGAAAAAATAAGGGACTCCTTATTGGAATTGAAGCAAAAGGACAGAGAACTGTTGAAAGACTTTGTTAAGCGCTTTACAGCCGAAGCAAGGTCCATATCTACCCTAGACTCATCAGTGGCGACTACTGTCTTCCACCACAACGTCACTAACAAAGACCTGAAAGCTTCCCACGTGAAGAAGGCTCCTAAAGATTTTACAGAGCTCCTAGGAAGGAGCAACAAATATATCAGAGTCGATGAAGCTCTTTATTCTCAAGGCAAGAACGATTCATCTTTCGGGATCAAATGAAATGATACAAGCGAGAAGGGACCCAGGAAGTTTCAGAAAGATGGTGTCGGTCAATGCCGCCCACCTCCAGCACCATGCTTCGACAAGTTCACTACTCTCAACGCAAGCGTATCAGTCATTCTCATGAAAGTTGAGAAAGACGAAAACAATTTCTCAGTCAATAAGAGCAACCCAATGAACAATAATACTTGGAACAGGACAATATGAAATAACCAAATACGATAATCCAATATTTGAAAATAAATAATAATATCCGGGTCATAAGCCCAATACAATAATAAATCTAAACACAATGATAATAAGTTTCACTACAATAAGTCCAATGAAATAACAATCAACTAGAAGCAATACATCTTTAGAAAGCTTGTTCTCCAATTCCTGCAGGTAATTCTCCTTGATCACCTGTGAACACTTCATCTAAAAAGAGGTGAAAAATTATCCTTAGAGCAAGTCATGGACAGCAAGTAGAGAAAGCAAAGAAACAATGGAATAACGATATTGTTGATTCTTGATTTTGATGATCACAACACAGTGCAACATGTGTCTATGTTATACAGCTAACATTGCAGTGCACAGACCAAAGACAATTCTAGCTGAACAAATGAACAAGTTCAAAAAGATACAGATGAAGACTTCAAGACAAGGATCAAGACTCAATTCAAGACTCAAGACTCAAGACTTCAAGCTCAAATGTGTTATATTGTTGTGTCTTGTAAACATTGTATTTTACTTTCTGTTGAGTCTTAGTCTAATGTAAAGCCTTGTCAACACACACACACACACACTCAAAATTTCATAATGTGTGTCTCTTAAAAACCCCCAAAAAGAAGTCAAAACAGTTTGAAGAATTTTAACTTTTAAGTACCAGTCGACTTAAGCTTCTGCCAGTCGACTGATAGTACCAAACTGTTTAAAATTATTCAAACTCTGATCAGTCGACTCATATGGCAACCCAGTCGACTGTTCGAGAGCTTTTGACCGTTTTCTGTTTTTTAAAATCGAATTTTTTCAAACTCAAAAGCTCAGATCCGTTGGTTGACAGTTGAGTAACTGTTTTCCCAACGTTCAGGAGATCAAACTCTTTAAGTAGAGTTCAGATCTCACTGAAAAGATCTACAGAATTTCTACAGAATTTACACAGAATTTTTTCTCTGAATTCCGAGCATTCTTGAAGAACATTTTAAGTGATTTTCTGTGAGAAACAAAGCTTTCAAGTTCATACACTTTGGTTCTCTACATTCAGTCCAGTATAGCATTGAATTCGCTCTGGACTGAGTATAGAAGTCGACCTATTCTTTTAGCCACGTGCATCAACACATACAACAACAAGGCTATAGGTTGACTGTAAAGTATTCTTGTACTCTTGCTCTCGGTTGGAGAGTGTTTTTGACTCTTGGTTGTAGAGTCGGTGTCTTTTCACTCTTGGTGGAAGAGTGGGTTGCTTTCTCTGGTTGAGAGAAAGGACTACGGGTTAGACAAGGTTGTTGTCAAAACGCCGTAGGGTATTCTTGTAATTTTTCAAGAATAGTGGAAATCTCAAGTGGGTTGCTTGGGGACTGGATGTAGGTCGGGAGGACCGAACCAGGATATATCTTGTGTACTCTGTGATTGTTTATCTTGTGTTTGCATTTACTCTGGTTTAATTTAATTCTGCAAAAAGTCTCTGAACAGTCGACTCCTTGCACCATCAGTCGACTGGTCAGTACCGTTTGTAGTTGTAATTTCAGTGTGCCTTCAGTCATCTATCTCTTTCAGCAGTGGACTGCACAGAGTTGTTATTTTCAGTTATTTTGAACATATCAGTCGACTGGTCCTTACCTCAGTCGACTGCACTGATAAAAATTTCTGCAGTTTTTTATTAAACATTATTCACCCCCCTCTAGTGTTTGTTGTCTTGCCTACAGGATCCAACACTTGGTATCAGAGCAAGGTTACAGGCTATGGCAACTACTTCAAATACAAATCAGTACCATGAAGGCCAATCTACACAACGACCACCACTATTTGATGGAACGAACTACAATTATTGGAAGTGCCGAATGCGAATCTATCTCCAATCAATCAACTATGAGATATGGCAAATGACAGAGACGGAATATACTGCCCCTACCATTCCATATGCACAATGGAATGATGATCAAAAGAATCAGACTATGAACAATGCCAAAGCAATGAATGCCTTATTTTGTGCACTTACAAAAGAAGAATTCAACCGTGTATCCAATGCTACAACCGCACATCAAATTTGGCATACACTCGAGGTAACACATGAAGGAACAAATAAAGTAAAAGAGTCTAAAATTTCTGTTCTTGTTCACAGGTTTGAGATGTTCAGAATGAAGGACAATGAGACTGTGTCCGAGATGATTACCAGATTCACAGACATCACAAACTCTCTTGTGGCGCTTGGAAAGACTTATACTCAAGCAGAGATGGTTAGAAAAGTCCTACGTGCACTTACTCCAGAATGGGAGAAGAAAACCACAGAATAGAGGAAGCAAATGACTTGTCAACACTTACTCTCGAGAATCTTGTTGGCAATCTCATGGCATATGAGGTCCAACTTGAAGATCGAAAGAAAGATACAGAGTCACACCAAGCAAAGAAGAAATCATTGGCTTTTAAAGCCATGACAGATTCAGAAGATGAAGAAGAAGATGAAGAAGAAATAGCAATGTTCACTCGGAGATTCAAGAAGTTCTTAAAGAAGGGTAAGTTTCATTCTAAAGTTAAAGATTCTAATGACCCTCCTACATGTTTCAGGTGCAATAAAATAGGCCATATGAAGAAGGATTGTCCCTTAGAAAATGCAAAGAACAAGGAAAAATCATCCAACTTCAAGAAGGACAAATATCCAAAGAACAAATTTGCCAAAAACAAGAAGGCTTATCAAGCTACATGGGATGATAGTGATTCATCTTCCGAAGAAGAAACGGATGAAAATAACGAAGTGGCAAATGTGTGTTTTATGGCTGCACAAGAACATGTAAGTAATGATTATGATTCCGAAGATCTTCTTGATGCGTTTAATGAAATATTCCAAGAGTTAAAGAAAGAAAAGATTAGAGTCAAGAATCTTGAGAAAGTGAATCAAACACTTAATCAAGAAAATCTTAACCTTGATAAGGAAGTAAAATCCTTAAATTCTCGCATTGCAAGTTTAGATACTGATCTTGAAACTCTCAAAAAGGATTATGAAGAGATTTCAAAGAACGTATCTAAGTTTAACAAAGGCAAAGAGAATTTAAATGATATGCTTCATCATCAAGTTACATCTAGTCAAAAATTTTGACTTGGTTTTAAAAAATCTTCTGTAAAAGAATCTCCCGTAGTAAACACTAGTAAAAATAAGTCAGCATCTATTTCTAGTGTTACACACAAGTTGTATGATTTCTTTGCAAAGCCAAAGGTTGTTAATTTCAGTGATAAAAGCAAAACTAACATTCGGTTAAGTCGACTGAACCATACAACCAATCGTCTGTCCAGAGAAAGTGGATCTTATTCGATGAGATCAAAACCTCTTATAAGTCGACCTAGTGTATCCACCAGTCGACTGATGTACACCAACAGTCGACTGAAGGACACTGATAAGTCGACTGGACAGAACAAATTAGTATGGGTTCCAGTCAGTCTGAATCAGAATGATAGAATTGCTTATATTAACTCATATATATTAAATGTATGTAATTCTACTTATTATATTCCTACTTATGGAGGAAGATCAAACTCTTCATGGGTTTGGTTTCCCCCAAACTAATGTGTTTTGGACCCAATAAAAAGGGTACCATATTTACCTTAAACTTTTTATAGGTACCCAAGAAAGAACGCTAGATATTAGACAGCGGTTGTTCAAAACACATGACAGGGCATGCCAACCTACTATCCACCATTCAAAGTATAGATGGAGGAACCGTCACCTTTGGAGATAACAACAAAGGCAAAGTCATCGGTATTGGCATGGTCGGTAAAATATCTAACCCTATTATAGAAAATGTGCTATTGGTTAATGGTTTAAAGCATAATCTTTTAAGCATTAGTCAATTGTGTGATAAAGGATATAAAATAGTTTTTGAAAAAGATGCATGCTTGATTTATGATTCTACTATGCAAAATGTTGTTTTTCAAGGTTTTCGTAAAAATAATATTTATGAATTGTGTTTGAATGCAATTGATTTTTCAAATGATTTTTGTTTAATAGCCTCTAACAATGAATCTTGGTTATGGCATAGAAGATTTGGACATGTGAACATGAAAAATCTCTCAAAATTATCTAAATATAACCTAGTTAAAGGACTGCCAAAACTATCCATTAAAAAGGATAAGTTATGTGATGCATGTCAACTAGGAAAACAAATCAAATCCACTTTTAAAACAAAAGACGTAATCTCTACTAGTAGGCCACTTGAATTAATTCATATGGATTTATTTGGCCCTACTAGAGTTGCCTCTTTAAATAAAAGTAGATATGTGTTTGTTTTAGTAGATGATTTTTCAAGATTCACTTGGACATTCTTTTTAAAACATAAAAATGATGTTTTTGAAGAATTTGCACATTTTTGTAAACGTGTTCAAAATCAAAGATCTCTAACCATAGTCACTATTAGAAGTGATCATGGTGGAGAATTTGAAAATGAAATATTTACAGAATATTGCAACAAGAATGGTATAACACATTCATTTGCATTTTCTAGAGCTTCACCACAAAATGGAGTAGTTGAAAGGAAAAATAGGACCTTGCAAGAATGTGCACGTACTATGCTTGTTGAAAGCAATTTACCAAAGCATTTTTGGGCTGAAGCTGTTGCTACAGCTTGTTATGTTTTAAATAGAATTCTTCTAAGACCTAAACTAAAGAAGACTTGTTATGAGCTATTTTTTAATAAAATTCCTAAAGTTTCTTACTTTAAGACATTTGGTTGCAAGTGTTTTATTCTAAACACAAAAGATAATTTAGACAAATTTGATCCTAGATCTAATGAGGGTATCTTTTTGGGATACTCAAATAGGAGTAAAGCATATAGAATTTTCAATAAGTCTACAATGACTATTGAAGAATCAATGCATGTTACATTCGATGAATCCTTACCTTCATCAACCTTAAATAAAGATGATGAAACTGACTTATCACCTTTAGATAATGTGATTAAATCCTTAGAGCAAACTAATCTGTCTGATAAGTCGACTGATAAGGACTCCCAGTTGACTGACGTAAAGCAGTCGACTGAAGAACAAGTCAAGTCGACTGATCCGATTGAGTTATCTTCAACTTTACCAAAGTCATTTGTTGAAGTTAAAGATCATCCTCATGACTTAATAATTGGTGACATTTCCCATGGTATTCAGACACGTTCACATGTTAATATGATCTCTCATACAGCATTCTTGTCGGATTTTGAACCGAAAAATATACAAGAAGCTTGTGAGAATGAATATTGGATGAATGCCATGCAAGATGAACTAAACCAATTTATAAGGAATGATGTATGGGATTTAGTTCCTAGACCTCCTGATCAGGCTATTATTGGTACCAAATGGGTATTCAAAAATAAGTTAGATGAATCAGGACAAGTTGTAAGGAACAAGGCTAGATTAGTTGCCCAAGGATATAATCAAGCAGAAGGTATAGATTTTGATGAAACATATGCTCCTGTTGCTAGACTAGAATCTATTCGTATTTTATTATCTTTTGCTTGTTTTATGAATTTTATACTTTATCAAATGGATGTGAAAAGTGCTTTTCTTAATGGATTTATAAAGGAAAATGTTTATGTTAAACAACCACCAGGTTTTGAACATGAACAATTTCCAGATCATGTTTATAAATTGAAAAAGGCTTTATACGGTCTTAAACAAGCACCTCGTGCTTGGTATGATCGTTTGAAAACTTTTCTTTTAGAAACAGGATTTGAAATAGGTAAAGTAGACACTACTTTGTTTATCAAAAGAGTTAAGAATGATATCTTAATCATACAAATATATGTTGATGATATAATTTTTGGTTCTACTAATAATAATCTATGTCAAGAATTTGCTAATACCATAAAAAATGAATTTGAGATGAGTCACATGGGTGAACTCAATTATTTCCTTGGACTTCAAATTAAACAGTCCTCAAATGGCATATTTATCAATCAAGGCAAATATGCAAAGGAATTACTCAAACGTTTTAACATGGATAGTACTAGTAGTAAAACCACACCTATGGCTACTACTACTACTCTTGACAAAGACTTATTAGGTAAGAGTGTTGATCAAAAACTCTATCGAGGTATGATTGGTTCACTCTTATATATTACTGCAAGTAGACCAGATATTATGTTCAGCGTATGTTTATGTGCTAGATATCAATCTAGTCCTAAAGAGTCTCATTTAAAAGCAGTGAAACGAATTTTAAGATATATTAAAGGCACATCTGAATATGGTTTATTTTATCCACGCACCGATAATTTTCAACTTTTGTCTTATAGCGATGCCGATTTTGCTGGAAGCAAAACTGATCGCAAGAGTACTAGTGGTACATGTCACTTTTTGGGACATTCCCTAGTATCTTGGTGCAGTAAAAAGCAAAACTCCGTATCCCTATCAACTACAGAAGCTGAGTATATCGCTGCAAGTTTGGCTTGTGCACAAATTTTATGGATGAAACAAACCTTATTAGATTATGGTCTTTCATTTGAGAAACCCTCAATTATGTGTGATAATACCAGTGCAATTAATTTATCTAAAAATTCGATTCAACATTCACGTACGAAACATATTGATATTCGACATCATTTTCTACGTGATCATGTTTTAAAAGGAGATATATCTTAAGACTTTATCTCTACTGATAAACAAGTAGCAGATATATTTACCAAGCCCCTTAAGGAAGATACTTTCATTAATTTAAGAAGAGAACTTGGAATTTGTGATTTTATTGATATTTGCTGAAAATTGTTACTATTAAGTCGACTATACTTTTGAGTAAGTCGACTGTACTGATTTTTTAATACATACCAATTTTATTTTATTTTTTCTCTCTGACCAGTCGCCTGGTTCCCCTACCAGTCGACTGTCGCGAGCTAAATCATCTTCAGCGACTATTCATCACATCTTTTGAGATGGAATTCATTCATTTTTCACCCGTGATCTTTAATCCTCACCGTCGATTTCACCTCTCCTTGATCTCAGCCGTTCCCTCACAGTTAAAACCCCTTTTTACCAGCCGCTTTCACTCCTTACCGTTCTCAAGTTTTTTACCCCCAATTTCAAAACCCTAGCTTTTGGAGAAGAAGGTGATCTGCTCTCTCCGTGGTGCTTGTGCTTGCTCCTTCTCGACTCTCTCTCTTTTCTTAGGTATAATCTTTCCACTCTTTTCTCATGGCACCCAAACGATCGAAACGATCTCATGAGGGTACTTCTTCTTCCCAAGAATACACTCAATATCTTTTGAGTTCCGATCTTCTTGATCGTTGGTATGTCTTTTGTACCATTCAAATCTTCCCTGGACGATTTGTAAATTTTGATGACCTAGACCGTTTTAATCTCATTCCACTATTTCAAAATTGCAGTCTTTATGACTTTCTCTCATTATCAAACCAACCTAATTACTATCCCCAACTCATTTATTTGTTTTACACAAATATGAGAGTTGTGCAAAAACCTAATGGGGATGTCCAAATCCGGTCGTCTGTGAAGAATGTTAGAATGACACTCACACCGACTAGGATTAATGAAATTTTGGGTATTGATGATGTGGGATTGCCTCTTGATGAAATTCTTTTAGATAATCCTTCTATTTTATCTAGAATTTTCCTACCTAATTCAAACCCTCCAATGACAAGCAAAAATATCAAACCAATTGCTAAGCTTGTCGGTAGAATATTAGCCTATAACATCCTTCCTAAAAAGGGTAGTTATGACCAATATTCTATTGAATTACAAAAAGCTATATATGCAATTTTTGGTAGAATTGCTGTTAATTGGGGTCAAGTTATATTTTCAAAACTTAATCAAGACCACACTCACTTTTTACCTTTTGGCGGTCTTCTTACTAGAGTTTTTATAGCTTTTGGAGTTGATCTTGATTCGGAGACAAATGTTGTTTCTCGTTATGAGTGTTTTGATCGTGCTAGTTTGGCACGTATGAAACTCCTTGATGCTCCTACTCGATCACCCCCTAGATCTCCTCCTCTCTCCCAAGCTCCTTTAGGTTCTACTTCTCGACCTAGACCCTCTCAACCTTCTACATCTGATGATCCACCTATTCTTCAAGCCAATTTTGATGACCCTCGTACTCTCTACGACTGTGTGTCCTACCTTATGAACCACTCAGTCTCTGTAGACACCCAACTCCATACCCTCGACTCCAAACTAGACAACTTAACTCATCTCTTCACTTCTCAGTTTCATCCTCCTTCTCAAGATGATGACGAAGACTCCGATGAAGATGATTGAAGATTACTTATTTTCTTTTTTATTATTTATGTAATTTTCCTTTTAATGCATTTGTTTTTATGTATTAGACTTTCTCTCTTTCAATGCAAAACCTTGTTACTTTGTTCTTTTTGATGATTCCAAAGGGGGGGGAGAAAGAAAGATCTGAGTTATATTTTATTTATCTGTGTTATGTTCTATCTGTGCTATGTGCTATATTCTGCATGCTATGTGTTATATTCTGCATTTGTTAAACATTGTTACACTGTTCAGCGTATTCTGAGTATTGAAATATTCTGAGTATTGAAATATCTCTGGTCAGTCGACTTCCCCAAGGATACAGTCGACTGCTGCTGCAGCTGTGATACTTGCTGCATCTGTGATACTTGTTAACTGTTTTTGGATATATTTTCATGTTCTGTTCAGTCGCCTGATCTATTGTTCAGTCGACTGATACATTCTTTATGTCAAGAATTTGTTTTATGTATGCATATTGTGTTTTTAATAGGGGGAGCTTTTTTTTAAAAAAAAAAACCTATGCTTGTATGCTTCTATATAAATTGTTATCAGCTATTGTGTTGTCATCATCAAAAAGGGGGAGAATGTTGATTCTTGATTTTGATGATCACAACACAGTGCAACATGTGTCTATGTTATACAGCTAACATTGCAGTGCACAGACCAAAGACAATTCTAGCTGAACAAATGAACAAGCTCAAAAAGATACAGATGAAGACTTCAAGACAAGGATCAAGACTCAATTCAAGACTCAAGACTCAAGACTTCAAGCTCAAATGTGTTATATTGTTGTGTCTTGTAAACATTGTATTTTACTTTCTGTTGAGTCTTAGTCTGATGTAAAGCCTTGTCAACACACACACACACACACACTCAAAATTTCATAATGTGTCTCTTAAAAACCCCCAAAAAGAAGTCAAAACAGTTTGAAAAATTTTAACTTTTAAGTACCAGTGACTTAAGCTTCTGCCAGTCGACTGATAGTACCAAACTGTTTAAAATTATTCAAACTCTGATCAGTCGACTCATATGGCAACCCAGTCGACTGTTCGAGAGCTTTTGACCGTTTTCTGTTTTTTAAAATCGAATTTTTTCAAACTCAAAAGCTCAGATCCGTTGGTTGACAGTTGAGTAACTGTTTTCCCAACGTTCAGGAGATCAAACTCTTTAAGTAGAGTTCAGATCTCACTGAAAAGATCTACAGAATTTCTACAGAATTTACACAGAATTTTTTCTCTGAACTCCGAGCATTCTTGAAGAACATTTTAAGTGAATTTCTGTGAGAAACAAAGCTTTCAAGTTCATACACTTTGGTTCTCTACATTCAGTCCAGTATAGCATTGAATTCGCTCTGGACTGAGTATAGAAGTCGACCTATTCTTTTAGCCACGTGCATCAACAAATACAACAACAAGGCTATAGGTTGACTGTAAAGTATTCTTGTACTCTTGCTCTCGGTTGGAGAGTGTTTTTGACTCTTGGTTGTAGAGTCGGTGTCTTTTCACTCTTAGTGGAAGAGTGGGTTGCTTTCTCTGGTTGAGAGAAAGGACTACGGGTTAGACAAGGTTGTTGTCAAAACGCCGTAGGGTATTCTTGTAATTTTTCAAGAATAGTGGAAATCTCAAGTGGGTTGCTTGGGGACTGGATGTAGGTCGGGAGGACCGAACCAAGATATATCTTGTGTACTCTGTGATTGTTTATCTTGTGTTTGCATTTACTCTGGTTTAATTTAATTCTACAAAAAGTCTCTGAACAGTCGACTCCTTGCACCATCAGTCGACTGGTCAGTACCGTTTGTAGTTGTAATTTCAGTGTGCCTTCAGTCGTCTGTCTCTTTCAGCAGTGGACTGCACAGAGTTGTTATTTTCAGTTATTTTGAACATATCAGTTGACTGGTCCTTACCTCAGTCGACTGCACCGATAAAAATTTCCGCAGTTTTTTATTAAACACTATTCACCCCCCCTCTAGTGTTTGTTGTCTTGTCTACAGGATCCAACAGATATAACAATGAATTCAATGGGTCAATAGGAATCAATAATAATGGACGATATCAAATATCAATATCAATGGTAATCGATACAATGGTTATAAACAATGATTCAATATTTCGATATCAATGTTCAATGGTCGATGTCAATATCACTTAGACAATATTCGATATCAATAGAAATGATGAAGTTCAAAATGCAATGTCGATGCTGTGTTAATTCTTAAATCTATTTATTTTTAACCTAACTAATGCACGTACTATTGCGTCACATACCACATGTTCGATTCATACAATCAATGTTGTTTAGACTCTAATGGTGAATTCTATAGATCATGTGTCGGTACGATAGCACTGATACGATAGCAACTTTGTTGCACGATACACCAAAATGATACACTGAAATGATACACGAAAGATTGAGGTGCCATAGTCAGCACTCCAATAATTAATCGATAAAACACTGGCCGACACAATCTCTATATTGTTCACTACTCAAGTCAATTCCTTAAACCCCGGCTTGTTAATTATTTTATCGATGCAAACAATACATTATGCAATTTAGAGACATTAGATGAACGATAGTAACAATAGAAAAAAAATAGGGTGATAACTTTAGATGGGACAAATAGAATGATGACAATAACACATTAGGATCATGAAATGCGATATATACACTTCAATTCATACAATACAATGATATATGTATAATTATATTAAGGAAATCTAGAAAACGTAATTCTGGACAGTAAGAGGTCACTATACAAAAATCGAATTTTCCGCTGCTACAGAGATCAAAAACTGAATCCGTCGGAAGTTCTGGAAACTAGACTTCCCAACGATTGCAACACATATTTAAAATACCAAATCCGACAGCAGTTGCTAGGTTAAATACATCATTCTTTACAGATTACATGTTCTAACTGAAAATCGACATCTAGTTGTTGTATCTTTAGAATCAGTGAAAACTCAATTATAGATTCATAAAAAATATTCATTAGACTCCTAAACATGTTAACTATTATTCTGAAAATTATCAGAGCATTATTCTAATATTAACTTAGCTTTTTAATAGTTTAAACATGAAGGTATTCATAAATCTGAAATTCTGGAAATAAAAGACAGCAGTAGTAAAATCATCATAACTTTTGCAATACAACTTGAAATTCAAATATCTTAGATGTTCTGGAAACTAGAGACAATGAGATACAATTCATGTTAGGAAAGTTATTAATTTGGATGTCAAATACTGGGTCAAAAAATGTCTCACAAATTCCAGACAAACAGTAAACATTCAGATTTTCAATATATTTCATAAAATAAAGCGATCTAACATGATGGGTTTCAATTCAATTATTCAAGAAATCTTATAATCGACATGTTAGGTACAATAGCATGGCAAACATAATTAAGACTACACACATACAGTAGTTCAACAACAACAACAAAACATCAGTCGATCATTCAAGCACACAACCTAGCAATCAATTCTACGATAGTTTATTTGTGTGTTATTTGTACTAATAATCCCTACTGTCAATACTACATGAATGTATGAAAGATTCAAAATATTTTTAGATTCAACAAAGGCACAAAGTCGAGGATATTTGGGTTAGCTCATGTAAACTCTCAATATACCCAACGAAAGATGAATAATAGTATACGATATGATGAACGATTAGGATCTACTTGCAAAAATTTCAATAAAAACTTGAATTTGATACAATATTTAATTCAAGAGAAAAGTGACTTACCTTATTGACAATTAGTTCTTATACCAAAAAATAACCGGATGAAATCCCGGAGCAACAAACACGAACCCACAAAATATGTGCACACTACATGCACAAGAGACCACAACAGCAAGAGCACAACAACGAAAATAGTAAGAGCGGCAGCAACCACAGCAAGGTTGTTGTCGATGGTGGCAACTGGCGGCTGACGGGAGGATACGGCATCGAGCGGTGGACTGGCTGCTGGTGGGTGGCGGGTGCAGCAGGTGGGAGAAACAGCAGCGGTAGGAGATGCTGTAGGTGGGTGCAGCAGGCAGGAGGAATAGGACGGGGCGTCGACTAGGGAGGGAGAGGGTGGCGCTCGGGAGGTGCTAACGCTGGTGGGTCGTTGGAGGGTGATCGGGCGGAAGATAGGTTTAAGCGGGAAGATGAGCAGATGGGGGGTCGGGGAGAGAGAAATTCATGGAGAGAGAGAAACGGCTATGTTTTAGGGTTGTGTTTAAGGGTTTGCAGTAGGGTATTATATATAGAATACAACTAGGTTGTTGGGTTATTGGGCTAGGATCCAATAATAATGGTTTTAGGTCTAGAAATAATTGCAATTGGGTTTTGGGTTCAATAAGAAATGGGTATGAAGGCAATATGGATCAAATAAAATAATCACAATTCAATAAAATAAAATCCCAACATAGATAGCCCAACAAAAAGAAAAGAATAGCTCATGAACAAAATTTAATTGAGATGATCAAGGAAAAATATAGAATATCTTATTCAAATTACAATTAAAGATTACAATGGAAGGAAAAAGGAGGAAAAAAATGAAAACGGTAGTTACAGTATTTCACAAAAATCATGGACACACTACCGGCAATTGTCGATCCCTCAAAGAAGAACTTGAGGGTCTGATTCGCTGGGGCTATCTCTCTCAATTTGTCCAACAAAACAACAATGCTAAAACTCCTTCGGCACAGGGCGACAAATAAGCGTCAAGAGGGGCCCTCTGAATCACGAGACTCAGAACACATGGCCATTCTCCACTCCATCCATGGAGGTCCCATGGGGGAAGATTCCAACCCCTCTCGCAAGACCTTCGTCAGGGAAGTCAACTCGGTACATAACATTTCGCCTGCCAAAAGCAGCAGGGTCCCGATATCTTTCTCCGACAACGACTTAGAAGGTTTTCGAACACCTTACTGTGACACATTGGTCATAAACTTTTGCATGGTGAATCATGAGGTACGCTGCATCATGGTGGACAATGGCAACTCGATAAACATTCTTTTCATGAACACTTTCAACGGCCTCAAGCTTTCCCGGGACAGGCTCAAGCCAGCTGGCTATACACTCCACTGTTTCTCTGGTGTCCCTATTCAAGTTGAAGGAATCGTCACACTCGATTTGACTGAAGGACAAATCCCCGCGACCTGGACAGAAGCACCGGACTTTATGGTAGTCGATGTCAGAGTCACATACAATGCAATATTCTGTTGTCCCGATCTAGCGACCTTCCATGCAGTTTGTTCTGCCTTCCACATGAAAATGAAGTTTCCAACAACAGCAGGCATAGGACAAGTTGTAGGGAGTCAACAGGAAGCACGAGCATGCTACACAGATTCAACAATGGGGGGCTCGGTTTTCCCCCTTTATGCCATAAAGCTACTAAGGTTGCAAACAAATCGAGCTATTCGCGAGCTATTCGGCTCGAGCTCGGTCAAAGCCTGGTCAAAGCTCGGCTCGAACCGAGCTCATTTTGTAAACGAGCCAAGCTCGAGCTTGATTTTTTTTTAGGCTAAGCTCGCGAGCTATTCGACTCGAATATGGTCAAAGCTCGGTCAAAGCTCGGCTTGAACCGAGCTCGAGTCGAGCTCGAGCTTAAAATTGAGCTCGTTTAGTAAACGAGCCGAGCTCGAGCCTGAAGGTATTCGGCTCGGCTCGGCTCGGCTCGATTGCAGCCCTAAGAGATACTACTAGAAAGTAATCACAGCAATACCGAGTCCGTAAATGAGCTTGAAGCTACTGTCTTTGACAATCATGCCAAAAACTTCCGAACCTGCCAAACCATCTCTCACCAGGTCAAAATTCATCATCATCAGAACACAGTGATAAACCTGAATCCCCCGCCCAAAGCCACTCCACTCCACTCATTCAACAGAAAGAACTCGTCCTACCTAAACACAGTGACAATTATGAAGATCTCCCCTTATCTTTGCAAAACAAGGGGAGCCTCGCTCTAAAATAGGCAAGTTCAGTCAAGGTCTACCAAGTTATTTGCCTAGCATCTCATCAACTTGAAGACCCGGGGGGCAAGGAGATATCAGCTGGTATTTGGAAAGTGGAACACCTCATGAACTTCAACAACGGCATTTAACGCTCGCCTCCTCTATATTTTTTCAATATTTTTTTTAATAAAGGTCAGCCACTAGTGCAGCCATTTAATTTTATTTTTCAATAAAGACCGCTTTCGCTACCGGTTACTGCATATAATAAAGGCCAGGCACAAAAGCAGACACTTAATTTTATTTTTCAATAAAATATATTATCAATTTTTGCAAAGTTATTGTACAACTCTACGGGTGCATATAATGAGTTAAACGCCAAGCCTACTCCTAAAAGTGGCACAAAAAACTAATTAAAAGCTCCTTATAGGATGGGTTGGTAGTCCATACCCATAGCTAGATGTTACTTTAGCAACTTGCAACAAAGCAGGTCCGGAGTTCAACTCGCCATTCGATCTGCTCCTGCAACCTGTTAATACCTAAACTAACAAGTTCGGAATCCATACCCATGGCTCAGAGTTACTTTAGCAATCTGCAACCAAGCACATTTAGAGTTCAACTCGTCATTCGACCTGTTCCTGAAACTAGTTAAAATTCCTTAAGACAGATTATAGGTCCAAAATCGTGGATTGCAGTTACTCCAATAAAACTTGCAAAAGCAACATTTGGAGTTCAACTCGCCACTCTATGTGACTCTCACAATTTATTGGAGGACCCTGTAAATTTTACTATATTATTTTGAATTATTAAATAATTTTAATTTAATTTATTTGACTATTTCGACTGCTTTTTGAAATTATTGTTTTGCACGTGCAAAACATGTGCGAATATTATGAAAAGAAATCTTAAAATCTTGTGTCAATAAATTAATTTCTCTTATTTAATTTATATTTTTTAATTTTTTGGAAATTTTTGAATAACAAAAACTACATTTGAATTTATTTTGAAAGAATGAGACTTTTTTGAAAATAAGCGATTTGGGTCAAGATAAGAGCTCAAAAATTCAAATTTTTAACTTAAAAATTTGAGAATTTTGGTCGGCCAATTTGAGAGAGATTTGTGGAGAATCAAATCCTAATTGATTGGGTCATATATGGATTATAGCAAGATTTGATTTCCAAAATAATTAATATTGCAACTGGGGTTTTTCTAGGGCAGTTTATTTATAAAATTTTCCATGAAACCCTAGACAAAATCCCGGCCCATATATTGAGGGCAGTAAGTTTCGGCTTCCTCTATTTGATTTATTTTTTTTGGTGAATTTTGTGGCTTGGAGTAGAGAGCAAGTTCTTAGTAAGGAGAAGGACTTTCTTGGCTTTCGTATTCAAATCTTCAAGAGGTGGGCATCTCTCTACCTCTCTTGTTATGCTTTTTGTCTCCTGAATATATCATGCTAGGACTTGATTTGTGAATCTATGATTATATTTTGGCATGATTGTGATGTTTATTATGAGATAATTGTATAGGTGTATATTTGATAAAGAATTGTTGGTTATATGAGATAAACATTGAATCTTGAATGTATGACAATCTTAAATAAATTGTTCTTGAGTAATGAATATTATTATGCATAAAAGATCAAGTTTTTATCTATGAAAATAGATTTAATGAACGTATATGTTATTGTGGATATTTATATCTTGTTGTATGATTCAAGAACCATGATTTGAGTAATTAAAAGATGAAATCTATGTGAGTTATTTACTGTTTTGATGTGAAATCTTGATCAGTTGAATATTATAATTTTTATACATAAATTAAGCGTTAAAAATCATTGAAAATATTCCTGAAGTTGTGACCTAGGGTTTCGATGGCTAAACCCTAAGGTTAGGGTTGAATAGTAGCCATGGGGCTCAATTTTGGGGGGCCAGAACAGTGCCCTGGGGTTGCACAGTGCCAACCCAAGCACTGTGTAGACCCAGGGTTTGTTTTTGTGAGGGTTTCGGCCTGGAGCATGGGCTCGGGTTCGGATGTTCTTGGTTGATGTGGCGTGGGGTTTTAATGTGTGATAGAGTTGAGAACCCTAGTGCGTGTATGGATATGTATGTACATGTATGAATCTAGCAATTGTATGAGGATTAATTGATTTTTTTAAAAGATAAAGTTTTTGAATGTGCAAGTTTTAGATTTTGTAGAAATCTAGTTTCAGATTTTAATATGTTCGAGTGTGATTTTGAATGTGCAAATCTATATTTTGATGGATATAATTCTCAGTTTTGAGGGGGTATATGTTTCAATTTTGAAATATGAAAACTTAAATTATAAAGGGTTTATTTTCAGTTTTTAAAGAGGAAAAGTTTCATATTTTGGAAACTAAAGAATTGTATATTTTAGGGATGAAATCCCAGAAAATAAAGAGGCTTGTTTTCAGTGTAATTTGATTTGAATTCCAGAAAATTGATGTTGGTTTTATATATATGGAAAGAGGAATTTAAAAGTTGAATTTAAAGGATTATAGTGGACTGGATTTTTATTTCCATAAAAGAATGAGACTTTTACGGTAACGATGGTTTATTAAATGAAACGTGAAATGTTGAAGAGATTTTTTGGATGTGCGAATGTTTTATTTTTGGAATGAAGTATTCCGTTTGAGATTTTGATTTACAACCGTGGTATTGTGAAAAAAGTGTTGTTTTCAGAAAAGAGTAAATGAACAGTATTTTTTTAATGATTGGGCCAAGTGGAGGTTTTTGATTGGAAGTTAGGGTTATTGTGAGAACCCTAGATGGATGCTTGAGGCATTGAGTTGTGAGTACTAGAGGATGAGCAAAACCCTGGGGGGGCTAGTGGTTTTTTTGGTTGTAGGAATTAGCCAGGGGGGCTAGTGTTCCTAATTTTGATGAGTTAAGTCTGGTAGAGTGAGCTAAGTCTAGGTGGATGTGGTTACCTATGTTTGAACATAAGGTAGATTGGGAGTTGTGACGGAACATGGGCAACGTAAGTATGAGCTCTATTCAGTCTGGCGGATGTATTCTGGGACTGTGTGATTTTTATTTCTCTTTAGTATGTTTGTGCGGTACACTTGCACAGTCTGGAGGGATGTATTCCGGGACTGAGGTCTATTTGCGAAATGCCTATAAGTGAGACGAATTTAGTATGTTTGCGCAGTACACTTGTATAGTCTGGCGGGATGAGTTTCGAGACTGGGGTCTATTTATGGAATATAAGGTATGTTCGCGCAGTACACTTGTACAATTTGGCGAAATAAGTTCCGGAACTGGAGTCTATTTGCGGAATGTATGGCAGGGAGGTGATTCTCCAGGGTTAGAGTGATGCTTATGGAATGCTTGCGTGTTTACACTTTTACAGTCTGGCGAAATATATTCCGGGGCTGGGGTCTATTCGCGGAGTGTCTAATCTTGCTTCTCTCACCGATGTAGGATTGCATAGCGAGGGGTTGAACCCTAAATGAGGTGAACGCTAAGGGCTTGTCCTCTGAGCTATGTAGTATGGGATGCATAGATACCGAACAAGTATGCATTAGTGTGCATCGTGTGCATGGTGTTTTCTTGAACAATGTTTTATGCATCTTTGCTTGTTTTTTCCTGACACACATTTATTCTTTCAGTTTCAATATTAATTGTTGATTTATGATTATTCTATTATTATTTTATTTGTGCAACAAGTGTGTGATTGTGAGACTTTAGGGAGTCGTTGCTTTTATCAGCATTGCGTTAGTTGCATTCAACTGACGCACCCACAGTTTTTAACAGTTTATTGTAAAGTTAGTGGCTTGAACAATGGCTAAAGCTCAGATTTAAGTGAAGAATGGAGTTTGAATGTTTCAATGAGTTGTAATAAAAGTGTATTTAAATTTATGTTGTGCATTGTATTATGGACTGTTGTAAAGAAAATATTAATTTTCCCTGTATTTTATACTGTGTTTGGATTAAATTGATGTAAAGATTCTAGATTTGTGTCTCTTATTTCTATTATGGAAATTCGGGGCGCTATAGACCCATATAGCAAGTTTCGAAAACAACTCTCGCACAGAGTTGCTCCTACAACTACCTAGACACCCATACAGCACGTTTGGAAAATAACTCTTCCTCAAAGTTTCTCCTACAATTAGCTGGGTACAAGAAGGATAAGTTCTAAACTCCGTCAAGCATTACGAACACCATCGACGGTTTGTTAGTTATACACAACAAATTTGAGGTCTTGTTATTTAGCTACAAAGAACGCACTCAGCAGCTCATCAATTTCAACGACAAGTTGCACAATAAGGATCAAACATATGAAAAGAATTCTTCAAATCACAGAACTATCACAAATCTATGCAGTTAGATCCAGCATCACTACAACTGCAGAATTACAAGTCTCATTATAACTACAGCATTAAAGTTCACTACTTTCAACTATCACAAGTCTCATTACAACTGCAAAATTACAATGATTCTACGTTTCATGCCTAAGAATCGCTACCAAAAGTCTTGCAAACACTGTACAACAAACTGTACTGCAAGTCATTCTTCCAGCTACACACTAGAGGGATGCTCTGCCTAAGAGACACAAACATCTTCACAAGCTTCCTGCTAGTTAACAGCTTCCCAGGGCCACCTCAACTCTTGACGATAAAAACCAGGACAAGCCTTCCATAGGCAGGCAAACTCCAAGTCTTTCCTACAACCTTCACCTGAGCAAGCTCCAATTTCGTCCCGCATAACATGCCGTGCAAACGGAAAAGTCCTAACTCCGTTAAGTGTAGCATAATGCGAACAAGTGTAAACTTGATATATCGAGGACATCATTTGGTGTACACGACTACTTGTCAGCACGGAGAATAACAGAATTACTTCAATGCTAAACAAACAGAAAGGACTTCACTTTGACATCAAGAAGATTCCGAACGAGCTCTGCCAACAACTCGTGACTCTAAACAACGAGTTCAATGCCTTGATCTCTGCTCAAGCTCCGTCAATAGTTCGTTGACTCCAAACAATGAGTTCACCGCTCTGCCTATCGCTCAAGCTCCATCAACAACTCGTTACTCCAAACAACGAGTGCGATGCTTTACTTTCTGCTCAAGCTCCATCACCAACTCGTGGACTCCAAACAACGAGTTCAACGCCTTAATTTCGGCTCGAGCCCCATCAACAACTCGGTAACTCCAAACAACAAATTCAACACCTCACTCTCCACTCGAGCTCCATAAACAATTCGTTGACTCCAAACTACGAGTTCAGCGCCCCGCTATTCACTCGAGCTCTTCCAACATTCCATTATCTTCATGCAGTAGGGTCATCGCTCAACTCCGTCACAGAATTGTCTCTCAAAACTTGTTGGGTGCAAACGGCAAGTTCAACATTCAACTCCATCTCAGAGTTGTCTTCCCAAAACTTGCTGGGCACAAACGGCAAGTTCAACGTTCAACTCCGTCATAGAGTTCTCTACAAACTTTTTGGGTGCAAACCGCAAGCTAAACTTTTAACTTTGTCTTCAAGTTGTCTCTCAAAACTTGCTAGACGCAAATAGTAAGTTCAAACTTCTCACTCCGTCTCAGAGTTGTCTCTACAAAACTTGTTGAATACAAACAGTAAGTTCAAACTTCCAACTCCGTCTCAGAGTTGTCTCTCAAAACTTGCTGGGCAAAAATAGCAAGTTCAAAATTCAACTCCGTCACAGGGTTCTCCCTAAAATTGCGCTGGGATCAAACAGCAAGTTCAACGTTCAACTCCGTCTCAGAGTTATTTCCAAACTTGCCAGGATCAAACGGTAGGTTCAACACCAACTCCGTCTTAGATTTGTCTCCACAAACTCGCTAGGATCAAACAATGAACTCTACGTCCAAATTCTTCTAAGAGTTGTCTCCACAAACTCGATGGGATCAAACAGTGAGCTCTACGTCCAACTCTGTCTAGAAGTTGCCTCTATAAAACTATTAGGCGCAAACACCCATTCAACAAAACAAGCGAACAACACAATGCTTGGTCGACAAAAGAGTGGTTCAACGAAGTGAGCAAGATTGACGATTGACGAAGTCATAGCTCGGTGAAGTCATAGCTAGACGAAGTTGTAGCTCGATAAAAGTCATAGCTTGACCAAGTTGTAGCTTGACGAAGTCATATCTCGGCAAGAGTCATAGCTCGACCAAGTGGTAGCTCGACAAGAATCATAGCTTGACCAAGTGGTAGCTTGATGAAGTCATAGCTAAACTAAGTTGTAGCTCGACAAGAGTCATAGCTTAACCAAGGTGTAGCTCGATGAAGTCATAGCTCGACAAAGTCATAGCTAGACCAAGTTGTAGCTCGACGAGCGGCCATAGCTTGACGGGATGAGTATTTCGACGAAGGAGCTCAACCCCATAACTCGACGATGACAGTAAGCTCATAGCTAGACGATGAACAGAGCTCCATAGCTCAACAGTAAGCCCCCTAGCTCAACCAAAGAAGAAATGTCGTAGATCGACCAAGACCAAAGCTCATCCAAACTTCGAAACGATGGCATCACAGTAGCTTGACGGGGTGGTTCAACGACAAAAGACTTCCATAGCTCGGCAACGCCTGTAGCTCGACGAGAAGAAGGAGCACATAGCTCGATGACGAAGCAATGCCATAGCTCAACCAAGTTCAAATTCCCATAGCTAGACGAAACCGTCGGTCGAGCTAGGGGATCTCCGAAAGCAGTTGCTGGCCTTTGGATCACTGAGAAAGTCGCGCTCGAGCCTGATCAACGAGCCGAATGAAGATCAATCACTTTTCCCTTCTTCTTCAGATGTCAATCGTCAGATCATGTAGAAACGCACGGAAGTGTGTGATCAACGCTCCATGATTGTGCCACATTGCTCGATCCCTCCACAGCTACTCAAATCACTCAGCACATGAGCCCATATGTGACCACCGGCTCCGATCGCTTTAAAAAGTGTGACTATGTTTGATAATTAATAAAAAATCCCCAAAGTTCATTTTTAAAAATTATTTATTTTAATTTGGAAAAATAATTAAAAATTGGACAATTAATTAAAAAATTCTAAAAAGTTATTTTTAAATTGGGGAAAATTATTTAAAAATCCAAAGAATTCAGAAAAATTCAAAAGGATTACGAAAAAAGCCAGCAAAATATTCACCACCTCCAAAAGCTGTTGATCAGTTCCAAGTGTCTTCAATTGACCCTGAAAGCTAAGATTGTAATCCAGAGTCCTAAAATAAGTCAAAACTACTCCCCGAAAGCCAAGAAAATTTCCTTCCGGGAGTAGGGAGCTTATGATGATGGCAAAAATCGCTAGTAAATTAGGGGCGTACAATTTCAGCATAGATCCTAAAGCTTATACGAGCAGATTAATCATATCGGGCCTCTTTAACACGTTCGAGCCTTCTTTGGGCTCATCTACGAGAACATGGGCCGCAATCAAGCCCATTAAAAGTGGTATATTAGACTCACTAGGAGAGACACCCTGTCCCTGAGGGCTATAAGTCAAATCTCTTATCCCCAGACAAGCGAGTCTTATCTTTTAAGGGGGAGAATCAAAATGAGATAAATGATTCATGTTAATCTAACAGATTAATCAATCTCCTTAACTTTTTCAGGCCTATAAATTACTTCCCCACTCCTCAATCAGAAGGTAATCTATAGTTTCTCTCTTAAACTCACTTTGAGCATCGGAGGGTCTGTCGCCGGGGCCACCCCTGAAGTTTTAGGCTTTTTGCAGGTCTATTGGCTATGTCAGCAACCGTCGGATTCATATCACGGTGTTCAATCAGCGGTCCACTTCCAATCTCAGGAGCTCTAACAACTTTTCACAGTAATGATCAAAGGTCAAACTTTTAGCCTTCACATTTAAACTCACTATATGTTTGCTCCCACACCAAAATAAGTAGCAACAATATATGATTTGTATATTCCTTAAACGATCAACGAGGATGCCTATTAATTATAACTGAAAAAGTGTTAATATTCAGATTCTTTCGAAGTGTTATGTTGTCTTAGAGAAAACTGCCATTATTTTTTATGCAGTTTTTTTTGGGGGGTGGCTACACCAGGTGTGAGTTCTCTCAATTTGTTATTTAGCAGAAGTCTCGGTACCGGCTATACGTCTGACCCTCGGCTGAGGGAGCGGCTCGGGAGCAAGCAGGAGTAAGGTAGATGACCGATGCTCGGCTTGGATCTAGGTGGCTCAGTTCGGTCTCGTGTACCTGCACTCGGCCTAGGAACACCGGGGTTGATCCCGGTGGCAGGCCCTCCGACGATCTAGTTAGTTACTGAACAGTAACAGTAGCTAGGGTTTTTAGAGGGAAAAAGATTGATTACCTTGTAAAGGGGGGAGAGAGCCTGGTATTTATAGGCATGCCAAACGGGTTTAGATCCGTTTGGGCTGGGTCTGGACTCGCTTGCCCGTGGGTCTGACGTGGCAGAAGCCCATGGGGCTTAGGGCTGATCTGATGATCAGGGGTGAACAGTTTTTGAGGGGATCTGGTGGCCTAGGAGAGGCCACGTCATCTGACCTATATCAAGAGCCCCCACTCCTAGAGGGCTGGGTAATCCAGTCGTGTGGGAGTGGTTTTGCCTCTGTAGGAAGAGTGGAGGGGTGTGTACGGCAAAGAACGGGATCTGTGTCTTCCTAGAGAAGCCTGCGGGGTAAGATGAAGGGGATCCCCTCTTGGAGTCATGAGGGGTGCCGAGGGCCGAGGAGTAGGAGCTCGCTTTGACGAGCATCGAGGGTCGAAAGACGAGCCCTCCCTACTGGTAGAAAAAGCAAGGGGACGTCGAGATCTGAGGAGTTGAGGCTTGCTTAGCCGAGCATCGAGGGTCGGGGGACGAGCCCTCCTTACTGGTTGGAAAAGCAAGGGGACATCGAGATCCGAGGAGTTGAGGCTCGCTTAGCCGAGCATCGAGGGTTGGGGGACGAGCCCTCCTTGCTGGTTGGAAAAGCAAGGGGACGTCGAGATCTGAGGAGTTGAGGCTTGCTTAGCCGAGCTTCGAGGGTCAGGGGACGAGCCCTCCTTGCTGGTTGGAAAAGCAAGGGGACGTCGAGATCTGAGGAGTTGAGGCTTGCTTAGCCGAGCGTCGAGGGTCAGGGGACGAGCCCTCCTTGCTGGTTGGAAAAGCAAGGGGACGTAGAGTTCTGAGGAGCTAGAGCTCGCTTAGCCGAGCGTCGAGGGTCGGAAGACGAGTCCCAAGCTGATTAAGGGGGAATTTGTGGCTTGCGGTGCCATCCGAGTGCCGAGCCCAAGCTGATTAAGAAGGAATTTGTGGCTCATGGTGTCATCCGAGCACCGAGTCTTAAGCTGATTAAGGTTAGATTTGTGGCTTGCGGTGTCATCCGAGTGCCGAGCCTCAAGCTGATTAAGGAGAGATTTGTGCCTCGCGGTGTCATTTAAGCGCCGAGCCTCAAGCTGATTAAAGAAAAATTTGTGGCTCGCGGCGTCATCCGAGCGCCGAGCCTCAAGCTGATTAAGAAGGGATTTGTGGCTCGCTGTGTCATCCGAGTGTCGAGCCTCAAGCTGATTAAGAAAAGTTTGTGGCTTATGGTGCCATCCGAGTGTCGAGCCCAAGCTAATTAAGGAGGAATTTGTGGTTTGCGGTGTCATCCGAGCACCAGTGCTGAGCCTCAAGCTGATTTAAGGGGGGATTTGTGGCTTGCGGTGTCATCCGAGCGCCGAGCCTCAAGCTGATTAAGGAAAAATTTGTGGCTCACAGTGCCATCCGAGCGCCGAGCCCAAGCTGATTAAGGAGAAATTTGTGGCCTGTGGTGTCATCCGAGCGCCGAGCCTCAAGCTGATTAAGGAGGGATTTGTGGCTCACGGTGTCATCCGAGTGTCGAGCCTCTGAAACTTATGTGAAAGGCTTTGGTGGCTTGTAGTGCTTGAGTAGTTGACCACACGAGCCTAGCTATTGTATCGATCGATAGGGCTGAGGGTAAATGGATAATTTCGTGCCCTAGGATGACGTCACAGGCATGAGAATCGAAGTGCTTAAGACCTTTTGGTCGTTCGGGGTTAGATCTTTTTGCAAAAATCGAGGAGTCCATTCCTCTATTATAAATCTCCCCCTCACCCCCCATTCCCCCACTTTGCATTCTCTCTTTCAGATAACAGGAATCCCTCTCATAGTCTTCGACAACCATTTTTTTGACGACCTTCCTGTTTCTCAGCATACCAGGTTAGTATTTTTGTATCCCAATGTCGCGCTCTCAGTCTGGCTCCGAGGCAAGCACTTCAAGCCATCCTGAGGAGGTCAAGTCGGTGTCGACATCTTGGTCTCTAGGTGATTATGGAATTAAGGAGGAGGTCCAGTCGGAGGGCGAGGCTGCTGTAGTGTATGACGTACAAACTCTACGATCCCGGAGCCCGGGTAAGAAGCCTATGGAGGAGGGAGAGCATGAGGGAGTAGACTTCAAAGGAGAGGGGTTCGTTGAGGAAGGGGAGCACGAAGAGGGAGACCCTAAGGGAGAGGGGTTTGTTGAAGGGGAGGAGAAGCATGAAGAGGAAGACCCCGAAGGAGAAGGGTTTGCTGGGGAAGAGGAGCATGAAGAAAGAGACCATGAGGGAGAGGGGTTTGTTAAGGACAACCAGGAGGAGCCCGTCTGGGGAGCCAAGGGAGGCAACGGTCGGGAAGAAGAGGGAAGAGGAACTGCAGGAGAGGCAGTCGAAGAAGAGGAAGGTCTTCTGCCCCTGCCTCCGTTAGCAACCCCATCTCCGAAGAGAAAACCTCGCCCCCGTAGGCGAAAAAGGAAGTTAACTTGCCCCGATACCCCGGGCTCACTAGATAAATACGGACCCGAGCCGAGGTTTGCATTTGACCATGTGACGGAAAGAAACCCGAGATCGATCGGATGTATCTTGACGACGTGGAGGGGCTTCTTGTGTTCACTTCACTGTTACGGGACACGGGTCAGCCTATGATCAAGATGGATAGCGTCAACTGTGTTTTGAGGGCGGATTACTTGCACATCTTAAGGACAGCTTACTTCATCCCGAAGGAATTTGAGCTCTTGATGCCGAACCCGGAATTCGTCCGACTACAACGCTGGAGTCCCACTTCTACATGTTCCCTAAGGACACCTTCATCTCGGGGTTGAGACTGTCGCTGCATCCATTCATTATGAGGGTACTGAAGTGGGGGGGGGGGTCTGAGCCTGATGCAGTATGGTCCCAATACATGGAAGCACCTGGTTTGCTTCGTTCTGAAGTGCCAGGAGAAGGGTGTTAAACCGAGGCTCACATATTTTCGTGTCATCCTGGGGATGAGCTCCCTCGGCGACTTGGAGGGAATCTTCTATCTCTCGCCGCGCCCCCACAAGAAGGTGATGCATGGTCATCCGGACTCCATCAAAGGATGGAAGGAAAAGTACTTCGTTATCCGGAGTGAGAGGACTTGGAAGATTCCAACGGTTTGGAATTTTAGTTGGCCGAACCACAAGCCCCCGAAGCGGAGTGAGTTTTCTGAGAAAGAGTGGGAGATGGTGGAGAAGATTGTGGGAGGGCACAACATAGCGTGGCCGTGCATCACGGAGTTGCACCTGGCCCGAGCCGGACTGAGCCCAGCCGACCCTAGTATGTTTTTGTTCCGAATCTGTTCATCTTCCTGCCTTCGTGTTAACACTTATTTCTTTTTCTCTCTTTTTTACAGAGATGACTGCCAAACAGCTTAACAACCGTCAGGCCCTGCTGGCCGTTGCCGCTAAGAGGAGGGCCGATCAGGAGAAGAAGGCCGAACAGGAGAAGAGAGGCACCTCGACCGCGGGTTCCAGCAAAGGGCCGACGTTGGTGCCTGTGCATCCGTCCCCCAAGAGGATGAAGAGGCATCACCACTCGTCGAGGTCGGAGAAGGAACCGAGGGCGAGCTCCGGTAGTAAGAAGGTGGCCGAGGTTCAGGAGTAGAGGCTCCCGCCACTTTGCCCTGACGCCGCAGAGATGGTGGGTAGGCAGGGCTTGCGGCCACACGTCCCGAACTTGGGTGGTCAAGGTAGGGGACACCCTGATCGAGGGCCCGGTGGCATTGGAGGCGGTGGAGCATCTCGCCACGAAGCAAGATCGGATGAATCTGGCGACGAAGACGTCTGGGATAGCTTACATGAGGTGGGCTCAGGCGTAGCTCTCGGTAAGTGTTTCGTATTCTCCATGTGCGTTGGATTTTAGATTTTAGGATTTTTCTAACTTGTTCTTTCTCGGCCAGGCGTTGCTCCATGGCAGCATTACCACAAGTGTATGGAGAAGGAGGTCCTCTTCGAGAGGAGGAATGCGGAGAAGTACTTCCGCGAGGTTACCAAACTGCAGGACGAGCTGAATGAAGCATGGAATGCCGAGGCATTCGTCCAAGCTCGGATGGCCTCGATTGTCGACCATCATAAGAATGAGCTGGTGCACTTCAAGTCTAAGGCTCAGGCGGAGGCTAAGAAGGTGCAGGCCGCCATGGCGGAGGCGGAGATCACAATGGCGGGCACTCTGATCTTGTCCCAGGACGAGGCCTACGCCCTGGCCAAGGAGCACTTCAAGCTGATCTTCCCGAATGCTCGAGTCGACCACCTTCACTACAACTGGCGACCAGAGCACCCGCCCACGCCCGGTGGCAAGGAGGAGGAGAGGGGGGACCCTCATCCAGAAGAGGCTGGGGACGGTCGTGCTGACGAAGAGGTGCCGTCCCCCCTAATCAGTAGCTTAGGATTTTTCTCTTCTGACTGTGTATTTGCCTTTCACGGACTGGCCACCGCTTTTTGTAATACAAAAAAATTTTGAATTTATAAAAGGAGATTTTTGGCCGATGCTCTATGACTTCTTGTTTTTAGTCTCTTTTGTGACTTGTCTTTCCCGTCTTCTTGATAGATGCATAGGGCCCTCAGTGCCCAGGACTCCTGGCCTCGAAATGAGCAGGGGTCCAAGGAGAGGGTGCTTGCTTGCCATTATAAACAGGCTCGTGACCGAGAGGCCGCGGTAAACTATTTCATGAATAAATCTCGGGAGCTCGGCCTAGAGGTCGCTCGGCTAAGGAAGGCCATAGCCGATCGGGATTGGTGGAGAGTGGAGACGAACTGGTCAGCCTCGGATGCCTCCACCGGTGGGTCAGCTTTGGAGTCCTTTCTCCGCGAGTCCATTGTGGAGAAGGAGTTGGAGATTCGTAGGCTGAAGCTCATGCTCGGCACCGTTCCACAAGGGGGATCAGGCCATTCCGCTCTAGGTCCTTCTCCGACCTTTTATCTGGAAGAGGCGAGGCCTGCTGAGGCGCAGAGTTCCGTGGCCAAAGCATCTTTTTGCGTCGAACAGGCGGAGCATGTGGAGGACCCCGTAGGAAGCACTAAGTTTGCCTTCTAAGCCAAGCAATTTGTAATATCTTCATTGTATTGTGTGGCCGTTTCTGGCGCCTTATGAGTAATAAAACTTCGATTTCTTTAATCTCGATAATTTATTAAGTGAGGCAGGCAGGAGCATAGCTCGAGGTCATTGCTGAGTGTGGCCTTGCTGGAGGTCACCGCCGAGGCAGAAAGAGTGCTCGGGAGCCAAACCGTAATTCCTTGTAGATAGCGCTCAGTAAGGGATGTTTTGCCTTTTGATAAAAATTAATGGCGATGTTTCACCTTCTGCCATTTAGACTTCCTGATGTCATAAATGCACCTCTTCGGGGGCTATATAATCCTCACCCCGTCACTTTTTCATCATGAATCGAGATTGACTCATCTGCCACCCGCTGACAATTCGGGGTTTCAGCTTCCAGGGCCGTTAACCCCGAGTTGTTTGTGGCTGAGGGGTGGGTCGATCCGGGGGCGAGACCCGGGGTGCTTGCCGAAGGCGGGCACCCTTAAAGTGGAAATTTTTGGCTGAGGGTTCCAGATCGGCGGCTCCCCTGCCACCCTCAAACAATTTGGGGTTTTAGCTCTGAGGGAAGTTAACCCCGAGTTGTTCGCGGGTGAGAGGTAGGTCAACCAATGGTCCGGGGCGAGAGTCCTGGGTCGGTGGCTCCCCTGCCACCCTCGCACAATTCAGGATTTCGACTCTAGGGGCCGTTAACCCCGAACTGTCCGCGGGTGAGAGGTGGGTCAACTGACGACCCGAGAATAGAATTCCCGGGTGAGAGTCTCGGATCGATGGCTCTCCTGCCACCCTCTGATAATTTGGGGTTTCGGCCCTAAGGGCTTTTAACCCCGGGTTGCCAGCGGGTGAAAGGTGGGCCAATCCACAGGTTCGGGACTTGGGGTGTTTGTCAAAGGCGAGCGCCCTAAACCTAAAATGAAAACTTTTGGATTTGGTAGACAGTATGAGTGTAGCTGGAGGTCACCACCGAGCATAGGTCGCAGGACTTGAAAAATCTGAGGCCCTATTCGAGGTCGATGTCGAGCCCCCACACCTAGAGAAGCAGTTATGGGTGTAGCCGGTAATCATCGCCGAGCATAAAGATCGCATGGCTTTGAAAAAAGCCAAGGCCTTGCTCGAGGTCGATGCCGAGCCCCCATACCAAGAGAAGCCATTATGAGTTTAGCCAGAGATCATCGCCGAGCGTAAAGGTCGCATGACTTGAAAAAGCCAAAACCTTGCTCAAGGTAGATGCCAAGCCCCCATACCTTGTTCTCGGATAGATAGCATGAGTGTAGCTGAAGGTCATCGCCGAGTGCATAGGTAGTAGGGCTTGAAAAAGCCGAGACGCTGCTCAAGGTCAATGTCGAGCCCCCATACCAAGAGAAGCCGTTATGAGTGTAGCCGGAGATCATCGCCGAGCGTAAAGGTCGCATGGCTTGAAAAATTCAAGGCCTTGATCGAGGTCGATGCCGAGCCCCCATACCTTGTTCCCGGGTAGATAGCATGAGTGTAGCTGAAGGTCATCGCCGAGCACATAGGTAGCAGGACTTGAAAAAGCTGAGACCCTGCTCGAGGTCGATGTTGAGCCCCCATACCAAGAGAAGCCGTTATAAGTGTAGCCGGAGATCATCGCCGAGCGTAAAGGTCTCATGGCTTGAAAAAGCCAAGGCCTTGCTCGAGGTTGATATCGAGCCCCCATACCTTGTTCTCGGATAGATAGCATGAGTGTAGCTGAAGGCCATCACCGAGCGCATAGATAGCAGGGCTTGAAAAAGCTTAGACCCTACTCGAGGTCGATGTCGAGCCCCCATACCAAGAGAAGCCGTTATGAGTGTGGCCGGAGATCATCGTCGAGCGTAAAGGTCGCATGGCTTGAAAAATGCCAAGGCCTTGTTCGAGGTCGATGCCGAGCCCCCATACCTTAGAAGAGACCTTTTTGTGGCTTGCAGAGCTATCCGAGTGCCGAGCTCGAGCTTGTAAGAGAAGGTTTTTGTGGCCCGCGATACCATCCAAGCACCGAGCTCAAGCTTGTAAGAGAAGGTTTTTATGGTCCGCGGTACCATCCGAGCGCCGAGTCCAAAACACTGGATAAATGTACATTATATTGACTTTATAGAACAAGGCACGAGGTGCCGTTTACATTTTTGCGCTTACAGGGGTATTTGCAAGGGCTATGAGAGGTGCTAATCCTCCCCTTCGAAGAATTTAATAAGGTGCTCCGCGTTCCACGGCCTTTTCATGGCCTTGCCCTCCGGGTCGGTAAGGTGGTACGTGCCCAGACGTACAACCTCAGAAACCTTGTACGGGTTTTCCCAGTTTGGAGCCAGCTTCCTCTTTTAGCCGGGGTTAGATACCGCCAGCTTTCGGAAGACGAGGTCCCCTAGCTTGATGTTGGTAGGACGTACCATTTTGTTGTAGAACTTCTTGATCCTCTGCTGGTAAGTGTTCCTTCTGATGGTGGATTTTTCCCTGACCTCGTCTATGAGGTCCAGGTCGGCACGTAGTTGCGCCGAGTTGCTATCTTCATCAAAGGCCATGATACGGGGCGAAGGGAGCCCGATCTCGAGGGGAATCACTGCCTCTGCACCGTATGTCAGATTGAATGGCGATTCTCCTGTGGGGATCCTCTTTGTCGTTCGATGAGCCCAGAGAATACTTGGCAACTCATCGACCCACAATCCCTTAGAAGAATTGTCAAGCCGTTTCTTCAAACCGTTGAGGATCTGGCGGTTCGCGTTCTCAGCTTGACCGCGACTGCAGGTGGCAGGCCGAAGAGAAGCATTGCTGGATTCTGAGGTCCTCGCAGAACTTTCTAAAATTTTTGCCCGCAAACTGGGTCCCATTGTCCGTGATGAGTATGTGTGGAATTCCGAACCGACAGATGATGTGTTTCCAGATGAATTGCTGAGTTTGCTGCTCGGTGATCGTGGCCAGCGGCTCGGCCTTGATCCACTTTGCGAAGTAGTCGATTGCTACTATTGGGAACTCCTTTTGGCCCGTCTCTTTCGGAAAGGGGCCTACCAGGTCCATCCCCCACATAGTAAAAGGAGTCGGACTGGCCAGGGAGCGGAGGTTTGCCTGTGGCGCCCTTCTTACCGAGGAGAATCTTTGACAAGGTCCACATTTCTTGACCAGGGCTAGGGCGTCCTGCAACATCGTGGGCTAGTAATACCCGTGGTTCAGAGCCTTTCGGGCGAGCAATCGGCTTCCCATGTGGCACCCGCCAATCCCTTCGTGGAGCTCCTTGAGAGCGTATTTTTCTTCGTCAGGGGTCAAGCAGCAGAGATAGGGCCTCCCGTCCGTCGTGGTGTACGAGTGCTTGAAAAGGGTTTTGTCGATCATGGCGAACCTTTCCAAGTGGACCCTGATCCGCCTTGCCTCGGCTCAGTCTTCGGGGAGCTCTCCTTTGATTAGAAACTTTCGGATGGGAGTGGTCCAATCGTCAGGCTGAGCCCCGTCCTCAATACAGAGGGTCTGGGGAAGGTCAATACTTGGCTTCAGGAGTACCTCGATCAGAACGGTTCGGTCGAGTCCTTCAAAGGACGTGGAGGCTAGCTTCGACAGGGCATTGACCTGGGCATTCTGCTCTCTTGGGATCTTTAGAACTGCAGAGTTGTCGAAGGATGTCAGGAGCCGCTGGACCACGGCCAAGTACCAGATCATCCGATCGTCGCGGGCCTCATACTCTCCGGTGATCTGATTGACCACGAGCTGAGAGTCGCTGAAGGCCCTGATCTGTTGGGCACCTGCTTGGTGTGCTAGGGTGAGCCCCACGATCATAGCCTCATATTCTGCCTCGCTGTTAGATGCTGGAAAGTTGAGGTGGAGAGAATATTGAAGAAAGAAGTTGTCGGGCCCTCGCAAGATGATGCCTGCGCCACTCTCCGCTTCGCAGGAGGAGCCGTCGACGTAAACTTCCCACATCTGATCGGCCTCCTCGTTGTCGGGTTGTCCGGAGATGGTGCATTCCATGATGAATTCGGTGAGGGCCTGTCCCTTTATTGCCGTCCTTGGCTGATAGCTGATGTCGTACTGATTGAGCTCGATCGACCATTTGACCAAGCGGCCGGAGCTTTCGGGCTTGTGGAGGAGGCCTTCAGGTGCTGGTCCATGGGGACCTGAATTGAGTGCGCCTGGAAGTAAGGGCAGAGTTTCCGAGCTACCATGACCAGGGCATATGCCACCTTCTCCATTTTCGCATATCTAGTCTCAGCCGAGAGCAAAACCTTGCTCACATAGTACAATGGTTTTTGGACTTCGTCTTCTTACCGAACGAGGACAGTGCTGAGTATGCTTTCCGAGGCCGACAGGTAAAACCAGAGAGCCTTACCCGGCTCGGGTTTGCTAAGGAGCGGATGATTGGCGAGGTACTCTTTCAATTGGGTGACGCCTCCTGCTGCTGAGCCCCCCACTCGAAGCCTCTGGTTCCGCACAAAGCTTTGAAGAACGGAAGGGACTTCTCCCAAAATTTGGAGAGGAAACGGCCGATGGTCACCACTCTCCTCGTGAGCCGTTGGACTTCCTTGATGTTCCTCGGAGGGGCCATGTCGATTTTGGCCCAAATTTTTTCGGGGTTCGCCTCGATGCCGCGCTGGTTGACGACGAACCCGAAAAATTTTCCCGAGGAGATGCCAAATGTACACTTGATCGGATTGAGCCTCATGTTGTGGGTCCGAAGGATGCCAAAGGCTTCTTTCAGGTCGGCAATGTGGTCCTGTCCCCACTGGCTTTTGACGAGCATGTCGTCGACATACACCTCCATGTTGCGACCGATCTGGTCCTTGAAGACTCCGTTGACGAGCCTCTGATAGGTTGCACCGGCATTCTTCAGTCCGAAGGGCATGATCCGGTAGCAGTAGAGACCTTGGTCGGTGACGAAGGACGTCTTGGCTATGTCAGGGGGGAACATTCGGATTTGATTGTATCCGGAGAAGGCGTCCATGAAGGACAAGAGCACGTGACCTAACATTGCGTCGATCAGAGCATCAATGCGGGAGAGGGGAACGGATCTTTGGAGTATGCCTTATTGAGGTCTGTAAAGTCTATGCAGATCCTCCAGCTCCTGCTTGCCTTCCTTACCATCACTACGTTCGCCAGCCACTCTGGGTAGCTGACCTCTTGGATGAACCGGGCGGACAAGAGCTTGTCCACCTTCACTTTCACAGCTTTCTGCCTCTCCAAGGCAAACTTACGTTGCTTCTGAATGCTCGGCTTCGAGCCAGGGAGCAAGCTCAGCCTGTGCATGATCAGGTATTCGGAGATCCCGGGCATGTCGGATGGCTTCCAAGCAAAGAGGTCGACGTTGCGGCGAATGCAGTCGATCATGTCAGATTTTAGGTCGGGCATGAGGGAGCAGCTCACGCAAAACCATCTGGAATTTTCCTCTGTCTCGAACGAGACTTCTTCTAGTTCGTCCGCCGATTTGGGCTCTGGTTGGCTCCTCGGGGGTTGCAGTTCGACGGCGTCCAGGGAAAACACACTGTCCCCGACAGCCGTCATGTAGCATGCTCGCGCTGCCTCTTGGTTCCCCTAACGACCCTAACACCTGATTCGGTTGGGAACTTCAACTTCAGATGGTAGGCCGAGGGAACGGCCTAGAGAGAGCAGAGCCCCGGTCGGCCGAGGATGGCATTGTAGGCTGCTTTGACATTCACAACCATGAAGTCCATCGACTCGGTCCTTCGGTGGGGGGTCATACCCGTAGTAACATCCAAGGTCACGATCCCTTTTATCGGCACCGGGACGCCGAAGAACCTGTGCAAGGTGTACCCGGTCTCTTCGGGCTTCGGGTCCCGCTCGGAACGCTATTTGGGGGCGCAAGGAGGAGGAGAAGCCCTCCGCTTCCTCGTATCCCTCCTCTCCCGGACGTCTTCCCAGGTGAATTCTCGGAGATACCCTCGTTGGATGAGGGTCTCGATTTCATCCTTCAGGGCCCGGCAGAAGTCGGTGTCGTGCCCGTTGTCCCGGTGGAAGCGGCAGTAGAACCGCTAGTCCCTTTTCTTGTTGCTGGTGGGTCGAGGGGGGCATCTGGACGAGGTCCCTGTCTTCGATTGCGAGTAGGATGACCGACACATTCTGTGTCAGTGGCGTGTATCTCTCGAAATGCGAGATCGGAAGGACCTTCTTCATGCCAATCCCGTCCCTCGGAACCTTCTTGGTTGGCTCGGCCTCGTCGGCCTTGCACTTTCCCTTCCCTAGAACATCTTTGGCATCCTCGGGATTTAGGGCATCTTCGGCTCGGATGTATTTCTCGACCCGATTGAGCAGGTCAGGGAAGTCGAGGGGAGGCTTTTTGGCCAAGGACGCCTTCAGCTGACCATATCGGACGTTGTACCGAAAGGCTGCTGAGGTGACCCCAGCATCGAGGGAGGAGACGGACCTTGCCTCAGTGGTGAACTTCCGGACGAACTGTCGGAGTGGCTCCCCCTCCTTCTGCTGGAGGCCCAGCAGGGACGCGCTCGTCTTCTTGGCCTTCCTACTGGTCACGAAGTGGGCAAGAAAGTTGGCCTCCAACTGGTCGAATGAGTAGATTGAGCCGGGGACGAGCTTCGAGAACCATTCCCGAGCCGGACCCCAGAGGGTAGCGGGGAAGGCACGACATAGGAGGGGATCTGATGCGCTGTGAATCATCATGAGGGTATTGAAACCCTCCATGTGATCAGCAGGATCACCCTCGCCGTTATAGGTCTCGAATTGGAGAGGCTAGAAATTTCGGGGTATTTCCGCTTGTAAGATTTGCAGCGGAGAAAGGAGGTCGGGTCGGCCTATGAGCCGGGGCCGCCCTCTAGACGCCCTTGCCGAAGTGGTTGAGGCGGTTCTCCATTTTCTGTAGGCATCGCAGGACATCCTCGTGGGCGGGTTAGGCCGCGAGACTCGCTGGCTTTGGCGTCCGACCGAGAGTGAGACCGATGGAGTGTCTCGTTCATAGGGATCCCTAAGATGGCCTGCAGGATCTCGTTCCGAAAGTCTTGGAACTCGCGGCGGGTGACTGGAGCTTGTCTGGCCGGGTCGCCCTGGGGTGGCGATCTTCGATCGGCATGACTGAGCTCCGGCTCTCGCCCCTGGGATGGGTGCGTGGGATGGTTCAGGACTGAGTTAGAAGCGGTCCCTCCCCTCGTTCGGCTGGCTTGTTGGTTCTGGATCTACCGACGTAGGTCGGTCGCGACCGAGCAAGAAGCGCCCGACCCGGGTTCGATCCTCGGATGGTTGGATCCATGAGTGTCGGCAGGGACGTGCTGGAGAGGAGTGTCCGGGCGACTTGCAGAGGTGACGGCTCTTCTGGCCTTGGGTGCCATTTCAGAGCTCGGATTGAGGGGATGACGTCAATGTCCGGGATCGGACTGGGGTCAATACCGAGGGTTTCCCACAGACGGTGCCAACCTGATATGGTTTGTTTTTGGGGGGTGGCTGCACCAAATGTGAGTTCTCTCAATTTGTTATTTAGCGGAAGTCTCGGTACCGGCTATACGCCCGACCCTCGGCTGAGGGAGCGGCTCGAGAGCAGGCGGGAGTAAGGTGGAGGACTGATGCTCGACTCAGATCTGGGTGGCTCGGTTCAGTCTCGTGTACCTGCACTCGGCCTAGGAACACCGGGGTTGATCCCGGTGGCAGGCCCTCCGACGATCTAGTTAGTTACTGAAGAGTAACAGTAGCTAGGGTTTTTAGAGGGAAAAAGATTGTTTACCTTGCAAAGGAGGGAGAGGGCCTGGTATTTATAGGCATGCCAAACAGGTCTGGATCCGTTTGGGCCGGGTCTGGACCTGCTTGCCTGTGGGCCTGACGTGGCAGAAGCCCATGGGGCTTAGGATTGATCTAATGATTAGGGGTGAACGGTTTTTGAGGGGATCTGGTGGCCTAGGAGAGGCCACGGCATCTGACCCATATCAATTTTTTTTAGTAGAAAAACTGTTCTTATATAAGGACGTAGAGCAATTTATCATCCGGATAAAAGCTGCGTGGATATAGCCACACATAACACTCAATTATTTGAACTCTCACTTCGGTGTTGGTATATCTCCCATATATGCAAGTCGGACGTAAACAGATATAAATGATCTGTTCCAGATTCAACTTTTGGTTCGTTTCATATTGATTCAAATGCTTATATCGACCAACCATCCAGATTAATCTGAATACATCGTAAAGCCAAACATTGTACTAGGTTAAACTCATACTTCCATTCAAATAATTGTTCATTGTCATTGATGTGTAGTTAGAATTTGCATCTGATCCAATCGCGTTTGTTTGTTTTATCAGGTAAGGTTGTTGATGAGTACAATATCTAAGCGTCATTTGTACTAGCTAGTAGCGTCTGTTTTTGCTACAAACAATGAAATTCACCGAGATCATAGAACAGAGTGGATCCTGAGGATCATCCAACGGCTCACCCTGCTTTTCATGACACTGTATGCTCTATGACTACATCTTTCCCAGGCTAGTAAGGACCAGCATGACAGTATGGGAATTTGATGGTGGTGGAACCATGACAGTTCACCATGTCTCTAACGCTAGTACTATTAGCTAGTCTCCAATACTTGTGGGGTTTGTTCGGGGTGGTCCTTACTTTGTATATATTCCTGTGATGTGAATCCAAGTTACTTAATAATTTGGTGTGCTAGTTCCAACTCCACATAATGTGTTTAGATGTTACCGGTCCTATTGTGACCACTAGGCCATTTTGGACCACCTCCAATTCAACAACGTGGATGAATTTTCATTTACTTTTGAGTGATTGTGATTTGGGAATATAGGTCCAAATTCGAGATCCTAACCTCCAATTGGCTGTGGATTTATGTGATTGGAGAAGATCCAACTCGATCTTACTTTAAAGAGAAAGTATGGAGCTCAAAAGTAACCTGTTCGATCATGTATGCCTCACTTGGCTAGAGTACCAGGTAATGGGAATCGAGAAAATGATCCCAAGCGTTCCTGTTGGGGGTCTATTTATAAGTGAGAGCTTGGATCTTGGTGGTTGGTTACGACTAGTTCGAGCTAACTGTCCAAAGTTGATGTGGCACATTGACTGCTAGTTACACTTGAAATGATTTTGTAGGCGAGGTACTTGTTTGCTCTCGGGGACTTGTTGAGGGTCTGCACATGTCCCCTTGTATCAATTATCAATGTCCAAACTACACCCGATACATGTGTTAGTGAAATGTGTTATACATTAACTCCACATTTATCTTTTAGTCGAGTTATACAAAAGTTGTAAGACAATTAGCGAAGTACATAACCATCACAGATGGCCCAGTGGTTAGAATGATGTGACCTGGAGTATGCTCCTCCCAGAGGTCATAGGTTCGAAACCCGAAGGGTGAAACATTTATGTGATGGCCAGTGGCAGTGGGACTGTTTAACGGCCTGCTCAAAACCTAGCTCACGGGACTGGGAATAGTCGGACCCTCAGAGGGGGGATGGATACCCAGTATAATCAAAAAAAAAAAATTAGCGAAGTACATTGATGGATAGTTGATAAATGCATTGGATTCTTTTTTTTATTTTTAAAAACTTGAGGAAGCCCAATCCAAAATCTTTATATATCAAAACTTGCATATTCTTACACCTGCTTCCAAATATATACATAACAGTCAAATCAAAATTCCAAGATTGAAATCATACAAAGCAAAATCTCCAAATCAACAAGGAATATCTATTGATAATAATTGGCTCGTGGAAGTATAACACTGAGAATAGTAGCAATTCCAAACAGGAAAATTGCTACTCCAGTGAAATTTACGAGGACTGATTGGCTGCCACGAAGAAGGCCTGTGGCCATAAATTTCTCGATCAGCCCAGTCTCTGCGCTGATAATGGCCATGAGGAAGATGACTATGCCGAAGAATGAATGCCATGGCACTACATTTGCTCGAGTGCTCTTCGTTGCTTTAGGGTACCAGAAGGTGTAAAATGCCATCAACCACTGCAGATAGTTAAGCACTTCAGATTATCAGTGACATACCTTATCTATTCATCTCAAGTTTCTCTGATATTACTAAATCTTTTATTATAGTCTATCTGCCTATGTGAAAACTAACTTAAACAGTTATTACATCTGTGCGTAAACGACAAGTAGGCTAATTTTTCACCATCTTTGATAATATGTCAACTTATACAATTGAAAATTGTGCCCTGAGGATAAATTTTCGGAGTATAAAATGAAATTCCTGAAGTGTAAAGTTTCCCAGTGAATTTAATTGTTACATAGAAAAAATTCTGTTTTATTTTTTCAGATTACATATCAACAGAACTAAGTATACTGTTTTCTTGATTGTTATGAATATATATTGAATTTTTTTTACTTGGACTACGGCTAAAAGATAATGTGTCTACAGTAGTGGTAAATAGAAACTAGGATTAGATTCTGCTATCAGTTTTAAGATCCCTTCGAACTCTGATCATATCAGATTTGGTCACATATCAACACAAAAATCCACACTTGAAGATCAGAAATCCATCAATATACTCTTCGTTAATTAGAAGAGCAGAAATAAAAGAATCACCTGTAATGCATATAGGCTAATAGTACCTAAACCAAACCAAGAGTGCAGGCTGTACATATCAACCAACTTCAAATCATTGTGGAATTTGAATGCAGCATACAGCCCCAACCCACCAAAACCAAGAGCCATCAGGTGTAACAGCAAGTGCACCAACTTTGCAACCTTCCTATTTCTTGGAACTATCTTATAAGCCATGATTGCTTCAATAACAAATAGATAAGAAATATAATCAGTATTTGAATTTATATGATAATATGAATCTATAACTAGTTTTATATATGTATTGAATTTAAGCTTGAAATTTCGGTACCTTGTCCCCCTAAGTAAATGATTCCAAGAAGCATGAAAAAGGGGTGTGCCTGTTGGTGATCAGATACATAACAGCAGGTAAGAAAAAGTTAAGACAACAATTTTTGTAAATGGTAATAATCATGGACAGTAATATCTGCTATTCCTTTGAAGATTTTACATTGAAGTTGCGTTGAACGTTGTCAGTGTTTACGGAAATGCCATCTCTGAAATGTAACAGCCAAATTAGCATCAGAATTAAGGACGCGACGCCTAGCAGCTGAGCACCGATGATCGCTGGAGTTGCAGAGATGTGGTAGCTTGAAGCATCCCTGACAGTCATGGTAAACAGAGAGAGAGAGAGAGAGAGGGAGGGAGAGAGAGAGAGGGACTTCTTTGATTACTAAAAGATGTGTTATATATGTCTATACCGTGCTAGAAATATACTATATATGTTGCTTGACCAATATATTGTACTAGCTAGGATACGATTACAGAAGATCTTGGATGTATCAACCTGGCAAATGTGATGAATACAAAGATGGATACTAAACAAAATGAATTGAGATTCGTTTACACTGCTTCTTTTACGGTGAAGAATCCAGAAGGGTGTAATATATGGTATAATCTCCCTTTGTTATGATCTGATTAGTGATGACAACGTAGATTCTGATTAGATGAAGGTTAGTTGACCATGATAAAGAGGTGCACAACAAGCTCTTGACCTTTCCTATTCTAAACTCTTGATCTCTCATTGATTCTCTCTTGAATAACTATTGACCTTTCATATTCCAAACTCTTGATCTCTCATTGATTCTAGACCTTTCATATTCTAAACTCATCACCTTTCCTATTCTAAACTCTTGAACTTGTATTGTGTATATATTCAATTGGGTAAAAGGGATATGAGCAACTTGCTCATTTAGTAAATGAGCAATTAATTATGTGGCATGCATGTGATACATTGGACAACTCACCATTTTAAGAATTTCCAATCACATGTATGCCACATCATCAATTGCTTATTTACTAAATGAGCATGTTGCTCATACGCCTTTTTCCCTATTCAATTTGATTCAAGAGAATGATATACCATAATTTTATTAAACTCTTTATGGTATTAGAGCTACCTTCCTGAACCTCTCGTCTTCTTCTTCACAAAAACCCTAAGCTTTCCTCATTCCCAACCATGGCTAATGACAACAACCAAGTTCTCACACCCAATTCCATTATGCTGATGGATTGTCCCCCTCCTCGAACATATCGTGAAAAGTGTCAAGGGTGTCGTGCTCAAAGACACATGGTTCAGCATGTCCTCTATTCCACTTGACACCAACAAAGCCGCAGTCCAATCCATATTCGCGAGCATCTCGTCCATGGCAATAGGGTTGGCAACCGAGTCGATCGGGCCGGATCGGGTCGGACCCGCCCGGGTTGGAACCGAAGTTAGGCGGGTTTGTTGAACAATCTACCCCACAACTCGTAGTGCTAATAGCGGAAACACACCACAAGCAATCGAAATTTCCAAGACTTAGTTGTACCAAGAACAAAGCACCACAATATGCAAGATCTCACAAGAACACAATCAATATGCAGAGATAACCAATACTTCTTATTCCCCAAGAAATACAGAGATTACAACTCTCAATCGCTCTCTCTCACCTTTGAAACACTCGGCACAATCCCCTCTTGAAGTTAAACAATGATAATGGCTTACCTCTTGATTACACAAATTGATTCTAACCCTAGAGTTTACAGCCATACATATAGCCCCTAAGTAAACCTTAAAAGATAAACACAAATCTCGCAATTGGGCCTTTAAACTCGTAGGCCTAAAAACAATCAGCCGCCGAAGTCGGTCGACCGCACCCCCAAGGTCGGTCGACCGCAACGTGTAAAGTCAGACCCGAGACTCGACCGGTCAACTGCACCCCCAAGGTCGGTCGACCGTCCTCTCCTCTGTTGGACCCTGTACACTCGAAGAACTCTCAGCAGCTAGGATCGGTCGACCGCACCCCCAGGTCGGTCGACCGCAACTCTCCAGGCTACACTTCTTCTACTTGCTGTTGTCTTCTCTTGCTGTCTTTGTCTCCTCTTCTTCTCCAACTTCAAGTACTCTGTGCCTACGTGTATTTGAGGCCAAAACCTTAACAATCTCCCACTTGGACCAAATACACCACGCTTCAAAGTTATTGCAATCTTTACCCCGCGTTATCTCTGCCAATCTCCCACTTTCATGGAAGACCCAAGTAGTCCTCACTCTCATGAAGAGCACCTCCGCCACTCCACCACGTGGAGTGCACCAACCACTCCTCATCGTCTCATGAAGGATGTGCTCCACCAATCGCATAAAGCACGAATATCGAAGAAACAACCTCCCGTGTCGAATTCCGTGTTATGAGACTCCCTAACTCGCAAAATCTCCATCAACACCGGACATGGTTCAAAACCTCTCAATGCACCCTCTACATTAGAAGTCTCCATGGACGACACCTCCATAATATCTGCAGACTGTTCAATCCCTACAGTCCTAATTCAGTTATCCTCATCGACATCACCCCGCATATTGATACCAGTGCTCTCTATCACACAAGAGAAACTTGAAGCTTCAACTGCCAATTCGCAGAGTACCCTCACCGCAGCAATGTCTTGCCCTCTAGGATCACTTCCATGGCCAGCAGCTTCCACTAAATTAGTAGCCTCCCATCCATAACTGAAAGAACTCGGTTGCACCCCACACAACCTACTACTTGATTCTGGCTGAGAATCAACTACATGAGAAATGCCCCTCACGTCTCTAAGCAAATACAGCATTCCCTCACGCTTCCCTTTTGCAATCATCTTTGAACCTGCAGCTATATGCCACTCCCCACTACGAACTGTAGTAGACAACCCCTCTTTGTCTAGCCTTCCAATCGAGATAAGATTTTTTTTCAAGTCTGGAACATGCCTTGTCTCTCGTAAGACAACACTTTGATCATCAATGGTGTTCACGCGAACAGTACCAATCCCAAGTATAGGACACCGGTGACCATTCCCCTATGATTACTTCTCCAAAAGAACCCTCTTTGTAGTCATCAAACACCTTTTTCCTCGGAGTGCAATTAAAAGAAGCTCCCGAATCAATACACCATTCTTGAGTGCCCAACTCCTCCCGAGCTGATAAGTATAGATCCTTAACAAGCCCCACTTGAGCTTCCTTTGGGGTATCTTTCTTCGGTTTCTCCTGCTTCTTCTTCATATAAACCTTGCAACTGCGCATCATGTGACCCTTCTTGTGACAATACCAGCACTCAGGCCCATGTCCCCCATTGCTATCATCAGACCCACTCTCAGATGAACTACTCTGATCCTTTCTTCTTCGACTGCTCTTAGATCTCCCACGCCTCTTCTCAATGTACATTGCGGAATCTCTAGAAGATGATGATGGATATCCCCCGTTTCTCACCCTTCTCACCTCCTCGTTCAGAATGCTACTCACCACATCCTGTAGAGTCGTCGAATCTGTCATAGTGTCTGTAATAGTATGTTCTACCATACCATAACTATCGGGTAAAGTAGATAAAAGTAACAATGACTGCCCCCTCTTTGAAAACTTTAAACTTGCAGCTTCCATCTGGTTGTAAACCATACAGTAATTGTTCATATGCACTGCTACTGAACCCCCTTCAACTTCGTATTAACCAATTTCTTCAAGTGAAGAATTTGATTAGATGCTGACGGTTTCTCATGCATATCTGTGAGAATCTCTATAGCCTCCTTTGTGCTATTTGCCTTCGAGATATGAAATAACGCCTTCCTACTCAGCCCCAACTGAATTTGTCCAGCGCTTTCTGATCCAAACGATTCCAATCTGCCAAGTCCTTCGCATCCTTGTCTGCACCTACCGGCATCTCATCAAACAACGGACCATCAAGATCAATCTGACGAAGTTACGCTATCATCAGAATATTCCACATCGCGAAATCACTCCCATCAAATTTCTCGATCTTCATCTTGTTATCGGCCATCTCGAAGCAACTGTTCTGATACCACTTGTTGAAGAATCTACCCCACAACTCGTAATGCTAATAGCGGAAACATATCACAAGCAATAGAAACTCTCAAGACTTAGATGAACCAAAAACAAACCACCACAATATGCAAGATCTCATAAGAACACAATCAATATACAGAGATAACCAATACTTCTTATTCCCCAAGAAATACAAAGATTACAAAGAGATTATAACTCTCAATCTCTCTATCTCACCTTTGAAATACTCGGCACAATCTCCTCTTGAAGTTGAACAATGATAACGGCTCACCTCATGATTACACAAATTGATTTTAACCCTAGAGTTTACGGCCCTATATATAGCCTCTAAGTAAACCCTAAAAGATAAACACAAATCTAGCAATTGGACCTTTAAAATCGTAAGCCCAAAAACAATCAGCCGCCGAAGTCGGTCAACCGCACCCCCAAGGTCGGTCCACCGCAACGTGTAGAGTCAGACCCGAGACTCGACCGGTAGACTGCACCCCCAAGGTCGGTCGACCGTCCTCTCCTCTGTTGGACCTTGTACACTCGAAGAACTCTCAACAGCTAGGGTCGTTTGACCGAACCCCCAGGTCGGTCGACCGCAACTCTCCAGGCTATACTTCTTTCACATGCTGTTGTCTTCTATTGCTGTCTTTGTCTCCTCCTCTTCTTCTCCAACATCAAGTACTCCATGCCTACGTGTATTTGAGACCAAAACCCTAACAGGGTCCGGGTCGGGTCGGTTGGTTAACCGGACCAGGCCGGGCCGGGTTGGATTTGCAAAATGTCGACCCGCCCAACCCGTGAACCCATTCGGGTCCAACCCGGGTCGAGTCGGGTCATGGGTTGGCCCGTGTGTTTGAATTTTTTTTACTTAAAAAAAATTGTAGTAGTAATAATAATAATAATTAAAGAGTGAAATTGCAAAAAAAATGTATATATTAATCATATGATTTCAACTTTTACAAATTTCCAACTTTTTTTATAAGAAACAAAGAATTATTATAAATTGGTTCTATACAATTACAATTTTCTTCTATAAAATGACAATTTTCTTCAATTTTCCAACTTATTTATAAGAAACAAAGATTTATTACAATTTTTTATACATTTACAAATTTCTTGCATATGTTGGTCTTCAATTTGTTGTTGTTGTTGGTCTTCAGTTCTTCATGTTGGTTGCTATTGTTGTTGTTGTTGTTCTTCCGGCGAGTTGCTTCCACTTGTAAACGTGTCGAACCCTATTCCTTGAGTCCTATCTTTGGCCTTCATCCAGTCTTCCGTATAGACGAGCATCTCCAACGATTGGGGCTTCAAGCGATTTCGTTTAGAATCCTGCCACTTATAGAAAATGTACTTTCTGAAGTAACTGTAGAGACAGGATGAGTTAGTGGATCTTTAACCATATATTTAAGAATACTATAAGTATGTTCATGGTATTTCCACCATTGTAAAGTGTCTAATGAAGAAGTAAAACTTTCAGAATCTTGTTGATTATACCAATGTAATTCATTTGGTTGATTAGTCCTAGCTTTTTTTAATTGAATTTTTGCAAGTAAATTAAATATGACATCATCTAATTTATTCTTACCCTTACCTGTAGAAGTAGCAGAAGAAGAAGTAACTAAAGTAGTAGTACTACTAGATGAAAAAATTCTATCATAATAATTATACAAGTTATTTAATGTCGATTCAAATTTAGCTAAAAATATCCTGCAATCAATTTCAGATTCATCTTCCCTAAGTAAAGTAAAAAAATATTTCAATCAAACTCTTCGTACCTTCTAATTTGATATGAGGATCCATCACAGCAGCAATACAATACAACATAGGAGGAGGATTAAAATACTTCAAAATTTTGGTGTATGCAGGTTTCACAATATGACCAATAAAAGCATCATCGATCATTTCTTTGAAAGTTTGCATCATAGTAACTATTGAAATAAAAATGCTACTAGAAGTAGATTCATAAGATTTTGAAAATTTTAAAGTTGCGGTTTTAAAAGGTTCTAAAAATTTTAACAAAGATTCGGCATAAAACCAAACTTGGGGAGTCATTTCAAAATTTGGCATATTTTTTGCCATACAAAAATCATTTATACATGTTTTATATTCAGTAACAACATGTAGCAAATCAAAAGTAGAGTTCCATCGATGTTTAACATCCATTGAAAATTTTCTAAAATGTACATTTTTAAACCTACACCAAGCTTTCTATTCTAGAAATATAGGGTCACTTAATGCAATAAAATGTACACAATTTCTAATGTTAACTATATATGGGTCGGCTATTTGTAATGCATCTTGAACACATAAATTTATAATATGACATGCACATCTAACATGAAAAATATTGTCAGATTGAGGGTTTAATGCGGTTTTTAATATACTAATTGATGCATTGTTGTTAGATGCATTATCAAAACATATACACATAATTTTATCACGAATATGAAAAAAACCACAAACTTCTAAAATACGATTTGCAATTTCATTACCACTATGGAGATAGGGCAACGCGGCAAGTGATATGATCCTTTTTTGAAGGATCCAATCACTTTCGATCTAATGACAAGTTATTGCCATCATTGGAATATTGTTGCAACCCTTCCAACAATCGAAAGTTAGAGAAACTCTACAAATTAAACTCCATAAAATGGCAATCAAAGCTTCTCTCATTTCGTTGTACATTTTAAAACAATCAGACTTCAAAGTATTTCTAGGAATTCTTTTAAAGTGCGGGTTTAAGGTAGTTTGATTAAAAGTTTCTAGGTCCCTACTCTCGGAATAGAAAAATGGTAACTCTTCCTTGGTTACTAGTCGGATCATTTCCCAACGAACAAGTTCGGAATCATAACAATGGCTATCAACTACACCGGTCCTAGGGTGGATTTTTTGTTGGCCGGATAGGTCTATAAGAAGTTCTTTGTGTACATTTTGGATGTGTCATTTTATTGTACCCGTCCCCTCACCCTTCTTCCATTTGTATGGCTTTGAACATATTTTACAAATTTTTATACCTACACCCGGATTTTCTTCGTATGGAATATAATCATAAAATTTGTGCCAATCACTAGTTTTCTGTCTAGTTTTCCTACTACTACCCGGTTGTGTTGTTTCGGTTGCTTGTGTTTGTGGTTCTTCTTCTATGTCTATGTCTCCTACAAATTCATCGTGTGTACCAATGTGTCCGGTCATAGGGTACTCTTCGGTGGGCTCATTTTGTGGGACAATTGGAGGCCTACGAGAAGTGTCAGTGGAATCTTGTCCACTTTGGCTACGGCCGCTACCTCGTGATCTAGACATATTGATATAATAGTGTATGTAAAAAAATTAAATACAATCTAGGCGAGATAAGTTTAAAAAAATCTAGAAAACAATAGGAGGGTTGTGAGAGAGAAGATCAAAAAACCAACAAACAAATATGATTAAAAAAGTTATAACTATAAAAAAATATCAAGACAATAAGAGGGTTGTGAAATTTTGATACCGTACTTCGCGGATACTCGTATATAGAATGAGAGTGAAAATAAAAGTAGAAGTAGAAGTTCGGACTCGTATATAGATAGAAAGAGAGATTCTTTGTTGGAGCCTTGGAGGAGTTGAAGACTTGAAGACGTAATCGAATGTTGAATTCGATATGATCAGAATTTGTCGCTTCTATGTTGCTAGCTTCTTTGTTGATAAAATTTCAAAAAATTGAGATTGAATTGAGTAGTAGTAGTAGAGAGAGCAAGAGAATAAGGTGTAAAACTTTGAGATTGGCTTTAAGGGGTATTTATAGGGAAGAACGGCTATAACAGCTGTTTCCCCTGTTTTCGGCCGTTGGACCCGTGGGTCGAACGGTCGACCCACGCGGGTCGAACGTTTGGCTAGTACGGGTCTAACGGTTCGAAACTCGTAGGTTGACCTGCGGGTTGGTGGATGGGTTTGGCACTGTTCATCGGGTTCACGGGCCAGGTTCAACAGGTTGGAAACCATTATTTGACGACCCGGGTTGACCCGCTTAGACTCGCGGGTTCGACCCGGACCCGAACCGTATTTCAACACTGCGGGTTGGTGGGCAGGTTTGGCGAGCAGGTCGCGGGCAGGTCGCGGGTCAGCCCGGCCCGGTTGTCATCCCTACATGGCAACCATGTGCTAATGTTGCAATAAATGACAACTCTGAAGACTCCAATTGGCTCCTTGATAGTAGCGCATCACACCATGTTACCACCAGGGCCGGTCCTGAGTTCCCGGGGGCTCGAGGCGAAAGCCCCAAATAATTATTTGGGGCCCCTAATAACTTTTTTTTTGCTCGCAAAATACGTGCCTATATTTACAAGGGGAATACAAATTTTGGGGGCCCCTAAAATATCAAAAAAAATAGGGGCCTAAGGCGGCCGCCTCACCGGCCTCAAGGTAGGGGCCGGCCTTGGTTACCACCGACCTGAGTAATCTTTCCATTCATGCTTCTTATTCAGGAGATGACAACGTTGTGATTGGCGATGACACGGGTCTCCCTATTTTGTATACTGGTTCTACATCTCTTCACACTCCCTTACATACTTTCTCACTTCATAACGTGCTTTGTGTTCCTACCATGCATAAAAATCTTTTTTCTATTTCTCAAGTTTGTAAATCTAACAATACATCCAATGAATTCTTACCCTCTTCTTTTCGTGTGAAGGATCTTCACACGGGGAAAACACCTTTACAAGGTCAGACTAAGGATGGTGTGTATGAATGGCCAGTTCGTTCTAACAAATCTTCTCCATTGGTAGCTTTTTTCCAGTGTCAAGACCACTTTGTCCGAGTGGCATCATCGCTTAGGTCATCCATCGTTATCAATTCTTAGGTATATCGTCTCTGCTTTTCAAGTCCATCATCTCTGAATTTCAACTGCAATGCGTGTCAATGTAATAAAAGTCACAAGTTACCTTTCTCCATTTTCACTTTTGTTTCAACTTTTCCACTTGAAATAATATTTTCTGATGTGTGGACCTCTCCCTTGCATTCCATTGATGATTTTAAATATTATATTATTTTTGTTGAACATTTTACAAAATACATAATGACTTTGTCCACTTAAAATAAAATCTGATGTCTATAATGTTTTTGTTCGCTTTAAATCACTGGTGACAAACTGTTTCAATCGAAAAATCATTACATTTTATTCTGACAATGGGGGAAGGGGGGAAGAGGGGGGATATCAAGCACTTTCATCATACCTAAGTTTTAGTGGGATGTCTCACTTAACCTCCCTTCCACACACTCCAGAACATAATGGGTATTCTGAACGTCGTCATCGTCATATTTTTGAAACAGGCTTATCACTCCTCTCACAAGCTTCCATGCCTTTGTCACACTGGTTCTTTGCATTCTCCACTGTTGTTTATCTTATTAATTGTCTACCCGCTCCCACATTCCAACTTCTATCACCGTATGCAAAGTTCTTTACTTGCCAACTACTCCAAACTTCGGAGTTGGTTGTCTATGCTATCCTTGGTAGCGCCCATATTTGTCTCACAAGTTATCTCCCCGTTCCACCTCTTGTGTCTTTCCTGGTTATTCCTCCACCCAGAGTGCCTATCTTTGTCTTGATCCTGTCACCTCACGTCTCTACACATTTCGTCATGTTAAATTCGTCGAGTTTATTATGCCATTCAAAACCATTCAACCCACTCTTCCTCGTCCATCCTCTTCTTCGTCCTACATCTAGTTCCCTTCCGAGCCATCGTCTTCGGCCACCATCACACCATTTGTCATTCCTGAACTTGTCCTTTAAGAGGATTCCAGTCACGACTCCACAACCATACCCACCGTTATCATTCTTCCATCCAAAAACACATCTCTCCCACCAAACCCGAGACTCAGCGCCGCAGCTTCACCTTCACCACACTGCGACACCCAGCAGCCACCCCACAACCCACTTTCTAAATCGAACTCACCCATAACCTAATCACCACAGCCCCCTGACCCGACACATATTCCTCCTCCACACCAAGGTACAGTTACTCGATCCAAAAATTATATCTACAAACCAATCCAAAAACTCAATCTCACTGCCCAACTTTCCACCAACCCTGACCTTGAACCTTCTATAGTGACCTAGGCCATCAAAGATCACAAATGGCATCAGGTCATGTCTGAGGTGTATGATGCTCTTTTCGGAACGGGACATGTGACCTTGTTCCATCTCATCAGTCCCACAATGTTGTTGGTTGCAAGTGGATTTTTCGAACTAGATGTTTATTTGTTGGTTCTGTTGATACATACAAAGTATGTTTAGTTGCCAAGGGATTCCACCAATGCCCGGGTGCTGATTATCATGACACCTTCAGTCCTGTTTTCAAACCAACAACGGTACATTTTGTTCTCTGTCTTGTCGTCACTCGTGGTTGGTCACTACGACAACTTGATATCAATAATGCCTTTCTCCAAGGCTCTCTATCTGAAGACGTCTTTATGGCGCAACCACAAGGATTCATTGACAAAGTCCATCCTCATCATGTCTATAAACTGCGCAAATCAATATACAGTCTCAAACAAGTCCCTCGTGCATGGTACCATGAGCTACGTCAGTTTCTCATCACCTCTGACTTCACTAACTCTCTGTTGAAAACAGATTTGGGGGAAATTTATTATTATTCTTCGTATACTTTATTCTTTACAGTATACCTCTATATATAAGGATTACATTCTTGGAGAAGAAGAAAGAAGATTGAGAGAAGATTGAGGGGTGAGAGATTTGGGGAATCTATTTGCTATAGATTATGAAACAGAATATACATATTAGTACTTACTACATTTCAACACTCCCCCTCAAGTTGGTGCATACATATTGAACATGCCCAACTTGTCGACAAATTTCAAGAAGAGCCGACTCGAAACTGCCTTGGTTAGGATATCTGCGAGCTGATCTTCTAACTTCACTTTAGATATCTCAATGACTTTCTCATCCAATTTCTCCTTGATGAAGAATCTGTCCACCTCTACATGTTTCGTCCTATCATGTTGAACTGGATTGGCGGCAATATCACATGCTGCTTGACTGTCGCAATACACCTTCATAGGTTCATTCGGACCACAGCCTAAGTCCTGCAACAAGAGTTTCAGTTATAAAGCTTCTACTATACATAAAGCTACTCCGCGATACTCAGCCTCTGCACTAGAGCACGCAACAACATTTTGCTTCTTGCTCCTCCATGTAACTAAATTTCCTCCAACAAAGGTGAAGTATCCTGAAGTGGAGCGCCTATCAATTATAGATCATACCCAATCAGCATCAGTATATGCCTCAACCTTCAAGTGACCATGTTTCACAAATAAGACCCCTTTTCCTGGAGCAGACTTAATATATCTCATAATTCTCATCATCGTATCCATATGTTGTTCTCGAGGCACATGCATAAACTTACTTACAACACTTAAAGCATATGACAAATCTGGCCGTGTATGTGCAAGATACATCAACCGTCCAACCAATCTCTGATATCTTTCCTTATCACAAGGTACATGATCAGCTTCGTTGCATAGTTTCAGTCCTTCTTCTAACGGTGTACTAATCGGCTGACAAGCGGACATTCCAGTCTCCTTTAATAAATCAAGAGCATACTTTCTTTGAGATAAAAATATCCCCTTTCTTAAGCGAGAAACTTCAATACCAAGGAAGTATCTCAAAGAGCCAAGATCTTTCATTTCGAACTCTTGTGACAAGTAGTTCTTTAATGCCTTCCTCTCCTCGGGATCATTACCAGTTACTATCATATCATCCACATATATAATGAGACCAGTAATTTTACCTTCTTTCCTTTTTAGGAACAGAGTATGATCTAAATTACTCTGATAGTACCTGAATGTCCTCATTGATTTTGTAAATCTCCCAAACAAAGCTCTTGGCAACTGCTTAAGTCCATACAATGCTTTCTTCAAAAAACATACTTTATTGCTGTGTTGGACTGGTCTGTTCGACCTTGGTGGAAGATCCATATAAACCTCTTCTATCAATTCCCCATGCAAAAATGCATTCTTCACATCAAATTTCTTCAACGGCCGGTCAAGATTTGCAGCAAGTGACAGTAGGACTCGAACAGTATTGAATTTTGCCACAGGTGCAAATGTATCTTTATAATCAATTCCATACGTCTAAGTGTATCCTTTAGCAACCAGTCTTGCTTTGTATCGCTCGATTGAACCATTAGATTTATACTTCACCGTATAAATCTATCTACATCCTACTGGCTTCTTCCCTGCTGGCAGCTCGACTATCTCCCAAGTCTCATTCTTTTTCAAGGACTTTATTTCCTCATCCATATTTGCTTTACACCTTGGATCAGTAAGGGCTTTCTGCACACTGTTAGGAATATATACAGTAGATAATTGATTTACAAATGACTTATTTGATTCTGACAAGCAGTGAATGGATACATAATTACTTATGGGATATTTGACATTACTAGTGGGATCAGGTTCATAAGTGGATTTTGAAATACCTCTATTAGTACGGTGTGGGAGTTCTTTTCTAGGAATTTCGGATAATGATGACGATTGGTTTTGGGGTTCTGACGGTTTACTCTCACTGAAATTCGGTAGTGGTTGCAATTCTTCAAGAGGGTCTTCTTCCCTTGGTTGCACTTCTTCATGAGGGTCTTCCTCCCTTACTAGGTCTTCATTCAAGTGTTCACCATTATTTGTATTCAGTTGTTCGTTCTAGCTAGTAATTACTTCATCATACCCAAAAGTCTGAACTTCACTTCGGTACTCCCCCTGAAGTTCAATCGTAGAAGAAGAAAAATACATCTCATCTTCATGAAACACAACATCCATAGTCACAACCATCCTTTGATTTGGTGGGTGATAGCACCGATACCCTTTCTTATCCTGTGCATATCCCACGAAAACACAGCGGACAGCTCGAGGAGTTAACTTATTGCGTTCATATATGTTGATGAAGATGAACAAATGCAACACACCCAAACACACGAGGCAGCAAGTTGACAACTTTTGGTACATTCACAGCTTCAGTTAATGCTTGAAATGGTGCGAGAAAGTTTAGGATACTAGAGGGAACTCGATTGATTAGGTATGCAGCAGAAGCAAGGGCTTCCCCCAATAAGAGTGGCATGTTTCCATGGATGAGAGAAGCACGGACCACCTCGAGCAAGTGTCTATTTTTTCTTTCTGCATCCCCATTCTGTTGAGGTGTATATGAGCATGTAGTATGGTGAACAATTCCGTGTTTCTCCAAATATTATTGCAGATACGAAATCAAGTACTCTCCGCCATTATCACTCCTAAGAACTTGAATCAGTAATTTATACTGAATCATAACATACTTGTGAAATTTCGGAAACAAGCCACTAACTACACTTTTCGACTTCATCAAATAAATCTAGGTCATACGAGTACAGTCATCAATAAATGTCACAAACCATTTGGCTCCTCCAAATGTAATGGTTTTGGATGGACCCCAAACATTAGAATGAATAATCATAAATGGAAGGGAGATTCTACTTGGACTTGGAGGAAAAGAGATGGTGACCTTTTGCGAGTTCAACCACATCACACCGAAAGGCAGAAATATCCAACTTCAAAAATAAACTTGGAAATAATTTCTTCAAATAACCAAAAGAAGCATGCTCTAGACGTCGATACCAAATGATTTCTTCTTCTCATCTTCGGTTCCTTCCACACTTAGAGCTTGAATCAACTTGCTCGAACATCCAGATTCTAAATCTAGATAATAGAGTTTTCCGTGTCTAACCCCATAACCAATCGTCTTGCGAGTCCGAATATCCTTAAACACACAATGTGAAGGCCAAAAGACTGCAATACAATGTAAGGCAGTGGTTATTTGAGCAACAGATAATAGGTTAAAATTCAAGGATGACACAACTAGGGCAGTATCTAAGGTTAGGTTGTTTGTGAGATGTATGGTATCCTCACCAGTAATAGTGGCAGGATCACCATTGGCGGTGGACACAGTTGATTTGGTGGATGGTTGAAATTTTGAACTTGTCTATAATCAAAAGTCATATGGTCGGTAACACCCGAATCAATTATCCATGCATTATTCATAACAGAGCCAGAAATATTAAATACTTTACCATCATTACCTGCAGCTATAACTAATGTAGAGGCGAGTCCAATACTCTTCTCAACTCCATCAGTTTGTCCCATGGTAGCGGCACAAGAAAACAATAGATTTGATCTTCAGCAACTAATGGCAAACGACACAACTTGGCTAAGAACAGCTCCAAGTCTTCAACAAACAGCAAAACAGCAAAAATCCAACACCGGATCAATCCCTCCCCTTCTTCACAAAACAGCAAACACAGACTCCACGGCTCCCTACCCGAACAGCAAACACACACACCAAATCCCAACCACCAAACAGCAACAGTACAATAAAAGACAGCGGTAACAACAGTGAAGAGAGAAACAATTGCAGCACGGGTGGCTCGACCGACGGTGACCTGGCATCGCTGGCAGCTGGCGGTGGCCGATTGGAGGTCGACGATGGGACTAGAGGCGAAAGGCGGCAAGTTCGAGCAAGAAAGGGAGGAGCGTTGAGGTTTTGGTCTAGCATCGAAGAAAAGGGAGAGCGGCGGGGATGGATCGACGGGATGGCGACGGGGTCTGGGTGAGGGCAATGCTCGAGGTGGCATCACCGGAGATCGATGCGACGAGAAGGGAGGAGGACAGGGGGGTCGCTGGAGAATGGGGGAAGGCTGGGGGTGTTGGGGTTGAGCGGAGACGGAAGAGGACCACGAGGCTGAAGGATCGGGGTTGACTAGGATTGGGTCGACGAGGAGGTTCGGGGATCAGGGTTTGGTTGGGATCGGATCGGGATGGAGGCGTCAGATCTGATTGCCTCCGTCTCTTCTTCTTCTTCAACTAGCCTAGATCTTGTTAGGCTTTGATACCATGTTGAAAACGGATTTGGAAAAAATTTATTATTATTCTTCTTATACTTTATTCTTTACAGTATACCTCTATATATAAGGATTACATTCTTGGAGGTGAAGAACGGAGATTGAGAGAAGATTGAGGGGTGAGAGATTTGGGGAATCTGTTTCCTATAGATTAGGAAACAGAATATACATATTAGTACTTACTACATTTTAACACTCTCATGCCAACACCTCACTATTTGTTACAATGCTTCTGACATCATGATATATCTCTTGGTCTACATTGATGACATCATTATCACCAGAAACAACGATGCAGCAGTACACAATTTCATTCATCTTCTCTCCAACAGATTCTCCCTCAACGATCTTGGCCCACTTTCATATTTCTTGGAGTTGAAGTCATTCCACATCCGCAAGGCATCTTTCTTTCTCAACGGAGATATATCCATGATCTCCTTACTCGCACTCACATGTCAGATGCCAAGCCTGTGTTTAAGCCACTTGCCACTGCTCCAACTCTTACCCTTCACTCTGGCTCATCCCTATCTGATCCAATTGAATATCGAGCTATTGTTGGCAGTCTCCAATACTTATCACTCACATGCCCAGACATTGCTTATACGGTCAACAAGTTATCACAATTCATGCACTGCCCCAATACTGATCATTGGAATGCAGCAAAGAGTCTACTACGGTATTTTTTTGGTACTAATACTCATGATGTTGTTATCTACCGTAACTCCCTACTGTCACTTCTGAAGAAAATAATTTTGGAAAAAATAGTTCTTATTCTTCTTGTTGTTCTTTATTCTTTACTGTATACATCTATATATAAGGATTACATTCTTGGAGAAGAAGAAAAGAGATTGAGAGAAGATTGGGAAGATGAGAGATTTGGGGAATCTATTTCCTATATTAGGAAACAGAATATACAATTACTATATTTTAACACTCCCCCTCAAGTTGGTGCATAGATATCGAGCATGCCCAACTTGTCAACAAATTTCAAGAAGAGCCGAGTCGAAACAGCCTTGGTTAGGATATTTGCGAGTTGATCTTCTGACTTCACTTTGGATATCTCAATAACTTTCTCATCTAATGTTTCTTTGATGAAGAATCTGTCCACCTCTACATGTTTCTTCCTATCATGTTGAACTGGATTAGCCGTAATATCACACGCCGCTTGACTGTCACAATACACCTTCGTAGGTTCCTTTGGACCATAACCTAAGTCCTGCAACAGGAGTTTTAGCCATAAAGCTTCTGTTATACTTAAAGCTACTCCGCGATACTCAGCCTCTGCACTAGAGCGTGCAACAACATTTTACTTCTTGCTCCTCCAAGTAACTAAATTTCCTCTAATAAAGGTGAAATATCCTGAAGTGGAGCGCCTATCGATTGTAGATCCTGCCCAATCAGCATCAGTATATGCCTCAACCTTCAAGTGACCATGTTTCGCAAATAAGACTCCTATTCCTGGGGCTGACTTAATGTATCTCATAATTCTCATTACTGTGTCCATATGTTGTTCCCGATGTGTATGCATAAACTGACTTACCACACTTAAAGCATATGACAAATCTGGCCGTGTATGTGCAAGATACATTAATCGTCCAACCAATCTCTGATATCTTTCCTTATCACAAGGCACTTGATCAGCTTCTTTGCATAGTTTCAGTCCTTCTTCCAATGGTGTACTAATCGGTTGACAAGCAGACATTCCAGTTTCCTTCAATAAATCCAGAGCATATTTTCTTTGAGAAAGAAATATCCCCTTTCTTGAACGAGAAACTTCAATACCAAGGAAGTATCTCAAAGGTCCAAGATCTTTCATTTCGAACTCTTGTGACAAGTAGTTCTTTAATGCCTCAATCTCCTCAGGATCATCTCCAGTTACTATCATATCATCAACATAAATAATAAGAGCAGTAATTTTACCTTTTTTCCTTTTTAGGAATAGAGTATGATCAGAATTACTCTGATCGTATCCGAATATCCTCATTGACTTTGTAAATCTCCCAAACCATGCTCCTGGCGATTGCTTCAGTCCATACAATGCTTTCTTCAGATGACATACTTTGTTGCTGTGTTGGACTGGTCTGTTTGACCCTGGTGGAATATCCATATAGACTTCTTTTGTCAATTCCCCATGCAAAAATGCATTCTTCACATCAAATTGCTCCAACGGCCAGTCAAGATTTGTAGCAAGTGATAGTAGAACTCGAATAGTGTTGAACTTTGCCACAGGTGCAAATATTTCGTCATAATCAATTCCATAAGTTTGAGTGTACCCTTTGGCAACCAGCCTTGCCTTGTACCGCTCTATCGAACCATCCGATTTATATTTCACTGTATAAATCCATCTGCATCCTACTGGCTTCTTCTCTGCTGGCAGCTCGACTATCTCCCAAGTCTCATTCTTCTTCAAGGACTTCATCTCCTCATTCATAGCTGCTTTCGACCTTGGATCGGCTAAGGCTTCCTGCACACTGTTAGGAATAGATACAGCAGATAATTGATTCACAAATGACTTATTTGATCCAGACAATCGTTGAGTGGACACATAATGACTCATGGGATACTTGACTTTACTAGTGGGATTAGGCTCGTAAGTGGGTTTTGGGATACCTCTAGTAGTACGGTTTGGGAGTTCTCTTCTTGGAGCTTCGGACAGGGATGACGATTGGTTTTGGGGTTCTGCTGGGAGTAAAGATAGATCTGATGGTACAGGTGGTGGAGATGGTTCAGATGGCTCATCTTCATGGAGGTTCGGCACTGACTGCAGATCTTCGTGGAAATTTTCTTCCTCAACTAAGTCTTCATTTGAGTGATCGTCATTACTTACATCCTGATTTTCTCCCCTTACATCTGATTGTTCAGTTTGAATAGTAACCACTTCATCATAGGCAAGAGTTTGAACTTCACCTCGATACCCCCCCTGAAGTTCAACCTCAGAGGAAAAATGCATCTCATCTTCATGGAACACAACATCCATAGTCACAAACATCTTTTGAGTTGGTGGGTGATAGCACCGATACCCTTTCTTATTCTGTGCATATCCCACGAAAACACAGCGGATAGCTCGAGGAGTTAACTTATTGCGTTCATGTTGATGAAGATGAACAAATGCAACACACCCAAACACACGAGGTGGCAAGTTGACGACTTTTGGTGCATTCACAGCTTCAGTTAATACTTGAAATGGTGTGAGGAAGTTTAGGATATTAGAGGGAACTCGGTTGATTAAGTATGCAGCAGAAGCAAGGGCTTCTCCCCAATAAATGAGTGGCATATTTCCATGGATGAGAGAAGCACGGACCACTTCGAGCAAGTATCTATTTTTCCTTTCTACAACCCCATTCTGTTGAGGTGTATACGAGCATGTAGTCTGATGAACAATTCCGTGTTTCACCAAATATTGTTGCAGATTTGAACTCAGGTATTCTCCACCATTATCACTCCTAAGAACTTGAATCTGTGATTTATACTGAATCATAACATGCTTGTGAAATTTCTGAAACAAACCACTCACTTCACTTTTCGACTTCATCAAACAAATCCAGGTCATACGGGTACAGTCATCAATAAAGGTCACAAACCATTTGGCTCCTCCAAATGTAGTGGTTTTGGATGAACCTCAAACATCAGAATGAATAATCATAAAAGGTAGGAAGCTTTTACTTGGACTTGGAGGAAAAGAGACACGATGACCTTTTGTGAGTTCACACACATCACACCGAAAGGCAGATATATCCAACTTCAAAAATAAACTTGAAAATAATTTCTTCAAATAACCAAAAGAAGCATGCCCTAGACGTCGATGTCATAGCCAAATGTCTGATTTCTTCTTCTCATCTTCGGATCCTTCCACACTTAGAGCTTGAGTCAACTTGCTCGAACATTCAGATTCTAAATCCAAGTAATAGAGTTTCCCGTGCCTAACCCTATAACCAATCGTCTTGCGAGTTCGAATATCCTTAAACACGCAATGGGAAGGCCAAAAGACTACAATACAATGTAAGGCAGTAGTTATTTGAGCAACAGATAATAGGTTGAAATTCAAGGATGGCACAACTAGGGCAGTATCTAAGGTTAGGTTGTTTGTGGGATGTATGGTACCCTCGCCAATAACAGTGGCAGGATCACCATTGTGTCGATTTAGTGGATGGTTGAAAATTTTGAACTTGTCTAGAATCAAAAGTCATATGGTCGGTAGCACCCGAATCAATTATCCATGCACTATTCATAACAGAAGCATAAATATTAAATACCTTACCATCATTACCTGCAGCTGTGACTAATGTAGAGGCGATTCCAATACTCTTCTCAGCTCTATCAGTTTGTCCCATGGTAGAGGCACAAGAAAAAACAACGGATCTGATCGACACAACTTGGCCAAGAACAGCAACTAACAACACAACAAACAGGCACCAACAGTAACACAGCAAGCACCAACACCAACAAACACCAATCAGGGATCGGGAGCTCGGGAGGATGATAGGGAGGATCAGGATCGGGATCTTCTTCTTCCTCAAATCTGATTTGATCAATCAGCAATGCAGCAAACAACTCACTTAATAAACAGCAAGAGAGAGAGAGACAACAGCAACAGTGAAGAGTCGACGGCTGGCCAAGGGGCGGCGGCACTGGCAACCAGGGGCGAGGTCGACATCGCCGGAGCAACCCAGACCGAAGGAGGCTGGTGATTCAGAAGGGCTGACGGCAGTTGGAGGGTGAAGACCAGCAGCGGCAGCGGGAGCTTGGGTCGGATCTGGGCATGGATTGCGTCGGGTCTGGAGTCAGATCGGATTTGGATCTGGGTTTCGGTTTCGATACGGGAGGAGCAAACGGAGGGGGGCTGGAGGTGATGAAGGTTTGTTATTGTTGGGTTCTACTGTCGATCGAACGGAAGAGGAGAAGGGGGGTTCGGAGCTTGTGCTGGCGGCGATGATGGTGGTCGCCGGAGGTAGAAGAGGTGATGATGGGGGTCGCCGGATGGGGGCCAAGGTGACGGGGGTGGTCGGGAACTTGTCGGAGAAGGTGATCGGAAATTGGGTTTGGGGAAGATGAAGGTGAACGGGATCTGGAGATCTGTAGTCGACGAGGATGATAATCGATGATGGGATCAGCAACGGGATCAGTAACAGGATGATAATCGGTGACGGGATCACCAGCGGGATCTTTGGATGACGAGGAGGCAGATCTGATCACCTCTTCTTCTTCAATTGGCCTAGATCTGGTTAGGCTCTGATACCATGAAGAAAATAATTTTGGAAAAAATAATTCTTATTCTTCTTGTTGTTCTTTATTCTTTACTGTATACATCTATATATAAGGATTACATTCTTGGAGAAGTAGAAAAGAGATTGAGAGAAGATTGGGAAGATGAGAGATTTGGGGAATCTGTTTCCTGTATTAGGAAACAAAATATATAATTACTATATTTCAACAACTTCATGCTTTTTCGAATGCAGAATGGGCTGACAACAAGAATGACTTTACCTCCACAAGTTCTTATCTCATCTACATTGGTCGCAATCCAATCTCATGGAGTTCAAAAAAACAAAGGACGGTGGTCCGCTCGTCTACCGAGGCTGAGTACCGAGCTGTTGGTACCATAGCTGCTGAAATTCGCTGGATTTGTTCTCTACTCACCGAGCTTCATGTTTTCCTACATCAACAACCAGTTATCTATTGTGACAATGTTGGTGCAACAAATCTATGCTCAAATCCATTTTTTCATTCTCGCATGAAACATGTTGCTCTTGACTACCACTTCATTCGGGAACAAGTTCAAGGGGGTTCTCTTCGAGTTGCCCATGTTTTCTCTGTTGATCAACTAGCTGATGTGCTCACCAAACCTCTTTCCCGCTCTCGCTTTCAACAATTGACGAACAAGAATGGAATCACCTCACGGTGCTCCATCTTGCGGGGGCATGATAAAGATATGTCTTTATCTTTCCTATTCTAAACTCTTGATCTCTCATTGATTCTCCCTTGAATACCTTTTGACCTTTCCTATTCCAAACTTTTGATCTCTCATTGATTCTAGACCTTTCATATTCTAAACTTTTAACATTTTATATTCAAAACTCTTGAACTTGTATTATATATATCTCTAATCTCTAATCTCTAATATTATAATGGGAGAGTTGGGTTGTCATTTGTCAATATACAAACCCGTGCGTTGCACGTGTAACTCCAACTCTCCCATTAATTACAGCAACAATAAACAAATGAAAAAAAATTTCATCTATTTAAAACGTGTAATGCACGTGCAAAACAATTTTATAATATTTTTTAACACTAAACATACACGTGTTACATATACAACTCAAATTCTATTTAAAACACATGCATTGCATGTATAAATTGTAGTTTTTCCTTCAAAATATTTTTTCCAATTACGTGCAACGCACGTCAAACTTCAAAACTATTTCTTAACACGTAAATCGTACGTGAAAATCCTCCAACTCTTATTAAAACGTGAATTCACGTGAAAAATACTAGTGTTCAATTTGATTCATGAGAATGATATGCCATAATTTTATCAAATTTTTTAGACCACCCAAAGAAATCATGTACATCAGAAAATGTAAGTTGCTGTTTTGCTTTTCGCAATTTTTATGGAGGTAGTTGTTCAAACAAATTCATCTGCTAATTGGCTATATAGTCAGTTATACATAAGGATTATATAGTTGTAATTTTCCAAAATGTTGAAATGCTGGCTTCAGACTTTGAAGGGTTTTTTTATAGGAAAAGAGTTGAAGGGTTTTTAACACTTTTGTTAAATTCTCTCTACTTGCATAGATCTTATCTGAATCGATTTGAATAAATTGATCCACAATGGTTAAGTGTTATCATTGGTGTAGTTTGTGGAGTGTTTAGTTGGAATGGATCAATCAATATGATGGGAAACTTTTCGACATTTAGCTAATATACGAAAATATATAAGAATATCCTAGGCTCCTTCAAACACGTCATCTTTGATTCCAAATATTGTAATCTCTTGCAATAATATATCTTTTGGTTGATTTGGTCAGGTACTTCCAAGAGTAAATAGAAAACTAATGGATGAGACAACGGAACTTGTAGACAACGTGATCGAGCTGGGACAAAGGTGGATATATAAAATCATATCGGATGCAGGTGTCATTGGATCTTCTTAAAGAAACGTTTCGTGTATCACCTCCTCATGCAGGGGATCGAGCAAGATTGCATCGCTTGTCAATTTGTATCAATAATATCATATAGATTTTCTTTCCTGTATATGGGCGGAGAAACAACAAGCATTAAGAATTAAGTCTAAAGCAAAATGAGCTACACTCGTCAAGGAGAGTTACATCAGGAATGGATGCGTGCATAGGAAATCGAAGAACATGTCATCCATGTCAGGGGTTCTAGCAGGGAGTTACTAGAAACTGAGATATTTTCCTGGCTGGACTTACTTTCTCCATTGGCAATGGGGATACCATTTGTTTCTGGAAGGACAAATGGTGTGGTCCAATCAATCTTAAAAGAAGATTTCCGGACTTATACAAATTTGCAACCGCTACAAGATTTAATTATATTCTTGCAGGATTGGAAGCCTGCAAGTGAGGATCCTCAGGACAAGATGCATTGGGTGGGAGGGGACAGTGGAGTTTACTCGGTTAAGTCTAACGGGGGGGGGGGGGGGGGGGGGGGGGGGGGGGGGGGGGGATTAGGGCATTTAACTGGTTGGTTACTAGAAATGTCATTCTCAATAGGGACAACTTGATAAAGCATATGTGGCAGGGTCCGTCAAATTGCGTGATGTGCCACCTCGATAATGAAACGGTGGATCATCTCTTCGTGCAATGTAACTTTGCGAGACCGATATGGAGGAATCTGTTGAACAGGTTCCGGATCAACAGTCCCCAACTGGAAATGATGGGGGAAGTCTGGGGGGATTGGAGAGACACTAATTTACATAAGTACCATAGGGATATTTGGGGGATTGGGGTAGCGGCTATCTGCTGGGGGATTTGGCTCGAAAGAAATAATAGAATATTTTGATCTACTCACAGACACGTCGCGCCCCAACAACTGTTATTTATGATTATTGCTAATATCAAATTCTGGTCTCAATTAGCAGGTGCTAACTCTTCAAAGAAAATCAAGGAGATGTACCTCAACCTATGAAGCTGACTCTGAGGAAAGGGGGGAACACCAGGAGATGAGTGATCGACATGCGGTGCTGAGGCTATGTGGTTGTGCTGACCGACCTCCTTTTGTGATACTCTTTTGATTCATTTGTAATTATTCCGCTTTTGGGTGGAGGGACTATTTTGTATGGGATGGGTTCTCTATTTTTTGTCGGGTCATGAGTCTCATAGCCCACGTGCTGGAATCCTTGAAGATCATTACCCTTTGCTTGGTTGTTTGTTTTGTTAAAAACTTTTTAATGAAACGCGGGAGGTCTACGACCCACCGTTTACAATAAGGCTAGCAACGGGACAGGTTTGGGCCGAATCCATATAGGCCCAAGCCCAAGCTCAAAATTTAAAACATAGGCCCGAACCCGTCCCGAATTTTCTTGGGGCTTAAGAATTTAGGCCCGAGTCCGGCCCCGAATTAGGCCCGAAAATAGGTTCAGGCCTAGGCCCGAACTACTTATGCAATTTCTAATATATAACTTTTCCATAAAATAAAATTATATCAAGAATAATATACGATAAAAAATAACAATAATACGAATTCTACAAAATTTTGAGTAATTCACATCAAATTTGTTTATTTTCATTTAATTTTATATACAATACTTAATTTCTATATCTATAAATTTTAACACTTTTTTCAACTTACATGAATATTATCTTTAAAAAGAACGTATACATAAATATACATGATGTATATATAAACATACAATGCACATATAAAAATTTGATTCAGGCCGGTCGGGCCTAAACATTTGAGCCCGAACCCAGCCCGAAATGGAAATTTGAGCCCAAGCCTGCTAATTATCGGGTGGGACCTACGCGGGCCGGGGTCGGTTTCGGGCCAATTGCCACCCTTAGTTTACAATAAAAAAAAAAAAAAAAAAAACAAGCATTAAGATTGATACATCAGTTTAATGGAACGCGTGGATGTATGAAGAAAAACGTTGTACTTGGATTCTATCCACTTTGCATGATGAAAGCGCTCTTTATAGTGATTTCCACGAGCATGATGTAATTTTTATTAAAATCTTTACAGAATTGTGGTTATCAAACGCAACAAGAAATAACCGTTACAGTTGCGCTAAACTGCAAATCTTTATAAACTGGCATCAGTATGGCCGTGGAAGTATAGCTGTAAGTATGGTAGCAACTCCGAACAGAAAGACTGCAACTCCAGTGAAATTTACTAAGAGCGATTCGCTGCCTTGAAGAAGGCCCAAGTGTATAGATCTTGCAGTGATCCCTGTTTCAGCACTGATAATGGCCATGACGAAGATGACTATGCCCAAGAAAGCATGCCACGGCACTAAAGTTGACCGTGTCCTTGTCGACGTTGTTTTTGGGAACCAAAAGGCGAAGAAAGCCATCAACCACTGCAATTGATCACTTCAAATGTTAGTGATTCCTCTAATAACTGAATGACTAAACAGAACTAATTAGTCACACCTGTAAAGTGCAAAGCCCAATAGTACCCATACCAAACCAAGAGTGCATACTGTACATATCTGGGAGTTTCAATTTCTTGTGGAAGTTGAATGCAGCATATAGTCCCAAACCACAAAATCCAAGTGCCAGTAGGTGTAACGACGAGTGTACCGGCTTCTGTATCTTCTTACTTCCTGGAACTGTCTTATAAGTCATGATTCCTGCAATAACAAACAATACACACATATTATATAATCAAATCTCAGTATATGCAGATATATATAGCTAGTTATATATATATATATATATATTGAATTTACAGCAAGAATCAAGACCTTGTGCGCCGACGTAAATGAGTCCAAACAACATGAAGAAAGGGTGTGCCTACTTGTGATCAAATGCATACAGAAGATGATGAAGGGTCAGAAAAATTCAGGAAAATGGTGATAAACAGGGATAGTAAATTCTCTGAACATCCATGGAGAACATTACATTGAAGTCTCGCTGTACATTGTCAGTGTTTACTGAAATGCCATCTCGAAAATATATGAACCAGACTAGCATGAGAATCAACGAAGCTACGCCCAGCAGCTGTGCAAGTATCACTACTGGAATAGCAGGGATGCGAAAGCCCGAAGAATTGTTACTGACAGCCATAGGGAGTTCTTGATCACTGAAATACGGGGCTACTATATATGTCTACTTTAAAACATAGTATGTTACGGTTAAAGATTTTGGTTGTATCATATAAGTATGCAGCCAGAGAGTACGAAAACACAAAGAGGGATAGAAAACACGATGAGTTTGAGATGCAATTGTACGCTTGCAACTATTGTTTACAGAGAGAATCCACAAGGGAGTATATACTATTAATTTGTTTTTGTTCTTTTCAATAATCGATGGTAGCTACATTTTGTCTAGAAGAATCTAGATTAAGGTTGTTTTTCGGGTGAATCTCGCCTAATAGTTTATTGGACTCACTCACTAGCCACTAGGTAGGAGCAAGTTTGCTGTTTGGTGTGTTCTCTTTATTGTTAGGAAAAGTTATTCATAGTTTCACACCCACTATTTGAAAGTGCTTTATTCTTAAATTTATCACTCATTTGGTTTAGAAATATACTAAAATGCTTACTATGTTCCATATTATTGTTTAAGCCCCATATTATTGTTTATTTCTAATATTATAATGGGAGAAGGCCTTAGTGTTATTTGTTGATCTTTCAATGCGTAAAATACACGTGCATAATTATTATAAAGAAGATCTTAGGTTCAAATCCAGAATATTTCTGAATTTTTACTTTAAAAAACTATATTTATTAAGACGTGCATCACATGTGTAAATCTTTAATCTCTAATCTCTAATCTTATAATGAGAGAAGGCCTTAGTGTCATTTTAAAATCTATCAACGCGTGCAATGCACGTGTATAACTATTATAAAGCCGGTCTTAGGTTCAAACCCTTACTACGTCTGAATTTTTAGTTTAAAAAATTATATTATTAAGATGTGCATCGCACGTGTAAATTACTAGTATAGATAGAGAGAGAGTTCCCTTCGTGAACGGTTTGGATCGTCAATACGAAGGCGGAAAGACCGAATGCACACGAGTGCACACGGTAGCCTAGTGCACAACGGAAGGAATATATATATATATATATAATGGTAACAGTTCCAGCGGAGAGACAGGTGTAGAAATCCAGCGCACATGATGATCCAATTTATGGGTTTGGTGCTTGTTATATTTGGAGTGTATGTTAGCCTTCAAATCCCACAAGAAGAGCGAGATAACTAACATGTACACCTTGCATTCTTGGCTTGGCATCTGTACAATCTGCTTCTTCGGCCTGCAGGTTCCGTCTTCCTCTTTAATCATAAACTCAAAGTTTCTTTTTCGCTTAAAGACTAACAATGATTGATACGATGTGAACAGTAAGTGTTGTGAGCTAAAACCGATATAAGATTTTATATTTAACTTGTGACATTTTTAATCGAAATGGATTTTTTTTTCGAAAAAGATAAAAAAACCACCATTGAATTGTGTTATCAAACACCAACTTGTTGACAAGAAAAATAAAAGCACCAACTTGTATTTTGTCCTATGAAGCATTTCCTTGTAAAGAAGAGAAATTTTTTGTATACATGCAGTGGTTATCAGAGTTTCTCTACTTTTGGTTTCCAAGAGCACCACCACCAACAAAAATGCCAGTAGCTCCGATTCATGCCACTGTATGTCTTGCGGCTCTTGCCATCTTTCTCACGGCAATATGCCCAACTGAGCAGATTTGTTCAGAAAGGAGCTAATCCGGGAAGGGATGTAAATAACTCAAGGGGGGTGAATAGGGTGATTGTGCGGAATTTAAAAAAATAAAAATAAAGTACAGAGTAAATAAAAAGAGTTAAGAAGAGCAAATGCAGATAGCACAAGTGACGCGACGATGTAACGTGGTTCAACCCCCAGATCTACGTCCACACCTCCTACTTGTAGCAATTCTCCGCCACAAGCGTTCCACTATACTGAAAACCCTTGTACAGTGATTCTCGGATTCATGCTGAGAGACCTATTACACCCACAGGATTTCTAACACAAGTCCCGTCAATCTCAACGAAGTGGAAGAAAAAGAATAAACTCAAGATCTTTAATGATCTTGACTGAAGAATACAAAATAGTTATCACACACACTCGGATTGATTGTTGAAAGATTAGTTCAGAAATTTTTTCTCATAAGTAATAGGTGAAGAATACACAGTGGGTTCGTCCAATTAAATAGACTGGAAAGTGTATCAATCAAAATTAGAAACGATACATTCCAAAAATGTGAACAGCACAAATTACGATCGACCGCAATCTCGGTGCAGTCGACCGTTCATCTCTCTGACGTAAGATAGAGAGATGAAGGGTCGACTGCTTCTTACGTAACGTGAGTTGCAGTCGACTGCGATGCGGTCGACCGTCATGAAGTGCGGTCGACCGGTATCACGCTGTTCATACCGAATCCACTTTATATTCTTACCAAAAACTCATCAATCAATCAATCAATTTTATACAGATTGAATCTCACAAATATAGAATGATAGCAACTGGTTTTGATAGTTTTTTTGGACACTAATCAATCAACTGTTCTTTTTGAATATCTTCTTCTTTTGCTTGATTTCTCAATCTTTCTTTATTACTTTCCTTCTTTGAATATTCTTGAATTTCTCTTGGATCTCTTATAGATATTATTTGATCCTGAAAATCTGAACAACTCAATTTAAACTTATTAATATTTATAGACACGTTTTGTGCACACCAAACTAAGAGTCAACAATCTCTCCCTTTTGGTGTAAACAAAACATGCCTTTGAATATTAAAAGTAAAAATTAAACAATTTGGCATAAAAATACTTTCCCTGAATTCAGTACTTCCTGTAACACAGATTTTCATAGGTAAAGAGAGATTTGTAAATACTCCCCCTTAATTCAATACTTCATAGAAGATAAAGAAAAAATTACTTTCATTCATTCATAAGATTTATAAATATTCTCTTCCTTTTTGTAACACACCAATAGGGAGCAAAAGACAAGTATAAATAAAATAAAACATAGGAAGCAAAACATGAGAAATAAAACATGGGAAGATTCATAGGCAAGATTTGGAAATAAAATAATTTTTCTGAAAGCAGAGAAAAATCTATATACATGACACTGTTGATAGCGAAACTCTTTGATATATAGGGAGAGTTCTTCATGGTATCATAGATTTGAGATTTTCCCAATACAGATACGATGCATGGATAAGAAGAAGTGAAGAATGAATTTCAAGAAACCAATAGTATAGGAAAAAATGATTCTCAAAAATCACCACGTGCAACCAGAAAAGGAACCGGTCAACCGCATAACCGATCGAGCATATAAGTCAAAAAAAATATTCCCGAAAGCAAACCGGTCGACCACACACCTATTTCAAAAACACAGTGAATCACAGAGGGTGAACCGGTCGACCGCAAATACTGAAAGTCAATCAAAGCAAAAACCGAGAGCAAACTGGTCGACCGCACAGTCGACCATACACCTTCACAGGCGTACAGTCGCCCGTCCAGTCGACCAAAACACGTTTTCAAGCTGAAATATCAATAACATTCAATTCGCCTTTCAAAAAATAAAATCGTTTTTCATCTAAAGGTTTGGTAAAAATATCAGCAAGTTGTGAGTCAGTGGAAACATATTCAAGAATAATATCCCCTTTTTGAAAATGATCTTTAATAAAGTGATACCGAATATCAATGTGTTTTGTGCAATTGTGTTTGTCACGCCCCGCTTCCCAAAATACGGGAATACGAGTCCGTAACTGAGGCCCAGCGAATGATGCGAATACATCATTCATAAGCTGTACAGGTAACTCAACAACAAGATAACAACAAAACCACGCAGGCATGTAAAATCACAATAGGATAACAAAAGTACATGACATAGTCCATAACATAACCAATAGCTGGGAATAAAAACATAGTTACGGGTTAAACGTGCCCGGAATACAATAAAAAGTAGCATGAAAAAAAGACATGAATTAAAGCAACATGAAATCAAACAAGACTAAAACACTTGATCAGCAACACCTTCGGGTAACTCTCCATCTGGGCCTGCAAGTACATTATACAAAAAAGGAACAAGAAGATGCCCGTTAATGCAAGTCACGGGCCGCAAGTGGTACAAGCTAACGGGACAAATATAAAACGAAACAAGAAGCCGGAAAAATATCATGGAGTCAAGAATCATGTAATAGGAGAAATATAGCATGTAAACAGGATCATGAATAAGACATCATGAAACAAGTGGCATGTAAACAAGTAATCAAGTAAACAAGTATCAAGTACAGGTAACAAGCATCAAGGATCAAGTATCAAGTATCATGTATCATGTATCATGTACAAGTAATCAAGTATCAAGTGTCAAGTGATCATGTTCAAGTCTTGTATTATTACTATCCATGTAGCACTTCATGCATCCATCCTTTTACTACATGGTTGCTACATTCAAACAAGTTTGCGTTTAGACTTAGTGGTGGATTCTATAGGACCGTGTGCTCAGGCATCATGTAAACGAGAATCATATCATATCATGTAACTGGTAATGGATTCTAGAGGTGGCCCCCGTAGATTCTAGAGGTGGCCTCCGTCAACCCCTGACGTCACACTTAGTTCCACGTGGCACTTAGTTCCATATAACTTGAAATCATGGAAAACACGGGCTCCCTTCCGAGTACACTTACCTATATTATCCACTACTATGGCCTTTACCCTTATACTCCGGCTTGTTACTTTTATTAATTTTAATCAACAATAACAAGATATCATATTTAAACTACTATCACGAGTGAGACATTTATGCACATAATTATGTATAATCCTAAGAGTACATATGTGTATATCAATCGTGTTCATATAATGCATGTGGCAACAAGGTATTCGCGATCATGTGCGAATACGGGATCAACGGATTATGTATAGCAACAGATTTCAATTCGGCCAAAGAATACGAATTAGAGTCAAAGAATATACTTGCGGTATTTTACAAAGGAGACTTGTACGAGAACAAACAAGTTGTACAAGATGATACTTGCCTGATAACCGACGACGATGAAGACGGAGCAAGAACAAGAATAACGGGAACGGATCCCGGGGCATGAACACAAACACAATGAACGGATCACGAACCAATCACGAACACACGATCACGAACAAGATGAAGACGATCGAGATCACGAACACAAAATTGGATGGCTGAGATCGAAGATTAAAATCAAGATGATCGGATCAGATCGGACGGTCAGATTTCCTTGATGATGAAGATAATGATGAAGATCAAGATCGATCGAGCGAATGGCTGCGATCAAAGGAAATTGATGATCATCATGATCATGATGATCAAGAGGGAATCGGACGGCTAGGATCTAATCGGATGATCAAGAGGAGATCAACGGCCCACATCCAAACAAGCATGACGATCAAGATCCAATGGACGGTCAAGAATCAATCAATCAAGAAACATGATGATCATGATCATCAAGGCGATCAACGTCCCACATCACATGATCAACCCATAATCAAAACTCCAACAAACAGCCAAAAGCTTGGCTTAGCTCTGGCCCGGCGACTGGCGGCGGCCAAGGGCCATAGTGGCGCGCTCAGGGAACATGGCGGCGGTGGAAGGCAGGTGGAGCGTCGCGGTCGTGGCAAGGCTGAAGATCACCGGGGAGGGCTGCACTGGGCTGAGACGACTAGCTGGGTGGCACTGTAAGATGACGACGGGGAGGCACAGCGCACAGGGGCGCGACTAGAGGAAGAAGAACAGCACAGCGGAGGAGAACTGGGAAATAGTGCGGTGTTGTCTCGACTTTGGGACACGCTGGCCTACTGCATCTGGTCGACAGAGAGAGGATGGGAGAGAGTCAGGGAGGCAGGGGAGCGACTAGAGGAGCTGGCTGCCACTAGGGTTGCGACAAGGGTGGATGCGTCGGGTGCTAGCTGGCATCGCACAGGGGACAGGGCGAGGCTGAGGGGACGACTGGGGAGAGATGAGCGGAAGGTGGTAGGAGTCGGCTGAAGCGGGAGGCAAAGGCGATGGGTGAGGGGGAAATGGGTTCGGGAGGTTGAAGGGGATGACAAGCTGAGGTGGGGTTGGCAATGGCGGGATGGAGGTGGAAGACAAAGGGGAAGACGGAGCTCTCTGTTTGGTTTTTATAACAGAGGAGGGGGAGAAAGAAAGACAGATGAGAGAGAAAGTACGGGAGAGAGAAAAACAGATGGGAGAACGGGTAAGAGCATCTGTAGTCGTTTATGGTAAAATTATCCATATATGGATAAATAGAAATAGGATTTTCGATTACGCTGCACTCGTCGAAAGCTATTTTATAGCAATCAATAATATAATATTAAGCGACGGCACATGAAGTGCCGTCGGAGGGGAAAAAGCGCAAAAACCGGGTCCCATTCGTCAGACGGCACATGAAGTGCCGTCCGTTTAAAAAAAAAAAACCTGGGTTTTTTGTGAGTGTAGCTGGTCAATTGTGAGTGTAGCTGGTCAATTTGTTCAATCATTGTGAGTGTAGCTGGTCATATTGGCAGTATGAATCAGTCGAGATTTGTTCAATTTTTTTTTTTTAAAAACCTATTGGACGGCACATCATGTGCCATCCGAGAAAACCGGGGGGGGAGGGGGCGTGGGACGGCACTCCGAGTGCCGTCCGGGGGGGGGGGGGGGGGATTTTTCGGATTTTTTTATTCGTTTTGGCAATTTTTAATTCAACAAACTAATTAATTTATGAAACGGACGGCACTTAAGTGCCGTCCAACGAATAAAATATTAATTTGTTTTGTCGGACAGCACTCAAAGTGCCGTCACTCATATATGGATAAAGTTATACGGATTCTCATATATAGCAATCTACTGTAGCGATTTATCGATAATATGGATAAATAGCAAACGAGTGCAGCAGTTTTTTTAGCCATTTATCCATATTATCGATATATAGATAACGACTACAGATGCTCTAAGGGGGGTTAAATATAAAATAATAAGTATATAATATAATGAATATAATAATGGTAGTTATTATGAGAGTGGGGGTTATGGGGTTACGGAATGTGAAGAGTGAGGGATGTGAGGGGATGTGTACCGGTGGATTAGAAATGTGGGAATTTGAATGGAATCATATAGGATGGAGTCTATACAATATATATGAGTACTGGGTTGGATTTGGGCTTGGTTTATGGGCTCAAAACAATTTAATCAACTAGTTATAGGATTGGGCTTATGATAATTCATTAAACAATTGGGCTTGGGCTTCAAATCATTTTAATAAATCAATTATAGGATTGGGCTTATAATCAACAATTGGGTTTTATAAAATAGTTTGAATAATATAACCAATTAAGAAAGAATAGTTATAAGATACTAAGGGTTTAAAATACGGGAAAATACTTGAAAAATACGTATTAACAGAAACAGGGGTTACAGTGTTGATCAGAATTTTTTGTCATATGAACAGTACTGGTGTTATCACATTTAATCGGAATATGATCAAAAAATACCTTGTAGTCCTCTAGAGTATGTTTCATCCATAATACCTGTGCACAGCAGGATCCTGCCGCGATATATTCCGCTTCAACAGTGGAGAGAGTTATAGAGTTTTGCTTCTTGGATGCCCACGAGACAAGTCAGTTGCCCAAGAAGTGACATGTGCCGCTGGTACTTTTTCTCTCTGTCAAGCTACCGGCATAATCTGCATCAGAGTATCCTACAAGAGAAAAGTTTTTATTTTTCGGGTACCAAAGTCCAATGTTTGGTGTGCCTTTGAGATATCGAATGATACGCTTAACGGCAACCAATTGTGATTCTTTGGGACACGATTGAAAGCGTGTACATAAACAAACACTAAACATAATATCTGGACGAGATGCAGTAATATAAAGTAAACTACCAATCATACCTCATAAGTGGAAATATCAACATTGTTACCAGATTCATCTTTTGAAAGCTTAGTAGTAGTGGCCATAGGTATTTTGTAAGCATTTACATTTTCAAGTCCGAACTTTTTGACTAGTTCTTTTGCATACTTGGATTGATTTATAAAGATGCCATCATTTCTTTGATGTATTTGAAGCCCAAGAAAATAAGTTAGTTCTCCCATCATACTCATTTCGAACTCATCCTGCATTTGCTTTGAGAATTCCTTGCAAAGTGTTTCATTAGCGAATACAAATATAATATCATCAATATAAATCTGAACAATTAAAATATCTTTAGAAACATATTTTATAAATAGTGTAGTGTCTACTTTTCCTTTAGAAAAGCCTATGTGAAGTAGAAATGAACTTAGTCATTCATACCAAGCACGATGAGCTTGCTTCAAACCATACAATGCTTTATCAAGACGAAATACATGGCTTGGATGTGTGGGATCAGTGAATCCCGGTGGTTGTGCAACATAAATTTCTTCCAAAATAAAACCATTTAAAAACTTACTTTTAACATCCATTTGAAAGAGAGTAAAATCCGTATAAGCAGCAAGGCAAGTAAGATACGAATGGCTTCAAGCCGTGCAACAAGTGCAAAAGTTTCATCAAAATCTACACCTTCTTGTTGGTTATAACCTTGTGCAACAAGACGGGCCTTATTTCTAGTGATTGAGCCGGATTTATCTACCTTATTCCTAAACACCCACTTAGTTCCAAGTATAGTTCTATTGTGAGGTCAAGGAACAAGTCTCCATACTTAATTCATTTCGAATTGATTAAGTTCTTCTTGCATTGCAATGATCCAGTCATTATCTTGCAAGACCTCCTTAATATTCTTAGGTTCAAGTATGGAAACGAAGGCAGAGAAACACATGAAATTTTGAGCTTGTATGCGAGTGGTTACCCCTTTTGACATATCGCTTCGTATAAGAGTTGATGGATGGCTAAACATGATTTTCCATGCGGTGCGTCTTTCACTTGTGGAAATTTGATTTTGTACATGTTCATCTTCCATGGCATCAATTTGTTGTGCAGACATATCTTCTATTTGCGATTTGGATGCATCTTCACCTTGAAGAGATTTTTGATTTTGGGCATTCATATTTGGGTCTTCTTCAATGCGAACCTGTTTCTTTTCAACCCAAACACCGGTCTCATCATCATCAATAACATGAAATATTTCTTTAGAGTAGAGATTAGTTTCATCAAAAATAACATCAATGGATTCCTAAATTGTGCATCTTTTTTTATTAAATACACAATATGTTTTGCTACTAAGAGAATATCCTAAGAATACACCTTCATCACTTTTACGATGAAATTTTTTCAAATTATCAAGAGTATTTAAAATAAACACTTTACATCCGAAGACACGAAAGTAACTTAAGTTGGAAATTTTGCCATAATATAGTTCAAAAAGAGTTTTCTCAAGATATTTTCTAATGATTACTTGGTTAATTGTATAACATGTTGTATTGAAAGCCTCTGCCCAAAATGATTTAGGTAAATCTTTTTCACTAAGCATGGTTTGGGCAATTTCTTGAAGATATTGATTTTTCCTTTCAACAACCCCATTTTGTTGGGGAGTGCGAGGACAAGCGAACTTATGTTTTATTCCTTTTTTTGTCACAAAATGATGTGAAGAGTTCGTTTTAAAATTCTCCACCATGATCACTACGAATAGTAACAATGGTGAGGTTTTTCTCATTTTCCACTCTACGACAAAATTTTTGAAACACATACAGTGTGTCATCTTTTTTTGACAAAAAGGCAACCCATGTGAATCTACTATAATCATCAACGATTACAAAAGCATATCGTGCACCTCCATTACTACGTTTTCGTGATGGTCTAAAAAGATGCATGTGCAAGAGTTCGAGGGGTCTAGAAGTTGATACCAATTTCTTGGGTTTGTGAGAACTTTTAGTTTGCTTACCGAATTGACACGACTCACACGGATTATCTTCCTCAAATTTGATTTTGGGGATCCCCCTCACAAGCTCCTTGGTTACAAGTGATGTAAAACTAACCCTAAACAGAAAATTTCCAAGAATCTTAAAGAATTAATTTTACTAACATATAATGCGGATCAAAGTTAGAATTTTAAATAATTAATCGGTTTGATGGATTTTCAAGAATTGAATTAAGTTTAGCAAACCTAATTAATAATTCAGTTCTAACAATCAATAATTAAATCCCTAAGCGTTATTAGCAAATAAAAGGTTTAATATTGATTTGTACTCTAATTAGGCAAGTGGATTACTCAATCTCAGTATTTGTGGACGGCCGATAAATAGATAATATGATAGAGATGATAGAGCAGTATAACACAAATATTTAAAAAGTAGAAAGAGTATACCGAGGTTCGAAGAAACCAACGTTATATCTAGGATTGGCAGCAACGCAGAACACAGCAATCAGCAGCAACAGTAAGAGAGACAGCAGCAACAAAGTCAGCAATGGCAATAGCAAGGGCGACGGCGGCGGCGCCGGCGGCTCTGGCTGGGGGCGGCGACGGGGGTCGATGCAGCGAGGTCGGTCGACGGCGGATTTGGTTGAGGGAGGAGCAGCCAAGGGGGCATCGGGGTTTCGATCGGGAAAGGATCAAAGGGGTTGACGAGGGGGGGTCGGTCGGCGTCAACGGGAAACAGGGAAGACGGCGGGGGTGTTCGGGGTTGGGCAGCGTGGTCGAGGGGCAGAGCTCGACCAGGAGGGGCATCGAAAATCGTGCCGGAGTGGTTTCGACGGGGCAGACGGGTTTGGCTGATGGGTTGAAAAAGGGGAGAAGAGAAAGGGATTAGGGTTTTGAGTAATTTTCTTTGGGGATTAGGGTTTGATTTGAGTTGGTTTGGGGATTTGGGGGTAGATTTAGAGCTTATCACAAACCCTAAAATTTTATTAGGACTTATCACAAATCCTAATAATTGGATCTCAATTGTATCACACAAAAAGAGAGCGGAAGAGAAAAACTCAACACAATAATTTTTTTAATCAAGAATGGCATGACTTCTCTTTAATCTCAAGGCCTATAAATAGGCTCAAAATAAATCTTGTTACAAATCTTAAAATATTCTAAAAATCTCAAATATATTCTAATGCATAAAAGAAAGATTACATATGGCTATAATTGCCAAAAATAAATATGGTACTGAAATAAAATATTAAACTAAACAGAATAGATGTCCTCATCATTCTCTCCGGGTGGGAGAGAGCTCGACCCAGTCGAGTCAAAACCAGTGATCCTGCCATGGTGCTCCAAAAGATCTGGATCCAGTTGCGGGAACTCCTCACGATCACTACAAGTGTCATCCAACTTCAGCTTGTTCTTCCACCTCACCAAATACTTGTACATACCCCCATCTCTTCTAGAGATTAGCTAATCATCTAAAATATTATTCAATTCTTCTGTCAGTGGATAAATAGTATCAGGTAGAGTGGTAAATGTGAGAATCTCACCATTAAGCTGTAGGGTAGGCTCATCTATAAGAAAATTTCTAGGGTAGAATTCTGAGCCTTCATAGAATACTAGATCTTCAATTGAAAGTCTTACTTATACCAAAACCTTCAGAAATGTCAACGACATAGGTATTATCATTGATTATATGTAGAATCTTAAATGGGCCTGCAGCACGTATGTTCAAGTTCTTAACGGATCCAACCGGAAACCATTCCGGACGAATCCGAACCATCTCTTCGTCTCCAATATCAAAAGTTATAAATTTTCTCCTAGTGTCTGCTATTAACTTGTAGTTAAAATTATTCTCATTAAGTTCCTTAGAAATTTTTTTATGCAAGTCATGAATGTGATATGCAAATGTGGGTAGAGATTCTGTGACTCTAGGTTGTTCTAACACATGGATAAAATCTATAGGCTGCCAAGTGACTCGGGAAGGGATGGGTAGCTCAGGTACACTCAATGGAGGTGACTAGACAGACTGAATACAATTGAAAGACTAGTCATCCTCTTTTTCATCAAAGTCATCACTTACATTAGGTTCATAGGTAAACTCATTATCGGGCTCATCAGCGATGACTGCGGTACCCTCTACTATATTGATCCTACTTGGGTTGGGATAGTTGCCAGCAATATGACCGTATCCCTTATATTTATAGCACTTAGTGAGAGAATTAATCTTAGAATAGTCTCTTTCAGTATTCTTACCCGTGTTGTCATTTCTAAGTGGATAGGAATTTGAAGTATGTTTGTTTAGGTAAGACTTGTTAGGGTACTGAGGAGAGGAGTGCTCAGGTCTAGAGGGATCGGGAAGGGTCATTCTAGAGAAATGATCCATTGAATCGCTGGACTTGTAATGGGAACTTGCTTTAAGAGAATCCATGTCGAGGACAAAAGCATAAGCTGCTGCCAATGAGTCCATATTTCTATGAATTAGCTCGTTCCTCAGATCGGCTCATAATCCAGCCCTGAACCTAGAGAGAGTTCGTTCTTCACTCTCTTTACCTAAAGCATTGCACCAAATAAGGAAGTCATCAACTTTATTAACATGTTCTTGTGTGGATTTACTTCCTTGATAAAGTTGGTTCCACGAATCTAGCGATCGGATGTGGAACGATAACGGTACATATCTCTCAGTGAGCTTCTCTTTCATGGCTTCCCAAGTGGCTATGGGTGTCAGGCCTCAGCCTCTGCGGGCGTGTTCGAGATTGGTCCAGTGTTGTTGAGCTTTCCCAATCAATTTCATCGTGGCAAACTTAACTATCAGGTTTTCACTCATGTCAAACCACACAAAGTAGTGATCCATTGCATGGATCCAATCAAGATAAGCTTGGGGTTCCATGTGACCTTCAAAATGGGGAACGTCAGCCTTAACGTTCTTCTTATATTGTTCGTCAAGATCACGTTCTTGACGTCGATCGTCACGAACATTCCCTTGAGGGATCTGACGATTAGCATGAAGCTCAGGGGCAACAGTTTGATTTAATTCCACTATCTCAAGTTTCTGATTGATATTGGCAAGAGTTGCTTGAATGACAGCTAGGGTAGCGGAAATATCAGAGTTGTCCATTTCAGGTCGGGAAGGCCTAGGATTTCTAATTGGGTGATTTGGGAGGGATAAGAAAGGCTCGTCAGGATCTGTGATGGTGCTGCGAAGATGCATTCACCAAAAGGGAAAAACTAGGGGTCGTGGGGATGCGTGTGTTAAAATTTGGGGACACGTGTTTTTAATGCACTTAAGTTTTTTTTATATATTTAATTAATTAATCTGAAGTGATCTAAAAGAACAAAAGAAGAAAAAAAATAGACTCTAAATGATTATAAATGAGTGCAAAAATTTTAAGACTAAATGATGCAAGAATTAGGGTTTTAAAAACCTGGCTCTGATACCAAAATGATGTAAAACTAACCCTAAATAGAAAATTTTCAATAATCTTAAAGGATTAATTTTATCAACAAGTAATGCGGATCAAAGTTAGAATTTTAAACAATTAATCGGTTTAATGGATTTTCAAGAATTGAATTAAGTTTAGCAAACTCAATTAATAATTCAGTTCTAACAATTAATAATTAAATCCCTAAGCGTTCTTAGCAAGTAAAATGTACAATATTGATTTGTACTCTAATTAGGCAAGTGGAGCACTTAATCTCAGTATTTGTGGACAATAGATAAATCAAATAATATGATAGAGATGACAGAGTAATATAACACAAATATTTGGAAAGTGGAAAGAGTATACCAAGGTTCGAAGAAACCAGCGTTAAATCTAGGATTGGCAGCAACGCAGAACACAGTAATCAGCAGCAACAGTAAGAGAGAGACATCAGCAATAAAGTCAGCAGTGGCAATAGCAAAGGCGACGGCGGCGGTGTCTCTGGATGGGGGTAGCGACGGGGGTCGACGCAACGAGGTGGGTCAATGGCGGATTTAGCTGAAGGAGGAGCAGCCAAGGGGGCATCGAGGTTTGGATTGGGAAGGGAGCAAAGGGGTTGACGATTGGGGGGGTTCGATCGGCGTCGACGAGAAACAGGGAAGACAACGGGGGTGTTCAGGGTTGGGCAGCGTGGTCGAGGGGCGGAGCTCGATGGGGAGGGGGCGTCGAAAATCACGCCGGAGTGGTTCGATGGGGCAGACAGGTTTGGCTGATGGGTTGAGAGAGGGGAGAGGGGAGAAGGATTAGGGTTTTGAGTAATTTTCTTTGGGGATTAAGGTTTGATTTGAGTTGGTTTGGAGATTTGGGGTAGTTTTAGAGCTTATCACAAACCCTAAAATTTTATTATGACTTATCACAAACCCTAATAATTGGATCTCAATTGTATCACGCAAAAAGAGAGAGGAAGAGCAAAACTCAACACAATAATTTTTTTAATCAAGAATGGTAGGACTTATCATTAATCTCAAGGCCTATAAATAGACTCAAAACAAATCTTGATACAAATCTCAAAAATATTCTAATGCATTAAAGAAAGATTACATAAGGCTATAATTGCCAAAAATAAATATAGTACTAAAATAAAATACTAAACTAAACAGAATAGATGTCCTCATCAACAAGTTTGTTGAGATTGTCCATGGCCGTGTGTCCAAGTCTTCGATGCCATAACCAACCATCCTCATTTCTTGCGACAAAGCACATCATATTTACCTGTGCTAATTCATAAGAATTTTAACATATACATTGTTACATCGGTTAGCGAGAAGTAAACAATATTTATTACTATCTAGTACAGTGCATGAATTTTTATCAAAAGTAACGGTGTAACCTTTATCACATAATTGGCTGACACTAATTAAATTATGTTTCAAACCTTTTACCAATTGAACATCCTCAATGGAGCATGAGGAATCAAAGTTTATTTTACCTTTACCAATGGATTGACCAGTGCTATTATCTCCTTTTTCCCTTGATAGTGATGTAAAGTATCTGCTGTCACCTGTCATATGATTTGAGCATCCACTATCAAGGTACCACCGATCTTTAGTCTTGATACGCTAAGGTACCTACATCAAGATTAGTAGGTATAATTTTGCATGCCCAAGTTTGTTTTGAACCTGCATTTACATCCTTTCTTATCCACACAAAATTAGTATTCCTTTTTAATGGACAGTTATGAGAAATATGTCCTAATCTACAACAGTAATGACATGTGATACAACTATGTCTTGAGTCATGCACATTTGCACAGTTTTGAGTTGGTTTGTGATTATGTTGGTGATTGTGCAAGTGTGTATGACATGATGATTTAACTTTTTGATGATGTATTGGCTCTTTGTAACCAAGCCCTAGATTATCATGATAGGATCTTGAATTTTTTGCAATAAGGTAACTGGGCCCTTCATATTTTTGTATAATTTTTTTAAGCTCAATTACTCTTTTGCGAAGTCTTTTCCTGGTCATCTCATCATCTTTTGTGTTCCAACGAAGAGTGTCTAGTGTAGCATCAAGAATCCTATTTTGTTCAAGAGCTTCATTACAGCCTTCCAGTACATCATCAAATTTTCTTTTGCATTCTTTTAAATCATCTGTGAGTTCGGCGATATAAATAGATTTTTCATGAATTTCTCTTAAGTGATCATCATGTGTTGCTAAGGATTCTCGAATTTGTTGTTTTAAAAGTTTATTTTCCTCCAGCAATACATCATGATCTTTTCTAAATGACTAAAAAAATTTCATGATCAAGACATTCTTATTTTTCAGTTTTTGATTTTTTGTAATACAAGAATCATGTGATTCTTTTGAAATTTATTTATATTGCCTAAGTTCACGACATAGTCTTTTAAACCATTACACATGTCTACTAACTCATCATAAGTGGGTTCTTCGATTACCCCTTCTTGAGATGGTGATTGCACCTCACCATTCCCAAGAGCCATGAAGTTGACGTCATCGTAGCCTTGCTCTCCCTCACTTGAATCGGAGTCTAACCATGTTGCCTTCAGCGCCTTCTTTTTCAGACCTGGGTTTGAGCGGTAGTAGTCCATATTCTTGTCTTGTGAGATGGGACAGTTTGCACGGATGTGTCCAGGCTTTTTGGACTTATAGCACACGTCATCTTTATCTTTCTCCCTTTCTCCTTGTACCTGCCATATTTTTTTTGTTTGAGGTACTTACGAAATTGCTTGGTCAATAAGGCAATGTCCTCGTCTGACTCCTCACGGTCTAAGTCTGCTTTTGATGGTCGGAATTTTTCTGCTTTCAGTGCAATGGTTTTCTCTTCGGTTTTTGGTTCAATCTCGATGTTTTGTCTGTATCTTTTGGTTTCCGTCATCTCCATCTCGTATGTCTTCAGCTTCCCTTGAAATGTGTATTAGTTGAATCCCTTTAATTCAAGGGTCTCCCTCATTGCAGCAGCCTTTACATCCCACTCTGGCGTGAGATAGCTTATCAGTTTTCCGACCTTTCAGTCATCATCCAACCCTTTACCTAAGCTCTCAAGTTCGTGGGCATGATATTGAAGCAGGCGATTATTTGATCCACATTTTCTCCTGGCAACATACGAAACACATCAAACTTATAAAAACATAAATTAACTTTAGCTTTTACCTCATAAGCGGTTCCCTCATGCCGCTTCAGCATGTTGTTCCAGATCTCGTATGTTGTCTTACAGTTTCGCCCGCATCGCATTAGTTCTTCGTTATTCAACCCTGCATAGAGAGCCGTCATGGCTTTGGAATTTGCCGTTTTGAGAGCTAGCTCCGCTTTTGTGAATGCTGTCTTTCCGTCGCTGATCAGAATATCTGTTTTATTGATACACACATTCCATACTTCTTCTCCAAGCATCTGTAGAAAATGAGACATATGAACTTTCCAAACATCATAGTATTTTCCATCAAAAAATGGTGAGCGTGTAAGACTTGTCCCATTGGAGACGAATGGCTCCGATACAAGTTTTCGGAAGGAGGGATTTCGGCCATTGGACTTTTTGCTTAAGCTTTTAAGCTTTTGATAAGTACCTCGCTCTGATACCACTGTAAATGACCCTAGGGGGGTGGATAGGGTGATTGTGCGGAATTTAAAAAAACTAAAATAAAGTACAGAGTAAATAAAAAGAGTTAAGAAGAGCAAACGCAGATAGCACAAGTGACGCAGCGATGTAACGTGGTTCGACCACCAGGTCTACGTCTACACCTCCTACTTGTAGCAATTCTCCGCCACAAGCGTTCCACTATACTCAAAACTCTTATACAGTGATTCTCGAATTTAGACCGAGAGACCTATTACACCCACGGGACTTCTAACACAAGTCCCGTCAATCTCACCGAAGTGGAAGAAAAAGAAAAAGCTTAAGATCTTTAATGATCCTGACTGAGAAATACATAATAGTTATCACACACACTCGGATTGATTGTTGAAAGATTAGTTCAGAAAATTTTTCTCGGAAGTAATAGGTGAAGAATACACAGTGGGTTCGTCCAATTAAATAGACTGAAAAGTGTATCGATCAAAATTAGAAACGATACATTCCAAAAATGTGAACAGCGCAAAGTACGATCGACCACAATCTCGGTGCAGTCGACCTTTCATCTCTCTGACGTAAGGTAGAGAGATGAAGGGTCGACTACTTCTTACGTAACGTGAGTTGCAGTCGATTGCGACGCGGTCAACTGTCATGAGGTGCGATCGACCGGTATCACGCTGTTCATACCGAATCCACTTTATATTCTTAACAAAAACTAATCAATCAATCAATCAATTTTATACAGATTAAATCTCACAAATATAGAATGATAGCAACTGGTCTTGATAGCTTTCTTTGACACTAATCAATCAACTGCTCTTTTTGAATATTTTCTTCTTTTGCTTGATTTCTCAATCTTTCTTTATTACTTTCCTTCTTTAAATATTATTGAATCTCTCTTGGATTTCTTATGGATATTATTTGATCCTGAAAATCTGAACAACTCAATTTAAACTTTTTAGTATTTATACACATTTTGTGCACACCAAACTAAGAGTCAACAAGGAAGACTTGCCTGATCAACTTCACCAGCCTCTTCATTCTCCTCTTCGGAATTGCTGTTAGCTTCACAGCCGCACTACCCAGAGTTATGTCTTCATAGGTTTCTTTGTTTCTTTCTGGGATTGTTGAATTTCTGATTCATTTGAATTGGAGGAACCCTTCGTAGTTATGCTTTGGAGTGAATTGTTGTATAAATTCTGTGGGTTTATCAATATTAGCTATATGATCTATTTTTCACCACTAGCCTATATGAATTTAACCGAAACAAAGATTAACGAGTAGCACATCTACAAAAAATATAGGTGAGAAGGAATACACTGGTGCAGAGCAAAATGCTTAAATATCTACGAAATTAAGCCAAAAACAGTAGAGATAGTTCGAACATTGATATGCACAACTCGAGAGATCATGCTGCAAAAACAACATACCTAATACCTGGTCGTGATCAAAAAATAACATGGCTAAAAATATATAGGGAAACTCTGGGTGGAATAATTGGTAATGCAATCTTCAGAAGAAAATCAATTATGAAAAATGTAAATTTACTCATTGCTATTACAACTCTTGTATCTCTGATCTTGCCCAAGTCTGGTTCTAATGTAAATTGTAAACATAATTCTCCTTTTTAGCAACAACCCCCCAACAAAAAAGAAAAAAGAGGCAGTTCTCCTTGTCCCCTATCCTCTAGATTATAGGATCATATCAATTCGTGCTAACTTGTCACCAACTTCAGGGCGGGAAAAAATAAAAGATACAACATACAAGAAAGTCCTTCTCTTGTATACACAAAAAAGCATATCTTAGATGCTATTACAGATGAGAGGTTGCATTAGTGAATGGGAAGGAACCTAAAAATTTGAGAACAATCAGCTCCCCTCTAAAAGAGGCAGTGGGCTAAAGGACTGGTTTAGACCTCAAAAGTTCGGCGCCCCACTGAAAACTTATGCTCAGAAGCCTCTTAAGATATGAAGAAAGAAGTATCAAGATTATCTAGTAACAAGCCAACCTGACTTAAAGATGGGAGCATACTTGAAATTACGGCCACGAGCAGAGGTCGATTCGCCTTGGCGACGATAACACTGCTCCATTGAACAAAAAGCATTATAAATCAACTGGAAATTGAAAGTGACAAGGCGAAGAACTATTTTTTAGATTAAATAATGAAAATAAAAAAGACAAATCATAATGAAACTAAATAAACCCTTATATGTTAGGAAAAAAAATAAACCCTTAAACATAATAATAATTTTAATATAAGATCATAAATTTTCAATTTTTTTAAAATACTTGTTGCAAGGATTAGAGCTTGTTAAATATTAAACTAGGGGTTAAAAGGGGCTTCAGCAACATTAGGGGGGTGTTTGGTAGAGAGTATTTACACGGACGAAGCTTAGTGGGGCCTCAAAATTTTGGAAGCCCCCTTAAGTTTTCTCAAGATTTTGAAAAACTCCCTTTAAGTGAATTAATTTTTATGGTCCCCCCCCCCCCCAAACATACACACACACACACAAAAAAAAATTGAAAAAGCCCAAATATATAGCCATAGGATTTTATAAGATTGCATGATAGTTTGGGGGTTTTTTTTTTTTGTTTTAAGAGTACGATATGTGAACTATCTTTGAAGACTGGATCCCTATGGTAAAAAATTATATTTACTTTATAATTTGTTATTTGTTATTTTTCTAAATTTGTTTATTCCCACCCCCCCCCACCCCCCACCCCCAGCGGCAAAATTGCTTTGGCTTCGTCCCTGTGTATTTGCACTGCAATTGCAACTGCAATTGTAGTTGCAATTGCAAAGTTTCGATGAAATGTGATGACATGTAATAAAGGTAGTAAGTGCAAGTAAAAAGCAAATATTCTCTCTCAAAATCACTTGCAAAAATTGCACCCAAAATGAGTGCAAGTTGAAAGTCCCGCATGAGCCTAATTTTTCCAATTAGGTTACAACAATAAGTTGCAACAATAAAGTTAACTAGCCGAGCATTGCAACTAGATCTCCTTGCAATTGAGTTGCAAAGTGAGATCTAGTTGCAATGGATTTGGGTGTTGCCAAACACCCCCTAAGAACGTGATGCACTCTCATTAAAATTCATTTGTCCACATAGTAGTCTTGTTTTACAACTTTTTCTGAAAAAGTTTTCATCTTTTTTGTAAAAATATAAATCGTCCACCCTGACAAAAGATGTGTGAATAGTGAAGAAAATTCTCGAGTGCATTCCCTTTTCACACACATATATGGACGTTCAAGGCATATATTAATCTAACGAATATTGACAATGCTTCAAATGAGTTTTTGGGTAGAAAATGATCATCAGTTACCTTATAACAGACGACTGAATCATCTGGATACATTGCAAAAAGCTTGGTACCAAGACGTGCATGGCAAGAACCACATGTACTCTCGTCATTAATTTCAACATGCCTCGACCTCTCCTCTAACCTTACTGATCGTGCATCTAGATTGAGTGCACGTGATAGGTTGTGAACAATCTACATGGACAGATGAAACAATATCAGAATTTATACCAGTTCTCAGACAGTTAATATTAGCTTGTCTGAACTCCTAAAACAAAGATGACAGAGTTTAACAACAGTAAACCAGGTAGATTCAGTGTCCATGAACTCATCATGTACTGTAAAGAAGTGATGGTCTATCCTTGCATTAGCAATACTCCCACTCAATGCAAAATTACTACAATTTTTTTTTCAATATTTCTCCTATGATATATCTTTCAGTTAATTTCCAAACAGAACGTTTAATATGGTTAAATTTTGCATTATGCACATAACCTGTCCCTGACGGTGATGATGAACTCGAGCTCTCAACATTCTCAAGATTGTATCCGATGCAAGTTGGAGAGGCATTTTAGGGGACAATTTCTGCAAATAATAAAATCATATTTCAGAAAATGAATGTGGCATTAGTATTACAAGAATGAAAACATATAGATTTCATGTCATTCTTGAGAAAGAAGCAAGAGACTCATGTCAACTTTATGACCAAACTTGGTATCATTATCATCAGTCTAAAGCAACTATTTTCGGTGTTGACAGTGGAAGCAGCAACATTTTAACACATCTTTTAGATTGACTGATCATTGATGGTGGTTAGATTAGGTTTGATGAATAAAAGTAGATGGCCTCAGAAAGTGTTCTTTCCTTCTCAATCAAAGCCCTAACTTTTACAGTAAGGATAACTAACATACTCCAGATGGTTAGCTTGGGTATCTATCTAGATGTGTTGCAAAGTAAACTACATACCAGTACTTTATTGAAGAAAAAACATAGCTAAAAAGTTTTCGATAAATTTAGGACAAAAAAAGACATTTCAAAACTAACGTTATTTAGCAGATGAAATTCATCCAATAGCAGAAGAGGGTAGGCTCAAGGTTCATCTTACAGGAAATTTATACCCAGATGAACTGTGGTAAAAACTAAGGCTAAAGCTAAAAAGAGAAAAAATATTTCTAGTAGTCATTAATAGCACAGCTAAGCTTAACATATATATAAAGGGAGCCATGATCGAGTGAGAACTCTTCTGGTGAGAACCACGTGAAAACTTTTGTTTGGGAAATTAATTGAAAGATCCGAACCGTTCATTTTGATCCACATGACTAAATTAGTCTATGGATGAGAAATAAAGTTGTTTGAGATTCGTTTGCCCATGCATCGAAATGTTACAAATTGTATGGCTGAAAAATCGTTATTTTTTTATAATGTCATGATGCATGAACAAATGAATTTCAAATGACTTCATTTTATATTTCTAGACTAATTTGATCAAGTTAAACAATGTGAATGGGTCGGATCATCCATAGGATGGATAGGCGTGGAGTTCTCACGAAGCTTATCGTGAGAACAGTTCTCTCCCGATCACTACCCAGAGCGTGGGACTGTGGATATATATATACACACACACACATCTACTCCTTTTATTTGGAGTTCAATACATGGACTATAATAATACTGCAAATGTTGAATTTCTGGGAATGTGATACGTACGAATCAGATTTCTATGTTGCATTCTTGGGTGTGATCCAACACATTCCTGAAAATCCTGCATTCCGGTGTTTGGTTGTGTACAGCACATTCTCCAAAATATTTACTCTTTAAATCATACTTTCCCCTAATTCCCCATCCTACAGAAAGGGAAATTCGTGGTTAAAGGGGTGAAAAGACAATTGTCGATTAGTTCGTACTCTCGGAGGGAGGTAATTTACTAATATCTTATTCCAGGGAATCCAAATAGAGTTACCAAACAATTTAATCTGGAATAGGATTAGATTTTCCCATCCAGATTACTGCTTACCAAACTAGACCATATGATTGGACCATATGATTGTTGACATTCTCATACAAGTGAAGACTACAGTGTATAGAATACAATTAACGAAATTATTTTGTGCACAAATACAGAATGACTTCTTCAAATTAACAACTGCATAATGAGATCCCTGCAATAATGACATTTATTTGTTAAAGTATTATTACTCAATCAGTGGATGTTTAATAATCTTCTACAGGTAACACCAGCATCTCAACTCAAGAACTTGCTGGTATTGAACGATCATGGATACCCTTAGCTAAATATGGATACTAGAGCTGAGATTCTGAGCAAAACACACCCCCACCAAAGTCCTCAATTACAGTGATAACCACAAAGATAAAAATAGTCAAAATGCCAAACTTAATTACTTAATTTGAAACATTAGTACCTCTAACACTTGCAAAGGATCCAGAGATTCTCCATGATTGTGGAGAAGACGTACAGCGGCCTTAAACATTGGCTCCTTTCCATTTTTTGGATCCAAATACATACCCAGCAACCTAAGTGAATGTCATTATAGGAGAATCTAGGAGAAGACATTTTAGGGGAAACAACCATACGATGAATGTGTAAAGAACTCACTCCATATAAGCTTCTCTTCTGCCAATCTCCGCACAGTACTGTTCCGCAGCATCACTGTCCTCCAGCTTCCTTAAAACATAAAACCAAACATAAATATACGAAATATATTAGCAACGTTGTGAATATACTTCACTAATATAGTCAATTTCTGATTTCACAAGGTACAAGTGTTCCATTATGCATTATTCTTACAAGGCCAAAATCTTGAGCACCAAAGTTTCCTCGCCCATCTTCCTGTAGAGGATAGCCTGCTCAGTTTAGAAGAAAAAAAATAAGATTTAGAAATTAGAGAGATGTTAGACTGACATCTTCAGCATGCATAAAGTGACTAATAATTTTTGCATTGGTACAAACAAATGAAAACTTTTTCAAAAGGAAACTGACTAAAAAAGTAGAATCCTAGTTGAACCATTCATACTACATACAGGTACTGGATGGCAATTTTCAATATATCATGGACATCTATTATCTATTATTAAATTACAAAGTACGGAGTTTTGGCATATGCTAAAAATATTCCGTTTGTCAAGAGGCGATCCTAACTATTGATTTTTAATCATGATCAAAAATTAAATTTAATGGATGAGATTTTAAACATTTAAAAAGGGAAATTAAATTCACAAGCCAAAAACATGGAAGAACAAGAAGAAGAAAAAATCTGCTCTAAGAACAGGTAACGAAGAAGGAAAGAAATATATTAAATAAAAAAAGATTCCAATTAGCAAAACTGTATCAATCAGATTTCAAATATATAGTCATTAAAATGGAAATAAATATATCATACACATAATAAACAATGAAATCATAAAGACTAGCCTTCATTACCACATTTCAGAAAAAGTAAAATAAAATATAACTGTAATTACCAAACTAAAATATTTAGATTTAAAAAACATAAACTAAGATAGAAAAAAATAGATTATACATAAACAAACAATAAAATCAAATTTGCTAACTAGCTAACCTGCCATAATTATCATATATTTTTTGGCAATTTATTTAAATAATCTTGTTTTAATAAATAATTAAAGAAGTCATCATCCTTTTAATAAAGAGGAATGATAGGCTGCCTCTACAATTAGCAATGCTAATTTGCCACACCCCTGTGATTGGGCTATGTGTCCAAACAACTTACTCTCCAGCACTTGAACTGGCTACTTTCTCTGTCTTCTTTTCTAAACTAAAAAGTAGAGATTAATTAAATAATAAACTGAGTTAAAAGGTAAGCAAGAAAATCTTTCTTCAACATCACTACAACCCACATCCAGGCCCGCCTCCAATCTCCCACTTCATCTTCTACGATGGGTGGTTTGCATCCGCCGTCCGCAGAATCGATCACTTCTACTCTATCTCCTCCAAAAATATCCCCTCTGAAATCCTATCTATTGATAACAATTGGGTTCTTCCCAAACCAATCCATCTCAACAAAGCTATTAACCCAACTCAAAGTCCCAACTCTCAAAATAAGTCAAGTCTATTTTCTTCAACAACAAAAAAGTAAAATCTAACACAATGTTACTTAAATATCTGCATTCCAATATAGAGCATTACAAAAATTACCAAATGAACAACAACTAGCTGCAGATTGATAGCCACCAAACCCACATAAGACAACATCAAAATTCCCACTGTAACTTACAATAGAAGACAACCCAACGACCTTCAAATGCAATTCCAAAAAACAAAGCCCTTTAAATAGGTATCATAAGAAAAAACCATTACAAAATACCACTAGAAAAACTAACAAAAAGATTATGAGATCTCGGATGGTTTACTTGCCGACAGTAGAGATTGAAAGTACGCATTGGCAGGGGCAAGCAAGAGCACTTGCCAGCAAGCAGTAACCAAAAGGGGGTACTTGAGTTTTTCTTGAGTAAAGGAGGAGATAAACGGAAGATTTTTTCAGGGGAAATTGAATACGTAAAGGGTCCGAATGGTGGAATCGCATGAGGGAACACATTTGTCGGAGAAGATAAAGTGGGAGGACTGGAAGTGGAGAGGTGCGGGCTTGGATTTTGGTTGTGCAGATTAAGGTTGAAGAAAGGTTGATTTAATATTTTAATTAATTAATTAATTAATTTCAGAAGGGAAGAAGATGGATACCGGTTGAACCTTGAGAAATAGTCAACTGGGCACGTGGCCCAATCATAGGGGTGTGGCAAATCAGCGTGCATTCCCAATTGGAGATGCAGCCTCTCACTTCTCTTTAAAAAAATAATAAAACAAGACCTCAAATGTGGGGACTCAAATTTAGTTTTTTAATATCCGCCGCCCATCAAATTAGATGGTTAACTGACGGCTGATATTAAATCATCAAACTATCATCTTCTTCCTTATATCGAACAAACCCCTCTTCTCCTTATGCAAGAACCAACCCGTTCTCATTGACCTCCAACTCTAACAACCTTGACTTTGCTATCTCCATCTGCAAATCCTACTCCACCTTACCACACTGCAACCTCACGAATACCTCCATCTCGACATATTTTCCACTCTTTGGTTAAGATTTTCATTAATATGATCACAACATATCAAACTAAAAAAATAAAATTGTACAAAAATTCTATAAACTGAAGTGGTTGATCTGGATTATAAATTCAAACACACCAAAACGAGATCCGATTGGAATTTTCTTTCTTTTTTTATTCCTTTTTCTCTTTGTTGTTCGTGGATGAGATGATAGCTCCGGGGGCAAGGTGGAGCAGGTGGCTATGGTGTGATGGTTGAGTTGATTCTTGTCCACAACGAGAACAATGCGGTGGAGCATGGTCAGCACAAGGTGACAAGGTTTAGGTGGACAAAGTTGGAGGTCAATGGTAGCGGGTTGGTCTTGCACAATGAAGCAGATTGGATTGATTCTTAATATAACTAAGAATTTGATGATCTAGGAATTTAATATCAGCCGATGATCAACCATCTAATTCGATGGGCGACGGATATTAAATAACTAGATCTGACTTCCCAACTTGGAGATATTGTTTTATAATTATTTTTAAAGACTGGTGACTTCTTTAATTATTTATTAAAACAAGATTAGTTAAATAAACTGTCCTGTATAATGAAGTAAAATACAAAAATCAACACTAATAGATGGATAAAAATACATCATATGAAAAGCCTTGTAAATAGTAAATCAACAATTATGTAGCTTAAGTATGAATAATATGACAATAATTAGTTGTTAATTAAAATCCATGTCTGCATGTGTGTGTGTGTGTGTGCGTGCGTGCGCGTGTGTGTAGAGAGAGAGATAATTAAATAAATAAAAAGGTTGCGCGTGTGTGTAGAGAGAGAGAGATAATTAAATAAATAAAAAGGTACACGCGCAGAGAGAGAGATAATTAAATAAATAAAAAGGTTCTTCTTCTTCTTGTTCCTGTTTGTTATTATTATATATAGATTGATCCGAGTATATTGATGCTCTCGGATAAGGATATATCTGTTGCGGATACGGATATGAAAAATTCGTATTCGGACGGATAAAGAGACAAATTCAGATATCCAAATCAAAAAAAATCAGATACAGATACGGATATCTCTAAAAAACGCAAATTCGGATACGGATATTTGCAAATTTAATATTTATATATATATAATATAATATAAATTTAAAATATATAGCACAATCTCACTCCTCTCTTTCTCTTCCTCTTCCTCGTCCCTCTCCAATCCCCGCATCCTCTTCAAATCAAAGAAACCATAACCAAATCAAGACACGATATCTTCCAATTTCAAGAATCCAAGCCCCAAAAAATAAAATCAAGAAACCAAATCATTCCTTCCATCCATGGTGATGAAGACGGCGACGGCGACGAAGAAGAATAATCAAAATCAACAGCCTTAAATTAAATGCTGCACCATAAGAAATCAGAAGCTCAGATCAGTAAGGAAAGCTTCGATCTCTCCTCTCCAAATTCAACCCCACTCTCCTCCAATTCCACCACCACCATCACATTCCTCACATCCAAATCTCCATCCCTTTCCCCAATCCAAACCCTAACGCTAATTCTACCTCCCATGTCTCCTCCCTCCTCTCCGCTACTCCAACCGCCACCCCATCGGCTCCACGGAGATAACCTAGGTTCTACAACCCTAACTATCAATCATTCACTCTATCAGCCACCACCCCCACCCCCCCCCCCTTTCTTAATATTTTTCAAGAATTTTTAATTATTAGTTTTTTTTATGGAAACCATAGATCTTTCTTGTTTTGTTGATGTTTTGTTGATCGGTTTGATTTTTTATCAGTGCAGATATCATCGTGGACAACTGCGCAATCTGCCGGAATCACATCATGGATCTTTGTGAGTTTTCATCTCACTTTTGTTCTTGATTTGGTTAGGGTTAGGGTTTCTTGGGTTTTAGCTAATTTGAGAAATTTAGGCAGGCATTGAGTCACAGGCAAGCGACTAGCGAGGAGTGCACTGTTGCTTGGGATGAATTTCTCGTGTTTTTATTTATTATGAGTAATTGTGGAGAGTTGGTTGAAGGAAATTGGTGTTTGTGTTGAATTTCTTGGTAGTTGGTTTGGTTGTATGTGAGTATGATTGTGTTGGGAGTATTGTTATTAATTGAAATATTAGGAGCGTGTAGAGCAAACATGTCCAAATTCATTGGCCGAGTTGTTTGGGAAACCTCATATATAACAGTTATACTAAGTACTAATAGGAGATGTATGGAGAAAAATAGGAAGATAGTAACCAAGTGGAGATAGTAGTAGGAGACAATTAGAAAAGAAGAGCAAAATGAAAACGAGATTAAGATTGATTGAAGTGAAAGGAAATAAGTAAACAAATTGATCACTGGCTAGATCATGAGGTACAAAGATCCAAAAGAATAAGCCACAATAAGCAAATATTATGTGGAATAAGTAACTCATGCAAAAAAAGCAAACACAAAAGATGTGATTCAACAATCCGGTTGAGTTGGGCCCAGGTACAACTAGATTGAATTATCTCGGTTAATTAAAAAATTAGATGAAGAGACATTTTAAATCTTTGAAGATGATGTTTTGAAACAGGCTGACGGAAGATAAGATATTTAGTTTGTGTCACTTGTATACGGATATGACATCTGAATTCGTATTCGTTATTCAGGAGATTGTATCCGATTCGCATCCGTATCCAAAATTTGCGGATACGGATAAGATTTCTTTTTCCGAGTCATATCTGTATCTGTATCCGAATCCGTCTTGGGAATGCGGATACAGATGTTGATATAGGCAATATCCGATCCGAAAGCATCCCTATATATATATAGAGTCATGCTATTATGAGATGGTGAGATGGGTGAGATGAAAATATTTTTGAAGAGATAAGCGATTTGAGTCATCTGAAACTCGATCACACTGTTTCACATCAGTTTACATATCATCAAGATGATGTGTGCCAAATTTCAAGCAATTCAAAGACCTATAGCCTATGCATCATGACGTTCAAATAAATGCATATATATGTATTTCGTACCATCTTCATGACGTGTTGAACGTTTTGATGCATAAGCTAGAGGTCTCCAAATCGCTTGAAATTTTGTACACACCATCTAGATGACATGTAGAGTGATGTGAACGGTGCGATCGAGATTCGGATGACTCAAATAGCTCCTCTCAAAAAAACATTTAAATCTCACCCATCTCACCATTTCATATTAGCATTATTCTATATATATATATATATATATATATATATATATATATATATATCATGGTTTTAAATCTCGGATTTCAGACTCGTCTCGGCAGGGGGTGTTCCGTATCGAATCGGAGATATCGGAGGAGATCTTGAGGAAATGTGATCATATTGGATGTTCATTTCGTATACTCAATATAAAAAAAATGGTTACTGAATAAAATATTATGTCTTACATGTCATTTATCATATAAAATACTGTATATTATAACTAATGACATGAATCAATCATGATAAATATTCACAGAATTTAACAATAATATAGAAAAGAATGTAATATAAGTATATAACTAAATTGAATTTGCATTAACTAGAAAATATATATTAGTTAATAAACTTACTTGACTTTGCATATATAAAAACAATAGCGAGACGAAATCCTCACATTATCTTAACTTAAAGTCCTATACTGAACGACATATATGCAAAAAGTAAAACAATTATATATATATATATATATATATATATATATATATATATATATATATATATATATTTCACAATAATGTGTCTATTTCGGTTGATATTTCGCCAACTTTGGCAATATTTCGGCCAATATTTCGACAATTTTGGCCGAAATCTACACATTTCGGTCCAAAACGAGAGTATAAAATATGTGATTTCGTATCGGCAAGCTAGCTGAAACAAAATTTCGGCCGAAATTTCGACTGTATCAGAGGATATTTAAAACAGTGATATATATATATATATATATATATATATATATACACACACACACAAACACACACACACACACACATTCAAAAATACACATTCAAAAATATGGAACAAATTTTTGTATACACATTCAAAATGTGGAACAAATTTTTGTTCCATATTGGTGAGATATATATGTATATCACCAATATGGAACAAAAATTTCAAACAGAACAAACAAGAACATTCAAAAACACACATTCAAATGTGACATGCTTGTATAAATTCGGTTCCAAAACACACAAAAAATGCATTAATAAAGGTAACAAATAACAAATATGGAAACATATAATAGAAGAGAAATTTTTTTTTGCAACAACACAAGGAGAAAATTGCAAAACATGCAGCCATCTCCCTCATATAATCTTAATAGCCATTGCTCATCGCTTTAAGCAAACAAAGTTATATTAACAGTCATCTATCATGGCTACATCAACCAAACTTCAGAACCATCTCTATTTTTTTTCAATGTCTTTTCTTAATGTACCCACGTAGTATTTTCCCCCAGTTCTGTCTTCTCATTGTTAATTGATGGCAATTTATTTTTCTTTCTTGATTCTTGATAATAGTGATACATGGGAGAGCAACATGAAGATAACTTCGGTGTACATGGATCCTATAAATAGAAATGGTATGTTTATTATTAATCTTGTTTTGTACTTTCTCATGTGGTCCATTTATTGATCGTTAGTAGTTTCGAAATTGATAGTATTGTTCATTCTAATATAACTATTTTTCTTCTTTATTTTTTCTGTTGGTTTTGTAGATTTCTCTTTGAGCCAATGGGATATAATGTAAAATGCAAGCAGCAATGATTTGATGTGTATTCTCAATGAGCAAACCCCAGTTAAAAATTTCACAGACTTTGTGTGCAAAGTTTATGAAAAAGTTACAAGGAGTTAGCATAGCCTTTTGATAGTCAGTTATCGCAAAATAAAATGGGAGACTGTGTGCTCTGTTCTTATATGATCTATCCTCATCTTTTCTTATTGATAGCTTACTATGTTTGTTATGTAGCCTTATGGACTGATGTCGAGCATGTTGACTGTTGCTATTTGGGTTGTAATATTTTGATACTTTCTAGATGTTTTAGTTGATTTATGAACTCTATATATCTAATGAGAATTGATGGTTGTATTACTTTCTAGATATATAGAGTATAAGATAAACAAATCATTATTGTTCAATTGTTTCTCTTCATTCCTTACACTTTATTTCGTGCATTGCACCGGTGCATTTTACTAGTTTAGAGAAAAGTTTAGAGAGATTCTGGTAACCATATTATATGAAATATGTAATCTGAATGTGATTTAGGTAACCTATATACATTATACATCACAAATATAAACAAGCTAATGAAAGTAATATTAGTTACAAGTTACAACTAAAATAATAAAATATATAGTCACCTAGATTATAAGAGAATAAGCGAGGAGGATAAGCTTTTCCTCTATTACCGCCCTATTTGCTATAGTGGTACTAAAGTCCATTTCGGGTTTACTTCTGATCAGCCAAACCCAAGGCCTAAAAGGTAATAAGGAATGCACATTGGATAACATTCACATATATCAGCAAATATCCCAGATTCGAACATATTTCTGAATATTGTCAAAACTGATATCTGATTTGAAAGCAAAGAATTGGTATCCCCCACCCCTCTCCACCGATATCGGCCATACCGGTCAAAATCTAAAACAATGCTCGTATTGTAACGCCCCGAGCCCCGCTGAACTCCATACGCGCGCGCGCGCGAAAACAAAACCTAACCACGGCCCCACCACAGGGCATGGCCTTACCAAAAAGTGCTATAGCTTGTAGGTGCTCTTTGGATCATTGAAAATCTATTATTTCAATTTCCCTTCTCACAACTGGTGTGGGATTTTTTCACAATCCCACAATACCATGCACCTCACGTGCACCATGCATGTGTGCATGAACTCTTGCCACTTTCATCCCACTTCAATGCTAAGCCAACTTACTGGCCCATTTCTAATTCTATTTTAGTGTGTATATATATACTCCATATAATACCATATCTATATAATAAAACACAACGAAAAGCTATTAAGTGGCTCTCCTTCAGTAGTAAGGAAATCAATGGTCCCGATTTAAGCTCCCAAAGACATTTTCCCTCCTAAAAGTTTTTCCCCAAAACTCAAATTCAAATCCCCCCAAAACAACTCATTTATTTATTTAATTATCTCTCTCTCTCTCTCTCTCTCTCTCTCTCTCTCTCTCTCCCCCCTATTCAGATCAGTTTGCTCCCTCTATTCCCCAAACCAGAGAACTCCAATTTCTCTCCCCCTCCTCTTGGGTTTTTAAGCCACTAACTCCAAATCCCTAAAACCATTTTCTTAAACCTTCGCTTCTATTCCATTGGCGAAGCCTCCATCGTCCTCTCAAGCCCGAATCTCAAAGCAAAACAAAATCCAAATCCAGTGTCGAACCTCAATCAAGAGATCATCGCCGATATCTGATCCGCTGCTAATTCCGTATCAGTGACTCTCCACCAAATCTAGCGCAACATGAAGCGACTCCGTATCGGTGACTCCCCTCCACCGAATCGAAAGCCTCTATATGCGATGCGACGACTCTAATTTTATCTCATTAACCGAATTCTCATTCTAATTTTTAATTTTGTGTGCAGGGGATTACTAAGTTTTTTGCTGACTCAAATTTTGTGTGTGCATGGGACTCAAGTTGATGAGGACATCTTTACAGTTTAGGACTTTTATTTTATTTTCATTTTTATGTAATCTTTTTTGTAATTTTTGGATTCTGAGAATATTTTGGAGATGTGTTTCAAGATGTAATTGAGCCTATTTAAAGGCCCTGAGATGAATGAGAAAGGCATGCCATTATTGATAAAAAAAAAACCTGTGTTGAGTTTTGCTCTTCATTTTCTCTCCTTTGTGTGATACAATTGAGATCAAATTAGGGTTTGTGATAAATCCTAATCTACTTTTAGAATTAGTGATTAGTTCTAAAATTTATCCCCAATTAAAAAATCCCCCACAAATTTCCCTAAATCCCCAAATACAAAAAAAAACCCTAATCCTCTACATACCCGCCGCCACCTTCACCATCTCTTCTCCTTCCCTCTTCGTCTCCCGTACCCAACCCAAATCCACAGAACCCAACGCCTCATCCCGCACCCACTCCCGATCGAAATCACCAACTCCGAATCACTCCTCGTCGTCAACCCCGAGATCCCCCATCAGCGTCGACCTCATCCCCTTCCCCTCACCGTCGTTTCTCCCTATCCCGACCTCGACAACACCCCTACTCTCCCTACCACCGCCGACGCCTTCGTCCCATCACCCCTTCACCGCAACCCACTCCTTCACCCCCAAACTTCGACGACCAGCCTCACCACACAAGAGCACTCAACCCTTCCTCCGGCTGCTTCCCTATTTCCGTCGACAACGGGACTCCAACCCTGACGCCGCGCCTCCCATCCGATCGGCGACGTGGTAGGGTCGCCCTCTGATCTCCGTTGCGCCACCACCTGCGACACTGACGCCAGCCCAGATCCACTTGCTGCCATTGCTGTGTTCTACCAGAGATCAACACAATTGTTCTTCGCATTTGGTATACTCTTTCCACTAGTAATATTTATGTTTTACTGCCTTATCATCTTGTATATTATCTGATTTGACTGTCGACCACAAAACAATTGAGATTGAGTGATCCACATGCTAGATTAGAGTACAAATCGATATTGGATTTATTACTTGCTAACATATAGGAATTTAATTATTGATTGAGGTTGAATTATTAATTGGAATTGTTAGCCTAATTCAGTTCTTGAAAATCCATCAAACCCGTTGACTGTTTTAAATTTCTAACTTAGATCAGAACTTTCATGTTGGTAAAATTAACCCATTAAAATTCTTGGAAAATTCTCTATTTTAGGGTTGGTTTTACATCATTTTGGTATCAGAGCGAAGGTTCTTTTAACCTTAGTTCTTGCATCGTAGGCATCATTTTTGCATTCATTTAGTATCGTGTAGTCTTTTATTTTATTTTATTTTATTTTTATTTTATTTTAGTTTAGTTCAGAATCATTTTAAAAAAAAAAAAATTAGGACACACCCCATAGTTTTCACTTTTGGTGAATGCGTCTTCGCAGCACCATCACAGACCCTGAAGAGCCTTTCCTAGCCCTTCCTAATCACCCAATTAGGAACCCTAGACTTCCCAGACCTGAAATGGACAACTCTGATATCTCCGCTACCCTAGCTGCTATCCAAGCAACTCTTGCCAATATCAATCAGAGGCTTGAGAAAGTGGAGCTACATCAAACCATTGTCCCTGAGCTTCATGCCCATCGTCAGATCCCTCAAGGGAATGTTCATGACGATCGACGTCAAGAACGTGACCCTGACGAACAATACAAAAAGAACGTTAAGGCTGACGTTCCCCAGTTTGAAGGCCACATGGAACCCCAAGCTTACCTCGATTGGATCCGTACCATGGACCACTATTTTGTGTGGTTCGACATGAGCGAAGCCCTTAAAGTTAAATTTGCAACTATGAAATTAACGGGTAAAGCTCAACAACATTGGACCAATCTTGAACATGCCCGCAGAGGCCGAGGCCTGGCACCCATAGCCACTTGGGAGGCCATGAAAGAGAAGCTCACTGAGAGGTATGTACCGCTATCGTTCCACACCCGATGGCTAGATTCGTGGAACCAATTGTATCAAGGAAGTAAATCCACACAAGAATATGTTGATAAATTCGATGACTTCCTTATTCGGTGCAATGTGTTAGGTAAAGAGAGTGAAGAACAAACTCTCTCTAGGTTCAGAGCTGGACTACGAGCTGACCTTAGGAACGAGCTAATCTATAGAAATGTGGACTCAATAGCGGCAGCCTACACCCTAGTCCTTGACATGGATTCCCTTAAAGCTAGTTCTGATTCTAGGTCCAGCGACTCGAGAGATCATTCCTCTAGGATGACCTCTACTGACCCACCTAGACCTCAGCCTCCCTCTCAGCACCCCAACAAATCTTACCCCAGCAAATCTAATTCAAATTTTAATTCACATAGAGATGAACATAAGGGTAAGAACACCGAAAGAGATTACAGTAAGATTGACCCTCTCACTAAGTGCTATAAATGTAAGGGATACGGCCATGTTGCTGGCAACTGTCCTAGTCCAAGTAGGATTAATATAGTAGAGGGTACCGCAGTCATCGCTAATGAGCCCGACAATGAGTTTACCTATGAACCTAATATAAGTGATGACTTTGATGAAAAAGAGGATGACCAGTCTCTTAATTGTATTCAGCCTGTTCAGTCACCTCTATTGAGTATACCTGAGTCACTCATTCCTTCCCAAGTCACTTGGAAATCCATAGATTTTACTCATGTATTAGAACATCACAAAGTCACAGAGTCTGCACCCACATTTGCATATAACATTCATGACTTGCATAGAGAAATTTCTAAGGAACTTAATGAGAATAATTTTAACTACAAGTTAATAGCAGATACTAGAAGGAAATTTATAACTTTTGATATTGGTGATGAAGTGATGGTTCGGATTCATCCGGAACGGTTTCCTGTTGGACCCGTTAAGAACTTGAACATACGTGCTACAGGCCCATTTAAGATTCTACATACAATCAATGATAATACCTATGTCGTTGACCTTCCTGAAGGTTTTGACATAAGTAAGATTTTCAATATTGAGGATCTAGTACTTTATGAAGGCTCAGAATTCAACCCTAGAAATTTTCTTATAGATGAGCCTATCCTGCAGCCTAATGGTGAGATTCCCCCATTACCTCCACTACCAGATATAACTTACCCATCGACAGAAGAATTGGATAATATTTTAGATGATCAGATAATCTCTACTAGAGATGGTGGTATGCACAAGTATTTGGTAAGGTGGAAAAATAAGCCGAAATCGGATGACACTTGCAGTGATCGTGAGGGGCTCCCGCAACTGGATCCAGATCTTTTGGAGCACGATGACATGATCACTGGTTTTGACTCGACTGGGTCGAGCTCTCTCCCACCCGGAGAGAATGATGAGGACATCTTTACAGTTTAGGACTTTTATTTTATTTTCATTTTTATGTAATCTTTTTTGTAATTTTTGGATTCTGAGAATATTTTGGAGATGTGTTTCAAGATGTAATTGAGCCTATTTAAAGGCCCTGAGATGAATGAGAAAGGCATGCCATTATTGATAAAAAAAAACCTGTGTTGAGTTTTGCTCTTCATTTTCTCTCCTTTGTGTGATACAATTGAGATCAAATTAGGGTTTGTGATAAATCCTAATCTACTTTTAGAATTAGTGATTAGTTCTAAAATTTATCCCCAATTAAAAAATCCCCCACAAATTTCCCTAAATCCCCAAATACAAAAAAAAACCCTAATCCTCTACATACCCGCCGCCACCTTCACCATCTCTTCTCCTTCCCTCTTCGTCTCCCGTACCCAACCCAAATCCACAGAACCCAACGCCTCATCCCGCACCCACTCCCGATCGAAATCACCAACTCCGAATCACTCCTCGTCGTCAACCCCGAGATCCCCCATCAGCGTCGACCTCATCCCCTTCCCCTCACCGTCGTTTCTCCCTATCCCGACCTCGACAACACCCCTACTCTCCCTACCACCGCCGACGCCTTCGTCCCATCACCCCTTCACCGCAACCCACTCCTTCACCCCCAAACTTCGACGACCAGCCTCACCACACAAGAGCACTCAACCCTTCCTCCGGCTGCTTCCCTATTTCCGTCGACAACGGGACTCCAACCCTGACGCCGCGCCTCCCATCCGATCGGCGACGTGGTAGGGTCGCCCTCTGATCTCCGTTGCGCCACCACCTGCGACACTGACGCCAGCCCAGATCCACTTGCTGCCATTGCTGTGTTCTACCAGAGATCAACACAATTGTTCTTCGCATTTGGTATACTCTTTCCACTAGTAATATTTATGTTTTACTGCCTTATCATCTTGTATATTATCTGATTTGACTGTCGACCACAAAACAATTGAGATTGAGTGATCCACATGCTAGATTAGAGTACAAATCGATATTGGATTTATTACTTGCTAACATATAGGAATTTAATTATTGATTGAGGTTGAATTATTAATTGGAATTGTTAGCCTAATTCAGTTCTTGAAAATCCATCAAACCCGTTGACTGTTTTAAATTTCTAACTTAGATCAGAACTTTCATGTTGGTAAAATTAACCCATTAAAATTCTTGGAAAATTCTCTATTTTAGGGTTGGTTTTACATCACAAGTTCAGATAGGTATGACTGTTTTATTTTTGGGTATAAATTTTTTAATTTGGTGATTTATTTGATGAGTTTTTTATTGGTTTTGATTTAAGGTATAGGCAAGTGAGAGAGATTATTTGGTGGCCTCAATTTGGGCTTCCCCCAAACCATAGCAAGACAAGTAAGCTAACCAACAACCTAAAATAACTTGGCAAATATGCAACATTAATTTCTTTACTACAAGAGAAAATACTATCGTGAATTGTTCCCTTCACTGGTTATTAGAAACCATGGATAACATAACATATAAGAACTTTTTGTGTGTTTGGATATATAGGATTGGGATGACTGGAGTTTACCAGTGAAGGGTGCAAACTCTCTACTCAAGAAAGACAGCTAAAGTAAATTTGTTATTTATTCATTTTGATTTTTTTTTCTAAAGGTGCAATGGGGAGACAAAGTGGAGATAAAAGAAATGATTAGCTTGGATTAGAGTTTTGAGAACTTCATGTATTTCATTTTGGTTGAAATAATAATAAGAGGTATTTCAATTGCAAACTGAGTCTCAAACAAACAAATATTTAGAATATTGATATTGTAGATACCTTCACACCTGCACTTGGGTTACCATTGTATTTAGACATGCTCATAGTGGTTATGGGATAGAGTAAACTCTATAAAACCTGTATGATCATGTCCTTGTATAACTATTACAAGCATCTAAAAATGATATTGAAGTTAAAAAAAACTCTACGCAGTATTTCTAACAAACTATATGCATTCCAGGTAAGTTCAAGCTAAGGATCAAGAAGGCGATGGTTGAGCTTAAAGGTAGATATGTTGCTTCCTCATATAATATGTTTCCTACTTCAATTAATTTGCTGGACCTCTAAAACTATTTTAAATAATCAAACCAAGTGCACCGTTCCAAAGACGTGCCGTAGGCACGTGTCAACGAGCAAACCTAGTATATATATACTCCTCAAATACGGGGTATTACATTCACCCCCCCCCCTTAAGAACTTAGTGTCCTCACTAAGCTCGGGAGATACAATCTAATACAAGATCTCCTTTCTAGCCGATGTCGAGTGTACCCTGATTTCTGCTAGCGTACATTTTCCTGATCTATTTCGCTCAGTGCACGATTCTCTAGCTCCATCTCAAGCATACATCTCACCCACTATCGGTGTTGAAAGTCAGCTCTGATACCATTTTGTAACGCCCCAAGTCCCGCTCAGCTCCATACGCGCGCACGTGAAAACAAAACCTAACAACGGCCCCAACACTGAGCATAGCCTCACCAAAAAGTGTTCTAGCTTGTAGGTACTCTTTGGATCATTGGAAATCTATTATACACACTCAATTTACCTTCTCACAACCGATGTGGGATTTCTCCACAATCCCACATACCATGCACCTCACGTGAGCCATGCATGTGCATGAACTCTTGCCACTTTCATCCAATTTAATTCCATCCAGGCCCACTTCAATGCTAAGCCAACTCACTTGGCCCATTTCTAATTCTATTTTAGTATGTGTGTGTATAGATATATATATACACACACTCCTCAAATACGGGGTATTACACGTATTAATAGAGTACTTCAAGATCGGCTCCAAGGAACTGTTGATGATTGTACAAAATATTAGTCATTTTAGATTTTCAAATGTACAGTTGTTGAACTATGATGTCTGAATGCAGAATATATACTAAATAGACTCAAGCCTAATGTAAATTTACTCGTATAGTTTATGGTGGTTGGTTATAATGAGAAATTTTCACATCTTTATGATATGGGTGACTGTGTCATAAGATTTTCAGATACAATGATAACTTCTCGGTTTAAGATGTTTATCCATAATTCTTTCAGCCAAGTATGCATGTAGTTGAATCTACCAAGAACTATCAAAAATAGGATAGCAATGGACTTTTAATAGGGGTCTCACCAAAAATAAAAGGGAATCTTACACTAGAACCCTATGTGATACAGATTATTCAAGAATCATAGTCAATTTGCTTTACGAAACAAGATACAAGTGACTTTCAGTGAAATGGTTTCACGGGATTCGGCCAATTGTCGTGATCCTTGGATGTCATTGAGAAAGAGAAATGTGTTACTAAAGATCCAAAGGATATCCCAGAAAGATTTCTATTATGGAATGAACAATAATCCACTTGGTAGTTTTTTCAGAAAAAGAAATCCATTGATCAAGAACTTCGCTCTTCTGGAAATATTATGGTCATATATGAAGGGTTTCAATTATTCAAATAGCAATTTGAACGAAAGATTTTCAACCAATTTAAATGGAAATTCTACGATAAAATAAATCAAATAAAGGTCAATGGGGTAATGGACATAATAAGGGGAAAGTTGGTAGTAGTTATAAGGGAAAGCTTGTATAATTTAACGGCCAAATTCAGAAGTTGAGGATTACGTAACCTTTTCCAGCCATAACTCTGATCCTTCTATCACATGAAGCACTTCTTTTGGATCATACAGGTCGGAAGCCTGGAGAAATAACTGCAATCTCTCCCTAAATGGATACCGATATGTACCTACGGTGTCAACATCAGATATATTCATCTCGTCGCCAATCTCATTGCGGCAGATTTCAGCAGTTTCCATTGAAGATTTGGCAAGAGAAAGAGCATATAGAGTATGAAATCGAGTATCATCAGAGTCTTGATCCTCAATCAACCATTGCAGATATCTACAAAAGTTCATGGCCTTCTGTTAACAAGTATGGAATATTATCTAGCCAGGAGCCATCTTACCAGAAGGGAAGACAAAGTTTTAGAAAAAATTGCAACATTTACAATAAAATAAAGAAATAATAAAAGGAAGAGAAAAAGAAATCACAACATGAGTTAATAGTCAGTAACTCATAACATATTGAAATATCCATATAACCGATAAGCAAATATATGACAGCCGGTCTTGACCACACTGTCCTTGCTTAACAACTAACATGAACATTACTGTAACTTAAATACTCTTTTGAAGATGATAATATATATTTAGAGGCAGTAGTTTTTGAATAAAACTGTCTAATTCCTTCTAATATTTCATGCATTCTCGAATTAAAATAACAGATCTGATGTTCAATACCTCTGCTGAATCTCAACTTTTTTGGGATCAACTGCAGCAAGTACTTCATCTGTATACCAAATTAAAAAATTGCAACAAGTTAATGTGATAGAACAACAAGAAATCAAAACTAGGAAAAAAAGCTCATGATAGCCTAGGTAAGCATCATCATCTTGCTGACAGTTTTGTTAAGAGGTATTGCCATATTGGCATTGCGGTAGACTAAATAAACAAATTACAGATTGATGAACAAAAGAAACAATGCAAATCATCACCAACTTAGAGATCAGATCTTGCCTAAATTGCGAAAATAGGTTTAACATTTGTGGTTGGGAAAAATCAAAATTTACAGGAAAGATGAAGGGACATACCTGAGTTACAATAAATTGGTAACCTGTGTTAGAGCTATTAGAAATTTTGCTACGTTTACTCGAAAGTTTCAAACAATCTCATACATGAAAAACACCTTTTATTTTGGCCACACAATCTGTTCAAGACTTTTAATGAACTCGAACAATAAAAAGGTGTAATATATAAAACATCCTTGTCATGTTTATTTACCTCATCAGAAGGATTGCATGTCACTAATCAGAAACGATAAATGACAATAAAACAAAAAATGACATCCATAAAAGGTTTTCCAAACGGTGGATTTGATGGCAACAAGCAGCAATAATTCAGCATCCTAGATGTAGAATCTCATACCTATTACAAAACAGGCAGCGAAGACAGATAAAATCAAACACAAACTTGGGTGATAAGACTTTTCTTAACAATTCTGAATAGTCCACTAGCTAAGGCTAAAGAAGAAGAGGTTAATCCTTCCAGATATTACTCATGCAATTGTGTGAAACTTTTCTCTCTTTTTTTTTCTTTTTTCTTCCGAATTTGCATGTTTTTAAAATGAGTTTGTGGCAAGTGCAAAGGGGCATAATTTTCATTTTCTTCCATAAATGTGTCAATAGTCCAAAAGAAAGAAAGGTTGCACACAAAGCATTAAAAGTACCTGGTGAAAGCTGATTTATCCTGTTCTCTGATGTTAAAACCATGACTACAAGTTCTTGATCAATTTCTGCAATCTAAACCAAATAGCTGATTCAGAAACTAGGGAATGTATAAATGCACTTATTATCGACAGAAAAATATGAGAATTGAATAGAATATACCCATCCAAGATGTTCCAGAACTAGATCCTGATCCGAAGATTCCTGAAGTAGCTTTGATGCTTCTATGGCAGCAGTTTTTTCACCAGAGAGTAACTCTGTAGACACATCCAGAGAGTGTTTTTCTGCTGAAGGCACGGAGTCTTTCCAGAATCCAGTTGAATAATTTCTCGCCAAAATACGCCAGATAGCAAGAGCCTTTGAGCACATTCCTTTACTGGCATATAGGAATGCAAGCGTCCGTAAATGCCCAGAGTCATCTAATAGAGTTTCTAATTCCTCCTGCACCGCCCATGCAAGTTGCAGGGTCATCCTTCAAGCATTCTTCTGATAAGGACCAATCTGCTTAAAATGCATAGGAACAGGAGGTTCCACTGCTTACCAACACATATAGTGCATGGTTTCGAGGCATATACTACCTTAAGTTTGAGGATGCAACTTACATCATATATGCCTCAAGATAATTTTTTTTTAAAAATTACAACAGTATAATTTTTAAACTATGAATTAAGACATACCACAATGCAGCTGTTCGGGGATGAGGCCAGCTGCTCCATATCTTCTACATTATTGAGGGCCCTATAAAGGTACATTAGAAGAGTATCAACTCCTTCTTTCACTGGAGGAAGCAAATCCTTCTCCCGGGAAGCACGTAGATATCTAAGTCCATATAACACACATGGCTTAAGTTAGAAGCTGAAAATGTCCAAATACACAAGAAGAAAATGTGTTGTGTATTTCCAAAAAAACATGTCTAGCACATGACATAAACCTGATTATGTTTTCAATTGCTGACTGCAACAGACTAGCTCTACTTGGTGGATTCAAAAGAAATGCCTCATTCGCAGCAGTTTCTACGCCAGCCTTTTTGAGGAAAATTGCTCTTTGTATAGACATAAGCCCATCATCGACAACTTGTTCAAGAGGTACAGGAGGAGGGTGCAATCCCCAATAACGATTTCTTGGAACCTGAAAAAACAGCACTTTCTTCTAATTACAAATCAATAATTTGTTGTGTGCTAATATAGAAAAATGCACATACAAAGTAACTGCAGCAAAAACCATGACAAATCGAACAACTGCTACATCAGAATACTTTGCAGTAATTTGAACACGTTCTCAAAAAGAACCTACAATTTGTATTGTTAGGCAAGGATCCTACAGAAAATAAATTAAAATTTCATCCATAGAGCTGCCAAAGGATTCTGATGGACTGTATGTCTAAACATATCTTGAAGAATAATCAACAAGGAGAATTAGAGATATTCATTATAGAAAGAGAGAGAGAAAATGGTTGTGGTACTCCATGAAGATTTAACTTTGAAAGACAAACAAACAGGGATAACCGGCATTCTAATGACCATACAGTCAACAGTGCAAACAATTAAACAAATAACCTTTACTATTATAACTAGAGTGATAATGAAGCAATGTTAAATATGGGCTTCTATCTAGAACAAGTTGTTGATGATGGCTTATGTCTATACAATGGGCAACTTTCCTCAAATGTAGAAAAATAGAAGGGTCCCGTAACCTAATTCTTTATGTTCATCTAATCCAGCATTTTCTTTTGCTCAGGCATAACCATCAAATCAGTTAACTTCGCAACTCTTTATGTTCATCTAATCCAGCATTTTCTTTTGCTTGGGCATAACCATCAAATCAGTTAACTTCGCAACCTTGATATCCCTACTTTGACCTGATCACCTGAATTCAAAGATAACTAATCATATACCTATTACATACTATTATTTCTGTCAAGATCACAGGTTATTAACTGTGCTTCCTGCGTTTGGAGTTAAAATGGTTCCACATATTCAAAATGACTTCTTCATTCATTAACCTATCAACTTCACTTTGAACGCTCCTCAGCTAGTCGATGCATTTAATTTTATTATTAATCTAATAATTTGAAATCCAGGTAACTATTTATATACTGACTCTCTCTCTCTCTCTCTCTCGCAGTCGCCACCGCTAACATTTTGACGAAAAAAGTAATTAATATATATAGGTTTTCGAGTTCATCCCCAGCTAGGATAAAATAATTAGAAGTAACTCCTTCTCTTTAAGATTTAATTCTTTTCCTCCTCTCTAAGAAACAGGTCCTCCACAATCCAACACCTAATAGTCACCAGGATTTTAAAGATCCAATCCTTAATCTAATTTCTTAACCAATCATGTAATCTAATCATTAATAATCACCAGGATCTTTAATAACTAAATGTTAATTAGGATCAGTGTCCCGTATAAGATTGAAGTTTCTTTTCAAAGACATGTTATTGCATGTTTGCTCTATAAATTTGTCTTTAGCTTGTTAATTTTATATTTATCCCAAAGAAAAAGCTTGTTAATTTTATATAAGCTTCCCCGTCCCTCTGTCATGTATTCCATGCATTCCTTGTTTTGTTCCTGATTCTAACGAGAATGAGAAGGAAGTAACAAATTTCAAGATTTCTTTAAATCAACAACAACAACAACAACAATTTTGCTCGGTTTAGTGCAATATCTACCATAAGACCACAAACTATCATATCTTTTCTCACCGTTTCCATCCAAGTAAGTTTAGGTCTTCCCCTACCCCTAACCCTACCCTCAATACTTATCAAATCACTCTTTCTAACAGAGGCACTACTAGATCTACGTGTGACATGTCCAAACCACCTGAGGCGATTCTGATGAGGACATCTTTCCTGTTTAGTTTATTTCATTACCATTTTTGTTTCTGGCAATTATAGCCATATGTAATCTTTTTGTATTTTTTAGATTTTGAGAATATTTTGGGAGATGTGTATCAAGATGTATTTTGAGCCTATTTAAAGGCCTTGAGATGAATGAGAAGATATGCCATTATTGACTAAAAAAATCTGTGTTGAGTTTTGCTCTTCCTCCTTATTAGGGTTTATGATAAATCCTAATATATTTTAGAGTTAGTGATTAATTCTAAAATCTATCTCCAATTAAAATCAATTCCCAAAATCCCTAATACAAACCCTAATCCATAATCCCTATTACAAAACCCTAATCCTATTCCATATACCCAGCCGCCATCATTTCCCGTCTTCTTCTCTCGTCCTTCTTTTTTCCCGAAACCCACCAAAAACCCCACTTCGACCTCCACATAAGAACCCAACTCCAAATACTCCCAAATCTCCTTCAACCTCCACACCCCCCCGATCCCCGCCTCTTCTTCAACCTTTGGCCTCAGCACCCCATCGCGCCTACGCTCCCCAGCCACCCTCCCGTCCTCCCGTGGTGCTCCCCCGTCCCGCAGCACCGCGCCCAGCACAGCACAGACCCCACCTGCACGTCTTCCCCCCGGCAGCGCACTGCAGCCAGAGACAGCAGCACCCCGACTGTGCACTGTCCCCCTGTGCGCGCCCAGCCTGGTCGCGACTGCTGCCACCTGCGACAGCCACAGCTTGCCGACAGCCAGTCGCTGTCCCTGTGTGCACTCCCCCTGCCGCCCTTCTATCGTTGCTGCGTTGCTGTGTTCTTGGTTGCTATCCACTTCTACATATACGTTGGGTTTCTTCACATTCGGTATACTCTTTCCCTTATTAAATATTTGTGTTTACTGCCTTATCATCTAGTATATTATCTGATTTGCCTGTCGCCCACAAAATAATTGAGATTAAGTGTTCCACATGCCTGAATAGAGTACAAATCAGTATTGAACTTCTTACTTGCTAAAACACGTAGGAATTTAATTGATTGTAAGGTTGACTTATTAATTGGGACTGTTATACTTATTCAATTCTTGAAAACCCATCAAACCTGTTAACTGTTACAAATTTCCAACTTAAATCCGCACTTTCATCTTGGTAAAATTAACCCATTAAAATTCTTGGAAATTCTCTATTTTAGGGTTGGTTTTACATCAGATTCTCTCTTAATTTATATTTGGATAGGAGCTACCTTTACCATGTCTCATATATGCATGTTTCTAATTCTATCCTTCCTGATTTTACCGCACATCTATCTTAGTATCCTCATCTCGGCTACACTTATTTTTTGATCTCGTATAAGATTTCTTTAAATTGCCAAACAAATTTGAATCCCCATAATATTGGTTTCTTGGGTTTCAAAGGGCTTTCGATACACTTTTTATGAATTTCCTTGGTTTCATTGAACCACTCATCCTATGTGCTACAGTTTTTCTTCACAACACATTATCTCACAGCTCTTTTTTCACACCAAGTCACCAACACTTAACAGAGACCATGCAAGTTGTCAAAATTTACACCGTTTATTAAATTACGTAATGTTTTCAGCCCAAGGAAAGGAGGAATGAATCAACCAACTCGAATGCAAGAAATATACCAGATGGGACCAGCGATTTGGATCTCTCATTATTAAGGGAAAAATTTCAGGTGGCTGCATAGATTCTGAAAGCAAGAAATGGTCCACAGCATCTTCAAAATGCAAATCAAAGAGAAGTAGAAACCCCACTTGTGCATGAACAAATGAGAGCAGTTCCCTTGAGATTTCGCCTTCTGAATCTAACTCTTCTACTAAATTTATAGCTTCCGTGAAATTTTTCTTTCTTAACAAGTCTTTAATCTGTTCTTCAGCTGGCACTTTCCGGTAACATATAACCTGCACAAGTTAACACATAGTTCCAGTTACAGTATGATACATAAAAATATGAGAGGTGTCAATCTTCCTAATATCAAATAACACTTAAGAGTCTAACTTCACTCGTGCAGTACCCTAGTTCCTAGTGATCATCAGTACAAGACACCAAGGCCCAGAAAATTTAATAAGAACGAAAAAAAAATATATACTGTCTGACTATTATTTTAAACTATATGATCATAATGCTTTATTAGTTATTACACATGCTTAGGTGACTCTTTCAGTATTAATGTAGCATCTGGTTCAATCATTGCAATATCTGGCTTAAAAATCTAGCGAATTTGCAGATTCTAATTAAGAAACAATCCACAGGAACCTTTCTATTAATGCTAGTAACAATTGTCATAAGTAAGGGTTTAAAAGTAAACACACTGTTCAGGTTCAGTTTAAGATGAAAATTTGGTTTTAATTGTTTCAGTGGTTTCATTACCCTTTGAGTTTCAATATCAGCATTTACAAACTGAAATAATACTACGAATTCAAGCAGTAAGTATAATTTACGGCAATAGTTATAACATAATCAACACCTATACGTTCAGTCTATTACCCTCTCACTCAATTTCAAGTTCTTATAAAAAAACATACCTACCTACCTTATCACTAGTCCCGACCACGACCAACTCCCCATTTCCCCCATCATCACTTGTCACAATCACCTTCCCCACACCCCCCTTCTCCGCCACCATCAAACTCTGCACACAAACCCCACTCTTCCTCGAGTACAAATCCAACCTCCCATCCTTCGCCACAACCACATAACACCCCATCTCCTCCACCGCCTCCGGCACATACCCAAAAACCAAGCTCCCACCCACCGGCTGCCCTTCCCCATCTGCCACAACCCCCACATTATCCACCATCAACATCACCTCCTCACTCCTCCTCAAACACTTCAATCTCGGACTCAAACCCTCCGGTAACGAGAACACCAACCTCCTCGTCCCATCCGTCACCCTCACCATCTCATACCCATCCACCCTCCCAAGGAACACCGAATCCCCAATCCACGCCAACGTCTTCACTCCCTCAAACCCCTGCACCTCCTTCCAAACCACCGAAACGCCACCGTACTCCCCCTCTGCTTCCGAATTCAGCAAACTCAGCTTCATAATCACCAAACCCTTGGCTCCTGCAACCGCAACATAACAACAACAACTATTCCCACCACTTCCTTCTTCCAAACCCCTAGGCCCACTATTATTTGCCAATTTCTTGAAAATTTTCTTCCCATCATGTCCAAGATCGAAACTTTTGTCGGTCCCATTCGCCAGTTTCCTGAAAAACTTCTTTCCCACACTAGCACTAGCATCTTTTCCAAAGAGATAGACACTTTCGTTACTCGGATCGCCGATTCGCGCGCAGAAAGCAGTTATCCCTTTCAAGAAGCCGAGTTTCTTGGGGGGTTGAGCTAGATTGACGTCGATGAGGAAGAGGGAGGAGTCGGAGAGGGCGAGGAGGCGGTGGAGAGAGGGAAGGGAGAGGATTGAGTCGATGGGGAGTTTGGAGACGGAGGTGGAGGTGAGGAAGAGAGGGTCGGGGTTTGAGGGGGAGAGAGAGAGGGAGAAGAGGAAGATCTTGCCGCCTCCGGTGCCGAGGTGGAGGAGGGAGTAGGAGAGGGAGAGGGAGCGGATGGAGAGAGGGGAGGAAGAGGGGAGGGAGGCGGCGGCGGCGGGGGAGAAGTCAGCGAAGGGTTCGAGGAGGGTCCGATCGGCGGTGGATCGGAAGAGGGGGGTCGCCATTAGGGTTTGGGCTAGGGTTCATGAGGTTGAAGACGACGGAGTTGAAGGAGTGAGAATGAACGAGAAGAGTCGTTAGATGGTTAGGTGGATTTGGATCTTGTCGTAATTGAACGGGTTGGCAACCGGGCCGGGCTGACCCGCGACCCGCTCGCCAAAACCCGGCCCGTTAAGATACTGTTCGGGTCTGGGTCGAACCCGTGAGTCTAAGCGGGTCGACCCAGGTCATCTAATTTGGATTTCCAACCGTCGAACCCAGCCCGTCAACCCGGTGAATAGTAACCAACCCGCCCACCAACCCATGAGTTAACCTGCGGGTTTCGAAGTGTTTGACCCGTACGGGTCAAATCGCACGGGTCGACCGTTCGACCCGTGGGTCAACGGCGAAAAAAAAAGCCAAAGACTATTTTTGCCTTTTTTTCCTTCTTTTTTTTCCTTTTTTTCCTATAAATATCTCTTAAACCACTCTAAAAATTTCGCACCTTATTCTCTTACAGTCTTACTCTCTCTACTACTACTACTTAATTCAATCTCAATTCTTTGAAATTTTGTCAACAAAGAAGCTAGCAGCATAGAAGCGACCAATTATGATCGTATCGAATTCAACATTCAACTACGTCTACTTCAAGTCTTCAACTCCTCCAAGGCTCCAACAAAGAAAGTCTTTTTCTTTCTATATACGAGTCCGGATTTCTACTTCTACTTCTACTTCTACTTTTATTTTTGCTCTCATTCTATATACGAGTATCCACGAAGTACGGTATCAAAATTTCACAACCCTCTTATTGTCTTGATTTTTTTTTGTAGTGTAAATTTTTTTTTTTTTTTTTTTGAGTTGAAAGGTGGGATAACACCACCCTGTTTCATTAATAAGGGATTAATAAACACCCCGCATAACCGGGAAGAGTACAGAGCAGGAAATAAAACATAAACCCCCAACAGGACCCTGGGGGATGGGTTTCATCATCTAGACCTCAGACAACAGGACAACAAACATAAACCCCCAACAAATCCCTGGGGGATGGGTTTCTACATCTAACCCTCATACAGCCAAAATACAGAGAAGAGATAACCACAAAAAGACACAATGGGAGCCACTGAATCAACTGGGTAGTGCGCTGGGTGCACTCCTCAATCCATGGTCGGCCCAAACTCTATCTCCTCATCGTCATATTCATCCACCTAGAAGACTCGTGCAATCCTCCATCTCGCTCCTGAGGCCGCTGCAGTAGCCCAAAAAGAGATTAGATGCATGATTTGAGTAAGGTTACCAGAAATAGAATTACATGAAGCACGGAAATAAAAATTGTTCCTATCTAGCCATAACACCCATGTGGTTGCCGCAATGGCAATGTACCACGCATCCTTCATGTCGTGTCGGATTGATGCAAATCTGGGGCCTACCCATAGTTCCTCATACTCTCTTGGGTAGTCACTTGTGCCTAGGGCACTTAGGACTTCTATCATGACAGCCTTACTCCTTGTGCAGTCAATAAACAAGTGGTTCAGATCTTCTGTGTGCGTGTTGCAGAATCCACAATTGGTCTCAATGTGCGGTTGTCTCTTGGCTAGGTTCTCTCTGGTGAGAATAGCATTGTTAAGTACTAGCCAAAGGAAGACTCTGACTTTAAGAGGTGTTTTTGCCTTCCATAAGACCGTTGCCCAGCTGGGTTTGCATCCTCGAAAGTGAATTCGGTTGTAAAGGGATCTCACCGAAAATACTCCTTTCTTCTCAAGTCCCCAACGCAACTGGTCTGGGCCTTGGGCACAGAATACGCCAGATTGGGCAATTCTCGTCTGTAGTTCCCGCAGCTGCTGGTGCAAACCTGTTGAAAGCCTTCCTTGGAACGAGGGTTTCCAAGTCCCTCTTTTCCAGGCTTCTGCCACCGACATATTCGGACGGTTCATTTTTTCAAACAGCTCTGGGAAACTGTCCTTAAGAGCCTGTGAACCACACCATTTGTCCCACCAAAACCTGGTGGACCGCCCATTACCGATAATAGACGTTACTGCTGAATTGAACGGTCCACTTGCCTTTGTAATACCTTTCCAGAATCTGGAGGTTTTAGATCCCACTCGGAAGCCTAAACACCTCGTCCCTTTTCCTCGAAGGTAAGGCTGAATGAACTCCTGCCATCCTTCTCCACACTGGTGAAACACTTTCCACCACCATTTTCCTAGCAGAGCCAGGTTCATATCTCTAAGGTCAATGATACCTAGCCCTCCATGTTTCTTCTTCATGCAGGCGATATTCCACTTAATAAGGTGGTAGCCACCCTTATTTGAATCTGCCCCTTTCCAGAGGAATCTTTTACGGATTCGGTCAATCCTTTGTATCACCCACTTTGGGAGTTCAAAAAAGGACATGTAGTAAATGGGCAGGTTGGAGAGCACGGAGTTGATGAGAGTCACTCTTCCCCCAATCGAGAGCGATTTGCCTTTCCACCCAGACAGTCTGTCTTCCACCCTATCTATAATAGGTAACCAGTCAGCCTTCGTGAGTCTCCCTGGTTTGAGCGGGAGCCCTAAATATTTGATCGGGAACTCCTCTGTCGCGCAGTTTAGAATGGTGGCATGTTCCCGTGCTTCCGCTTCAGATAGTGAAATTGGGACCAACGCGCTCCCGTGTAAATTTATTGTATCATATTTGTTTATTGATTTTTTGATCTTCTCTATTACAACCCTCCTATTGTTTTCTAGATTTTTTTAAAAAACTTATCTGGCCTAAATTGTATTTAATTTTTTCACATACACTACTATAACAACATGTCTAGATCATGAGGTAGCAGCCGTAGCCAAAGTGGACAAGATTCCATCGACACTTCTCGTAGGCCTCCTATTGTCCCACAAAATGAGCCTGTCGAAGAGTACCCTATGACCGGACATATTGGTACACACGATGTATTTGTGGGAGACATAGACATAGAAGAAGAAGAAGAACAAACACAAGCAACCGAAACAACACAACCGGGTAGTAGTAGGAAAACAAGATAGAAAACTTGTGATTGGCAAAAATTTTATTATTATTGTTACCGTTAAATCTGGTGTGGGGGCAAACAGATAGTATTTGTGGATTATTGGAAAACCTGAATAGCAAACCTGAAACATGTTCCGTCGGAGTTTGACCGCTGACTCCCGCCGTTCACCTGCAAAAAGTGCGATACACCGGGGTTGATCCCGGCGACGCACCCTCCGACGCTCAAGTCAGTAATCAGGAATGATTATGAAAGAGCGTAAATTGGCAAAAGATTGATTACCTCATAACGATGGTGGATGAGGGGTATTTATAGCCGCCTTGGGGATCAGATTAGGAATGTAATCCCTGTGATTTGATAAGGAATATAATTCCCGTAATCAGATAAGGAATGTAATCCCTAATTCCAGTGAAAAGATAGATGTGAATCAGGGCCGTTGATTAGGATTAATCAAAGACCTTGATTTTATCCTGCTGGACCGGGTTTGCTGCGGGTTAAAAACCCACACCCGGTTGGAGATGGATCCGTTCGCGGGTTAACGGGTCTTTGAGGAGGAGAACCAGTACCCGCTTCGGACCCATTGGTAGGTGAAATTACCATTTTACCCCTAGGCTTTAAGATTCGTTCCTAATTTGGACGGTTCCGATTTAACCCCATTTTTAGACATATCACGAGCCCCCCCACTCCCGAAGACTGAGCTTGATCGGCCTTTGAGGAGTAGTTTTACTGTTTTAATGGCTGGTGGAGTTGTATCGGAGTCCAAATGGAAGGTTTCGAATCCTTGCAGGAGGCAGTGTGGTGATTTTTCTAAGTTAGTTGCGTGCTCTGAGTTGTTCTTGAACTCTTCTGGACATTTGGTGATTTTTATCTATTTTTTCGGAATATTTACTTAATTTTGCGAAGTGTCGATTCGTCGTTCGGGGGTCTTAATAAATTGTCCTAGGCAATAATTACTTACTCGGGGGATCAAAAATATTTCCCCGACTTTATAATTATTTTCTAGGATTTTTAATTAATTTTCCTGAATTTTTAATCATTTTTTCGCAATTTTTAAATAAATAAAACGATTTTAATAAATAAAATACTGAATTATGGCGTGGTGCGATCTGGACCGTTGATCTTGTGCGGGCGCGAATTTCTGAAAGATCGGATGGACAGAGTCGCTCGGCAGCAATTTCTCCGCTTTTGTGGGTCGGATGGCCACTTGCTCGGAACCCAAGCGAAGTGGCTCGGTTTTTCCCCCGTGCGAGTGGCTCGGATCAATAGTCGCTCGGCTCGGAATTCCGAGCGACATGGAGCGATCTGAGCCGTCGGATCTCAGCGCGGATCTCGAGGTAGGCTCGGTTCCCAAGAAAACGCTATCTTTTCGTTTAGTGAACGTGGCGTAATCTGGACCGTCCATCATCTCAGGCGCGATTTTCGCAATGATCCAACGGTTGGAGACGCTCGGCAGCGTTTTTCTTCACTTTTGCGGGTCGGATTGGCACTTGCTCGGTCTCCGAGCGATGTAGCTCGGTAGCCGATCGTATAGCTCGGTGGCCGAACTGTTAGCTCGGGACCGAGCGTACAGCTCGGGACCGAGCGTACAGCTCGGCGGCCGAACAGTTGGCTTGGATCGCCAGTTGCTCGGCTCGGACTGCCGAACGTCGTAGAGCGATCTGAGCCGTCAGATCTTGGCGCGAATCTCGAGGCGGGCAACACTATCTTGTCGTGTAGTGGTGCTGGCACGATCTGGGCCGTCCGATCGAAATCTTACGCGAATTTTGGGGGGAAAGTCGTTTTTCTCCAATTCGCAGCTCGGATTGGCACTTGCTCGGAATCCGAGCTATCCTCTTGGTTGTGGAGGTCGGATCGCCAGTCGCTCAAGTTTTGGTTCCGAGGGACGTGGGACGATCGGAGCTGTTGGATGATGGCACATATCTCGAGGCCGTCTCAGTTCCCAAAAAAACACTATCTTGTCGTTTAGTGGCGCTGGCATGATCTGAGCCGTCCGATCGAAATCTTACCCGAATTTTGAGGGGAAAGTCGTTTTTCTCCAATTCGCAGCTCGGACTGGCACTTGCTCGGAATCCGAGCTATCGTCTTGGTGGTTGAGGTCGGATCGCCTATCGCTCGGATTTTGGCACCGAGGGACGTGGGGCGATCGGAGCCGTTGGATGATGGCACAGATCTCGAGGTTGGCTCAGTTCCCAAGAAAATACTATCTTGTCGTTTAGTGGCGTTGGCATGATCTGGGCCGTCCGATCGAATTCTTATGCGAATTTTGAGGGGAAAGTCGTTTTTCTCCAATTCGCAGCTCGGATTGGCACTTGCTCGGAATCCGAGCTATCCTCTTGGTTGTTGAGGTCGGATCGCCAGTCGCTCGAATTTTGGTTCCGAGGGACGTGGGACGATCAGAGCCGTTGGATGATGGCACAGATCTCGAGGCTGGCTCAGTTCCCAAGAAAACACTATCTTGTCGTTTAGTGGCGCTGGCGTGATCTGGGCCGTCCGATCGAAATCTTACGCGAATTTTGAGGGGAAAGTCATTTTTCTCCAATTCGCAGCTCGGATTGGCACTTGCTCGGAATCCGAGCTACCCTCTTGGTTGTTGAGGTCGGATTGCCAGTCGCTCGGATTTTGGTTCCGATGGACGTGGGACGATCGGAGCCGTTTTACTTGTATCGAAACGTTGCTTCCTTTGCCAACAGTTGCCGCTCTTCGTTACTTGGTCGTTTGGGCTTTTGTAACGCTTCAAGGGAGGCCCAAGAGTTGCGCCCTTACGTTACAAAGCCCAAGAGGCGTTTCTTTTACTATAAGTTTTCACCCCCTCAACACTTAACCTCATTTCTCACTTTCACTTTCTTACTCTTGGTTTTACTCCTTAGCAGCGAAGTTTTTAGCTCTTGGGTGGTGCTCTTAGCTGTCGCGGCAATGCGTTTTGAGCTCCGGCGATCTTTTCCGATCGTACTAGTCACTTCAAGGTCAGTCTCTCTCCTTATTCTTGAAAATATGGTTAAGATTTCTTCTACGGATGAGACCCCTACCTCGGACCAAGTCGTCAGCCGAGCGATGACGGTCAGGTCGGAAAAAGGGAAGGAGCCTGCCGAGCCGACCGTAGAGACAACGGTGAGGCGGAGCGAAGGCGAAGAGGTTGCCGAGCCACTCCAAGAGGTAACCGTCAGAGCCAGCAAAGGTAAGGGGGTGGTGACGATAGTCGAGCACCCGAAGACTGCAGGGGAGTTGGGTCGGCACCCGAGCGTCTTGTCTAGTGTTGGCGGTGTGCGGAGCTACTCCGGGGATTTGCTGGAGAAGGTGACGCAGGGCACCGCCAAGTCGATTGAGGAGAACGAGCCGAGGGAGACTTCCGAGGTTGATCAGATTTCCTCGATCTTAACTGAGGCGGATTTGCATCGGATTCGGAGTGGGTTCTGGATCCCTGCGGAGTATGCCCTCCTTCTCCCCGGCCCTGGCGTCCGAGCGTGCACGTCTTTTTCGGCCGACGTTTGCATATTCCCTGCCGATGCTCTACACGCCGGTCTTCGGCTGCCATTGCACCCTTTCGTGATCGAGGTGTTGCAATGGTTCGGCCTGAGCCCGGCCCAGTGGATGCCGAACACTTGGCGGCACGTGATGGCCTTCGCTCTTCAATGCCGGGAGGTCGGCGCACAGCCCTCGATGTTCCTACTGCGAAGCCTCTACCGACCCTGCCAGATGAACAAGAACGAGCAGAGGTACTATCTCTCGCCGAGAAAGGGCGTGAAGCTTATCGAGAACCCGGACTCGATCAAGCACTGGAAAGAGAAGTATTTCCTCGTTCGGGCTCCTGAGCCGTGGGTCATCCCGACAGTGTGGCTGAGGGAGGGGGTTCCGAAACGGGCAAAGAAGAGCCCGTGCTCAGCAACGAGGAGGCAGAGATTGTAGAAAAGCTCCTCGGTCTTCCGACCCTCAACTACAAGGACATTACCGAGGAGGTCCTATTCCGAGGGGGTCTCAGTCCGATCGATCCTAGTACGCTTCTCTTTTTCTTTGCTTTGCTTTGACTTTGAGTTTAAAAAAAAAATCTAACTTTTTTCGCTCGGTTTTTGCAGAAACTCCCGGCATGGACTACAAGGGTCTGATGGTCAAGGCCCAGGCGGCTAAGGAGCAGGAGGCGAGGAAGAGAAAGAGGACCGTGTCAGGGCCTCAAGGCGGCCGAGCGCCCAAGATCCCCTCAGTCTCTCCGACCATCGAGCAGCAGGTTGTCGAGGCTCCGGTCCAGCCCGATCAAGGCCTCGTCGTGGCGTCCTCCCCACCTACCTCGAATGCGCCGACCCAAACGGCGTGAACAGATGCTCCAGGGTTTTCGGGCGGAGCGTTCAACGTGAGCGCGGCACTGGCTCTCGAGGTCCCACCCCTCATTGCCAAGGCGGAGACAATCCTGACCGAGGAGCACAAGCGCATCTTCGTCCCCGATTGGTGGGTGATGAAGGTCGATGGGTTCCTGGGGGACAGTAACATCTGCATGCAGGCGGTGAAGCACCTGCCGACCCCTGAAGACCGAGCGGCGCTCAAGGCGGGTCAAGTTGGTGACGCCGCAATGCAGATTGCTCGGAACACCATGTCGGTAAGTACTAGAGGACTTTCTTCAAAAATTTTCTAAGTTTTTGTGATCGTGCTTAACTGCTTTTTGTATTGTTTTCAGACCCTCTGCCACTTCAACTATTTGCTCGAGGAGTTTGCGAGCAAGGAGAAGGAACTTACTGCGCTGAGCGACCGAGAGAGGTCGGAGCGCGTGAAGGTGGTGAAGCGGTTTGAAGCCGAGCAGCTTCTTTCTGCTTCGCGCGCGGCCGAGGTGGCCGGACAGGAGACGAAGCTGGCCGAGGCACTGGAGCGGTCGGCTGACGAGGCATCCAAGGTCGTAGCCTTGGAGAAGGAGAATGCCGAGCTCAAGGAGGAGCTGGCCGTGGCACAGGCGGAGACGGAGAAGGCTCGGAAGACGACCAAGAAGGTGTTGGCTAAGCGCGCATCAAAGGTGGCCAAGGCAAAGAAGGCCATCCAGGATGAGGCCGAAGCCCATATGTTCAAAAACATGGAGGAAGCCTACGGCCGCGCGTTGCTACACATCTCGGCTCGGAACCCCGGGTTCGACACCTCCTATTATCACTTTTACGATCCTGTGGAGGGGAAGGAAGAAATTCTTCCGGCAATGCTCGGACCCGAGGGGGGTGAGGGCGTCGAAGGTACGGGCGAGACCGAGGATGAGGCTGAGGACGAGACGGAGAACGAGGCCGAGGACGAGGACGAGGCGAAAGTCAAGAAGGCTATAGTTACTGTGCCGAGCGATGATGGCCCAGAGCAACACCAAGAGGTCGACCCCTGACTTAGTCGTCTCTTCTTAATTATTTTCGCTTTTTTCATTTTGTTTTTGTAATGCCTAACTACGGACTGGCCACCCCTTTTGTGTATGCTTTTGGAGTTTTCAATGAAAGGACTCGCTTTTTGTTGGCCGAACATTCGAGCAGTCTAACGCTTGGTTTTGTATTGAAAATTTGTGAGATTTCTCTAAGTGTTGGACACCTTTCGTTGGTATTGAGAATTTTGAGAGTTGTGAACTTAAGCGTTGTTAACACCCCGAAATTTTTCCAAGTGTTGGAAACTTTTCATTTGCATTGAGAACTTCTCTTCGCCTTTCTATGTTGACATCTCTTTGCTTTTTAGGTCAAGTTGGGTCCGATTACTGAGGTCTCCCATCTTCGTACTGAGCTGAACAAAGCGAAGCGGGCTCTTTCTCGTAGTCGGGATAACTCGTTTTACGACTTCTTGACGTTGGAGGACATCAAAGCAACTGCGAGAGGGTATTTTCGCGAGTTGAGGCAACTGCGGAAGCAACCTCGAGAGACTCGTCTTGAAGGCGAAATAGAGTTGCTCCGTAAGAAGCTCTTCGATGTCGACCAAACGAATAGAGAACTGCTGGCGGAGGTTCGTCATTTGGAGGTAACGGTGAAAGAACATTCGGCGGAGGAAGAGGAGTTAGCTTCGAGGGTGGGGAAGTTGATGTCCGAGCGCGATGAGTTGACGGCAAGAATTGACAAACTGAGCAGGATCACGATCGACAGGGGTATCGAAGTGATTCATTTCCGTCGTATTGTGGCCGACAGCACTAACGTCGCAGGCTCGTCTAAACTTCCCCGTTTCAAAGTATCGGCGGAGGGCAATATTCTGAGAGATAGGATCGTCGAGCTAGAGGAGGAGATTGCAACGCTGAAACCTCAACCCGTAAGGATCAATGTTCGCAGTACATCGTGCACTCGCGAAGAGAGCGAAAGAGGAATCTCGTTCTACGAACTTGCGACTCGTTCGCCTACCGTTAGGCGGAGCCCAGCTGACGCTCAGAGTGGTGTAGCTGTTTCGTCTAGTGGCGCCTCGGTTGGGGCCACAGCTAGAATTAGCGGCGAAGGGGGATCTCGCTTCGCTGGTTTAGAGTCGAGCTCAGAGGTAAGGCGACGCCGCCCTCATGTGTCTCTGAACCGAAGCGTTCCCCTTCCAAAGAAGCGCTAAACAAGTTGTATTATGCTCTTCAAGTAATTGTAAAACTCTGTTGTAGTGTCAGCCTTGTTTGAGCACTTAATTTTAAAAAAGTTTGTTTTGCTCCTGCTGTTCGAATGCTGTGTTGGCTGGTATTAGTTTAAGTATAACTCCTCCAACTTTTGACAACTACTCAAAATCAGAAGCAAATCTTCCTTCTTATGGGCGAACCACTTTTGGCTTGCTTAATAGCGAGCTTGAGAAGTGGAGTCAAGCTAAGTGTTGGACTCCGAACTCGTCGTTAGAGTTTGTTCAACGATTGTGGGAGCAATTCCGAATGGCGAACCTCTTCTAGCTCGCTTAAGATGTCACGCCCCGCTTCCCAGAATACGGGAACACAGACACGTAACTGAGGCCCAGCGAATGATGCGAATACATCATTCATAAGCTATATATTTAACTCAACAACAGGATAATAATATCAACCACGCAAGCATGTAAAATCACGATAGGATAACAAAGTACATGCCATATTACATGACATAATACAAAACATAACCAACAACTGGAAAAGAAAGATAGTTACGGGTCAAACACGCCCGGATTACAACAAGGATTACATGAATAAAACATGAATTAAAATAACATGAAATTAAACAAGACTAGAATCTCTGTTCAGCAACACCTTCGGGTAGTTCTCCATCTGGGCCTGCAAGTATATTATTACAAAGGAAAAGACAAAGAGTTACCCATTAATGCAAGTCACGGGCCGCAAGTGGACAAGCTAACGGGACAACAATAGATAGAAACAAAAGCAGGAAAGAACAGAGAATCAAGAATCATATAATAGAGCAAATACAACATGTGACAAAATCAAGAACAAGACCTCATGGAACAAATAACATGCATGTAAACAAGTAAATAATCCATAGGAACATGTAACATGTAAACGGGTAAGCAAGTAAACGTGTCAACATGAACGATTAACATGTAAACAAGTAAACAAGTCATCATAAACATGTAACATGTAAACGGATCATGCAAGTGTACGTGTAATGTCATATCTTTTATTAATCTAACTAGGTAGCACTTCATGCGTCTCATACCACATGGTTGCTACTCGCAATCAAGTGAATGTTTAGACCAGTGGTGGATTCTATAGGTCACGTACTCGGGAAAATTGTATCTTGTTCGAGATACGTGAAATGTGGAACATGTAGTGTAATTTGTAGCGTGAAACATGTCAAGTAAACCTGTAATTTAGCAAACTTGTAACTTGTAACTTACAAATTTGCAGCGAGGAACCACGAGCCCCCGTCCGAGTACGCTCTTCTATATTGCCCACTACTAAATCTTTTCTCCTTATACCCCGGCTTGTTATCTTTTTAATTACAAATTAAACATGAACACTAACTACATGCAACAACAAGGACGGGTAACATGGCAAGGGTAACATGACAAGGTCAAGTATCAAGACTTATATGAGGCAGGAAACATATTTCAGGGCTTATAAAACATGTGATGCAACTAATGGCATGCATAACACTTAATCAAGAATTAAATATATTATAACAACATACAACCTAATAACAAGCAATTCATGCACAATATCATATATAATAGTACATATGTGTATCGTGTTCATGCAACGGACATGGCAACAAAGTATTCGTGATCTTGTACGAATACTGGATACGGATTATGTATAATACGAATAGAGTCAAATAATATACTTGCGGTATTTTGAAAAGAGCTTGTACTAGAATAACGCATTGTACAAGAGACACTTGCCTGGTAGTTGAAGACGATGAAATTAAAGACAGAATAACGGGATCAGTATCCCGGGCGGTAGAACACGTGCGAGATGTTTATGGCAGCCACGCCAAATCCAAAATAGCAACTCCAATAGCAGTAAACAGCAACACCACTTCAACAACTCTAATTCAGCAAATCTCCAAATAGCAACACCCAAAGTAACTCCAAATGGCAACCAACTCCAAACAGTAAACACTCCACTCCAAACACAACAAACACTAACACAACTTCCAATGCAACTATCTAATCCCCACAACACCAAACAGCAACAATACTCCCACTTCATTACAAACAGAATCTAATCCCCAACTCCAACACAACTCCAAAACACCAACAACTAATAAAATACCCAATCTCACAACAGCCAATCTAAATCTTCAAATCCTATCTTCCCTTCACCTTCCTCGACACCCACACGCACAGGGAGAGAGAGAGATTTGGCGGGAGAAGAGGGAACGGCGACGGGGAGGAGTAGCAATGAATGGAGGGGTGGCACGATGGGACATGACGGTGGAAGGTGAGGGTTCAGGCGGCGCGACTCTGGCGGCGTCTGGATGGCGACAGAAGAGAGAAGGCGGAAGGGCTCGAGGTTGAAGACGACTGGGTAGCTACATCGCTGGCGAACGGAGAGCAGCGAAGCTTCGAGGTCAGATGAGATCGAGACTGGAGGTTGTGCAGCAACAATGGTGGCAGTGGAGGACTGAATGGCGGAGGGGTTCTCGGTGGTGGTTCGACTGCAGGAGGCGAAGCTCCAAGGAAGATGATGGCGACGGCAATGGCTGGGCGAGGTGAACGGCGGAGGAGTGGGCTTCTCTGCTGCGTCGTGGAGAGGCGAGTTGGGCTTGGAGCTTGAAGACGATGCAGGCTATCGTAGCGGAGTCTCGACAGACAGGAAGGGCGAGCTCGACGGCACTAGTTGCAAGCAGGAGGGTAGATGGAGGAAGAAGACGGGTGAGGCAGGAGCGGCGGTCGTCAGAAGGCGCTGGCGCAATTGGCAGAGGATGGCGGAGAAGGCGTGCGCGACTGGAGGGGAAGCGGCAATGGCGAGGGTTTTCGATGGCGATGCTGGCGAAGTCGACGGAAGGTAGGTTCTTCGGTGGTTGAGGGAGGGATGGCGACGAGGTTGAAGGCGACAGCGGAGGGGTTCGTCGAGGTCGGGGCTGGCGGTCGAGCGGCTTCGATGGGTTGAGTTTGGGAGCTTTTGTTCTGTTTTTGGTTTTGAGAATTCAGAGGAGGAAGAAGAGATGAACACGGGGAAGTATATAATATTATAATAGGAGTGGAGTAATGGGGTACAAGGTGGGGGTAGTTACGAGGAGTATGGGGGAGTGTACAGGTACGGGTTGAGAAAAGTGGGAAGTTGGAGTACGGGATTCAAGAGTGGGGAATACGGGAAGAATTGTATAGGGATAGGTGTATAATAAATCTGTACAATAGGAGTAATGGGTTTTGAGTTAGTGGGCTTGGGCTTCAAAATATTATTAGATAAATAAAATAATTAGGACATTAGGCTAAAACTTTTGGTCTCAGATTAATTTAACAAAGTCAAATACAAATGTGGGCTTTAGAATAAACAATTTGGTTTCAGAATAATAATAATAAAATCAAAATACAATTTGGGCTCACATTAATTAAATAATAAAATCAAAATGTAAACTTGGGCTCATATTAATAATTAATAAAACCAAAATACAACTTGGGTTTATAATAAAGAATTGGGCTCTAAAAATAGTTTAAACAATAAAATCAATTAAAGGGAAATAGTTATAAAATACTGAGAATTTAAATACGGAAAAATACTTTAAAAATACGTATTAATAAAAACAGGGGTTACATAAGAGCGAGCTTGTGAAGCAGAGTCGAGCAAGTGTTGGACTCCGAACTCGTCGTTAGAGTTTGTTCAACGATTGTGGGAGCAATTCCGAATAGCGAACCACTTCTGGCTCGCTTAAGGGCGAGCTTGCGAAGCAGAGTCAAGCCAAGTGTTGGACTCCGAACTCGTCGTTAGAGTTTGTTCAAGGTTGTGGGAGCAATTCCGAATGACGAACCACTTCTGGCTCGCTTAAGAGCGAGCTTGCGAAGCATAGTCGAGCCAAGTGTTGGACTCCGAACTCATCGTTAGAATTTGTTCAACGGTTGTGGGAGCAATTCCGAATGGCGAACCACTTCTAGCTCGCTTAAGAGCGAGCTTGCGAAGCAGAGTCGAGCCAAGTGTTGGACTCCGAACTCGTCGTTAGAGTTTGTTCAACGGTTGTGGGAGCAATTCTGAATGGCGAACCCCTTCTAGCCCGCTTAAGAGTGAGCTTGCGAAGAGGGGTCGAGCCAAGTGTTGGACTCCGAACTCGTCGTTAGTGTGAAAAGCAAAAGCAGAGAGATATAAGCAATTTTACAAGTAAAATATGAAAAAATGTTCTTTATTGACCACTAATAATTGGCTGCTTCTAAGTTGCGAGCCGTTATTACATAAGAGAAATAAAGGAAAAAATACAAGTAAAAGGAGAGAAACGATTCGACGTCCCAGAATACTTAGAGAGGCGTTAATGCTCTCTCTTGGTATTTCAAAAGATGGTCGACATTCCAAGTCCTGGGGATCTCTCTGCCTTCGAGGTCTTCTAGACGATATGTTCCGGGCCGAACTACTTTGGTGATCTTGTAGGATCCCTCCCAATTTGGAGCTAGTTTACTCTTCTGACCAGGAAAAGAGATTGCTAACTTTCTGAGGACCAAGTCCCCTTCTTTGAGGTCGGTAGAACGAATTCTCTTATTGTACGCCAACTCGATCCTCCTCCGATAACTCCGTAGCTCGTCGATCAAATCTAAGTTTGCCCGAAGTTCTCTGGCATTCTGTTCTTCTTCGTAGGCAAGAAGGCGAGGAGAAGGTATGCCGACTTCCAATGGGATCACAGCCTCGGACCCATACGTGAGGTTGAATGGCGACTCTCCTGTGGGGGTCCGTTTCGTGGTGCGGTAGTTCCACAGCACGTTAGGGAGCTGATTGACCCATAAGCCTTTAGAGCACTTATTCAGCCTCTTCTTAATACCGGAGAGGATCTGTCGGTTAGCATTCTCCACTTGACCATTCGATTGTGGATGGGAGACGGAGGAGAAACGTTGTTGGATGGTGAGGTCTTCACATAGAGCTCGGAAGGCAGCCCCGGTAAATTGGGTTCCGTTGTCTGTTATAAGGACTCGAGGGACACCGAATCGGCAGATAATGTTCTTCCAGAAGAACTGAAGTACTTTTTTATCGGTGATTGTGGCCAAGGGCTCGGCCTCTATCCACTTCGAGAAGTAGTCGATTGCCACGACTAAGAATTTGAGCTGGCCGGGAGCTGGTGGGAATGGCCCTAGTAAATCCATCCCCCACATTGCGAAAGGGATAAGACTTGATAGGGAGGTGAGTGGAGCTTGTGGGAGGCGACGGACGTTGGAGTACTTCTGACAAGAGCTACATTGCCGAACGTGCAGTTCGGCGTCTTGAAGGAGAGTGGGCTAGAAATATCCATAATTCAACACCTTCCGGGCTAGGGATCTGGACCCTGAATGTGCCTCGCCGATGCCTTCGTGGAGCTCTTGCAGGGCGTAATCGGCTTGTTCCGGGGAGAGGCATATCAAATAAGGCTTGCCGTCTACTTGTGTGAAGGAGCGCTTGTATAGGATGCCCTCGATAAGTGTGTATCGCTCTGCTCGAGTTCTCACTCGGCGAGCTTCTGTAGGGTCTTCGGGGAGGAGCCCATCCCTTAGGAATTCTACCAGGGATTTCATCCAATTATCTTGAAGCAAGACAGGTAGCGACTCCATCAAGTCGAAAGTTTCATCCTCTATACTTGGTTTCAGGAGCACCTCGATCAAGACGGTCTGCTCTAGACCTTGGAGGGAGGAGTAGGCTAGCTTGGAGAGGGCATCGGCTTGGGAATTCTCTTCTCAGGGGATTCGCTGGATGAGAGCTTCTTCAAATAGGGCCATGAGATTCCTGACCTTGGCTAAGTACTTAACCATTCGGTCATCTCGTGCCTCGTACTCGCCTAGGACCTGATTTACGACCAGCTGAGAGTCGCTAAAGATCCGGATGCGCTGCGCCCCTGCATTGCGAGCCATTCCGAGGCCAGCTATGAGTGCTTCATATTCTGCTTCATTGTTAGAGGCCTTGAAGTTGATGCGGAGGGAGTACTGGAGGACGAAATCATCCGGGCCGGCCAGAATGACCCCGGCTCCGCTTCCCTCGTTACAAGAGGATCCATCTACGTAAACCGACCAGACAGGCGGTCCCTTCATTGCTTGGCTGACCTCGGGGATGGTACTTTCGACGATGAATTCAGCTAAGGCCTGAGCCTTGATTGCGGTCCGAGACTGGTACGATATGTCGTGTTGGCTCAGCTCGATAGATCACTTCATGAGACGACCGGAGGTCTCCGGCTTGTGGAGGACTTGCTTCAGCGGTTGGTCGGTAAGAACGACCACCGAATGGGACTGGAAATATGGGCGAAGCTTTCTTGCGGCCATGACCAAGGTGCCATCTTCTCTATCCTCGAGTAGCGGAGCTCGGCATCCCGAAGTACCTTGCTCACGTAATAGATGGGATTTTGAGTCTTATCTTCTTCCCTCACGAGGACAGCGCTGAGGGTTTGCTCTGAGGCGGCTAAGTAGAGGTAGAGGGCTTCCCCTGGAACAGGTTTGCTGAGGAGAGGAGGATTGACTAGGTAAGCCTTTAGCTGGTCGAATGAATCTTGTTGCTGCTGACCCCACTCGAAACCTTTGGCCCCCCTGAGAGCTTTGAAGAAGGGAAGACACTTCTCCCCTGACTTGGAAAGGAAACGCCCTATGGCTGCAAGGCGACCTGTTAGCTTTTTGACCTCTTTAACATTCTTCGGGGGAGCCATATCCAATATGGCTTTGGTCTTCTCGGGGTTGGCCTCGATTCCTCTTTGGCTGACCATGAAGCCTAGAAATTTCCCCGACGAGACTCCGAATGCACAGTTGTTCGGATTGAGCCTCATATCGTGCTTCCTGAGTACGTCGAACGCCTCCTGTAGATCGGCCACATGATCGGCCCCGTGGACGCTCTTCACAAGCATATCGTCAACATATACCTCAATATTCCGGCTGATCTGTGCTTGAAAAACCTTGTTGATGAGGCGTTGATAAGTGGCATCTGCATTCTTCAAACTGAAGGGCATTACCCTGTAGCAGTAGAGGCCCTGATCGGTTACAAAGGAGGTCTTCGGGATATCCGGGGGAAACATACGAATCTGATTGTAGCCTGAGAAGGCGTCCATGAAGCTGAGGAGTTCATGGCCCGATGTGGCGTCAATCAAAGTATCTATGCTTGGAAGAGAGAATGGATCTTTGGGGCATGCCTTGTTGAGGTCGGTAAAGTCGATACAAATCCTCCAGGTCCTATTGGACTTCTTCATCATCACTACATTCGAGAGCCATTCGGAATAATTGGCCTCTTGTATGAACCGAGCCTTCAAGAGTTTGTCCACCTCCTCTTTTATAGCTTGCTGGCGCTCGGGAGCGAACTTGCGCCTCTTCTGTTGGACCGGTTTGGACCTCGAAGCGACGCTAAGGTGGTGAACTAAAAGCTCTTCAGAAATTCCGGGCATGTCTGCGGCCGACCAAGCAAAGAGGTCTCGGTTCCTACAGATGCACTGGACTATGCCGGAGCATAGGGCAGATGGGAGGGTCTTGCTAACAAAAAACTTTCGGCTCGGATCCTGCTCAGAGAAGAGCACTTCCTCCAACTCATCCACCGGCTCGGACGTTGGTCGGACAACATCTTGGGGGATTTCAAGAGTTTCGAGGGAGAGGACTGGACCCATAGTAGAGGTCATATAGCATCTGCGGGCCGTTTCTTGATTGCCTTTTACTTCCCCTACTCCTGCTCGGGTGGGGAATTTCAACTTGAGGTGATAAGCGGAGGGGATGGCTTCGAGAGGAGCTAAGCCGGGCCGACCCAAAATGACATTGTAAGCTGCAGGGACTTCCACGACCATAAAGTCCATCGACTCCGCTCGGGTAGTAGGTTTTGCCAGCGGTTACGTCGAGGGTGATCACCCCTTCAATAGTCACTGGCACTCCCGTGAACCCATGGAGTGTGTAGCCAGCGGGCTTAAGTCTGTCCCGGGATAGTTTGAGGTCTTTGAAAGCGGCGAGGAAGAGGATGTTAACGGAGCTGCCATTGTCCACCAGGATCCTTTCCACTTTAAAGTTCTCCATATGGAGGTTGATGAAAAGCGCATCACAATGGGGGGTTCGGACACCCTCAAGGTCTTTATCTGAGAACGTGACGGGCACTCCGAGGCCTTTAGGAGGAGGTGTGGCGTGAACCGAATTAACTTCCCTTATAAATGCCTTTCGAGAGGAGTTGGAGGAGCCCCCCATTAGGCCCCTGTGAATGAGGTGTAGGACACGCTCCTCTTCGAATTCGGGCGTTTCATCGCGTTCAGGACGCTTGTTAGCCCCCCGAGGCGGGGGAAGAAGATCGGTTCGGTCCTTCCTCACGAACTTGGTTAGCTGACCCCTCTGGATGAGGGCTTCTATCTCGTTTTTCAGGGCCCGACAATCATTGGTATCGTGGCCATGGTCCCGGTAATAGCAGCACCACATCTCTTTATCCCTCTTCTTGCCAGGGGTGTTCATTTTTGGCGCAGGAGGTATCACCCCCTCCTTCTCAACTTCTATGAGAATTGTGGAGATGTTGGCGTTAAGAGGAGTAAATTTTTCAAATCTGGGAGGAGGTCGGTGCTGCAAACTTTTCAAATCTGGAAGGAGGTCGGTGCTGCCCACCATTATCCTTCTGGAGCTTCTTGGCCCCTTCCTCTTCTGTTCCCTTTCTCTTAGAACCGGAGGAAGGCCCCTCCAAGTTAGGGCGGTGCTCAGCTTCCTCGGGCCGAATATACTTTTCGCTCCAGAGGAGGAGGTCAGAGAAGTTCTGTGGGGGCTTCTTGGCGAGGGAGGAGCGTAGGCTGGAGTTGAGGACATTGGATTGGAATGCTGCTGCAGCGACCGACTAGTCGAGGGATGCTATGGACCTGGCTTCCGCTGTGAACCTTTTCACATAGTCTCTCAGCTTCTCAACCTTCTTCTGGTTGAGGTAGAGTAGCGAAATGCTGGTCTTCTCAGTTCGGCGGCTACTCACGAAGTGGGTGACGAAGAGGGTCTCAAATTGCTCGAAGGAGAATATTGAGGATGGGGCAAGGCGAAAGTACCATTCTCGAGCCGGACCCTTGAGAGTAGCAGGGAAGGTCTTGCACAGCAGAGCATCGGAAGCTTGATGGATGAGCATGAGGGTCTTAAAGCTTTCGATGTGATCGACGGCGTCAGACTCCCCGGAATAAGACTCGAATTGAGGAGGTTTAAAGCCAATTGGTACGGGTGCCTCCATTATGGTTCGGAAAAAAGGAGGTCGACTAGGGCGAAGGATCCTTCCTCTAAGCTCTTCTTCTCTATCTAACTGACCCAAGTGCCTCTCCATTTCGTGGAGACGGCAGTAGACAGCGTCATCTCTTCGACGGTAATCAACTGAGCCTCTAGACTCGTCTTCGTACGAGGGAGAGCGGGGGCTACGACGAGGGTAGCTCCTGGAGCGGCGAGGACTAGGAATGTGTTTGGGGTCGCTAGGAGCTGGAGGAGTTAGGGACCGTTGGCGAGGACTTCGGACCGGAGGAGGAGTAGGAATCCTTGGAGCATTGGTGTTGTTGGGTCGGAGATTGAGAGCTTGTAGGATGGTTGCTTGGAATTGCTGGAACTCGGCACGAGTGATGGGTGCGTCATCGCTCCTGGGAGGTCACCGACCAGTAGAAGAGTGGGGTCTTCTTCTGGGATGCTCGGGGGACTCTCTTCGCCCTCTTCGGGTAGGGGACCTCCTGTAGTCTCGGCGGTGAGGAGATCGCTCATCCGGATGTTGTTGGAGGGAGGCTCCCTCTCGGGCCCGCCTTTCATCCAGACGGCGGCGAAGATCCTCTTCCTTCTGCCGATTGAGGATGGTATTGCGAAGGTCGGAAACTCGGGGATTGTGGGAGGCCATAGAATCCGTAGAGGCATTGTGTATTGAGACGTGGTCCTGATGGAGAGGTTGTTTCTGCGGGTTGGGTCCCGAGGTCCCTGCACCGGCATTTTGAGGACCGGGGGGGCCCTTAGGAGGTTGCTGATTCTGAAGAGGAGACTGGTCCTGTTGGAGAGGGTCCTCGGCTTGAGGAGGAAGTTGCCCCTGCTGCTGAGCGGGTTGGATGGGGACTTCCTGTTGCTGATCGACGGGGTTGGGTCCACGGTTGGACCCTCTGGATCTCACTTTTCTAGGAGGCATGGCTGGAGAAGATCTGACCAACGGGAAGAGGGGAGGCTGCTATTCGTCTGTTTTCCACAGACTGTGCCAATCTGTTACCGCTAAATCTGGTGTGGGGGCAAACAGATAGTATTTGTGGATTCTTGGAAAACCTGAATAGCAAACCTGAAACCTATTCCGTCGGAGTTTGACCACTAAATCCCGCCGTTCACCTGCAAAAAGTGCGAGACATTGGGGTTGATCCCGGCGACGCACCCTCCGACACTCAAGTCAGTAATCAGGAATGATTATGAAAGAGCGTAAATTGGCAAAAGATTGATTACCTCATAACGATGGTGGATGGGGGGTATTTATAGCCGCCTTGGGGATCAGATTAGGAATGTAATCCCTGTGATCTGATAAGGAATATAATCCTTGTAATCAGATAAGGAATGTAATCCCTAATTCCCAGTGAAAAGATAGATGTGAATCAGGGCCGTTGATTAGGATTAATCAAAGACCTTGATTTTATCCTGCTGGACCGGGTTTGCCGCGGGTTAAAAACCCATACCCGGTTGGAGATGGATCCGTTCGCGGGTTAACGGGTCTTTGAGGAGGAGAACCAATACCCGCTTCGGACCCATTGGTAGGCGAAATTACCATTTTACCCCTATGCTTTAAGATTCGTTCCTGATTTGGACGGTTCCGATTTAACCCCATTTTTAGTCATATCAATTATGTTTCCCATAAAGAAAATCAGGGTGTAGGTATAAAAATTTGGAAAACTTGTTCGAAAGCATACAAATGGAAGAAGGGTGAGGGGACGAGTACAATAAAATGACACATCCAAAATGTACACAAGGAACTTCTTGTAGACTTACCCGGCCAACAAAAAAAACACCCTAGGACCGGTCTAGTTGATAGCCACCCTTATGATCCCGAACTTGTTCGTCGGGAAATGGCCCGAGTAGGAATTAAGGAAGATTTACCATTTTCATATTCCGAGAGTAGGGACTTAGAAACTTTTAATCAAACCGCATTAAACCCGCATTTTAAAAGAATCCCTAGGAATACTTTGAAGTCTGATTGTTTTAAAATGTACAATGAAATGAGAAAAGCTTTGATTGCCATTTTATGGAGTTTAACTTGTAGAGTTTCTTTAATTTCCGATTGTTGGACGGGTTACAACAATATTCCAATGATGGGAATAACTTGTCATTGGATCGACAGTGATTGGATTATTCAAAAAATGATCATATCACTTGCCGCGTTGCCCTATCCCCATAGTGGTAATGAAATTGCAAATCGTATTTTAGAAATTTGTGGTTTTTTTCATATTCGTGATAAAATTATGTGTATATGTTTTGATAATGCATCTAACAACAATGCATCAATTAGTATATTAAAAACCGCATTAAACCCTCAATCTGATAATATTTTTCATGTTAGATGTGCATATCATATTTTAAATTTATGTGTTCAAGATGCATTAAAAATAGTCAAATCATATATAGTTAATATTAGAAATTGTGTACATTTTATTGCATTATGTGGCCCTATATTTCAAGAATGAAAAGCTTGGTGTAGGCATAAAAATGTACATTTTAGAATATTTCCAAAAGATGTTAAACACCGATGGAACTCTACTTTTGATTTACTACATATTGTTACTGAATATAAAGCATGTATAAATGATTTTTGTATGACAAAAAATAGGCCAAACTTTGAAATGACTCCCCAAGCTTGGTTTTATGTCGAATATTTGTTAAATTTTTTAGAACCTTTTAAAACCGCAACTTTCAAAATTTCAAAATCTTATGAATCTACTTCTAGTAGCATTTTTATTTCAATAGTTACTATGATGCAAACTTTCAAAGAAATGATCGATAATACTTTTATTGGTCATATTGTGAAGCCTGCATACACCAAATTTTTGAAGTATTTTAATCCTCCTCCTATGTTGTATTGTATTACGACTGTGATGGATCCTCGTATCAAATTAGAAGGTACAAAGAGTTTGATTGAAAGATTTTTTAATTTACTTGGGGAAGATGATTCTGAAATTGATTTGGAAACATTTTTAGCTAAATTTGAAGCGACATTAGATAACTTGTATGATTTTTATGATAGAAGTTTTTCATCTAGCAGTAGTACTACTTTAGTTAGTTCTTCTTCTGCTACTTCTAGAGGTAAGGATAAGAATAAATTAGATGATACCACATTTAATTTACTTGCACAACTTCAATAAAAAAATCTAGGATTAATCAACCAAATGAATTATATTGGTATAATCAACAATATTCTGAAAGTTTTACTTCTACACTATGGTGGAAAGACCATGAACATACTCATAGTATTCTTAAATATATGGCTAAAGATCTACTAACTCATCCTGTCAGTAGATTCTTGATTTTGATGACTATAACACGATATACATATATTCTATTTTACATATCTTTTGCAGTGTGTACTTAACGCTTTCAAGGCTCAAGATCAAGCTACAAGACAAGAAAGCTTTTTCAAGACTCAAGATCAAGATACAAGACAAGGGTTATTCAGAGCTTCAAAGATTCTCAAAGTGATCAGCTCAAAAGAGTGTCTTGTAAATTTATTGTATTTTTTTATATATGTATTAGAAATCTTGTAATAGTCTTGATGCACACACTTACACATCCCCTAGGATTAAAATAAAAATTATTAAAAATCAAAATGTCAAATTCAAGCTTGTATAAGTTCAGCTGTCGAAGTACCAGTCGACTTACTTCGATAAGCAGTCGACTGTTCAAGTACGAAATAATCTGAACTTACTCAAGCTCTGACCAGTCGACTCCTTTGGCAACCCAGTCGACTGTTTGAGCAGTTTTAAAAAAAAATTGAAGTTTAAAAATTGATTTTCAAACTCAAATTTTTTTCTTCCATTTGTTGGCAGTTGGTGAACCGTTTTCCAACGTCCTTGGGTACTTACTCTATAAATAAAGTTCAGAATGAACTTGGAAAAGGTTACCCAATGCTTTGATCATGTCTTTGCTTTTATTTGTGAAAAGGAACTTAAAACTTTCAAGTACTCTCATTCTTTAGACTTGGTTCTCTAATTTCAGTCTTGTATAACAACGATTAAGTTCAAGACTGCGATTAGAAGTTGACCTATAGCCTCTATACAAAAAGCACACTCAAAAATCAAGGCTTTAGGTGTTATAATCTTATATTTCTTTGTTGTTTCACTCTCGGGCTGTGAGAGTGGTCTTCTCGGTTGGAGAGAATGGCTCTTGGTGTATAGTCAGTGTTCACTCTAGGTTGTAGAGTGGGGTCTTGCTCTCTCTAGTGGTGAGAGATGTCTATGGGTTTGGCATAGTTGTTGCCAAAGGTCGTAGGGTATTCTTGTATTTTTTTCAAGAATAGTGGAAAATCTAAAGTCGGTTGCTTGGGGACTGGACGTAGGTCGGGAGGACTGAACCAGGATATATCGCCGTATTAGCATTATTGATTCTCTGTGGTTTGATTTCTCTTTCTTGCAATTTTAATTTCGCTGCACTTTATTGTAAGTCTGTGTTTGATCAGTCGACTGGTTTCTTTATTAAGTCGACTTAACAGATTCGCTGTTCTTCAGCTGATTAACAATCTTTTATCTGGCATTTCAGTCGACTGGTTTTGCTTTCCAGTCGACTTAACAGTTGCCACATGTTTAAATTATTTTTTATTTTGTACATAACACTATTCACCCCACCTCTAGTGTTATTTGCCTTACATATAGGATCCAACACTTGGTATCATAGCCTGGTTAACCGCAATGACATTTACTTCAAATACAAATCAATACCACAAAGGTCAATCTACACAAAGGCCGCCTCTCTTTGATGGAACAAACTACAACTACTCGAAATGTAAAATGAAGATTTACTTACAATCCATCAACTATGAGATTTGGGACATGACCGAGACGGAGTATACAATGCCTACTCTTCCCTATGCTCAATGGAATGATGATATGAAGAGTGATACCATGAACAATGCAAAGGCGATGAATCTCTTTTGTGCACTTACCAAAGAAGAATTCAACCGTGTGTCAAATGCAACAACGACATTTCAAATATGGCATACTCTCGAGGTAACACATGAAGGTACAAATAAGGTCAAGGAATCTAAAATTTTTGTTCTTGTTCACAGGTTTGAGATGTTCCGAATGAAGAAGAATAAAAATATATCGGAGATGATAACAAGATTTACCGACATCACAAATTTCCTTGTGGCTTTTGGAAAAACATATACGCAAGCAGAGATGGTGAGAAAGGTTTTTCGTGCTCTTACCCCCGAATGGGAAAAGAAGACTACCGCAATCGAAAAAGCCAATGATTTAACACAACGTTCATTTGAAAATATTGTTGGAAATCGAATGGCTTATGAATTACAATTGGAGGAGTGCAAGAAGGACTTAGAATTGTAACAAGCCAAAAAAAAAACTCTTGCTTTCAAGGTTATTTCTGAATCAGAAGATGATGAAGATGATGAAGAAGAAATGTCTATGTTCACAAGAAAATTCAAGAAATTTCTTCGCAAAGGTAAATTTAATTCTAGATTAAAGAATACTAATGAACCTCCTACTTGTTTCAAATGCAATAAGATAGGTCACATGAAGAAGGACTGTCCGTTGGAGAAGACAAAATCTAAAGGCAAGGTCTAAAACTTCAAGAAGGAAAAATTTACCAAGAACCAGTACATGAAGAACAAGAAGGCTTACCAAGCAACGTGGGATGATAGTGATTCATCTTCGGAAGAAGAAAATAAGAAATCTAACGAAGTTGCAAACGTGTGTTTCATGGCAAATCAAAATGATGTAAGTAATAATATAGATTCTAGTGATTTATTAGAAGCATTTAATGAAGATTTTCAAGAATTAAAAAAAAGAAAATAAAAGGTAAGAATCTACAGAAAGTTAATCAAACTCTTTCTCAATAAAATCTTGATTTACAAGTTGAAGTCAAATCTTTAACTTCTCGTATTTCCAACTTGGATATAGATCTTGTATCTCTAAAAATGAATTATGAAGAGATACTAAGAATGTATCTAAGTTCAATAAGGGAAAAAAAATTTAAATGAAGTTCTTCAAAATCAAGTTCATTCTAATATAAGATTTGGACTTGGTTTTCATAAAATTCTTGGAAAAGGTCATTCTTCTAATAACACTAGTAATAATAAGATTTATTTTGCTTCTAGTATAAAGAATATGTTATATTATTTCTTTGAAAAGCCAAAAATTCTTGTTAATCATGAAAATAGAAAGTTTTCCGAAAAGACCAGTCGACTGTCCCCTCAAATAGGTCGTCTGTCCAGAAGGATGAAGTCTTATTCGAAAAGACAACAACCTCATATAAGTCGACAAATTTCACCTCCCAGTTGACTGAATACACAAAACAGTCGACTGTTGGGTAAAAATAAGTCGACTGGACAGTGCAAAAATATTTGGGTTCGAGTTAATTTGTGTCTAAATGGAATGATTTCTTACATAAATTCCTTTGTAAATAATGTTTGTAATTCTGTTAATTTTAAACCTACATATGGTGGTAAATCAAACTCACTTTGGGTTTAGTTTCCCAAGCAGTAATCTTTCTCGGGCCCAATGAAAAAGGTACCATATTCACAAATAATATTTTGTAGGTACCTAAAAGGGAACGATGGATACTTAACAGTGGATGTTCTAAACACATGACTGTCCACGCAAACTTGCTTTCTTCCACTAAAGATATAGATAGAGGAACCATTACTTTTGGTAACAATAATAAAGGAAAAGTCATCGGAATAGGCATGGTTGGTAAGAATACTACTCCTATTATTGAAGATGTATATTTAGTTAGTGGTTTAAAGCATAACCTGTTAAGTATTAGTCAATTATGTGATAAGGGTTATAAGATAGTGTTTGAAAAATATGCATGCTTGATTTATGGTTCATCTTTGAAAATTTTGATTTTTCAAGGTATTAGAAAAAATAACATTTATGAACTTTATTTAAAAACAAATGAGTTTTTCGGATGATTTTTGTTTAGTTGCCTCGAACAATAATTCTTGGCTTTGGCATAAAAGATTTAGACATGTAAACATGAAAAATATCGCTATACTCTCTAAGAATAACCTAGTTAAAGGACTTCCAAAATTATATTTTAAGAAAGATAAAATGTGTGATACATGTCAACTAGGGAAACAAGTAAAATCCACTTTTAAAACAAAGGAAATGATTTCTACTAGTAGGCCTCTCGAATTGATCCATATGGATTTATTTGATCCTACTAGAGTCGTTTCCTTAAATAAAAGTAGATATGTATTTGTTTTAGTCGATGATTATTCAAGATTTACATGGGTATTCTTTTTAAGACATAAAAATGAAGTCTTTGAAGAATTTACAAATTTCTGCAAACGTGTTCAAAATCAAAAATCTCTAATCATAGTCACTATTAGAAGTGATCATGGTGGAGAATTTGAGAATGAAACATTTTCAGAATATTGCAATAAGAATGGTATAACACATACTTTTGTATTTCCTAGAGCTTCACCACAAAATGGAGGTGGTTGAAAGAAAGAATAGGATTTTGCAAGAATGTGCACTTACCATGCTTATTGAAAGTAATTTGCCTAAATACTTCTGGGCTGAAGTGTGTCTACAACATGTTATGTTTTAAATAGAATACTAATTAGGCCAAAGCTTAAAAAGACTTGTTTTGAGTTGTTTTTTGAATGTATTCCTAAAGTTTCATATTTTAAAGTATTTGGTTGTAAGTGTTTCATATTAAACACAAAAGATAACCTAGATAAATTGATGTTAGATCAAATGAAGGTATCTTTATTGGATATTCAAATAGGAGTAAGGCTTATAGAATTTTCAATAAGTCATCTTTGGCAATTGAAGAATCTATGCATATTTCTTTTGATGAATCTTTACCTTCATCTAGTGTTATTCAAGATGATGAAATTGTATCTTCACCACTAGATAACATTGTTAAATCACTTGAGCAGATTACTCTAGATAAGGCGACTGATGGACTTCATAAGTTGACTGATGGGTTCATTAAGACAACTGATCCTGTTGAGATAACTCCAACTTTACCAAAGTCATTTGTTGAAGTTCGAGTCATCCTCATGACTTAATTATTGGTGACATCTCATATGGCATTCAAACAAGGTCACATTTTAATATGATTTCTCTTGCTGCTTTCTTATCGAATTTTGAACCAAAAAATATTCAAGAAGCATGTGAGAATGAATTTTGGTTGAATGCTATGCAAGATGAACTTAACCAGTTTGTAAGGAATGATGTATGTGACTTAGTTCCACAACCCCCTAATCTTGATACCAAATGGGTATTTAAAAATAAATTAGATGAATCAGGACAAGTTGTTAGGAACAAGGCTAGACTAGTTGCTCAGTGATATAACCAAGAAGAAGGAATTGATTTTGATGAAGCATAGACTAGAATCAATTAGAATTTTGTTATCTTTTGCATGTTTTATGAATTTCACACTTTTCCAAATGGATGTTAAAAGTGCTTTCTTAAACGGTTTCATTAAGAATGATGTTTATATTAAGCAACAGGTTTCGAACATGAATAATTCTCTAGCCATGTTTTTAAATTAAAAAAAAGGCTTTATATGGTCTTAAACAAACACCTCGTGCTTGTATGATCGTCTAAAAACTTTTCTTTTGAGAAATAGGGTTTGAAATTGGTAGTGTAGACACTAGATTGTTTATTAAGAAAATAAAATCAGACATATTGATTATACAGATTTACATAGATGACATAATTTTTGGATCAACTAACAGTAATCAATGTCAAGAGTTTTCTATTACCATGTAAAATGAGTTGAGATGAGTCACATGGGTGAACTCAATTACTTCCTTAGACTTCAAATAAAACAGTTCCAAAATGGCATATTTATTAATCAAGGAAAATATGCTAAGGAATTACTCAAACGATTTGGCATAGATGACACTAGTAGTAAGACCATACCTATGGATACTACTACTAGACTTGACAAAGATGAATTAGGTAAAAGTGTCGATCAAAAGCTCTATCGAGGTATGATTGGCTCACTCTTATATATAACTGCTAGCAGACCAGGTATTATGTTTAACGTATGTTTGTGTGCTAGATATCAGTTAGATCCAAAAGAATCTCACTTGAAAGCAGTGAAACGGATTTTTTAAAGGCACATCTGAATATGGTTTATTTTATCCTCGCACCAATAATTTTCTGTTACTATCTTATAGTGATGCTAATTTTGCTGGAAGTAAAACTGATTGTAAAAGTACTAGTGGAACCTGTCACTTTTTGGGCTAGTGGAACCTGTCTTTTTGGGACATTCCCTAGTATCTTGGTGCAGTAAAAATCAAAATTTCGTATCTCTATCTACCACAGAGGCTGAATATATTGCTGCAAGTTTGGCTTGTGCTCAAATCTTATGGATGAAACAAATTCTTTTTGATTATGGTATTTCTTTTTCAAAACCTTCTATAATGTGTGACAATACCAATGCCATTAATCTATCTAAAAATCCGATTCAACATTCACGTACGAAACATATTGATATTCGACATCATTTTCTACGTGATCTTGTTTTAAAATGAGATATCTTATAGGAATTTATTTCTACTGATAAACAAATAGCGGATATTTTTACCAAATCGTTGAAAGAAGACATTTTTTATCAAATTTAGACGAGAACTAGGAATTTGTTCATTTCATGATATTTCCTTAAAAATATGGTGTCTAAGTCGACTTATTTTGGTTTTCGGTCAACTTATACCGAGTTTATGTGTTTGTTTTTCTTTCTTGAATTTTTTTAATGACCAGTCAACTGTCTTTCTTTCCCAGTCGACTGACAATACTTTATAAAACTGTTTTTGGATTCAAATTTTTTTCGATTGTCGAGACTGTGTTCAGACTTTTTATTGTCCGAATCGTCACTTGTTGGGGTTTCTTTTGATCTTCTTAGACCCAAACCGGTCTACTTATAACTCTCTGTGTGATCTACACCATCAATCCATCCTCTCTTTTAATCTCCACCCTTAATTATTTGTAAAAACCCTAGCCTCCTTTCACTTTCCCCTTTTTTACTTTTAACTATTCTTCAACCTCAAGACCAGATGGCTGCTGCTGTGAAGTTGTTTTTAGGTTTCTTTTGCTCTCGCGATTGCTGATTGGAGTTGGCAGCTCGGAGTTCCTTCCACTTTGGTCCTCAATTAGCTTCGTTTTCTCTTTTTGTTGTTGGGTACATTTGTTCTTTGTGTTTTTCCTCTTATCTATTTAGGTCTTTTAGATTAGTCTATTTTCTTCATGCCGAAATTCAAAAGATCTAGGTCTGCTCATGTTGAGGAAGAACAAACTCATCCAAATTATCTTCAGTATTTGAGGAATCCTAGTATAGTTGAAAAATATTTTATCATTTGCCAACTAGTTATTTTTCCTGGATGGTTTATTAACTTTCCTGATTTGGATAAATATCCTATTGCTCCACTTTTTCAACAATGTGGATTGTTTGATCTCTTATCTTTAGTCAGTCAACCCTATTACTAGCCGTAATTTATTTTTATTTATTTTTACTAATATGAAAGTTTCTAATGATGATGATGGTGATGCGATTACTATCACTACCTTTGTTAAAAATGTGAGGATCAAATTGGATGTTAAGACATTAGGAAAGATTTTGAACATTCCTTTTGATGGGTTGGATTTAAGGGAGATTGAACTTGATGATCACTCTATTTTGTCTAAAAAAATTCTTCCCAACCGTGGTCCTCCAATGACCAATAAGAACATCACCCCGCTTGCAAAACTTGTTGCACAAATTTTGTTGTATAATATTAACCCTAAAACGGGAAGTTACGATCAATTTTTCTACGAATTACAAGCGGCTGTGTATGCTATTTTTGGGAATATTCAAATTAATTGGAGTTATGTTATATTTAGTCATCTCCACAAAGCTCACTCATATTTTCTACCTTATGGTGCTCTTCTCACTCATGTCTTTAACCACTTTAAGATGGATTTAGATTCAGAGTCTAGTATTGTGTCTCGTTTTGAATCTTTTGATCGAGCCAGTCTTGCCCGTATGAAATTACTTCATACTCCTCCTACTTCACCTCCTCGTAATGTTCCACCTATACCTTTATCCACTTTCATTCCCCATCGTTCTTCGGCATCTAGTTCGTCTTCTAGTGCTCGTCCTAGGGCTAGTTTTTCTCATCCTGAGAGCCTCTATACGTCTGTAAACTATCTTATGGACCGTCAGGATCTCATTTTGGGTCGACAGGATTCTCTTGAGGCTAGTCTTGCTAACCTCACTCATATGTTTGTTCGATAGTTTCCTCAGCCTACTCCTGCCTCCAACAGTGACGAAGACGACGATTGAAATTGTTTTTCTTTCTTTTGCATTATGTTTTCTATGTTTGTAAGATTTTATCTTTTGAATTATGCACAATATTTGGCTATTTATGTAAACCTTTATGTTTCTCTCTTTGGATTGTCTTTTATGGTCTATTGTTTATATATGATTTTGGATTCCCTTTCTATTTTTGTTGATGCCAAAGGGGGAGAAGTTTTATCATGCTTGATTGTGTACAATTTTTATCATGCTTGGTTATGTACAAGTTTATATATGCAAGTTTTATCATGCTTGGTTGTGTACATGCTTTATGATATTGTGTATCTTATTTTTATTGTTGTGTGCATATCTTATTTTATTTAGCGGGAGCAATCTTCAATTGTTTAGTTATGTTCAGGAGAAGCACGTATTCTATATTGTTTAGTTATTGTGTTGTCATCATCAAAAAGGGGGAAAAATGTAGATTCTTGATTTTGATGACTACAACACGATACACATATGTTCTATTTTACATATCTCTTGCAGTGTGTACTTAACGCTTTCGAGGCTCAAGATCAAGTTACAAGACAAGGAAGCTTTTTCAAGACTCAAGATCAAGATACAAGACAAAAGTTGTTCAGAACTTCAAAGATTCTCAAAATGATCAGCTCAAAAAAGTGTCTTGTAAATTTATTGTATTTTTTGATGTCTTAGAAATCTTGTAACAGACTTGATGCACACACTCACACATCCCCTAGGATTAAAATAAAAATTATTAAAAATCAAAATGTCAAATTCAAGCTTGTATAAGTTCAGCTGTCAAAGTACCAGTTGACTTACTTCGATAAGCAGTCGATTGTTCAAGTATGAAACAATCTGAACTTACTCAAGCTCTGACCAGTCGACTCCTTTGGCAATGCATTCGATTGTTCGAGCAATTTGACAATTTTCTGAAGTTTAAAAATTGATTTTCAAACTCAAATTTTTTCTGTCGTTTGTTGGCAGTTGGTGAACCGTTTTCCAACGTCTTTGGGTTCTTACTCTATAAATAGAGTTCAGAATGAACTTGAAAAAGGTTACCCAATGCTTTTATCAAGTCTTTGCTTTTATTTGTGAAAAGGAACGTAAAACTTTCAAGTACTCTCATTCTTTAGACTTGGTTCTCTAATTTCAGTCTTGTATAACAACGATTATGTTCAAGACTGCGATTAGAAGTTGACCTATAGCCTCTATACAAAAAGCACACTCAAAAATCAAGGCTTTAGGTGTTTTAATCTTATATTTCTTTGTTGTTTCACTCTCGGGCTGTGAGAATGGTCCTCTCGGTTGGAGAGAAGGGCTCTTGGTGTATAGTCAGTGTTCACTCTAGGTTGTAGAGTGGGGTCTTGCTCTCTCTAGTGGTGAGAGATGTCTATGGGTTTGGCATAGTTTTTGCCAAAGGTCGTAGGGTATTCTTGTATTTTTTTCAAGAATAGTGGAAAATCTCAAGTCGGTTGCTTGGGGACTGGACGTAGGTCGGGAGGACCGAATCAAGATATATCGCCGTGTTAGCATTGTTGATTCTCGGTGGTTTGATTTCTCTTTCTTGCAATTTTAATTTCGCTGCACTTTATTGTAAGTCCGTGTTTGATCAGTCAACTGGTTTCATTATTAAGTTGACTTAACAGACTCGTTGTTCTTCAGTTGATTAACTCTCTTTTATCTGGCGTTTCAGTCGACTGGTTTTGCTTTCCAGTCGACTGAACAGTTGCCACAAGTTTAAATTGTTTTTTCTTTTGTACATAACACTATTCACCCCCCCCCTAGTGTTATTTGCCTTGCATACAGGATCCAACACTGTCTCTACAGTTGCTTCAGAAAGTGCATTTTCTACAAATGGCATTGTTCTAACCGATTACAGGAATCGCTTGAAGCCCTAATCGTTGGAGATGTTCGTCTGCACGGAAGACTGGATGAAGTCCAAAGATAGGACTCAAGTAAAAGGGTTCGACACGTCTACAAGTGCAAGCAATTCGCCGGAACAACAACAACAACAACAATAGCAACCAACATGAAGAATTGAAGACCAACAACAACAACAACAAATTGAAGACCAACAAATTGAAGAAAATTGTAAATTTGTAAAAAATTGTTGTCACGACCCGCTTCCCAAAAATACGGAATACGAGTACTTAACAAATGCTCAGCGAATGATTTTCATCATCCATAAGCTGTTTCAAGAAATTTTTACAACACATCACAGAATTTATCAGCGTCGGAAGCGAAAGGCACAACCATTCATGAATACTTGAAACAAATTGCCAACAGAAATTTACTTGAAACCAAATACAATATTCTCAAATAAATCAGAGTCTGGAAAAATAAAACAAATATCTGGGGTCACATCGCCCAAATACAAATAATATTCAAGTCTCAAAATACATGAATAATCTAAGTCTCACGAATACAAATATTGTTCTAGCACGATACAAGAAATAATAATAATCAAAAGCAACACTAATACTTCAAGTCTCTAATACCATCTTGAACCTGTTCTCCATAATCTGCAATTCATCGAATGCAGGAAAGAGGAAAAGAGAAAACACAAGTATCCATCAATTACAAGTTGCGGGTCACAAATAGAGTAGGATACAAGCACATGAAATGGGGAAAACTAACTAGCACATGGTATAGGTATGATGTCAACATAAACAACTAGCATGGTAAAAGTGATCAAGTGCACACGGCATAAATCAAGCGTCAAGTAAACAAGTATCTTATAAACATGCATCAAGTGTAAAATGTCATGTGTTCATGTATCAAGTATCATATTCAAGTCTCATGTAATCAAGTCTCATGTATTATGTAGTCAAGTATCAAGCAAGCATGTATCATGTCAAGTATCTTATTCAAGTATCATGTACGAATATCATGTATCAAGTCTTGTAGTGATTTACTATCTATGTAGCACTTTATGTGCCCCAAATTATATCACATGGTTGCTACAACACAACAGTTTCGCTTTAGATTTTGTAGGGGACCATGCAGGACAGTGTACTCAGGGACAAGCTCCAAGTATCATATAAACAAGCTCCAAACCAAAACAAGCTCCAAAACCCAAAACAAGCTCCAGTGTCATGTGTGTACGTGTCATGTAAATCGTGTCAAGCTCCACATGTAAACAAGCTCCAATAACCACTAGGTTCTTCCGAGTACACGTTTCTGCACTATCCACTACTAAATCTTACCCATAAACCCCGGCTTGGTCACTTTTATTATTAATATCCAACAAGCATGAATATGTGCAAAATAGTGTCAAATAAACATGATATAATCAGGTTCAGGTTCAGGGTAACAAATCAGCATGCATGGATGATATACATTCACATATACGAGCAAAATAGACTAGGTTCATAATCAGGACAACAAGAACAATCAGTACTAAAACATGGATTCTAAGAGCTACGAACATGCAAATCAAGATCCGTCAAAGGATCTGGAAACTAGATATCCACACAAATCCAACGAGTATAATTAAGTCATACACTAATTCACAACATCTCAGCTCAAAACTGATTTGAATACAGAATTTAGGTTCAGTCAGAAAACAGGGGAACAACTTCAAAAGTATGAAAACAGCATGAAAATACATCAAATAATTCCACGAAAAATCTGGGATATTTACCTATAGGTATAGACTCAAAATAAAAAGTTTCATAATATTCCAGTAAGTATAGATTAGCCATCAAAAATAAGAAGCAACACAAAAACATAGTTTTGACGAATTTGGAATTCTCAACACTACTGTACGAAAACTAGGATATCTCGCAATCAGTGAATCGAAATCCAATTCCGCCAAAACGAAATGAAAATAGATAAATTTTACTAACTTTCATATTTCACAAAGAATTTTCATAAAGTATAAGGAATTATAGTGAAAACAGGGTTCCTTACTGAATAGCGTGCAATTTACAGCATGAGTAGATTTTAGAAAAGAATATGAAACACCACACAAAACTTGTCTTTAAAATTCATCAAAAATCTAGTAATCCCTAATATCATAAGAAAACACTGAGCAAAATATTAGATTAAGATATTATGTATAGAATAGTTCTTGAAAATAATTTGTTAACAAAATCAACCCCAAACAGAATCTGGAATTGATCGACACGTCTGTACCAAAACACATATAACTCAGTCATACGAAATCCAAATCAAGTAAAACTAGTAGGGTTTGGAAATAGAAAAAATTATCTAAAATCCATCTTTTATTTTGGAATTCAAATTCGGACTGTAGCATGGACGAAAACAGCAATCAAAAACAGAACAAGCAGCAAATACAGATTTCACACCTCTAATCAAAAACATCATAACTTTCACAATATTAATCCAAACTCAATCAAACTTGAAATACAACCTACCAAACATCTAAGCATCATGTTTTAGGGTTACTAACATGTCCAAGTCTATTATTTTCTCATGGGCAATTAATCAAACACAAATCATGCAATTAATCACATACATGAACAAAATCAAGTTTGGGTAAAACCTAGGTCATTATCTTATCAAGTTGGGTGTCATAAGTCATCTATGGACAATTTATCACAATAGAGACAAAACCCATCAAGAAAAACACAAATTTTGGTTGTCTCTAGACCCAACTACACTAGATGTGAACTTTTTGACTTGTATCAACCTAATAAATTGTAGTACAAGTTACTTGCCTTGTTATGGAGATAAACACGATGCCAAAGGTCCTAGGAACAAAACCTACGAGCGAATAATTTCCACAAGCGAATCCAAGCAAACCCACGAACAAAACTCCCACACGATCAAACTCCTTGATGCGACGAACGAAGGGGAGAATACCCACTTCAAGAAACCATAAAGAGAGAGTTTTGTGATGGTGTTGGTGTTGATGGTGGTCTTGTATGGTGCCGGCCAACTAGGAGGAGTAGGGTTTGTATGTAGATGGGGGTTTGAAGGGTTTTGATGAATGGTGGTGCCCGGATTGGATGGATGTTGCTGGTCGGATTTGGATGTAGGGTGGGGGCTCGGTTTGGGAGAGAAGGGGGCAGCCGGGATGCACAAGAGAGGGAGGCCGGGAATTAGGAGAGGGAGAGGATAGATAATTAGGGTTAGGGTTTTGAATTAGGGGGGTTTGGGGTATTATATATGGGATATAATGTGGGTTATTGGGTTATGGGTATGAATATGTAGTAATAGGTACAAATGGGTAATGGGTATTGGATAGATTTCATTTGGGGATACAATTTATAGTGAACTCTATGGCTCCTAAAAATCTCATTAGGGGTTAAAAATCATAGTTTGGGAAAATCACCACCAAAAATCCATCACATCACCAAAATATAAAATAAAAATGAACGAGGCTAAGAAAATGAGAAGAAGAACTCAAAATAGTGAAAACGAACAAAACGACGAACAAACAACACAAGGAGCTCAAAATGAAAGAAAAAGAATATATATTGAAAATAATCCAATATACGGTTCCGAAAATACAAGAGAAATAAAAATACCCAAAAAAAAATACACTCCAAAATACATAAAATGAAAAACAGGAGTTACAATTGTATAAAATCTTTGTTTGTTTTAAAAAATTAGGATAATTGAAGAAAATTAAAATTGTATCGAAGAAATTTTTTATTGCATAAAACAAATTTGTAGAAAATCTTTGTTTCTTATTACAAATTGGGAAACTTGTATAAGTTGAAATCATATTAATAATATATACATTTTTTTTTGGCAATTTCACTCTTTGATTCTTATTATTATTATTACATTTATTATTATTATTATTAAAATTACATTTTTTTTAAGTTAAAAATTTTAAAAAAATTAGTCGGGCCAACCCGCGACCCAATCCCACCCGAGCTGGGTTGGACCCGAATGGGTTCGCGGGTTGGGCGGGTCTAGTTTTTGCAATTCCGACCCGGCCCGGTTGCCACTCAGACCCGACCCGCCCTAGTTGGGTTCCATCCCGGACGGGTTCGACCCGACCTGGCCCAGTCGACTCGTTTGCCAACCCTAGGTAATTCGGTCGGGATATGGATCTTGTGGTAATTAGGTCCGGTCTAACCCGACTAGAAGCTAATTTGCACGTGCATCATACGCGTGTTTTTATTTTCTTCTCTCTCTTTTTCTCTCTCTTTTTTTTACCGTCTTCAATTTTGAATAAGCATACAATTAAAAACTCGATTTGGAAGTAAAATTAAGCTACATATATATATCTTGTAAGTGAAGACAAAAAAGGGATAGTATTCTTTTATCTAACAAAATTATATAAGTTGGGTACATACTCACATGGTGTATTATATCGAGCATAAAAGAAAGTGATAGAGTTGAGTTACTTGAGTATATCCATAGTTGGGGTTGTATAACCAAACAAACACGTGCATTGTAACAAACAAATATGTGCAATGCACGTGCATAACTAATATAAATGAGGTATGATATGGTTAAAAATAGGATTAAATTGGGACCATTCAAATCGGGCATGAATCTTAAAGCTCTCAGGGGTAAAACGGTAATTTCAACTACAAATGGGTCTGAAATGGGAACTGAGTCATTTTTCAAAGCCCAATATCCCAAAAACGGATCTGTCCTATTGGGTATGGGTAGCAGTCCGCTACAAACCAGCCCAGAATATTTAAAGAGTAATTCAAATTTATGGTTATCTCTATGAAACGATATAAACTATACATCTTATCCAAAAACACCTAAAAGTAAAGATAAATCCCTATCTCGAAACGGGTTTCTAAGGCGACTATAAATACCCCTCTCCCCCCATCCTAACAAGGTAATCAATCTTTTTCCACCAAAAGTTCTTTCATAATCTTCCTGATTACTGACAAGAGCTTCAGAGGGTTCGTCGCCGGGATCCATCCCGGTGTATCGAACTTTTTACAGGTCGACGGCAGTGGCAAGAAACCAGTTAAACATCAGTGAAGGTCAACAGGTTTGCTTTATTGTTTCTAAAAAGAATCCACAAATTCATCTGTTTACTCTCACGACAAAATTAGCCGCAACAAGGTCTTAGGTTCGATGCCAGACAACGTAGAAATTTTTTGCTTTAAAAAATATATATATTTATTAAGTCGTGCATCGCAAGTGTAAATTACTAGTTATTTTAACGGGAGAGTTTATCACAAAAAAAAACTCCATTATAACCAAACAAACACGTGTATTGTAACTTAACAAACACGTGCAATGCACATGTATAACTAATATAAAGGATGTCTTAGGTTCGATGGCAGGAAATATCATAAAATTTTTAAAATATATATATTTATAAAGACGTACATCGCACGTGTAAATTACTAGTAATCTATAATCTCTAATCTCTAATATTATAATGGAAAAGTTGGGGTTGTCATTTGTAGACAACCTGTAATTTATAGACATTCAACCATTTAATCTCAATTATTTATTTTTAAGTGGAAATTTTATTAACCATTCATTTACTCAACTGATGTTGGTTACCATAATCCCCGCAAAATTCAAATTTATTTACAATATAATTATTTACAAAAATGTTACGTATGTAAGATAAAAGTTTGTGCCACTAAGGGTAATTTGTAAAAAGTATGTAATGAGTAAAGAGAGGTCTCATGTTCGTGGCCAGATTACATCTAATTTACTATATATATAAAAAAATTAATTAAAACGTGCACCACACGTGCAAATTGTGTGTGTGTGGGGGGGGGGGGGGGGGGGGGCTTCCATTGCAAACGGGTCTGTTTGCACAGACCTGTTGCAAACGGAAGCCCCGATCATTGGATCAAGTTCATCTTGATCCAACGGCCCATATCTCCTCTACCCATCTCCCCTCCTCACCGAGGGTATTTTTGGTATTTTCACCCCAAAATGCCCCTTCACTTCACCTCCATCTTTCTCTCACACCCTCATTCTCGCTTCCAAATTTTCTCCCGAAACCCAAAACCCAAATCCGACCGATTCTGCTTCCTCCTCCGCACGCCGCGCTTCCTCCTCCTCCTCCAACCTAACAACTCCCTCTCTCTTTCACACACTCTCTCCCTTGCTGCTATCTTTCTCGTCCGACTGAAACCCAACACTCCAAATCTGAAACACCTCTTCCTCCTCCAACCCGACAGCCCAAGGTCGTCGTGCTCTCCTCCCCCTCCTTCTCTCTCCCTATAGTTCGAAGAATCCCCTGACAACTCGCTCGTTCCCTTCCTCCAATCTTCGAAACCCAATCGAAAATTCAAAATCCTACTTTACCATTTATCCGTACACATCGTCGACAACATCTACGCCGTCCAAATCCGCATTGTGCAAGGTAATCGAAAAACCCTAGCTTCGTAGATGTAGTTTTGTAGGTGTAGTTGTTTTTTTAATTTTTTAATTTATTCAATGTATATTTATGTAAATGTAGTTGTTTGATGTGTATTGTATATAGTTGTTTGATGATTGTAGACGGTATAATTGTAGATGTAGTTATAGTAGTTCGCTCAATTTATAGAAGTAGTTGTAGTTGTTGTTGTTTGATATTAGTAAAACTGCACAAACGGCAACAACAAATTATGAAACTTTGCGAGTAAGTTGGTTTCACAATACACAAGCTAACACAACTTATAGAAACGGGTTTCGACTAAAGGTTTGTGATATATGGCCATGTATCACTTTCATTTACGAAAAAAAACGAAAGTGATACACGACCGTATCTCGCAAACCGTTAGTCAAAACTCACTTCTACATGTTGTGTTAGCTTAATTGTGGTGAATCCGACACTCACAATTCAAAATTTTTGGTTGTTGTTTGTGCGTTTTGTCACGTATCAAACAACATACATGATTTTGGATATTTTGAGTACGAAAATATAGAACACCGCACACACAAGTTTCGAAACTTTGCAAGTAGGTCGGACTCAGCACACACAAGTTAACACAATTTGTAAAAGTGAGTTTCAACTCACGGTTTGCAAGATACTGCAATGTATTACTTTCATTAATGAAAAAGAAAATAAAGTGCTACACGGCGCCGTATTTCGCAAACCGTGAGTCGAAACTCACTTCTACAAGTTGTGTTAGCTTGTGTGTGGTGAATCCGACCTACGCATAAAGTTTCAAAATTTTTGATTGCCAATTGTGCGATTTTCTCACATATCTTGTTTCGTACACACACATAATATATATATATATATAGAGAGAGAGAGAGAGAGAGAGGGGGGGGGGGGGGGAGGGGGTGAACCGCTTATAGAGTATGAGGAAACTTTCCTCATTCCTCATACAAAGTAATTATGCTCACTTGGTGAGATCCATATGGAAGATCCACTCCGACCATTATGTTTATCATGCTAATTGATGTATGTATAGAAAAAATCAAGTGATTTGGAGGTCATTCATCAGTATTACAAAAAATGAATGATTTCAACAGTATTACAAATCGACCCACAAATTGAACCCACATGATGCATGAGTGAATGACCTCCAAACCACTTGATTTTTTCTACACATATATCCATTAACATGATAAACATGATAGACAGAGTGGATCTTCCATGAGGGCTCCAACCAAGTGAATATAATCACTTTGTATGAGAAAAGTTTCCTCATACAAATATGAGGCTCACATTACTTATATATATATATGGATAAAAGGGATATTAGCAACCTGCTCATTTAGTAAATGAGCAAGTGATTATGTGGCATGCATGTGATATATTGGACAACTAACCCTTTTAATGATTTTCCAATCACATGCATGCCACATCAAACCAACGTTAGGTATGACGTTTCGCACTCTAGAAGAAGCACAGAATTTTTATAAGATTTATGTTAGATGTGCGTTTTTCCAAATGTGTAAGGGTGGAAATAAATTAAAGGGAAATGGAATAATGGATAAGTCATATCTATGTAATAAAGTCGGGGCGTCACTGAGTCAGCTTGATGATGTTAGACGGTGAACAATTCTAAAACGGGTTGTAAAGCTTTCGTTCGTGTGAAACTAAATGAAGAAAAGTAATACATGGTTTTTTTATTCATTTCATGAACCACACAATCACGAATTTACTTCACCAGGTAGAAGACATTTGTTGTCCCAAAACTGTAGTGTGTCGAAATCCGATAAAAGAATAATGGATCAACTTTCCCAAGCTAGTATTCCTACGTGTAAACAAATAATTTTCTTTGAAAGTGCTAGTAGATGTCATGATAAAATAGGATTCACCAAAACCGTTGCTAGAAATCATGAAAGTGACACGAGTGATATGGCTAAAAAATGGGATTAAATCGGAACCGTCCAAATTGGGCGCGAATCTTAAAGCCTAGGGGCAAAATGGTAATTTCACTCCACAAACGGGTTTGAAGTAGGTCCTGGGTCTTTTCCCCAAAGACCCAATAACCCATGAACGGATCCACCTCAACTGAGTACGGGTCCCAACCCGAAATAAACCCTGTCCAGCAGGATAGAATTAGGGTTTCTGATTAATACAAATCAACGGCCCTGATTCACATCTATCCTTTCACTGGGGATTAGGGATTACATTCCTTATCTGTTCATAGGGATTACATTCCTAATCTGACCCCAACGGCGGCTATAAATACCCCCCATCCACCACCATTAAGAGGTAATCAATCTTTTGCCAATTTACGCTCTCTCATAATCTCTTCTGGTTATTGACTTGAGCGTCGGAGGGTGCGTCGCCGGGATCAAACCCGGTGTCTCGCACTTTTTGCAAGTGAACGGCGGGAGTCAACGATCAAGCTCCTGCGGAATAGGTTTCAGGTTTGCTATTCAAGTTTTCCAAGAATCCACAAATACTTTCTGTTTGCCCCCACACCAGATTTAGCGGTAACAGATTGGCGCCATCGGTGGGAACAACAAATAGCAGCCCTTCCTCTTCCCGTCAGGTCAGACCTACCCAGCCATTCCTCCCCGAAGGCTGAGATCCCGAGGGTCCAACCGCGGACCCACTCCCACTCAACCACAACAGGAGGTCCCTCTCCAAACTGTCTAGCCGACGGAACTTCCCTCCCAACCTGATCAAGCCCCGCGGCAGGACCAACCTCCTCCTCAGAATCTTCAACCCCCTCGTGGTAAAACCGGTCACCAGAATGCCGGTGCGGGGGGCTGCCGTCCCGATCCTCCGAGACAACCTCTCCAACATGAACACGTCTCCGTGCACAACCCCTCAACTGATTCCATGGCATCTCACAATCCCCGGGCCTCCGATGACCTCCGTAACACCCTTAACAATCGACATAAAGAAGAGTATCTTTGCCGCCATTTGGATGAAAGGCAGGCCCGAGAGGGAGTCTCCTGCCAACAACATCCAAATGAGCGATCTCCTCATCGCCAGGAACATAGGAGGTCCCTGCCTCACCGAAGACAGAGAGAGTCCCCCGAGCACTATAGAAGAAGGCCTCGCTCATCGAGGGATGATAATGCTACTATCACCCGAGCCGAATTCCAGCAATTCCAAGCAACCATTTTGCAAGCCCTCCATCACCGACCCAACAATAATGATGCTCGAAGGGTTCCCACTCCTCCTCCGATCCAAAGTCCTCGCCGACGTTCCCTGACTCCTCCTCCGGCTCCTAGCAACCCCCAGCACATTCCTAGTCCTCGCCACTCCCGGGGCTACCGTCGTCATAGCCCCCACTCTCCCTTGTACGAAGATGAGTCCAGACGCTCGTTTGAATACTGTCGAAGGGATGACACTGTCTACCATCGTCTCCACGAAATGGAGAGACGCTTGGGTCAGCTAGACAGAGAAGAAGAGCTTAGAGGAAGGACCCTCCGTCCGAGCCGACTTCCTTTCGCTCGTACCATCATGGAGGCGCCCATTCCAATAGGCTTCAAGCCTCCACAGTTCGAGACCTATTCCGGGGAGTTCGACCCTGTGGACCACATCGAAATCTTTAAGACCCTCATGCTAATCTACCAAGCTTCCGATGCTCTGCTGTGGAAGTCCTTCCCCGCTACTCTCAAGGGACCGGTCCGGGAATGGTACTCTCGCCTTGCCCCATCCTCAATATTCTCCTTCGAGCAATTTGAGACCCTCTTCGTCACCCACTTCGTGAGTAACTGCCGAACTGAGAAGACCAGCATTTCGCTACTCTACCTCAACCAGAAGAAAGGTGAGAAGTTAAGAGACTATGTGAAAAGGTTCACCGCGGAAGCTAGGTCTATCGCTTCCCTCGAACAGTCGGTCGCTGCAGCAGCGTTCCAATCAAACATCCTTAATTCCAGTCTCCGCTCCTCCCTTGCCAAGAAGCCCCCGTAGAACTTCTCTGATCTCTTTCTCCGAAGTGAGAAGTATATTCAGGCAGAGGAAGCGGAGCATTGCCCCAACTTTGAGGGGCCTTCCTCTGGGTCCAAGAGAAAGGGAACAGAAGAAGAAGGAGCCAAGAAGCTCCAGAAGGACAATGGCGGACAGCACCGACCTCCCCCCAGATTCAAAAAGTTCACTCCTCTTAACGCCAACATTTCCACTATTCTCATGGAAGTGGAGAAGGAATGGGTGCTACCCCCTGTCCCGAAAATGAACACCCCTGGCAAGAAGAGGGACAAAGAAAAATGGTGCCGCTATCACCGGGACCATGGCCACGACACCAATGATTGTAGGGCCCTGAAGAATGAGATAGAAGCCCTCATCCAGAGGGGGAAACTAGCCAAGTTCGTGAGAAAGGACCGAACCGACCTTCCGCCTCCTCCTCGGGGGGCTAACAAGCGCTCCGAACGACGCGATGAGATGCCCGAATTCGAAGAGGAGCGTGTCCTGCACCTCATTCATGAGGGCCCGATGGGGGGCTCCTCCAACTCCTCTCGAAAGGCGTTTATAAGAGAAGTTAATTCGGTTCGCGGCACACCTCCTCCTAAAGGCCTCGGAGTACCTGTCACATTATCAGATGAAGACCTTGAGGGTGTCCGAACCCCCCATTGTGACGCACTTGTCATCAACCTCCATATGGCGAACTTTAAAGTAGAGAGGATCCTGGTGGACAATGGCAGCTCCGTTAACATCCTCTTCCTCGCCGCTTTCAAAGGTCTCAAACTGTCCCGGGACAGACTTAAGCCCGCCGGCTACACACTCTATGGGTTCACGGGAGTGCCAGTGACTATTGAAGAGGTGATCACCCTCGACATAACCGCTAGAAAAACTCCTACTACCCAAACGGAGCCGATGGACTTCATGGTTGTCGATGTCCCTATTGCTTATAATGTGATTCTGGGCCGACCTGGCCTAGCTACCCTCGAGGCCGTCCCTTTCGCTTATCACCTCAAGATGAAGTTCCCCACCCGGGCAGGAGTAGGGGAAGTAAGAGGCAGTCAAGAAATGGCGCGCAAATGCTACATGACCTCTACTGAGGGTCCAGTCCTCTCCCTCGAAACTCTTGAAATCCCCCAAGATGGTGTCCGGCCAACGTCCGAGCCAGTAGATGAATTGGAGGAAGTGCTCTTCTCTGAGAAAGATCCGAGCCGCAAGTTCTTTATCAACAAGACCCTCCCATCAGCCCTAAGCTTGGACATAGTTCAATGTGTTAGAAAGAACTGTGACCCCTTTGCCTGGTCAGCCGCCGACATGCCTGGAATTTCCGAAGAGCTTCTCGTCCACCATCTAAGTGTTGCACCGGGGTCCAGACCAGTTCAACAGAAGAGGTGCAAATTTGCTCCCAAGCGCCAACAAGCTATAAAAGAAGAGGTGGACAAGCTCCTTAAGGCTCGGTTCATACAGGAGGTCAATTATCCCGAATGACTCTCAAATGTTGTGATGGTAAAGAAAGCCAACGGGAGTTGGAGAATATGTATCGACTTCACCGACCTGAATAAAGCATGTCCCAAAGATCCATTTCCTCTCCCAAGTATAGACACCCTGATCGACGCAACTTCGGGCCATGAACTCCTCAGCTTCATGGACGCCTTCTCCGGCTACAATCAGATTCGTATGTTTCCCCTGGATATCCTGAAGACCTCCTTTGTAACCGATTAGGGCCTTTACTGCTACAGGGTAATGCCTTTCGGGTTGAAGAATGCAGGTGCCACTTATCAATGCATCGTCAACAAGGTTTTTCAAGCACAGATCGGCCGAAATATGGAGGTATATGTTGACGATATGCTTGTGAAGAGCATCCATGGGGCCGATCATGTGGCCGATCTGCAAGAGGCGTTCGATGTACTCAGGAAGCACGATATGAGGCTCAATCCGAACAAGTGTGCTTTCAGAGTCTCGTCGGGGAAATTCCTAGGCTTTATGGTCAGCCAAAGAGGAATCGAAGCGAATCCCGAGAAGATCAAGGCCATATTGGACATGGCTCCCCCAAAGAATGTTAAAGAGGTTCAGAAGCTAACAGGTCGCCTTGCTGCCATAGGGGGCTTCCTTTCTAAGTCAGAGGAAAAGTGTCTTCCCTTCTTCAAAGCTCTCAGGGGGGCAAAAGGCTTCGAGTGGGGTTAGCAGCAACAAGACTCATTCGACCAGCTAAAGGCTTACCTAGTCAATCCTCCCCGCCTCAGCAAACTTGTTCTCGGGGAAGCCCTCTACCTCTACTTAGCCGCCTCCGAGCAGACCCTCAGCGCTGTCCTCGTAAGGGAAGAAGATAAGACTCAAAAGCCCATCTATTACGTGAGCAAGGTACTTCGGGATGCCGAGCTCCGCTACCCAAGGATAGAGAAGATGGCATACGCCTTAGTCATGGCCGCAAGAAAGCTTCGCCCATATTTCCAGTCCCACTCAGTGGTCGTTCTTACCGACCAACCTTGAAGCAAGTCCTTCACAAGCCGGAGACTTCCGGTCATCTTATGAAATGGTCTATCGAGCTGAGCCAGCATGATATAACATACCAGCCTCTGACCGCGATCAAGGCTCAGGACTTAGCTGAATTCATAGTTGAAAGAACCATTCTCGAGGTCAGTCAAGTGTCAAACGGACCTCCTATTTGGACAGTATATATTGATGGATGCTCTTGTACCGAAGGGAGCAGAGCCGGGGTTATTCTGGCAGGCCCAGATGACTTCGTCCTCCAATACTCCCTCCGCATCAACTTCAAGGCCTCCAACAATGAAGCGGAATATGAAGCCCTTATAGCCGGTCTTGGAATGGCTCGCAAAGCAGGAGCACAACGCCTCCGCATATTTAGTGACTCTCAGCTAGTCGTGAATCAAGTCTTGGGCGAGTATGAAGCGCGAGATGACCGAATGGCTAAGTATCTAGCCAAGGTCCAAAATCTCATGGCTCTCTTCGAAGAGGCGCTTATTCGGCGAATCCGGAGGGAAGAAAATGCCCAAGAAGACGCTCTCTCCAACTTAGCTTCTTCCTCCCTCCAAGGTCTCGAGCAGACCGTCTTAATTGAAGTGCTCCTGAAGCCGAGCATAGAAGAAGAAACTCCTGACTCCATGGAGTCGCTGCCGGTCCAACTTCAAGATAATTGGATGAAACCCCTGGTAGAATTCCTAAGGGATGAGCTCCTCCCAGAAGACCCTAAGGAAGCTCGCCGAGTCAGAACCAGAGCGGAGCGTTACACCATTATAGAGGGGGTCTTGTACAAACGCTCCTTCACAAAAATTGACGGCAGACCTTATCTAGAGGTGCCTCTCCCCCGAACAAGCCACATACGCCTTGCAAGAGCTTCACGAAGGCATAGGCGGAGCACATTCAGGGTCTAGGTCCCTTTCCCGGAAGGTGTTGAATTATGGATATTTCTGGCCTACCCTCTTACAAGATGCTGAGCGACATGTTCGGTAATGCAGCACTTGTCAAAAGCACTCCAACATCCGTCGCCTCCCACAAGCTCGGCTCGCCACCCTATCAAGTCCTATCCCTTTTGCAATGTGGGGGATGGATTTACTAGGACCGTTCCCGCCAGCTCCCGGCCAACACAAATTTTTAGTCGTGGCAATCGACTACTTCTCGAAGTGGATAGAGGCTAAGCCCTTGGCCGCAATCACTGAGAACAAAGTACTCCAGTTCTTTTGGAAGAACGTCATCAGCAGGTTCAACGTCCCTCGAGTCCTCATAACCGACAATGGAACACAGTTTACAGGGGCCTCCTTCCGAGCTCTTTGTGAAGACCTCGCCATCCAACAACGCTTCTCCTCTGTCTCCCACCCTCAATCAAACGGCCAAGTGGAAAACGCCAATCGACAGATCCTCTCTAGTATCAAGAAGAGGCTGGATAAGTCCGCTAAAGGTTTATGGGTTGATCAGCTCCCGAACGGACTGTGGAATTACCGCACTACCAAACAGACCCCCACAAGAGAGTTGCCGTTCAACCTCACCTACGGGGCCGAGGCTGTAATCCCCCTGGAATTCGGTGTACCCTCTCCTCGTCTTATTGCTTATGAAAAAGAGCATAATGCCAGAGAGCTCCGAGACACTTGAGAAGCTTGTTCTTGAAGTCCTTCCATGCCTCGAAGAACAAATCGCCATCTTTTTGTTGGAAGAGTAGAATTTCCCTTTTTAGTTGCTTGGTCTTCTGAGCTGGAAAGAATTCCTTCAAGAACTTTGTTGCCAATTGCTCCCATGATTGAATTGATCCTGGTTCCAAAGAATTATACCACAATTTAGCATTAAGTTTTAATGAAAATGGAAACAAAATTAACCTGATTTGTTCAGGGGTAAGCCCTTGGACGCTTTGTGTTCTGCAAAGATCAAAGAAATCTTGCAAATGTAGATGCGGATCCTCGTCTAGTCTGCCACTGAAGTGGGGAACCATGCTAAGTAATTGAGGTGATAGGCGCATATTCCCTGTGACATTAGGTTGAAAAGCTATGCAAGAAGGTTGCTCAATGTTCTTCGAAATGAATTTGTCCTGCATTGGTACTCGATTTGGTACTTTCTCACCCATTGTTGATTTTGGAAATATTCGCTGTACAGTCGACTGGTCCTTGGAGACAGTCGACTGGTCTGTCCGTGCAGAGTGTAACCTGAAAGAAAATATAAAAAAAGAAAACGAAGAAATAAAATAAAATAAAAAAAAGAAAAGATTTTTCTTGACTTGTAAGTTAAAATACTAAACAATCCCCGGCAACGGCGCCAAAAACTTGTTGTGCAATCTAGATGATCTAAATATATAGATAAACTAGACACAAATTAAAAACCTCGCAAGTGTACGAATCGTTTATAGAAGCGTAGTGAAGAGCAAGGGTCGATCCGACAGAGATTGTAGTACTTAACTTACTAATCAATAAATCAAAGAAAAAATGCAAATCATGAAGTTTGTTCTAAAAATCTGATTGAAAGAGATAAAAAGATAAAAATCTAAGTTAAGTAGCATCACAAATTGAGTCACGAATATCTATTAAAGTAGTTGGGCATTGATTTCCACCTATAGTCAATAATGCTAAGTCGTATACTACTCCAATTACTCATGTTTGTTCCTTTAAGGGCATGATATCTACTCCTTAAAGTTAATGTTTCCCTAAGCTAAGAATTAGGCATGGTATCTACTCTAATTCATTTCTTTCCTTAAGTATTTAGCATGGTATCTACTAAGTTGCACTTGAAGAAAGCATATGAACAATGGAAACGAACAAACACTCAAAATTTTAGAAATTGGTATCAGATCTAGATCCTTCAAGTTGATTAAACCAAGAACCCCTAAAGATTTCTGTGTTACAAGTTATGAGCACGAGATACGGGTCGTCTCTATGCTCATATAATAGATTCAGATTTATAATACGCAAACTTGATATTCTCAGGTTCTGCATGGCAGTCGACTTGCTGTCACTCTCAGTCGACTGCTCTTAGAACTTCTGAACAAGTTTGATTATTATAAATCTATACCAATTCAACCAGGTTTAATCAATAAGTAATAGAGTAGCATTCAGAAGAATATAGCATTACATAACTACGGTTTCAATCTACCCAACTATAAAATTAGTTGCACATAATACAACCTTTATTGATTAATAAAATAGAATTCATGACTCTACAATAAAAATAAAAGTAAAAGGAAGAACAGAAGAACACTGATTTGTATGATGTTGAAATTGAGCCCAATCAGCAGTCGACTTGTTCTCCTCCTTCTTTGATGCTGGTATCTTGAAGCTTGCTGGTCGATCGATTGATCCGTTGATAGCTTGCCTCCTTAATGCCTCTTGGTTGATATTTATAGATCACGGGGAGAGAGTTGGGGTTTGCACTTTTTCCAGAAAAGTCCTCTTCTTTCATTTATTTCCTTCCTTATTTGATCTGTGTTTTTTATTTCTTTCTCTTTTCTTCTTTTCTTCCTTTTCTGCTAACCACGTGCTCTTGCCAATCCTCGGTCTCTAGCTTTGATTGTTGGAGAAGTTATTATTCGCAAATAACCTGGGTTTGGATAACTTAATTTGGATTCGGATTTGGATGAGGATGCATCTTCATCTGTTCTTATCTTCTGACTCGGCTGAATACCAGTCGACTGATTTGGTGATCAGTCGACTGTGTCGAGACATCTGGAGATTCGTGATTCATCAATCAAGTCGACTGTCTTTGGAGTAAGTCGACTGTACCGAGCAGCTGCTTCCTCTCTGTCCAGTCGACTGTTGGAAGAATCAGTCAACTTATGCTCTGCAGTTCCCTATGTATCATCCTCTCAGTCTGTATTAGCCTTGAATCTGCTTTGTTTGGCTGCTTTTGGTTGTTTCCTATGGAAAAGAGAAAATAAGAGTAAAATACCACATATAGAGCATTTAAATGTCTAATTGCACTAAGATTATTGCTCCTAAATGTGAATATTATTGGGTTCATCAACCCTACCAGATCACCAAAGTAGTTCGGCCAGGAGCCTACCGTCTAGAAAACCTTGAAGGCAGAGAGATTCCCAGGACTTGGAATGCCGACCATCTCTTGAAGTACCAAGAGAGCACATGAACGCCTCTCCAAGTACCGTCAGATGTCGAACCGTTCCTTTCCCTTCGTTGTATTTTACTTTTGCTTTTTTATTTCTCCCATGTAATAACGGCTCGCAACTTAGAAGCAGCTGATTATTAGTTTTCAATAAAGAACATTTTTTTTCATATCTTACTTTTGAATTGCTTGTATCTCACTGTTTTTACCTTCTTTATACTCTAACGACGAGTTCGGATTCTAACACTTGGCTCGACTCCGCTTCGCAGGTTCGCTCTAAAGCGAGCTAGAAGTGGTTCGCCATTCGGAATTGCTCCCAAAACCGTTGAAACAAACTCTAACGACGAGTTCGAAGTCCAACACTTGGCTTGACTCCGCTTCGTAGGTTCGCTCTAAAGCGAGCTAGAAGTGGTTCGCCATTCAGAATTGCTCCCACAACCATTGAAACAAACTCTAACGATGAGTTCGGAGTCCAACACTTGGCTCGACTCCGCTTCGTAGATTCGCTCTAAAGCGAGCTAGAAGTGGTTCGCCATTCGGAATTGCTCCCATAACCGTTGAAACAAACTCTAACGACGAGTTCGGAGTCCAACACTTGGCTTGACTCCGCTTCGCAAGCTTGCTCTAAAGCGAGCTAGAAGTGGTTCGCCATTCGGAATTGCTCCCACAACTGTTGAAACAAACTCTAACGACGAGTTCGGAGTCCAACACTTGGCTCGACTCCGCTTCGTAGGTTTGCTCTAAAGCGAGCTAGAAGTGGTTCGCCATTCGGAATTGCTCCCACAACCGTTGAAACAAACTCTAACAACGAGTTCGGAGCCCACCACTCTCTCCCCGAGTTGCTCCTCGAACTCGTCTCCCAAATGGCTCTCTCCTAGAGCCGAGCTCTTCACTCCGCTCGTCTCCAAAGCAGGCCTTTTCTAAGCGAGTTCGGAGCTCAAAACTCTTCCGTAGAGTTGCTCCTTGCACTCACTTCAAAGAATGGGTATTTAAATGGCTCTTATGAGGATCTTCCTAGCACCTCTTCTTCACCCCTAGGAGTGGAGCTACTCTTCAAAAAATCTCCAAAAAACGGCGAGAACAACACCAGGCTTCAGAGCTCTTCACCTCTCCCATATGCCGACCCGCTTCCTCGTCGAGCTCCGACCCCTCCTTCGTCGTCGAGCTCACCTCAACAAACTCGCCTCAATGAGCTCCACTATGGTCGAGCTACCGAGCCGAAGGGACGAGGTACCGACCTCCACATATGGAGAAAAATGCTGCCGAGCCAGTTTCACTGTCAGATTGCTTCAAAAAACGTGCTAGAACATGATGAACGGCTCAGATCGTGCCACGTCTCTGCAAAATGACAAGATAACGTTTTCTCAAAATTTGAGCCTCTTGTCTCGTGATTCGCGCCACGATCGTGATCAACCGTCCTGATGGAGCCACATAGCTCGGATCTGAAATACGAACTACCGATCTACCGAATTGCAAAGTGGAAGAAAAGGCACCTCAAAATCCGTGCTCGGAATTGCCGAACAGGAAGCAACACACGAACACAAAAAAAAAGAACTTTTATTAAGTAATACAACGGACAAAATCATTCAAATTACAAGGCCAAGCTACTACAACAAAGAGCTACAAAAATTCCAAAGTATAATACAACTCTTTCAACGCTTTTTCGGGACAGGGACGTTCCGGTTTAGAGAAACGCGAGGGCGGCGCCGCTTCACCTCCGAGCTCATCTCTACACCCACGAACCGAGACACTTCCTCGGCACTGCCTCTGACAGTGGCTCCAACCGAGGCTCCACTAGACAAGATGGCCACGCCACTCTGGGCGTCAGCCGGGCTCCGACGAACGATAGGTGGGCGAGTCGCGAGTTCGTAGAAGGAGATCCCCCTCTCACTCTCCTCGCGGGTGCACGAAGTGCTTCGGACGTTAATCCTCACGGGCTGAGGTTTAAGGCAAGCAACTTCCTCTTCAAGTTCGACGATCCTATCCTTCAAAGTATCGTCTTTCACTGACATCTTGAACCGAGGAAGTTTTGCCGAGCTTGCGTCCCCGGTATAGTAGTTATGATTCGGCGAAGGTTGGTCACTTCAATGCTTTTGTCGACCGGAACCCTCTTTAGCTGCTCAACCTTCGAAGCTAGCTCATCGCGCTCGGCCAGCACCGAAGTTAACTCATCCTCCTTCTCCGAGAGTTCTCCCTCGACTATCTGCAAGTGACGAATCTCAGCCAATAACTCGTTGTTCGTCTTCTCCACATTGAATAACACCCTCCTAATTAACTCGATCTCGCCCTCGAGACGAGCTTCGCGTGATCGCTTAAATAATTCCATTCGCCGCTAAGCCGCCGTGGCGTCCGTACCGAGTCCGACAATCTGAAAAAACCAAAGCATTTCATTGGGAAACAGATTCCGAGCCAAACACTAGGACAAATTTAAAAAAGAAATCTTTCATTCATATCAAAAAGAAGCGGTGGCCAGTCCGCTATAAGGCTTTACAAAAAAAAAAAGAAGAGAAGAGGATTAATGCAAAAGACAAGGAGATCAGGGATCCACCTGCGACGGCGGCTCGGTCACAGGCACCTTGCCAGATGGTCCCTCGCCCCCCGTCGCCTCGGCTTGGGGGTCGATCGCCACAGTCTCGGAGACGGCAGGCACCTCCTCCTCTTCTCCTTCCCGCTCTCCACCCTCCTCCTCTTCGCCGGGCCACAGGTGATATCCGACTCTTTCGAAGCCAGGGACACGAGCCTCGACGTGGTCAAGCGCTCTCGCATAGGACAGCTCCATGTTCCTAGCCATGTGCTTCTTCGCCTCGGCCTCAACCTCCTTCCTGGCCACCTCCGCTGCGGCGTCCCTTGCCGCCTCCAGGGCCTTCGCCGATGCGGCCAACTCCTCAGCAGCCTTAGCAACCTTGGCAACCTCTGCGGCGAGCTGCTCCTTTGCTCGCTCCAGGGCCGTCTCAAGATCGGCAACCCGAACCTCCAAGCCCTCCGAGCGACGCTACTCGGCCTTGAGCTGCTTCACCGCCCTCGCCTTCTCCGCCCTGTCCTTATCACAGAGGGCTTTCAGCTCCTTCTCTTGCTCGGCGAACTCCTGAACAAGGTGGCCGAAGTGACAAGTGGCCTGCAATGAATGAGCGTTAGGTGGTTGTAAGAGCCAAGTTGTAGACTTAAAGAAATTCTCAAAGAAAAATGCTTACCGACATGAGCGACCGAGCGATCTCGAAGGTATCATCCCCGGTCTTCATAGTTCTTCACCCGCCAGTCGGGGACGAACAACTTCTTATGGGCCTCTGTCAAGATCTGCTCGGCCTGAGGCGTCAGAGGCAGGGCCTGCAGTGCCAGCACCGCCGAAACCGAAAAGGCCTCACTGGCCGAGGCAGACGAGGCCGGAGCAGACGGGTCTACAATGACAGCCACCGACGGAGACGGCGGCTGAGGAGCAGGGGTAGGGTCGGCAACTACCGAGGGGGCCTTGGAAGGACGGCCGGATGCGAGCCCGGCGCTCGGCTTCTTCCTCTTCCTACCATCGGCGACCTTGCCTCGCTCAGACATCATTCCCATGAATTCCATCTTCGGCGCCTCTGTTCCAAACAACAAAACCAAAAAACAACAAGTTAGAAGATCGCACAAGAAAGAAAAAAGAAAAAAATGCAGCGAGACGTCAAGGGCATACTCGGGTCGATCGGACTAAGGCCCGACCCGTGTAGCACCTCCTCAGTCATTCCTCTCCAGCTTAACATTGGGAGAGCAATGAGCTTCGCCGCCACCTTCTCCTCGGCCGCAGTCAGCACCGGGTCGACCATTGCAAACTTCGGCACCTCTTCCTTCCACCGAGTCGGGAAGTCCAGCCTCGAGGGCCCCTTCAACAGAAATAACTTCTCCTTCCAACCTTTTATCGAATCCGGATTCTCTATGAGCTTAACGCCTCTCCGGGGTGACAAGTAGTAGCGAGGCTCGGCCTTCGTCATCCGTTGATCCGATACAAACTCCGAAGGATTACCAGGTCTGGCTCGACCTCGGCGATGCGACACTGCAGCAAGAAGGCAAGCACGTGGCGCTAGGTGTTTGGCATAAATTGCACCGGTGCCAGACAGTACCAGTGGAGAACCTCCAACACGAAGGGATGCAGAGGGAAGCGCAAGCCCGCGCACAAAAAGTCGAAGTCGAACATGCACGTGTCCGGCGACAACTCGGTGTTCGCTCGCATCCCAGGGCCGGGGAGGATCAGACTGTATTCCGAAGGGATGGCGAACCCCTTTCTGACCGGAGGAGGTCCCTCTCGGATAATACCGAAGCAAGGTCGTCCACCTCGGTGACCTCCCTCGAGGCATTCTCCTCGTAAACGGCCGACCGACCAACGATCGCCTTCTTCAGTAGATCGCCCTCGTATTGCCTAATGCCGGCGTGACCGGACAGCACACCAGGGTACCGGCCCGACTCGGGGGCTTGCCTCTCTGGCTCCACGATCTCCTCGACTACGGAAGACCGAGCAACTGCCTTCTTCTTCACGGACGCAGGCGACCCTACCACTTTCTTTCCCTTCCTTCGGCTCGCTACTGGACTTCTCTCCTCGGCAACACTATCTCCAGAGGACGATGCCTCACTTCCCGAGTTTACCCTTGACATCTCTAATAAAAATCTAAGGCAAAAGCACTGATCTTGATGTGACGTAAACTTGGATGTGACGTGCACGGTCGAATTTTTTTTGCCGGAAATCACCTGGCCTACGCGACAGCCAGCACCACCGCCTTGGAGCAAAAATCACCGCTAGCAAAGCGAAACTGAAAGTGAAAGTAAAAATTTAGAGTGAAAACGAAAGATGAGCTAGGGAGAGTGGAGAGTGAGGACTTATAGCCAAAAGTGCGACGTTTGGGCTCTCTAGGCGTTTAAGGGCCCACTAAAGGAAGGCAAAACGACAAAACGGAGAGTTCCAACGTTCCAAGGCAAGAACTCGTCAATCCGCTTAACTCCATCACTCGGCAACCAGCACCTCGACGGGCCATTGGAGTGCATAGCCGAGCTACTGGACAGCTTGGCGGAGCAACCAAGCTACCGAACCGAGTGGACGAGGTACCGACCTCCACATATGGAGAAAAATTCAGCCGACTCAGTGTCGCCATCGGATCGACCCAAAATTCGTGTCAAAACCTGATGGACGGTTCAGATCGCGCCACGCCCACAAAATGACAAGATAGCATTTTCTCGTGATCTGAACCCCGTCCTCGTGATCCGCGCCGTGATGGATGCTCAGGATTATGCCACGTGTTCTGTCCGAGCTGCTTACCACCGGTGTGCATAGCCGAGCTACCGAACAGGTTGGCTGAGCCACCGAGCTACTGGGGCAGAGGGCGAGCAACCGAGCCGAGTGGATGAGGTACCGACCTCCACATATGAAGAAAAATTCAGCCGACCCAGTGTCGCCGTTGAATCGTCCCAAAAGTCGTGACAAAACCTGATGGACGGTTCAGATCGCACCATGCCCACAAAACGACAAGATAGCGTTTTCTTGTGATCTGAACCCCGTCCTCGTGATCTGCGCTGTGATGAATGCTCAGGATCGTGCCACATGTTCCGTCCGAGCTGCTTGCCACCGGTGTGCATAGCCGAGCTACCGAACAGCTTGGCCGAGCCACCGAGCTACTGGGACAGAGGGCGAGCAACCGAGCCGAGTGGACGAGGTACCGACCTCCACATATGTAGAAAAATTCTGCTGAGCCAGATTCACTGTCGGATCGTCCCAAAATTCGTGTCAAAACCTGATGGACGGTTCAGATCGCACCACGCCCACAAAACAACAGGATAGCATTTTCTCGTAATCTAAACCCTGTCCTCGTGATCCGCGCCGTGATGAACGCTCAGGATCGCGCCACGTAGCTCGGCAGATCCCAGCGCTCCGAGCCGAGCTTCCGAGGAGTCGAGCCGAAGGGACGAGGTACCGACCTCCACATATGGAGAAAAATTCCGCCGAGCCAGATTCACCGTCGGATCGTCCCAAAATTCGTGTCAAAACTTGATAGAAGGCTCAGATCGCGCCACGCTCACAAAACGACAAGATAGCATTTTGTGAGGATTTGCGCCATAATGAATGCCCAGGATCGTGCCATGTAGCTCGGCAGATCCCAGCGCTCCGAGCCGAGCTGTCGAGAAGCCGAGCCGAGGTGCCGAGGTACCGACCTCCACACACGGAGAAAATACTAGCCGACCCACTCAGATCGTCCGATCCCCCAGAAAATCGCCCTCGGCAATGATGAAGGGTCCAGATCGCGCCACGACATAATTCAGTATTAAAAATTAATTTTTATTTATTAAAACCGTTTTATTTATTTAAAAAATTGCGAAAAAATGATTAAAATTCGGGAAAATTAATTAAAAATTCTAGAAGCTAATTATAAATTCTGGGAAATATTTTGAGCCCCTGAGTAAATAATTATTGCCTAGAGTGGTTGATTAAGACCCCCGAACGACGAATCGACACTGCGCAAAATTAAATAAGTGATCCGAAAGATAGATAAAAATTAAGGGAAAATGCCAGAAAACCAGAGGGGCTCAAGAAGAACTTAGAGCACGCAACTAACCCGGAAAATCACCATACTGCCCCATGCAAAGAATCGTCACCCTTCGTTTGGACTCCAATACAACTCCGAAAGCCATTGAAACAGTAAAACTACTCCTCAAAGACTGAACCTTCTCAGCCTTTAGGAGTGGGGGGCTCGTGATATGGCTAAAAAATAGGATTAAATCGGAACCGTCCAAATCGGGAGCAAATCTTAAAGCCTAGGGGCAAAATGGTAATTTCACTCCACAAATGGGTCTGAAGTAGGTCCTGGGTCTTTTCCCCAAAGACCCAATAACCCACGAACGGATCCACCTCAACTGGATACGGGTCCCAACCCGAAATAAACCTGGTCCAGCAGGATAGAATTAGGGTTTCTGATTAATACTAATCAATAGCCCTGATTCACATCTATCCTTTCACTGGAGATTAGGGATTACATTCTTTATATGATCATGGGGATTACATTCCTAATCTGACCCCAACGGCGGCTATAAATACCCCCATCCACCACCATTAAAGAGTAATCAATCTTTTGCCAATTTACGCTCTCTCATAATCTCTTCTGGTTATTAACTTGAGCGTCGGAGGGTGCGTCGCCGGGATCAACCCCGGTGTCTCGCACTTTTTGCAGGTGAACGGCGGGAGTCAACGACCAAGCTCCTGCGGAACAGGTTTCAGGTTTGCTATTCAAGTTTTCTAAGAATCCACAAATACTGTCTGTTTGCCCCCACACCAGATTTAGCGGTAACAACGAGAGAAGCTATGAAAGGACACGACGGTCAAATGTTGATTGTATTTTTTGAAGAGCAAAAATAGAAGGATTTGTTATTTTTTTATGATTTCCAACTAGATCATGAAGGCCGATTATCTTATTGTATTTGGCTGGATAATATTGCTAGGATGAATTATGAAGAATTTAGGGGTGTAATTTGCGTTGATGCCACAAACAATACGAACCGATATGGAAAGTTATTTATTTCTTTTGTTGAAATAAATCATCATTGACAATCAACGTTCTTAGGTTGTGGGTTCATTCCAAACGAGAAGACCTCTTCCTTTGTGTGGTTCTTTGTAAAGTGATTTGGAGTAATAAAACGTGCCCCATCTGGCATCGTGACGGACTAGGATCGTGGGATCTATGTTGTAGTGCAGATAGTTTTCCTTGAGACTCGACATAGGTATTGCATTTGGCATATTTTGGACAAGTTACCGCATGAGGTGCATATGTCGAATTAAATTGATAAGTTTAGGGATGTTTTTATAATTCTGAATTTATAAATGATTTTGAAGCGAAATGGAAATTATTGATTTTGCAGTACGAAGTTGGGAATAATAAATGGTTGAACGATCTATTTGAAATTCGTGAGAATGTGCCCCGGTTTATGCAAGATAGTCATTTTGAGCCTGCATGTTGAGTAGTCAATGAAGTGAGTCTATGCATTCTTTCTTGAAACTTCATACCCAAATGAAATACTTATTATATGAATTTGCTGTCATCTTCGATAGAGTCTAAGAAAGGCAAAGACAAGAGAAACTTAAAGAAAATCATTGTAATCGTAGGAAGAGACCGAAATTGAAGACTCAATGACCTGTGGAGGAAGAAATGGCGCGAGTATACGTTGAAGCTTTTCTACAAATTCCAAGATGAAATACAGGAAAGATTATAATATAATGTGACTTTCATTGCCGATCTTGACACATCGGGATAGTGCAGCTTTCTTTGTAAAGCTTTGTGGAAATTCAAAACCTGGGATGGCAGTTCAATTTTCAAACTCTGTCAAATGGCTACTTGTGGTTGTTTCTTGTTTGAATTCATAGTCATTCCTTGCAAACATATTTTGGCGGTTCTTCGAATCACCAACCACACTGCACTACCAGAGCAATATATTACAAGAAGATTGACTCGAGATGTCATGAGAAGAAGCTACACATCCGTCCACGAAGGCACTAGCAGAAATTTGCTTCTCGCTATTGTGAATTGAGTAATCATGCAAAACAGATGGTTGATCTTGGTTGTTCTTCCGATGAAAATTACTAATTCATTCTCGACCACATGCTTAAGGACATTGAAGGCATTTATCTTGTGCAACCCAAATTGAGTGGACATCCTGAAGGTAGTGCACAACCCGAGAGTAGTTGAAAACATGCTGAAGGCAGTGGATATGCATATGGAAGATACGTGGATATGTCGCATGTTGTCGTGGGGACCCTCGACAGTGCATTACAAAGGGAAGGCCTAGCGAGAAGAAATTGAAGCCGATTAGTGAGTAACTTCATTGAAAACCTAGACGGTGCAATGCATGCGGCTTGCAGGGTCAAAAACACGATTCAAGAAATTGTCCAAACAAAGTGGCGATGTAAAATATCTTGTTTTTAGTTAAAAAATATTGACTCAATGAATCTTGCTTTTTTAGGTTGAAGTTAATAGATAAAAGTTGATTAACTCAATCTTATCATTTATTTAGCGATACCGATGCACAATAATTGGATCCAACCGGTGAAGAGAGTTCCGACGATAATTATGATGAATCACTGTGAGAGAATTTTTTTATTGTGTATCCTTTAAAGTTTAATGTTTTATAATACTTATTTCCTTTGTTTGAAATTTAAGATTCTTGCAGGTTTTGATTGGAGGAAGCTTGATCATGATCTTCAAAGAAATTTATAATTATACATGTGCATACATGTATATGTAATTGATTTTTTGAATCTTGTTATTTTGGAATTTTAAATGAGATAATGGGTGTAATATTGTGTATATAATTGCTTAATTGCTTATTTGTGTATTGTTTTGATTGTTATTGTTGTGATGATTGAATGCATGAAGAGATGTGAATGTATTGTTGTTGTTACTGTTTTTATATGAAGATTCAATGAGGAAAGATGTTGATGGATGAGTGTGGACTTTTTGAAGTTTGTTGTGGTTCTTTTTGTTGTTGTGTTGATATTGATTTTTTTGTTAGTTTTATGTGGAGTTGAGTTGATTATGGACTTATAATTGAGAATGTAATGATTGTTGATTATGAATTCTTGAATGAGAAGATAATGTGATGATTGAATGAGATCGTCTATGAAGTTGTTGAAATTGTTGCCGAAATTGTGGTTGTAGCAGCTGTTGCTGTTGTTGATGAAGTTGTATTTTTTTAAAAAGTTTTTTACTTAGGCCGTTGTTTGAAATAACGGCTTAAGGTTAGTTGAAATTTGTGTAAAAGCTCTTGCTCTCTGACTTAAATTTGTCATTTTGAACTAACCTTAAGCTGTTGTTTCAAACAATGACTTTTTATAATTTAAGTCGTTTCAAACAGCGGCTTAAGCTCAACTAAATTTTGAGCAAAAACTCTTGCTCTCTGACTTGAACTTGCCATTTTGAACAATCTGAAGTCATAGTTTGAAACAAATACTTATTATAACTTAGGTCGTTGTTTGAAACAACAACCTAAGATTAGTTGAAACTTGAGCAAAAACTCTTGCTCTCTGACTTCAACTTGTCATTTTGGACCAACTGAAGTCAACGACCTATTTTAATGTAAGTCGTGAAACAACGACTTAAAGTTAGTTCAAATTCGAGCAAAAACTCTTGTTATTTGACATGAATTAGTATGTTTTAACCAACTGAAACCTTTGTTTCAAACCACGACATATTCTAACCTAGGTCGTTGTTTGAGACAACGACTTGAGGTTATAAATATTTTTGGCAAAGAGCCCTGCTCTTTGACTTAAACTTGTCGTTTTTTTTATTTATATTATTATTATTATTATTATTATTATTATTATTATTATTATTATTATCTCTAATATTATAATGGGAGAAGTCCTTAGTGTCATTTGTCATTTTGTCATTCTACCAACACGTGCAACGCACGTACATAACTAATATAAAGGAGATTTCCAGTTCAAATCCTCCCTATGTCAGAGTTTTTATTTTTATTTTTTGAAATTATTAAAACGAGCATCACACGTGTAAATTACTAGTTATATATATAGAGAGCAATGCTCCATTGAAAATGCAAATGTTGTGTTTTCACGAGTTTTCACAATATTTGCGTTTTCAATCGAGCATTGCTTATATATATATATATATACATATAGTCCCCTTCCGTTGTGCACTTGGCCGTCGTGTGCACTCGGCCTTCCCGCCGTCTTATTGACGATATATGTATATATATATATAGTCCCCTTCCGTTGTGCACTAGGCCGCCATGTGCACTCGGCCTTCCCGCCGTCTTATTGACGATTCGAACTGTTCACATTGATCTACACATCTAAATTAGTCTAAATATGCAAAATCAAATTATTTAAAATTCATTTGCCCATCCATTGAAGTGTTACAAAATTATATGGCTGAAAATCATTATTTTTTATAGTCACGTGATGGATGGGCAATTGAATTTCAAATGATTTGATTTGAAATATTTAGACGAATTTAGATGTGTAGATGAATGCGAATGGTTCGGATCGTCAATACGAAGTGTTAGGAATTTGAGGATCTTGTTGAGTCTTTGACACAATCAACACAAACTACCAAGCAAGACTAGATCACACCAATCACACAAAACACACAAGAATTGTCCCAGTTTGGGCTTTCGCCTTAATCCGGGGGAGGAAGAACCGAAATATTATTTCAACTAGAGAAGATACAAGAATATTACAATTCTCACCACGACCCTCTCTCAAGCCTAATGGAACTTGATGCTGCTTACAATGGAGAAACTCTCTCACCCTCTATATGAAGTACTATATTCTTTTATTCGGCACTCAATAGAATCATATGGATCTATGAGTCGTTACAATTGTATATATAGATCTAGAGACAAACCAAAAGTTGATATCTTGTTACAATAGCCATTGGATAGTACATAAGAGATAACCTTACGGTAAGAGCCACACGATCTAACTTGAAGAGCGAGCTGAGCTTTTCACGAATCAGCCAGACTCAAGCCCGAAACCCATCAGCGTTGCGAACGGTCGACCAAAACAACAAGTCGGTCGACTGTCCTCTTTTCTGGAAGACTGCGTACAAGGGCGGTCGACCACACATAGGTTGCGGTCGACCGAACTCCCACTGTTGCTGCCAACCATTTCTTCTCGCCTCCACTCTATCTCCAATCGTCTTTACCCCTCCATCATCTTATCGTTTTCTTATCCAACATCGTATGCAAGACATAAACCCAACAATCTTCACCTTGGATTGCATACGCATGAATACATACCTGTGTGATTTAAAACTCTTCTAGACCTTTCTTCTCTGCTTTGTAAACAACATGTTTCTATGGCTTCTCCCGCAAGTTGAACAAACCTCCACCTTTATGCCCCATCAAGGTAACACCCTTGTAGATGTAATTATGGAGGTGCCACCCTCCACACGAAATCCACCTACACCAAGGCTTTTTCTACCTTCCAACGGTATTCGAACGTTGCAGTCTCGTGTCGGTAATTCTAATGACGGCTCACTAGATGATGCTTTAGGAACAATGGGCTTCTATACACTCGGACGAGTTTTCCTGCTCCCACAAAGCTGGTAGAGGTTGTGTTGACCCTACCCAATCCCCCTCTTACCCTTCATTATCTTACGCGACTCTCCCAAACTGTCAAAACTCCACCTCAAGTTGTGTACCTGCAGCCACGAGCATCAAGAGTACCCAAGGATATGAGATTCTGCTGTATCGAAGGAATATGCATAACCTCTTCTAGTGTGAACCCTTTACCATCTGGGGTATCTAATTCAACTGTTCCTTCACCCACTACTTCACAAATCTCACCACTCCCCGTTCTCACACTACGGCCTGTTGATGACTTATAAGTAGAAAACATCTCCCTCTCGGAGCAAATATGAGAAGAATTTACCAAATCAAGATACAACTTGAATCCACATCTGAAGAACTTGAAACAAGAAGACAATAATTGTCATTGTTACCTGACTCATTTGCACTGACTATATGGGCTTGTTTCCCTTCTTTAGGAGTACTCTTCTGACTCAACCACTTGCGACAGTTTCTCTTATAATGCCCAACTCTTCTACAATAATAGCAACGAATCTTACCCTTGTGTGTCGCATCCCTTCTAATTGAAGTATCACCATCCACCGCAAAACACCCTAAATAAATAGACCCTCCTTTATGAGTCTCGTTTCTTAGTTCATCTTCCTTCAGACCCTTAATCACCCCGGCTACAGTAAGTGTCTCCTTTGCTGATTTTCCATGTAGCATGGTAGTTATCAAGTGTTCATAAGAAGTTGGCAGTGAATAAATCAAGTTGAAAGATTTATCCTCTTCGCTAAGATCATCAGCGTTAATCACCTTCAGTTCTTATTACCATATTGAACTCCATAATATGATCTTGAAGATGGGTACCTTCCTTCATTGAGAACCTAAACAACTTTCTCTTCCAATACATCTGATCTTACAACGACGACCCCGAGTAGTCAGATTTGAGTCTCGTCTATAGACTCGCCGCACTTTTCTCCTCAAGAATATTACACTTGACTTCGTCCATCAATTGCAACCGAATTAAACTCAAGGCATTCAAACAAATCTCATCCCACTTCTCTTGCTTTACGTCGGTTTGTTTCTTCTCTTCTAGGGCAAGGTGCAAGTCCTTCTAAACCAAAACATCCTACATGTCCTCATTCCATAGATTGAAGTTGATCTTACCGTCAAACTATTTGATCTTTGTCTTTTGATCTGCCATATCCAAGGAACTCGAAAAAACCCACGAACCTGATTGCTCTGATACCACTTGTTAGGAATTTGAGGATCTTGTTGAGTCTTTGACAACCAATCACATAAAGTACACAAGAATTGTTCCAGTTGGGGCTTTGTCTTAATCTGGGGGAGGAAGAACCGAAATATTATTTCAACTAGAGAAGATACAAGAATATTACAATTCTCACCATGACCCTCTTTTAAGCCTAATGGCACTTGATGCTGCTTACAATAGAGAAGCTCTCTCACCCTCTCTATGAAGTATTATTTTCTTCTATTCGGCACTCAATAGAATCATATGGATCTATGAGCCGTTACAATAGTATATATAGATCTAGAGACAAACCATAAGTTGATATCTTATTACAATAGCCATTAGATACTACATAAAAGATAACCCTACGATAAGAGCCACACGATCTAACTTGAAGAGCGAGTTTGGCTTTTCAAGAATCAGCCAGACTCAAGCCCGAAACCCATCAGCGTCGCGAACGGTCGACTGTCCTCTTCTCTGGAAGACTGCGTACAAGGGTCGGTCGACCGCACATAGGTTGCGGTCGACCGCAACTCCCACTATTGCTGCCGATTGTTTCTTCTGGCCACTACTCCGTCTCTAATCGTCTTTACCCCTCCATCATTTTATCATCTTCTTATCCAACATCATATGCAAGATATAAACCTAACACGAAGACGGGAAGGCTGAGTGCACAAGGCGGCCTAGTGCACAACGGAAAGGGACTCATATATATATATATATATATATATATATATATATATATATATATATATATATATATATATATATATAGCTACTCGAAATTAAAATACATGTATGATGTGGTTTGTTTTTAGGGGGTGGATGCACTAGCTGTGAGTTCTTCTCAATTTGTATTTTTGCAGAAGTTTCATTACTGACGGTACGCTCGACCCTCAGCCAAGGGAACATCTCGGGAGTAGGCGGGAGTGAGGTGGAGTTAGGATGCTTGGCTCGGATGTGGAGGCTCGGCTCGGATCTGGAAGCTCGGATCCGGAAGTCTCGTGTACCTGCACTCGGCCTAGGAACACCGGGGTTGATCCCGATGGCAGGCCCTTCAATGGTCCATTTAGTCACTGAAGAGTAACAGTAACTAGGGTTTTGAGAGTGGAGAAATTGATTACCTTTTGAAGGGGTAGAGGGTCTGGTATTTATAGGCAGTGCCAATCGGGTCTGGACCCGGTTTCCCGTGGGCCTGATATGGCAGAAGCCCAGGAGATTTAGGGCAGATCTGGCAGTCCTGATGAACGGCTTTTGAGGGGTTCCTGTGGCCCAAGAGGGGCCACGTCATCTGACCCATATCAGGAGCTCCCTACTCTTGGGGGGCTGGGTAATCCAACAGTGTAGGAGTGATTTTTTGCCTTTGTAGGAAGAGCGGGGGTGGTGTGTACGACGAAGAATGGGATCCGTATCTTCCAGAAGAGGTCAGTGGGGTAGGATGAGGGGGATCCCATCTTGGAGTCACGAGGGGTGCCGGGTGCAGAAGAGTCAGAGCTCGGATTGCCGAGCGTCGAGGGTCGGTGGACGAGTCCTCCAGCTTGTTGGAAAAGCAAGGGGACGTCAAGATCCGTGGGGTAGGAGGTCTTCTTGCCGTTCATCGAGGTTCGGCAGGCGAGCTCCCTCACTTGTTGGGGGATAATTCGGGGCTCACGGTGACATCCGAGCTCCGAGCCCCAAGCCGTTGGCCAAGCGTAGGGGCTCGGTAGACGATCCCCCTCACTTGTTAGAAAAGAAAAGGGACGTAGGAGTTCATGGAGGAGGGTTCCTTCTTGCCGAGCGTCTAGGGTCGGGAGGCGAGCCCCTCACTAATTGTGGGATAATTCGGGGCTCGCGGTGACATCCGAGCTCCGAGCCCTAAGCTGTTGGCCGAGTGTAGGGGCTCGGTAGACAAGCTCCCTCACTTGTTGGAGAAGCAAGGGAACTTAGGAGTCTGTGGAGTAGGATTCCTTCTTGCCGAGCGTCTAGGGTCGGGAGGTGAGCCCTTCACTGATTGTGGGATAATTCGGGGCTCATGGTGACATCCGAGCTCCGAGCCCCAAGCCGTTGGCCGAGCGTAAGGGCTCGGTAGACGAGCCCCCTCACTTGTTGGAAAAGCAAGGGACGTAGGAGTCCATGGAGCAGGGGTCCTTCTCACCGAGCATCTAGGGTCGGGAGGCGAGCTCCTCACTGATTGTAGGATAATTCAGGGCTCGCGGTGACATCCGAGCTCCGAGCCCCAAGCCGTTGGCCGAGCGTAAGGGCTCAGTAGACGAGTCCCCTCACTTGTTGGAAAAGCAAGGGGACGTAGGAGTCCGTGGAGCAGGGGTCCTTCTCGTCGAGCGTCTAGGGTCGGGAGGCGAGCCCCTTATTGATTGTGGGATAATTTGGGGCTCGTGGTGACATCCGAGCGTCGAGGCCCAAGCAGTTTAGGGGAAATTTTTTGGGGCTCGCGATGACATCCGAGCGTCGACCCTGAAACCATTGAGAGAAACTTTTTGGGGCTTGCGGTGACATCCGAGCATCGACCCTGATGCTGTTGAGAGATTTTTTGGGACTCGCGGTGTCATCCGAGCGTCGAGGCCCAACTAGTTTAGGAGAAACTCTTTGGGGCCCACGGTGGCATCCGAGCATCGAGGCCCAACCAGTTTAGGGAAAACTTTTTGGGGCTCGCGATGACATCCGATCGTCGACCCTGAAGCCGTTGAGAGAAACGTTTTGGGGCATACGGTGTCATCCGAGCATCGAGGCCCATGCAGTTTAAGAGAAACTTTTGGGGCTCGCGGTGTCATCTGAGTGTCGAGGCCCAAGCAGTTGAGGAGAAACTTTTTGGGGCTCGCGGTGACATCCGAGCGTTGACCTTAAAGCCATTGAGAGATTTTTTAGAGCTCGCGGTGTCATCCGAGCGTCGAGGCCCAAGCAGTTTAGGAGAAATTTTTTTGGGCTCGCGGTATCATCCGAGCGTCGAGGTCCAAGCAGTTGAGGAGAAACTTTTTGGGGATCGCGGTGACATCCGAGCATCGACCTTGAAGCCGTTGAGAGAATTTTTGGGAGAAACTTTGGTTGAATAACGGTGAAGTACCCGAGAAGTTTGACCCTGTGCACCGAGTCGCCGCGTTGGTCGACAGAGCTGAGGGTAAGAAAGTATTTTTGCGCTCTAGGCTAACGTCATCAAGATCTTAGTGGCCGTTAGATCATGATGATGAAGATCAAATGGCCAGATCTCTTTGCGAAATTCGAGGAGTCCCATTTGCGCTTATAAATCCCCCTCCATCTCCCCGCTTCTTCACTTTGCTTGCATCCTCTTCCTAACAGAAATTCCCTTACACACCGCCGGTGATCGCTTTCCGTTGACCTTTGCGTTCTCCGGTAAAACAGGTTAGTATTTTTGCTTTAAAATGTCACGGTCTCAGTCCGGCTCCGAGGCAGGCATTTCAGGTCGTGCCGAGGAGGAGGTTCATTCGTCTTTGATATCTTTTTCATCAGGTGACCTACACCAGGTAAAGGAGGAGGTTCTGTCAGTAAGAGGGTCGGATAGCGATGGTGATGTAGCTTTTATCGTAGAGCTCTTGCAATCCCGTAGGCCGGATAAGGAGCCTGCAGAGGAAAAGCACGAAGAGAGGGAACCTGAGGGAGAGGGGCTTGTGGAGAAGGAGAATGAGTCCATGAAAGGAGGCCTGGAAGAAGAGGAGCAGGTCGAGGAGGGGTCCGAGCACTGGACTGAAGGTGGCAGTGACCATGGCGTGGTCGAAAAAATCGCAGAAGAGGTAGGGGAAGAAGAGACAGACCTCCCACCGCTGCCCTCCCTAGTGACCCCTTCCCTGGATAGGAAGGATTGCCCCTAAAGGAGGAAGAGGAAGTGGATACGGCCTGACAGTCCGGACGAGAAGGAAAAGCATGAGTATGGCTCCGGGTTTACGTACCCCCATCTCTCCAGCAAAAATCTAGGGTCGATCCGGATGTATCCTGACGACGTGGAGGATCTTCTGGCATATACCTCGTTGCTGAGGGACGAGAGCCGGTCCATGATCAAGATGGACGATGTGAAGTGCGCCTTGCATAGGGACTACTTGCCCATCTTGAGGGCGGCTTACTTCATTCCGCGGGAGTTTGAGCTTCTTGTGTTGAACCCAGGAATCCACCCGACCACCATGCTTGAGTCGAGCTTTTGCATGTTCCCTGAGGATGCTTTCTTCTTGGGTTTGAGACTTCTGCTGCATCCGTTCATCAAGAGGGTGATGAATTGTTGGGAGCTGAGCCCCATGCAGTATGGCCCTAACTCTTGGAAACACTTGGTGTGTTTTATTTTGAAATGTCAGGAGAAGGGGATTAAGCCGAGGCTGACTTACTTCCGAGCCATCTTGGGGATGAGCTTGCTCGGGAACCAGGAGGGGATTTTCTATATTTCGCCCCGCCCTCACAAGAAGGTGATGCACGGACATCCGGACTCCATCAATGGGTGGAAAGAGAAATACTTCATAGTCTGGAGCGAGAAGCCTTGGGACATCCCGACCGTTTGGAATTTTGGAAAGACGAACCACAAGCCACCGAAGCGAAGAGATCTGACTGAGAAGGAGTGGGCGAAGGTCGATAAGATCGTGGAGGGTCACAGCATCGGGTGGCCTCGCATCACGGAGCTACACCTTGCCCGAGTCGAACTGAGCCCGGCCAATCCTAGTATGTTTTTGTTTCTATTATCTTTCTTTCTACCTTTGTGTTAACATGTTTACTTTTATTTTTTGTAGAAATGTCTACCAAGGAGCTCGAAAACTGAAACGCCATAGTAGAACTGGCAGCTAAGAAGAGGGCCGAATTAGCGAAAAAGGCCGCGCAGGAGAAGAGTGGAGCACCGGCCGTGGGGTCTAGCAAGGTACCGATGCCGGTCCCCGAGCAGCCACCCTCGAAGAGGGTGAAGAGGCCTTACCACTCGTCGAGGTCGGAGAAGGAACCGGGGGCAAGCTCTGAAAGTAAGAAGTTGGCCGAGGTTCGAGAGGAGAGGCCCCTGCCCTCTCGCCCTGATGCCGCGGAGATGGTGGGCAGGCAGGGCTTGCAGCTGCACACCTCGGGCTGGGGGGGTCAAGGTAGAGGACACCTTGCTCAAGGGCTCGGTGGCTGTGGAGGCAGAGGAGCACATCGCCACGGAGCAGGATCGGATGAGTCTGGCGACGCAGACATCTGAGGCCGCCTACACGAGGTGGGCTCAGGTGCAATTCTCGGTAAGTGTTCGGTGTTTTCCATGCGTGCAGAATTTTAGAGTTCAGAATTTTTCTAACTTGTTCTTCTTCGGCCAGGCGTTACTCCATAGGAAGCACTACCACCGGTGCATGGAGGAGGTCCTCGTCGAGAGGAAGAACACAGAGAAGTACTTCTGCAAGGTCTCCAAGCTTACAGCCGAGCTGAAGGAGGCCCGGGACAAAGAGGCGATCCAGGAGGCTCAGATGGACTCGCTCGGGGCCATCATAAGGCCGAGCTGGCGCACTTCAAGGAGAAGGCCCAGACAGAGGCCGAGAAGGTGAAGAAGGCCATGGAAGAGGCACATATTTCCATGGCAAACACTTTGACCCTAGCCCAGGACGAGGCCTATGCAAAGGCGTAGGAGCACTTCACGATGATCTACCCAAACAAACGGGTCGACCATCTGCACTTCAACTGGCAGCCCGAGCATCTGCCCACGCCCGGTGGTGGGGAGGAACTGGGGGACCCTCACCAAGAGGAGGTCGGGGGCAATCCTGCTGACGAATAGGTGCCATCCCCACCTCAAGCGTAGTTTAGGTTTTCCCTTTTGATTTTGTAAATGCCTTACGCAAATTGGCCACCGCATTTTATAATACCAAACTTTGACTTTATAAAAGAGGATCTTTTGGCCGATGCTCTGTGACTTGTGTTTTTTCGTCTCTTTTGTAACCTTTTGTTTTTCCCGTCTTTTTGTTAGATGCGTGAGGTCCTCGGTGCCGACCTTGGTTCTGCCGAGATCTCCTGGGTCCGAGCGGGGCTGGGGGCCACGGAGAGTGTCCTGGCTCGCCAACGTAAGCAGGCTCGGAATCGAAAGGTCATAGTGAATTACTTCATGAATAAGTCTAGGGAGCTCAGCCTGGAGGTCGCTCGCTTGAAGAAGGCCATAGCCAACTAGGACTGGTGGGCAGTTGAGACGAACTGGTCGATCTCAGATGCCTCGAGTGGGAGATTGGTTTCGGAGTCTTTTCTTCGTAAGGCTGTTGTGGAGAAAGAGTCGGAAATCTGTAGGCTGACTCTAATGCTAGGCGCTGGTCTGGTCGAGGAGGTGAGCAACTCCGTATTGGGACCTTCTCCAACCTTTTTCTTGGAGGCAGCCCAGCCTGCCGATGTGGAAAGCTCCGTTGCCGGTGTACCCTTGCTGGTCGGACATGCCGAGCGAGCAAAGGATCCCGTGGGAATCACCGAGTTTGAGTTTTAAGCTGAGAAATGAGTGATTTGTAAGCTTTTCATTATATTGGGCAGCTGTTTCTGGCGCCCTATGAGTAATAAAAACTTTGACTTCTTTTCGTTGACGATTTGTTGAGTGAGGAGGGCAGGAGTGTAGCTCGAGGTCATTGCCGAGGCAAAAGGGACGGTCGGTCTGCGGCTTGCTCGGGAGCCGAACCGTAGTTTCTTGCCGGCAACATCCAATGAGTGACGTTTCGCCTTCTGATAAACATTAATGGCGATGTTTCGCCTTCCGCCGTTTGGACTTCCCGATGTAATAAATGCGTTGCTCAGGGGGCTATATAATCCCCAACTCCTCATTGTTTTTTCATCAGCCACTGGTGGTGACTCATCTGCCACCCTCTGACAATTCGGAGTTTCGGCTCCGAGGGTTGTTGATCCCGACCTGTCAGCAGGTGAGAGGTGGGTCGACCTCGGAGGTGAGACTCGGGTGCCTGCCAAAGACGGGCGTCCATAAGCAGAATTTTTGTCCGAGAGTGCCAGGTTGGTGGCTCACCTGTCACCCTCGAACAATTTGGGGTTTTGGCACTGAGGGCCGTAAACCCCAAGTTGCTCGCGGGTGAGTGGTGGGTCGACCAATTGGTCCGGAGGCTCGGTGAGAGTCCCGGGTCGGTGGCTCCCCTGCCGCCCTCGAATAATTCGGGGTTTTGGCTCTGAGAGCCACAAACCCGGAGTTATTCGCGGGTGAGAGGTGGGTCAACCAACGGTCCGGAGCTCGGGGCGTTTGCCGAAGGCGAGCACTCTAAATCTTTAATGAAATATTTTGGAACGGGCGTGGTTATGGGCGTAGCTGAAGGTCTTGAAAAAGCCGAGCGTAAAGTGCATGGCTTGAAAAAGCCGAGGCCTTGCTCGAGGTCGACACCGAGCCCTCATGTGACACCTTGGTGGATAGTATGAGTGTAGCTAGAGGTCATCGCCGAGCTTATAAGGTGCAGGGTTTGTAAAAGCCCAGGCCATGCTCGAGGCAGATACCATGCCCCATACCTAGAGAAGCTGGTTATGGGCGTAGCTGAAGGTCGTCGCTGAGCGTGAAGGTCGCGTGGCTTTGAAAAAAGTCAAGGCCTTGCTCGAGGTCAATGCCGAGCCCCCACACCTGTTCTCGGAAAGATAGCATGGGTGTAGCTGGTGGTCATTGCCGAGTGCATAGGTTGATGGGTTTGAATAAGCCCAAACTATGCTCGAGGCTGATGTCGAGCCCCCATACCTAGAGCCAGTGATGGGCGTGGCTGAAGGTTGTCGCCGAGCGTAAAGGTCGCTTGGGTTTGAGAAAATCCAAGGCCTTGCTCGAGGTCGACGCCGAGCCCCCACACTTGTTCTCGAAAAGATAGCACGGGTATTGCTGGTGGTCATCGTCGAGTGCATAGGTTGATGGACTTGAACAAGCCCAAACCATGCTCAAGGCCGATGCTGAGCCCCCTTACTTAGAGAAGCCAGTGATGAGTGTGGCTGAAGGTCGTCACCGAGCATAAAGGTCGCTTGGGTTTGAAAAAAGCTAAGGACTTGCTCGAGGTCGACGCTGAGCCACCACACCTGTTCTCGGAAAGATAGGACAGGTATAGCTGGTGGTCATCGCCGAGCGCATAGGTTGATGGGCTTGAACAAGCCCAAACCATGCTTGAGGCCGATGCCGAACCCCCATACCTTAGAGAAGCCAGTGATCGGCGTAGCTAAAGGTCGTCGCCGAGCATAAAGGTCGCTTGGGTTTGAGAAAAGCCAAGGCCTTGCTCGAGGTCGACGCCAAGCTCCCATACATGTTCTCGGAAAGATAGCACGGATGTAGCTGGTGGTCATTGCCGAGCACATAGGTTGATGGGTGTGAACAAGTCCAAACCATGCTTGAGGCCGATGCCGAGCTCCCATACTTTAGAGAAGCCAGTGATAGGCGTAGCTGAAGGTCGTCGCCGAGCATAAAAGTCGCTCGGGTTTGAGAAAAGGCAAGGCCTTGCTCGAGGTCGACGTCGAGCTTCCACACCTGTTCTCAGAAAGATAGCACAGATGTAGCTGGCGGTCATCGCCGAGCGCATAGGTTGATGGGCTTGAACAAGCCCAAACCATGTTCGGTGCCGATGCTGAGCCCCCATAACTTAGAGGTGACTTTTCCTGGCTCGAGGTGTCTTCCGAGTGCCGAGCCCCAGGCTTGTATGAGAAGCTTTTAGTGGCTCGCGGTTTCTTTCGAAGGCCGAGCCCCAAGCTTGTAAGGGAAGCTTTTTGTGGCTTGCGGTTTCTTCCGAAGGTCGAGCCCCAAGCTTGTAAGGGAAGCATTTTGTGGCTCGCGGTTTCTTCCGAAGGTCAAGCCCCAAGCTAGTAAGGGAAGCTTTTTGTGTCTCGCAGTTTCTTCCGAAGGTCGAGCCTGAGACATGTTTTTTAAGAGAGCTAATACGAAGCCGAAGCTTGTTTTAAGAAAGCTGACATAACTACAACATATTTTGACTTTACAAAATAAGGCACGACGTGCCGATTACATTTTTTTATAGGCATCAGCAGAGGCTAATCCTCCCCTTCGAGGAATTTGATGAGGTACTTCGCATTCCATGGCCTCTTGACAGCTTTGTCCTTCGGTTTGGTGAGGTGGTACGTGCCTGGGTGTACGACCTTAGAAACCTTGTATGGGCCTTTCCAGTTTAGGGTCAGTTTCCTCTTTTGGTCGGGGTTTGATACCGCCAGCTTCCGGAGGACGAGGTCCCCTAGCTTGATGTCGGTGGGACGCACCTTTTGTTGATTCTTGATTTTGATGATTACAACACAATGCAAAGTTGTTGTTCTACTTCCTATATATTACAGGATATACAAAAGCAAAATGTTCTAACAAGCTTCTTAAAGCAAGTTGTTCAAGCACAGCTGCAAACAAAGTTCTTATTGCTAATTGATCAAGAAATCTACAAGGTTGCCAGCTTACAAGATAAAGACGAAAGCTAAAAGCTATCTCAAGACTCAAGATTCAAGAACAAGACATATGCTTCAATTTATTGTATTAAGTATCTTGTAATTATTGTAAATCTTTTTTGTTTTCATTTGAGTCTTAGAAACTCTGTAAAAGCCTTGTCACACACTCACACATTTTCTTTAAAATAATAGAGTGTTTTCAAACTTAAAAAGATCGAAACAAAGATTGAAAAAGCTCAGTTGTTAAGTACCAGTCGACTACCAGAAGGCACCAGTCGACTGTCTTAGTACGAAACTGACTGAACTTATTCAAACTCTGATCAGTCGACTCATAACGGCAACCCAGTCGACTGTTCAAGATGTTTCGACAGTTTGCTGATTTCAAATTTTGATTTTTTCGAATTCAAAAAGGTTATTTCCGTTGGTTGACAGTTGATACAACTGCCTCCCAACATCCAGTGTTTCTAACTCTATAAATAGAGAATAGAAATCACTGTAAAAAAGTTAACAACTTTCCAAGCTTTTTGTTTTTCAAAGTATTCAAGCTTTTGGTTGTAAAACAAGAAGAAACACTCTAAAGCATTCTCTTTCAAAGTCTTGGTTCTCTAAAATCAGTCTTGCATAACAGTGATTTCGTTTGAGACTGATTTTGGAAGTTGACCTAATAGCCACACATAAAATCACATCCACAACAAGGCTATAGGTTGATTGTAAACTTTTTGTTGTTGTTCTTCACTCTCGGGTTGTGAGAGAGGTTTCCTCTCGGTTGGAGAGTAGGGCTCTAGGATGTAAAGTCAGGTTTGTCACTCTTGGTGGAAGAGTGGGTTGCTTTCTCTAGTTGTGAGAAAGGACTACGAGTTGGACAAGGTTGTTGTCTAACGCCATAGGGTGTTCTTCTAATTATTTCAAGAATAGTGGAAAATCTCAAGTGGGTTTCTTGGGGACTGGATGTAGGTCGGGAGGACCGAACCAGGATACATCGTGTGTACTCTGTGGTTGTATCTCTTTGAACTTGCATTTCATTTTCTTACTTTATAACTTTCTGTGAAACTTGTCTGGACAGTCGACTGTGTACTTTTGTAAGTCGACTGGTCAGACGTGTACTACTTTATCTCTGAAAACTTGTGTGATAAGTCGACTAGCTCTTCTATAAGTCGACTGATTAGACTCGCATTAAATATACTCTTCTTAACTGTCGCTTTAGTCGACTGGTTTATCTCTTCAAGTTTACTGATCAGAAGAAAGTTTAATTCCGCAATTTAATTTTTATAAAATACTATTCACCTCCCCTCTAGTGTTTCTTGCCTTGCCTACAGGATCCAACACCTTTTTGTTGTAGAACCTTTCGATCCTCTGCTGGTAGGTGTTTCTTTTGATGGCAGACTTCTCTCGGACCTCATCTATGAGATCCAGGTCGGCATGTAGCTGTGCCGAGTTGCTTGCTTCGTCGAAGGCCATGATCCGGGGCGAAGGGAACTCGATTTCTAGAGGAATTACGGCCTCCATGCCGTATGTCAGATTGAATGACGACTCTCCCGTGGGGATTCTTTTCGTCATTTGGTGGGCCCAGAGAACGCTCGGCAGCTCGTCGACCCATAACCCCTTGGAAGTGTCATCGAGGCATTTATTGAGGCCGTCAAGGATTTGGCGGTTCGCGTTCTCGGCTTGACCGTTCGACTGCGGGTGGCATATCGAAGAGAAGCGTTGCTGGATCCCGAGATCCTCGCAGAACTTTCGGAAATTCTTACCCGTGAATTGAGTCCCATTATCTGTGATGAGTACGTGTGGAATCCCGAATCGGCAGACGATGTGCTTCCAGAAAAATTATTGGGTCTGCTGCTCGGTGATCATTGCCAGAGGCTCGGCCTCGATCCACTTTGTGAGGTAGGCGATTGCCATTATGAGAAACTTTCTTTGGCTCGTTGCCTTCGGAAATGGGCCTACCAGATCCTTCCCCCACATAGCAAAGGGGGTCGGACTGGCCAGGGAGCAGAGGTTTGCTTACGGAGCTCTTCTCACCGAGGAGAACCTTTGACAAGGGCCACACTTTTTTACCAGGGCCAGGGCATCTTGCAGCATTGTGGGCCAGTAGTACCTGTGATTCAGAACCTTTCGCACAAGCGATCGGCTTCCCATATGGCACCCGCCAATTCCTTCATGGAGCTCTTTGAGAGCGTACTTTGCTTCGTCGGGGGTTAAGCAGCGGAGGTAAGGCCTTCCGTCCGTCGTGGTGTACGACCATTTGAAGAGGGTCTCGCTGATCATCGTGAACCTCTCTGAACGGACCCTGACTCGCCTTGCCTCAGCTCGGTCTTTGGGGAGCTCTCCTTTGATTAGAAACTTTCTGATGGGAGTGGTCCAATCGTCAGGGTGAGCTCCGTCTTTGATGCAGATGGTCTCGGGGAGGTTGGTACTCGGCTTCAGGAGTACTTCGATAAGGACAGTGCGGTGGAGACCTTCGAAGGATGAGGATGCTAACTTTGACAGAGCATCGGCCTGGGCATTCTGCTCTCTGGGGATCCTCAAGACTGCAGATTCATCAAAGGACGCCAAGAGCCGTTGGACCACGGCCAAGTATCGAATCAGCCGGTTGTCACGGGCCTCATACTCTCCGGTGATCTGATTGACCACGAGCTGAGAGTCACTAAATGCTCTGATCTGTCTGGCGCCCGCCTGATGTGCCAGGGTGAGCCCGGCAATCATGGCCTCATATAGGCCTCGTTGATAAAGGCTGAAAGTTGAGGCAGAGTCAATACTGAAGAAGGAAATTGTCAGGTCCTCGCAAATTGATGCCCGCACCACTTCCTGCTTCGCAGGAGGAGCCGTCGACGTAAACTTCTCACGTCTGGTCGGCCTCTCTGCTTTTGGGTTTCTCGGAGATGGTGCATTCCGTGATGAACTCGGCGAGGGCTTGCCCCTTGATGGTTGTTCTTGGCTGATAGCCGATGTCGTATTGACTGAGCTCGATCGACCACTTGACCAGTCGTCCGGAGCTCGCGGGCTTGAAGAGTACGGCCTTCAGAGGCTGGTCCGTGAGTACCTGAATTGAATGTGCCTGAAAATAGGGACGGAGCTTTCGTGCGGCCATGACCACGGCATAAGCCACATTTTCCATTTTTGAGTATCTGGTCTCAGCGGTGAGCAGAACCTTGCTCACGTAGTATAGTGGCTTTTGGACTCCGTCTTCTTCTCGAACGAGAATGACACTGAGCAAATTTTTCGAAGCCAAAAGATAAAGCCAGAGGGGCTCGCCTGGTTCAGGCTTGCTGAGGAGAGGAGGGTTAGCGAGGTACTCTTTCAATTGGGCGAACGCCTCTTGCTGCTGAGTACCCCACTCGAAGCCTCCGGTTCCGTGCAAAGCTTTGAAGAACAGGAGAGACTTCTCTCGGGACTTGGAGAGGAAACGGCTGATGGCCGCCAGTCTTCCCGTGAGCCTCTAGACTTCTTTGATGTTTCTAGGAGGGGCCATGTCGATTATGGCTTGGATCTTCTCGGGGTTCGCCTCGATGCCGCGTTGGCTGACGACGAACCCAAGGAATTTCCTCGAGGAGACGCCACATGCACACTTCGCCGGATTGAGCCTCATGTTGTAGGTCCGGCGACGTGGTCCTGTCCCAGCTGGCTCTTGACGAGCATGTCGTCAACGTACATCTCCATGTTGCGATCGATCTGGTCTTTAAAGACTCGATTGACGAGTCCCTAATAAGTAGCACCGACATTCTTAATCCCGAAGGGCATTACTCAGTAGCAATAAAGACCTTGGTCCGTAACGAAGGACGTCTTGGCTAGATCAGGGGGAACATTCGGATCTGGTTGTATCCTGAGAAGGTGTCCATGAAAGAAAGGAGCTCGTGACCCAACGTCGCGTCGATCAGAGCGTCGATGCTGGGGAGAGGGAACGGATCTTTGGGGCACGCCTTGTTGAGGTCGGTAAAGTCTATGCAGATCCTCCAGCTCCCGCTCGCCTTTTGACCATTACGACGTTCGCCAGCCACTCAGGGTAGCTGAACTCCTGTATGAAACAGGCGAACAAGAGCTTCTCCACCACCGCTTTCACTGCCTGCTGCCACTCCGAGGTGAACTTAGTTGCTTTTGGACGATCGGCTTCGAGCTGGGGATCTGTTGTGCAATCTAGTTACCTAAATAAATAGATAAACTAGACACAAATTAAAAACCTCGCAAGTGTACAAATAGTTTATAGAAGCATAGCAATAGCAAGGGTCGATCCCACAGAGATTGTAGAAATTAACTTACTAATCAATAGAAAATGTGAGAATGATAAAGAGTTGTTCTAAAGAAATGAAAAGATTAAAACTAAATCAAGAAATGCTGAATCACAAATATCTACTAAGTAGTTGGGTTTCGATCTCCACCGATAGTCAATAATGCTAAGTTACCTTCTGAACTTCTTCTTATTACTCATGTTTGTTCTCTTCAAGGGCATGGTATCTACTCCTTAAAGTAATGTTTCCCTAAGCCAAGAATTAGGCATGGTATCTACTCTAATTCGTTTCTTTCATTAAGTATTTAGCATGGTATCTACTAAGTTGCACTTAAAGAAAACATAAGAACAGTGGAAACGAAAAAACACTCAAGGTTCTAGAAATTGGTATCAGATCTAGATCCCTTAAGTTGATTAAACCAAGAACCCCTAAGGATTCCCTTGTTACAAGTTATGAACACGAGATACGGGTCGTCTCAATATGTACATATAACAGATTCAGATAGATGGTAATGCAAACTTGATATTCTCAAGTTCTGTATGTCAGTCGACTGGCTGTCACCTCGGTCGACTGCTCTCAGAACTTGAGAACAAGTTTGATTATCATCAATCTATACCAATTCAATCAGATTCAATCAATAAGTAAAGTAGAAGGATTCAGAAGAATATAGCACTACATAACTACGGCTTCAATCTACCCAACTATGAAATTAGTTCCACATAATAATACTTTTATTGATCAACAGGTTCGAATACATGGTTAACATAAAAGAATTAGAAAGAGAAGGAATAAACTGATGTAGTTCGGCTAGATGACTCGGCTGGCTGTCACACAGTCGATCGGCCGTTCCTTTGCTTATGTTTGATCTCCTCTCTCCTTCTTCAATGCTGATACCGTACTGCTCTTCCCTTGATGATTCAGAAAGTTGTGTGTTTTTGTGATTCGGGAGCCTCCGCGTATCTATCTCCAGAATAATGCTTCTTGGTTGGTATTTATAGAACACGGCTAGAGAATTAGGGTTTGCACTCTTCTTTTTATAGAAAAGTCCTTTTCTTTTATTTATTTCCTCCCTTGTTGCTCTGCATGTTATTTCTTTCTCTTTTCTTCTATTCTTCCTTTTCTGTTCTGATTTGGATTAGATTTGGACGAATCTTCAAATATCTTATCTTTCAACTCTGCCGCCTACCAGTCGACTTGTCAGCGAACCAGTCGACTGTGCCGAGACTTCTGAAGATTTCATAATTGATCATACAAGTCGACTGTGCTTTGGAATAAGTCGACTGCAACGAGCGGCTGTGGAAAATCAACTTCTCTGTCCAGTCGACTGCTGTGGGGAACCAGTCGACCGATGATCTGCAGTTTTCTGTGTATCATCCTTAAAATCCTGAATCTGCTTCGTTTCTCCGTTTTGGGCTGTTCCCTATGGAAAAGAGAAAATAAGAGTTAAATACCACATATAGAGCTTTTAAATGTCTAATTGCATTAAGATTATTGCTCCTAAATGTGGATAATATTGTGTTCATCAAATACCCCCAAACTTAGATTTTGCTTGTCCTCAAGCATAAAGTGAACTTATGAACAAGGGGAAAATAATAGTACTCTCAACCAAGAATTTTTTTATTATGTGAGCATCAGCATATTAAACTATAAACAATTTCAGATAAAGTAAAATTAAACATACCCACTTTCTCTAGTGCAATTGTTTAGTCATAATCCCCAAACCCAATCATATTTGTCATGCAATTAATTTTAATTATAGTATGTAACAACTCCATCTGTGATTATCCATTTTCTCCACTACAAACCGAGTAGCAAACTAGAGTTTTTTTTTATTTTTTATTTTTTTTTTATTTTTATTTTTTTTATTTTTTAGGTCTCTTCTCTAAAGTTGTCACTTGCCTTTTTACGCGAATACAAAACATTTGTGATGAATCCACCCGGTTACTCAGCAAGTCACAAACTTTAAAGTGCTTTGCATACTCATATTTCAAGTTGTCGTTTGACGTCAATGTAAACATTGGTGATGAATACCCCTAGTTACTAAGCACCCAAAACATTGGAGTAGATTGACTTTATTCAAATATATATATATATATATATATATATATATATATATATATATATATATATTTTATCACTCTATTTACTTAAACTCAATTTAGGACTAGATCTAAATGGAATAATCACCAGAAAAAGTATCACATTTGTTTATTATGTATAATCGCACGACTCATATAATTTTGTAAGGCATTATGAAACTCAACAATCCTAAAGTAAATAAGTATCCTTACTATTACTTTATAAGAACTTTTTTATCCTAAAAAAATTTCAAAAGACTCCAAATATAACTAACTAATACCCCCAAACTTAGATGGAACATTGTCCTCAATGTTCGCGCAAAGCTTAAAATATAGGCATGTGTTACCATCTAGTAAGAAGGAGAGACTAAAAAAATAAATAAAAAGATGAATAACGAAAAGAAAATGAAAGGAAAGTGTAAATACTCCCCTGAAAATTGGGTTGCCTCCCAATAAGCGCTGTGTTTTCTGTCTTCAACTAGACCTGATGAGGTCATGCCATGTATTGAATGGTTTGAAGATTCACATCTTCCTCTTGCGGTTCTATGCTCGTCTCTATGTATGGCTTCGCTCTATGCCCGTTCACCTTAAATGTTTGATTCTCCTCTTTGCTATGAACCTCCAATGCACCATGTGGAAAGACTCTTGTGACAATGTATGGCCCATACCATCTTGACATGAGCTTTCCTGGAAAAAGTCTTAATTTTGAGTTGTATATCAGTACCTTCTGTCCTTCATAAAACTCCTTCCTTGCTAGCTGTTTGTCATGGTACAACTTGGTCCTTTCCTTGTACAATTTTGCATTTTCATATGCGTCGTGCCTCAACTCTTCAAGCTCATTTAGTTGCAATCTTCTTTTGTCACCTGCTTGTTTCATATCAAAATTGAACATTTTAATGGCCCAATAAGCTTTGTGTTCCAACTCCACTGGTAGATGACAGGCTTTTCCAAAAACCAGACGGTATGGTGACATGCCGATGGGTGTTTTGTAAGCTGTTCGCTAGGCCCATAATGCATCATTCAAGCGTAGCGACCAATTCTTCCTCCTTGTGTTGACTGTCTTTTCCAAAATGCTCTTGATTTCTCTATTGCTAATCTCCACCTCCCCACTAGTTTGAGGGTGATATGGGGTGCCCACTCTATGTGTGATACCATATTTCTTCATCAAAGAAGCAAATGGAAAGTTAGTGAAGTGGCTCCCTCCATCACTAATTATTGCCCGTGGTGTACCAAACCTAGTGAAAATGTTCTCCTGCAAAAACTTGACACCAACTTTGTGATCATTAGTTTTTGAGGGGACAGGCTCGACCCATTTAGACACATAATCCACTCCCACAAGAATATACAAATAACCAAATGAGTTAGGAAAGGGACCCATGAAGTCGATTCCCCAAACGTCAAAAAGCTCGATTACTTGGATGTTTTGCAGTGGCATCTGATTTCTAGAAGAGATGTTGCCTGTCCTCTGGCATTTGTCACAAGTCCTGCAAAAAGAAAAAGCATCTTTAAATAATTTAGGCCAATAAAATCCAGATTGTAATACCTTGAGTGCTATTCTTTTTGGTCCAAAATGTCCTCCACATGCATATTGGTGGCAATGTTGTAGAATACTCATTTGCTCTTCTTCTGCCACACATCTTCTTATAATTTGATCAGGGCAAAATTTGAACAAATAAGGATCATTCCAGTAATAGTGCTTGCACATAGCCACCAGTCTCTTTCTTTCTTGACTTGTCATACCTGGAGGGAAAACATGAGCAGTGAGATAATTTACAATATCTGCAAACCATGGAAAATATAAGCAGTGAGATACCAGTCGACTGGTCCTGTTACCAGTCGACTGTCCCGGTGATATGTTTATTTCAAATAGGTGTTCATCCGGGAAATTGTCATTAAGTGGGAGAATTCTTTCTTCCTCATGCAGTAGTCTGGACATGTGATCTGCCACAACATTGTCACTTCCTTTCTTGTCTCTAATCTCAAGATCGAATTCTTGAAGCAACAGCACCCATCTGATCAACCTAGGCTTAGCATCCTTTTTGGCAAACAAATATCTCAAAGCAGCATGGTCAGTGAAAACAATAACTTTAGAACCAATTAAATATGATCTAAACTTTTCTACAGCAAAAATAACAGCTAACATTTCTTTTTCAGTAGTGGAATAATTTAGCTGTGCATCGTTTAGAGTTCGAGAAGCATAGTAAATAACATGGGGTGTCTTATTGATTCTTTGACCTAAAACAGCCCCTAAAGCATAATCACTTGCATCACACATGAGCTCGAAAGGATGGCTCCAATCAGGTGCCATGACAATAGGTGCAGAAATGAGAAGATTTTTCAATGTAATAAAAGCATTTGTGCATTCTTCTGTCCATGCAAACTCAACATCCTTAGTCAACAAGTCACAAAGGGGTTTGGAAATTTTTGAGAAATCTTTTATAAATCTTCTATAGAACCCTGCATGTCCAAGAAAACTCCTAACACCCTTGACTGTAGTGGGAGGGGGTAGTTTTGATATTATATCGATTTTCGCTTTGTCTACCTCTATACCTCTTTTTGACACCACATGTCCTAAGACAATACCTTGTTGTACCATAAAATGGCACTTTTCCCAATTCAGCACTAAATTGCATTCTTCACATCTTTTAAGCACAAGCTGCAAATGGTTAAGGTATTCATCAAAACAAGATCCAAAAACGCTAAAATCATCCATAAATACCTCGATGAACCTTTCCACCATGTCTGAAAATATACTCATCATGCACCTCTGAAATGTAGCTGGTGCATTGCACAATCCAAAGGGCATCCTCCTGTATGCAAAAGTACCAAAAGGACATGTAAAAGTGGTTTTTTCTTGATCTTCTGGAGCAATAACAATTTGATTATAGCCACTATAACCATCTAAAAAGCAATAATGACTATATCCTGCTAATCTTTCTAACATTTGATCAATAAAAGGAAGAGGGAAGTGATCTTTCCTGGTTTCGTTATTCAGCTTCCTGTAGTCTATGCATACCCTCCATCCTGTAGTCACTCTAGTAGGGATAAGCTCATTTTCTTCATTCTTCACCACTGTGACTCCAATTTTCTTAGGCACTACATGTATAGGACTCACCCACTTGCTATCTGAGATTGGGTAAATGATTCCAACATCTAGTAGCTTCAAAATCTCTGCTTCCTTCATGTTTGGATTAAGCCTTCTCTGTGCTTCCCTGCTTGGTTTTGCGTTGTCTTCAAGAAGTATTCTATGCATGCATTTGGATGAACTTATTCCCATGATATCTGCAATGGTCCATTCTATTGCACCTTTGTGTTCTTGTAGTACCCTCAGCAACTTATCTTCTTCCTGTGCACTCAGGTTCGCAGCAATTATCACAGGTAGCGTTTGGTTCTCACCCAAGTATGCATGCTTCAAATGGTCGGGCAGCTGCTTAAGCTCTTCGTCTGGAAGTCTCGGTGCAGTCGACTGGTTCTGACCACCAGTCGACTTGTCTGCAGAAATAAAAATGTCATCAGTCACCAATTTTTCAAATACAGGTGCGAAGTTACCTGAGTATGACTTTGGAGTTTCAAGGTGATGTACTGTCTCTGCAATCTCCCAGTCATCGTATTCCTGTTCAACATTAGATAAAGTTAGAGATTGTGTAATTGTGGCTTGTAGTGGTTCGACGCTATGTACCTAAAATGTTTGATCAACAATCTCCTGAACCACATCAACATTATAGCATTCATGATCATCATGTGGTAATTTAAGCGTATCAAACATTTTAAACTCAACTTTTTCTCCGTTTATCTTCATACTTATAGTACCCTTTTTAACACAAATTTTTATATCAGCTGTACTCATAAAGGGCCTACCTAGGATAATCGGTAGGGACGATGGCATTGAAGATTCTTCCATAGCTAACACGACAAAATCAGCAGGCAAAATAAAATCGTTTACCTGAACTAGGACATCTTCCAAAATACCTCTAGGTCTTTTGATGCTGCGATCTGCCAACTGCAAAGTGATGGATGTTGGTTTAAGTTCCCCCAATCCTAGCTTTTCATAAACAGAGTAAGGAAGAAGATTGATGCTTGCCCCCAAGTCTAGCAGTGCCTTTTCAAAGAAGTTCTCACCAACCCTGTAAGGAATGGTACAACTACCTGGGTCCTTCAATTTAGGAGGTAGTTTTCTTAATAATACAGCGCTCACTTCCTTTGTCAAAGCCACATCCTCCTTAACCTGAAATGTTCTTTTGTGAGTACAACAGTCCTTCAAAAATTTGGCATAAGAAGGAATTTGTTTAATAGCATCAAGTAAGGGGATATTAATTTCTACCTTTCTGAGAGTTTCAAAGATGTCAAATAAATGTTGTTCTTTCTTTTGCTTGACTAACCTTTGAGGGAATGGTGGCACAACTGTTCTTTCTTTTTCACTTACCTTGTTGGAACCCAAAACTTTTGATGGTTGTATTTCTGCCTCTTCTGTGTGTGTTCCAACTTTGTTGTCAATTATTTTACCATTTCTTAATGTTGTCACTGCCTTGAGCTATTCTTGGCCTCCAGGGTTTGGTATAGTTTGTGATGGGAGTTCACCTGCCTTTCGTTCGTTTAATTCTTTCGCAATTTGACCAATTTGCGTTTCCAACTTCTGAATTGCTTGCCCTTGTTGGTTGCTTGTTTGATGTTGTTGTTGGAGCAATTGAAGAACGGTGGATTCAAAATCCAACTTCTTCTGTTCTTGAACTGGCCTATCAAACCCACTTCCCATTTGGAAGTTCCGTGCATGTCCTTGTGTGAATTGAGTCCCTTGATTATTCTGATTATTGCTCCAGGAGAAGTTTGGATGGTTCCTCCACCCTGGGTTGTATGTGTTCGAGAAGGGATTATTCTTTTGTGGAAACACTCCTCGACCTACATAGTTTGCATGCTCCTGATCTGTGAAAGAAGACATGGGACATGTATCAGTGGTATGATCTACATGAGAACAAATTGCACAAATTTTGTTTGTTTGATTTTTAACTCCACCCATCATCGACATTGCATTAACAAGCATATCAACTTTCTTATTCATGTTTACCATTTCTAATTGAATGTTATTGCTATTAGAAATTTCGTAAACTCCCTGTTTTTTGGAAGGACCCCTCCTTGTTGAGAATTGTTGTGAATTCTCGCTGAGTTCTTCAAATAGTTCAATGGCCTCTTCACCGCTTTTCCTCATTAAGATCCCGTTGCAAGCTGAATCCACAATTGCCTTGTTAGTATCATTTAAACCTTCATAAAATGCTTGTACCTGATCATCTTTAGGCATGTTGTGTGTAGGATATTTAAGAAGTTTGTTCTTGAAATCCTTCCATGCTTCGAAGAATAAATCTCCATCTTTTTGTTGGAAGAGTTGAATCTCCCTTTTCAGCTGTTTGGTCTTTTGGGCTGGAAAGAATTCTTTCAAGAATTTTGTCGCCAATTGCTCCCATGAGTTTATTGATCCTGATTCCAAAGAATTATACCATAGTTTAGCGTTAAGTTTTAAGGAAAAAGGAAACAAGATTAACCTGATTTGTTCAGGGGTAAGTCCTTGGACGCTTTGTGTCCTGCAAAGATCGAAGAAATCTTGTAGATGGAGATGAGGCTCTTCATCTGGCTTGCCACTAAAGTGGGAAACCATACTAAGTAACTGAGTAGATAGATGCATGTTCCCTGTGACATTAGGTTGATACGCAATGCAAAAAGGTTGCTCGATATTCTTAGGCGTGAACTTGTCCTGCATTGGCACTCGATTTGGCATTTCCTCACCCATTGCTGTATGTGAACGAAGTCTCTGAGCAGTCGACTGGTTCGTAGCGACAGTCGACTGGTTTGCTGCAGACAGCTTACCTAGTCTGTGCAAAGTGCGTTCTGTTTCTGCGTCAATAGGTAGTAGCTCTGGACGAAGTGATCGTCTCCCGTGCATTCACCAAAATCCTGTAACCTAAAAGAAAAATACTTATTAATAAAATTAAAAGAAAGAAAATAAAAGCTTTCTACTGATCTGTAAGTTAAATTGCTAGACAATCCCCGGCAGCGGCGCCAAAAACTTGTTGTGCAATCTAGTTACCTAAATAAATAGATAAACTAGACACAAATTAAAAACCTCGCAAGTGTACGAATCGTTTATAGAAGCGTAGCAATAGCAAGGGTCGATCCCACAGAGATTGTAGAAATTAACTTACTAATCAATAGAAAATGTGAGAATGATAAAAAGTTGTTCTAAAGAAATGAAAAGATTAAAACTAAATCAAGAAATGCTGAATCACAAATATCTACTAAGTAGTTGGGTTTCGATCTCCACCGATAGTCAATAATGCTAAGTTACCTTCTGAACTTCTTCTTATTACTCATGTTTGTTCTCTTCAAGGGCATGATATCTACTCCTTAAAGTAATGTTTCCCTAAGCCAAGAATTAGGCATGGTATCTACTCTAATTCGTTTCTTTCATTAAGTATTTAGCATGGTATCTACTAAGTTGCACTTAAAGAAAACATAAGAACAGTGGAAACGAACAAACACTCAAGGTTCTAGAAATTGGTATCAGATCTAGATCCCTTAAGTTGATTAAACCAAGAACCCCTAAGGATTCCCTTGTTACAAGTTATGAACACGAGATACGGGTCGTCTCAATATGCTCATATAACAGATTCAGATAGATGGTAATGCAAACTTGATATTCTCAAGTTCTGTATGTCAGTCGACTGGCTGTCACCTCAGGCGACTGCTCTCAGAACTTGAGAACAAGTTTGATTATCATCAATCTATACCAATTCAATCAGATTCAATCAATAAGTAAAGTAGAAGGATTCAGAAGAATATAGCACTACATAACTACGGCTTCAATCTACCCAACTATGAAATTAGTTCCACATAATAATACTTTTATTGATCAACAGGTTCGAATACATGGTTAACATAAAAGAATTAGAAAGAGAAGGAATAAACTGATGTAGTTCGGCTAGATGACTCGGCTGGCTGTCACACAGTCGATCGGCCGTTCCTTTGCTTATGTTTGATCTCCTCTCTCCTTCTTCAATGCTGATACCGTATTGCTCTTCCCTTGATGATTCAGAAAGTTGTGTGTTTTTGTGATTCGGGAGCCTCCGCGTATCTATCTCCAGAATAATGCTTCTTGGTTGGTATTTATAGAACACGGCTAGAGAATTAGGGTTTGCACTCTTCTTTTTATAGAAAAGTCCTTTTCTTTTATTTATTTCCTCCCTTGTTGCTCTGCATGTTATTTCTTTCTCTTTTCTTATATTCTTCCTTTTCTGTTCTGATTTGGATTAGATTTGGACGAATCTTCAAATATCTTATCTTTCAACTCTACCGCCTACCAGTCGACTTGTCAGCGAACCAGTCGACTGTGCCGAGACTTCTGAAGATTTCATAATTGATCATACAAGTCGACTGTGCTTTGGAATAAGTCGACTGCAACGAGCGGCTGTGGAAAATCAACTTCTCTGTCCAGTCGACTGCTGTGGGGAACCAGTCGACCGATGATCTGCAGTTTTCTGTGTATCATCCTTAAAATCCTGAATCTGCTTCGTTTCTCCGTTTTGGGCTGTTCCCTATGGAAAAGAGAAAATAAGAGTTAAATACCACATATAGAGCTTTTAAATGTCTAATTGCATTAAGATTATTGCTCCTAAATGTGGATAATATTGTGTTCATCAGGATCACGCTGAGTTTGTGCATGATCAGGTTTTCAGAGATCCTAGACTTGAGGTTGGGAGCGAGGGAGCAGCTCACGCGGAACCACTTCGACATGTCCCTTGTCTCGAACGAGACTTCCTCTAATTCGTCCGCCGGCTCGGGCTCGGGCTGGCTTCTTTCGGGCTGCAGTTCGACGGCGTCCAGGGGAAACACACCGCCCCCAACCGCCATCATATAACACGATCGTGCTGCTTCTTGGTTCCCTCGGACGACTCCGACACTTGACTTGGTGGGGAATTTCAGCTTTTAGTGGTAGGCCGAGGGAACAGCTTGGAGTGAGCAGAGCCCTGGTCGACCGAGGATGGCATTGTAAGTCGCCTTGACGTTTACAACCATGAAGTCCATCGACTTGGTCCGTCTGTGAGGGGTCGTACCGGCGGTGACGTCTAAGGTCATGATCCCCTCTATTGGCACCGGGATGCCGAAGAACCCGTGCAGGGTGTACCCGGCTGGCTTCAGCTTATCCCGGGAGAGTTTGAAATTCTCAAACGCTTCCAGGAAGAGGATGTTCTCCGAGCTACTGTTGTCCACGAGGATCCGACGGGCGTCGTAGTTCGCCATGCTGAGGCTAATGACGAGCGTATCGCAGTGCAGGAGCCGGACTCCCTCCAGGTCTTCCCCTGAGAAGAAGACAGGGAGCTGCTGGACCTGGGGGGAAGGGAGGCCCTGCATGGAATTTACCTCTCGGACGAACGCCTTGCGGGAAGTGCTAGACTCTCCTCCCATGGGTCCTCTATGGACGCAATGCAGGATGGCTTGACCCTCGGTTTCTTCAGGCTCGGGGTTCCGCTCAGGACGTGGTTTGGGAGAGCGAGGAGGAGGAGAAGGCCTCCGGTTTCTCGTGTCTCTTCGGTCCCGGGCGTCTTCCCGTGTGAATTCCCAGAGGTACACTTGTTGGATGAGGGCCTCGATTTCGTCCTTCAGGGCCCGGTAGTAGTCGGTGTCGTGCCCGTTGTCCTGGTGGAAGCGGCAGTAGAACTGCTGATCTCTTTTCTTGTTGTTGGTCGGCCGGGGCGGCATTTAGACAAGGTCCCTGTCCTCGATCGCTAAGAGGATAGCCTACGCGTTCTGTGTCAGTAACGTGTACCTCTCGAAGCGCGGGATCGCAGGGACCTTCTTATGATGGTTCCGTCTTTTGGGACCTTCTTTGCTAGCTCCGCCTCATCGGCCTTGCGCTTCCCCTTTCCCTGAATCTCTTTGCTGTCCTCGGAATTTAGGGCCTCTTCGGCCCAGATGTACTTTTCGGCCAGATTGAGCAGGTCAGGGAAATCGAGGGGAGGTTTCTTCGCCAGGGAAGCCTTCAGCTGGCCGGGCCGGACGTTGTGTCGGAACGCCGCTGAGGCGACCCTAACATTGAGGGAGGAGACCGACCTTGCCTCCGTGGTGAACCTCCGGACGAACTGCTGGAGCGACTCCCCTTCCTTCTGTCGAAGGTCCAGGGAGGACGCGCTCGTCTTTTCGGCTTTTCTACTGGTCACGAAGTGGGCCAGGAAATTGGCCTCTAGCTGGTCGAACGAGTAGATCGAGCCGGGGACGAGCTTGGAGAACCGTTCCCGAGACGGACCCCTGTAACGCCCCGAATTCCAAATAATACCGAATTTGAGATTTCACAGGATCTTTACTTTACTTCGTACAATTTTACAAGGAATTAAAAACCTTTTCAACAACATCAGAGTTCATTTACATTTCATTTACACAGCGGAAGAATAAAAATTTACAACATTGATAATAATATACAACTTGTACAACTTTATCACATAAGTCATCGATTGCATCATAATATCTTCATAGCATAGTTCATTACCTGCATATCAACCTGTGGGCACGTCAGTCACTTGTAATTAACGAAAGTGTTATACTCAGCTATCTTCTCTATGCCGTACATATAACGATCTCAATACTTGAACAAACCACAAAAATCTCGAATGAAATATAAAGTGTAAAAAGTGATTATGTAGTACCCCTTATTTTTAAATAATATTTTTATAGATTTATAATTGAATTAAAATGATTTTTTGGGGATTTAGTAAATATTTTCTGAAAATTTATATTTACACGTGCAAAATACGTGCAAATATTTTTTGGGAAGTTCAAAAGGCAAAATTATTTTGTGGAAAATCATTATTTATTATTTGGGATTAATATTAATTTTTATAGGTTTTTCTTATATTTATTGGACCTATTTGCGAATATTACAAAAAGAAGGGTCTTTTTGCAAAATTGTCATTTTGAGGGATGAAAGTGCAAAATTGTTTTCCTGGACTTTTTAATCAGTGCTGGCTAGAAATGAATGGTTTATTTTGTTTTTAAATCTCAATTAAATTGGTTATATCAAGTTTCCAAGTATAGGGATCTATTTATGTAAAGTTATATTTTAAAAGGATTATTTTGCAAATGTGTTCAAAACCCTAATCCTTCTAATTACGGCCTATTTAAGAGGTGGAGTGCATCTGTCTTTCGCTGTACAATACAAGGTTTATTATTTTTATTTTCTTGGAGATTTAAAGAGGGGATTTTGGATTCTTTGCAAAGGAGGGATTCTTCGTCTTGCTTTATTCGTTTGATCTCTCCAACGAGGTGAGTGACTTATTTTGTTTTGTTTTGTATATGTTATATGTGAGTGATGTAAATTTTGTTGTTGTTTTGTTTTATGTATGTGGTATGTGGTGTTTCATCTAGTAAAGCATGCTAGGGTTTTTGATATGAATACATGTGGTGGATTGAATAAATGGATGAATTAAAAATTGGATCTTTTGTGAACCCTAGTTATTTGTGAGTAGAATTTACATGTGGATGATTTTAGATTGTAGGATAACCTAATATAAATTGTGGGTAGGCTATTTCTTTTGGATTATTGCTGATTTGATTGAGTGTGATGGATGTTATGCATTAATTAATTAAAGATGAGATTTTTGGACTATTGGTGAGTTGGATGAATGCAACTTGGCCATGTAAATGATGAATTTGTTTATGGATCAACTATAGAGAATAGTTGAGATTGAGTTTGAGGAATTTTGAGAATGAGTAATGGATTAAAAGACCATGTTTTGAGGATTTTGAGTTACGATGACTAAAATTGGGGATCGATACATTTTGATTAAATTTGGGTATTTGTGATTTTGTGAAAGATATTGTTCGAATTTGGATTTCTCAAATGCGAAGTTTTAATTTGAAGATTTTGTTACTTTAGTTTATGGATTTGTGAAGTTCTTTTAGTGCACAAACATGTACAAACGTTTTCATGAATATCGTATTTTTGTCGATTTAGAAGAAATCGAGTTTTATGTGTTTTCGAAGGATTTGACTATATCTCAACTTATTTTGGTATTGATATGTTTTGGAATATAAAACAAAGTTATTTTGATGTATGACTGATTCTTAAAAACTCTAATTTTAACATATGCACACATTTATGTTTTTAATTTGAAGAAACTCATCAAGAAGCTATTTTATAAATTCAAGCGGTTTTGATTGGTTTTTATGGATCTTTGTATATCCTATAAGTTGTATTTGATCATATCAGAAGTATACTTTTTATAGAATTCGTTTTCATAAAGTAAAACTATGTATCGGTTGAATTGTGCACAACCAAAAGTATGCAGTATGTAGGTCGACAGTCGACTGGTATGACTTCTCAGTCGACCGACGCGACCCAGCTGCTGTGTTCTCTAGTTTTCTCGAAATTTCGTTCTGGACAGTCGACTGATGACTTTTACACTCGACTGGTACCACTTAGAATTATTTTTCCGAAGTTATTATATTTTTCGCTCTGGACAGTCGACCTATACCCTTTACAGTCGACTGCTACACTTAGAATCTATTTTCTTAAAGATGTTGGATTTTCGCTCTGGACAGTCGACTGGTGATTTTTATAGTCGACTGATTCTGATGCTTTTCTTGAGTTTTCCAGGTGTTCTTTAAATGGTTGATTCTTTAAATGTTTTTGGATCTATAACTTACTATTCTAAATATTATTGTTTCTACAGAACATATGTTTTCAAGATATTTTATTATTGGATTTGGATTCTGGAATTTTATAAATATTTGGGTTTTGTTGATTGGAGAGGTTTCTCCCTATGATCGTTTTGATGCTGGATTAGTGAGTTTTGGTCTTGATGATATCTCTAGGAGTTGAGTGGGAGTCCTGTGAACCAGAAAGTTGAGATTGTTGAGTTAGACCGGGGGGGTCTTGGTTTAGTTGTTGTTAAGTATTTAAGTCTGACAGGATACACTAACTCTAGAGATGGAGATTTCGTGTTTTAATAATAACCAACTTAAGGACAGGCACTAGTGGGGATGTGATGGAACTTGGAAAACGTAAGTATAGGCTCATGGTTTTGTTAGTCCAACGGATGCGTTCCAGGACTGTTTGTTGTTATGTCTCGAGAGGACATTTGTGTGTTCGCGTGTCGAGGGTCTGCAGACCTATTCACGGAGCATGTAAGGTGCATTTGCGTATCGAGGGTCGGCAGGCCTATTCACAGAATGTATCTGGTGTATCTGTACGTCGAGGGCCTTGCAAGCCTATTCGTGGGGTACACGGGGTTGGGAGATGATTCTCCGGTTGTTTTTGAGCTATCTTACATGATGCTTGCGCGTCGAGGGCTGTGGTGCCTATTCACGGAGTATTCTGGATCTTGTTTTCCATCACCATAGCAGGATTAGTTGCATAACGAGGGGTTATCCCTATAAAGTGGAGATCGTTAAGGGCTTGCACCGGACCTATGTACTATCGAATGCATAGAATCCGGCAAGTATGCATTAGAGAGTCGACATATAGAGCTTGTATTTTCTTGACTTGGTTTTATCTTGTATTTTCCTTTTTTTCCTACACTTGATACTTAGTCTAGATTCACTTGATATTTTCATGTTTTACTATTTACTATCTTATATTCCTTGATGTTTTCATGCTTTACTTATTTGTTATTTCTCATTCTATTTATTCTTGCTGTTAGTACATGTTGTTGATGACTCAATGTTTATGATTTAATTATGTTGCTTTGTTTTTATGTCACACACCTTTATGGCTGACCCCTTTAGTTTTGGGGGTTAGGGATCATCTCTAGCCTAATATTTTACAGGTTGTTGCTGCTTAGAGCTTGGAGTTTGGATGCTTGAGATATATTGATGTAATAGAGCTTTTGTGTAAATTTTTTGTAAAAAGAAATTGTTGTAAGAAAGAGAGTTTGTAATTCAAGGTGTTTTGTATTCCGCTGTGTTGTAAATGATTGTTGTAATAAAAGTTGAAATAAAAATTATCTCTGTTTTTGGACTATGTTTAATATTACATTGAAGTTGATGCTGGGAATTGTGCCACGTATTTCTAAGATATCATATTAGAAATTCGGGGCGCTACAGATTATTCTAAACATGTAAGTGTATGTCATGTCTTAATATCTAATGCACATATTTCTATACTAGGATGATACTAATACACACTTGTTCAGATTCTATGCATCCCATACTACATAGGTCCTAGGACAAGCGCCTACGTACTCCACAATAAAGGGTTCGATCCCTCGCCATGACAACTACCCAGTAATAAGACAAGGTTTAGATCATTCCACGAATTTGAATTTCAGTCCCGGAGTCAACCGCTGACTGTTATCACAGATCCCACATCGTGCGAATCATCCCGCAAGTGCCCCTCTAGTCCCGGTATACGCATATACATTGGAGTACGGCAAAACAAAAACTATCCGGCAGATTACTCAAGATCCCGGAATCCACCACTAACCCATCCTTATAATTTCGGATTTAAAATAAAAGCACGTCTCCCACAGAGCAACCTCAGTCCGCCAACTGGGTCATAGCCACAGAGATCAAGAAAGATGTTATTTGTTCTATGTTTGAGTTGAAAAGGCATGAATGAGTATTAAGATAAGATTCGAGATACTTATAAATAAGTTGAAGATAGAATAATCTAAGTTTAAGATATGGATATTGAAGGGTGTGAATACCCATGTTTCTTGTACATGAAAAATTATGATTTGAAGTTAGTAAGACCTCGGTTACCGGCAATATTGAAAGAAAGATTTGAGAAATGATTTCGAGATATTGCTGTGGGGCGATCTTGTATTTTGTGAACAAGTCCGGTAGGAGGTAAAACTAATTCTAGGAATGATAACTCATTCGTGTCTTGAACTAAATAAATAGACACATAAGTGAAGATGTAGTAAACTTGGGCAAACGTAAGTGGATTGCCTCTATATAGTCGGCGGTGGATTTCCGTGGGTGAACGGCTAAGGGCAAAATTGTCATTTTCAATTTTGCGGGGTGTTACAACCCCGGAGGGTGGCAGGAAAGGCACGACATAAGAGGAGATCCGAAGCGCTGTGAATCATCATGAGGGTCTTAAAACCCTCCATGTGATCAGCAGGTCACCCTCGCCATCATAGGTCTCGAATTGGGGAGGTCGAATTCCGAGGTATTTCCGCTTGTAGGATTGCAGCAGAGAAAGGAGGTCGGGTCGGCATATGACCCTGAGCTGGCCTCGCGCCGCCATCTCCGAAGTGGTCGAGGCTGTTCTCCATTTCTGGAGGCGCCTTAGGACGCCCTCATCATACTCTGGCGGAACTGTTAGGCCGCGAGACGCACTGGCTCCGACGTCCGACCGCGAGTGAGGGCGGTGGAGTGTCTCGTTGACAGGGGTCCCTAGGATAGCCTCCAGGATCTCGTTCCGGAAGTCTTGGAACTCACGGTGGGTGACCGGAACCCGTTCGGCCGGGTAGCGTTGGGGCGGCGGCCTCCGGTCGATGCGACTGAGCGCCGGCTCCCGCTCTCGGGGCGGAGGCCTGGGGCGGTTCGGGACCGAGTTGGAAGTGGTCCCTCCCCTAGTTCGACTGGCCTGACGGTTCTGGATGACCCGACGCAGGTCGGGTACGACCGAGCGAGAGGCACCCGACTCGGGTCCGAGGCTGACCTTTGGATTGTTGGATCCATGAGTGTTGGCGGGGACATCCTGAGGAGGAGCGTCCTGACGACGTGTAGAGGCGACAACTCTCCTGGGCTTGGGTGCCATGAGAGCTCGGATTGATGGAATGCCGTAAATGGCTGGGTTCGGATTGATGTCCATACCGAGGGTTCCCACAGACGGCGCCAACCTGATGCGGTTTATTTTTGGGGGTGGCTGCACCAGGTGTGAGTTCTTCTCAATTTGTATTTTTGCGGAAGTTTCGCTACAGACGGTACGCCCGACCCTCAGCCGAGGGAATGGCTCGGGAGTAGGCGGGAGTGAGGTGGAGGTAGGATGCTCGGCTCGGATCTGGAGGTTCGGCTCGGATCTGGAAGCTCGGATCCGAAAGTCTCGTGTACCTGCACTCGGCCTTGGAACACCGGGGTTGATCCCGGTGGCAGGCCCTCCGACGGTCTAGTCTGGCACTGAAGAGTAACAGTAACTAGGATTTTGAGAGGGAAGAAATTGATTACCTTTTGAAGGGATAGAGGGCCTGGTATTTATAGGCATTGCCAACCGGGTCTGGACCCGTTTGGGGCCGGGTCTGAACCCAGTTACCCAGGAGATTTAGGACTGATCTGGCAGTCCTGATGATCGGGAGTGAACGATTTTTGAGGAGATCATGTGGCCCAGAAGGGGCCACGTCATCTGACCCATATCAATATACATTATCAACTGCCAGATTTTTATGAGTGCATGCAAGACTCATGTCAAACAAGAAAAATAAAGATAAATTGCAAATAAATAAATTTAATGTTTCACCCACTGCATTTACATTTATGTGCCCTTATTACAAATGTATAATATAGGTGCAAGATATCCTCAATGTGCACGCTACGCTAATTTACAAGAGTTGGAGGTAGTTGTTTAGGGCCTTCAGTTTACTTACTTCCAATAATGGTGCACTAATCAATTCAGTGATTAAGGAATTTATTAAACAAATAAAGAACAAGATCAGATGACAATTAATCCCCCCGTACATATAAACCTCTCTTACCTTCTCCAATCATAAGAATGAATCCCAAAACCATCACAACCGGATGAACCTGCCAATAATATACCACCCACATCCACATTAACAGCTAAGTCACCATTATATAAATAACTCAGAATGATTAGGAACAATAATTGACTCAAGTGACTGTATCAGACTTACATTGAAAATGAGTTTCCGATCGTCCATACAAGCACAAGAATGGCTGCTATTACTGCGAACAAATGCGCTGCCATGCTAGCTCGAGAGGCCAGTACGAAAGCCATTGGCCTTGCTGTGATTGCCTTTGTTTTTCTATGATTATTTGTAGCAGCAGCAATTTTCGTAGTGTAATCTTGTGTATGTATATATAGTCTATTGGATTACAACTAAAAAATGAAGACTGATGAAAATTTATATTTGTTGTTATTATGGTTATGCTGCTTTAGGGGTTTGCGTTCGGACCGTTTGGTATCTTGGAAGAAGTTGAGCCCAAGCAAGGGAGATCAAGTCTATCAGTATGTTTTTTTTAATAATTAATTAGAGAGAAGAGATTGAGCTTACATTGAGGTATCAAACCCTTATTTGCAGGTTTATTCGCCTACAAACCCGCTTGCACCTGCAACCCGAACCCATGAAATAACCAGTCTGATAGTAGTATATATACCTATGTGTGTGTGTAATTGCATGTATGCATCTGTGAAGGTATCTTTATACTGTAGAATTTTCTGTTATTCTTATGACAGAATCAAAGTTAATCCTCTCCCTATAACCGTTAATTGAAAATGGAGGAGGTTCGGAGTCGGATGGGTGTCATTGGAGATAAGAGAATTGGATAGGGTGTTTTGATTTTTCCGATTTCGGGCAAATTTTTTTGACTGGGGCACCTATTTAGTTTGACAGAGTTCAATTGGAGAACCTAATCATTAACCATACTTTTTTTCCGATAATTTAACGTCTACCATACTTTTGGAACCTAATTATTAACCATACTTTTTTTTTCCGTCTATCATACTTTTGGATAGCGAGTTCGGTTCAACTACACTCGCTATCTGAAATAGTGAGTCTAGTTCAACCGAACACGCTATCTCAGATAGCGAGTGTAATTATAATTATTTTCCCATAGAATTGGTTTTCGAAAAGAAAAAAAAAATTACAAACCAAACTCGCTGTTTCCAACAACGAGTTCGGTTCAACCAAGTTCGGTGTTGGAAACACTGAGCCTATCTTTAAACTTTAGTATCTTCGCAAGATTTCTCCAATTGCTGAAGGAAATCATAGAACTACATTTGCTTTTTGAAACAGCGAGCTTATTTTTAAATAACTCACAGGTTGAAACAGCAGGTAGGCCAATTTGATAAATAGTTGGGATTTGGTTTTACGCTTGACCAAAAGTTCACGCCGGGTATCCACTCTTTACCGAAAATAATGCAATAGATAAGAAATCCATCATCAAAAACTTTAATAAATTTTTTTTTATAAAAAGAAAACAAAAAACTACATCTAATAAAAAAACACACCAAACGGTCCGAACCCCATAAGATCAATTAAGACAGTGAATCACCCAGTTGAGTTGAGTTGGCTCACCCCAAAATCCAGCTGTCCTCAGTCCAACACAAACACAGTCAGACACACCACCACCCTTAAATCTAGCCCACTCCATGGGTCCCACCTTCCATGTGCTCTTCCCCTACAAATTCCCCAAACTACCCCCTTCCTTCTTTCTTCCCTCCCTCCCCTCTCCTCAAATCTCAAATCTCAAAAATAACAAAAAACCCCAACCTCCTTCTTCCTCCTCAAACCCTAAAAATCCCACCTCTCATTCTTCCCCCTAAAAAAATAAAATGAAAAAAATCCCACCCTTTTCCCTCCTCCTCCTCCTCCTCCTCCTCCTCTCACTCGCCAACTCCGATACCAACCCCGGCGATATGTCAGCAATGCTCGACCTCGCCGACGCCATCCCCGCCCTCGATTGGTCCCCCTCCTCCTCCCCCTGCACGTGGAAGCACGTCACCTGCAACTCGAATCGCGTCACCGCCATCCAAATTGGCAACAATAACCTCACCGGCTCCCTCCCCCCTTCAATCGGTAAGCTCACCGCCCTCACCCGCCTCGAGCTCGACTACAACCAGCTCACCGGCCCCCTACCCTCCTCCCTCGGTAACCTTACCGCCCTCCAAACCCTCCTCCTTCACAACAACCGCTTCACCTCCGTACCCCCATCTCTCTTCTCCGATCTCACCTCGCTCGAGTCCGCTTACCTCGACTCCAACCCCTTCGCCCCCTGGGAAATCCCAGATTCCCTCAAAAACTGTGCTTCTTTGGTGAACTTTTCGGCGAACTCGGCGAATGTGACCGGTAAAGTTCCCTCCTTTTTCGGTGATAGTTTCTCGAGTTTGAACCATTTAAGTTTGGCTTTTAACACTTTAGAAGGGTCGATCCCGGATTCCTTTTACGGATCTGGCATCCGGGCGCTGTGGCTGAATAATCAGCTGGGCCCGGGTTTGTCCGGTGGCATTGGGTTTGTGTCTGGAATGGTGGGCTTGGAGCAGCTGTGGTTGCACTCCAATGCGTTTTCCGGGCCGTTACCTGACTTTTCCAACTTGACGAATCTGAGGGATTTGCAGTTGAGGGATAATATGTTCACTGGTGTGGTCCCCAAGTCGTTGACTCAGTTGACGACGTTGCAGCAGCTGACATTGACGAATAATTTGCTGCAGGGGCCTGTGCCTGTTTTCATGAGCAATATTGGGAAGCTGGATTTGGTTGTGGGGAGTGAGAGCTTTTGTCTTGACAAGGTTGGGGAGTGCGATGCAAGAGTGAATTCGCTCTTGGCGATTGTGAGGAATTTTGGTTATCCAGTTAGGTTGGCGCAGAGTTGGAAGGGGAATGATCCGTGTAATGGGTGGTTGGGGATTACGTGTGATGACAATGGGAATGTGACGGTTGTGAATTTTCAGAAGTTGGGGTTGAACGGGACGGTTCCGGCTGAGTTCAGCTTAATTCCATCGGTGCAGAGGATTTTGTTGTCGGGGAATAATTTGACGGGGACGATTCCGAAGGAACTTGCCGAGTTGCCGGCATTGAAGGAGTTGGATTTGTCGGATAATGATATTTCAGGAGAGGTTCCGAGTTTCGGGAAGAATGTGGCGTTGAATACTGATGGGAACCCGAATATTGGGAAGATTGTGGTTTCACCTCCGGGGAGTCCAGCGAGAAATGGTGGCGGGTCAGGTTCGGATCCATCTGGTTCGGGGAGTGGAGGTAGTGGTAATGGTGGCAAGTCAAAATCTGCTTCAGTTGGTGTCATTGTAGGCTCTATACTAGCCGTTCTCTGTGTAGTTTCTCTTGCTGTATTTGCCTTCCTTTATTATAGGAAAAAACGACAACATTTTGGGCGAATTCAGAGCCCAAACAATACCGTGATCCATCCAAGACGTTCTGGGTCTGACCCTGATGCTATTAAGATTACAGTTGTTGGATCAAGCACGAATGCAACAGCAGCATCCACGTCTGACGTTTATAGCCCCACGAGCAGTAGGTATGGTGATATCCAATTAGTTGAATCTGGCAACATGGTGATATCAATTCAGGTGCTACAAAAGGTAACTAACAATTTCAGCGAAGAGAACATTTTGGGTCGAGGTGGGTTTGGAACAGTTTACAAAGGTGTGCTTCACGATGGGACAGAAATTGCAGTGAAGAGAATGGAGTCGGGAGTAATGGGTTCAAAAGGGTTGACGGAGTTCAGATCAGAGATTTCAGTACTGACTAAAGTTAGGCATAGGAATCTGGTATCTTTACTTGGGTATTGTTTGGAGGGGAATGAGAGGATATTAGTATATGAGTACATGCCACAAGGTACTTTGAGTCGTCATTTGTTTGAATGGAAAGAGGAAGGATTGCAGCCATTGGACTGGAAGAAGAGGCTGGGGATCGCCTTGGATGTGGCTAGGGGAGTGGAGTACTTGCACTCGTTGGCGAATCAGAGTTTTATTCATCGGGATTTGAAGCCTTCCAATATTCTTCTCGGGGATGATATGAAGGCGAAGGTGGCTGATTTTGGGCTGGTGAGGCTCGCTCCAGATGGGAAGGGCTGTTCTGTTGAAACTAGACTTGCAGGGACTTTTGGGTATCTTGCTCCAGAATATGCAGGTAATTACTTAGCCCGTGAATATATTTGGTCATTTCTACATAGGATTTTACACAATCATATCAGTACATAGTTTGGAAAATAGAGTTAATAACTTGATATATATGCTAGGTAGTTAAAATCGGTTTTTGGAACTAATCGGTTTAGGAAGGATTAGTGATTAATCGGTTATATTATGTATCAACCCGAAATCCTAACATAAAACTATTATGAGATTATTAAAAAGGAACATATAGTTATAGAGAAAAAAATAGAGTACTCGGTTTGAGCTGAGTTTGGATTCTAGATGTGGGTTGGGTTGGATTTGCTGGTTGGTTCCATCAAACAAAAACAATCTGGGAAGAGGAGCAACGTGAGCAGCAAAAGGAGGAGGTGCAGCAGATGCGGGCCGGATCAAGTATGCGACGACGCAAGGGGAGCGATGGCGGGTCGGGTTTGGGTTTGCTCGAGGAAGAGGAAGAGGAAGAGAATTAGTTTGAGTTTGGATTTGAAGAGAATCAGATTGGGTTTGAGTTTGCCCGAGGAAGAAGAAGAGAGCGGCAACATGTCGGGTTTGGATTTGCACGAGGACTAGAAGGGATTTAGATTTTGGATTTTGGATTTGGATTTGAGTTTGGGCCGGATTGAGCCCAAATAACGCAAACAAGCATGAAAATTAGAGGAGGTGATTTAATCGGTTAACCGGCCATTTAGAATCGGCCGATTAACCACTAATCGGCCGATTAACCACTAATCGGCCGATTATACTCGATTAAATCGCTAACTATTGAAATATTATAAATTGCCATAAAAATAATTGCTTAGTCTTCGATTAGCAATTAATCGGGGATTAATCAGGCGTAATCGGGGATTTTAACTGCTTAGTATATATGTTTTCCTTGCATTGATTGTTCTTGGATATTTTAGTAGTCATCGAAATTGCTAGTCATGGTATTTTTTTTGAATTTTGGATCCGAGCACCGATTGGTAGGCGAAGACAAGAATAATGAATTTAACTTTAATATTTACTACAACTCATGGAATTAGGTAGTGAGTAGCAGTTTAGTTAGATGCACAGAAGCACAGACATGGACACTGTGACACGGTGATGATGATACACGACATACTGATACGGAGTAGATTTTCAAAAACTACCCTAAATATCCAGTTGTTGTGTCGGATTCGTGTGTCCAACATGAGCGTCCGACACGTGTCATGTTCGAGATGTCATGGCTACCAAATGGAAGTATCCATGCTACGGTAGATGTCATGACAACCAAATAGAAGTATCCATACAACATACTGTAGATGAATCTGGAGGTATTAATATATATTATCTTATGAAGTTAATTGATAACTGAAAGTAGTTGAGCAATAACTACATAAAGGTGGTAGTTTTGGCATGCTAGTGTTATTGATATTTGATAGGGAAGCAAGGCTACTTTTTGGATGCATATTACAAATTCTTTGATAGCATTCTTGAGAGCATCTATAGTCGTTGGCTATTTTGCCAAAATTTCCAAAAAATAGAAATTTTGGTGCTGCAATCGTTGGCTATAAACCCAAAAAATGGGTTTTAGATGAACAGTGATCTGCCAAATTTGGCAGACGAAATAGAAATTTGAAAAAAATAGCCGACGTAAGATGATCTTTCGTCCGTTCGATCGGACGAAAGATCATATTCCGTCGCTTTAATTTTTTTAATTTTAATATATCGGACGGGAAATGATTTCCCGTCCAATAATTTTTTTTTTAAAAAATTATTGGACGGGAAATCATTTCCCGTCCGTCAATTAAAAAAAAAAAATAAACTTCTCGGACGGGAGATCATCTCCCGTCCAAACACATTTGGATTTGTTTTATGAACTAGGCCTATAGATATTATTATGGGTATATATTAGGTTTTAATTGATATTTAATTAAGATTTAAGCTTTAATTAGGATTAAATTAATAGTTAATTAGAATTAAATTAAGATTTAATTTTGGAAAAATTTCTTGACGAGAAATGATTTCCCGTCTGTCGTTTATTTTTTTTAAAAAATCATTAGACGGGAAATGATTCATCGTCCGACACATTTTTAAAACGACATTTTTTTTGGGGACGAGAAATCATCTATCGTCCGTCGATTTTTTAAAATGAAAATCCAAATTTTGGGTTTAAACGACCACAGCCGAAATCCAAAATTCCTATTCCTATATGCCAAATACCCAAAATTTGAGAGACAACGACTACAGATGCTCTGAGGAAGAAACTTCCTTTATTTTGATGCAAGCTTCCTAATTTCGTTGTGTTTTTAGATAACCCTCATAAAACTTATGTCAAATACACCTCAAAATTGATTAGCTATCCTTGTGTCATCTTATGAAGAAAATTGGTAACTGAAAGTAGTTGAGCCATGATTACATAAATGTTTGTAGTTTTTGCATGCTACTGTTTTTGATAGGAAAGCAAGTCTACTTTTAAAGCTACTGTTATTAAAAAAAAACAAGTCTACTTTTTGGATGCAGATGGCAAAAACTTTGATATCATTCTTCAAAGAAAAAAAAACTTCATTATTTTGATCTGACCTTCCTAATTTTTTTGTATTAATATAAGCCTCCTTAAAGCTTTACATCAAATACACCTCAAAATTTATTAATATACTTAAATTGTACCTACGGTTGTGCTGGTTAAAAGATTAAGTGGAGGGTTTAGGAGAGTTGAGTTCTCCTTGAATTGCCAAACATAAGAAGTGGCAAAGGTTTTTACCTGCCAAATGCAAATAATACTGAGGTTTAGTTAAATCATCTAGAAAGTTTCAATGATTTTATCTTTCGAAATGAGAGACTAACAAATCCACTGCTTTGGAGAGGTTCGGAGATAAACTTTGTTTGTCGAAAAACCCTTCTATCAACATCACTCCCAATCACAAAAGATTTTTTAAAATTTTTTGGCACAGTGGGCACTGCAGACTAAACTAATTTATCCCTTCTCCTTGCGTCTTTGTTTCCTTCATTCACTCTTTCATCTTGGCCCATTCTTTTTGACCCTTCTACCAATTCTTTTATGGGTCATACTTAGGGATGCTCTTGGGTACGAATATATCCGATCCGATCCGAATTCTGATCCTAGTTTTATGCGGATTCGGATATAAAAATCCAGATCTGGTTGGATTCAGATACCCAAACCAAATATATAAAATCCAGATCCGGTTATCTTCGGGTACCCAAACCAAAAAGAAATCCGGATCCGGATAATTAAAAAATATCCAGATCGGATTGGGATATCCACACATACCAGATTGTGCTAACAGTTCACGTTAGCCCATATCTGGCCTGTTGGTCTTCCGCTTATGTTAAAGGCCCTTGTTGTATAGGGAGGTTGCGGGTTCGAATCTTCGCAGGTTTTCCTTTTAATTTTTATATAGTATAAAATTCAATTAGGAACCCCTAGTTGATTTCTTTTTAACACAATTTTTTATCAAAATTTATTTTTTATTTTAACTTTGTTGCGATTTATAGAAATATATTGATAAACTTTAAAATTTTTATATACCCTTCGAAATTAATATATTACTAATTAATCTTATTTATACGTATATTATATATTAAAATATAACTTTTCTTTATTTTTCTTTAATACTTAAACTATCATTTTCTATTCTCTCTTACATGTATACATTATTTTCGGTGGTTCTTATATGATTTGCTTTTTGACTAAGTATCTCTTGTTGGTTAATAGTTTAAATTATATAGTTTGTTCCTTTTTATTTTCTTCGCCGTGTCTATTTTATTTAATATTGTTTTAACGTCCGTATCCAATTTGCATCTGTATCCGAATTTTGCGGATATGGATATGGTTTTTTTTCCGATTTATATCTGCATCAGCATCCGAATTCGTCTTTGGAATAGCTTCCGAATCCGTTTTGGAATGTGGATACGGATGTTGGTATAGCCAATATCCGATCTGAAAGCAGCCATGCTCCTATGGTCTTTGACTTTGATCAAGGACTGCATCTTGAAGCAGTTTGTTGTCCTTGCACCATTTTGATGGGTGCTAGGGGCATGACTCTTTACGAGTTTTGCTCTAGTTGACCGCAGTCTGGGTCTACAGCAGCAAAACTCTTATTATATATTTGGGAATCTTCAAGTGTGTTCTATTCGGTTTTTTGGATGTGGTACTGAAAAAGAAAGCCCCTACTTTCGGTTGGGATAACTTTACTAATACCAGAAGGTAACCTAAACATGTAATCTGGGGCAGTTGCTTTTGCTACTTACAATGGCCCAATATGCCTAGATCTGTACAAAAGCCTTTATTTTTAGTTGTGGTCCCTATGCATGCTTGCATGTTCCACTATCGTTGCTGTTAAAATATGGATATTTGGCATTTGGCAAATAGCAATAGACGGGTAGCGTTGCTATCGTGTAGAGCCAAATTTGGCCGATCGGAAATAATAAAATATTCAGACGGAAGATCATCCACCGTCTAACCGCCACCCCCCCTCTTTTAATATTAAAAAAATTATGCGACGGATGATCATCTTCCGTTTGGCGAAATTTTTTTTATTTAAAAAAAAATAAATAAGCCAGACGGAAGATGATCTTCCGTTTGGATTTTTCTTCTCTTTTTTTGAAATTTTAAATTGGTTAAATGTCATTTTCGTAAATAATGAATGGCAATTCAGTAATTTGTGAAAGATTTCTTCCGTCCGAGCATGTTTTTTTTTCATTTTTCATTTTTTTATTTATTTAAATGGTATTTTTGTAATTTTTTACATGACATTTTAGTAATTTTTCGAAAAAAATATATTAATGAATTTGGCGGACAAAAGATCTTCCGTCCGCCCTCTTTTAATAGTGAAAAAATTCATAGATGGAAGATCTTCCGTCTTCTATATTTGGCAATTGCTAAAATATGCTACTATATTTAGCAGTTCACTTTTTATTACTTTTCTAAAAAATGGGTTTTTAGCAAACGATGGTGGATACGAAATTGCCAAAAAATGGATATTTTGACTTTATAGAACTGAGGATGGTCATCGACAAACCCAACTGATCCAAAAAGGGGAAATCTCAGTGCATAGGTTCAAACCTATTTAACCACTGAACCATCTTTATTTCAAATTTTCAATCAGGTTCTGAACTACTGCTTTTGTAGTTTATGTCACACCACTTATTTCACAGATTGGGATCATCTCCAATCTCCAGTAATTTGCTTTTAACCTGATGAGTCAAAAGTATACATGAACTAGATCTTGCTATCCTAGCTGCCCATCGATTTCTTGAGATGCTCACTAATAATTGTTTTAATGTGCTTGTGCCATTAAGCCATTAACTAGCCTTGATATGAAACTTTATTTTATTTTGTTAGAAGGTCCTATCCAACTGGATATGAAACATTTTATTAATAGCAACTGATTCACTCTCTCATTTAGGTCAAAACAAAGTAAAGTCATCTTGGTGCTCTTTAAATCACTACAAGCATGCATAAACAAAAGTTGCTATTGTAGTTAAAATTGTTTTGGGTACTTCTGGAAGTTGGAACATGCATGAATTCAAAGTCTAGTTTCCAAGTTACATTTAATCATAAATAAAATCTAATAAATTCAAATCTCATCTCTCCAATCAATGTCCTCTAATACAAGTTTCCAAAAAAAATTTACTTGCAGTGACAGGGCGTGTAACTACCAAGTCGGATGTGTTCAGCTTCGGCGTGATCCTAATGGAATTATTAACTGGTCGAAAAGCCCTTGATGAAACCCGGCCTGATGATAGCATGCACTTAGTCACATGGTTTCGTCGTATGAACCTCAATAAAGAGAAGACCCTCCGCAAGTCTGTTGTCGACCCCACCCTCAGCACCGATGCTGACAACGAAGAAACCCTAGCAAGCATTAACACAGTGGCAGAGCTCGCAGGTCACTGCTGTGCTCGTGAGCCCCACCAGCGGCCCGACATGGGCCATGCAGTCAACGTGCTGGCATCGCTGGCAGATCTGTGGAAGCCGGGAGATCAGGAATCCGAGGACGCATATGGGATAGACCTTGGTCTCTCATTGCCACAGGCTCTGAAGAGGTGGCAGGGGATGGATGGTGGGGCTACATCTTCGGGGATGGCCTCGTTCCTTGACATGGATTACACAAATACCAGCATAGCGACGAGGCCGTATGGGTTCGCAGAGACATTTACTTCATCTGATGGGAGATAGTTTCTCCTTTCAATTCTTTGTTTCTTCTTTTTAACTTTCTTTCATGGGTTGGGGTTATGTAGATTTGGAAGGGGGTATTGAATTGTTTCTTGATATGCCTCTGTTTACTCCATTATTATGGCTATGATGATATGTTTGTGAGCAGTGAGGTACTTTAATCCTTGTAATGCCTTTCTGTTAGTTGTATGTGTATTAGGCCTATGGATTTTTTCTCAATATTTTTGTCAACTTAAGATCGACATTGAAGAAGACAGTATATATAATTATGGGGAGGAATGAAAAGCAGGAGTTGAAATGGATGTTGCTCAATTTTAATATTTGTATTGTTTTGTTTTGTTTTGTTTTGCAACAAACTGTATTAGAAAAGTCTCCTGAATTAAAGTAGATGTCAGCAATTAATGAATATTTATTATTGGTCAAAGCAAAACTCAGATCAGTGAAATTGGTCTAACTAACAAGGACAAGTGGTTTAACGAAAGTTTTTTTTCAACACTTGTTTAAAGGAAAGTCAGTCCAATTTATTCAACCCTCCTCCAGATCCGCTCCCTTCTCTCATCAGTCTGCCCCCCTCCTTTGGATCATTATGTAGATCTCCCTCAGATCTACACACCCATATCCTTGTTTACAATCCATTTCATCGTCCACCCCCTCCCCTCCTGGCTTCGGGTCTAGTTGCGCTTGCTTCTGCCTTCTTTTGCGGCTTCTCCTGGACCTTCTCGAGCTCTGATCTCCGGCTGAGTATCCGGACCGCCTCGCCGGTACTTTTCTGGCCCGCTTCTTCGTCTGCCTATCACTGTAAGTTCTAAGATTTTGCTTTTTTGGGGGTTTGCTGGTATTTTGTAGATCTCAGTATTATACTTTGTTTTCCCCTCTCGTTTCTTCGTTAGTTACTTTCTTTGCCGCTTGATCGGCGGTTCTGTTGTATTGTTGTCCTTTGTGGTTCGGTGTTCTCTCTCGCTCTTTGTTCGGTGCGGTGAAGCATCATTCTACAGACCCTTCGTAGGGGATCTCCTTCCCCTTTTCTTTTAAATACCCTCTGCCGTTCTATCTCCTATTTCTGAGGTTTTCGACCTCTGGTTTTTTCTTTTGGATTGTTTGTGGTTTTTGCGTCTCCCCTACTGTGCATTGGGCAGTTCCTTCCCCTATTTCGTTCAGATTTCCTCTCTCCATTCTCTCGTAGACTTCTGACCCTTTTCGTTTCTGGGTTTTTTGATATTTTGGATCTGAGTCTTTTGCGTTTTCTTTTCTGCTTAATCTCTACAGTAGCTATTTTTTTGTCCTTCCCATATTTCCCTTCGTCCCCCCCCCTTCTGTCTGGGCCCTGGGCCGTATTATGGACCCAACGTGGGTACAAGTTGTTAGAAAGAATTAAATAAAAAGGGAAACATTCTCTTCCCCTACCCCTTTGAGCCTGCCCTTAGTTCGGCCTGCTAAGCAGAATGTTCTAGGCAAGGCGCCCTACTCTCTTCTACGCGCTTCTTGCTCCCAATCCTCTTCATCTTCCCATCTTCCCTTCCCCTCTCCTTCTTCAGTCTTATGCTGCTATCGCTGCCTTCAGCTGGGGCACTTCAAGGCTTTATGCTCTTCCAATATTAAGTGCTTATTCTGCCTTAAGTCGGGACATTCTCGTAACTGCTGTTTCTCTCTTTAACAACTTCTGGGCCTTTCCTTGGGTGTTCCTATCTCCGACCAAGTAATAGCGGCATTGGACTTTCCTGCCCTCCAAGCTCAGCTATCGGAGTTGAATGTTCCCAAACCCAAGAGAGCGAAACTCTCGGCTGAGTCAGCTCTCCTCCCAACCCCTCCCGCTTCTCATCGCATTCCTGCTATAGTACCTATTATCTCCACTTCTCAGTCTACTCTCCCACCTACCTCCATCTTACTATCGCTTCCTAAGTGCTCAGTTAGTGGACCTCTAGTGTCCCTTGTGTATGTGCCCTCGCCTGAGATCATTTCCAAAATGAACAAAATTGATTGTTATGGGGCTGTCACTTTCAGCGGTGGGTCCATCTCCAACTATTCTTTGGATTCGTTCCTTTGTAATTCATGCAATGTGCATGAATGGATTTGGGCAGTGAACGCGTGTTCGAACGGGGATGAAGTTATCAACTGCCCTTCACCCAAAGTTCTCGAAGATCTAATTGCTATAAAAACGTTCACCTTTGGATCCGTCAATCTCACTATTCGGAAATGGGCTCATCAAGGTTCCCCTCCCCTTTCTCTTCTCCCGTCGCCTATCAAGGTTACTCTCTTAGGCCTCCCGCCCTTTTGTGATTATCCTCGTATTGTCGCTGATATGGCTAAATGCATAGGCGATTTGACATGTACTTCCTCTTTCTCTCTGTTGGCTTTTGGATGTCTTCAAGTGGAAGCGGAGTTTCTAAGTCCTCCCATCCAGGATAGAGTGCAGTCTTATACTCTGAGGGTTGGTCAGTCATGTTACTCGGTTTCTGTTAATTACCATGATCTTCACCAAGCTTTGCCTGCTCAAGCTCCTTTGCAATTGGAAGCCCCGAAAGCTTCATTTTAGATTGATGCGGACTCCAAAAAATTTGCTGTTGGTGGTTCCTCTTCTCAGGCTTCCCCATCGATTAAGCCTAGGGAGATCAGAGAGCTACTTCAAACAAAAAAATTCCCTATTCAGCGCAGAAATATTGCTCCTCTCTCCACTTCCACTATATCGCCTTCTAAGCCACCGAATTTGGTGTGGATTAACCCCGACATTTCATCTCAATCAGCTGCGAAGTCTAACCCAGCTGTGACTACTCGTTCAGCTGCTATGCAGTCACCTCGTCCCTCATCCTCCTCTTCGAAGGTTCTGCAATCTACTGCCCTTACCTCTACGGTAGCTCTTCCTCTGGTCCAACCTATTCCTAAGGTGTCTACTACTGACTCTAAATTGCCGGAATGGGAAGCCAATCCCAACTTCTCGCATGACTGGGATCAATTTGTTAAAGGGGTTCACGACTCTTCTACTTCAGCCCTCCCTGTTAAGCAGACTCCTTTGAAAGCTGATCCTATTCCTGCTCTGAAGACGGATTCTTGGGTTGATCGAGATGATCTTCTTGCTGATGTGGTTGCGGAGCTTGCGAACCTCCCCTCTCAACACAAGGTACTCCTCCTCAGTACTCCTTATGTTTTTTTTGTTTATACTTTGTCTGTTACTTCGTTTATTTGTTATTGGGTCGTTTGTATTGGACCTCGAGTCTCTTCTCCCCCTAATTTCCCTCTGTTCGGCTGGATAGCGTCTTGTTTTTTTCCTTTGTTCTGCGATAAAGAATCTGACTCCTTTCATAAGGAATTTGATTCTCAGAGAAGTGTTTTACAACTTCTTCATCCCTCGTTCTCTTTACCTATTCCTTACTCAATTCATAGTCAACGGCCACTTCCCCCCTCCTCCCGATCATCAACAGCCTCAAGGTTCTGACCTTAAGTCATCGGTGCAGGGGCTTCTCCCCCCTTCTTCCTCTGTGGTTTACAACTCTCCTGTGTTACACCATTCTTCGCAGGAATCGTTGGTTCAGGGATCGATCCTCTTCCTATTTAATCAGCCTAAGCGTCTTCACTCATCCCCGAATTACAACTCTTCCTTACCTATTATCCGTTCGAGTGCTCGGATTCGGGCTAAAAATCTCTCTCATTTATCTGCTGAATCGAATGCTTCTTTAGTAGCTCAAATCCGTAATCTGAAAATTCCCCCACCCGTCCCTGACAATCCCACCCATTCTTCCTTAGGTTCGATTTACCAAGTCCACTTCAACTCTTTATCGAACCCTGATATGCTTTCCATCGTTACCAATATGGGTTTCGTGGTTCATTCTGACCATTTATCGGAATTTGAGATTATACGACAACGTGAAATTGCTAGAGCTTCTGAGTCTTATCTTGCTCATGATTAGTATTTCTTGGAATATTCGGGGTTTGCGGTGTGAGTCTAAACAACAGGCTTTATTCCAGCTCATCTCTTTCTCCCACTGTGACATTATCTCCATTCAGGAATCTAAACTCGAGTCTACCTCCCCCGCTTTACTCCGTGCTATAGGTGGGTCATTTATTTCTAACTGGATCCCATTAGACGCTATCGGCACGCGGGGTGGTATTCTTTTGGTTTTAAAGACTCCCGTTTCTCTCTGATCTCGGTTCATCGTTTAACCTTTTTTCTTACCGTTTGCCTCCATTGGCATGAATTCAATCGTACCATCACCATTGTCTCGGTTTATGGCCCCTCCTCCTCCAATCGCCGTAACTTATTTTGGAACGAATTTCAGTCTTTCCAGAACTGCATTAACGGCCTCTGGGTGTTCTGTGGTGGCTTCAATGTGACCAGATTCTCCCATGAAATATCTGGCAACGCCTCTATTGGTTCAAACTCCTACCGCTTTAATGACTGCATCCGTTCACTTAACTTAACCGATCTCCCTCTAAATGGCAGATCATTCACTTGGTCTAATATGCATCTTTCGCCTTCGATGGCTAAACTAGACCGTTTCCTTGTCTCTTTTGATTGGATTTTCTTCTTTCACAACACTTTCTCTTGCACGTTGCCGAATCCTATTTCTGACCACGTTCCTATTGCCTTGCATTCGAACTATAACTTCGCTAAACTTATCAAATTCCGTTTTGAAAAGTTTTGGTTGCAAGACCAAATTTTCGTGAATCTCATCACCGACTGCCTTTCAGCAGTTATGGGATCCTTCAGTCTCAGCCGCATCTTGCTTAAGCTACACGCTATCAAACATGGTTGCAAGATCTGGAGCAAAGAGCGCTTTGCCAACGCATTTGGCCTTAAGCAATTCTTTCTTGCCTCCATTGAATCCATTGATAAGCTTGAAGAACTTGGCCCTATCTCTGACTCTCTCCATTTCGAAAGGAGTTCTTGTAAGCGTGAATACGCTGCCCTCCTTCATAATGATCACATCAAATTGGCTCAGAGAGCCAAGATCCGTTGGCTCAAGGAAGGGGATGGTAACACAACCTTTTTCCATAGGTTTGTATCGCATCGTCAACGATGCAATAGAATTTCGTCCATTATGGATAACAATCTTGAACTTACTTCTGATTCTCAATTTCTTGCTGTGTTCCTTAATTTTTATAAGAACCTTGTGGGATCCTCTAAACCTCGTTCCATCCAACTGGACTGGGCGCAACTCTATGGGCTGGAATCCCATGACCTGTCTTCTTTGGAAGCCCCTTCTTCCCTGGAGGAGATAAAATCTGCTGTCTTCTCTCTTAAAAGTGATTCTGCTCCAGGCCCTGATGGATTTCCCTCCTTTTTCTTCCAAAAGTTCTGGGCGCATCTCAAAGATGATCTCGTAGAGATATTTGCAGAGTTGCATCAAGGCTCCTTCTCCTTTTATCGTATCAACTATGCGCATATTGTGCTCGTGCCCAAAATTGTGGGAGCTAATTTGGTTACTCATTTTCGACCAATTAGCCTTCTTAATTCCATGTTCAAGATCATTATGAAAGTTCTCTCTAACCGTCTTAGCAGCGTCATTTCCCCCCTCATTGATCCTGCCCAGACAGGTTTTATTAAGGATCGCTTCATCCTTGATAGCGTGGTTTCGGCTCAAGAAATTATTTCTGAATGTCACAGGTCCAATTCGGAGGGCATTATGTTAAAACTATATTTTGAAAAAGCCTATGAAAAAGTTAGTTGGGATTTTTTTTTGATATCCTCCTCCATCGAGGCTTTGGTCCTAGGTGGATTGCCTGGATTAAATCCAATCTCTTCGCTGGTACTTCGTCCATTTTGATTAATGGATCGGAAGGTAACAAATTCAAATGTAAGTGTGGTCTCCGTCAGGGAGACCCCATCTCCTCCCTTTTATTCACTCTTGTGGCAGATGTATTCAGTAGACTGCTTCGTAATGCTTGGGATGCTAATGTCATAGAAGGACTAGGCAGTTCCCACAGTTTTCGTGGTGTTCTTAACTTACAATACGCTGATGACACTATTATTTTTGCCAAACCTAACGGATGTATACTACGTAACCGGAAACTTCTTCTTTACATCTTTGAAAGCGCTTCTGGTCTTTCGATTAATTTTCAAAAATCTTCGGTTCTCTGGCTTGACGGCTCTAACAATCGCCAGTTTGAGATTGCGCAATTCTTCAATTGTACGTCTTCTTCTTTTGCAATTACGTATCTTGGCATCCCTTTGCGATGGGAGAAGCTTCATAAATCGGATTGGCTTCCGATGATCGACAAAGTTGAATCTAGGCTCAATGTTTGGTCTGGAAAGCAGCTCTCTAGAGGAGGTAGACTTATTCTGGTGAACTCGGTCATCTCCTCTATACCTCTATATATGATGTCTTTCTTCTACGTTCCTTCTTGGGTTATCAAGAGAATTGATCAGATTGGAAGCAACTTTTTCTGGACTGGTTCTGACTCTTATAGACCTGGCACGTATCTCTGTAATTGGAAATTGGTCTATACTGCCAAGGCAGATGGCGGCCTAGGTATTCTTAACCTCAGAAACCAGAACCTGGCTCTTTTAAGCAAATGGCTGTGGCGTATTCTTAAAGAGGACCAGCTGCCCTGGGCTCGATTGATTACTCACAAATGTTTTCAGTGCCACAGGGTTTCAGACTTTCATCCCCCTCTCTCCTCCAGAGCCTCTCCGTTCTGGAAGTGAGTGTGGAAAGCAGCGGCTCCTTTCTAATGTAGTATTAGTCATGTTTGTGCGGAGGGCACCAACACCAAATTCTGGTTGGATCTTTGGATTGGTAATATTAAGCTGGCTTCGGCCTTTCCAGCTTTCTTTCAAAACGTTCTCAACCCCCTTGCTACAGTGGCGGACTATCTGTCTGTCCATAACAGCATTAACACTTGGCATATCCCTTTCTCCAACTCTCTCCCTCCCTCTCTTCTAATGGACTTCAATCTTCTTTACTTTATCTTGGATAACTTCCCCAGGCATCCTAAGGGAGATGTTATCTGGCAATGGACCAGTTTCGGATCCTTCTCGGTCCGATCCTTTTATAACTTTCTTAACCATGGAGGCCTCAAGTTGCCCTTCGCTAAGAGTATTTGGAGTTGTTGTGCTCCACTTAAGGCTAAAATTCTTTCTTGGCTAGCTATCAAAAACAAGCTCCTCACTGTGGGGGTTCTCAACAAAAGAAACCTTGCTATAGGTCAACTTTGTTCCTTGTGCTCACAGTGTCAAGAGGATGTGGATCACCTTTTTGTTCATTGTGCTTTTACTAGATCGCTATGGCAAATCAATGTGATTGCCTGGCAGGTATCATCTCTCCCTATCTCTTTCTTATCTAGTTGGTAGACTCATACTGTTGGGAAACGAGTCCGCAAATCATGGGTGCTCTCTATCACGGCTATTATATGGGTCATTTGGAAGGAAAGAAACTTGCGCATTTTTTCCAACAACTCCAAACCTATCAATTCGATTATAGGTGAATTCATCTTCTTCTCTAACCACTGGTCCTCTGCTTTACCTCAACATAAAATACAGGTTTTACACCTTCATCGGCTAGATGAAGCTGCTCAGTTATTTCGTTCTACTAACTCCTAACTCTCTTTTTACCACTGCGCTTATTAACAACCTGTAATGTAGTTCTGTTTTCTCCTTTTTATCATTTCGACTCTCTTTTTCATGCTACCAGGTTATTCTTACCTTTTTTGTTCCTTCTTCTCTTATGCTATGCAGGCTTGAGACTGTATCGGCTTCGTCTTTCCGACTGTGGGCTGTTTATCTGGAGGTTCTGATTTTGTTTGGCATAGTCCTTCTGGGCAGTGGACTTACTTTTTGTTCTTTTGGCTGTCAGCTTCCTTTATTTTGTACAGACGAAGTAGCATACTCGTTGTTCTTTTATTCAGTTCTCTCCATTAATTAATACTTGTTTTATGTGTTGCTTTCTATTTGCTTTTCTTATTTTCTGCATTTCATGCAGCATCGCTTATTGCTCCCTGGTTTTTCTTTTGTTACCTGCTGGTTCTTACTTATTTTTGAGTATGCCCCTTAGCAACCTGGGTTTGTTCTGTGTTTGGTACCTCAGGTGCTTGCTTATTCTGTTGGGTTTTGGCAGTTTAGGTTGGGTTTCCTCCTAGACTGTTTAAGTGATGGTTCTTTGACCTTTCAGACTCTTTTATTGTGTTGTCTGTGGTTGCTATTATGGCTCTCTGCAGGTGGCTTCTTGAGCCTTTTGGTGTTTTTTCTTCTTTGGGTCGGGATACTCTGTTCTGCCCTCCGGTGTTAGGGTAATGGAGTGTTCGGTAGCTCCTTCTCGCATGGTCGGTTAGCCGTCGCAGTGTTGATGGGTTTTCAGCTGTGCTGGCACGCCTACCGGCGCCTGCTGCCTGGGTGGTACTGTTCTCACTGGTCGTTCTTTCCTTTTCGGTGCTGCAGTCACATGAGTTGGCCATGTTTGCTTGTTCGACGGTTCAGCTCTTCTCCTCTCAGCGCTCTCCGTCCGTTCGACTGATAAAAATTGTATTTTGTTTAGTTAGGCAATGCTTTTCGATTGCTTGTCCATTTTGTTCCTAGTTGTTTTTTTAAGTTGTCTCAGTTTTATAGCGCGTAAAATTGACGGTTATTGTACAAATTACTTTTTTTATTTATATTGTAGGCTAGAGCGTTAGAGCCCTATCCTTGATTATAAAAAAAAAACAAGGACAAGTGGTTTGATTGTATTAATTGCCTTATTTGGAAAAGTATATGCATACCCATATTGCAGAGAGGATACTGGTGTTCCTGTGGCACTGGAGGAAATTTTCTCTAATAACGCAAAAGAATTTAATATTGACCTCTAAAATTAATGATCTACATCATTTAAGTTGATCTTCAAAACAGTGATGTAAAATCACCAAATTTAAATATATGTTACTTAAATTTAAATTTAAATATTTGTTTATCTTCTTAATCTATCCCTTTCCTTTCTGCTATTAAGGATATTCTCTTTTTGGCCTTTGGCCTTTTAAGATCGGGATGTTGGTTATTGTTCCCTTGAATCCCTGTTATTATAGCATGATTATCTTCTGTGAATGCTTCAGTTAGTGGCTACTTTTGAGCCTTTTACTGCGATCCACATTGCGGTGCTCTACTGCTGTGGTTGATTGGCTGATCGAGTTAGATATTGCCCTATTTTGTCAAACTTCTTTGGCTCTTTAAGTTTCTCTTGGTTCTTGCTGTTCTGGAGCTTGTTGGAGTACTTTTATGTGGTTTAGCCTTTGGTTCAGAGTGGATCACCTCTCTGGTTTTGGTATGGCTTGCTGTCCTTGTTTGCATTTGTTTCGTTATGGCATTGATGTTGCACTTCGTTTCCTTAGGGCGACTTGCAGCACATCCCGATCCCTAGTCTCTCTATCGTGGTGCCCGTTCATGCTGTTGAACCAGGGTTGCATTCCCTGCGCTGATAGATGGATGTCTCGTGAGGTCTCGCCGCGGCGTCGCTGCCAGTTCCCGTCTCTGATCCGGTCTTTTATTAGGAGTTTACTCTCTGTATATAGTTGTTTGGTTTCTGATTGTAAGTTTGCATCTTTTGTGGGTTTTACCTCTTGTTAAGCTATGATCTGTACTTTACTATTGATTTTAATAAATGCTTTTTGGTGTGGCTGGAGTCGAGAGACTCTATCCGTTTTCATCAAAAAAAATAAATATATGTTACTTATTCATCATAGAACCTTTGGGGATCACTTAATATATATTATACATTAATAATATTTTATCTTCTTATATTTCATGATAAGTTGACCATCATGAACGATGAAGATTATGCATTTGAAATGATGGGATATGAATTTTAAGGGTCTTCATCATGCATTTGAAATAATGGGATATGAATTTTAAGGGTGACATAGGCCACCTTAATTTTCTCATGTTTTCTCTGTTACAAATACATACATCATACGAACTTAAGTTTCAGAAGGCCCTAAGCAAATTCTTAAATAGAGCATTTTGCATATTGGCAAAATAAAAGTGAAAATTATTTGTATGCAAACAAACTTATATATATATTTAAACACAAACAAACTCGGAGCCTTGGAGGACAAACTATTTAAATGCAATAAACTTACATATATGCTTCCAAAAGTTTTTTAATTGATAATATATGCATTTTACATAAAATGCCTCGTGTGTTCGTTTAGTGTTTTTTTTTAAAAACTTGTCAATTGCACTCTTTTGAGGTCATTTTTTTTTCCAGGTTCAGAATCATACTTTCTAGGAGACCTGCTTTAAACATTAAATAAACTATCCAAAATTTAAATAATAAAGTTAAGGAACAATAGCGCATAGTTGTTGCAACTGGTAAAATTCACTTTTCTTCAAATCTTCAATCATTTTCTCCAATTTCAGCCGCAAATCAAAACTTGATTACCTCTTCTTTTTCCAAATGAATTCTGAAATTATAATATAAAAATACTAATTACATGATTTAAGGCATATTGCATACAAACAATAGAAACTAATTGAAATTAGAAGGAATTAAAAGTTAGAACATACCTATTTCGATCAAGTTGAAAACCGCATAACGGAAGGAGTCCATGACGGTGGAGGGGGGCACGGTGGAGGTTGGGAGGATAGTGAAGGAGTTCGGTGGGCTGGGGTCCCCAAGAATGATTGAGGAGATCGATATGATGGGATTTTTTAATTTTTTAATTTTTATTTTTATTTCTATTTTTTGAGTGAGTGAGAGAGAGAGAGAGAGGGAGAGAGAGAGAAGAAATTGAAGAGACATGAGAATTGAGAGAAACGAAATTGAAGAGTCGTTTAGAATCCATAGACTTATGGGCCTAAAAAACAAACAATACAATTTTTCAATCCAATATTACATACATATATATAAGGAACTTCAAAAATATGGGGCCTCTATAAAATTAGGGGTCCAAAGCAGCTGTTTGTGCTGCTTTCGCCCTGATCCGGCCCTGGCTTTATATACTAAAAATATGATTTATATGTAATCCAAATACTTGGAAGAACCGTTTCTAGTATATTAAAGGTATATGGAAATCAAACATAGCTAAGAACAACGCTGAAAGTTGAAGTTGTCATGGTCTCAAAACCATTTATTTCAGATCATAAGAGCATCCACAGCTCGTTTGCTATTTTGGCAATTTGGCAAAATAGCAAACGACTGCGTTTCCTATTTTGGCAATTTGGCAAAATAGCAAACGACTGCGTTTCCTATTTTGGCAATTTGGCAAAATAGCAAGAGAAAGAGCGTTGCAGTCGTTTGTTATTTTGCCAAATTTTAGCAAATGAGGAACAATAGTTTCTCAAATATGAGAAACGAATTTGGCAATTGTCAAATATAGCAGACGATACAAAATGTTCTGTCACAAATCTTTAATAATTTTTTTCTCTGATCAGACACATTATCTTGTTCCGTCTTAGAATTTTTTTTATTGAAAATTATCGAATGATAGATAATGTACCGTCCAAAAAAAAAAAAAGGGATCGAATGGGACATGTTGTCTCGTCCGAAACTAAAATTTTCAAATGGGACATGTCCGGTTGAGAATTGTCCACCAAAATCACCCTCCTTAATTATGTTTTAGGGTTAATTTAACTACATTTCTTAATTTAATTATGTCTTTGTGTTAATTTAATAACTAATTAAATCACCTAATAACTATTTAATCCTAAAATAACATTTAAATTATTATAAAAATTAAAAAAAATTCCTCTCGGACGGTACATGTTTATCAAATTATAGCAAACGATAACTTCAACGAAATACTTATTTTGTCACTTATAATTTTATCAAATTGTCAAAATAGCAAAAATCGTCTGTAGATGCTCTAATAATTAGGTACTTGCTCAGTTGTAGTCAATATAGGTTTCCATAAAACAATAATGCATATAGACATACAACTAATAAGATTGAATGCAAAATCACAAACTAATGACCAGTAGTACAATCTTCATTTTCTTAATTAATTTCTAGAAGTTGAAAATTCAATCTCATTAATTTTAGTCAAAAATCTCTAACTTACAATGTACGTAGTTATTCCATCACACCAACACTTTCTTTGCTTGACTCAAAACTATTCCTTGCAACTCATGAGACTGTCTCATTCTTGATTCACTTTTAACTCTCATTTTGTTCTCAATTTCCCTTCAAGAAAAACTCTCAATTTTGCTCCTTTCATATTTCTACCATTCTTTTTCATTTGGTGGCACAATTTATCTTCTTCACAAGCAAGTCCAGGCTTCAGGATTTTTTTAATTTAAAATGAACTCTCTTTTTTAGTTCTTTCAAATTATCTTTAAGTGTATTTTTTTTATGCAACGGATAGAGCCTTACGATTCCAGCCATCTAAATAAACAGCATTAAAAAAAATAGTATAATACAAAGACTCATTTTACAAGGGGTAAAATAAGAACAAAAAACGAGCTGCCAGAAGCCACAAAATACAGGACTCGACACCAAAAAAGTCATAAGGCCAAGACAGTAGAAACGACCCCAACACCGCAACAACGCTCGTCTCCGCGCAAAGAGGAGAAGAAGGAACCATCAGCCCCCCCGCCTACCCCCGCAATGGCCCAAGGGAAGCCCTCGCAGGATGGCCGCAAACGAAAACCAAACAGGTCCTCTGCTCCGCCACAGCACACCCCAACCAAAGCGCACAACACAGACCAACCCAGCCAAGGCCAGGAGCAGAAGACCCAAAACAGAACAAGCACACCCACAATAGCAGGCCATCGAAACAGCCACGAGCCAAACCCCCACGAATCACCTCAACAATAGAACCAGCCAAACAAAGAGCGATAAACCAAGCTCAAGGAAACAGAAAGCAAGCACCCCCAATACCAACCACCAGAGAAAAACGCTGCAAACCAGCCACACCAATGCGCTAACTGCGCAAAACAGGACCTAACCCCCCCAGCAAAGACCATAACCAGAACAAAAGCATGGAAAAGGCAATTAGCACCGTCTACTCACAGAATTACAGGAACAACCAAAAATAGGTTGCGCTGATGCAGGGAGGGACCGGAGGACCAAAAATAGCACCCACCACAACCATCGAAAATTAAGTGTACAGACCTGAACACGCCAACAACACAGAAAGAACCCAGTCAAAAAAAAAATAAAAGGAGAACACTCCCAGAGCATAATAAACAACCACGAAGCGAAAAGTAAGAACATCCATAACAAACACAAAAAAGAAAGGTGAAATAACCACCACAACAGGGCAGGCTCCATATAAGCAGAGTCAAAACCAAAAGCACTACACTTGCGCAAAATGAAGCGATGGGCAGCAGGCGTAGGAGCCCCCATCAACTCCAAAAGTGTATTAGTAAATATGAAATGTGCTTGAATAGCTCTGTCACATTTACCCGATACCCGGACCCGACAGTGGACCGGAACTGACCCGATCTATACGGGTTCGGGTCCTAAAATAAGACCTGATGCACTTTCGGGTCCGAGTCCGCTCAAAATAGAACCGACCAGGACCAGGACCAGGACCCGGACCCGGACCCGGTAAAAAATACCCCCAAACATATAGAATTGCAATAATAGAGTTATAGGAATATACATATAAAAGTAATTGTTGAAGTAGATATGTAAATATAATATTAATTCATGTACTTAAGTGCAAAAATTGTTAGAATCGTAGGGTATCGGGTGCAAAAATATTTAAGTGCAAATTTTTATTCTCTACTACCGGACCCGACAGATTTTTTTTTAAAACTAGAATTTGGACCCGGTTCTTGCAAGTCCGGGTCCGGATCCTATTTTTGGACCCATGAGGTACCGGGTCCGAATCCAGATAGTGAAGGACCCGACCCGATAGGACCCTATACCAGCTCTATGCATGATGCAATAATGGGTTATCCTTTGCTTCTGCAATAATTAATAACTCAATGTTTGCTTTTAGTTTTTTGTCATAGAATTTAGGGTAATGCTACACCTACTACCAAATCTATTACTTTTTTCTTTACTATCTTACGTGGCACACTATTATTGGATATTTCTACCACCTACTCTACAATAACCTCCACTAATAGTATACCACCTAAGGTAGTAAAAAAAAAGTAGTAGATTTGATAGTAGGTGTAGCATTACCCTAGAATTTATATCTCATCTTCAGTAGTTTTTTACTAGAGAAGTTTTGAACTTTTAGAATTTTACATTATTCAAAGTTTTGTATGCGTACCATTTTTTGTACTAGCATATTCTTTATACCTCTGTTGGTGGTGCTAAGAAAAGGACTTGAATAAATAAGTTATTTAAGAATGTAATTTTCAAAAGCTTATCAAAGTCATCCTAATCTTGGAGTCTGATCTCGAGTCTAGTCTCAGATGTGAACTTGAAATAGACCTTAGACTCATCCTTTGTATTGGTATACATTTTTTGTATTAATTTTTATTCACCAGGGATTATTTAGGGATGGATTTTCATACATATCTTACGTGTTAAAAGTGATGGTAAAAAATATCGAAGAACATACAATTTTGTTGTTGTTGTTGTTGTTTGGGAAATCAAAGTAACAATTTTTATTTTTTTTTATTTTTTGAGGGAAAAGGTGGAATCTGACCACTCTGTTTCATTAATAAGAGTTTAACAAAACAAACCCAGAGTACTGGGCCTAAGTACAAACTACAGACAGAAAATAGAACATACATGAAGCAACATGACACGTACAAACAACAAGTCCCTCCAACAACCCTGGAGGGTGGGCCGACAAACAAGCTCGGTCCAGCAAAATTGTAAGTACGTCAGTTTAGCTTTGCACAGTGCCTCCACGGCACATGCACACCAACCCGAGACAAGTGTGGCATGATTTTATCAACCGTTGATCCCTACCTTCACCTCGCTGGGGGGGCCCCATCTATGGGCCCAAGCCCTGCAGATCGAATGCACATCGATCGCACCCTCCTACCATCTCCACCACTCATCCTACAAACGTGCCAGTATCTCCCACAGCCGCTACCAAAGAGAAAGCTGTGAAGAGGATACCTTCACCTCTCACACGATAGCACTTTTTCAGGCGATTTCTCACCAAACAACTATCTCGCTCCCCATCAAACCCCACACTCCAGGAGAGAGTTGTGGAGAGGATACATTCACCTATATCACTCTGAAGCTCTCTCCGGCGATTTCTCACTACACAGACTTATCTCGACTCATACTTCCAACCCGAGGGAAGAGGCGACGCTGTCACGAGCCAGTGGCCTAAGCTGAAGGAAGCTCAATAGCCTGATAGTAGGCGCTGTGAAGACTTCACCGGCGGCATCGTAGGACACTCCAGACCAACCATACCCAAACTCCACACCCCATCACCCCCAACACTAACAAACTACCGGCCTGGTCCCACGAGCCCCAAACTGAACCACCGACCTTACACTTGACCCCAAATCCATGGTGTTCGCGACAACAGGCGCGGGAGGATACTCTGGTGCGACATAGTCGCTCCACGACAATTGAGACAAACACCTCGGAAGTTGAGACAAGTGAGCGCACATTACGGAAGGACCTCATCTTTGGGCCCAAGCTCCACAATCGTGCAAGACAACCTAACTCCCGACATCTTCACACGCACTACCAACCCTCGCAATGGTGGCAAGTGCGCAGAACATCCAGGCAAACATCAAGCAAAGCCACCCAACATCATCTTCCTCACCGCTCTGTGTGATCTCCCCACCGTAGGAGCACTCCACCTTCGGTCGGAAAGCGATGAGTACTACTTGCTTAACAACCCCCAACCATACCAAAACAACCACTGTCCCTATGCCGAACCACCGGCCTCACAGAACGTCGTCTTCGGGGGGGGGGGGCAGCAACCTGGGCCCACCGAACCACCAACCTCACGCTTTGAGGTGGGCGGTCATCGTCGGGGGGGGGGGGGGGGGGGGGGTGACGGGGGGGCTCTGCTTTGGCGGAGGGGGGACTGGCGCGTCGACCGTTGCGATGCCCATCCGCCACTCCGACCTGGGTCGGCGACGGGGCGATGGGGCAAGGTGCCGCACGCTCCCAAGCCGCCCCTCGAACCTTGAGACACGCCGAGAAGAGCGCACCGCAGCGTCGTCGCGCAAACAAGCAACTCTCCGCAACTGGACGACCTTCGACTTCGACCTGAGCGCAACCACCGACTGGACTCGACCTGAGCGCGACCATCGACTTCGTGGAACGAACTCTGTTATCGTCGCCGCAAAGGATGGAGGAAGGGTAAGGGGGGACGTCGGGGGGGGGGGGGGGGGGGGCGACGAAGAGGGCTAGGCGCCGCCGCCCCTAGGATTGTAGATCTAGGGTTTTTTTTGGGTTAAGTAACAATTTTTATTGACAACAAGATTCTCCGTATTATGCCTATGGCTATATATACCCCATATTTACTAAATCATATTAGTTTTTAATCATTGGTGTTGTCAATTTAACAACATAGTAAAAATAGATGCATAAACTAAAAGAATTGAACACCTTAACAAGGTCACCATTTTTGTTATTAGAGAGAAGAAGAAAGGCATCCATCTTGTTAAATTTGAAAATCGAATTGGTATAAAAGAAAAATGGGTTTCATTAGGGATATAACAACAGTTGTTCCTAATAACAAATACTAGAATGAAAGTTTTAGTTTTTGTGGCCCACCTAGGGCTGCAATCGAGCCGAGCCGAGCCGAATACCTTCAGGCTCGAGCTCGGCTCATTTATGAAACGAGCTCAGTTTTGAGCTCGAGCTCGGTTCGAGCCGAGCTTTGACCGAGCTTTGACCGTATTCGAGCCGAATAGCTCGCGAGCTTAGCCTAAAAAAAAAAAAACCTAAGCTCGAGCTCGGCTCGTTTACGAAACGAGCTCGAGCCGAATAGCTCGCGAATAGCTCGATTCGTTTGCAGCCCTAGGCCCACCTTCTAAGGATGTTAGAGTGAGCTCAGATTGTATGCACTGGTTATATTGCTTCATGTTCTATTTTTCTGTCTGTAATCTGTAATTTGACCCAGTACACTGGGTTTATTTGGTTAATTTCTTATTAATGAAATATGGTGGCATATTCCAATTTTTTCTTTAAGAAAAAAAAAAAAAAACCCAAATACTAGAATGAAAGACTTTTTAACTTGCCCCCTCTCAGAGCTGAGGAATTTTAATAATAATAATAATCTAATAATAGCAAACCAACTGGTCCACCGACTAGCTCATCTGACCCAGATCTCGTCAACTTTGTCGAAATTTTCCAATCGAATTACACTTGTTTTAGCATTCACGAAATTAGCTATGTTTGGCCTCGTACTTTGACCATAATTTCAGTTTAATTTCATTTTTTTAAAAATGAAGTATTTCATTTTTTTCCCTTCAAAAACAATGAAATTGCTAATGCTATTATGTTTTAAAAATCCATTGCTCTCTTCTTAGGATGTGAGGTGTAAATAACATTACAAACACAACGACTAGAGCATCTGTAGTTGTTGGCTTATTTGTCAAATTTTTCAAAAAATATAAAATTTCATGCTGCGGTCGTCGGCTATATACCCAAAATTTAGATTTTCGAGGAACAGTGGTCTACCAAATTTGGCAGAGGATATATGAATATAGAAAAAATAGCCGACGAGAGATGATATTTTGTCCGTTCGATCAGACGAAAGATAATCTTTCGTCGCTAATTTTTTTTATTAAAATTAACGTATCGGATGAGAAATTATTTTCCGTCCTAAAAATGTTTTTTTATAAAATAAATCGTCGAACGGGAAATCATTTCCCGTCCGATCGATTTTATTAAAAAAAAAATTATGGTATGAGAAATGATTCACCGTCCCACAATTTAATTCCAAAAAAAGTAAGCCCTCTATTTAAAAAAAATTTAATTACGTTATTGAATTACCTATATACCCTCCTTCTCATTCCAACGTTCCAATATCCTATTCCAACAGCTATTTTTCGGAAGCGAAGCACAACAGCTATGAACAAAAATCGATCGCCTATAAAATTCAACCTCACTGTCTGCGGTTTTTATTTGATTTCCAAACACAATTTTTTTAGCCTACATTCGGTTCTCCCTCAAATTTTATTTTTCATCTTTCTCTATCTCCTTATTTCCGTGTTTGTTAATCGAATTCATGGCAAATCGTCCTAATAGAGGCCATGCATACTCCTGTTTTGAAGATGTTATTTTGACTTAAAGTTGGGTTGCTATCATCCAAGATCTGTTGATCGGTAGCGATCAAACGAGGACACAATTTTGGGATCACATTTATCTCACATTTGTCAATCTCTTAGGCGCTAAAACAGATAGAACAGCCGGCTCTCTGTCCAGTCGATTCTCAACTATTTTAAAAGAAGTTGCTTTGTACAATGCAAAGTTGAGCAGTGTCACAAATAGAGCGGCAAGCGATACTACGGAGGCGGATAAGGTGTGTTTAGTTTTATTGAAGTGCATTAATTAAGTATTTATTGTTTATAAAAATTGTTATTACTTAATTATAATCTACATTTATTAATTGTGATAGGTATGTTAGGATTGTGTCTTGAATACTCGTTGTTCAGATTAGAAGAATGTAAGATGAAGAACGGAGGTCGAAGCGTCGAAGTGAGTAGAAGGAAAAACAGCAGCAGCAAGGTGCAGACATAGTTGCGGTTGACTGTCCTATGTTGCGGTCGACCACACCCCCCGACCGCTCGTAGTACAGGGAATGTCAGAGAGTGGTACGGTCGACCGGACTTATTGGATGGTCGACCGACCGCGGTGCTGTGTTCGTTTTTGGGCTTCGATTTGTTAGGTCGTTTCAGCCCAATCTTCAACTCCAAGTTAGATCGTGTGGCTTCTATCCAGTTACTTCTTTTTCAGGTTATATCGGAAGACTGAGAATCAAGATTAGACCTAGGTTTCTCTCTATTCTTCTATATATATTGTAAACTCCTCCTTTATGAGAGTTGAGTACTTCATAGCTTCTTTTCTCCATTGCAAAGAGAGGCTCGAGAGAGAGATAGTTCTTGGTGAGTGAGTTTAATTCCTTGTATTGAGAGAATCAAAAACTCATTGTAATCTCTTCTAGTTGAATATCAGATCTTCCTATATTTCTCCGTAGATTAAGCAAAAGCTAACCGGGATAAGCCATCGGTGTGTTTGTGTTAGTTTGGTGGATCTACTTGCTTGCTTAATTTATTCGTCTCGTCTACTTAGACTTCCTCATTGCTCTATTAGTTCCGCTGCAATAACGGGCGTTGGTTGACACCCCAATCCAAACAACTGGTATCAGAGCTTCAGGTTGTCGAGTCCTTTGGTTAAGATGATAGGCCACAGTATTTTGAAGATCAAACAGTTTGATGGAAAGATCAATTTCAATTTTTGGAAAACTGACATGTATGATGTTCTTGTTCAAGAACGTTTGCAGTTAGCCGTTAAGAAAAAAAAAATCCAACTGATATGAAGGATGACGGTTGGAAAGATATTCGTGAAAGAGCCATAATTCTGATCCGACTATCCTTGGCGGACGATGTCAAGTGCAGATTTTTTGAAGAAACTGATGCGGCGAGTTTGTGAGAAAAACTCATAGCTGACTATTCTGATTGATCGTTATTAGATCGTATGCATTGGAAGAAGAAGTTATTCTGTTTATCTATGAAGGAAGGTACCGATCTCCAAGACCACATTACAGAGTTCAATAAGGTATTATTTGAACTTAAGGCGATCAACGTAGATGTGTGTGAGGAAGATAAAGCTTTCAATCTGATATATTCACTGCCGGATTCGTACGAGCCTTTGATCACTACCATGCTACACGGTAGATCTGCCAAGGAAAGTATTTTGGTAGATGGTGTAATCAAAACATTGAAGGAAAATCAACTTAGGAAGGAAACCCATAAATCATCATCATATATTCCTACAAGTTGTCTAGCAATGGATGGTCCTTCAGGGGGAAGACAAAGTGCTTTCAAAAGGATTCGATCTATTGCCGATATTGCAAGAGACCAGGGCATATCAAGAAAGACTATTGGAAATTATAGAATCAGGAGAGCGCCAAGAACAGAAGTTTAACCGCTAATGTGGTTAGTGCCTTTGATTCAGGTGATTCGTGTCTTCTTGTTTCAAATTCTTTAGAAGTGGATTCTAGTTGGTTTCTTGACTCCGGGAGTTCTTCTCATATTTGCTCCGAGAGGAAGTTGTTTACTACTTATAAGTCTACTACGGGACATTGTATGACAACGAAAACTGGGGAGATTTGTGAAGTAGTGGGTGAGGGGACAGTTGAGTTGAAGATGCCAGGTCTAAATATGTTCACTTTAAGGGATTTTTGCATATTCCTCTACCGAAACAGAATCTGATTTCTTTGGGAACTCTTGATGCACTGGGCTGCAGGTACACAACTCGAGGTGGAGTTCTGTCTATTTTTTAAGGTTGTCGTGAAGTGATTAGAGGTATGAGAGTGGTTGGGCCAAGCCAACACAATCTTTACAAGCTTTGGGGAATTCGAAAATCCTGCGCAGGGGTTGATAGTTCTTTTTTCATTATTCCTGCAAGCTTAGCTAGTTTGCCGCAACTAGAATCATCGAGACGAGACCACGACGTTCGAATATCATCGAGAGATGGAGAATGCCTAAGGGTAGGTGGAGTTCGTGCGGAGTTTGGCAACTTCGTGAGTACATCTACGGAGGTGTACCCTTGAAGGGGTATACTGGATTTGGTGAGATTGGGTAGAGATCATTTCAATTAGAAGAAGAAGCTATTGTTCTAAATTTTCTTTGCAAGTGAAATTTATTAGAGTTTGGAGATGAGTAACATATCATGTGATAGCACTCGTATGAAATCCAAGGTGGAATTTATTAGGATTGTGTCTTGAATACTCGTTGTTCAGATTAAAAGAAGGTAAGATGAAGAACGGAGGTCGAAGCGTCGAAGTGAGTAGAAGGGAAAACAGTTGCAGCAAGGTGCATGCATAGTTGCGGTCGACCGCACCCCCCGACCGCTCATAGTACAGGGAATGTCAGAGAGTGGTACGGTCGACCGGGCTTGTTGGACTGTCGATCGACCGCGGCGCTGTATTCGTTTTTGGGCTTCAATTTGTTAGGTCATTTCGCCCAATCTTCAACTCCAAGTTAGATCGTGCGGTTCCTATTCAGTTACCTCTTTTTCAGGTTATATCAGACGACTGAGAATCAAGATTAGACCTAAGTTTCTCTCTATTCTTCTATATATATTGTGAACTCCTCCTTTATGAGAGTTGAGTACTTCATAGATTCTTTTCTCCATTGCAAAGAGAGATAGTTCTTGGTGAGTGAGTTTAATTCCTTGTATTGAGTGAATCAATAACTCCTTGTAATCACTTCTAGTTGAATATCAGATCTCCCTATATTTCCCCCCGGATTAAGCAAAAGCTAACCGGGATAAGTCATCGGTGTGTTTGTGTTAGTTTAGTGGATCTACTTGCTTGTTCAATTTATTCGTCTCGTCTACTTCGACTTCCTCATTGCACTATTAGTTCCGCTGCGACAACGGGCGTTGGTTGATGCCCCAATCCAAACAAGGTACGCGATGCTTGAATGGAATACATTCATATAGCTAGGAAATCCTTCAAATTCGAAGAGTGTTACAAAATTCTTAAAGATCAACCTAAATTTTCCATGTGTACAACTCATGTTTTTGAATCAGTCCCAAGTTCTCAATCCGGAGAAGGTGGTAGTATAATACGTTCACCCACAACTGTCGACTGGGATTCCGATATACCAGTTAATATCGATGCACCCACACCACCCTCTCGACCACCTGGTAGAAAAGCAGAAAAGAAAAATGGAAAGCGGACCGCCGAATCATTCGATTTTGCTGCAATGGTTGAAGAGACAAATTTTTTTTAAGTCTAATTATAAAGGGACACAAGAAAGGAGGATGGAGATGAAACAAAAAGGTTACGAATTGAAAGAAAGAATGGAAGAAGATCGCATAATGAGTATGGATCTCAATAGCTTACCTGATACTCAACGTTATTATTTCATTTGTCGACAAAATGAAATCATGCATAAAAGATGCTACCATCCGGTATAAAGTAGTATTTGGTTATTAGTTATATGTTGTGGTATCTTCTCCTTCATATTATTTTCTTGTAATTGAAAAAAATATGTATTAGTCTTGTATTTCATGGTTATTAGCAAGATCTTGTATTTTATTATGTTCTAATATGAAGAAGAAAAAACATTGAAATCCATAGCTGATTCACTAAAACGAAATTTTATTACAATAATATAATGATCAAATGCATATCATAAACTCTAACATATCTTCGCTAATCTTCATCATCTCCATATTCGTTCTAGATATGTTGGAAAAAATCTAGATGAAGTACATGATGCATTTGTCTGTCATGTAGTTGTACATTAAGTGCCATTCGAGAGGTATGATGAAGGTCGAGTCAGCATGTTGGTCGTATTCATACTCACAAATTCCTTCTTCCCTTTCATCCTCAACAATCATATTGTGTAATATGATACACGTTTTCATAATATATGAGAGACTGTCAGTATCCCAAAGTCTGGTTGGACCTCTAACAATAGCAAATCGTGCCTGTAATACCCCGAAAGCGCGTTCAACATCCTTCAATGCTGCTTCTTGCATTTGGGAAAATTTATTCTTTTTCGATGTATTTGGGGCCGAGTAAGTCTTCACTATAGTAGCCAACGGAGGGTATATAACATCAGCTAAATAGTATCCCATGTTGTCCACACGATTGTTAATCACAAATTGAGCCGATGATGCACAACCATCGAGAATGTTGTGAATAGTGGAGAACGGTCAAGTACGTTAAGATCATTATTGTACTCAGGCATTCCAAAGAATGAATGCCAAAACCAAAGATCGTAAGAGGCCACTGCTTTGAGAATGATAGTAGGTTCATGAACGTGACCGGTGTATTGACCATGTCAAGCTGCCGGACAATTTTCCATGCCCAGCAATCAATACTCCCTAACATCCCTGGAAAACCCTAGATGAATTTTCTTCCAATAACCTCTGCACATCATCTGCCATTGAATGTCTCAAATATGTTAACAACTGCCAAACAAAATCGACGCAATGTCTTTAGAACAGTACATTCGCCAAACTGTACGTACTCGTCAACTTCATCTGCAGAAGTTACATATGCCAAACATCGTATTGCGGCTGTATTTTTTTGATGCTGGGATAACCCAAAAGCTTTTGTTGCATCTTGATGCTGAAGAAAATACTGATCATAACTTATAGTAGCTTCGAGTATCCGATTAAATAAATCTCGGCGCATACAAATACGTCGTCGAAATAGAGTGTCGCCGTAAATTGGATTATCAGCAAAATAATCTCTTCGAAGACGTCTATCACCATTTTCTCTTTCACGACGAATATATCGGCGGTGGTTTGTATGTTGATTTTCTTGAACGGCTATCGACAATAGAAGCATACGGCTATTCATAATCCTGGCAAGCATATCTGCTTCCTCATCAGATGAATTAGAGTTTGAAGAAGAGTTGTTAGCGACCATTTGAGAAGAAGGTGGTTTGAGGAGAAGGGATAAAGTATAGTTTGGTTTTGGTTTGTATGTCAGTTGGATGAAAAATGACCATCACTTAAATAACCAATAAGAATCATATGATATTTACATTCCAAATACAACCAAATAGGTAGAGACAAAAACATAAATAGTGCCTGAAAGGGTATGACATGAAATGTTGGGTTTGGATTTACTTTGAAAGGGTACGTGAATTTTGTCTGATATGACATCTTAATGTTGGGTTATTTTGGATGTTACTAAAAACCCATATTAGATGTTCGCATATGATCTCATATTTACTTAACCTCATGACTAAAACAAATCTTATTCAATATTTAATATTACATGTATTATTTACATATACATTACACAATATAAATATACTGTATCTAATCATCATACTTAGGTTGTGTAGATGGAACGAAATCGGGTGTTGGAATGGATGACTCGTAAGTATTGTTGTATTCAACATTCCTATGCAATGCCCGTCGACCTGACTGTGATGGGCGATCTCCTCATATCTATCTCCTGCGAGAGATAACTTGAGTAGGAATAGAGGATCTTAATACTGTTTCTGAAAGAACAAGCCGTCGTAATTGTGCCTTCGTATTAGTTGATTCCACGCAAAGTTGGTACAATTCCTCCTGTTAAATTTAATATGAAAAATTAAGTTAGAATAAAAACATTTCGAACGTATGAATGTTGTAAATAAACTCACATAAAATTTTGTTCTGCGTGGTTCAAATGAAAATATTCTTGTGGGTAACTTCTCGTAACTGTACCACCGAAATATAATGGCAATTCCACTACGCACTCCTCGTAGTTTAGAGGCGGTTCCTGAGACGGTTTTATTACGTACTCTGATGGAGCCAAAATGGGGGAGAAGGAAAGGGTAACCGCACAGTCGGATCACTAATGCCAGCTGGTCCAATAAAATCAATATTTGCCGCATGCGGGATTTTTTTCATAATAGCACCTACTGATACTTTGGCCCAATACTTATCGTATATATGTTGGTGTAAGAGTTGGACCGAATGAGAAGCGTCTATAGGTGGACATATATCTTGTGGTGGTATTCGAAACATAACAACAGGTGGGTTTCTCGGTAAAACTATAATCTCAGTCAATTGATGATAACAGCGATCACCAAGATACCAAACACCCTATAACATAATTAGTAGTTTAGAAAAGTGAACAATTGCGATATAACTACACTAAAATTTAAGAAGGAATAAAGATACAAATATGGACTTTTACCTGTTCGCAAAACTAGAACACAACTCGGTGACGAGACATGATATTTATAAGGATAATATCATGCTCACCCTCGTATGAAGATCCCAAATACAATTACCATATAATAGATGCCGAAGTCCGCATCTCCAATTGGTACCTGGCTACAGATATAATATACCTAACCTGATCTGTTCTTCGAAACTCCAATTCACTGCGATTCCAACATGTAATTTTCGGCCGTTTGTCAGCAGCTAATAATGTGTCTGCAACATTTTTCGTTGCTGCACTGATTAGAATACATACATGTGTGTATTCATAAGCCCAGTACTGAGAATACATAGATGTATTAGTTTGGAATATGGAAAATATAATATTGTATTTAACAGTTTTTAAAAAAACTGTAATTAATATAAATACTTCAAGTACTTGTCATGGGCCGCTGAATGATTTCACTTTATTTCTGGAACAAGAATCCAGAGACATGTATAACATTGCAAAGCTTGACTAGTCCAATCAAATGTGCCAACATTAGTCAGATCTTCAAGGGCTACAAGCCAACCACTCCTAAAAACTGATGCACCATTCATGAAAAGAAGTTCACCTAAGAAGTAAAAAAAATGCACATGAAACCGTCATGGATTTAACGTTATCAATTTTTGCTTCCTCAATCACACTGCTGTGAAAATATTTCTTCAGGAACGAACAACGTATTCCCTGAGACTTCCAATCATCGGCGGTTATTTCAAGAAAGAAGCGGGTTTGTACTAATTCGAATGAATACTTCTCGTCATTACATGGTGGTTTCTTACCGACTTCGATGGATATTACCGTGACCCAATCCAACGGGGTAAATCCCAACTCACCGCACGACAGATGAAATGTGTGTGTAGTGTCCCACCATCTTTCAACCAATGCCTCGACAAGCTTATGAGATGACTTCTCATTATCAATTGTGAAAAAATGCTGTCAGCCTATATTTCAATTATTTTCTTCACTAATGGAAGACGAGAGCATATCTTGTAAGCTTTGATTGGACCATTCCAACTTTCCCTAAATGCAAAAAAAATTCACAAAAGATATTTCAGTAATATGCTTACTGTTGATTCTTGATTTTGATGATTACAACACAATGCAAAGTTTGTTGTGTTATTTATTATATATTGCAGGTTGTATCAAAGTTTATCATGTATGATACACAAAGGCCTCAAAGTAAATTGATCAAGCAAGTCACAATGTTCTAAAGCTGAAGAATGATCAAACAAAGCTTCATACAAAGACAATGGCTAAAGCTTCACTCAAGACTCAAGACTCAAGTCAAGACCAAAGCTTAAATGTCTTATATTTTGTGTCTTGTAAAAACAAATGTAATTTTTCTTTTTTGTCGAGTCTTAAATTGATGTATAGCCTTGTCACACACACTCACTCACACATAATTTTATAACTGTGTGTTTTACAAAATCTAAAAGTCGAAACAGCTTGAACTAGATCAGCTGTTGAGTACCAGTCGACTGCCGTTAAGGAACAATCAACTGAATCTGTACAAAACTGTCTGATCTTCTTCAAACTCCGACCAGTCGACTCATAACGGCAACCCAGTCGACTGTTAAAGTCGTTTCGACAGTTTACTGATTTCAAAACTTGTATTTTTTGAATTTAAAAGTTTTATCCGTTGTTAAACAGTTGTAGGAACTGTTTTTACAATGTCCAGAGATTCTACTCTATAAATAGAGCATTAGAATCACCATGGAAGAGTTCCAAGCATTTTTGAGAAAAAGTTTAAGTATTTTGCTTTCAAGAAAGAAAAGTTTTCAAATTTACTAAGTCTTGGTTCTCTGTTTTCAGTCCAGCATAACATCGATTTCGTTTTGGAGTGAATTCAGAAGTCGACCAAATAGCCACGTACAAAATCACAATCACAACAAGGCTATAGGTTGATTGTAACTCTTTCATTGTTCTTTCATTCACTCTTGGTTGTGAGAGTGGTTCCTCTCGGTTGGAGAGTAGGGCTCTAGGGTGTAGAGTCAGGTTTTCACTCTTGGTGGAAGAGTAGGGTGCTCTCTCTAGTGGTGAGAGAGGACTATGGGTTGGACAAGGTTGTTGTCTAATGCCGTAGGGTATTCTTGTACTTTTTTCAAGAATAGTGGAAAATCTCAAGTGGGTTGCTTGGGGACTAGATTTAGGTCGGGAGGACCGAACCAGGATACATTGTGTGTACTCTGTGGTTATATCTCTTTGAACTTGCATTTCATTTACTTGCTTTTTAAGTTTTCTGTGAAACTTGTCTGGACAGTCGACTGTGTCTCCTTTTAAGTCGACTGGTCAGACTTGTACTACATACTCTCTGAAAATATGTCTGGTAAGTCGACTGAACAGACTCGTCTTAAAATACTCTTCTTAATTGTCGTCCAAGTCGATTGGTTTTTCTTTTCAAGTCGACTGGTCAGAAGAAAAGTTCAATTCCATATTTAATTTTTATAGAACACTATTCACCCCCCCCTCTAGTGTTTCTTGCCTTGCCTACAGGATCCAACACTTACAAATATGAGGCCGGTTGTCGACTACCGGCAGGGCCGACCCCCACCTTGAGGTCGGTGAGGCGGCCGCCTCAGGCCCTTACTTTTTTGCAATTTAGGGGCCTCCAAATTTGTATTTCTCTATATAGACATGTATTTTGCGCGTACAAAAATTATATTGTAATTAGGGGCCCCCAAAAATAATTATTTGGGCTTTTCGCCTTGGGCCCCGAGAACTTAGGGCCGGCCCTGACTTCTGGTGTGCACATTGTTGGATCGCTTAAATCCACATATGGAGGAGCCGATTCAGGTTGTTTGCTTGTATTCCCATGATCCGAACTAGCTTGACCCTTTGATTTGAGCCTACCAATAAATCGTCGTATCGACATTATGTTTTGTTGGAATTGAATAAGTTTAAAGAAAAAAATGAGTTGGGACATAGGAGAAGAAGGTTATCTGGTTTTTGAAGTTGAATGAATGAAGTTAACTAGATTTTATAGGAGGAGAGACAGACAGAGGAAGGGCATTTTAGGAATTAAAGAAAAACAAAAAAGTTTAAAATAGGGGGACGGCAAATGATTTACCGTTTGAAAATTTTTTTGTATTGATTTTTCCCTAAGCGACGGAGAATGACTGTTCGTTCGTGATCTATTTTTTGGCGTGTAAGTAATAGACGAGGGATGATTCCCCGTCCGTGAAATTTCTTTAAAAAAAACGATTAGTTTTTTTATAAATAAAATATAAAAAAATGTCGGACGGTAGATGATTTCTCGTCTTTTTTTTTATTATTTTAAATGGACGGACGGGAATCCGTCCCTTGATTTTAAAAAAAATAAAAAACATAAAATTTACGGCGACAGTAAATCATCATTCGTCTATTCAATTTTATGTGTAAAAAAAGGGGGGATGAGAGAGATCTTTCGTCTGACGATTTAAATACTGGGAAAACTGAAAATTTGGATTACAACGACTGCATCGCAAACTCAAAATTTCTTTTTTATAAGCTAAATATTCAAAATTTGGGTTACAACGAACTATAGATGCTCTAAAGGTATAAATGCAATATTATAAAAAAAAAATCAATGGTACATATATGCAAAATATCCACAAGATAAAGATAAGAATTAGTTGTCGCCTATCTCATTCCCCGCGCGGTTTTACATTCAAACTTTCAACGGTCAACATTCAAATGAATTCATTCATTCTCTGTTCCTCTCTTCTCTTCAAACCCCCCCAACTTATAATACATAATAATACCTATGACTCTTCCCACTCCCCTTCACCAAATCAATCACCTAACAACACCAACTTCATTTCATTTCATTTCAATCTCATATCATATCATATCATATCATCTCATCTCAATCCTCTCTTCATCGATGGCATCACTAAAACTCCGTAGTACTCGACGACCCGTCAAGGCCAAGCCCCCCCAATTGAAGGACCTCTCCATCCCCAACCACTTCCGGTGCCCGATCTCCCTCGATCTCATGAAAGATCCAGTCACAATCGCAACCGGTATCACCTACGATCGCCAAAGCATTGAGACGTGGCTCGAAATGCCCAACTACACTTGCCCTGTAACCAACCAGGAACTTGAGAACTACGACCTTATACCGAACCATTCTCTCCGAAGAATGATTCAAGATTGGTGCGTCGAGGAGCACCAGACTTCTTTTGGGATCGAGCGAATTCCTACACCGAAGATCCCCATCACCCCTTTGGAGGCTTCTGAGATTCTGTCAGAGATTCCTTCTTTGAGAAACAGCGAATGGGTCAGGAAAATCGCGGGAATTGCAATGGAGAGTGAGAAGAACAGGAGGTGCTTTGTTGGTGCTGGTGTCGCCCGTGTTTTAGCTTCTTTCTTTGTTGAATCTTCTTCTCCTTCTTTATCCGAAGAGATACTATTGACAATGGTGTTGTTTCTCCCTCTAGATTATGAAGCTTGTAGGTATCTATCTTCCGAAAAGGCTTTGAAAACAATTATCGGGGTTATGCAGTCAGGGGAAATTGCAGGGAGAGTGAACGCAATCACGGTATTCAAAGAAGTTATATCGATGAATAAGAATGTTATCCAAATGGCAAATGAGACTGAAGGAGGAGTAATACAAGGAATAGTTGACATAGTAAGAAAGCCAATTTCGCCTCGCGCAACTAAGGCAGCTCTCATGTCAGCTTACTACATCATCTCTTACAATGACAAGATCTTAACCAAATTTGTTGATCTGGGTTTCATTACGTTGGTGATTGAAGTTCTTGTCGATTCCGATAAGGGAATCAGCGAAAAGGCATTGGCAGTTTTCGACGCAATTTGTACTAGTAAGAGAGGGAGAGAGGAAGCTTATGGTCATGCACTGACCGTGCCGGTTTTGGTGAAGAAGATGTTCCGGGTTTCGGACATAGCGACCGAGTTTGTGGTATCTGCGCTTTGGAAGCTATGCAAGAACTACCAGAGGGACGGCGACGCGGAAGAGGAAGGAAGAAACGGGGTTTTGGAGGAAGCTTTGCAAGTTGGTGCATTTCAGAAGGTGTTGATGTTGTTACAAGTAGGATGCAGTGAAGGAACAAAGGAGAAGGCAACTGAGTTGTTGAAGATTATGAATGGCTCAAGAGAGAAATTTGGTTGCATTGATGACATGGATTTCAAGGGGTTGAAGAAGGCATTTTGATTTTGATTTTGATTATATGGGAATTATAGGATTTTGTTGTATAGAATTCAAATGAACTAATTAATTCGTGGAAACAAATAAGTGGTTATCATATGTTGAACAACACTTGCTACTTCGATGCGGAGTAGCAGTGCTACTTGTACTACATATTTTGCACTACTTTGATACCAGTTACATACTACTATGATTAAAAATGTGGCACCTACAAATAATTGATGATAAAATGTTTACGTAAAACTTCATTTTCCTAAATTCAGTAATGTGTTAGTAGTAGTGGTACCGAAATAGTAAACAAAGAGTTGTATACTTAGCATTTTCCTTTACTGTATATACTAGATTATTATAAAGTGATAGATGGAACCTGCCTTAGATGCAACAACCTAGAAGATGATAGTAACCACATTCTGTTCACTTGTCCTAGGGCTAGATTAACTTGGGAAGTAGTTTGTCTAGGTTTTGGGACTTGTGAGTGTCTCACTACTCTATTGGAAGTTTTTCAGTTTGGGAGTGTCATTAGGATCAGGAGTGAGGATATGGTAGCCCGGGATATAGTTGTTGCAGCGACTTTATGGGGCTTACGGCTAGACCGCAAAAATTTTTGTTTTCTTAATATCAACAATAGATTTCCTGTGATGATGCATAATATCTTCTACTTTATCTCTGTATGGGCAGGTCAAGCGGGAGCAAAAAAGAGGCTTCGCATGGAAGAGGAGGAATATGGTGACGTCACTCATGGTCGAGCGTCGAGTAGATTGAGTCGCTTTGGGTCTACTCTTGTATCTTTATTTCATGTTTGTAGTTGTAGATTTTGTGGTCACTCCGAGGGGAGTTGATGTTACTGGCTTTTTGTAAATCGTACTACTTATTTCGTTAATGCTTATTAATGATGCGATGACAGGGTCATCTTTATCCCAAAAAAAAGTGTCGCTAATACTATTAGATAAATGATTATTACACATGTTCTTAGCCTTAGCCCAACTAGTAACACAAATGGAATCTAGCTAGCTTCTTTAAGCAAACAATGAAAAAAGGGCTACACTCCGACATTCAGCTTGTTAAACAACTGAACCACTGAACTCATTTAAACAACCAGTAGTTCACATGCATTTTGCATAATCTCAATGTGGTGTTTATTGTTATTATTTCAAATGACACAAATTTAAAGCACCCTACATCTCGAGATGAATCCTACCTCTAATTTTAACTTGTCATGCATTCCAAGTCTTTTATTCAGACTCTTGAGCAACCGCGTTTTTTTTCCGAGTGAATAAAGTTGTGGTCCGTGTTCCAAATCCTAGATGTAAATAGCAGCAGCATTGAGTCATTGACTTGGTAAATTAAGGAATTGATTTTCTTCCTCAATTCCGCGTTTTGTTCTTTGCCACTTTTCTTTCTTGTCCATGCATGCACTTTCATTGGGAGGCTGCAAAGACTTTACACTCACACGACAAACTCTTGAGTTGATAAAACTGGCAGAACCTACTAGATTATGTAGGCTTAGATAGAAATGTTTTGGTGTGTTTTAGATGTTTAGAACTATTAAATCAAGTGATAATAAATCGCAAGTGCTAATACGGTCTAGTGATTAGCATATTAGTATACAAGTACAAAATTTTAACCACAAAATATAGCATTAAAATTTCTCAAAATCGCCAAAAAATAGTGGAGTATATCTATAAAATCAGACCAAATTAGTGGAATCCAAAAATTTTTAATATCGACATACAAAAGATTGTGAAATTCAAATATCTCAAAATACGGCAAAAATGGTAGGGGTGGCATTAGGGTCGGGTTAGCAAAGTGACTACTTAGTTATGCTCGTAGTTCCTCTCTCATTAGTGTACTCGCGGACCGGCCCGCCCAACCCTGGGCTGAACCGGGGTTCAGCTCGTCCAAAACTAAGGGCTGGTTCGGTCCTCGAAATTTCCAAAAAAAACGCAATAGGCCCGACCCGCCAGCGGCCCGGCCCGCTCAGACCCGAGTTAAGGTTGAACAGGCCCGCGCCGACCGTTGTGATATTATTATTTTTTCAGATTAAAAAAAAAATTGTGTTTGTATAATTACTACAATACCCTCCAACGGATCTATACTAGCTAGTTTTTGGGGGGTATTTTGGAAAATTCAAAATATACATATTCTATATATACAACCTCATTTCATTCAATTCTTTTCACAAATTCACTCAACTTTCTCTACAATCTCTCATCTTTCTCAACAAATCAACAACAATCAACAACATTCAACTACTCTCTTGCAATGATTAACATCAACAACATCAACAACAACACAACAAGCTCTCAACTCTCACTACTTTCATTCTTCAATCTACATTCTATACTCATACGATATTTTTGTTTTTGTATAACTTTTAGAATTAGAATTGTTGTTTTTTCTTATTTATTTCTCTTAATTAGATTGAGTTTTCTTGTACTTCTTCTTCTCCTCCTTTTTAGATTTTTTATAAAAAATTTGGTAAACACGTACTAGTTTATTCATTTAATTGTTGTTGTTTTATTGAAATATTTGATCTTTTTGTTTATAATTTTTTTATTAACATACACCGGTTTATAGTAGAATTTTATTTAACTTTATTTGCTGTGTAGAATAATATTCTATAACATACACTAGTTTATCTATCTTTACTTGTTTTGTAGAATTCAATTTTAAAACATACACTAGAATAAATTTTTAGAACATACACTAGATTTTTTATAACACATACTAGTTTAGATGACATCTAACCAATCACGAGATAGACATAGTAGCCAAGAGTTCACTAGTAGTCGTCGCATTCCTTCCATTCCAATTCCATATGTAGAGAGTGAAGAAACACTTATGAATTATGATAGTATTCCCGATTTTCATTAAACACACATGGATGAAGTAAAAGTAGAAGACATAGAAGCACAACAATCGGAACAAGACCCTTCTCAATCCGTAAGAGGGACCACATCAAAAGTACACAAATATTTTGACTATGTTCCTTCACAAAATGATAAGAGTGTAGTATTAAAAATTTGTAAGAAGTGTCAAACACCCTATAAGTTTAAAATAGGATCAGGAACGGGTACACTTCAACGACACTTAAATAAATGTCAACCTGAAATTTCTAAAGACAATCTCACACAACAAAAAATACACCCTAAGACCGGTCAAGTAGATAGTCATAACTACGATCACGATATCGTTCGTAGATAAATGGCTAAGTTAGTAATTAGAGATAAATTACCTTATTCGTTTGTTAAAAGTAGGAGTGTAGAAACTTTTGCACAAACCGTATTAAACCCCTTTACAAAAAAAATCATAGGAATGTAGTTAAGGGTGATTGTAAATTAGTTTACAATGACGCTAAGGATTATTTAGTAGCAACACTAATATCACTAAACACTAGAGTTTCTTTGATATCGGATGGGTGGGTAGGAGTGAACGGCGTACCAATGATGTATGTTACATTTCATTGGATAGATTCCGATTGGCTACTTCAAAATACGATAATTTCATTTGGATTTCTTAGGTACCCACATAAGAGTGTAATAATTGTCACACACATCATGGAAGCATGTAATAATTTTGGTATTTTTGATAAAGTTTTTGCTATTGGTTTTGATAACGCCTCTAATAATTCTAAGGCAATCGCTAGTTTAAAAAATTACACTAAATCCTATAGAATCGAAATTTTTTTATGTTCGGTGTGCTTGTCATATTTTAAATCTTTGTGTACAAGATGCATTAAAATCGATAAAATTAAGGCAATGAGAAATTGTGTTCATTTTATTACGTTGAGTGGTCCAATATATCAAGCTTTTCATGATTGGTGTCAACTTAGGGGAATTGTATTTAAACGTTTTCTTGAAGATGTTAGACATCATTGGAATTCTAATTTTGATTTATTAGGTGTTGTTCTTCACTATTGTTTTAATCTTAGAGAATTTTGTGTTGCAATTGGTATGCAAGATTGTATGTTAGATGATGATTTTTGGTTTTTGGCCGATAGTTTGTACAAATTTTTTGAATCTTTTAATGAAGCTACTTTATAATTTTCAAAAACATATACATCTACAGCTAGTGGTATTTTACTTGCAGTTGTCACTATGATGACAACAGTTAAAGATTTGATAAATAACCTTTTTATTGGAGAAATAGTTTATGCCGCTTATAATAAAATTTTAAAATATTTTCATCCACTTCTTATGTTATATTGTGTTGCTAGTGTAATGAATCCCATGATTAAGTTAGAATGCACAAAAAATTTAATTGAGATTTTTTATACTTATGCTACTCACGATGAAATTAAAGATTTTGATCATGTTGTTTTTAGCATTGGTATAAATACCTGAAACCCAGATCCGAACTTGACCCGGCATTGGTCCGAAACCGACCCAGCCTATCCGGGTCCCGGTCTGGGTCTTAAAATGGGACCCGTTGTACTTTCGGGTCTGGGTCCGGGTCCGGGTCCGGGTACGGGTCCGGATCCGGGTCCGCTCAAAAGAGACCGGACCCGGACCCGGACCCGTTAAAAAAACAAAAAATAATCAACACAAAAATAAATATTCTAACATCATCCCTCCCCTCCTTCTTCCTCAATTCTAAATCTTCATCTTCCAAACTCAAAACTCATGATGCCTTTTTCTTCTCTCCTTTGTTCTAAATCCACAATTCGCCGCCTTCGCTCGCCGCTTACACTCCCGCTCCTACCCGAACGGGTATGAATATTTTAATAGGACCCGGAACTGGAACCGGACCCGTTCCTTACGGGCCCGAGTCCAATTTTTGGACCCGGAGGGGACCAGGTCCAGGTCCGGGTAGTGAAGGACTCAACCCGACCCGACCCGATACCAATGCTAGTTGTTTTCACTACACAATTTGAGCATGTTTTGACTAGTTTATATGATAGATACGATAAACTTTATTCATCTAACACTACACAAACACAAACTGTTAGTTCTTCTTCTTCTTCTATATTATCAAAGGGAAAAGGTCTTGCTACTAGTAGTGTTTTAAATCTCATAAATTTAAAAAATCAAGAACCAATTCACAAAATGGGTTGAATTGGTATAATGCACAACCTCCCATTGAAGATGTAGTAGATGTGTTTTCTTTTTGGAAGACCAATGAAAATATTTTTAGTATTCTTTCTAGTATGGCTAAAGATTTGCTAACTGTACCGGTGTCAACCGTTGCATCGGAAAGTGCTTTTCATCTTGGTGGCAGGATTAAGAGCCCAAACATGAATCGCTTGACATCAAAGAATTTGGAGATGTCAGTATGCACCAAAGATTGGATGAAAGCGGAAGAGATGACTCAAGATTTACATGAAGCACACAACGGATCAACAAGTAGCGACTAATGAACATCTAGTAGAATGTAGTTTGGATTATGTATTGTACATAATTGAGAAAATTTAGGGGGATGCGATTCTATATTTAGGATAAGTAGAACTGCACGACAATAGTTTACTGCATTCTCTTCAATCTAAATAGAGGTCATCGCGATCTCTAAATACAAATGTTTCCCTCGTACTGTAATTTGAATATATTTGAATGAAATTTTACTAATTTATTTGATTATATATTAAACTTTGTAATTCATAAAATCAATTTAATTTATGAATATTGCTTTTATCTATATGTTCTTAAAAATTGTGAACAAATTTTCTTTTAATTTTTCTTTGTAAAAAAATATTATTAAAAAAGAACCCGGCCCGGCCCGGCCCCTGAGCTAGGGGCCAAGGGTCGGGGCCGGGCTACTAAATTTCTCCCTCGGCCCGGCCCGCCAAAGCCCGGGACCGTGTCAAACCCGCCGGACTTCGGTCCGGTCTGGCCCGGTAGGCCCGAATGCCACCCCTAAAAAATGGCACACTACAACCCACAGAATCATGCGGAAAAGAGGGAAATTCATTTTTTTAATATGCAAAACAGCTCACAAAATATAGTTAAAGCGGTGAAAATTAAATTTTCTAAAAATATGGCAAAGATGATAGACTAAGGCAAAATAGTGAAATTTGTTGTTTTTTAAAATCGATCTAAAACGGTAAAGATGACAGAATTTGATCAAAACTTGTAAAATTTCAGAATTTCTTCAAATCAGCAGTAGACTACAACACATAAAATTCGACCAAAATAATAAAATAAAGAAATTCTCGAAATCGACAAAAAAACAATGAACTCACGAAGTCTTTCTGAAACAGTGAAATTCATAATTTCATAAAATTTGTAAAAAAGAACAATCGATTATAATTAGCCAAAACAAAAAATTTCAGAATTTTTCAAAATCACCGAAAAATAATGGACATAGCTAACAATTCAAACCCAAATCATGAAATATATTTTTTTCTCGAAATATGGCAAAAGAGGCAAACTATAACTCACCAAATATGGAAAAGTGAAAATTTTCAAAATGAGAAATCTTCGGTTGCACACTACTTTGGTGAGCACTCCGTGAGCACTCACGAACTAGAGACCTATGAAAAATCCGAACCGCTCATATCGTTCTATATGCCTTAGATAGCCTAACAATAAAAAATCAGGTAATTTGAAGTTCATTTGCCCATGATTTATATCATCACAAAATTGTATGGCTGAAAATTCTAACAGCTTGATGGATGGGCAAATGAACTTCAAATTACTTGATTTTTTATTGTTAGGCTATCTAAGGCATATAGAACAATATGAGCGGTTTGGATTTTTCATAGGGTCTCTATTTCGTGAGTGCTCATGGAGTGCTCACCAAAAGTAGTGTGCAACCGAAGGGGACTCTTTTCAAAATTCTTAAAATCAGCATAAAAACAATGGACTACAATTCTCAAAATCTGGTAAAAATAGTGAAATTCAAAGAAAAGAATATAAAAAACGAAATAAGGTGAAAGTGATTGACTAGCACACAAAATCTAGGCGAAACAGTGAGATTCGGGATTTCTTAAACTCGGCCACTAATGGTAGACTATATCCCAGAAATTCGAGCCACAGTAGCCATATTGAAAATGTCTTGAAAATGGAAAGAAACACAGGAGTAGGCCCCAAAATCAGGAGAAGTGAAATTAAAAAAATTTCAAAATATGAAGAAAAAAAGTTGCTGGACTATATCGCCCAAAAATTCTAGGCAAAGCTAGGTATTCAAAATTTCCAAAATATGCCAAAATTGATGGACAATATCGCCCAAAAAATCTAACAAAAATAGTAAAATTTTTAATTTCTATACATTGGTCTAAAACAGTGGATTGGTCTAAAACAGTGGATTATACAAAATCTGGGCAAATTAGTAATTCTCAAATTTGACTGAAAACAATGTACTACAACATATAAAACGGCAAAATCAATGAAATCGGCAAAAAATAATGGATTACAATAACAAAAAAAGTCCAATAAGTGAAATTTAAAATTTCTCAAAATATGGTGAAAATTGAAACTATATCCCATAAAAAATGGTCAAAACAGTGAGATTCAGTGAAATTCAGAATTGTATCAAAATTTGTTTAAAGTGATGAATCACAAATCCTAGTCATGACAAATAAATTCAGAATTTCTCAAAATATGTAAAAAATGATAGACTATATAGCTCACGAAATCGAGCGAGAATAGTCTCAAAATATGGCAAAATATTAGAATAGCTTATAAAATCTTAAATAAGTACTGAAATTTAAACTTTCTCAAAATCGGCTGAAAATATTCGATGGCCCACAAAACCCGCCCAAAAAAAAAATGAAATTTAGGATTTCTTAAATTGGCAAAATTTGGTAGATTTTAATCTACAAAATCGGACTAAAATAGTAAATTTTCAACTTCCTAAGAGCATCCACAGTCGTTATGGTTAAAAAATGCATATATGGATAAATGCATATAGCAAAGTGTCGTTTCGCTGCAACCGTAGAATGCTATATTTTATGATTTTAAATTAAAATAATATACAGACGCAGCTTCACATTGCGTCGGAGAGAAAAAAAATTAATTCGGTCGGATGCAACATGACCTTGCGTCGGAGAGGAAAAAACAAGAAAAAAATATTTTAAAGGGTGGGACGTAGGGATGGCATTCAGGCCACTCAGGCCGGGCCGGGTTAGCCCGGGCTTTGCCCGGTCCTGGGCCTACCCGGGTCGGGCTCGAAGACTACGCGGGCCGGGCTCATGGTTGAAAACCTTGGCCCGGACCTGGCCGCCGGCCCCAAGGGTGGGGGCCGGGCCGGTCCGGGCTGGTATTTTAGGGGATTTTTTTTTTATTTTAATATATTAAAGATCAAGTCTTAAATTGTAATTTCATAACAATTGCAAAGAATCAAGTATTAAATTGATTTAATACTTGGTTCTGCTTAAATAAATTTGCATATTCATAACAATATTATGGTTCACTTTGTTTTCATGTAGGGATAGATAAACATTTTTTATTATTTTGAAGTTTGAAACATAGATTTTGTCAATTTGGTGTTTAGCATCTTGTTTGAACTTTTACCCATTACTAGTAGGTACACATTTCATTAGGATTTCATGCATGTCTACACTTTTTTCATTACATGATTATCTTTCTAATTGATGATATTTTGGTTTTGTCAATTTTTTAATATTCATTTGATCCTTGAAGATCATGTCAGCCTATTTAGATGTGCCATATGCATGAATAGTAGTCTTTTTGCATTTTTTTTAATCCAATTATAATATAGCACTATTTGCGACTTTAAAGAACAGAAAAAAGAAAAAGAAAAAAAAACAGAAAAAAAAGAAAACATTTCGTAAATATTTCATTAGGATTGCATGCATGTCTATACCTTACACGATTATCTTCCTAATTGATGAAAATTAGGGATGGCATTCAGGCCACTCGGGCCGGGCCGGGCCGGGTTTGATCGGGTTTTGACCGGTCCCGGGTTAACCCGGGCCGGGCTCCTTCCAACGCGAGCCGGGCCAGGCCGGGCTCAAGGTAAGAAACCTTGGCCCGGACCTGGCCCCCAGCCCCTAGTGTGGGGGCCGGGCCGGGCCGCGGGCCAGGTCGGGCCCGTGTATAGGGATTTTTTTTTTTTTTTTAAGTATTATTAAAGAACAAGTATATGGATTTGTAATTTCATAACAATTGCAAAGAATAAATTTCATAAATAATTGAAGTACATGAATAAATAAAGTACATGATAAAATAAATTTGAACTTCTTGAATAAAATTAAGTACATGAATAAAATTCATACAAATTTGTCTATTTAGATCAAATCATCAAATTACAAAATACAAATCAAGGAAATTACTTGAATTTAAAGATCGAGATGGCCTCTACTTAGATTGAAGAGAAGGCATTGGACTATTGTCGTGCACTTCAACTTAACCTAAATATGGAATCTCATCACCCTAAATTTTCCAATTAATTACAATTAATTGAACAACATTTTAATGTAAATTAAGTAAATGTAATCGTTCATTCATCGCTACTTGTTGATCCACCTCCAGCTTGTGCTTCAAGTAAGTCTTGGGTCCTCTTTTCCGCTTTCATCCAATCTTCGGCACATACTAGCATCTCCAAATTTTTGGCTGTCAATCGGTTCCTGCTCGGGCTCATTATCCTGCCACCAAGAGAAAAAGCAGTTTCCGATGCAACAGTTGACACCGGTGTTGTTAGCAGATCTTTAGCCATACGAGAAAGAATATTAAAAATTGCTTCATTATTCTTCCAAAATTGTAACACATCTTCTACATCTTCAACTGCACTTTGTGCATTATACCAATTCAACTCATTAGGTGAATTGGTTCTTGCCTTTTTTGATTTAATAAGATTTAAAACACCAATACTAGCTTGACTCTTTCCTTTTGCTAATATGGAGGAAGAAGAAGAAGAAGATTCAACATTTTCTGTTTGTGTTTGAATAGTGTTAGTTGAATAAATCCTATCATAAGAATCATATAACATAGTCAAAACATTCTCAAATTTACGAGTAAAAGCAACATAATCAAAATCTAGTATTGCATTGTGTGGGGCATAAGTGTAGAAAATTTCAATTAAATTTTTTGTACCTTCTAATTTAATCATAAGATTCATTACACTAGCTACACAATATAACATAGGAATTGAATGAAAATATTTTAAAAATTTAACATATGCTGCATTAACCATATCTCCAATAAAAGGGTCATTTTGCAAATCTTTAATTGTTGTCATCATAGTCACAATTTCAAGTAAAATACCACTAGATGTAGATGTATATGTTTTCGAAAATTGCAAAGTTGCATTGTTAAAAGGTTGTAAAAATTTATATAAACTATCGGCAAAAAACCAAAAATCATCATCTAACATACAATTTTGCATACCCATTGCGACACAAAAATCTCTAAGATTAAAACGATAATGAAGAACAACACCTAATAATTCAAAGGTAGAATTCCAACGATGTCGTACATCTTTAGGAAAACGTCTACATACAATGCCCCTAAGTTTACACCAATCATGAAAAGCTTGATAAATTGGACCACTCAATGTAATATAATGAACACAATCTCTCATTGCTTCTAGTTTATCATTTCCATATTTTAGTGCATCTTGCACACAAAGATTTAAAATGTGACAAGCACACCTAACATGAAAAATTTCGGGTTCTACAGGATCTAAAGTAATTTTTAAACTCTCAATTGCCTTAGTGTTATTGGATGCATTATCAAAACCAATAGCAAACACTTTATCATGAATAAAAAAATTATTGCATGCTTCCATAATGTGTGTGGCTATAATTTCACCCTTATGTGGGTACCTAACATATCCAAAAGAAATTATTCTCTTTTGAAGTAACCAATCCGAATCTATCCAATGACATGTTACACACATCATTGGAACCCCGTTTACTCCTACCCACCCATCCGATGTCAATGAAACTCTAGTGTTTAGTGATTTTAGTGTTGCTATCAAAAAAGCCTTACTCTCATTGTAAACTAATTTACAATCACTCTTAACAACATTCCTAGCAATTTTTTTAAAATGGGGGTTGAAGGTGGTTTGTACAAAATCCTCTACATATTTTTGTTCACCAAACGAATATGGCAATTCACTCCTAATTACTAATTTAGCCATTCCCCTACGAACGTGATCGTGATCATATGTATGACTATCTACTTGACCGGTTTTAGGATGTATTTTTTGTTGTGTGAGATTATCTTTCGAAAATTGTGGTTGATATTTATTTAAGTGACGTTGAAGTGTACCCGTGCCCGATCCTACTTTAAACTTATATGGGGTTTGACACTTTTTACATATTTTAAGCCCTACACTCTTATCATTTTGTAAAGGGACAAAATTGAAAAATTTGTGTACTTCCGAAGTAGTCCCTCTCGTTTTCCTTGAGTTTAGAGAAGGACCTTGTTCCGATGGTTGTGGTTCTACATGATCTTCTATTTCTATAGGATTTGAGTGTATTTCATTCAAATCGGGAAAACTATCATAATTAATAAATGTTTCTTCACTATCTATATATTGGTTAGGAATGGAAGGAATGTGATGACTAGTAGATTCTTGACTACTATGCCTACCACCACCACGTGATCGATTGGAGGCCATTTAACTACGAAAAACTAGTGTATGTAAAAATTATATAGAAAACAACAACTAAATGTATAACAACTAATAATTAAAAATAAACAACAATCTATCTCAATTACAAATTAACAACAATATCAAGAACTAGTGAGTGAGTAGTGTATGTTTCTTTTACCACTTTACCAAAATTAAAAATAAAATCTAAAAAAACTGAGAGGAAGAAGATCAAGAAAATACAAATTATATGAGAATAATGAAGTAGTATGCTATGTTAATTCTACAAATTAAAATTATACTAAAATACCGTAAGAAAGTTGAGACTTGAGAGCTACGAGTAGAAGTAGTATTGATTGTTGTTGTTGAATGTTGATGAGTTGATCACTTGATTGTTGTTGATTTCCTTCCTTCAAAATGTACAAAATTTGATCTTGAACACTTGAAAGAATGTTGATCACCAAATTGTGGTTGTTGATTGGAGAAATAGTAGAGAGAAAGAGATATTTGAGTGAATTGGTGAAGAGAAATGAAAGGAATGGTATGGTATTTATAGAAAATGCCATTTTTTAGATTTCCTAAAGTACCCCCCAAAACTAGCCGTTATAAATCCGTTGGGGGTAGTTTTGTAATTTAATTTTTTTTATTTTCTGAAAGGAAAAAAAGAAAAAAAAATCCTCTAATGGTCGGCCCGGGCCCGGGCCCCGGCGAGCCGGTTCAACCGGTCCCGGGCCTCGAGCGGGCCGGGCTAGACCGGGCTTTCCTGGCAAAAATGGGGACCGACCCTAACCGGGTGGCAAGGGGGCCGGTTAGGGGCCAGGCCCGGGTTGGAGGGGGGCCGGGCCGGCCCTGATGCCATTCCTAATGAAAATTTGGTTTTGTCAATTTTGGATATTCGTATGATCTTTGAAGATCATTTCAGCCAATTTAGATGTGATATATTGATTGAATAGTAGTCTTTTTGTTTTTGTTTTTTCTTCTAGTATAATATAGCAGAATCTACGACTTTAAAGCGAAAAAAGTAAAAAACATTGGTTGACTACTACGAAGTACATAAAAAAGAACAAGAAAGAAAAGAAAACAAACTCATTTGGAATGAGTCATTCCTTAATTAACTTGTGCGAGTTTTTGAATTTTTTTTTTTTTACAATATCTATTTTCATCTTTTTAAGTTTGTGTAAGGATTAAGGAAGGATACTCCATATCTCTAATTTAAAACATTGGTTAATTTTTTTTTAATTTTCTGGAAAAAAAAAAACTGAAGCCAACGGTCGGCCCAGACCCGGCCCGAGCCCGGGCAGGCCGGTTCAGCCGGTCCCGGGCCTCAACCGGGCCGGGCCAGATCGGGATTTTTGGCCATTTTGAAGGACCGGACCAGCCCCATGTGTAGGGGGGCCGGTTCACGGTTCAGACCGGAAAGGAGGCGGGCCAGGTCGGGCCTGTTGCTATCCCTAGTGGGATGGCACTTGAAGTGCCATCGGAGAGAGAAAAGAATCGTACTCGAAGTGCAAAAAAAAAGTACCAAAAAAGTATTAAAAATTACAAAAAATTATAAAAAAATTACAAAAAATTACAAAAAAAAATTACAAAAAAACTATAGAGAGGCCTGGGACGGAACTTCATGTTGCGTCTGAGAAAAGTGGGGTTTTTTGGTTTTTTTATTGACGAAATTAATTTTTTTTCTGAGGGGCAGCACTTGAAGTGTCGTCCGACCATTAAAATATATATTTTTTGCGACGGCACTTCAAGCTCCGTCGTTTATATATAAATATTTCTCATGTCAGTTCTCATATATAGCGATCTACTGTAGCGATTTATGCTGCATATTTAGCAAACGACTGCAGTGCTCTTTTTTACAAAATATGCATATTATGCATATATAGATATATAAATATACCAAACGACTAAAGATGCTCTAAGAAATGTAGAAATGGCAAGAACGGTGGTGGACTCATAAATAAGATCAAGCTAAAAACAGTAGAACTTTAATTGTTTATAAATAAGCTAAAAGTGTGGACTGCAGCCCAAATATTGGCTGAACACAAATTGGCCCAAAGAATTTTTATTATAGATGGTTAGTCTAGAAAATCAATAGGATCATGGTGTCATGGAATTTTTAGTTGCTGAAATAGTGCTCTTAAGTAAGGATGAATAGAGCGCGTAGAAAAAGCTAAGAAGTTGCAGTGTTAGTTGTTGTCTTTGATACCATGTGTACAAAATTAAATAAATTCACAAAATGTCTGAGTAATGAATATATCACTAATAATATAAAAACCGAAGATAAAAATAGTGGACAATAGCCATACGTTTTAAGAAATACATCATGGTAGATTTACCTTCATCATAGGATATATTTTGAAATGAACAAAATTTTGAGTATGTGTAACTACAGCTAGCATTGTCACATTTACTTCATATCCCGGACCCAACCAGGACCCTTTATTGGTCCGAAACCGATCCGATTTACACGGGTTCCGGTCCGGATCCTAAAATAATACCTGATGCACTTTCGGGTCCGGGTCTGGATCCGCTCAAAATAGAATAGACCCGAATCCGGACCCGTTAAAAAAAACCTAAAAAAAATTGAATTTGAATACTAGGGTTATAAGGATATACATGTAAATAGTAATTGTTGAAGATAGATGTGCAAATATAATATTTATTCATGTACTTAAGTGCAAATATTTATTTCCGCTACCGGATCCGATGGATAGATTTTTTTAACTAGGATCCGGACCCGGTTCTCGCAAATCCGGATCCAAGTCCAAGTCTAATTTTTGGACCTCTGAGGTACCGGATCTGGGTAGTTGAGCACCCGACCCAATAGCAGCTCTAACTACAGCCTTATATAATAATAATAATAATTCACGACACATGATCCATGCGTAGTTTATTATTTCAGCAACCTTTTATCTTGAGAAGTAGGATAAAGAAGGAAGGGAATAAGGGATGATTCAATTTCTTACCCATGTTTTTTTGATAGTTTGATAGCTGAAAATAGAATAGGGATACTTATACCGCTAATTAAGCATCTCCAAAATAAGAAACTTGAATAACGGGAATACCTCCCCAAAATAAATTAAAAACCAACCCGATCCAAGTTTAAATCCTGATTTATGTATCAGGTATCGTTTTGAGATACCTACCCGAGTATTATTGGCCTCGTATTCACATTCGCAACAAGGTAGGATCGGCTTACACCAAATATCAGATATGGTTTCTGAGATGGAACTATAAAAAAGTGAAAAACAGTTCTTAAAAAAAAAAAAACAGATCATTAGTTAACAAATTAAGTGATAATAACTCCAGAATAACTTACACTGTATTTCTTATCATTCTCCTTTTCCTTTTCGTCTTATGGGTTTTCACTTCGTTTGCTTTTAGGCTCTGAGAAATCGACAAAGGTTTGAAGCTGCTGGTAGATGAAACTCCATGATCAGGAATAAACCAAGCAATGAAATTTGATAATACATTTTGTACCTGCTTATTGCAAATTATATCGCCTAAAAACTGGACATTTTTATTTCTCCCAGAAGGCACAGACTGCTAATCATTATACATAACATATACTACCTTACAACATGCATCCCCAAACTGATGAATGATGTGCTAACATATTTTTTTGAATATCAATCAGTAGATGGTACATGTTTATGCCCTAATGAATAAACAAAAAAGACAAGAAAGAATTTACATGCCCTTAAACTAATCAACCAATTTTACATTGTATTTTACATTGTATTCAGGAAACCGGACTCAAATCGCTTCACTATCAATTTAAGCAAGTCTTCTTCTATTTAACCTCCATTTGACCTGCATTTCCGGCTGTTTTGTTCTTTCCCAAAGAAGGGCAAGAAGAATCAGCTGCTTCCAATGCAAAAGAACAGATAAGTACAAGCAGCAAGTTCCCAGTGTAATTATCCAAGCCATACATACATCTTTGGTCGAAGCTCCTTAATTTTCAAAAACATGATAAAAATATTTGGGTCATGTAAGAGTGCCAGGTCCTCCCTTGTGACAAAGTAGGGGTTCAAACAAAATTGGTGCAGCCTGACTATATAATTAGCCGACAGAAAAATCTTCGGCTGCCCACCAAAGTAAAATACTACTTCCGATGTTTTCTTTTTGCATCAGCTCTCAGCCGCCTTTCTTCTTCCCATTCTCTTTCGTGTACTCTTGAGTTTATTAGTCAAGGAAATATAAAGTTCACTACAAATTTGAGACTTGAATTGCATTGAAAAAGTAAATATCTTTTAGATAACCCTCACAATATTCAAAGTTACAAAAAACATGATATCAGCTTATTTCAATGTATTTAATTTTAAAAACAGCAATTCAGTAAGAAATACATTTACATTAAAAATAAAAACTTCATAGCCTTCTGATGTCTAAAATCCCAAACCTCGAGGAATTCCAAATTCTCGGTTAAATAGTTCTTATCCCAATAATAACTTAGTTTTTATACCAATAATAACTTCCTGGTCTTTTGTCTTCCATGTACACCTTCATATTACGATCAAAATAATGTGTACCGCACTTTACAGCTCAAGAAAAGTGAAAACGAATATATATATATATATATATATATATATATATATATATATATATATATATATATATATATATATATATATTCCCCTTCTGTTGTGCACCACTACTGTGTGCACTCGCCATTCTATTCATCGCATGGATGATCCAAACCGTTCACGTTGATCTACACGTCTAAATATGTAAAATCAAGTCATTTGAAATTCATTTGCCCATTGATTTAAGTGTTACAAAATTGTATGGCTGAATATCATTTTTTTTATAATGACATGATGGATAGACAAATGAATTTCAAATGACTTGATTTTACATATTTATACTAATTTATACTTGCAGATCAATGTGAACGGTTTGTATCATCCATGCAATGGCCAGAATGACGACTGCACATGGTAGTGGTGCACAACGGAAGGTCTCTCTCTCTCTCACTCTCTCTCTCTCTCTCTCTCTCTCTCTCTCTCTCTCTCTATCTATCTATCTATCTATCTATCTATCTATAGATAGATAGATAGATAGATAGATAGATAGATAGATAGAGAGAGAGAGAGAGAGAGAGAGAGAGAGAGAGAGAGAGAGAGAGAGAGAGAGAGATGTTCCGTTGTGTACTAGGCCTCCATGTGCACTCGGCCTTCCCGCCTTCGTATCGACGATCTGAACCGTTCACATTGATCTACAAGTCTAAATTAGTATAAATATGTAAAATCAAATCATTTGAAATTCATTTGCCCATTCATCATGTGACTATAAAATACAATAATTTTCAGCTATACAATTTTGTAACACTTCAATGGATGGGCAAATGAATTTCAAATGCTTTGATTTTACATATGTAGATTAATTTGGATGTGTAGATCAATGTGAACGGTTAGGATCTTCGATACAAAGGCGGGGAGGCCGAGTGCACACGGAGACCTAGTGCACAACGGAACATTTCTCTCTCTCTCTCTATATATATAGAAAAATGCTAATATGAGATGGTGAGATGGGTGCTAATATGAGATGGTGCACAATGGAAGGCTATGAAGTTTTTTTTGTTAATGTAAATATATATATACTCTAAAGCATTAATCATGTTCAGTTATCTAATTGTCCGTATTTGTCAGAATATGTTCACTTGTATCATACAGAGATTTCATTCCTCCAATAATTCATATTCTCTAATTTAACTAAGGAATGAAAGATGTACACAATATGACATTGTGAAAGAAATATGAGTCATTTAGTTTCTGGAAAAGTGAACATCTGTATGCCCAGTAAATAAAATGACTCGGAATTTGAAAAATTACGCCCAACGGGAACGCCCAACGGGAAAACTGGTAGACCCAGAAACCTCTAATAGTATTCCTGCAGGTTTCATTAGTGCGGTTTAAGCAAGTACTTTGACTCAAAGTATGCCGCTATAGCAATCTGGGCAGAGGTAGGTATTCTCTGCCTGAATGATGACTTTCTTAATATTATTTATACATGGCCAAAATATATTACGAGTCTTTGCTCAACTTTCTCATGGTCAATAAAGACCAGAATAACAAAAAATTAGTATGGGTAGAGTTGTACCCAATCAGCGATCCCATAATATTTATTTTTAAAAATACTATTCAACAAAATTTTCACCAAAACTTTGGGAATAAAAGCTTTCTTGTTGTATAGTATTCAACAAAATATTCTAAAAAATGTCAAAACTGTGTGTCCATTTTGCAAAGTGAAATAATAAAATGTATATGCAAATAATATAGATGATTACGAAAAAGAAATGCTCAACCGGAAATCTAGAAGAGATATTGTCGAATAAAATAATTGCAAAGATTAAAACAATTTTATAAAGGATACGGGTCCGTTTCCCTGCGATTGATCTTGCTTGCAGTTTCCTTTCCATGTATCCGGGTCCCTTGTTCATCCATATTCCCGGCCCGATGTTGCCCTAGGATGCTCTTTTTGTCCCCCCTCTCCCTTGTATCAAAAGATGGAGTCGAACTCATTGCAGTAGGAGGTAGTGGTTGTTGGATTGTAGGTGAATATTCCTCACCCGGTTCAGATGACGATGCATGATCTCGTTTAAATTTTCGTCGTTTAGATGCAGCTGCAGAGTCATCTTCCTTCAAAATGCTGCCTTTTTCTCTATCCCTCTCCTCAATCTAGAGACAGAAATTTATTTAATGTAAGAATCTATCTTGCATGATGACTGAATTTTTCTGTAAGCTTTCATATTTTTCAATTCATTATTTAGCCACCGGCTAAAGGGATGATAATTATCTTTTACATCCTCTTACAGGCATTCTTTAGGAAGGAACAATAGAAAACAATCAATCCAAAATAAAGATTTATTAGAAAAAAAAGGTTGTTGCATAAATAAATAATAATAAGTCATTATTTATGCTCCAGAAGATCAACCTATTGCATTTTCCTTGCAGTCTAATAATTTATAATAAATGAAATTTTAGATTATAGTTCTACCTGCTATATCACACCCGAGTGTTAGACGGACAAGTTGGCACTCAAAATTTCAGTCATTAACACCAGAAAATAATGAACTTTAATTCATTCAGGTTATGCAAACTACACAGATTGATAATGAAGTTACAACTCACAACCTTAACTGACTTGTGTATCAGTATAAGCACATAATTATTGGACCTGTAGTTTTTCTATACAAGAGAACGTATTTTCATAATTACTGGACCAGTATTTTTTCTACACGAGAATGTATTTCCTCGTACATCTTTCCAAAGAAAGATAATTTTTGAAAACTAAGTTAATTTTAAGAAAGCCCTTTCAACAGTCAAATTTCACTAGTCAATATCATTTAAGCTTCTGACCACTGTAATAACCTCCAGCTACCACGTTCACGTAATTAACATACTCGGTCATAGTTAAAATCGCAATTCAATGATCCAAATATTCTTTCCTTACTGAATCATTTCCAATTGCCAAAAATTGGAAGACATCACACCACACATGAAAACAGATAGACCAACCATATCGAAGTTACACTATACCGGGTATATTTTGTACCAACAATAATCAAATATGCGACTTTACACATTGATCAAGGAAGGGGTCTGCAAAACAGTTCATGAGGCTAGTTACTCTGGAAATATATCCTATGATGGAAGGTAAATCTGCCATGATGTATTTATTAGAGCGCATGGCTATTTTTAGTAATCACAATGGAATACCATGTCCTACTTTGGCAACATCATTATGAACTTAGTATGATACTGCCCGGCATGTATTTAGTTATCCAGAAGATGAGGACTATCTTTCATTAACAACCATAATTGGAGTTCCAATTTGAAAAAGAAAATGGGGAGGTAGGGATGGCCCACACATTATGACAGTCCGGAATTCCAGTGACAGGATTGAAGAACATACTATATAAGAACTCAACAGTCCGGAACTTCAATGAAAGGATTGAAGAACATAGCCACATACTATATTAGAACTCCAGATTTGGGAGGCTGTATTAGGTGATAGTAAGTCTTTAGCCCTATATTCATGTAGTATATATGACGAGTCAGTTTAACAGCTCACTCATTGGACAGAAAAAAATAAAAGCGGAAAAATGATAAATACCAACTTTACAGACATGAACATGTACCTTTGTGGAAGCGCCATCTCGTTCCTCACGCCTCTTTTCACGGAAATCCTCCTCTCTTCTTCGCTTTCCATCATCCTGAGAAGCCAATGCATTTTCTTCTGAACGCCTCCGCTCTTTCTCGTCATGTCTAGGAGATAACCTCTGAATGTGTCTAGTGCTACTACCTCTTCTATCTCCCTCTTCTTCTCTTCGATTGCCACCACCACCAACAGACTGAGGAACAAAACTGGTAGGCAATGGTGGTGGTGGTGGTAAATTTTGCCCATGAAAACGTTCATCGGATCCTTCACTATATCGAACTTTCAACCTTTCTTCTTTATTTCTATCATCTCTTCCTTTATCAGCAGGCCGATCAAGAATCCTATCTACCCTATCTACCATTCTATCAATAGAGCGTTCTCTTCCATGTCTCTCCATCGACCTATCTCTTGATTTCTCAATAATATCGTCAACACGATTTCTATCAGGATAATCCAACTTTTCCCTCCGTTCTTTATCATATCTTTCAGTAACCTTATCTGAAGGCCTATTCAAATCTTGGTCCTCAATTCCAGCCCTATCATTATCTAAAGCATGAGATTTAAGCATAGATCGTGTGTCAAGGCCCTCGCTATCTTTTCCATCACCATCAAGTTTCCTACGTTTATTCAATTTATCTTGTTCTTCAGCCCGAGCAGTTTTTTTTGGTTTAGTAGAAAAGTCATCTGGAAGAAGAGAAGGTCTATCAGAGAGAGATCAAGATACTTCATCAATTCAACATCTAAAGTCACTCTTGATGAGGGGGTAGACAATCTACCTGAGACAGAAACTGAGTTTCCATTTGTAGTAGTTGAAGCAGCAAGAGCATTTCCACCTTGTTTAACCTCAGAGGAATGGGCTGGGAACCCCTTCCCCACAGCAATAGAATGACTGGGGGTCCTGCCAATTGATTTTCCAGATTTACCATCATCTTTTGTGAGCTCTTGTTTTGGTTGCTTTGAAAGAGAGTTCTGCATCGATCGTTTTGGTTGAGATCTTGACTGGCAAACAAAATTGGAATGCAAGAGAAAGAGTTAATACTACAAGTCCAAAAGATTAAATTGCGCTTTCAACTAATACATGAGATACTGTCATACTCAATTGTAATGTTGTATATCCTTTTAGATTCAGGATTATCAATTGAACAATCTAGTAAGGTCAGTGGATGGACCAGAAAAAAGACAAATAAATGGGCCAAGTAAACATCCATATATCTGTACACCAGAAAAGCTTATACATATGCAGCATACTGACACTATCAAACATAGTTTTAGCATAAATGATAACTAGTACTTCATGTATATACACAAAACAAATTTAGAGAAGAAAAAGAAATAAATGTGAAACATTTTTTTCCAACATGTTTGACCATACCTGTTGCAATTCCAGAAGATTACTACTGAAATATTTTCAGGTGAGTTTCATTTCATAATTGTGTCATAATCATGATGATTTGACTGTAAGATACTGGGAATTCACACGCTTACCCACTGCAGAGTGACAATCTCTAATTTATTTTTGCAAATGTATCCAAATATCCAAAATTGAGCAGCAATTATAAATATCATATATTTTGTTTCTAATATCAACCTTCATAAACTTCAATAACTTGAAGTAGACAGTTCAAAATATAATGAGAACATATTAACTAGCAAGTAGTAACTAACTAGCCAAACAGTTACCAGATACGCATTCAAGTTAGTATTAATCATCAATTTCACGAGAATAAGAGAATATTTCCTTTTGGATCAAGAAGAAACCTGGCCTTGTACATATCTTTTTTTCGAACATGAAGGAATCTGGGCATATGTATATAATGCTTGAGCCTTGAAAAATTAAAATAAGTGTAAATCTCACAATAGAACAAATGAAATAAAGTTTCTCGTTCACTTAACACCTGCAATCTTTTCCTGAAGATTAGTTGACACGTTTAATAAATCATACAGTTTTTTTATCCTAGAAAGACGGATATTAGTGTGTGCATAGGTGGTTTTCAAGATTTGTATAACCTCCCTGTTGGGTACCGAGAGGGTAGGCCATTTTTACACTAAGATTAAGATTTAATAAAAGAATTTGTTCCTCCTCTCTCTAGATACTAGAAAAAATTTAATTGTATACGAACATGTTATTCATTTCAAGAAAGACAAGGTTCCAATCTTATTCTTTTGTAATATGTAACAAATTGGTATATTGAATCACTGCTTATATATAAAGTATAAATATATATGAACATCCACAGTCGTCATTGTTTAAAAAATGCATATATGCATAAATGCATATAGCATTTGGCCAATTCGCTGCAGTCGTCGATTAGTATTTTTTACCAATTTAATATTTAAAATAAATCAGACGGAACTTCACCTTGCGTCGGACGAATTTTTAGAATTTTTTATAATTTTTTTATTAATTAAAAACGTTATTTAAGTTTAAAAAAATAAAAAATAGTGGGCCCCTCCGTTGGACGCAACATCAAGTTGCGTCCAAGGAGTCCCGGGTTGAATTGTTTTTATTAAATTTTTTTTAAAAAAAAAGGTCGTCAGACGCAACTTCAAGTTGCGTCTAACGAATTAAAAAATTATTTTTTTCATCGGACGTAACTTCAAGTTTCGTCTCGTATATTATGCATATAGCTATATCTTGTGCCATATATAGCAATCTACTGTAACTATTTATGCATAACATGCATAAATAGCAAACGACTGTGGATGCTCCAATAACTCAAGTTTTAGGATGGGGTTCAGTTATGTTTTGGGTTTATGGGCTTTCACGTTTAGGTCAGGCAACTTTTTTTTAACTTAAGCCCACTCATCGAGTTTTCGGCAGGTTCAAAACCTTCAAAAAGCCATATGTTTGTTTTAGGTTGGGCAGGTCAGTTTCAGGTTTAAGCGGACCAGGTGCACAGCCTTATCAACCATAAATTATGGAGCAAGCTACAGCCCACAAGGCATCAATTTAAGAGGTAAAACATGATTTGAGACGATGTAATATGCCATGGAGTTTATACTAGCCAGAAAAATCTAAAGACCAACAGCGGCAAGAAAAATCTAAAGACTAACAGCGGCAAGAAAAATCTAAAGACTAACAGCGGCAAGAAAAACCAATAAGATTAATAAACTAAAAAAAAAGAAAGTTTCAGCTCGTAAAATCCATACCTCAGAATCCCCAGCCGATCTCAAAGCAACCTTGGCAATTGATTCTTCTGGAGAAAATTTTGTGACCTCGTCTGTGTTCTTTATACCCCCAGATGACTTGGATATGCCAGGAGGTAAATTTACTGGTGCACTGTCAAGACCATTAGATCCACTCATTAGTTTATGTGATGCCACCAAACCTTCAGATCGGTCAGTCCTACCATCTGAGGATTTTGCACGTGATATCTGATCTTTACTTGAACTGGAAGGTTCCTCAGTGGCATTTCCTGTAGTAGAATTTTTGGCCCCAAACATCTCACCATGAGCACTAAGACCGGAACCATTCGGTGCACTACCAAGATTTCCACCTAATTTCGCAGGGTTGGAAGAGGGCTTAATGTCAAGATAACCCATGCCAAATTCTTCTTCAGATACCCAAGAGCTCTTGCGAGCAGCTAAAGCAGCAGCAACACCAGTAGCCAAGACCTTAAGATCCTCTCTTTCATCTCCTTTAATTTTGGTAACACGTTTTTCAATATTTATGCCCGTCTTTCTAGTAACAGGAAAGATGCTAGATATTTTCGTCAATACGATAAGAGCATTTCTAACATCCATGTATTCAGTAGACTCCAGGCACTGTACTAGTAAACGTGTTATTCTGGCACTCCATTTCCAATGTACTTTAATGAATTGGGCAAATGTTACCCGCTGACTGTTTGGATCTTTATAATACACTGCAAAACCTGGCATGTTTCCACACTCATTTTCATAGACAGATTCGCTACTCTTCCAATGGTATGCCATCTTCAGGGTCTCAAACAAAAATTTTCCCAATCTCCCAGCTTCGTATTCCGTGCAACAACAAATCATGGGCTGTATTGTTTTACAAATAAGTACATCAATATGATTGACTGTGTTGAAATAGGGTGTGCCAAGAGAATGTAGCATGTGCACAAACATTGCACAGTACACGGCGTCGGGCATGCTGAAGATGCAGCGAGGGAAAATACAACGCTGAAGGAATTCCATGTTAATTTTTAAAAAGTCGGGGCAATTACTCAACCACTTGTCCTTTTCACGACTAAGTCTTTGACGCACAGAAGCCACATGCTGTTCATGCTTCTGAAGTTCGCTCGAAAGTCGGTCCAGTAACTCTTGAATCCTTTCCTTCTCCTTCTTCCGCTTTGTGATTGCCATGTTTGAGGTATCAGAAAGCTCTTCAAGGGCTTTAATGGCAGCATGTTGTTTGAAAATTTCTGACTCGTATCGGCCTCTAGGAACATAAAGATCATACAGTGTAAGTCCCCAGAATGTCGCATACAGATCAGGGGAGAGGCTGTTCCAAGCCTTCGGAGGGAGCATGGACCTAACAGTTTCCAGAAGATCAGACCACCTGTATGAGAATAAAAAATTGAAAGAATATATCAATTTGCCTGCTAAAGCCTAAATGTCAACAAAATGAATATACGAAATGTAAGATCAAGGATTGAGAAAGGCCACATCAACAAGAGAAGCAAGCAATATTTTGGAAAGAGGAGCGACGGGGGAAGCATAGGATGGGATTAGGGCTGCAATGAGACTATAGGGCAAAAAGCGCGAAGACTATTTTAAAACAAAAGAGAAATATTAAAAAATATATACCTAATTTAAAATAAAGAAAAAAAATCCATAGGATTAAGAATGGATGCACCAACAAGAGCAATTTATTAATAAATTAACACTAAAAACTAGAAATGTACCTAAAAGTAAAGTCATAGGGCAAAAACTCTAGAAAGCTAAACCGACTAAAAATGGGCACTGCATTTGGGAGCTATTTACAACAATGAAAACAAGGAAATGACCAAAAAAAGGGGTAGAATTGAAATAAAGAGAACATACCTGAAAGGCATCTGTGAAGAACCAAGATCCAGTACAACATCTCTGCTTGAAAGGGCAGACTCATTTTCTGCAATTGAATAATTTGGCTGTTCAGAAATATCGAGAGGCCAGAAAACATCAGTAGCACCCTCACATCTGAAGAGCCTCAACACTGGCCGATATACTAAAAAAGCCACCTGTTTTAAAGTTTAATCATTCAGACATTAGAGAATGTGCTAGTAGTGAGTGTACGATAAGAGAATGTAAATATTAAAAGCAGCTAATTGCCATCACAGAAAGGTAAAACTGGTCACCTCAGGTTCAAGGTGGTACAGGTGCACAAGATCGTGAAGGGAAGGTATCAACTGGGCATACGCAGTAGCTGGGGTAACTGCACTATAAAGAAATTCTACATACTGCAAAAGAGTTCCATGGCACCTGTCAAACTGCTCACTGACCATCTTGATGTGTGGAGCATCTGCATTTATAACTACCCTGTGTACCATAAAATAATCAACTTATAGCTCTCCCTTGCTAATAAGTATTGTTATGAGAAATATTTGCTTCGACAATTAAATTAGCCCTTTAAGAATAACTTCAGAAAAGAGACGAGATAGAAAAGAAAATTATATGAAAGTATCGTATATATGCAGAATAAGAAAATTATATAAGTTGTACATCTTACATGGAACGGTGTTGGGCGATGAGTAGTAAAAGAGGTATAGCTAACTTTGGTTCTTCCTTCGGAAGCAAGGAATCCCTTAGCCTGTTAGTAGACTTACTCAATGCCTGCAAAACGGTCAATTCTCTATGAATGCTATGATGGGATTTAGATCAATAAATGGAGGAGAAATGCAAAAGGTCAAGCACATTAGTTACTAAGACAAACGAAAACCCAATGGCTCATTCTATATTTTGTTAGTGCCTTTACAAAATAATCCTTAATACCATTATCATCTTAATGATGGATTGACTATAATGTCATTTATATGATTAAAACCAGTGGCAAATCATGATATATATCGTATGACACGATACATATAATGATATATATAACGATATACGATATATGTAGGAGTTGTAATTAGGGATGGCATCCGGGTCGGGTTGGCCTGCGACCCGCCCAGCTCGACCCGACCCAGATTGGGTTCGGGTCGAACCAGAATTACTAACCGGGTCGACCCGATTCGACGAAAAATGGATTTCGACCCGTTGACTGGTCAAACCCGCCCGCGACCCGCTTGTAAACCTGCGGGTTTTCAAACCATTGGACCCGAACGGGCCGAACGTTGGCTGCACACAGCCAGCGGTTTTTTTTCTTCTTTTTTCTTTTTTTTTTTTTGCTTTTTTTGTTTTTTTGGTTATTTCCCTATAAATACCTCATTAATTCAATCTAAATTGTTTCACACCTTACTTTCTTACTCTCTCAACTACTACTCAATTCATTCTCAATTCAATCAAGTTTTTCAACAAAGAGGTGAAAATTTTGATCGCATCGAATTGTATTGATTCAATTCTCAACTACGTCTACTTCAACTCCTCCAACAAAAAAGCTCTCTCTCTCTCTCTCTCTCTCTCTCTCTCTCTCTCTCTCCGACAACCGGACACGTAACTATGTCTACTATCTCTCAACTACTACTCAATTCATTCTCAATTCAATCAAGTTTTTCAACAAAGAGGTGAAAATTTTGATCGCATCGAATTGTATTGATTCAATTCTCAACTACGTCTACTTCAACTCCTCCAACAAAAAAGCTCTCTCTCTCTCTCTCTCTCTCTCTCTCTCTCTCTCTCTCTCCGACAACCGGACACGTAACTATGTCTACTACATTTCTCAATCGACTAAGTCTACTTCTGCTATTATTTTATCTCATTTCTATATATGATCATCTGCGAAGGTATCAAAATTTCACAACCCTCCTATTGTCTTGATTTTTGTTGTAGTTCTAATTTTTTTTGTATCATATTTGTTTGTTGGTTTTCGCCTAGGCAGTTAAAATCAATTTTTGGAACTAATCGGTCTAGAAGCGATTAGTGATTAATTAGTTAATCAAAAAATAATCGAGGATTAAATTGGAAAAATAGTGTGTGTGTGTGTGTATATATATATATATATATATATATATATATTACTCATTATGTAGCAACCCTAAATCCTAACATAAAACTATCATGAAACAATCAAATAGGAACAATAGTTATAGATAAAAAGAAGAGAGAACTTGATTTGAGCTGACTTTGGATTCTGGATGTGGGTCGGATCGGGTTTGCTGGTCGGTTCCATCAAACAAAAACAATCGGGGAGGAGCAGCTTGAGCAGCAAGAGGAGGTGCAACAGATGCGGGATGGGTCAAGTATACGACGACGAAGGGGGAGCGACGGCAGGTCGGGTTTGGGTTTGCTCGAGGAAGAAGAAAATCAGTTTGGGTGTAAGTTTAGGCGAGGAAGAATAAGAAAACGGCGACATAACGGATTTAGGTCTACGCAAGGACCAGAAGAGGTTTAGATTTTGGATTTGGATTTGAGTTTGAACCGGATTGAGCCCAAATAATGCAAACGAGCATAAAAATTAGAGAAAATTTAATCGGTTAATTGACCACTTAAAATCGTTTAATCGACCGATTATACCCGATTAAATCGCTAACTATTAAATATTATAAATCGCTTAGCCTCTGATTAGCGATTAATCGGAAATTAATCGGACGTAATTGGAAATTATAACTGCTTAGGTTTTCGCTTCTCTCTCAACCCTCATATTGTTTTTTAGATTTTCCTTTTTAACATATACCTCCTAGATTGTTTTGAATTATTTCACATACACTAGTAAAACACTAGAAATCATTTTTTTCACATACAATATTACCATGTCTAGATCACGAGATAGCAACCGTAGCCAAAGTGGTCTCACAGATAGAACCCGAATTTATACCGAATCCTATGGTAGGAACTCACGATATCCTTATACACGAAATAGAAAAAAAATGCATGATGTTAGACACAAACACAACAAACCGAACTCGCTAGTTGTAGAAAAACTAGGGAAAAAAGTAGTGATTGACACAAATATTATGACACATCTCCGAAGAGGATAATCCGGGTGTAGGACATAAAATTTGTAAAACTTGTTCTAAGAGTTACAAATGGAAGAAGGGTGAAGGAATTGATACAATTAAACGACACATTCAAAATATACACAAGGATCTATTACAAGACCAACCCGACCAACAAAAAATCCACCCTAGGTCCAGACATGTAGATAGTCACCCATATAATCCCAAAAATGTTCATCGAAAAATGGTCCGACTAGTTATTAAGGAGGAGTTACCTTTTTCCTATTCCAAGAGTAGGAACGTAGAGAAATTTAACCAAAAAGCACTAAATCCACATTTTAGAAGAATTTCTAGAAATACACCGAAATCCGATTGTTTTAAACTTTACAACGAAATGAGAGATGGTTTAATTGCACTTTTGTATAGTTTAACTTGTAGAGTATCGTTAAATTCCAATTGTTGAAAAGGTTGTAACGATATTCCAATGATGTGCATAATTTGTCATTGGATTGATAATAACTGGATAATTCAAAAGAGAATCATATCACTTGCGGCTTTGCCGTACCCCCATAGTGATTTAGTAATTGCACATCGTATTTTAGAAGTTTGTGATATCTTTCATATTTGTGATAAAACCTTTTGAATTAGTTTTGATAATGCATCTAACAACAATGCTTCAATTAGTACTTTAAAAACACAATTGGTTCCTCCATGTTTAGAAAATTTTCATAGTGGATGTACATATCATATTTTAAATTTATGTGTTCAAGATGCATTAAAAATGGCCGAACCATTTGTGCACATTTATCGCTTTAAGTGTCCCTATGCTTCAACAATTTAAAGAATGGTGTAAGCTTAAGGGTGTACATTTTAGAAAATTTCCTAAGGATGTTAAATACCGATGAAACTCTACTTTTGATTTATTAATTGTTGTTACTCAATATAAAGCGTGTACAAATAATTTTTGTCGTGCAAAAAATGGAAAATTTTCAAATGACTGAACAATCATGGTATTATGCCGAATCTTTGTTACGATTTTTAGAACATTTTAAAACCGCAACTTTGAAATTTTCAAAATCTTATGATTCTACTTTTAATAGTATTTTTATTTCACTAATTACTATGATGCAAACTTTTCAAGAAATAATTGATGACATTTACATTGGTCATATTGTTAAACCTACGTACACTAAAATTTTAAAGTATTTTAGTCCTCCTATGTTGTATTGTATTGCTACAGTTATGGATCGTCGTACCAAATTAGCGGGTACAAGAAGTTTGATTGAAATGTATTTTAGTTTCCTTGAAAATGAATCTGAAATTGATTGTAACACTTTTTTTGCTGAATTTGAAACGACATTGAACAACTTGTATAATTATTATGATAGAACTTTTGCATCTAGTAGTAGTTCTAGTATAGTTACTTCTTATTCTTCTAGAGGTAAGGGTAACAGTAAATTAGACGATGCCACTTTTAATTTACTTGCTCAAATTCAATCAAAAAAACCTAGGACTAATCAACCTAACGAATTAAATTGGTATAATCAACAAGATAGTGAGTTTTAGTGCTAAGATTAATGTGCTACAATGGTGGAAAGAACATGAACATGTTTATAATATTCTTAAACATATGGCTAAAGATCTACTAATTCCTCCTGTCTCTACAGTTGTTTCAGAAAGTGCATTTTCTACAAATGGCAGGGTTCTAATAGATTACAGCAATCGCTTAAAGCCTCAATCGTTGGAGATGCTCGTGTGCATGGAAGATTGGATGAAGGCTGAAGATGACTCAAGGAATCGGGTTCGACACGTCAAGTGGAAGCAACTCGCCCGAAAAACACCAACAATAGCAAATTGAAGACCAACAACATCTAGCTAGCAAATTATAAGTAAAAATTTTGTAAAAAATCATAGAAGTTCAAATGAATAATATATATAATTTTCACACTTTCACTATCTTAAATAATTTTTACAATTATATATATATATATATATATATATATATATATATATATATATATATATATAATGAGTTGAAAATAATAACAAATATGCTCAACCGGGCCAACCCGCGACCCGGATCGGGTTCGACCCGTAACAGGTTCGACCTGTTAGGGTTCGTAGGTCGACCGGGTCGGCAATACCAAATTCGAACCCGGCCTGGCCCGACCCAATTAAGCAATCGTCCCGACCCGATCCAAACCTGCCTTGACTTGGGTTCGACCTGACCCGACCCAATCAACCTGATTGCCACCCTTAACTATTTTTGCAAAATAGACATTATGTGTAGTCATCTACTCTATATCTAAATACCTTATAATCATAGATAAATAAAAACAAGCACTAAATATGAGAATAAAAAGCTTTATAATCTGGAATATAATTGATAAAAATGTATCATGTATTAAAAAAGCTAAAACTAATTTATCAAGAGATGTATGACGTAACTAACAGCGCAAATTTATCCCCAGTATGATGGATTCTTGTTTTGTTATTATCACTTTAATGAAAGTGGGTGGCCATACTCCACCTGCTCTTTAAAAAGAACAAAAAAAAACAAAAAACAAAAAACAAAGCCGCAAATTTATCACTAAAGCTGAAAAGAAATTTAAAGAGAGAATTTACATATATGCAAAAAAGAAAAAAATATTGGATTTAAAACAACATGAGAAAATAGCTTGAGAAAGCATATAAAATTAACGAAAAAATAGAAGGGACGAGAGAAGAAAGGGAGAAAATGAGGAAGTGACAGTGTTAGGGAGTAGGAATCACAACCAACATGCTATTTGCAATAAACCCAAAGAACAAGATGAACGAAGCAGAAGAAACAAAAAAGAAAGCAATAGAATGGGAAAAAATAAAGAGAATCTTATCGCGTTGGCACAAAACCCTAAAGATTGAGGATTTGGGCTTTAAAATGACCTATCGAGTGAATTATGAAACTAACCTGAACCAAGATTCGCATATAAGCTATTGTTTTTCATATTGTATCGCATCGTATATCAGTGCAAAACGTGTCATATTGCAAAATACAACATGATAAAATGATATATATTTTAAGTTATAGGTAAACCGCATGGGATACATATCGAATTCATAAAAAATCGTATCGTAAGATATGCAAGATATTGATAACTATGATTAAAACAGCCAAAAGTTAAAATTTAGAAACCATGCGATACATGGTAAATCAAACTAGAAATGAAGGCACAATGTAAGTATAGAGCCCAAAGGCTAAATCCAAAGTAAGAAATCAAAGGGAAATACCCTCGCAAATTAAATTTATAACCCAAAGAAAGAAGTTAAACCAGACAGCCACCATGCACGGAAAATTTTATTTAAACACATTTTCTCCCCATTATAGGTGATTGGCGCAAGTTGTTGCCTTCTTATACATCAAGACAATTCTTGCCAAAGTAAGTGATTTTACCTGCTACATATAAATAGAAGATAGGCGTGTGGATCAGCACTTAGCCTCTAACTACAATCATTTGATATTCATCGCTCAGATAGACTCGCACCCTATTTATGATGAAGGGAAACTGGTGGCTATAACAAACCCTCTCTAAGCCTTTTACCTAACAGGAATTGTTGACACCAAAAAGTCAAAGGCAGACATCAAAGTTAAACAAGTAAGCCACTGGACCGTTGCATCGACATGTTAGGTTCCAAACTTATTACCAAGATCTAAAGTGGTGATAAAACGGGCTTGGTACTTGGGTAGAGATTATAGTATAAGCCATGCTAAGATCCTGTCACTATGATTTTCCATCATAGTTGTGATTACAGTAGTGAATCACTGCACCAGCTTGGAGATGAAAATTACAAGGCCAGCAAACTGTCTAGAGGTATCTCATCTATTATTTTCATATGTTCATTTGCAAAGCTAAGCATAAGTCATTTAGATGTTCAAAGAGACCTTTGGGAGATGTTTTATGGAGAAGGGTTGATATTAAGCAAATCTAGTCATTGACCCTTGTGATGCACAGGGTTATATAATTGCTCAGTTTATTATTATCTACTTATTTCATTTCCTTATCAAAAAATCTACTTATTTCATTTAACTTTATACAAAGTTTTTATACTTGCAATTTTTTACTTTCTTTTAGTTCACTTTTGTTCTAAGAAAACATGTAGCAATCTCTCTTTTAAATTCATAATTGAATAAATTCTGATTCCTTTTTATCTCTAATTTTTGTTTGTTTCATTTTGTAGATCAATTTTATTTCAAAATAATGGGTTAATTATGATAACAAAAGTAATAATTACAGAATTTTATTAAAATGCAACAAGTGTTGATTTCTAAAGATGACTTATCATCGAGCTCTAGCTGAAATTCACAATATTATATAAGTATAATATTCTTTAGTATGACCTGTCAAAAATAAAATAGAACTGGTGGACAAGAGTGGCACTGGGATATGTAATATCTAAAATAACCGTATCAAAGCTAAAGAATAGAATATACATCTAAGTTGGATGGCACTGGTTCGGATCGTCGATACGAAGGCGGAAAGGCCGAGTGCACACGGATGGGTTGTGCACAACGGAACATTTCCGAACCGTTCACATTGATCAACACGTCTAAATTAGTCTAAATATGTAAAATCAAATTATTTGAAATTTATTTGCCCATCCATCATGTGACTATAAAAAAACAACGATTTTCAGCTATACAATTTTGTAACACTTCAATGGATGGGCAAATGAATTTCAAATGATTTGATTTTACATATTTAAACTAATTTATATGTGTAGATCAATGTGAACGGTTCAGATCGTCGATACGAAGGCGGGAAGGCCGAGTGTACACAAGTGCACAACGAAAAATTACTATATATATATATATATATATGAGGAAATTGTCCTCATACAAAGTGATTATATTCACTTGGTGGGGCACTCGTGGAAGATCCACTCCATTCATCATGTTTATCATGTCAATGGATGTATGTATAGAAAAAATAAAGTGGTTTGGAGGTTATTCACTCATGCATCATGTGGGTCCATTTTGTGGTTCGATTTGTATTACTTTTGAAATTGTTCATTTTTCAACCACATGATGCATGGGTGAATGACCTCCAAACCACTTAATTTTTTCTACACATACATCCATTAGCATGATAAACATGATGGATGGAGTGAATCTTCCATAAGGGCTCCACCAAGTGAGTATAATCACTTTGTATGAGGAAAATTCCTCATACTCTATATGAGGCTCACTTTTCTCATATATATATATATATATATATATATATATATATATATATATATATATATATATATATATATATATATATGTTCTCACAAGGCCTTTCTGAATACTAATTGAGAACCAATTGATTCGATCCCTGCATGAAAAGTACGACCTGTTTCATCTTTTCTACATGCCTTATATAGCCCATGCATAAGCTAGCCTGAGGATGTGAAATCAGGTTATTTGGCATTCATTTGCCCACCCATTATATTGTTAGAAAGATAAAAGAATTTCAACCATATAATTTTATTATGTAGTAAAACACAGACGAAAGAACTTCAAATAACTTGATTTTACACCCTTAGGCTATCTTAGGCATGTAGAATAAGATGACTGGGGATTTTCATGAATGAGATTTTTTGTGGATGGTAACACAGCACTGTGCTTCGAAACTGGAACAAACAGCTGAAGCCAACTACCAGAGCTAATTAACGAATTTTAAGTGGCACATATCTTGAACTGTCTACATCATTAACCGTAGTGATGGTATACAAGAGCTGCTTGAAAATACAGTAATCAGTTGGATGGCTGGGAATAAATGATTTTACCGTTCCCAAGAAATGTGAAGCTTGTTTTGTTAAACTCTAAAGTATAGAAAGAAAATACTGATGTTACCAAGAAATGTTCACATAAACTGAAGCTTATTGCAATGTCATCTGGTAAGAGTACACACAATTAACTGGGAAAATCTTTGTCGAAATGAAAGTGGGCCTAACGAGACAACTAAGAACTAATATAGGACTGGATAATGCTGAATTTATTCTCATTGTGTGCTAATTAAAACAACAGAAAGAAATATAAGGAAAAACTGGAAGAAGAAATCCCCACCTCGAATAATTTGGCAGGGGTTGAACAACAGACTGAATGATTTACAGTGACAATGGGAATGAAAGGGCCGTAATTTCTCATAAGAAATAGTTGAGTTATGAATAATTTTGGTTCAATCAGGAGGTTGTAGGTGTAAACTAAGAGGTCGAATGATAAAATCAGAAATTGAGATAAAGTGGAAACTACGAGTAGTTAATGTGGAGAAAAGAAGTGGAGATGGAGAAGGAGAAGTGATGAAATCATAAGTCATTAACAGTGTAATTCCATAGGAAATTATTTAGAAAGCTTAACTAATTCCATACTTACTTGGAATTACATTATAAGCAATAAATATCTGCACAATATAGACATTAAGATATACTGATAAAGACCATGCATGATAGAGTAATGCTAAGGTCACTACATTGGTGCACTACAAGATTGCACCACAGATGTCTCCAGGAGAACATCAGGGAAAGAAGATTGTTATAACATGTTGTACACAAGATATAATGCAAACAATATTACTAATCACACTGATAATAGATGTCACTATAAATGCAAATATTATACGCATCAAATTTAGAGGAACATAACACCTTATTATTTTTAGCCATTCCAAAAAGAGTAGACTGACATCGCAATGTCTCACTTCCAGCCATTGCATCAAATTGGTCCTCAGTCATATTCTCAGTGTACTGGACATTTGCCATTTGCTGAATGAGCTCCTGCATGACACAATAATTTGAAAATTACCCAGTCAATGGGTATTCTTATAAATAAAACTCATACATAGTCACTATTCTGAATTTTACCTGCAGAAGGACAAGCTCTATACCCACTCCTTTCTTCAATTGATTAACAAGATACTGGAAGAGACCTCTTAATTCCATGGACGGGTATTTCTTGCATCTGCGAACATTAAAATCCACCATTCAAAATAAAGTTCAACCTACATCATGCAATAGCACAAGCAGGAGACTTTCCAACAGAGCCAAATATTATTAACATAGTAAAGAGAACTCATACAGGTGACCCCAAAAGGATGCAAGAGACTGGAGCCAGTCCGATAAATTAAGACCATCATCTTTAAGTTTTTCTCGCCCCCCTTGTGCCAAGCGTTCAATTACCACATATTGTAGCACATCATATTCCAGCTGCAGGGCCACAAGGAATTAACTGGTTAACAACTTACAATTGTAACCTTCCAAGTTCCAGCAATACATAAGAACTCAGAAGCGAAACATGATCTTGACCAACTGCTCTTTTTAAGTTCATCTAATCAAGTGTATTTATGAAATGCAAGCATAGAATAACTGTTGAGTGTAAAAGAGACGAGAGTATACATTGTGTGGATAATGATATAGGTCTAAGCTAAGGCTGAGCTGAGACCAATTCAATGAAAGATTTCTACCTTACAGCTTTTACATGTAAACCTTCAAACTAGCAAGCAAAATGTCATAATTATGCTGATATGGGCACAAGATATCTTCCATGATATCATTTTGGTGTAGCCAAAAATCCCATGCAAAGTGGTACGAAAAGTAAATGCAAGACAAGAAATCTTTGCCTTGTAGCTAACAAAACATAACATTGAAAAATGCACCTGAGTGCTTATGTTAACAACCCACACAGCTTATCATAAAGATATATAAAGAAAAACATAATAATATTTTTTTTCCCAAAAAAAGGCTAAAAATCGGAAAGAAACAAGAAAAAGAAGGGGAAAAAACACTTGTTTTAACCCCCCCCCCCTGCGCACAACACACAAAAACGGTGAAAGATTTTGATCTAGGGTGGGAAAAAAACTCTCCTTGCTTATAACCAATCTCGTGATTGGCACATGTTGCATTATACTTGTACACACATATAAACAAATTTTAGTTATTGAAATTACGAGAGAAAAATGATTGGGTTGGCAGTGGAAATAGTGGTAAGGGCCACTGGAAGGAAGATCAAGGGAATGGTAAATGAAATGGGTTGGGGGAGGAAATTGATGGTTGTGGCGTGGGGGTGGTGGCTGTGGAGGAAAGATAATTAGAGTTTGGCTCAGGAAGGGGGTTGATGATGGTGGTAACTCAAGGAGGAAAAAGAAGGCAAGGTTAGGGTTTGCAATAAAGGGGTTAGTGGTGGTTGTGGTGGCCGTGAAGAGGCATAGGATCTGGACGAAAAAGGAGTTTGATGGCGGGGGTGTGGTGCCCATGGAGGAAACAGAAGCAACTGCAAGCATTTGGGAAAGAAAGGGAGTGATGTTGGCACGCGATGGCAGATAGTGGAGTTAACGAGGAGGCGAAAGCAATAAAAAGGGAGCAAGCATGTGGGTAAAACAATAATTGCACTGAACAACTAAAAGATTTTACAGTCAACAGTTACCCCCCTCCACCTAAACATCAAAAGTCTGGGAGGCGAGTTATAAAGAAACAAAACTGAGGGGTATTAACTGATTTTGCTCCAGCAAAGGGGTTTCTGAAACTTACTCCATTAAAAAGGATCGACACAACATACTAATAGGTCAGTCAAGACAGAGTGTCTAATAGAAACAGATCTAGTACTAAGAAACTTATTATCAGAAACAACATGGGGGGGGGGGGGGGGGGGGGGGGGAGGGGGGGGGGGGGGGTGGGGGATAAACATAACCAACTACTAAATTACTGAAGAAAGGCTTTCCAACAGAACCAAAACTGAGCAGTAGAAAAATTATTCAGAAATATGCAAACTAGAAAGAAAAAAAAAATGAAACGGATAACATCTTCAAAATCAAGGACCAATACTTGACTTATTTCGGGAAGTAAAGAAAACAGAAAAAAAAACAGAAATTGAATTAAAAAAACTCAACCTGAGTCAAGTATTTGAAAGCATCCACGACTGGAGTAATCATATCTTTGTATGCTTCAATCTGCAAATCATGGTGGTTTCAGCTAATTTCAAGCACAGCAGTATTTCAATAAACCTAAAAAATAGACTATAATGAACACCCTACTACCGATCATATACCTGGTGAACAATTGTCCGGAGTACAGTCATTGGATTGGCATGTGCAAGCTTGGCTACCATGCGTCCTAGCTGCTTCAAATTCTCCTTGGCAAGTCGCTTCAATATTCTTCTGGTGTCCAACTATAAATACAAAATTGCAACAGAATGCATCAAATACTACAATTCTACAAAGGAGGAAAATCAAGGACAACTGATAAAATTAAGTACCTTTGCAATCTGCTTTGCAGCCAAAACTATGGGGATTCGCTCATCATCCTTCTCCCACTCACCATATAGACGGTAACGCACCTGCATATGTAAAGCTCCGCATTTGCATTACATAACCTAAATGAAATGAAATAGCAGATAAATAATAATCTTGCTACAGACCTCATATGGAAGGAGATTTAGGACTTCCCATATTTCCTGTCCAACTGCAGGATTTGCAGGTATTAATTGCAAAGATGGAAGCAAACATGTTCCCAGTGCTTCCTCAACCCTCGGTCTAGCATCCTTAGCTCGACGAGAAAAGTATGCTCTCAACACTCTACAAACCTGTCCACAATTTTTCACAAATAAACCTGATTTGCTTAGTAACTGACATATGTAACACAAGCAAACAAAAATGAGAACTAGCATAATAGCATGTGCAGGACCTTTTGGAAACAAAGAAGAAAAACTGTATATCTTATGCCTCAAACCATCAAGGATAAGAATATTTGGAACATAGTTGTCAAATTGGGATACTTACAGTGTTGTTACCCAAGTCATTCATATCATGTCTCATTAGATAAATTGTTCATGCCCAAATTGTCAAGGGATTAAGTTTAAGAAGATATACTGTTGAACTTTGACCAAATTATAATATGTAAACCAATTTAGAACCACATAAAATGGTTAAATAAGAACTGTTAAGACATGATCTTGATCAACATTAATTTGAAAACAAAACTGAATCAAATGATTTAGCTCTGTATAAAGTATAAACCTAAGTATAAGAACATGAAATTGTCACCAACATACGAGACAACAATGCACTACCAAAAGGGTGCTAGCAAAATAAATCACACCAAACTAAGTTATGATATAATACATAAAAATATGAATTACAGAAATAAATTAGAAGCACCATAATCATCAACCTTCCAAGCAGAAGTTAGAAACATCAAAAATAAGTAGATTTTTTATCAAGTCTAAAAATAGTTCTAAAATGATTGTTAATTTGGCAGCAGTTTCACCGCGATTGTTAAATAGGCATCAACCCTCTGAGTTGAGATTGTAAACATATTTTATCTATAAAAAAATCAGTTTAAACTATTAATCCAAAAATGGAAAGCAAACAATCGTAAAATACAGTAAGTTTTAAACTGACAAGAACAACAAAAATGAACAGCTTTGCTTCAGTATTTTATGGTAAGTTTATATTGTTATGGAGATAATTATCAGTTCATATGAAAGGATAGAGAGTTGCTTGGGTTTAGTCGTACAGGGATTTGGCAAGTTTGGTAAATTTTGTATATATTTCAATGAAACAAGATAAGGGAGCACGAGATTTTTTATCCTTTTCTGATTTGCAACTTATACCTAAACAAAAGTCATTTCTAAATATGATAACCCATATATAGGAATGAATCTTAGGGTGTGTTTGGTTTCTTGCAGTCCAAAGTTGCAAATGCAAGTGTAACTGTAAGACACAAAATAAAATTAATTGTTATGATTGTGTTCAACGATTGCCCTCCAAAGTTCAGATTCAAATGTCCTTTCCTTCTAATATCTATATGTTAAAATTGGAAGGAAATGGTATTTGGATTAAAAGGTTTGGAGAATAATGATTGGAACCAATCAAGAAAATAATTTCTATTCTTCCTTGCACTTGCACTTGTAAAATTCACTTGCAAAGAACCAAACACCCCTTTACTGTAAGTTACACAATGTTTATTTGAAGATAAGAGTATATATTTCATGTATCATAAGATTACTAACAATTCTAAGCTTAAATTTAAATACAGATTCTAAATAGACGGCCGCCTGTAAGCAGACTGCACAAAATATTTCTAAAGCAGTGCCAATTTAAGTGTCTTTCTCCTAGTCAAATGGTATTTACATGGATGGTCAGACCAATACTGCGAATAGAATTAAACATGGTTTATTTGTTGGCATTACACTTTAGTTAAGATAAGTCCATATAGTTAGCAAACTCAACTTTTCATAGAGATGCTATGTTAAAATTATCTGCGATTATGAAGATTCGAATTTTGCCCTCTCCATTTTTCCCTTATCTTGATGCACACCCAAATCAACACCTGAACCTACCAATGATCTACCACCTTCCCCCTCCCTGCAAAGATAACCCCACCATCCACATTCTTGTTTTTCTTCTTTCCTTCTTCATGAGTCACACGCGAAGAGAGATAGAGTACACAAGGAAGAGTGTGTAGAATTAAGAGTGGGGTTGAGCTTTAAGTTTCGGTGGTGTATTGTTGTTGGTATAGGGGGGCATGCAGAGGAAAAAGATGTCTAAATAGGTTTTTTGGAAGGGGAGAAGTGGCTGGGGACGTAAATAAGCTCATGAAGCTCGATGCTTGGCTCGGGTACGGCTAAGCAAACGTACGTTCAAGCTCGTTTCATCATTAGATGAACCAAGATTGAACATAAACTTGTCTTCATTTAGTTAAATGATCGAACATGAACAACTGCAGTTTGAGCTCGGCCTGTGTTCAAACTGGGCTTGCGTTCAAGCTTGGCTCGGTTTGTTTAGGTTTGTTAGGTTCAGGTGTTATTACATGCGTTAGACGTATGTTTCAAATAAGTATATTAGGTTTAGCCTTAGTCTTAGTTAGATAATTAAATATGCATATTAATTACCAAATCTAGTTTCAGAGTTCCCTCTCTCATCTCTTCAAACCAACGGCCATCAAGTCTATCATAGGCTTTAACAAGTCCTAACCAAGTTTGAACAAGTTTAAGATAATGTCAAACCAAGCTTTAGATGAACATGTTCATGAGAACACATAAACAAAGCATGATTTAAATGAACACGAACCATACAAAACTCATTCAATATTAAATAAACACAAACCAAGCTTGAACAAAGCATTTACAGTCACAAGCCCTATAGGGCTCGGCTCGTTTAACATGATAACATCCCTAGAAGTGGTTGTACATGGGGGAGAGGTAAGTTGGATTGCAGGCTTATTGCGAATTGAGGACATTTAAGGGTGACAATAAATAAACTGGAAAGTTCGCATGTATTGTTATGATTAACCACAGCACAGACCATCGTATTAACAACTTGCAGAATTATATATTTAAGGACCTAATAGCAAATACTCATGTCTTAACGGTCCTTTTTGTGCAGGAAAACCTATATGTTTGAAATAAGAGAAAGTTACTGTATTATTAAAATAACCACACCTTCTGCAGCAATATAGTATTACGGTGAAGATATGGACCAGCAACAGCTAGCATCTGAAAAAGCTCTCTTGGAAGATCAACAGTAGAAGCAGTTGATGGCTGGACTGCTGATTCAATGACAACACCACTCGAAGCTAAATTGCTCCCGATAGTTTGAATATGTTTCGAGCAAAAAACAGCATAAGCAGGTGAGATTGTCTTCTCCATCACCCTACAGCAATAAATAAACATGCCTTAGAGAGGTAAAATCCTTGTTATCATACGACTTCAAGCAATTTATGGAGAAGAAAGGGAAATCTACATCCATTAATTTTTTTCAAGTAACAGCCATGTAGTCGAGAATTGGCTTATGCATGTACTTAAAACCCAAAATAAATAAATAAATAAATAAATAAGTAAAAGGGAGATTGATCAAGAGAGAGATCAGAACACTTATTGTGAAATCAAATAGGCAAGGACCTAATGAGATCCAAGGATAATTTTACAGACGAATGATTAAAGATAATTGTCCCATCAAACAGCAAAGTTGAAGTTGGTGACCAAACATACCCAAACAAGGCCTCACAAATCTGAGTATGTGCAACAGGATTCAGATGAGAAAGCCGGTCAAAAAGTTTGTGAGCATGAATCCTGAAAAGCATGGAATCATTACACTTTCTTTGTTTTAAGGCTGTCAAAGATTATCGAATCATTACGGCAAAGAAAAAAAAAGAACATGGGATATTCCAAATATCAAAAAAAGCAACAAATTAACATTATTAGGTATAAGCAAGAAGAAGAAAAGGACAATGCATTAATTTCTTGAGTTTTTATATGCAATTTATTTCTGAATTTAATTACACTGTAAAGATAATTTAGGTGCTTTTGTGTTAAATCCAGCTCTCGCCTTCCGCTTAGCTCCATTTTCCACGACATTGCCTAATGGAAACACCACTTCAAATATAAGTTAAATGAAATACGGGTCTATGGGTCACTTGACAACCAACATATAAAATACTATGCATCAAACTTACACCAAGTAGTTGTTGAATCAAAACAAACGCGATGAGTCTTTTATATATGCATCTAACTTACACCAAGGAGTGATCATGTGAGAACTAGCTCCCACGATAAGCTTCATGTGAACTCCTTACATAGCCATCACATGAATTGATCCAAACCGTTCACATTGTTAGAATGAATAAATTAGTCTAAATATATAAAACCAAGTCATCTGAAATTCAATTGTCCATCCATCATATCATTATAAAAAATAACAATATTTCGCAATACAATTTTTAACACTTTAATGCATGGACAAACAAATCTCAAATGACTTGAATTGATTCTTCATCTGCAGACTGATTTAGACGTGCACATCAAAATGAACAGTTCGGATTTTACAATTTAAATCCCCAAAAACATGATCATAGCCCTATATATATATATATATATATATATATATATATATATATATATATAGCCATTCTGCCATATGTAAGGAATCTAGAAGTACATATATATATATATATATATATATATATATATATATATATATATATAGCCATTCTGCCATATGTAAGGAATCTAGAAGTACTAAATCACTTGTTAATCTTCCATTCTTAATCTTCCATTGTTCTAGAAGTACTAAATCACTTGCTAATTGGTTTACTTATTGGAGAACACAAACAAATAACATCCTGTACTCTCTTTAACGGAATATGCTCTGCCGTCAATGTGGTCTTGAACATCCACAAACCTTGTGTGAGCTGTCGGACCAAAACTAGAACACTTCACAAAACCGAACTAAAGTCAGTTTTTCGAGTTTTTTCCTGAAGTTATGAGGAATATTCCGAGAATATTCAACTTATTGGGTTTTAACCCAACAAGGACATTCTTGAATGGCCAAAATACCCTCGTGTTCCTCTTCTAAGTCTTCCATCTTCTTCTTTTCACCTCATTTACTCCTTCCTCTTTTAATTTGGGCTTCAATTGATCAAGAACTCCACCATCAAAGACCATGAAAGAAAAGGTGAGAGAGCCATAATGAAATATGAGAGAGGGGGGGAAACAATATGTAATAAAGATGAAAAGACAACAGCAAAATGGACATTTTCCCCCCACTGACATCCATTACTTAACACCAACTAACATTAGATGTATTTTTGTAATTAACCAAACTTACAAGTGCTGTTTTGGAAATATGAATAATAGGGGTGGCATTTTCAAAATACCAAATCTTTTTGGTACAATTATGGAAAAAACCCCTAGGTTCTCTAAGAGACAAGATGTTATAATTTGAAATACACACTAATAAAAGGTAAAAAGCATAGGATTCTCATGACATTTTAATCACTAATGTTCCCAACAGTTGACAACAATGCATATTTGAGATCAGTAATCAGCAAAAATTTATAGAGCATTGCAAATAAAAATAATAAAAAAACCACAACAACAAAATGTAGACATCCAGAAAAAACCATAAAGTAAATACAACATATATTACATAATACGAAACTTACACCCTTACCAGTCATCTACCATAAGAAAACCAATTAGCAGACCCAGTTTCTGATTCTTTTTTATTTCAGGAGCTCGCTCTGTAACTGCTTCACTTTCCATGTCCAAAGCAGTGAATAGATCAACTGTAACGTCTTGTTTCTCGTCCTCCATAAGGTCTCTTCCAGTAGCAGCAAGATTAATTTTGCCAATTTTATTAGCCTGAGAATAAGAAGATTATGTGATTAATAATATCATGTATTAATGGTAAGGCTGTATTCTCAAAATAATCATAATACTAATAACATCATCCATTACAATCAAACAACATATATAGAGAGAATATAGTGCCAAGTGCCAAGTGCCAACTAAATGCTTGATGCAATAACAAAAAATTTCAAAAGGGCAGATGTAGAAGGCGACGAACACGTACACGCATCCTCTCCTTTAGTGTAAACAACAAAGATCATTATCTAAAGCATTTTTCCATTTGCATGGTGCACGCTATGCAGTACAACTCCATCTTTAAAAATCCCAACGGCAGATTGAATAACCAAATTTCTCTTCACAGATGCCAATCAACTCTGTTATGATGCCAGCTTCTACGGAAATAAAATGGACAAAAAAGTCATATCTGACAATATGGACTCGCAGACAAAGCAGAAGTGTCCTATTGGTTTATCCAGTTTAAGCTTATTCATCGAGGAGAAATAACCAGTCCTCACAGACCAACAATAGGTGAAAGAAGATGGGTTGAGATGATAGTTTTTAGTGAGGAATTGGATTCTATCTCAAGGGCATGATAAAGGACAAACAGCAAAATGTAAAGACAAACGGCTATATTATTGTGTTCACTATATTTAATACAATGTTGTACCAACTTAAGGATACATCAACGGCATATTGTGAGTATTGCGCTCATCTCTACAAAGCAATTTTTTCGCATGGTTTCACATAATCATCAATTGATCAGAAGAAAATATCGTTTAAATTGCTTTTATATAGTAACATATGAGTCAGGCCATTAACACTGTCATTAAAATTGTATGATACGATTACAACTCATAAGTGAAACTATATACAATAAAAGTGACTGATAGGTTACAAAAAATAGTATCATATATGATTTGATAAATGCGTTACAATAAACTAGAAAACCGTACAAATTACATAAACTCAAATCATTGCTTTATATAATATTTATTCAGTATATATTGTATGCTCTTTATTAGTACTCCCTCCATTTCAAAATACAAATCATTCTAGGTTTCTACACGACTACTAAGAAACAACATTGAGTAAGAGTACTATAAATTCTTGGTTTTTAAAGCTCATAAATGAGCCATCAATTGTATAATGTCCTATATGCCCTCCTCTATAATTTTTTATTACTTCTCTTACAAAAAAGGACAAGAGTAAAATTGAAAATCTCATAGAAAATTAATTCATGGACATTTAAGAATGACAAGACATCTCCTCAAAAACCTAAAGTGACTTATATTATGAAACAAAAAAGAGGCTAGAATGACTTGTATTTTGAAATGGAGGGAGTATTTATTTGGTATATGTTTGTATGCTCTTTCATTTATGTAGCCGTACATTTCTTAGTTAGGGTTTAAGTAAATTACTATCTGACACATTGGATGTTGTGAGATAACTCATTTCAACGTGTAACAACCAAATGTAAATGCATTGATAAAAGATCTGTAGCTGTGTACATCTTGCATTCTCATTTTTCATTTTAAATTGAAATATATGCTACTGTTACATGAATGCCATTCATATCTTGCAAGTATCTTTTTCCTTTCTTCAACCGCTTCACATTATTTTTTCCTTTTGGATCTTGATCATATCACATCTCTAAGCCAAAGATTTGATAATATCTAGTCTAAAGTTGCAATCCTTCAAGTAGTTTAGTGTTACATGTGCCTTCATGTCACTTGTTGACTTGCAGTAAAAAATTAACTCGCAAATTTAGTCGCCAGATTTCCTTGACTTGCACTAAAACATACTTTCACATGCAAATTGAGTAGCAATTAAAGAAAATCTTATTATTTGAGTTATGTTAATTGATAGTATAGCGACAAAAAAGAATACTTTATTGGATTCTCATAACTGAATACTTTATTAGATTCTCATAACTGAATACACTGCCTCCAATATATATGAGAGTACAAAGAGTAATCTAAATCTAATTCCGATGTGCGACTCAAGAAAGCCTACTTTAACACTCCCCCTCAAGCTGGTGCACAGATATTGTCGAATCCAAGCTTGTTCAAGAAAATATGAAAAAGCTTAGGAGGTAGTGCTTTAGTTAGGATATCAGCAAGTTGTTCGGCGGACCAAACATATAAAATGAAATCACCTTCTTCTCCCACTCATTTCGAACGACGTGACAGCCAACTTTGACATATTTTGTGCGCTCATAAAACACCGGATTTTCAAAAATATGCATAGCATCCTTATTGTCACAATAGATAGGCACTGGAGATAACAACAGGATTGCCAAGTGTCGAAGAAGAGATTTGAGTCATTAAAACTTCAGAAACCAATTGTTCAATGGCTCGGTATTCAGACTCTGCACATGATTTGGCTACCAAGAGTGGTTTCTTACTTTTTCAAGATACAAGATTTTCTCCAAAGAATACAAAGTACCCACTAGTTGAGCGTCTATCATCAACCGATCATGCCCAATCAACATCAGAATAAACTCGTAAAGAAAGAGAATCACCAGGCCTAAAGAATAGTCCTTACCCATGGGGCTCTCTTAAGATAGCTAAGAATGTAAGTCACTGCTTCCTAATGAGTGATGATCGGTGCATGCATAAACTGGATGACTCGACAGACTGCAAAGACAATATCTGGCTAGTCACTAAGAGATACATGAGTTTGTCAACTAGCCTACAATATCGTCCTAGATCGGAGAACAATGCATCAATGGAGGACATCTTAATATTGGGATCCATAGGCGTCACTGGGCAACATCCCAACATTCCTGTCTCAGTAAGAATATCAAGAACATACTTTTTTGAGAGAAAAAGATATCTTTTGTGCGTGCAACCTCAATGCCAAGAAAATATCGAAGCGGACCAAGATCCTTTGTTTGAAAGATTTAAGCTAATTGTTGTTTGATGTCTGCAATACATTGTGAATCACTGCATGTGATAATGATATCATCAACATAGACTAACAGAATAACAATATCTTTGCTTTCTTTTTTTGTGAAGAGATAATGGTCGGTCTTACTTCTAGATAATTCATAAGAGCACACAGCTTTGTCGAACTTTTCAAACAAAGCCCAGAAGACTGTTTTAGTCTATAAAGTAACTTTTTGAGCAAACATACAAGATTCTCCTCCTCTCGCTCAAAATCAGGAGGTTGCTGCATATACACCACCTCTTTCAAGTCGTCATTCAGGAATGCATTCTTGATATCAAGTTGATGAAGGGGGCAAAAAAATTGATGCAAAGAGAGACAACAACCCGAACAGACGTGAGTTTCGTAACTAGAGAAAATGTCTGCATAATCGGCCCCCAAATTCCTGCGTATATCCTTTAGCGACAAGACGAGCTTTAAGTCGTTCACTTGTGCCATTGGGATTGTGTTTGACTGTGAATACCTACTTACAACCAACTATCTTACCACCTACAGGGAGGCGTACCATTCTGCTGAAGAGCCTTTATTTTCTCTTTAATGGTCGTTGTCCAAACAGGGTGCTTGAGTGCTTCTGAACATTTTTAAGAATAGAGATGGAATCCAAGGAAGAGGTAAGGCTAAAAAAGATTTGTTCAGCTTAGAAGAATAAACAAACTTGGCAATATCATAGTAAGCACAAGAACGTTGAGCCTTATGTTGGCCGATAGGTAAATCATCTATGTTAGGAATTTAATCGACAGAAGTGGTTGACCCCGATTGAACAACAGAGAGTACATCGTGGATGATCGAGTCGGAATGCGGCTTGTGTTTCCACACATAAATCGAAGTAGCGGTGGTGGTGGTGGTGGTGGTGGTGGTGGTAGTGGTGGTGGTGGAAAATCAAGAATCTCAACAGCAGCCCTCGGTATATTAAGAGTTTTGGAAGGTGTTTGTTCAAAAAAAGATTTTTCAAAAAAGAAAATATCTGCTAAAGTAAACATTTTTTCGTGAAGAGCAAAAGCAAAGATAATCTTTCGAAAAACGCGAATATCTAAAAAAACACATATTTAGTAGCACACGGGTCAAGTTTATCAGTGCATGTACGGAGAGTTTGAACAAAACACGTACAACAAAAAAACACGTGGTAGTGAAAATTGATCTTTAGATGGATATACCAGTTTGAAAGGTGATTGATTTTGAAGAATAGGAATAGGCATACGGTTAATAAGAAAACAGACATTGAGAACCGCAAAACTCCAATAAAATTTTAGGGCGTTCATTTCAAACATCAGAGAACGAGCAGTGATAAGTAAATGTTGATTTTGACGTTCTGCCACTCCATTTTGTTAATGGGTATAAACGAAAGAGGTTTGGAGTATAATTCCATGTTGCAAATAAATTGTTGAAAATCATAACTCACATATTCTTTAGCATTATCAGAAAGAAAACATTTAAAAGTAGTGCCAATTTTTGTTCATATCTCAAAAAAAAATTCTTGAAAAACTTTAAACACTTCAGAACGATCTTTCCAAGAGAAACAATTATCATGCGAGAGAAATCATCAACAAAAGTAACAAAATAACAATCTGTTTCATGAGCGCGCAAAACATATCGAAGTTGACTGTCAGTTCATTCGAGATGAGTGGGAGAAGAAGGTGATTTCATTTTCATATGTCCGGTCCGGTGAACAACTTGTTGATATCCTAACGAAAGCACTACCTCCTAAGTTTTTTCAAACTTGAGTAAGCTTGGCTTCGACAATATCTACGTACGAACTTGAGAGAGTGTTAAAGTAGCCTTAGTTTAGTCCCACATCGGAATTAGATTTGGATTACTCTTTGTACTCTCCTATATATAAGAGGCAGCGTATTCAATTATGAGAATCCAATAAAGTGTTTTTTTGGACTTTTTTTTACTACAGGAAGTGGAGAGGGGGTTTCTAGTTTCGAGTTCAGAGGGTTGCGGGTTTCGGGAGCAAAAGATGGGAGCGGCTGGAGTGGAGAAGAGAAGATAGGGAAGGAGAGGAGGATTGATGGAGATGGTGTTGAAGAGGAGGTCGGGATGAAGGAGAAGATGAAGTGGGTGGGTTTGGATGGTGGAAGGAGTTTGGGAAGATGGAGTGGGTGGGTTTGGATGGTTGTTTGGATTTGGAGAAGAGGACGGCAGCGGCTTGCAGGGATGGCGACGGCGGAGGAGAGTAGTAGGGTTAGGATTAGGGTTTGGGGTTTGGAGAAAAAACATGCAGGGAAATAGATGAACAGTGGGTTAAGGTTGGGGTTTTGGAGAAGATGAACAGTGGGTTAGGGTTGGGGTTTTGAAGAAGATGAACATTGGTGGCAGGCTTTTTTAGAGAGAGAAAAAGAAAGAAAACCCTAATTTTTGTGTATACTTTTCTGGTTCTGATATCATTTTAATTGATAGTATACACTGCCTCCTATATATAGGAAAGTACACAGAATAATCTAAATATAATTCCAAAGAGGGATTAAACTAAGACTACTTTAACAAGTTGCAACAAGTTTTTAGTTGCAAAAAAAACGCAACTCTTGTTGCAAACTACAACCAACCAAACAGACGAAGAATGTAAGTAGAAGAAGCCTCCAACAGATTTAGTTAGGATCAAGTAAATATCTATAAATTAGTTAGCAAGTTATTACTTATGTTATGTTTATCCTATTAGATTTTATTTGATTTATTTAGTTGCTATTTTAGTTTGAATTTGGTAAGGTACGAACAATTTAGGATTTTATTTTATCTTGTACACCTATTTAAAGGCTAACTGGTTATCAAATAAAGCAGACTAATTGATTATGAAATATTAAAAGATGTATGCTTCAGGTTGTGTGGCCTAGCTATTGGCCAATATACTCCTCTCTCTCTAAATTTCTCTTTCGCTAACCCTCCAAATCCCCCTTCTTCTCAAATTCCCTCCATCTGGTATCGCAAACACTCCACATATAACTTTTTGCATATGGTCAATGTATTCGATGATACACAATATGATAACCATGTAAGTGACACATGATTCGATGAACGAATTGTCAGCTATGTCCTCAACTAGATATGCAAAACATTTGCATCTCAGATGATCTCAGAGTTTTTTTACTATTGATTTCTATTGGGCGTCCATGGTTATTGTTAGGTCATTTAAATGCAACTCTGAAAAACATGACCAAATATTTCATCAGTAACTTGTTTGCATCAAATAATAATGTTTAAATAAACTTTCACTTTCTAGAATGACACGGAACTGACATCATGGTTACAGCTCAATGCGAGGCACTATTAGTTAACAAAAAAGACATCCTACGCAACTCACTATTAGATTTTGTTCATTCTCCGGTGACTGTACTATCATTTGCTAACAAGGTGAATTTTGGTGGGTCCATAGTTGTAATACCCCTAAAATAAGTAACAATTATGTTGATATGGTTATTTTATTTTTATCATACACTATTCTTACTATGTTTGTTTTCGTCTATATATTTCCTTTAAAAGCCCAACTTGCTTTCTTTTTAAAGGCCCAACTTTTCTTTTCTTAAAGCCCAATCCAACATGGTTAAGTGTAATTCATTAAAGCTTGAGGGGTTAAGTGTAAAAGGTGAGGACACCTAAGCATTCTACACCTTTCCACACCCCACTACCTCTCTCTTTTTCTCTCTTTACAGCCGGGAGCAACAGCAGCTCTCTTTCCACCCCTTTTCCCTATATAAATGTTTACTACTACTACTACTCGTACTACCTACTACTGCTTACTACTACTATTACTATTGCTGCTGTCTACTACTACTATTGCTGTTGTCTACTACTATTGCTGCTATCTATTACTACTACTACTACTACTACTACTTCTACTGCTGTTTTACTACTGCTACTGCTGTTTTACTACTACTGTTGCTGCTATTTATTACTTCTACTACTACCACTTCTACTACTATCACTTCAACTACTACCACTTCTACTACTGCCTACATCTACTACTACTACTTCTATTACTACTACCACTGCTGTTTACTTCTACTATTTACTGCTACTGCTATTATACTACTATTGGAGCAAGAAGTCAAAGAAGAATCAAGGGAAGCAAGGAGGAGAAGGCAATTGAAGACTTTTTCACTAAGTAAAAGTGGGTATTCTTCATACCTCGTGTATTATTATTTTTCTTCATATATGTGAATGATTGATGCTTGCTAGAAATTGTAGAGTATTTTTCCTATCCTAAAAACTACTACTTTACTTGTATGAATGGTTGTTGATGTGTTAATTTAAAATATCATGAAAAGAAATTAAATAAGAGTATTGTTAGTGTTGTTTTACTTGCTTACTAGTATTGTTTAGAAATTGGCATTGTTGTCTAGTAATTAAAGAAATTAGTTGTATAGTAATCTATATACGGTAAATGGTAATCTACCTCCTTAATTTTGTTTGTAGTAATTCATAGAAAATCATGTAGTCACTTGTGGTAGAATAGTTTAATCACTTGTAGTTGTATACTTAGCTAACCAAAAATTCGTGATTAGTAAAGTAGATTTGTAGTAAAGTAAAGAACTATTGGTAGTATAGAAGAGATTATAGGCATGAATGCAGTAATTGATGGAATACCGTATGCATGTGTATGCGGATATGCATACCTGAATATTTACATATGGTAGTGTTTTGTGCACATTGAGTGCACTAGTGTGGTGCATGTTGGGCCGACCTCTAGCATGATTTGAAAGCTAAGTTGAACCCAAATTAAATCAAGATAAGACCTATTGAGATTCAACTAGGTTAGATTCACTTAGAACCTAGTTAGTGAATTAAGTTAACTTAGTTAAGTAACTTGCTGAAGGGTGAAAGTGAAAACTAGGAGTACAGTTCAATTAACTTAAAAAATTGAAGTTGTGATAATAAAGCAATTAGAATCAGGTGAGCTGGTGAATTAAGAAATTAATTTAGGATGATTGGTAAGGACAGATACTAGTTGGGCGTGTACTCACCTGTCAAGGGGACACGTGCAGCGTCGTCTCGTCTGGGACACGTGCGGCTTGATCTCGACTGTTAATTTCTGGACTTTAGTGATAAAAACGGAATGCAGACGTAAGTCACAAGTCCTGTCGGAACTTAGGAGATGAACTCTTAAGTTTCCGTCTATGTTCTGGGTTATCAATACGAACAAAGAGCTAGAGTATAACTTTAAGTCTCTTGGCGGAGTAGGGATGGCCCTATCGATTTGCCTTATGTTCATGATAACTTTTGTAGGGGCAGGAGTGGAGAAGGACCATGGTTCCGGCAGAGCTGATGATCACAGACCTGACCGGGAATGGAAATGGACCACGATCCTGTCGGAGTGGAGAAGGACCATGATCTGAACGAACAGAGTGATCACTGCCGTTCGGAGTGGAGAAGGACCACGATCCGACTGCAGGAGCGGAAATGGACGGCATGTGCTGCAGACTCTACCAGTCACTAAATGAATGTCAGAAATAGAAAAGAGTACAAGAGTAGAATGCATAGCGAGGGATTGAACCCTATCATCTGGAGAATACGAACTCGATTTGGAGGGTATGTAGTATGGGATGCATACGTTTCCAAATCAAGTTTGCATTAGATTAAGAGCATAGTGTGTATATGAGTTGTGCATTAGAATCTAGATCATGACATACACTGACATTTATGTTTGAATGACTTTCACATTTCTTTTCTCCTGCATCAAATATTGATTGTTGAGGATTTTGGAGATTGCAGGTTTCATCCGCATTGCGTCAGTTGTATCCAACTGACTTGCCCACAGTTTGCTCATTGCAGGATTGTTGATCGTGGAGCAGGGGACTCGAGCTACGGAAAGCATCCAAGTGGAAGATATAGTTTCCTTCTGTAATGTAAGTTTCTAATTTCTTGTAATTTCTGTGTTGTGTACTCATTGAAATAAAGATTCTGGGTAAGTGTCACGAGCTTCCAGTGTGTGGAACTCGGGGCGCTACAATAGCTAACCCTCTTACACCAAAGGATGATGAAAATAGTTGATTTTAAGTATTTCTTTCCAATTCCTTTCTGTAATGAGTATGGCCATGAAAATGTCAGGTATCACAATATAAATTATAGACAAATCATACAATATGTTTCACAATGTTGTTACTGCAGCTATTAGCCTTCAAACAAGGTAATTATTGCTGGACACCTTCATCTGATATATAAAATGACAACCTGTAGCATTATTTGCATTGGCAATGAGATGGCACTGCAGTTAACATACTATGAACTACCATTGAACTAATTAGAAATTTCATCAAGATAATCACTGACATCATTAAGAAACATAATATCCAACATAAAATCCCATCCTTAAACACAATTCTATGAGAGAACATGTGAATGACTTCCATAATCATTACCCACCACTACAAAAAAATAACAAAATTAACATTTCGTTAAATAAACATTGTATACCTCCTCAATCTTTTTTGCAAGAAAAGCGTCATAATGCTCGAATGCGTCATTATCGCTGGGAACTAAATGCGCATATCTGAAACAAAATTGTATAATTTAAATTAGAACAAATAACACATCATACTCAATGATAAATACAACATCCTATGGATTCTGCTAGATGTTTAAATTAACTTAACATGGATAAATTACAAAAATTGCATCCAAATTTTGCATAGGGATTCTATCCCCTTCACCATAGTAATGTATATAACCCTCATCAAACTTACAAGTTGCAGTATTAACAGATATAAGGCATATAACAGCAAAAATCTGGATCCTAAAGGAATATTAACACGTATTCATATGACAATTCGTTTGTTGCCAGTTATGTCATTATGACCAATTTACCCCTAATAGCAGTTTCATTTAAAGATATAACCTGTGTTGCCTTCTTCACAACTACAGTGGTTCCTCCAGTACACTATCAGCGCCGGCCCTATAATAGAGGCAAGAGAGGCAGCCGCCTCAAGCACCCGACTTTGCGCATTTTTTGGGTCCCCCAATTTTATTTTATATTAACTTATATATTACGAATTTTACGCGTGCTCATAATTACAATTTGGGCTTTTTTATGGGCACCCAATTTTTTTGGGGGGGCCTCTTTTTTTAAAAAAAATCAGTCATTAATAGGTCGGCCCAAAGACTAAGAAATTGAAGGGAAAGGGGATCGCTGGATCATTAATGGATTCGAGTCATAACCCGCTCCCCAAAGCCGATCACCCAAACCCGAACCCAATCCCCAAACCAAGCAGCCTGATTACCATCTCCCCTAAATCCCTAAATCCACTAAACTTCATTCTCCGCCTCCTCAGTCCTCCCAACCTCCATTTGAACTCATCTCCAACTCCATCACCATCGACCTCATTGACAGCCCAACCACCATCCCGACTTCCATTTAAAACCCATATCCAACCTACCTCCATTTAAAACCCATATCCAACCTCCACACAAACCCGAACCCGACTTCAAACTCGAGCCACTACTTTGTAGGCATTGTCACTATTGTTGCCGCACGCTGCTGTTGTTGTTGTTGTCTTGTAGGTGTCGGCGCCGACCACCGAGATGAACCCCCATCGATCAACTTTCTTTGCCAAAAAAAAAAAAAAAAAAAATCTCACATTATATATGGGGGCCCCATTTCGGTAGTTCGCCTCGGGCCCCCATGAGCTCAAGGCCGGCCCTGTACACTATAATAAGAGTTTATGGGCATCTTCTTTCTACTGTTAACATGATAGAAGCAAGACTCCTATTAGCCATTTCTTCTTTCTCTCTATCTCTCAAGAGAGTCCAACAATATACAGATCTCAAATCAACAGCACTTTCGAAAACTATATGCATTCAAAACTTTACCAATGCTAGTTCAAGATCTGTCATTAAACAACACTGGCAAACAAATCATCTATCCACCTATCGTTCAAAAAATGAAGTGCTTCATTATGGTATCTCAGCAATTTTTTTGTAGTACCCCCAAAATAATTAATAATTTCGTAGAACCATTTTTTTAAATGAAATTTGTTTTATAAATAATGTATGTTTTTATATAAACTCTATTTGCCATTCATGAACATGAACATATACTATACTACTACACATGAATATATATATATACACAACTATACACTACATACAAATTGTAGCCTACAATTGTTGACTTGTATGAAGGGGGGGTCATGTGTAATTAATAAAAGCCTAGGGTATTATGTGTAATTGGGGAGGGACACCTACGCACCAAGAACACTCCATACCCTACCACACTCATCCGAACCCACCAAGCATTGGCCGGTCATCTCTCCCTATTACCTAACCCTCTCCCTATATATATGAGTGAATGAAGAAACCCTAGTTCTCATTTTTCTTCTTCTTCCTAGTTCATTTTCCTTAGTCCATTTTCATACTAATTCTTAGCTCATTTCTATACTACTCTTTACTCCATTATTCATTCCAATTTTCCCTAAAAAATTCTAAGAAGCTAGATGAGCAAGGTGTAATACCCCTAGTATGCATGGTAACATTTGTTTTTCTTTTATTTAAAATAAAAATATACATATACATTGTTATATATATATGTATGTATGCATTGACATTGTTATTTTTTTGTATCATACACTGCACTATTATTCCTATGTTGTTTTGTTTAGCATATCTATATGGTTAATTTTTTTAAAGCCTAATATGTTTTCTTTTTAAAGGCCCAACATTTCTTTTCTTAAGGCCCAATCCAACATGGTTACGTGTAATTCATTAAAACATGAGGGGTTAAATGTAAAAGATAAGGACACCTAAGCTATTCCTAGAGATTTCCACACTTCTCTCCACTTCTCTCTTTCTTTCTTTCTTTCTGCAGATGGCCGCCAGCCCTCTTTCCCCCCCTTTCTCTATATACATGCTACTACTACTACTACTACTGCTGTTGCTGCTTACTACTACTACTACTACTACTACTACTGCCTACTTCTACTACTGTTTACTTCTACTACTACTGCTGCTTACTACTACTACTACTACTACTACTACCTACTACTACTACTGCTTACTACTACTACTACTACTACTACTGCCTACTACTACTACAATACTACTTTACTACAACTATTATACTACTACTATTGGAGCAAGAAGACTAAAGGTGCAAGGAGGAGAAGATAGCAACTTGAAGCAACCAATAGATTGAAGCTTACAAACAAATCAAAGTGGGTATTTTCCTTTACCTCTTGTTTATTTTTATGACTTTTGACATAGAAAGATATGCTTGTGTGAAATATTGAAGTTATGCTTGATTGAAGTTATGCTTGTTAGAAGCTATGACTGATAAGATGTTAATTGAAAATATTGAATATTTTAGTTCACATGAAGTAAGCAAGATGATGGTCTAAATAGAAGAATGGTAGATGATGCATGCTTACTCACAATCCATGTTTTACTCTTTAAGAAATTAACTAATAGTTTATGTATGTATAAATTTTATTATGTAATGAAAAAGTTATAGTTTAATTAGAGAGGCACTTGTAGAAAATTATATAGGTAAAAGTAGTGTAAATTGTATGAGGAAATTACATGTATTATTAATTGTAAGAAATTACATGTATAGTTAATTGTAGAAAATATTGTGTAGAATTGCTTCTAATTGTAGAAACTACATCATAGTCATGAATGAGAATGGTAATGTATATGTACATTATATAGAATAAAATGGATGTTGATTGTATGTTAGTAGAAAAGACTACACATCGTATGCTTAATTGATGTGACTGCATGAAACTACACACAAGTAGTAATATGCTTAGTGAATATACATGCACGCTTAGTTTATATATGCTTAGCAAAGAAAACTTAAATAGAAGAATTGAGGGAGTGTATGCCTAGTTAGTATAATTGTTTGGTTTGGCTTGTAGAATCTATAGTAATTCATGGTAATAGGAAACTACTCGTTCATGATGGTAGAAACTACTTGTTAGTTAGCAATGCATGGTAGAAGTAGTAATTCCTAGTAGAGTTAGTAGTCACTTAAAGTAATGATAGTAAAGTAGAAAGAAATAAAAGCTATAGTTGCATACTTAGCTAACTAAAATTTAAAATTGTATAATAATGGTAGTAAGGTAGAAAAGCTACTTGTAGTTGTATACTTAGCTAACCAAAAATTCGTGATAAGTAAAATAGATTGTAGTAAAGTAAAGAACTATTGGTAGTATAGAAGAGATTGTAGGCATGAATACGGTGATTGATGGAATACTGTATGCATGTGTATGCGGGTATGCATACTTAAATATTTACATATGGTAGTGTTTTGTGCACATTGAGTGGACTAGTGTGGTGCATGTTGGGCCGACCTCTAGCATGATTTGAAAGCTAAGTTGAACCTAAATTAAATCTAGACGAGACTTGTATTCAACTAGGATGGATTCACTTAGAACCTAGTTAGTGAATCAAGTTAAATTAGTTATGTAAACTTGCTGAAAGATGAAAGTGAAAACTAGGAGCACAGTTCAATTAACTTAGCAAATAAAAGTTGTGATAATAAAGTAATTAGAATCGGGTAAGTTGGTAAATTAAGAAATTAATTTAGGATGATTGGTAAGGACAGACACTAGTTGGGCGTGTACTCACCTGTCAAGGGGACACATGCGGCGTCGTCTCGTCTGGGACACGTGCGACGGGTCTCGACTGTTAATTTCTGCGATTTAGTGATAAGAACAAGATGCAGATGTAAGTCACAAGTCCTATCAGAACTTAGGAGATGAACTCTTAAGTTTTCGTCTATGTTCTGGGTTATCAATACGAACAAAGAGTAAGAGTGTAACTCTAAGTCTCTGGGCGGAGTAGGGGTGACCTACGATTCGCTTTGTGTTCACGATAACTTTAGTAAGGACAGGAGAAGAGAAGGACAATGATTCCAGCAGAGCTGATGATCACAGGCCTGACCGGGAATGGAGAGGGACCACGATCCTGTCGGAGTGGAGCAGGACCATGATCTGAATGAACAAAGTGATCACTGTCGTTCGGAGTGGAGAAGGACCACGATCCGACTGCAGGAGCGGGAATGGACCGTATGTACTGCAGACTCTACCAGTCACTAAATGAATGTCAGAAACAGGTATGAGTACAAGAGTAGGATGCATGGTGAAAGATCGAACCCTATTATCTGTAGAATACGAGCTCGATTTGGGGAGTATGTAATATGGGATGCATACATTTCCAAATCAAGTTTGCATTAGATTAAGACATGGTGGGCATATGAATTGTGCATTAGAATCTAGATCATGGCATACACCGACACTTGTGGTTTGACTTTCACATTTTTCTTTTGCATCAAATATTGATTGTTAAGGATTTTGGAGATTGCGGGTTTCATCCGCATTGCGTCAGTTGTATTCAACTGACGTGCCCACAGTTTGCTAATTGCAGGATTGCTGATCGTAGAGCAGGAGACTCGAGCTGTGGAAAGCATCCAAGTGGAGGATATAGTTTTCTTGTGCAAATGTATGTTTTTAATTTCCTATGATTTCTGTGTTGTGTACTCATTGAAGTAAAGATTCTGGGTAAGTATCACGAGCTTCCAGTGTGTGGAACTCGGAGCGCTACACAAGGAGTAGCAAGCAAGCTAGGAGAAGGGGAAATCTGAGTTCACTCCTAGTTCAATTTCTTCATTTGATTTTCCTATTCTAATTAATTTATTATCAATTTCCTTGGAGCTATTGGAGCTTGAGATCAAAAAGAGGATTAAGAAGGAGCTAGGTTTTCATTAAGCAAAGGAGGGTAATCTTCTGATCTTCATCTTTTAATTATAAAGATTTCATTTTTATGCATAAGAATGGTAGTCGAAGAGTAAAGATGGAATATTTATGCTTGATTATGAAATTAAAATTATGTCTTTGGAGTAATAGCTTGATTGTTGATTGTAGAATGTAAAGTTGTGATTTTTTTATGATGATTTTGTGTAGTAGATTGTTCATGTAAGTAAGTTTAGCTAATGTTAGTAAGCACTTGCTCATATTAGTAAACTTTAGTCATGTTAGTAAGTAGTGCTCATGTTCGTAAGTTAGAAAGATGTCATGTGAGAAAGGTTTATATTAGTGAGTCGAATTGATTATGTGAGTAAGTTAGAAAGTTGAAATGTGAACATTGATTATGTTAATTAACTCAAATGTAGACTTGACTCTGGTTAGTAATTGGAAGAATTGTAGATTGATCATGACGGAAGCTTGAAAGTTGAGTTAGTAAGCTTGAAGTGTTACAAACTAATCATGTTAGTAATGTTAGTAAGGTGTTAGTAACTTAAGTGTGAAATAGTTCATGTTAGTAAGTTATTAGTAAGCTTAAAAATGTGGAAGATCATGTTAGATAACTAATTGTTGACTAATTATTCATGTAGTAAGCTAGTTCATATTAGTAAGTTAAAAATGTAGACTTGATCATGGTTAGTTAGTTAGTAAGCAATTTGGTATGATTAGTAAGCAACTTAATTTGGTGGTAAGCTTGAAGTGTAGCTTGATTTTAGTAAATAGAAGTATGAACTTTGCTATAGAATTATTGATGGAAGTTTTCCTATTTATGATAAGATGTATGTTGTTGTTTGGAGATTATGTTGAAGTTATTAATAGCTTGGAATTGCAAGTAGTAGTAGCCTACTTCGTTAAGTAGAATGTATTAGTAGTAATTGTCATGGGTGAAGTTGAAGTTCATGTTTCTATTCTAAGAAACTGAAGCATGGGGAAGGGTAGTAGGTGATCATACTAGTAAATAAGTGAAGTGGTAGTAGTTAATCATGAAGTTAACAATGTTGCGTTGGTATTTGTAGCTACTTGTTAATCATGTTGAACTCGTTTAGTAGCTTAATGTTGTGGTTGTAGCTACTTGTTAAGAGTATTATGTCGATGATGAATTGCACGTAGATGCGGAGATATAACATGTGTTTTATGGTGATTGCCATTCTGATGAGTTATCATTGTTGTTATGGCTATATGAGCTGGATGTGGGCCGAATTGGGCCAGTGTTGGGTATGCGGAGGCGACCCAGTAACCCTAATTGTGTTGAGCATAGGATATGTTAACTCTAGGTAGGATGACTCACGACTGTAAGGACAGGCACTAGTTGGCATGTACTCCTGTCGAGGGGCACGTGCGACGTGGTCTCGTCTAGGACATGTGCGGCATGATCTCGTCCGGGACACGTGCGGCAACGTCTCAACTGTAAATTTCTGGGAATTAGTGATGAGAACGGGACGCGAAAGGAGGTCGCAGGTCCAGTCGGAACTTATGGGATGGACCCTAAAGCTTCTGTCTATCTCAGCTGTCGGAACTTGGCGGAGCAGGTACGAGCCCTGCTGATTCGCCGTATGTTCATGATAACTTTGTCGGGTAAGAGTGAAAAAAGACCACTGATTCCGGTAAAAATGATCATCGGCCTGGCGGAAGTGAAGAAAGAGCACTGATCTTGACGGAGTGGAGAAAGACCACCAGATGTCTACTGAGGCGGACTAGGTCGAGAAAGACTACTGATCCTGACGGAGTGGAGAAAGACCACCAGACATCTACAAAGGCGGAATAAGCTGCAGTACTGCAACTCTACCAGTCCCTAGATTCATGTGAGGGGCAGGAAAGAGTACAAGGGTACGATGCATAACGAGGGATCGAACCCTGTGATTTGGAGACTACGAACTCTTTGGAAAGTATGTAGATGCATACATTTCCGAAGTTGCATTTTGAAAAAGTATGTAGTATGGGATTCATACATTTTTAAATAAATTGCATTAGAATAAGTGCATTGTGTGCATTTGAAATTGTGCATTAGACTCTAGGGCATGTCATACACTGACACTTGTGGTTTGACTTCACGTTTTTTCTTTTGCATTAAATTTTGTTTGCTAAGATTGGAGATCGCAGGTTTCATCCGCATTACGTCAGTTATATTTAACTCCATGCCCACAGTTGTCAGTTGCAGGATTGCTGATCAAGGAGCTAAGGACTCGAGCTGCGTGGAACATTCAAGAGATTATTGATGTAAATATAAGGAAATTCATTATTGAAATCGTGTTGTAATTTATTGTAAAAATTAGTGCATAAAAGTTTTTAATTTCCTATGATATTTCTGTGTTGTGTACTCATTTGAAGGAAAGATCCTCGTTATGTCTCGAGTTCCTGATATACGGAATTCGAGGCGCTACACTTTTCACTGTGGACTTTAAAGTGCTCATTGACACAAATTAATAGTTATCGAGATGGGTTCCCAACATCACTAGTTGATGATTCACCACATGCTCGAGTAATGTCAATACTCTAAAAGATTCTGTTCAGGAATTATCACTTGGCATACAAAACACGAGAAATACAACTGGATACAATAACACAAAACAAATGACTTCGAACTAACAAATGAAATGACTTTAACGTGACATGTATAATTTAATTCACAAATAAGTTCGTCTTCACACTCATGAATTAGGTAAGCAACAAAAGGTGCAGGGTGGCCTTGGATAAATTGCTATATGATAAACAGCTTGGTAGGCACAAAATTAGAGAACCATCAGTTTTCCATGGTAGCCAATAAATCAAATTTGCCAACCACTATGTCATAATTGAAGATAAGGTACAAGATGGCCTCGGATGGTTTGCTCGAAGTCAAATTTATTAAACACCACCCCTCATAAAAAATTTAAGCCTCAAACATGCATAAAATATGCCCAACCAATTAATCCTTTGAACATGCCAGTGCCTCAACAATAGTACCGTACTTTAGAAGTATATATTTTGAGAATTGAAATAAGGACACGCCTTTTGGTTAAAGAGAACAATCAGTTCACATAAAAAAGAAGAAGAAAAACAATAAATAAGCAAACAACTCTAAAACATCATTTTCTCCGCAATGTCAAAGACTCAAAAGTTTTTGCAGTTAATTTAGTTCCACCTGCAAAGAAATTTTCTGCTAATATTACCTACCCATCTAACAAAGATATCAGTGGTGCTTCAAATCCTCTCATCCAGAAGTATTTACACGTTCATAATAATTGCAGATTTAGTGAATCCTCCTCCCTTTGCTATAGGTTGATCATGCACGTTCAGAATTTTTGTAAAACTTAATAATTGCAAATTTAGTGAATCCTCCTCCCTTTGCTATAGGTTGATCATGCACGTTCAGAATTTTTGTAAAACTATATGACTAAGCTATGTAAAATCAAAGAGGCTACTATGAACGTGCAAAAGACAGGTAAGAGTTTTGGCTATTTGCTACACTCACTACTTGAAAGAAAAGCCCTAAGAAGATTTTTTTTTTAAGGAACGGGGGGAGAGGAGAAAAAACCAATAATAGCGGAACAAACTCCAGCTACAGGAGGTAACTATACATAGCAAAGTTTAGCATACAGCTAAATAGACGAAAAGAGAAGTATGATTGCAACTGTTGTTATCACACTGAAGGGAGAGAAAAAAATTTGAATAAAAATGCATTTACTATCGTAAATACTTAAATTATATGGATAAGAAAATATGGACAACTTTTTTGAAGAAAAGAGCCAAGATGTCAACTACTTATTTGCTTACAGGTTGTAGCAGGTGAGAGAGGAATGATGACTACTATTATTGAAAATAGAAACATAAGGTTTTTCCTTAGCACTGGATAATAACGATAGCTCAATCAAATTAAAACCATCGGATATATATCATTCAATACTAGCTCTATAGCTCACCTTCACACAACAAGTGAATGGGGGCAGCAAACTTACCACTATTTTTGCATTGCCGAATATACAAGATTAATCCGACATGATACCAATAAAGTTGTCTGAAACCTTTAATGCCATGAAACCCTTAATTACCACTTGAATTTTATCTAAGCCGGTCCCTTTCAACGAGAACTACTTCAATGTTGTGAAGCCGAAGCATATACAAAAAATAACAGGAAAAGAAAAGCAGCTCTTTCACAGAGTCCCTTGGTTCAGCAGTTCAGCTGTCCCCTTTAATGATCTGGACTTAACATGTTTCTAGCCATTGTGATAAAATGATTGATTTAGAAGATCATGATGTCACTAGATACGTACGTAAGCAAAGAATATGTGAATAATGCATCCACACAACCACCAGTTAACAATTTATCACAACCAGCTTGATGCACTCTACACAAGTTGAACTTTCCAAGTATCTTCACTGAACTTGAGGGTGGAAAAAGCAAATTATCAGTCCCCCTCCCAACTGTATGCTTTCCGAACAAAACAAACAGAGACAAGTGCACCATCGCCATCAAAGATTAGCAAACAGTTGTTCCGTTGGCACATTGAAAGGTTCCTCCACACCATTTGGATGACATGCACAATTCACCAAACTTATTTTCAAACAGACTACGACATCAACAAACTCAATTGCTTGTTAAACAATTCAATTACCGCCATAAACCTCAAAAGTCAAACCACCAGACACACGTAGATTATGGTCTAAAACTGATGATAATAATATTAAGCTTCAGTATGGTTTCACATATAAACTCCCTGAGCAGCCACCTAAAACTGATGATAATAAAATTAAGCGCAAGTATGGTTTCACATTTAAAACTCCCTGAGCAGCCACCTACTCTCACAAGCTAACCAAGAACATATACACAGAAAATAGAACCCCTATAGTCTCCATGAATATTTCTCCAATATTTTAATATTTTCCCGCTACCATGTTGAAGCCATTCAAATGAGCTTGCTCTCTGCCAGAAAACATTAGTTACATACTGAATGAAAATCCAAGCATAGGTGCTGTCGTTTAAAAACTGTCTGGTAAATCTCAACTCCCATACATCCAAACCTCAATGAGGTACATCCAAGCTTTTTAAACTCAACTCTAGAAAGGTACCAGTAAAGACCTACTAATGGACCAAAAGTCTGACAATTGGACTACTGAACCATCAGCAAAAGTGAGGTAAACGAGAAGACAGGAGAAAAATTAGAAAGGTAAGAGAAGTAAAACCAAACTAAACGGCATATTCCATCCGTGTACATACAGCACAAAGGCTGTCACATAAATTTGCAAATGACACTTTTCAGGAGACTGGTCCAAATTAAATTTTTACCTAATCAATTATATAATCACTGAAAAGCATGATATAACTTGTAACAAATGAAAAAATTGCTAGATTTAAAGTTTAAATCAATTGAACTGTGTCTGCTCGGCAAAAAGAACTGCATATAGAAATAAATATGATGCAATTCTAGTAAAGTTAAAAAAAACGTTAAACATGATTCTATACAGAATTTAGAAGAAAACACTTACAAACTATCGAGATCAATGAACTCTGCTTTTACCAGCAAAGCTGCAAGCCGATAAAGCCCAGATGGGACTGGAGTGTTTACTTCTTCGCGTTGGTAGTATTGGAACTTAAATCCCAAAATCTGAGCAGCATGTGACTATTGAAAAGAACCATGCCAAGTAAGTATTTTGATAATTCGGATGGAAGTAGATAACTCTTTGAAATGACTGAACGATAATTGCACATACCTTTGGGAAAATAGGTATAAGATTATAAAAAACATTGTTGTCAGGATAGAGTTCGAAACATTCCAGAACCTGATGCAACCCATACAAAAAGACAATTTTCATCAGTAATTAAATTTGTCTCCTCTAAAAGAGATGATAATATAAAAATTGAAGATGGTAATATAAAAAATGAAAGGGTGAAAGAATGCAATTCACAAGGATAAAGGAAATAACTTACAATATCGAAAACACGATTAGGGTCCAGATCAAAATGCCCAATTAACGACTGCAACCATTAACATACAAGATAATAAATTTTTTAAAGAGAGATTAATCAACTAGCTTTACTTACTAAATGATGGGACAAACTGGACCTTAATGAGGCTAATTGTGGCCATTGATGTACTCTCTGTTGTCACATCTAAACCTCCTTGGCAAAGAAGTGTAACCTACAAATTCCAGAAACAGGGAAAACAGATGGAAGAGATTGAGCAATTATCTAAATAGAAGAACCACTGGTAAAGGATAGGAAATCAATAAAGGATAAGCAGGATGAATAGTTGCTATTTCTCTAAGTGTCATTATGCACTCATTAAAAAAAATACAACCTTCAAACATGGAACAGAAACTGTCAATAACATATAGGATATAGTTGTCCATTATACCCCAAATGACTAAACTAACATATTTAACTTCAGCTACTACATATGGACATAATGCCACTACTATTATATTGAAACTTTTGGCTTAATATGACCTCAGGTTACAAGGATCTTATGGACTGGTCCATAGACTTAGTTACTATGAATTTATTATTTTGTGTACTTGCACTCTTTTATTTCTGAGACATGAATTTGTTAAGGCTAAATTTCATTAAACCCCGTGACTTTTCACCCAAAACAAATTAATTTCCTTCACTTTTGATCCCCCCCTGTGGGGGGGGGCATGAGTTCCGAAATTTGAAACAAAAGAGGCTCTCCAGGAAGAAATGAAGTGGCAACAACTGGTTGTACACAGTTCAAGAGGTCAGGGGAGCACAAAAAATAGGGAAAGGACTAGAGATTTCTCCTTTTTTTTCTTTTTTTTTTGTGGGAAAGAGGGGGTGGTCTGTTTAATTCAAAAACCAAAAGTCAAGGGTGAGTTGGGACTAAAAAGTAAGAAGGGTTAATTAATTTTTGGTTAAAACTCGGTTTATTCGAAGTTGACATTTGTTAATCATGGAATAAGCAATAACCTGGGGTACAAGTTTAGAATTATGTCTTCAGTCATATCCATTCAACAACTTAATTGATAAAAGATGCTACAATATCAAATCCAAACAAGTATTTAAGAACTTTATGTCATCTGCACTTTCCGCTTAATTGTCATCTTCTTGCTGTTCCATCAATAGCAACCCCCAATGTCATTACTGCATAACTGATGAACTTTTAACACTTCAACATCAAATGTCAAGTAACACACCTTTGCACACATGTCCCGAACCTAAAAGTCCTAAAAATGTTCAGGACAAAAAAAGGATAAACTCCTGAACGTACACAACTCTGAAATGCCTTCATCAAAGCCAGCATCGGGAAAAAATGAAGTTACTAATATGGAGTTAAGCTACTAGAACCAGTTTTTACATAAGAAAGATATTTGAAAACCCTCCATATTAGTCCAAGATTGGCCAGTGGCGTAGCCAGGATTTCCATCTAGGGGGCGCGACACTTACTATCAAAAAAATTTATAATAAACACATTTGCAAGCCTCAAAATATCATATATTACTATCAAATGTCACAAACTATTACAATCACTAAATAGCATTTTTCTTTAGCAATAAAACCCTTCGATATTTCATATTCTGAAAATATTGAATGATATCTTCATGTCAATGGCATCCAATACATCTCTTTCAATATATGCAACCAAACAATCATTCATCATCTCATCTCCCAATCGATTTCGTAATGAAGTCTTGATGATTTTCATTACAGAAACTCTACTGTTGTGGTTGCAACGGGTAATAGCAATGCCATTAAAATAAACTAGTAGTTAAACCTTCTCCATTTCCAACTTCAATCATCAGTCTACCTCAAAGTAATTAAGTGCATCAAGCATTAGATGTTCATCTCATATGTATATGCATAGAAAGAGTAAAAACTGATGGTTAGAATTAGTTACCCACTTTGTGTTTGTTGTTTGATCTATTTCTTACTCCTCTCGAACTCCTCTCAGGTCTCCTTTGAATTTGCGATGAGATTTGTAAGTTGAATTCAAAAGAGGAAAAGAGAGAGAATGAAGGTGAATCATAATAGTATATGTTTGTACAAATAATCATATTGAGCATTGAACAATGTGAAGTACAAATTTAATGTAGCGCCTTGAACCTGGGTTTTCTCCAAATATCATGAAAATTTGTGAAAATGTTGCTCACATATGTAAGATACGCATATAAAAAATTCAACTCTAAACTCCATGTGTTTAAATATAAAAAATTCCGGAAATTAGCTCAAAATTGGGTCAGAAATTAACACTAATCTGTACCCATTTGGGTTCTAATTTGATTACATATCATACTAATTCAGTCCATTCTCAAACAAATCAGTAACACTGAAACAGAAATTAGCAATCTAATTATCCTATCATATATGAATTCACAATATTTCAAAATATGAACCCTAATTATCAAAATGTACAAAAAAATTTACTTACAATAGGGTTTGGAATCGATCGACTCCTCGCTCTCTCTCTCTTCTGACCTCCTCTACAAACCCAACTAATCACTTGTAGATTTTAATCCCTCTTACAAATTCATTATGAAGTGGGTTTGGGTTCAGTAGAGTGAAACAGAGTGGGAGAAGAAAGAGGAAAGTAAATCTGTAAATGACTAAATGGATTGGGAATTTTACACAAACCTTTATTAAATTTCTTTTTACTAAATTTTTTTTTTTAAATCCCAGGGGGCGCAGCTGCACCCCTGGGCATAGGGCAGCTACGTCCTTGAGATTGGCAATAATTGGAAACTTGATTAGATTAAGATGAAAAAATCTCAGTTGAAGTAACATATGAGACCATGACAACACGAAAAACTATTCCCTTGGGATTATCCCTACCAAATCCATTAAATACTCAAATAAAGACAGAAACAGGATAATCATTTATTTATTACAAAAAGTAAAAATAAATTAAAAAATAAAGATCAGGGTGCCTCACCAGTTTAGCATAACCCTCACTTTCTTCTCGGAGAAGATTAAACTTTGTTTGTTGATAAAGTAGCCGGGTGTTTACTCTGACCTATAAATTACAATGAGAACAAAAGAAAACCACTCAATTAGAAATATGAATAACCTGCCGGATACTCATACAAGCATCTCCATATGAGAACATATGATATGATAAATAAAAGTTTCTGATTCTGATGAGAACATATGATAAATAAAAGTTTCTTAATCCATATATATCTGGCATCCTGACTTGCCACTCCTTACATTATCCTTATTGTCAGGCTATTTGCATTCCTCTATTGATATGCGTTGCATGCTAAATCAAAGAAAAACAGTCACCAGTTAACTTCAACAGAAACGTCCTAAGTCAGCACGAGGATGATTTCAATAGCTGATAACCTCACAAGCTCACAAGTACGCCAAGTTTTTCCGTCAATGTCAAATGAAGAACCCTATCCTACTATCGAATCTGCACTTCAACTCTGGTTTGGATAACAATATTGTCTACATAGAAGTTTATGTAACAATCTGTTCATAGTGAGAAAAAAAACCATTTTGCTTTGTAATTTAGCACATTTACTTAGAGAGTTGGAGATCTGGAAGATATTTGTAACAATCTCGACCAAGCAACATGCGAAGTAATCTCTTATTAATACCACGGAAGGGTCATCTTCTTTTAGATTATTATTATTTTTGAGATGAGTAACAGGCCTCAACGAAAGAATTGCGAGCGAAAAGAGGCAGACATGGATAAAGTCATCAACAAACTGGGCTTATAGAAAATAAGAAAAAACAGTTAGCGCAAAAGGTTTTCACACCTCTTTAGATTTCAAATCTTGTGCTTTTATCTTAGCCATGTCCGAATCCCAAAGAAACTCTTCCTACAATGGAAGGAATAAAATTGGTTAACAAGTAATAGAAAAAAAAATGATGCCTAGATTGAAATATAATGGTAGTACCTCACACCGCTCCTGCAGCATCCTTGATGGAACAAGTGAAGAATCAACAAGCCATTTTGCCTGGACCACATATCATGAAGTAGAAAAGAAAACTCATTTAAAAAGTACAAGCATTTACATAAACTCTTGAAACACTAACAGAAGTAATATCAACTAATAAATGAAAACGATTGGAGCAAGAAATAGGGCTAGTCAGGACAATCAACATAAGGATTTATCTGAACTACTGTTACCCATGAGCTTTAAAACTACAGTTCTAAGTATCAAGTAATTACACTTCCTGTACACAAAACATGTTAAGACACTACTAAATGACAAAACTATACCATAGCCCTGAACAAATTCTATATGCAAGATGTCAAGCTTGGAAGCCTTAAATTTAGGGAACTATTACTTAAATGGTTAAGTGGAGGTGGTTTCCTGTGGCAAATTTTGGAATGACCTCTCTTCAGAACCTCACGTAACCAGATACTTGCCATTCATCATCCTTCGTTTAGAGCTAAAAAGATTACCATCTCCAATGTCCTAAGTTAAACATGTACAAAAGAAGAAAGAAATAAAATCAAAAGTATCTTCATGATTAATTTGCAAAGGGTATATCCAAAACTAAAGTATCTAGCTCTATTTGGGACGAGGCTGGCCAATATCGAACAAAGTTAGGTGGGAAAAATAGAAGCGGAAACTGAGGCAGACTTATATCTGGCTAATAAGACTCATCTTTATGTTTTGGTCCCTCGGTATGCATAAAATTAGCGCAGTCTCTTTGTTTCAATATATGAGATCTTTTTTTTTGGGAACTTTAAGTGAGATCATTTAATACTTGTGTTCGATTTGTTAACATTTACCTGTTTAGCACTATATCCTACTATCTGATAGAAGCAAGTTGCAAGTAACAAGTACAGAAATTAACATGCCTTAAAATATTTAAAATAGCATCAAAAGAAATATCATATGAAAAATATAAAACAAATATGTACAACTTTTTCCAATGATTCACGTGTGTAAGCTACAAGGAAACGTATTCTAACACACACAAAATGTTCCTACAGAAAATAGAGGGCAAACATACTGACTCCTATCCAGTAAATAGCTTCTACATCAAGACATTTATTAAAAGGGGGAAATGACCAAATGATTCCCAAAGTTCAAAATTCTCAAATAGTACCCAAACTTTTTAATTTTTATAATACCCAAATAGCACCCGAAGTTTTTAAAATAGGACCAAAAAGCACCTGTCGTTAAGTTTTACGTTAAGTTAATAGAAATTCCCTGAATATACCTCTGAACGGGTTTAAACCCGTTAAGAAGTGAGTAAAATATCAAAATTGCCCTCATCACCACATACAAATAACAAAATCTATCCCCATCACCACCGCCGACCACCATCTCCAACCACCATCACCACCACCGACCACAATCTCCAAACACCACCATCTCCACCAACCACCACCACCATCATCTTAAACCACCATCACCATCTCCACCATCTCCACCATCTCCATCTCTATCATCTCCAACCACCATCTTCACCACCTCCAAAACCCATCACCTTCATCTCCACCAAAAAAAAAATTTTAAATCAAAACAAGAAAAACTGAAAAAAATTTGGAAGAAGAAAGGCATGGGGTCATTTCTATAATTTCACACTATTTCCGCTTAAAAATAAACCTAAGTGGTTTTTGGTCATATTTTAAAACCTTCGTGTGCTATTTGGGTATTATAAAAACTTTGGGTGCTATTTAAGAATTAAGGTAAACTTTTGGTGTTATTTCGTTCTTCCCCCTGTCAAAAAATCATGTCAATAAACTTTTCCTCCTATTGAAATGTAAATCCTTTTTCTATAGCACATAATTCCTGGAATATGCCTTTTTTCTACTTCTTTGACCAAATTTAAAATTTTCATATGCATCAATGCATGAAAGATTTTAATAATTTATCTACAACATCAACTGAGAGGAATATCAAAACCCTAAAGAAATTCCAAAGGACCATAATGATTAAAAAAATCGCTAATGTTTAAGTTTTTTAGTGCATCCTATTTAGAGGTATAGTCATGAAACCCTGAAACCTGCAACGTTTACCTCTCAAATTAAGAAAAACCCAACCGTCATTTTTTACTCACTTTACCCCCATCCTCCATTATCTTTTTGCTGTCAATTCTGAAATGTGAATTGTCAAAAATTACCCTTACACATCTTCTTCTACCTCCAGATCTCTATCTTGCATCAACATCAAACACCCCCATAAGTACCCAAATCTATATATTAAAACACAAAGAAAGCTATCAAGTGGCTCTCCTTCAATCTCCCCAAAATCAAAGGTCCAGATCTAACCTCACAAAACACATTTCCCCCTCCCCCCAAAAGTTTCCCCCCAAAACAACTCCTTTATTTATTTAATTCTCTTTCTCTCTCTCTCTCTCCCCCCTCTCTCTCTTTATATATATATATATATGGAAACATGGACTTTTATATCCCAATTTATAATTATTTTTCAACATATACTAATGAAAACATGGACTTTTATTTACAACTAATTATTGTCCTACTATTCAAACTTGAGCTATATAATTGTTGATTTATAGTTTACAAGGCTTTTCATATGCTGCCGTAGGCACGTGCCCACGGGCAAATCTAGTTCATCAACATACCTTAACTTAATCCTCAAGCCTAATTACTAAGCCTAACCCTAATTAATCCTATTTAAACCCTCTAATCCCTTCTTCCTCTCCATGCACAAACAGCCAATCCCTTCCTCTGCTTTGAGCCCCATCACCATCATCTTGATCACCTCTGATCCCCTTCTCTCTGTCTCACCCAAATATAAAAGGAGACGCACCAAGCCTCCTCTCCTCCCTGTGCGCAACCCGAACCCGACGCCAGCCCCGACCAGACACTAGCCTACCGTGTGTATTCCAAGGACCACCTCCTATTCCTCAGATGCTGTCGTCCACCTAACTTGCGGCCTTCCGACAAACCTCAATTTGGGACCGGAGAATATGAGATTTGAAGGTAGAAGAAGATGAATAACAGCATTTTGGACATTTCACAAGAACTAATAGCAAAAAAATGAGAGATAATGGAGTAAAGGGGTAAAGTGAGTAAAAATTGACGGTGGAGGGTTTCTTAATTTTGGAGGAAAATATTAGGGGGTTTCATGACTCTACTCCTATTTCTAAATTGTATGTCAATGAAGCAAACATGTATTACTTACACATAAACCCAAAACCATCAAGAAAGTTAAACTTTGACCCTAGTAATTAAAGATAAAAAGGACCTCCATAGGCAGCAATGGCTAGCCCAATTAGTTAATACACCATTTACCTGAAGTACAATTACACATAACTTAAACACATACTTCATGGATATAAAATAACAAATTCTCCTCACCAAAACATTACTTGTAATCAACAATACCTGCAATACAACCCTGCACTATACGTGATTTCAATTGCAACATAGTGGTATACCGGCGTGACTCATCCGGTTCTGTAGAAATCCTAGGGATTGAATCCCACTTATGAGCACGGCCAATGGATTGCGTCTCATTTATGTGCAAGAGGCCTGGGATTTGATTACCATAAATAATTTGACTGTAGCAATTCTGGACAAGTATTCCCAACTTAACCATTCTACCATTGTAATTTATCAATTATGGATGATAACATTACTATGTTACTGACACAAACTGAGATGAAGTTAATGCCTACTGGGTTGTACTTATACATTTATTGGCATAAACTGAAGGTGCCTTACAATGAGCACACCATGGACATTAGACATGAGTTATAACCAGTAGAAACCAATTTCCCAGATGGAATATGACGTAGGCATAGACCATATCCCAAGCTTGATAAACATCCAAGATGAGACAAATGACTTCCACAAGACAAGCAAGTTATAACCAGTAGAAACAATTTCCCAGATGGAATATGACGTAGGCATAGACCATATCCCAAGCTTGATAAACATGCAAGAAGAGACGAATGACTTCCACAAGACAAGCAATGCAGCAGAAAATTTTCATGACTGTAGAATCATGCCGCATCCTTAGGTACACAAGTATCAATTGACTAATGTAATTAATGTGGTTTTACAATGAAAAGAGGCTTAGGGGTGTTACTGGAAGAAAAAAAACCTTGAAAACACACATTGAGAATCAGTGTTTTCAAAGATAATTGTTAGTGGGAAATGGTCTCAAACTGCGACACAAAAAAGTAGGTGTTAGCGAACAAAATTGTAAAATCAGGGTAATTCTGTGAAAATCCTACTCTTCTTGAATTTGAATTCTACTATAGGGGGTGTTTGGTAGCTTGTAAGTGCAAACTGCAACTGCGCTTGCAAGTTAAAGTAAATATTCTCTCAAAACTTTTTGACATAATTATCAAAATATCCTCTACTCCTTCAACATAACCTCAGTTTTATATATTACAATTTTCCTCCAAAACTTTGAGGATATTTGGGGAATTAAGTCAAAAAAATAGGAGGGAAATTTTAGTATCCACTTGCAACTGCAATTGTCACTTGCAAGCTACCAAACACCCCCCCCCCCCACCCCTATACATAAAATAAGCATCAAACCCCTGTTCAAAAATCACCCCATTTCAAAATATTATTTTAAAATTTTTATATAAGTGTAGATCTAAAATTCCATCACCAATCTACTCAAAAAATGTCCAACTATACTCATCAGAAATGCTTTAGTTATTTCAGGGATTAAAAAAATAGTAAGAAGCCCATGATTTATGTTGTTTCACGAAAAAAGAGGATGAGGTCATGAAGTTGCAGTCTTTTCTTTACAAATCTCGAGAGAAGAAAAATCAGGCTTTAATCTACTCGACTCATTGCCATTGGTCATTACAGTTTGTGAGGATGTTTAAACATGAGAAAAGTTGTTGTAAACCCTGCTTTGACTTTCACTATCCCTTGTGATTCTTATAAGTGTAGGATGTCGTCATAGAGAAAAGTTGTATCCATTAAGCCAAAAAAATTGCAATTCACTCAAAAAATCACTTAGGTGTACAATTCATATAATGATATAACCCAAAAAAAATCATGTCAAACTCTGATTTCAAAATCACACACACTAGCGTATGTGATAGTTACATAGAAAGTCGCATGGAGTTTGAAATGACCCTGGTTTGATTTCAAAATCACCATGCAAAGCCACTGATAATTTATTCCATTATAAAATCGAAAATATCGCATGAAGCCACAGATGATAAATCTCACCATAAGTATGAAATTGATTATGACATTATTGATATATAGTTTGCTCTAAATTTAAATCCATGCTGCCAAAATTTCAGTTTGGAGTGTTTGGGACTCCAAGACTGCTATATTTCCTCTTCGACGTTTTAGGGAGAAATTATCAAAATTTCGGGAATCCTGGCTAAAATTTCGGCCACAAAATATTGCCCCAATTACCCAATTACAGATTGATTCTTTCAGTTTCAATTTGGGAAAGCTTAGTAACTTAAAACCATCGAACCATAACCGACCCGATCCTATAAGATCTAGCCTACCCAAAAAGGCAACACCCAATATATGTGTGAGGGTGCATAGATGATCAATTTGATTAGGTGAAGCTAACTACGAATAGTTGCGCTTATAACTTATTAAGTTTTCCATTTATAGTTCTCCGTATTGTTTGAGTTAGTTACATTGTGATAGATTATATGTTTTATAGTTCAACTTGTTTGGAACTGTGTTTAAATTGTGATTATATTGATACACAATGATATAATTTCTTGTGCATCTTCCTTTTTTTTCTTGCCAACGGCAACATGTTCAGTTGTAACCAATATCGTTTGAAGTACATAAATGATATTGTGAATTTTGATGCATAGTGTACGTATATGTAATATACTTCACACTTACGAGAGAGATCTTTATCTAACATGACACTCTGATATGTTCAAATATCCGTGAAATTACTCCGACATCCGGCATCAGATGCAATATGAAAATTCTTAAGCCAACACGATATTGAAATCCGAGATTTAGAACTTTAATTGATAGAGAATCTAAGGATGTGAAATTGACAAATGCTAGTAGTGTTTGTTAACAAGATATTTAGTAAGATAAAATAGAAGTAGAATAATAGCAGAACGAGTACATCATGATCATAACTACCAAGGAAATAAGTTCCCATTTGGTCGATGATATAGATAACATCTAGCCAAGAGAAAAAGCACATGCATAAGTATACACACATACGCACACATGCATGTGAGAGAGATCCACAGCTCTGTAAGCGTGCACGAGACGAGCGAGCAAGAGAGACAGAGACAGAGAATACTAGAATTGATCTTTGAGAGTGAGATAGGGATGGCAACCAGGCCGGGCTGACCCGCGACCCGCCCACACGAACCAGGCCCGCGATAATCCGGTTCGGGTCCGGATCGAACTTGCGGGTGGACCCGGGTCGGAAAAATCGCGAACTCAACCCGCTCGACCCAGCCCGCCCAACCCGTTGACCAAGTCAAACCCGCCCGTCAACCTGCGGGTCGACCCGCGGGTTTGTTCGGGTTAAACGTTCGACCCGTGGTTTTTTTTGTCTTTTTAATTATTATTTTTTGTTTTTTTTGTATTTCCCCCTATAAATACCCCCCTTAATTTAATCTAAAAAATTTCACACCTTACTCTCTTACTCTCTCTACTACTAGTCTACTACTACTACTCAATTCAATCTTAATTAAATCATGTTTTTTCAACAAAGAAGCAAGTAACAAAGAAATGAATAATCAATAATATATGCATTTTTTCGCTTTTATACAGTTATACTTATTATAAAAAAAAATAAGTGAAGTTGTCAACAACAAAAAAAAAAATCAAACCTGGCCAACCCGCGACCCGGCCCGACCCGAAACGGGTTTGACCCTAATGGGTTCGCTGGCCGACCAGGTCAAAATTTCCAATTTTGAACCCGGCCCGGCCCGGTTAACCCACCGACCCGACCCGAACCCGCTCAAGTCAGCCTTCAACCAGGGCGGGGCCGACCTGACCCGGCCCGATCGACCCGAATGCCAACCCTAGAGAGAGAGAGAGAGAGAGGTATACTAAAATTAACTAAAGATAAGTATCCATAAAACGGTAGTCTAGAAACTTGCATACGTAGTTACACACATACATATAGGCACATGCATACAGGCACAAACATACAAGTATCCACACGTAAACACATAACATTACCTTGAACGCTGAATGCACACATTAATTTTCTTAAAACGGAAGGATAAAATGTGGCTACAAATGCAAGAGTATGACAGTAGAAATATTAATAAAACGGAAGGATATTAATAATTGCAGAAGAAATATATTAATCTGAAAAGATGTCATGTGTAAGAAACATATTAATTTCATAATCTGAAGAAGAGAAAGCAAGCATGTGAAAAGAAGGTTAAAGAGAATTACTCCATTCCATACCATTTTCACAAGGCGGGCACGATGCTCCCCGGGCAAAGTAAGCTGAAATATAAGATTGAAGTGGTCAAATAAGATATAAGGAACCACATATAAATTCAAATTATGGTTTCTTAAAAATACACATAATCTGGTAAATAACTAAATACAGATCATGAAAGTTCAATACAAAAACAAAGAAGATAATGATGGATTTTTTAATTCCTGCTCAGAAATGTAAATGGTCCGGCAGAAAATCCAAAACAATGATAGAAATGGCATGTAAATATATATTAACTACAAAAAGTTCCAATTTAAAATGGGTACAAATTGTAGAACTGCCAAGAACGAGTACATACGCTAGAAAAGAAAAGAAACATTAGAAAAAAGTGAAAAGGATTGAAGGAGAGTCACACAGAGTTGGGTGTGTCAAAGCATTGGTAGGATAGTTACAACATTAAAAAATGAGAAGCAGCATTAGAGAATGGACAGATTTATATACGCCCATTCCCCATCCTATATTATCGGAACAAACTCATTTTTTTTACCTTAAACTTGGGCTACTCCTACCATGTGTCTTCAATAGTGAGGCTTTCATCATATATATGTTTAAACCATTGATCATAGAGAATCCTTCTCGGAGCTTACTCTTACTGTAAAGCTACTGGAGTCGGTTCAATTACCCAATTAGTTAATACATCAATAGATGGATCCATAATTTCTTTATTCTCTTCTTACCTATTTACCTCCAAGTGGTGAATTCCTCACTATAGGTGACAAACAAGGAGACCCGTGACATGATTTATGCATCGGATGATCGCACCATACTACCACCATCTATGAAGCACGGATACGGGTACGCGTATCCGATATGCGGATACGTCGATTTCTCAAAAACTAGGATACGGGTACGTTAGGATACGCTTAAATAAAATAAATAAATAATAAATAATAATATATATTATAAATAAAAATTGAATTCCTTAAGTTATACATAGACAATATAAAATTGCATTAAATAAAAATATACATACCTGAGTGAGATACTTCTTATCTGTCGTTTTCAACATTTGAATAACTATGTCCAATTGTCCATCGTCATCCAATTGTTATGGAGCTAATAATCAATTATGTTTTAAACTTTTATATACTTAAACAGTTAAAAGTAATTTTTTTTCTATTTTATGCAAGTATTTAAACTATTTTTTCTCATCCAATTTTTCTATGTTAAACAGGTTGCAACTTGCAAACCGGACAAAAAGAAAGAGGCCAATACAGGGATAACTTACAAGGAGTTCATGAATACCATTTGTTAAATACTTAAATTTATGACAATTATGTAATGTCATTTTGTTATTGTAATATACTCTATTTGTGTTATTTTGTTATTTTGTTATGTAATGTCATTTGTTAAATACCATTCGTTCTCCTCTATTTGCAAGAGAATTCCTACATCAAAACATGCATTAGAACAAGTTCAGTATAACTTATATATCCTCTGAATCTACCAAGAGGAGTTAGATTCCTACATATAACATAATAACATTAAAGAGTAAATATTAGCAAGCGTTACTTAGTTCCTCCAACTCTCCAAGCATATCAAACTGAATATGAGAACAAATAAATAAAGAACTGAAAAAATAAAAATTTAAAAATACCTTTATGGCTTTATCTGAGGGTGACAGAGAGAAAGGAGATTTCCGATCACGGTGAGAGAGAGAGATGGCCGTTGATCACGGTGAGAGAGAGATAAGAGGGCTAGGTCGCAGATTGAGGTGAGAGAGAGAGAGATGGTCGCCGCCAGGGTTAGAGAGGAAGAAGAGGGCCGCCGCTAGGGTTTCGATCGGGGTGAGAGAGAGAGGAGGATCGGCTGAGAGAGAGAGAGAAGGGGTTAGGGTTTGGATCGATTGGGATGAGAGAGAGACAGAGAGAAGAGCGGTATGAAAAGAGAGATCGGGTGACTGGGTGAGAAGAGAGAAGAAAATGGATGTTTGGGCTTGTTGGGCCGGGCCGAAAGAAAAAATAAAAATAAAAATAAAAACGTATCCGTGGCGTATCCCGCCGTGTCGGACGCGTATCCCCGCGTATCGGAAAAGTACTGGATATTTTTTTAATGTTTTAATTTTTTAATTACTCCCGATACGTATCAGACGAGAAACATACGCGTATCGTGTCCGATACGTCCAGAATACTTGGTACGCGACCCCCCGTAGAGTATCCGTGCTTCATAGACCACCATCACTGGGGTACTTCTTGACATGCTAGTTTGTTCTTCTGAAAATTGAGTATAGCTCTCCATATATTAGGTATTGTAGCACCTAATTCCTAATTATTTGTTATTATTTTTCTTTCATTGTAATACATACTTTGAAATGCACTCACACTAAATTTCTGGCATTGCCAATGTAAACCCTCATCATAGAAAGGGGTTGTAACCCTTGGTTAATAGATAAGCTAGGAGTTCCTAACTAATTAGGGACTATCACATGTCGATTTCATACTCCCTAATATAGATGGATCCTTGATTTCTTCATTTTCTTCTTTCCTATTTACCTCTAAGTGGTGAATTCCTCGCTTTGCCACTTTTCTCCATCATAGACGTTGACCAATACGCACCTATTTGGAACACATCTTATTCATCGAAATCCTATTAAGCTGCGGACCCTATTGTTGTACCTTAACACAACTTGTCAATAAATCAATTGATGACCTATAAAAATTCTAGCAAACTTTTTTCCCTTGTTTTAATATAGAGGTCAAATGTTAAATAGCTCAAATTAAGTAGGAATAATACATATTAAGTGAAAATTTCACCAATTGCAACACAATGGACACATTTTAGGAATAAAGGATAACACTACCCTTATTTAGGTCTTCCTTTGAAGACAACACTCCACACTTATCAGTTGGAGGTATAGCTATAGATTTCTGTAACCATGTGTACCTCTATTCCACATTGACGATTTGTATTTATGATGATAAATATACATATATATCAAAGGTGATATTGGTAAAATCGGAGCCACTAGATCTCCGCACGCATCTCAAATTTTCTCAAGAGAAGAACGGTAATTACACATCTACAGCAAGCCTACAAGAAGAACATGAGCCGTCTGGCCCATCAACTCAACCAGATCCACAATTATGGCTTACTTACCGCCTAAAAAAGAGGAATTTCTAGCTAGTTAGGGATGTCAGTCAAATCCCCCATCTAGACAGGATTATCAACTAATTCTATCCCCACACGATGGGAATCTCAAACAAGAATCTTAAAAGATGTGTTTTAAGTCTTATTTGTGTAACTAATTTAAAAACTGTCAAAGGTAATCAATATCTTCTCCACTCAAACTATAATCTCCTTTCTGAGTAACTGACTTGAGTGTTGGAGAGTCTTTCGTCGGGGTCAACCTTGGTGTTTAGACTTTGTGCAGGTTCGTCGGACGTTTTAAGCTATTTAGATCCAGATCAAGTAATTTTCAACCATCTAGACTCATATTGATCGACGGTTCAGATCATAGTGTTTCTCCTAAAAAAAGAACTCATCATCTGATTGCTTCAACACCTAAAAAAGCAGCAACAATTTGGCGTCGTTTGTGGAAAACGCCATAAATCTGCTTCCCTGATTATATCTCTTCCGTCGAAAACCAACTCCAGCCATGCCTCTGACAAGAAACAAAAATGTGGCTGCCACCAACCACCAAGGGGATCCTCCTCCACCGTCCTAGCCTCCGAGTTGCATCGGTTGAGAATCGGGAATCGGTCCGCATGCCCGCACCCTCCTTGGTGCACCCAGCCCAATCAGATCTCTATGAGGTCATCAACACCATACAAGAATGAACAGATCTCCGCCAACTTCCAGATGAAAGGCGCACGGGTAGTGCTCCCCGTTCAGAACACTAGAGGAGGTCTTCTCCCGGGCGACAGCCCAATGGACAACCTCGCCACGAGGACGAAATTATTCTATATACCACGAGAGGGTTGAGAACGTCGAATTCGTCATCGTCATCCTCAAACCCTCCTCATCTCTTTCACCCGAACTCGCCGACCTCATTATCGTCGTCTGCCGCTACAGCAAAGCCGCAACCACAGCACCACCGAGCAACTTTGCCCCACTGCTGCATCCCATCACCGCCGCCAAGCGGCAAGGGCAACAGTTTGTCCTGCTTGGCCCACCGCTAGGCTTCAAACAAAAATCCTAGCCTTACTTCTCTCCTACTGGATCGGTGTAGGGTTCAGTCAAAACCCAAGTCAAATCAGATCTAGTTCCGGTTCTCTTTGCCATGTTCTGCGCCCAATCGAACTGCCAGATCCAGACCAAACCGAACTGGCCAAATCCAACCGATCTAACTTGCTCTAATCCAAACCCGCCTAGAGCCGACCCATCTGCCATGCTAGACCTGCTCCAATCCAGACCCGCCTGGATCCAATCGATTGTTGCTCCCAACTGATCCAGGCCCATGCCGGTTCAGTCCATAACTGGGCTATTGTTGCTTCTGCGCCCAATCAGAACCAGGCCAGCCCAATCAAGACCTGACTGGATCCGACCCGGTCTTGCTTTCGAATCTGACCCGGAACCAAATCAGACCCACACCGGTTTAGAAAAAAATGTTGAATCTGGACCACAAAAATGGACATTGCGGGCCAGTTTTGACCATGAAGATGGATGAATGATGAATCGTTAAGGACTTGTGAAAGAAACTTGTAGATCTTCGAGTTGCCTACAAAGCTAGGGGTCATACACCCCAATCGGACCTCTGGAGCACCGGGAAAGTTCATTATTCTGCAGCTGCATGCAGAAATCCGACAACATAAAACTTCGTCAACGTTGGGGAGTTCTTCAAAATCTAAGATAAGCCTATCGGATATTTAAGTTTTGATTTTATACCATGTTAAATTTTTTGTTATTTTTGATAAACCAAAGTAATGACTTTAGTTGTAACGTATAAAATTCAACTTTTGAATTGACTATCTTTGATGATTGTAAAGAGCTTGAACGGTTGCTTACAACAAATATTTGTTGGACTGTGGAATCCTCTCGACTTTGAAAGGTTAAACATGCTTGAAGGATAAATAAGTCTGCATATGGCAAGGTTCTTCATCGAATCTGGATGGTGATGCACGAGGTTTCCAGCATTATTAGGAACTTTCTTAAGCTACACAGGGTGACCAATCTTGTACTTCCTCACCCAGCCTTTCTGAAGTTATCTCATGCCGCTCAAATCGTTAGCGTTTCTATCAATTTTTGATGATGCTTCGGCCAGAATGTGACTATTTGAGGACAGCTTGTACATCGACCACCACGGCCTACTCTTGAATTCACTGAAGTCACTGTAATAGACTTTCAAAGTGAGGAAACTCACTTACCATCGCTATCTCAACCTCGCCATACTTCCAATCAAAGTTCAGTCCTTGCCTCAACATGCCCCATACATCAGCATCTCCCCGCGAATGAGCAGCATCTCCCTTCTGGTCATGACTCTAGTCAGTATGGCCCTCATCGGCCTAAGAGCCATAAAAGTTATAGCAATAGAAGTTTTTTGTGTGACTTCCATAATAGCTATAGCCATCCAACTTCGAAGTATTGTGCTCGACAACAACAATCTACTATTCAAGCCTCAGTAGCTGAAGCTTCTATCAACAGCCATCCTATTGATCAATCTCAATCGTTGGCAGTCCTCCAACAACTTGTTGACTCCATACAATGAGTACAGTGCTTCGCTCGTCACTCGAATTCCTCCAACAATGAGTTCGTTGTTCCGTTCATCACTTAAGCTCCTCCAACAATGCGTTCGGTGCTCTGCTTATCAATCGAGCTCCTCAACAATTCATTGACTTCATACAATGAGTTCAGTGGTTTGCTCGTTACTCCATCTGCTCCAACAATGAGTCTACTGCTCTGCTCGTCATAGAGTTCCTTCAACTCATTAACTACACACAATGAGTTTGGTGCTCCTCGTCACTCGAGCTCCTCCAACAATGAGTTCAGTGTTTCACTCGTCCTCAAGCTCCTCCAACAACTCATTAACTTTATACAATGAGTTTGGTGCTCTGCTCGTTGCTCGAGCTCCTCTAACAACTCATTGACTCCATACAATGAGTCAATGCTCTGCTCGCCACTCGAGTTCCTCTAACAAAGAGCTCGGTGCTCCGCTCATTCTCAAGCTCCTCCAACAACTCAATGACTTCATACAATGAGTTCAGTGCCCCGCTCGTCGTTCAAACTCCTCTAACTCATTACCTCCTTACAATGAGTTCAGTGCTCAGTATCTCTTCCGAGATACACCAACAACTTATCAACTTAAGACCACGAGTTCGTTGCTCAGCTCCTCTTCCAAGCTACACCAACAACTCATCAACTTTTTCCCTGGAGCTGCTCCCACAACTCGTTAACTCTCAAACAGCAAATTCATAGTCCAACTCTTTCCTAAAATTGCTCCCACAACTCGATAACTCTCAAACAGCAAGTTCAGAGTCCAACTTTTCCCTAAAGTAACTCACTAACTTTCAAACAGCAAATTCAGAGTCCAGCTCTTTCCTAGAGCTACTCCTACAACCAGCTAACTCTCAAACAGCAAATTCAGAATCCAATTCTTCCCTAAAGTTGCTCATGCAACTCGCTAATTCAATGGACGGCAACACAAGAAAGAAAAAGTCAAGACAAAAACACATAGGAAGGTCTCTATTTCACATCAACACTCTAGTACAAAGTTTGAGCTAAGTGCATCAATGCTCATTGGCGCCACTAAGTTATGCAGCGCCACTAAGCTGCTCAGTGGCAAAGCTCATCTTCTTAGCTCCTTAGTAGTAAAGTTCCACTATGGCAAATCTCCTTGGGGGCAAAACTCCTCTTCTTAGCTTCTCGCTGCCATAAAGCTCTTTGACGCAAAACAACAAAAGACTTGTCGTCTGAGAGGTCACCGTTTTCGCCAAATCTCCACAATATGATCGCCTCCTGATTTGTGTCAACCAATCAAGACCATTCATTCTACTCCAAAATTAGTGCTTTCCTCTTCGGCAAAAAAAAGACATTATGACATTATCAAAGCTTCTCGGGGCCAAAAAAGCCGTCCAATCTTAGTTATGCGCCCGTCTAATCCAGCAGTCAGATCACCTCAGGTTTTGTGTCCTCTTTTATTTTTTAATTAAACCTCCAATTAATAGTTACAAATTCTGAAATTTTAATTAGAAATTTCAAAAAAAATATTATAAATTTGGAAATTTTAATTACAAATTCTAAGAAATAATTATAATTTCAAATTTTAGGTTTAAAATTCCAAAAAATAATTATGAATTTAGAAAATGACAATTCCGCATTGACGAACCATGTGTATCTCTATTCCACATCAACAATTTGTATTTATCATGATAAATATATATATATATATATATATCAAAGGTGATAGGGGTAAAATCGAAGCCACTAGATCTCGGCACGCATCTCAAATCTTTTCAAGGCTAAAATGGTAATTTCACATCTACAGCATGCCTACAAGAAGAACATGGGTCATCTCCAGGCCCATCAACTCAACCAGATCCACAATTATGGCTTACTTACAACTTAAGATAGAGGAATTTCTAGCTAATTAGGTTTGTCAGTCAAATCCCCTATCTAACAGTGTAGTCGAAGGCGAAAAACGCAAACCACTTCACTACCCCGTAAAAAGGCTGAGGCACAAGGCACAATTTGAGACGCAGGTCTCACGTAACCAAGGCACACTAATAGTTTTTTGGGATTTTTTATTTATATAAATAAGATTATATATCATGATAATATGGATCGCTCATTAGGTGACCAATTGATAATAATCAATCTAAATGAGAAAATTTTCTCATATATTATAAGGTTATTTTCTCATATATTATAATATTATGTGCAGTAATTATATCTTTTCCTTAATCATTGGAAGAATGCTACTACCAAATATTGTAAGCATAACTTGAACCTGTGACCTCACACATTCTTAAGGCTGAAATTCGCGCCTCAGTGCGCCTTAGTGCGCCTTGCAAGGATGAGGCGCAAATAATCCAGGCAACTGCGCCTTGTGCCTCAGGCGCGCCTTCGACTACACTACTATCTAAACAGGATTATCAACTAATTATATCCCCTTGCCATGGAAATCTGCACCAAGAATCTCAAAAGATACTTTTTTAGGTTTATCTTTTATAACTGATTTCTAGCCTAAAAATATTCTCCTCCCTCAATCAGCCAAAGGTAATCAATATCTTCTCCACTCAAACTCTAATATCCTTTCTGAGATACTGACTTAAGCGTCAAAGGGTCTTTCACTAGGACCAACCCCGGTATTTAGACTTTATGCAGATTCGCCAGATGTTTTCAGCCATTCATATCCATATCGAGAAGTTTTCAGCCATCTAAATTCATATTTTGATCGATGGTCCAGATCATAGCGATTCTCCTCAAACAATTACTCATCATCTGATTGCTCCCACATCTTAAAAAAAAGTAGCAACAAAAGAGTATTGATGTCATTGCTCAATTCAAACTAAGGAATACCAGGAAACGTAAAATCAAGTCACATCAGCAAAAGTTGGTTACTAAGTTACACAAATAGATACAAGATTCCTTCAAGCCAACTAAAGAAAATCCTATTTACATAACTGCTAATAAAAGAGAAGCTTCCAACCCCAAGAGAAAATAAACACAGTCACATACATTAAAAAAATACATCTTATGGTCCCGAACAAAGTTGGAACAACAACAAATATTACTTTCCATCAACCCCACAATCTCAAAGGCCCCCACCAACTTCTCACTCGATCGCACAATAAACCATTTCTCACATGCTACTGTTATGAACCCATAAGAAATCACCCTTAAAAGCGTTGTTAAAGAGAGGGAACCTAAGTCTATAACTACTCAACATTGGTTTCCCATATAACCGATGTGAGAGTAAATTTGGATCATAACATTCCACCACGCTTCTGTAACCAGCTGCCCTCGACGATATTCACTCTAGCGACACTGGCCCAACCTGGGACTACCAGTAATTTTAATCCGACCTCTAGACAGCCCTTTCCGACGTCATCGGTGGCTTTCACTCTAGAGACACTGGTCCGGCCCAGGGCTACCAATAATTCTAATCCAGCCTCTAAAGCGAATTAAGAAATATGGGGTTGGCTCTGATACCATTGTTACAAACCCATGAGAACTCACCCTTAAAAGCTAGCTGTTAAAGAGAGGGAACCCAAGTTTATAAAAGCATCAGACGACTCTGATACTGTTGGAGTAGTTCCAATCGTAAATGAAACTTGAGGATGAGCACCATTGCGCGTTTGCATCGGCATGGCAGCTGTGATTGTTGCGAGTTAGAGAATAGCAGAGGACGAAGATAGAAAATAAAAGGAAAAGCGATTTGTAATTCATATCAAGCATAAACCCAAAAAGGAAAATTACAATCTGTATTTAAAGGAGGAAGAAGAAGGAAAGGGGGAGAGAGCCAAATGCAACCAGCCACGTAGCATGTGCGTAGCACGGGATAGCGACAGGAAAAACAAACTCCTCTGCCACCCAACTATCTCCATTGTAGATGGGGCCCACTGCTAACGCCTCTACTAACCAAAGCGAGCACGTGGCCCGTGCTGCTCCTGTGAAGGTGCCACTAGGGATTTTGGTACAGATTGGCTACACTTATGCAAAAAATTCCATAAAAGAAAGAATATATAATGAGGAATCATACATAAGGAATCTTAGTTTCTCTCTTCTTCAGAAGATACAGCAATTGGAGCTGTATCAGCTACATTCACATTGGATCTCACACTCATTTCTAAACTACTCTATTAGTTAAGCACGTAAATGAACAATCTTTTCTAGGTTTCTCCAATACCCAAAAGCACTTTACAAACTAAAACATCAATGCACGCCGACTTCCAAATTCAAGCCTAAATTCAACCAACAAAAATCAAATGCACAAACTTTTCCAAACACGAATCGAATTCACAACTAATAATCTCGCCAGCAAGCATCATAAGAAACTCACATCTTGTCCCATATGAGCAATGATATCCGCAAAAATCGATCCCATGTCCTCCTTCCCATCCTCCTCCTCGAAATCTACCGAATCCAAAACAACCTTGCACTTCGGAAACGGCAAATCCCCCCGAACCTACAAAACCCATCAAGAACCCACCTTTAGCTTCAATTCACCACAAAAACAACAGAGTTGACCTAATCGATTGCGAAACTCACTATGGACCAGCAGAGCTCGTAGAGGAAGCGGGTGATGGGGACGGGATCAGGGAGCTTGAAAGCGGCGGCGTTGGAGCCCTTCCATTCGAGGAGGCACTCGTCGGTGATGTACTTAAATTGGGGGGTTTGGAGTGACATGGATGAAGGGGGGGGTAGGGTTTGGGGAGCTAGAGCATGGATTTTGGGAGGTTGAAGAAGATGGAGGAGATTAGGGTTTGTGAGGTTTTGGGGTTTTTTTCTTTTCTTTTCTTTTCTTTTTATGTGGGTTTTTTGGGTCGCGATTGATTAAGGTTTGGGAGTGTCTGTCGAGCTGTGATGAATTGAAGGCGGTCGGATTTGATTGTTAAGATGCGAGCTTGTGGGTCAGCTCAAAGATCAGGCCATGTTTCTATTATGTTTTAATTTTAAACTAGATTTGCTCGTGGGTAGGCACGTCTTCGAAACGATACAGCATATGAAAGTTGATCTTGTTTATTTTTGGAGTGTGGGGACAACAGGTGTGAGTTCTTGTAATTTGTGAAGAGTTAACTGTAATACTTGCGTCGGACCGGGCCTAGGGAGTAGGACCGGCTCGAGGTAGGAGCCGAGTGGTAGAGGTCATGTGCTCAGCTCGGGTACAGCAGCTCGGCTCGGAAGTAGGAGCAGGGAGGTAGAGGCCAGGTGCTTGGTTCGGATCCAGTAGCTCTGCTCGGTCTTTTGTCTAAAAACACCGGGAGAAGTCCCGGCGACAGGCCCTCCGACGATCTAGTCAGTCAGTGAAAAGAGGCTGGACAGTTAGGGTTCAGGTGGGAAAAGGTTTATTACCTTTTAAAGTGAGGAAGGGGCCTGATATTTATAGGCAGGGGCAAACGGGTCTGGAAACCTAACGGACGGATCGGACCCGTTTGCCAGTAGGCCTGAGCTGGCTGTGGCCCGTTCGACTTAGGTTGACCTGATGATCACAAGGGGGAGGATCTAGAGGAGATCAGAGGGCCCTCGTTTGTGCCAATCCGGATGCTGCTTTTTCCCATATCACCAGCCCCCCACTCCTGCAGGGCTGCGCAAGGCCAGTTGTGGAGGAGTAATCTGGTTCCAGGGAGAAGAGCGGAAAAAGGAATTCCTTTGGCGTGGGCCCGTTTAGGGTTGGCGCCGAGCTGGGGTGAGGTCCGATGGTCGAGTGGAGGGGTCTATTGCCGAGCGTTGTTGACCAAGTTATGGTGATCGCCACTTTTGTTGAGGCAGAATGGGGTCGGCTTTGAGTGTCGTAGGTGGGAGAGGTCGTCGGGGTGTGTAAGAGTTACCCATGTGCTTCGAGGGCTAGGTCGAGCATCGAGTCTTAGGGGGTCGTTAAGGCGAGGCAAAACCAAGTGACTTGGCATGTGGAAGCTACCCCTGTGCTCGAGATCAAGGCCGAGCGTCGAGGCTTAGGGGGTCGGTAAGGAGAGGCGAAACCAAGAGACTTGGCTTGTGAAAGCTACCCCTATGCTTAAGATAGCTGTCGAGCGTCGAGGCTTAGGGGGTCGGCGAGCGGAGGCGAGCCCAAGAGACTTGGCTTGTGAAAGCTACCTCTATGCTCGAGATCACTGCCGAGTGCCGAGGCGTAGGGGGTCGGCGAGCGGAGGCAAGCCCAAGAGACTTGGCTTGTGGAAGCTATCCCTATACTCGAGATAGCTGTCCAGCATCGAGGCTTAGGGGGTCGGCGAGCGGAAGCGAGCCCAAAAGATTTGGCTTGTGAAAGCTACCCCCATGCTCGAGATAGCTGTCGAGCGTCGAGGCTTAGGGGGTCGACAAGGAGAGACAAGCCCAAGAGACTTGGCTTGTGAAAGCTACCCCTATGCTCGAGATCACTGCCGAGCGTCGAGGCTTAGGGGGTCGGCGAGCGGAGGCGAGCCCAAGAGACTTGGCTTGTGGAAGCTACCCCTGTGCTCGAGATAGCTGTCGAGCGTCGAGGCTTAAGTGGTCGACGAGGAGAGGCAAACCCACAAGACTTGGCTTGTGGAAGATACCCCTGTGCTCAAGATCAAGGCCGAGCGTCGAGGCTTAGGGGGTCGGCAAGGAGAGGCGAGCCCAAGAGACTTGGCTTATGAAAGCTACCCCTATGCTCGAGATAGCTGTCGAGCACCGAGGCTTAAGGGGTCGGCGAGCGGAGGCGAGCCCAAAAGACTTGGCTTGTGGAAGCTACCCCTGTGCTCAAGATAGCTGTCGAGTGTCGAGGCTTAGGGGGTCGGTGAACGGAGGCGAGCCTAAGAGACATGGCTTATGGAAGCTACCTCTATGCTCGAGATAGTTGTCGATCGTCGAGGCTTAGGGGGTCGACGAGGAGAGCCAAACCCACAAGACTTGGCTTGTGGAAGCTACCCCGTGCTCGAAATCAAAGTCGAGCGTCGAGGCTTAGAAGGTCAGCAAGGAGAGGGGAGCCCAAGAGACTTGGCTTGTGAAAGCTACCCCTATGCTTGAGATAGTTGTCGAGCGTCGAGGCTTAGGGGGTCGGCGAACGGAGGCGAGCCCAAGAGACTTGGCTTGTGGAAGCTACCCCTGTGCTCGAGATAGTTGTCGAGCGTCGATGCTTAGGGGGTCGGCAAGCGGAGGTGAACCCAAGAGACTTGGCTTGTGGAAGCTACCCCTGTGCTCGAGATAGCTGTCAAGCACCGAGGCTTAGGGGGTCGGCCTGCAGAGGCGAGCCCAAGAGACTTGACTTGTGGAAGCTACCCCTGTGCTCGCGATAGTTGTCAAGCATCGAGGCTTAGGGGGTCGACAAGGAGAGGCGAGCCCAAGAGACTTGGCTTGTGAAAGCTACCCCTATGCTCGAGATAGTTGTCGAGCGTCGAGGCTTAGGAGGTCGGTGAGCAGAGGCCCAAGAGACTTGGCTTGTTAAAGCTACCCCCATGCTCGAGATAGCTGTCGAACGTTGAGGCTTAGGGGGTCAGCGAGTGAAGGCGAGCCCAAGAGTCTTGGCTTGTGGAAGCTACCTTTGTCATCGAGATAGTTGTCGAGCGTCGAGGCTAGTGAAAGTGTAGGTGGTCGGCTCGAAGATTCCAATAGCCGTTATAGGAATCGTTTTTCGCGAAAATCGAGAAGTTATAGCAACCGTTTTTTGCGAGAATCGTGGAGTTACCGTAACTGATTTTTCCGAGAATCGAGGAGTTTTAATCCTCTATATATATGCGTCCCGCTCCCCCCTTTTCATTTCTCACTTTCACACTCTCTCTAGAACTCAAAGCTTCTCTCTAGAACTTTCCGGCGATATTTTGTCAGCTTTACTCAGGTTAGTAGTAGTTTTAATATATCCAGGGCTCAGTCCGGCTCTTTCGCCTCAACCCCCGACATTGGGACACACACCGGTTTGTCCGACTCCTCGACTTCGTGGGATACGGAAGAGGAAGTATTCGCTGTGCAGCCGCTTCGCACCCATAAACCGTTCGTTATCGAGAGCAACGACTTGGAGGAAGAGGGTCGTCCCGTCGAGGTTGTGGATGATGAGGACTAGGACGAGGAGGATGAATCCTGAGAAGGATCCCCGACCGAAGTGGGGCGCACCACCGAGGGTGGTCGGGCGGAGGGCGAATAGGCCAAGGGAATGGGTTCCTCATCGAGGGCTACCGTACTCGAGCCGTTATCGACTCCGTCGCCTAAGAAGGCCCCGAAGGCTCGGAAGAAGAAGATGAAGTGGACGATGCCGAGCAGTCCGGATAAGGCAGTAGCCCCGAGGAAGTTGGACATCCCATTCTTGTCGCAGCCATTGTCGATTCGGAAGTACCCAGACGATATGGGGGACTTGGTCCTTTACGAGGTACAGCCTACTCACTGAACTGCATGAAGATCAAGATGGACGGCACCCCAACAATTTTGAAAGGCGAGGACCTGTCGATGATCCGAGCGAGCTATTTTATAGGGAGGGAGTTTGAGCTGATAGTCCCTAGCGTCGGACTCAGGCCGACCGACCCTCTGGCGCCCTGGTACTGCGTCTTCTCTGTGGACGCTTTCTCCTCGGGGTTGAGGTTGCCTATCCACCCCTTCATTCGCGAAATATTGAACTGGGCCTCGTTGTGTCCGACGCAATTTGGGCCGAACTCGTGGAAGCAGATGGTGAGCTTCATCCTGTTGTGTGAGGAGAGGAGGGTGCCGCTGAGGCTGAACATCTTCCGAGCTATGTTTGGAGTTAGCTCGTCAGGGGAGTTCGAGGGGATCTACTACGTGTCGCCTCAGAGTGGGGGTAAGGTCGTGCACGGTCACCCCGACTCGATAAAGGAATGGAAGAAGAAGTAATTCTTCGTTCGGAGAGACGAGCTGTGGGAGATCCCGACAAAGTGGAACTTTTACAAGCCCAATTTCAAGGGGCCCAAAAAGGGGGATCTGTCGGCCAAGGAATGGGCCTTTGTGGATCGTCTCCGCAAGAGCCATAGCATAACTTGGCCGAAGGTGACAGAGAGTTACATAGCCCATGTCGGACTGAGCCCCACCCCGTCTCGTATGTTTTTCGTTCATTTTTTCTTTTAGCAATTCTTTACTGTGCTCATCGATTTTTTAATGGGTTTTTTTGCAGAGATGGACCCTCAGGCGATCAAGGAGAGGAGGCTCGCCCTGAAGAAGCAGAAGGCGGAGCACTCCGAAAAGAGGAAGCAGGCGGGGGCCCCATCCAAAGCAGCTTTCGAGGCCCAGCTCGAGCCGAGGGCTAAGAGGACGCGATCCGTTCCAGAGAAGGAGACCGTGATCGTGCCGAGCTCTAGTGCCCTGAAGGCGAAGGAGGTCGTGCAGGGTGGGGTCCCTCCTCTCCGTGCTGACGCCCAGGCCATGGTTGGGGAAGAGGGGGCTCCAGCCCAGGGCTCCCGACTGGTCCATCCGCAAGGGGGACACTCTGACCGAGGGTCCTATTGCCATAGAGTTTATGGATAAGACGGCCACGCCACGGGATTGGCAGAGCATGGGCATCGACATCTTGGAGTCGACGTATATGAGGTGGGCTCAGGCGAGCGTGTAGGTAAACTCCGAGGCTCTTTAATTTAATTTTTACACAACTGTTTTCTTATCTCGACTGCAGGCTTGCCTTTTCGGCGTCCAGGTGATGAAGCTCCATGAGCAGGAGCTGAAGTACGAGCGGAGCCAGGCCAATCACTTCAAGCACGAGATGATGGACTTGAAGACGGCTCTGGATGCATCAATGAAGCGAGAGTAGGCCCTTAAGACTGACCTTGCATCGATGGCCGATGACGGTGTGAGGAAGGAAATGGCACTGAAGAAGGCGTTCGAAGTGGAGAAGGGGTTACTGACCCTAAAGGCCTAGAACACGGTCATCGAGGCCCAAAATGAGGTGTACGACAAGGCGCTCGGCCATGTCAAGCACTTCTATTCGACCCTGGATCTGTCGGGCTTTGATTACGACATGGTGGTCGACGAGCCGCCGAAGGCCCCGAGGGATGATGTGCCAGCCGAAGGGGAAGACGGAGCCGGAAAGGCCAGCGTCGAGCGGGTTGTTGACCCCGTGGTCGCTGTCGGACCCGAGGGAGAGGTTGGCCCTGCACCATAATTGTTCTTTTTCTTCTTCTTCTTGTTTTTGACATTTGTATTTGCCGAAGGTGGACTGGCCACCGTGATATTTTGTAAAAGTATTTTAATTTATGACAAAGTATTTTTGGTTGGCCAAGTGTTTTGACTTCGACTTTTGACTTGACTTTTACCTGTCCGATCCCTTTTCACTTGTATGATTTTGAGATTGTAAGTTGTGAACTCATGCCCTTGAGATGATCTTTTGTTTCGCTTCTGTCAGATGTCAGCCTCCCTCCTAGAGTCTGACCCTCGACGATCCGAGGTGACATGGCTTCAGAGCAAGATCAGGGTATTAGAGTCCACCCTTAACAGATATCGGAAGGAAGCTTGCGATCACGATGCCGCTTTCCACTACTTCCAAAATAAGTCGAAGGAGCTGAGCGCGGAGGCGGCTCAATTAAAGAAGGCGATAGTCCAACGCGACCTCGGAGGTGTGGGCCTCGAATTTTCCATGTCAAGTGCCTCAGTTCAAAGGCCAACCTCGGATTCTCTCCTTCGTGAGGTTATCGTGGAGAAGGAGATTGAGATTCAGCGTTATAAGATGATGTTGGGCGCTCCTCGAGCTGCGAACCATCTCCGGTTTGGCAGTTGGAATACTTGAGGCCGGGTGATGCCCAAAGCTCGGTGGTTGGCGCGTCCACACTGGAGGCTCCTATGGATTCTGCTGGGCAGGCCGTGGAGCCAAGTCAATCAGTGGGGATAGAGTTGGCCCGTGCTAGTTCGGAGGGGCTCTGAAGATAGTTTAGGCCAAGGTGACAGTCGTTGTAATAAACTTTATTGTATCGTGGCCTTCCAAGGCGTTTATAATATGAATTAAGCTTTTCGACCCATCTGAACTTGTTTTTGAGAATATGTTGAGGGCTTGAGTTATGGCCCTCGCTTGGTTTTGGGGCCGAGTCGAGGGTCGGAGACTTGTGAGGTGAAGAAATCTCGCCGAGTGGTGATGACGCGGGGTCGAAGAAGGCTTGGTCGGCTTCGGGGCCTGGTTCCTCCGGCCTTTGAGGAAACTGGGGCTTCTGCATTTTGATGAGGGGACCTCGATGGCCGAGCCGGTGGTCGTGCCCGAGCGACAGGGTGACGACGAGGGTAAGGAATCCTGAGAGTCCTGCAATAGAGGACGTTTCGCCTTCCAATGCCATTAATGGGGGATGTTTCGCTTTCCCACACCATTAATGGGGGACGTTTTGCCTTCCGACGATTCGGCTCCCCATGTCATAAATGCGGTTACTCTGGGAGCTATATAATCCTCCTTTCCTCACCAAAATTCTTCTCACTTCACCGTGAGTTGTCGTCGCCGGTGGCTCTCCTGCCACCCTCTAACAATTTTGGGTAACGACTACGAGCGCTGTTTATCCCAAGTTGCCAGCGGTGAAAGGATGGTCGATCCCGGATAGGGGGCTCGGGGAGCTTGCCGGTGGCGAGTGTTCTGAATGATCTTCTGGGCTAGAGCCCTGGGTCGGTAGCTCTTCTGCCACCCTCTGACAATTTGGGGTAACGACTACGAGCACCGTTTTTCCCAAGTTGCCAGCGGGTGAGAGGTGGGTCGATCACCGGTTCGGGGTTTGGGGCGCTTGTCGAAGGCGAGCTTCCTAAATCTTAATGAAAAATTTTGGGTATGGGGCTAGCTCACATCCCTGCGGAAGGTTTAAGACTGACCGCCCTGATGAAACCGCCTTTGGTACTCGGAGTCTGATTCTGTCGTGAGGATGTGGGGGTTGAAGGCCCTCCCATGCCCACGACGGCCGCATGGTGTCGAGGTCGGGGGTTCGGCACAGAAAGATTGCATACAAAATGGCAGTAACGATCGCACACAGAATGACTTAGGGCCGCTGCATATCTCTTTATCCTCTACAAAGATCTGACTTGATGAACGATATTCCTACCAGGATTATACCCTTTACTGTCACTTGGGACGGCGCCGAGCATCGAGCTCCGATGCCTTAGCTTGAGAAAGCTATCCGAGCTCTCGAGATCACCGTTAGGTGTCGAGGCATAAGGGTCGGCGCAGAGCGTCGAGCTCCATTGCCTTAGCTTGAGAAAACTACCCATGTGCTCGAGATCACCGTTAGGTGTCGAGGCTTAAGGGTCGGCGCAGAGCGTCGAGCTCCATTGCCTTAGCTTGAGAAAGCTACCCATGTGCTCAAGATCACCGTAGGTGTCGAGCTTGGGGGTCGGCACAGAGCGTCGAGCTCCATTGCATTAGCTTGAGAAAGCTACCCATGTGCTCGAGATCACCGTCGGGTTTCGAGGCTTAAGGGTCGGCGTAGAGCAACGAGCTCCGTTGCCTTAGCTTGAGAAAGTTACCCATGTGCTCGAGGTAACCGCTTAAAGGTCGGCGTAGAGCGAAGAGCTCCATTGCCTTAGCTTGAGAAAGCTACTCATGTGCTCGAGTCCACCGCTAAGTGTCGAGGCTTAAGGGTCGGCGCAGAGCGTCGAGCTCTGTTGCCTTAGCTTGAGAAAGCTACCCATGTGCTCGAGATCACCGTTAGGTGTCGAGGCTTGAGGGTCGGCGTAGAGCGTCGAGCTCCGTTGCCTTAGCTTGAGAAAGCTACCCATGTGCTAGAGATCACCGCCGGGTGTCGAGCCTTAAGGTCGGCGTAGAGCGACGAGCTCCGTTGCCTTAGATTGAGAAATCTACCCATGTGCTCGAGATCTCGGTCGAGCGTCGAGACTTAGGGTGGAAAGTGCTTGAATTTATATAGAGAATCTAAGCTGAAAATTTGGTGAAGAAAATAACCCCCGCTTACATAAGAAGTTTATTCATACAAAAATATCGACATCTGGTGCCGGTTACAAGGGACGGTTACACAAGGAATCTACTCCTCCTCTTCAAGGTACTTGATGAAGTGCTCCGCATTCCAAGGCCTCTTGACTACGTTGCCTCCTAGGTCGGTGAGTCGGTATGTGCCAGGGCGTACCACTTCGTAGACTTTGTAAGGGCCCTCCCAATTAGGCGAGAGTTTTCGTTTTCCTCTGGGGTCGGCTACCGTGAGCTTTCTGAGCACGAGATTACCTAGTTTGATGTTCGTCGGCCGGACCTTCTTATTGTAGAATTTCTCGACCCTCTGTTGGTATATGCTTCTTCAAACAGCAGATCTCTCCCTGACCTCGTCAATGATGTCCAGTTTGTCTTTGAGGTATGAGGACTTGTCGTCCTCGTTGAAGGCCATGACCCTTGGCGACGGGAGTCCGATCTCGAGGGGGATAATGGCCTCGGTGCCGTAGGTGAGGTTAAAAGGGGATTCGCTCTGGGTATCCTTTTAGTTGTTCGGTGCGCCCAGAGAATGCTGGGCAGTTCGTCGACCCACAGCCCCTTAGGTGAATTATCCAGTCGCTTTTTTAGGCCTTCCAGGATCTGATGGTTTGCATTCTTGGCTTGGCCGTTTGACTGAGGGTGACACACCGACGAGAAGCGTTGCTGGACGCCGATGTCTTCGCAGAATTGGCGGAAGTTTTTTTCTGCGAACTAGGTCCCGTTGTCGGTGATGAGTATATGGGGTATCCTGAACCGGCAGATGATGTGCCTCCAGAAGAATTGTTGGGTTTGGTGCTCGGTGATAGAGGCCAGGGGTTAGGTCTCGATCCACTTAGTGAAATAGTCGAGGGCCACCACCAGGAATTTTCTTTGGCCCGTCGCTTGTGGGAAGGGGTCATTCCCCACATAGTAAAGGGGGTCGGACTGGCGAGGGATCGGAGGTTGGCCTGCGGGAGTCTCTTTACTGATGAGAATCTTTGGCACGGGCCACATCTCCTGACGAGGTCCTGGGATTCTTGCAGTAGGGTCAGCCAGTAGTACCCATGATTTGGGGCCTTTCGGGCGAGCGATCTGCTCCCCATGTGACATCCGCCGATCCCCTCATGCAGTTCTTTTAGAGCGTACCTGGCCTCGTCATGGGCGAGGCAACAGAGGTAGGGCCTGTCATCGAACAAAGTGTACGAGCGCTTGAAGAGGGTCTCGTTGATCAGGGTGAATCTTTCAGAGCGAACCCTGATCCTTCTTACCTCAGACCGATCTTTAGGGAATTCGCCCTTTGAAAGGAACTTTCGAATAGGCGTCGTCCAGTTGTCTGGTTGAAGATCTGCGGTGAGGTAGGAGGCTTCAAGGAGGTCGATGCTGGGCTTGCGGATGACTTCGATCAGAACGGTGCGGTCGAGCCCTTCGAAGGATGACGAAGCGAGCTTTGATAGTGAATCTGCCTGGGTGTTCTGCTCCCCAGGGATTCACTCTATCGAATGGTATTCAAAAGATGCCAAGGGATGGCGGACTACCGCCAAGTATTGCACCATCCGAGCGTCACGAGCTTCGTACTCCCCAGTGATCTGATTGACCATGAGCTGAAAGTCACTAAAGGCCTTGATATGTGTGGATCCGGCCTTGTGTGCTAGAGTGAGCCGACGATCATGGCTTCGTATTCTACCTCGTTGTTCGAGGCCGAGAAATTCAGACGAAGAGGGTATTGGAGGACAAAATCATCGGGGCCCTTCAGGATAATGCCTGCGCCGCTTCCTCCCTCGTAAGATGAGCCGTCGACGTAGACCTCCCAGATTGGGTCTGTCTCCTGGATGTTGGAGGGCTCGGGGATAGTGCATTCCGTAATGAATTCGGCTAGGGACTGTCCCTTGATGGCCGTCCTGGGCTGGTAGCTGATGTCGTGCTGACTCAGCTCTATCGACCACTTGACCAAGCGACCTGAAGTTTCAGGCTTGTGAAGGACGGCTTTGAGAGGATTGTAACGCCCCGAATCCCAAATACACTGAATTCGAGATGTTCTACAGGATCTTTTCGCTTCTTTTAGCACAATTTTACAAGGAAATTTAAACTTTTCACTTTACATCAGAGTTTACATCAATATTACATTTACATTGCACAGCGGAAGTAAAATTTACAATAATGAAACAATGTACAACAACATTGAGAAATCTTTAAGCATTTGTTCCTCTTTAATCTTTTTCATGCCATTCATCCTGCATACAAAACTGTGGGTACGTCAGTTTATTCAACCGACGATAATTATACATGGCCATCCTCTCTATGCCATAAACAGTATAACGATTCTCATTTCTTAACAGATCACAAACTTGTTCACATATCAAAATAGAGCAAAGGGGAAAATCTTAATGATGTCGTGTCGTGATTGTACACTTAATCCTTAATGCAATTATTTATATTGGATGACACTAATGCGCACTTGTTCGGATTCTATGCATCCCATACTACATAGGTCCGAGGGCAAGCCTCTTATTCGTTCTTCATCTTTGTAGGGTTCAATCCCTCGCCATGACTTAATCTACTACTGTAACTATGGTGAGTATCCTAGATGATCTATGAGTACAAGCTCGTGTACAGAAAATTCTGGAGGGGAATCCCACGCCATGTCTTGACTCATCAAGCATACATTCTGTGGCAATTCAGCCTCACTTCATAGCACACGATCCTCTTGCAGTCACCAAACATCCCACAAGCGTGACTAGAGTCCGATCATTCTGAGTTGTGCCCATACCATGTCTTGACTCATCAAGCATGCATTCTGTGGCTCACACACCCGCACCGTAAACCCTAGTTCTCATACTCGTGTTTTTCTCTCACTTTCATCACATCTTCACTATGCACTAATCCTTAGTTTTTATTAGAATCATGAATAAAAATCAAAGCTCTAGAGTTAGCCTCTCCACTAAGCCGGACTTATTCATTCATTTCAACACGACCAACCTTGGTCTTTCTTTTCAAATTTCATTTCATTCCATTTCCAATGCCGGGAGAGACTTAGCTACTCTTTTGTTTCAATTTCCAATTCACAACTTCCAATTTGAGCATTTTCAATTCATAATTTATTTAATAGTCTCACAGACTTTCTTTATCATGATCTTAGCTTTCATATTCATTTAATTCTCATTTCAATCTATGATTCATTTTATGTAAATTCATGCAACAACAAATAGAGTTTACCAACATCAACCATAAAATTCACAACTTTAACATAAACCAAATAAGATTTCTGACATATCAAGTATTCTGGGCAGTCGACTTGGAGAAAGTCCAGTCGACTTGTTCAGTCAAAATCAAGTTCTTCACAACTGCTCAGGAGAGTCGACTGCTGCACATGGCCAGTCGGCTGCTCCGCAATTTTCCATGTTCAAAATATCATTCACGTGACAGTCGACTGTCATTCCATCAGTCGTCTGTCCTGGGGTTTCAACAGTACATTTTAATACTCAGCCCAGTCGACTTGCTACTTGCATTAAGTCGACTGAACAGGTTAACATTTCAAATTTAGGAATTATCTTCCCTCTGTTCTTCCATTCACATGCATCATTTTGTCACATTACCATATATATTCATGCTGCATAAACACGTAATTTCTTAGCTATTCACTAACATCACCACATAGAATGTCACATAACTAATATTTTTCTTTCCTCAAGGAAATGTTACGCATGCGTTTACATTAACTCATCATTTACTTGCAGAAATGAATACTAAATTTCAATTTAGTATACTAGAACATCCCAATAAAAATACTTCGTTTCATGAAATTTCTGGACTATTCGTAATTTATTTTAATACATCAGTCGGCTGTTCATATCAGCAGTCGACTGTACTGGTTATTCCCAATTTTACTAATTATCACTAGTTCTTTTTCATCCGTTCACATCTCCTCCATCATATATAACATGGGGGATATGAATTTAGCAATCATACTATCACTTCGGTTTGTACACATGTACGCCATTAAATTAATAAATCATGAGAGAACATTCGCCTCGTACCAGTCGACTTGTCCAAGTGACAGTCAACTGTACAGGCCCATTCCAGTCTTACTTTCAGTGTCATTACTACATTATTAGTCCCTCACGACCTTCATCATAAACATACACAGGGCAATCTAATATGTTTAAACTTACTTTTCACAAGCATGGTAGCAATCATCATAGCCATAACATATTTTCTACATTAGAAGTCCTGAGAAACACCCACCTTATTGACGAAAAATAACCGAATCCAGAAAAGCTTCTTAATGCACTGCACGACTCCTTGCTCCTTGCTCCTTGCTTCTTGCTCCACACCGAAGCTCTTCTGCAGAGATGATCGGTCTCCAAGAGAACTCTCACTCACCAACTCTACAATATAGTATATGTATATCTTCTTTTAAAGAGATCTTAGTGTAGAAAATGTTAGGGAGAGAGGGGTATTTATACACCAGTTTGGGTGAGATGGAAGGCTAGGATTTAGTAGATAGTTATAGGGTCAAGGGCTAGGATGAACTAGAGAGCTGTAATAACTACCCACACTCTAGATAACTACCCATGACTTGATCCACTTCTCTCCCAATCCGGCCAAGAAAAGGGTGCTCATGCACGTGTATGCGAAATGCGCGTGCATGCACTAGTCACCATAAAAAGAAACTTGTACAAAATGCAAAATAAAGATCTTTTTAAAAAAAGAGGTGTTCCACATTACAAGTTGTAGAAAAAAAATATATAGAATTAAACCATTGGCTTTAATTCAAGGCCCAAAACCATAGTTATTTAAAAATAACATAAATGAAGTACATTTTGGGCTTTAAGAAAAATGCTTTTGTACAAAACAATGAAAAGCACAAATTAAAATATCTTTACTCATCTTGATGAAAAATATTAACCAAAATATTACACGTGCACACTACATGCCAAAATAAATAATTTTTCATTAATTGAAAAATCAGGGCATTACAAGGATGGTCTGTGAGGACCTGAATAAAGTGGGCTTGGAAGTAAGGGTGAAGCTTCCGCGCAACCATCACCAGAGCATAGGGCACCTTCTCCATCTTCGCGTATCTGGTCTGCACCGCGAGCAAGACTTTGCTCACATAGTAAAGGGGCTTCTGGATATCGTCCTCTTCCCGAACGAGGATGGCGCGGAGGGCACTCTCCGAGGTTGAAAGTTACAGCTGAAGCGATTCGCCCGGCTCGAGTTTGCTCAGACGTGGGCATTGGCGAGGTAGGACTTCAGTTGTTCGATTGCCTGTTGCTGAGGTTCTCCCCACTCGAAGCCTTTGCCCCTCGGAGAACCTTGAAGAAGGGGAGTGATTTCTCTGCGGATTTCGAAAGAAAGCGATCGATGGCCGCCAGCCTCCCTGTCAGCTGCTGAACCTCTTTAACATTCTTCGGAGGGGCCATGTCGATGATGGCCTGGATTTTCTCGGGGTTCGCCTCTATTCCGCGCTGGCTGACCACGAACCCAAGAAATTTTCCGGAGGAGATGCCGAAGGCGCACTTGGCGGGATTGAGCCTCATGTCATGGGATCGGAGAACACCAAATGCCTCCTCCAGGTCGGCCACATGGTTCTGACCTCGCCGACTTGTGACCAGCACGTCGTTGATGTAAACCTCCATATTGAGACCGATCTGGTTTTTGAAGACCCGGTTGACGAGTCTTTGGTAGGTGGCGTCAACGTTTTTGAGCCCGAAGGGCATGACCCGGTAGCAGTACAGATCTTAGTCGGTAACAAAGGACGTCTTGGCGATGTCGGGGGAAACATGCGGATTTGGTTGTAGCCTGAAAAGGCATCCATGAAGGACAACAGTTCGTGGCCTGACATCGCATTGATCAGAGCATCGATGCTCAGTAGAGGGAAGGGATCTTTTGGGCATGCCTTGTTAAGGTCTGTAAAGTCTATGCTGACCCTCCAGCTTCTGCTGGCATTTTTTACCATGACGACGTTAGCCAGCCACTCGGGGTAGCTAACCTCCTGAATAAACCAAGCGGACAACAGTTTGTCCATTTCCACCTTTAGGGCTTGTTGTCTCTCCGGGGCGAACTTGTGCCGCTTCTGATGAATGGCTTCGAGCTCGGGGCGATGCTCAGCCGGTGCATGATGAGATCTACGGAAATCCCAGGCATGTCAGACGGTGTCCAGGAGAAGAGGTCAATGTTGCGGCGGACGCAGTCAATCAGGCCCGGCTTTAGGTCGGAGGAAAGGGAGCGGTTGACACTGAAACATTTGGATTTGTCTTTCGCGTCGAATGAGACTTTCTCGAGCTCGTCCGTCGGTTCTGACTCCAAATTGCCCCTCTCAGGGAGGAGCTTAACTGTGTCGAGGGGAAATACCCCGCCCCCGACCGCAGTCATATAGCACGATCGTGGCGACTCCTGATTTCCTCGGACGACACCAACCCCGAGGTCGGTGGGGAACTTCAACTTCAGATGGTAGGCCGAGGGGACGGCCTGGAACGAGCAGAGCCCGTGTCGGTCGAGGATGGCATTGTATGCTGCCTTTACGTTGACCACCATGAAGTCCATCAACTCGGTACGAAGGAAGGGGCCGTGCCTGCCGTTACATATAGTGTCACGATCCCCTCAATTTGCATGGGGATGCTCGAGAACTCATGGAGGGTGTAACCGGCCAGCTTTAGCTTTTCTCGGCGGAGTTTGAGGTTCTCAAATGCTTCCAAGAAAAACATGTTAACCGAGCTGCCGTTGTCCACCAGGATACGGTGAACTTTGAAGTTGGCCATGACAAGGCTGATGACGAGGGCATCACAGTGCGGAAGCCGAACACCTTCGAGGTCTTCTCCCGGGAAAGAGACCGTCCGCTGTTGAACCCGAGGGGAGGGATGGTCCCAAACAGAGTTGACATTCCAGACAAAGGCCTTGCAGGAGGTATTGGATTCCCCTCCTATGGGTCCATCGTGGATGCAGTGTAGGATAGCTGGTCCCCCTGTTTCCTCGGGTTCGGGGTCCCGCTTGGGCCGCCGGCTGGTCGTCCGCAGAGGAGGCGTAGACATCGGGCTTCTTGGTTCTCTACGGTCTTTGGGATTGGCCCATGCGAACTCCCTTAAATACCCTCATTGGATGAGGGCTTCGATCTCGTCTTTGAGGGCTCGGCAACGATCGGTGTCGTGCCTAGTGTTTCGGTGGAAGCGGCAGTAGAACCTTTGGTCTCGCTTCTTGCCGTTATTGCTCGGTCGGGGGGGGGGGGGATCAGACGATCCCTTTATCTTCGATCTCCATCAGGATTGCTGAGACGTTCTGGGTTAGGGTCATATATCTCTCGAATCGGGGGACCGAGGGGACCCTCTTGAGACCAGTCATTTCTTTCGCGACTCTCTTGAAGGGCTCAATGTCATCGGCCTTGCGCTTCCCCTTGGTAGTGGCTTCTTTGGCGCCTTCGGGATTGAGGGCCTCCTCGGCCCGACTATACTTTTCGACCTGGTTGAGTAGGTCGGAAAAGTCCACGGGTGGCTTCTTGACTAAGGAAGTCTTGAGCTGGCCATGGCGGACGTTGTGTCGAAAGGCTGGGGAGGCGACCCCTGCGTCGAGGGAGGAGACTGCCCTCGCCTCGGTGGTGAATCTCCGGACGAACTTACGTAGGGATTCCCCATCCTTCTATTTGAGGTCCAGAAGGGAAGAGCTCGTCTTCCTGACCTTCCTGCTGGTCACGAAGTGGGCTAGGAAGCCCGCCTCTAGAGCTGGGGGTAAGTTTAGAGAACCATTCCCGAGCCGGACCACAAAGGGTAGCAGGAAAGGCGCGGTAGAGGAGGGGATCCGCAGCGCTGTGAATCATCATGAGGGTCTTGAACCCTTCCATGTGATCAGCGGGATCACCCTCGCCATTGTAGGTCTCAAATTGAGGAGGCCATAAATTTTGAGGAATCTCGGCTTGTAGGATTAGGGGGGAGAAAGAGGGCCCAGTCTGCTGATGACCGCGACCTAGTATCGACCCGCCCTCGCCAAAATGGGTGAGGCGGTTCTCCATTTCCTCTAAACGATGAAGGACGACGTCCGCCTGTTCCTGGGGGCGGGCCGATCCGCGGGATTCGCCGGCTTCTGTTCCTGACCGAGGGTCGGAACTGTTGTGGAGCTCGGTGGTCTGGCCGCCTCGAATGGCTTGGAGGATCTCGTCCCAAAAATTTTGGAACTCGACCATTGTGATAGGGGCTTGCCCAACCAGGTCCTGCGGGGCCGTAGGCCCCCGGGGCGAGCGACTGTGTTCTAGACCATGCGCCTAAGACGACCGTCGGTGATGGTTTGAGACTGAGTTGGAAGCGGCCTCTCCCTTGGTACGGCTGGCCTGCTGATCTGAGATGACGCGGCGTAAATCAGTCGCATTCGAAGGTCTGGCCGCACCGTTGACCCAAGGTTGGTTGGAACCCTGGGCATCCATGCGGCTGTGATGCAGAGGATCTGGATGTCGTGCCGAGGTGACGACCCTTCTAGCTTTGGGAGCCATGGGAGGGCTCGGACTCGAGGTGACGTCCCTGAGCGCGCTCGGACAGGCAATAGTACTAAAGGAGTTTCCCATAGACGGCGCCAACCTGATGCTATTTATTTTTGGGGTGTGGGGGCAACAAGTGTGAGTTCTTATAATTTGTGAAGAGGAAACTGTAGTACTGGCGTCGGACCGGGCCTAGGGAGTAGGACCGGCTCGGGGGTAGGAGCTGAGTGGTAGAGATTGGGTGCTCGGCTCGAGTACAGTAGTTTGGCTCGGAAGTAGAAGCAGGGAGGTAGAGGTCGGGTGCTTGGTTCGGATCCAGTAGCTCAGCTTGGATCCAGTAGCTCGGCTCGGTCTTCTATACCTGCACACTGCCTAGAAACACCGGGAGAAGTTCCGGCGACAGGCCCTCCGACGATCTAGTCATTCACTGAAAAGAGACTGGGCAGCTGAGGTTCAGGTGGGGAAAAGTTTATTACCTTTAAAGTGAGGAGGGGGTCTGGTATTTATAGGCAGAGACAAATGAGTCTGGAAACCTAACGGGCCGGATTGGACCGTTTGCCTGTGGGCCTGAGATGGCTATGGCCCGTTGGACTTGGGTTGACCTGATGATCATAGGGGGGAGGATCTAGAGGAGATCAGAGGGCCCTGGTTTGTGCCAATCTTGATGCTGCTTTTTCCCATATCAAAAGTCTTGTAAACAGTAAAACAACAATTATGTAGCTCAAGTTTGAATAGTAAAATAATAATTAGTTGTAAAATAAAGTCCATGTTTCCATTAGTATATGTTTAAAAATAATTATAAATGGGGGTGTAAAATGATGAAATTTAACTGTTTATAAGATATTTTCTATTTTCAATGTAACATGAGCAATAAAAAAAGTATAAAAATTCTGAAAATTTACAAACCTGAAATCTGAAAATATAAATTTCTGAGTAAATAGAGAGAGAATGAGTGATAGAAAAGAGAGAGAGAGAAAATAAATAAATAAATAAATGAGTTGTTTTGGGTATTTGAATTTGAGTTTTGGGGGGAACCTTTTGAGAGAAAAAATATGTTTTATGAGGTTAAATCTGGACCATTGATTTCAACCTTATTGAATGAGAGCCACCTGATAGCTTTTTTTGAGTTTTATTATATAGATTTTTTCTCTCTTTCTTTTCTGATGCGGTTTGTTTTTGGATAGAGTGTGGATGCACCAGGTGTGAGTTCGGACTCAATTTGTAAGAGGGGAAGGGCTCGGTAGCGGACGGTGAGCTGTAGGCTCGCCTCGGCGCTGGAGGAGCGGCTCGGATTGCCTCGTCTTGTGTACCTGCAGACGGTCTAGAAACACCGGGGTTTATCCCGGTGGCAGACCCTCCGACAATTTAGTTAGTCTCTGTGAGAGAGTAGCAGTAACTAGGGTTTTGTGGGTGAAAGATTGATTACCTTTGAAGGTGAATGGGGGTCTGGTATTAATAGATAACCCAACCGGGTTTGGATCCACCTGGGGGCCGGGTCTGGACCCGAAAGCCCGTGGGCCTGACGTGGCAAGAGGCCCAGGTGGTTTAGGGCACACGTGGCAGCGCCCAGAGTGGTTTAGGGCTGACATGGCAAGAGCCCCAAGTGGCTTTGGAGCTGATGTTGTGCAATCTAGTTATCTAAATAAGTAGATAAACTAGACACAAATTAAAACCTCGCAAGTGTACGAATCGTTTGGAGAAGCGTAGTGACGAGCAAGGGTCGATCCCACAGAGATTGTAGTATTTAACTTACTAATCAATAAAACAAAATAAAATGCAAATCATAGAGTTTTGTTCTAAAAGTCTAATTGAAAAGAAATGAAAAGATAAAAGTCTAAATTAAGTCGCATCACAATTTGAGTCACAAATATCTATTAAAGTAGTTGGGCGTTGATTTCCACCTATAGTCAGTAATGCTAAGTTGTATACTACTCCAATTACTCATGTTTGTTCCTTTAAGGGCATGGTATCTACTCCTTAAAGTTAATGTTTCCCTAAGCCAAGAATTAGGCATGGTATCTACTCTAATTCGTTTCTTCCTTCAAGTATTTAGCATGGTATCTACTAAGTTGCACTTAAAGAAAACATCAGAACAATGGAAACGAACAAACACTCAAAGTTCTAGAAATTGGTATCTGATCTAGATCCTTCAAGTTGATTAAACCAAGAACCCCTAAAGATTCCCTTGTTACAAGATATGAACACGAGATACGGGTCGTCTCAATATGCTCATTTAACAGATTCAGATCTATACTACACAGACTTGATAAACTCAGGTTCTATAATGCAGTCGACTTACTGTCACATCAGTCGACTGCTCTTCTCAGAAACATCTGAACAAGTTCGAGCATTATAAATCTATACCAATACTCTCAGGTTTAATCAATAAATAATAGAGTAGCATTTAGAAGAATATAAGCATTACATGACTACGGTTTCAATCTACCCAACTATGAAATTAGTTGCACATAATACAACCTTTATTGATTAATATAATAGAGTTCATGACTACAATAGAAATAAAAACTAAAGAGAAAGAACAGAAGAACACTGATTTGTATGATGTTGCACTTCAGCCCAATCAGCAGTCGACTTGTTCTCCTCCTTTGATGCTGATATCGTGATTCTTGCTGATCGATGGATCCCCTTGTTGATGGATCCGGCCTCTCTCTCTTCAGCCCCCCTTGGTTGATATTTATAGAACGCGGCTAGAGAATTAGGGTTTGCCACTTTTTTTATAGAAAGGTCCTCTTCTTTTTATTTATTTCCTTTCTTTCTTTGATTTGCGTTTATTTCTTTCTCCTTTCTTCTTTTCTTCCTTTTCTGTTCTGATTTGGATTTAGATTTGGACGAATCTTCAAATATCTTATCTGTTAACTCTGCCGCCTACCAGTCGACTGGTGTTGGAGTAAGTCGACTGTGTCGAGACTTCTGAAGATTTCATAATTGATCATCCAAGTCGACTGTGCCGAGACATCTGCGTAAACTTGATTTCTCTGTCCAGTCGCCTGTGTGGAAGAATCAGTCGACTGATGATCTGCAATATTCTGAGTATCATCCTTAAAATCCTGAATCTGCTTCGTTTTGCTGTTTTAGGCTGTTTCCTATGGAAAAGAGAAAATAAGAGTTAAATACCACATATAGAGCTTTTAAATGTCTAATTGCATTAAGATTATTGCTCCTAAATGTGAATAATATTAAGTTCATCAAATACCCCCAAACTTAGCTTTTGCTTGTCCTCAAGCAAACTAGAATTATGAACAAGGGGAAAATAGTAGTACTCAACCCATCGCACCAAGAGAATGTCTCATTGTGCAAGCATCAAAATTTTGCAATCAAAGTTATAAACAATTTGCAAATGAAGTAAAAACAAGTATACCCACTTTCTCCAGTACAATTGTTTAGTCATAATCCCCAACTCAATCATACTTGTCATGCAATTAATGTAGTTATAGTATGCAACTACTCAATCTGTGATTATCCCTTTTCTCTACTACAAACCGAGTAGCAAACTAGAGGTTTTTTTTTTTTGGTCTCTTCTCTAAAGTTGTCACTTGCCTTTTTACGCGAATGCAAAACATTTGTGATGAATCCACCCGGTTACTCAACAAGTCACAAACTTTAAAGTGTTTTGCATACTCATATTCCAAGTTGCCGTTTAACGTAAAGGTAAACATTGATACCTAGTTACTAAGCACTCAAAACATTGGAGTAGCTTGACTTTATTCAAATATATATATATATATATTTTATCACCCTATTTACTTAAACTCAATTTAGGACTAGATCTAAAGGGAATAATCAATAGAAAGAGCATCACATTTGATTTTTTTTATGTATAATCGCATGACTCATATAATTTTGTAAGGAATTATGAAACTCAACAATCCTAAAGTAAATAAGTATGCTTACTCTTACTTTATAAGAAATTGTTTATCCTAAAAAAATTCAAAAGACTCCAAATGTAACTAACTACCCCCAAACTTAGATGGAACATTGTCCTCAATGTTCGCGCAAAAAACTTAAAATAAATAGGCATGTGTTACCACCTAGTTTGAAAGAAAATGAAATAAAGAAATAAAGAAATGAGTAAAGAAATAAAATAAGTAGAGAGTGTAAGTACTCCCCTGAAAAATTGGGTTGCCTCCCAATAAGCGCTGTGTTTCCTGTCTTCAGCTAGACTCGATGAGTTTGTGCCATGTATTGAATGACTCGCGGCTCACAACTCATCTTATTATAAGGTTTCCCCCTCTGCCCATTCACCTTGAACGTTTGATTATTCGCCAACGCTCCATGTGGGGGAAATCTTTGCAACAATTTATGGACCGTACCATCTTGACATCAGTTTATCAGCAATGGTCCATCTTAATGCACCATTGTGCTCCTGCAAGACTCCCTGCAGCCTTACTTCTTCATGCATGCTTAATTTTTCAGTAGCTGTCACAGGCAAGGGCGATGGCGAACCGTTGGGCCTTCGTGAGAAGGCTACCCTGGTGCGAGACCCTACATCGAGCTGGCGAGGGTTTTACGGGTCGGCAAGGGCGATGGCGAACCATTGGGCCTTCGTGAGAAGGCTACCCTGGTGCGAGACCCTACCTCGAGCTGGCGAGGGTTTTACGGGTCGGCAAGGGCGATGGCGAACCGTTGGGCCTTCGTGAGAAGGCTAAGCCGATGCTGGCTGACTTCGTGGAGCATTAATGGCGCTCTGGGATTCGTGCGGCGTTCCAACTTCCCGGGGTCATTAAATGGCTCCTCTAATAAATGCGCGACGCTTCAGTTCCCCAGGCGTAGTGGCTGGTCCTTGGGGGGAGGCTATAAATACCCGCTACCCCCTGTAGCTTTGATCACAGCAATGGTGGTTGACCGACCACCGGAGGTGTCTGCCTTGGGCGGACGCCTGTTTCTTTAAAAAATTCAAACCCTGAGAGGGTCGGATGGGTGGTTATCCTCATGCCATGATCTTCTCCCGATTCTGACGACCCTGATGCGGTAGTCAGAGTCGGGGGAGATCATGGCGGGAGGGGTGACCAATGACGTCCGGACCCGGGGGGTAGGTCGTTCTCGTGCCATGGTCTTCTCCTGATTCCGACGGCCCTAATGCGGTAGTTAGAGTCAGGGGAGATCATGGCGGGAGGGATGACCAACGAGGTTCGGACCCGGGGGACAGGTTGCCTCGATCAGATGGGTCTTCTGCCATCACTGTCTTCCTTTCGGGCCGACGGTTTCTTCAGGGCTGTCGGCCCGAAGGGAGCAGTGATGGGAGGCGGGCCGATCCGCTTTCCGATAGGGTCCCAGGCAATGGTGGTTTTTTTCCCACCCTCGAACAGTTCGGGATTTCGGCTTCCGAGGTCGTAAGCCCCGAGTTGTTCGCGGGTGAGAGGGGAACCGACCGAGTCCTGGGGCCCGGGGCACTCGCCGAGGGCGGGTGCCTTAACACTTTCAATCTAGATTTTTCCTTGCTTCCGGGGACAGATGCTGGGGTTTTCGGGTCCGACGTACTTCATCCGGACCGACCCTGGCGTCTGGTTCCAAGGTGACGTGGGTGACGTCAGCGGCGCACGTTCCAGGGTGACGTGGCGCGATTCTATAGGTGGCAGTTTCACGCCAATCGAGGAGCAGTTACGCGAAAAACGATGAGTCATTTCTTCCTCTATAAATACCCCCACCCTTCTTCCATACTGCTCACTTCTCTCTTGCTTCTTTTTCCAGAAATTTCAAACACTTCGGCGCTCGTCACTACTGCTTGCGGCACCAGGCTCGTCCATCCGAAGCAACCCAAGGTTAGTTGGTAAGTTTATTTAGTAAGGCATGTCCAGGGCTCAATTTGGTTCTTCGGCGTCAACGTTTAGGGGGGAAGGGCCCCCTGCCACCGGGCTCTCAGACTCGGAATCGTGGGAAGAGGAGACGGTGTATGACGTGAAGCCCCTGCGCTCCCGGAAGCCGTACGTGGTGGAGAGTAGTGATTCCGACGAGGGGAGTGGCAGTTCGGACGAGGTCCAGATTCTGGAATCGGTATCCGAAGAGGAGGGTGGTCAAGGCGAGGGTGAAGCCGTCGGGGCTTGGATAGGAGGTGCGGGGAGGAGATCCACGGTCCAGGGAGTGGGTTCGTCCTCCGCGCCGGAGAGGGCCAAGAAGAAGAGGGTGCCGAGGAAGAAGGGGTCGAAGGCCGGTGGGACGAGCCAGGCACCCATCCTCCGGAACGTGGTGACAGGATCGCCTGTGCAGCCGAACCCGTTCCGACGGTACCCCGACGACCTCTCCGATAAGGTGCTATATGGGGTTCAGCCGTCCTCGCCGAGCCGTAAGATGGTGAAGATGGACGCGCTTCCGACTATCTTGGAGGCTGGTGACTTGGAGGTTGCGCAGTCGGCGTACCACATCGGGGTCGGTTACGAACTCATGTTGCCAAGTCCTAGCCTCCGCCCTACCGACCCCCTGCCTACTTGGTACTGCGTCTTCCCTGTGGACGCCTTCGGTTCTGGACTGAGGCTGCCGGTCCATCCGTTCGTTCGGGAGGTACTGAATTGGGCGTCCCTGGCTCCGATGCAGTACGGGCCGAAATCCTGGAAGCAGATCATCTACTTCGTGCTGCTGTGTGAGGAGCAGAAGGTGCCCCTTAGGTTGGGCATGTTTCGGGCGATGCTGGGGATCAGCTCGTCGGGGGAGTCAGAGGGGATTTACTATGTCTCGCCTCGGAGTAAGGGGAAGGTGGTACATGGTCATCCGGACTCCATCAAGGAGTGGAAACGAAAGTATTTTGTGGTCCGGAGTGAGGATCCTTGGGACATCCCTACTCGTTGGAATCACTACAAGCCGGGCTTCAAAGCGCCGAGGCCGAAGGACCTGACGGCCGAGGAGTGGAAATTTGTTGAGCGCCTCCGCCTGTCGCACAGCATCAGCTGGCCGAAGGTGACGGAGGGTCACCTGGCGAGCGTTGGACTGAGCCCGGCCGTGCTTTGTATGTAGTTGTTTCTTTCTCTCGGTCTTATTGTTCTTTTGAGCTCATTGTCCTTAATGGGTCTTTTTGCAGGTATGGATCCAGAATCAATCAAGGCTCGGAGACTCGCCTTGAAGCAGAAGAAGGCCGAGGAGGGGGGAGACGCGAAGAGGGCTAGGGGGCCGACTCAGGTCGCATCCGAGGCAATGCTTCAGCCGAGGGGCAAGAGAACTCGCTCGGAGATGAGCAAGGAGGTTGCTGCTCAGGGGAGCTCGGGTCAGGCCAAGGTTTCCGAGCGCAGCAAGGGGAAGGGTCCCCTGGTCGAAGGCGAGGGAGAGGACAAGATTACGGAGGAGCTGCGACGGCCGTGGGTGCCGGACTGGTCGATCCGGGTGGGGGATTGTCTAACCCGTGAGGCCCAGGCCGTCTAGGTGGCGGAGAAGCTAGCGACTCCCCGGAACCGCGCAGAGATGAACACCGAGACCTTGGAGCAGGCGTACACGCACCTCGCGCAGGCCAATGTGCTGGTAAGTCCGCCGACCCCACTTGCCTTGTGAATATATTGTGAGGGAGGCTTCCTTAGTAGTGCTCGGTTACTGCAGGCCTGTGTGCAGGGGGCCCACGTGAGGGGTCTCTATGAGGCGGCCTTGGAACGGGAGCGAGTCCGGGCGGACAAGGCCTTGCAAGAAATGAAGGAGATGAAGATCGAGCTCAACGGCTCGCACAAGAGGGAGCAGCAGCTGAAGGTTGAACTCGATGCTAGGGATTCCGAGTGAGCGAAGAGGGTCTCCGCTTTGAAGAAGAAGTTCGCGCAGGAGAAGGAGGAACTTACGACGACGGGGCAGGACCTGGTGATCGCGGCCCAGGACGCGGTCTACGCGAGGGCCCTCAGCCATGTGAGGCACTTCTACCCGGACATCGACCTGACCGGCCTCGACTATGACATGGAGATCGAGGGGCAACCGAAGACCCCTGATGTCGACCCTCCCGTCGTGGGTTCGGCTGTCGATCCACCCGTAAACCCGGCTGATGCTGAGGTGATAACATAGGCTGTTCGCCTCTTGTTTGTCTTTTTCTTTCTTTCAATTGTATTTGCCAACCGCGGACTGGCCACCGCATTTTTGTATGAAGGATTTGATTTATGAAAAAGGATTTTTTGATTGGCTAAGTCTTTTGTACTCGGATTTTTTCGGACCCCATTTGTGGATGTGTTTTGAGCCGTGGTTGGTTCTCTTTTAGGTAACGGCTCTCCTTCCTGAGGCGGACCCCCGTCGCTCCGATGTGGCGTGGCTCCAGAGTAAAATCAAGGTTCTGGAGGCCACGTTGGTCCGTTATCGCAAGGGGGCTCGCGACCAGGATGCTGCCTTCAACTATTATCGAGAGAAGTCCGAGGCTCTGAGTGCCGAGGCGAACCGACTGAAGAGGGCAATGATAGATCGGGACCTCGGAAGTGCCGGCCTCGGGTTCACCATGTCAAGTGCGTCGGTGCAGAGGCCTTCGTCCGAGAGGCTTCTTTGCGACGTCATAGTGGAGAAGGAAATGGAGATACACCGCTATAAGATGATGCTCGGTGTGTCCGGGACGAGGATGGCATCCTCCTCAGGAGAACGGCAAGCGGAGGGGGTTCCTTCGGCGCTGCTGCAGCTGGAGCGTGTCCGGTCGGTTGATGCCCAGAGCTCCGTTGCCGGTGTATCGACCGTGGCTGACTCTAAGGACCATCGTGACGAGGAGAGAGGCCCAAGTCGTTCGATTGGAGTGGGATTGCCGTTCCTTGGACCCGAGGGGCCCTAAGAGTGAATTCCTTCTTTGTGAGATGAGCGGAGTGGTTCTGTAACGGTCTCTATTTGTTTTCCAGAACTTAATAAGGGAGTATGAATAAGGGGTTTCTTTTCATTTGTTGCCTTGGCCAGTGGCCCATTGATTGGCGGAGGTGAGGTTCGGCCCTGCCGACCCGTGGGGGTGATCGGTATCATGGGCAGCGGGAGGTTTTATGGTGACTCCCTGGCCTGAAGCCAATTCGGACCTACCGAGACGTTGGGGACGATACCGGAGTGGGGACTTGGGTGCCGATCCCATTGTCCGACGTTAGGTCGGACCTGCCGAGGCGTTTGGAGTTGACAGAAAGGAGATCATTTAATATATGATAGAGATGGGCGCTAAAATGGCCCTTTACACATGAAAGCTTACAAAAAATATTATTTATATTAACCAAGCCAAGACTAATGACCGTTCTTCTAGGAACTTCATAAGGTGCTCGGCGTTCCAGGGTCGCTTGATCGCTCGACCCTCCATGTCCACCAGCCGATAAGTGCCAGGCCGTATGGCCTCGGCTACCCTGTATGGGCCCTCCCAGTTGGGGGCCAGCTTCCTCTTCTTGGTGGGATCGGAGACGGATAATTTGCGCAACACGAGGTCCCCGGCCTTGATGTCTGTTGGGCGGACCTTCTTGTTGTAAAATCTCTCGATCCGTTGTTGATAGATGTTTCTTCGGACGGATGACTTTTCCCTGACCTCGGCAATGAGGTCCAGATTGGCCCTTAGGCCGGATGAGTTGTCGGCTTCGTCGAAGGCCATGATCCGGGGGGAGGGCAAACAAATCTCTACGGGGATCACTGCCTCGGTCCCGTAGGTTAGACTGAACGGAGTCTCTCCCGTGGGGATCCTCTTGGTGGTTCGGTGCGCCCATAGCACGCTGGGCAGCTCTTCTACCCACAGCCCCTTGGGGGAATCGTCGAGGCGCTTCTTGAGGCCATCGAGGATTTGCCTGTTCGCGTTCTCCGCTTGGCCGTTGGACTGAGGGTGGCATATGGCGGAGAAGCGTTGCTGGGTGCCGATGTCTTCGCAGAACTTTCGAAAGTTTTGGCCTGCGAACTGGGTCCCATTGTCTGTAACAAGGACCTGAGGGATCCCGAACTGACAAACGATATTCTTCCAGAAGAACTGCTGTGTTTGGCGCTCGGTGATGCTGGACACTGGCTCGGCCTCGAGCCACTTCGTGAAGTAGTCGATGGCGACTATCAAGAATTTCCTTTGTCCTGTTGCTACGGGGAAGGGGCCCACAAGGTCCATGCCCCACATGGCAAATGGCGTAGGACTAGCCAGGGACCGGAGATTGGCTTGAGGAAGCCTCTTGATAGGGGAGAACCTCTGGCAGGGGCCGCACCTCTTGACCAGGTCTTGTGAGTCTTGGAGCATGGTGGGCCAGTAGTAGCCCTGATTCAGAGCTTTTCGAGCGAGGGACCTGCTTCCCATATGACATCCGCCGATCCCTTCATGAAGTTCCTTCAGCACGTAGCTGGCTTCGTCACTGGTGAGACAGCGGATGTATGGCTTACCATCGGCCAGTGTGTATGAGCGTTTGAAGAGGATGTCGTCTATCATGACGAACCTCTCAGCTCGGATCCTGACCCGTCTTGCCTCGGCCCGGTCTTCGGGAAGCTCGCCTCGGACTAGGAATCTTCGAATGGGGGTGGTCCAGTCGTCCGGATCGACACCGCCTTGTACGCACATCGCCTCTTGGTCTTCATCATTGATACTTGGCTTTAAGAGGATTTTGATGAGTACCGTTTGGTCGAGACCCTCGAAGGAGGAGGAGGCGAGTTTCGACAAGGCGTCTGCTTGGGCGTTCTGCTCTCTGGGGACCCTAACCACTGTGGAGCAGCAGAAGGATGCTAGGAGCCGTCGGACCACGGCCAAGTATCGCACCATCCGGTCGTCGCGAGCCTCGTATTCCCCGCTGATCTGATTGACCACGAGTTGAGAATCGCTGAAGGCTCGGATCTGCTTGGCTCCGGCTCGGTGTGCTAGGGTTAGTCCGGCAATCATGGCCTCGTATTCCGCCTCGTTGTTAGAGGCCGGGAAGTTAAGGCGGAGGGAGTATTGAAGGAGGAATTGGTCGGGACCTCGGAGGATGATTCCAGCACCACTCCCGGTTTCGCAGGAGGACCCATCGACGTAGACTTCCCAGATCGGGTCCGACTCGACGACGCTCGGCTGCTCGGAAGCTGTGCACTCAGTGATGAACTCGGTGAGGGCCTGGCCTTTGATCGCCGTCCTCGGCTGATAGCCGATGTCGTATTGGCTGAGCTCTATTGACCACTTGACCAAGCGGCCAGAGTTCTCCGGCTTGTGGAGGACGGTTTTCAAAGGCTGGTCAGTTAGAACTTGGATGGAGTGAGATTGGAAGTAAGGGCGGAGCTTTCGGGCTGCCATGACCAAAGCATAGGCCATCTTTTCGATTCTTGCGTACCTCGTCTCGGCGGGGAGTAGGACCTTACTCACATAATAAAGCGGCTTCTGAACCCCGTCTTCTTCTCGGATGAGGACGGCGCCGAGGGCGTTGTCCGAGACGGAGAGGTAGAGCCACAGGGGTTCGCCCGACTCGGATTTGCTGAGGAGAGGAGGGTTGGCGAGGTATTGCTTTAGCTGGTCGAAGGTTTCTTGTTGAAGGGCACCCCATTCGAAGCCCCTTTGCCGTGCAGAGCCTTGAAGAAGGGGAGAGATTTCTCTCCCGATTTGGAGAGGAAGCGACCGATGGTCGCCAACCGGCCCGTGAGTCTCTGCACCTCCTTGACGTTCCGGGGTGGGACCATGTCTATTATGGCCTGAATCTTCTCTGGGTTCGCCTCGATGCCGCGTTGGCTGACGACGAACCCCAGAAACTTTCCGGAAGAGACCCCGAATGCGCACTTGGCCGGGTTGAGCCTCATGTTATGGCGCCGGAGGATTCCGAAGGCTTCCTCGAGGTCAGCGACGTGGTCCGGCCCGACCCGGCTTTTGATGAGCATGTCGTCGACATAGACCTCCATGTTGCGGCCGATTAGGTCTTTGAAGATTCGGTTCACGAGCTGTTGATAGGTGGCTCCGGCGTTTTTCAGCCCGAAGGGCATAACGCGATAGCAAAAAAGACCCTGGTCGGTGACGAACGAGGTCTTCGCAATGTTGGGCGGGAACATCCGGATTTGATTATACCCTGCGAATGCGTCCATGAAGGATAGCAGCTCGTGTCCTGAGGTCGCGTCGATCAGGGCGTCGATGCTAGGGAGGGGGAAAGGATCTTTTGGGCATGCCTTGTTTAGATCCGTGAAGTCTATACAGATCCGCCATCCCCCGGTCGCCTTTTTAACCATGACGACGTTGGCTAACCACTCGGGGTAGCTGACCTCCTGAATGAATCGAGCGGACAAGAGTTTGTCCACCTCTGCTTTCACAGCTTGCTGCCTCTCCGGGGCAAACTTGCGCCTCTTCTGCGCGACCGGCTTGGATCCCGGTGTGACGCTTAGCCTGTGCATGATCAGGTCTTCGGAAATCCCGGGCATGTCGGAGGGCTTCCAGGCGAAGAGATCGACGTTGCGGCGGATGCAGTCAACTATGTCCGCCCTCAGACCTTCGGAGAGCGAGCGGCTCACTCGGAACCACTTCGATTCGTCTGCGGCCCCGAACAGGACCTCTTCCAGCTCATCGGCTGGCTCTGGAGTGGAGCCGTTGCCCTCGGACCCGAGCTCGATGGCATCGAGGGGGAAGACACCTCATCCGACGGCGGTCATGTAGCAGGACCGCGCCGCCTCTTGGTTGCCTCGGACGACACCGACCCCTTGTTGGGTGGGGAATTTTAGCTTCAAGTGATAGGCCGACGGTACCGCCTGAAGGGAGCACAGCCCCGGTCGGCCGAGTATGGCATTGTACGCCGCCTTGACGTTCACCACCATGAAGTCCATAGACTCGGTCCGCTAAATAGGAACCGAGCCTGCGGTCACGTCGAGTGTCACGATCCCCTCTATGACGACAGGGACACCCGAGAACCCGTGCAAGGTGTACCCGGCCGGTTTAAGCTTGCCTCTGGGCAGTTTGAGATTCTCGAAGGCTCCGAGAAAGAGGATGTTTACTGAGCTGCCGTTGTCAACGAGGATCCGGCGTACTTCACAATTAGCCATGTGGAGGCTAATGACGAGGGCGTCGCAATGAGGGAGGCGGACGCCCTCGAGGTCCTCTGCGGAGAAGGAGACGGGTACCATTTGCAATCGAGGTGAGGGGAGATCTTGGACAGCGTTTACCTCGCGGACGAAGGCTTTCCGAGAGGTATTCGACTCTCCCCCCATTGGTCCCCCTTGGACGCAATGCAGGATTGCCGGGGTTCCGGTTCCCTCGGGGTCGGGATCCCGCTCCTGAATGAACTTTGGAGTAGGATCGGAGGCGAAGGCCTCCGGTTCCTGGTATCTCGTCGATCCTGTTGGTTCTCTCTCGTGAACTCCCGGAGGTACTCTCGTGAAATGAGGGCCTCAATTTCATCTTTCAGGGCCCGACACTGGTCGGTTTCGTGCCCATGGTCCCTGTGGAAATGGCAGTAGAAGCGTTGGTCTCGCTTCTTGTTGTTGCTTGGTCGGGGAGGGAGTCGGACAAGGCCTTTGTCCTCGATCTCCAAGAGGATGGCAGACACGTTCTGTGTCAGCGGGGTGTACCTTTCGAAGCGAGGGACCGGAGGTACCCTCTTCGTGCTGACCCCTTCCTTTGCTGCCTTCCTTGCGGGTTCGATCTCATCGACCCTGCGCTTGCCTTTTCCCACGACCTCCTTGCTGCCCTCTGGGTTTAAAGCTTCTTCAGCTCGAATGTATTTCTCGACACGATTGAGAAGGTCGGGAAAGTCTAGAGGTGACTTCTTAGTCAGGGATACCTTCAGCTGGTTATGGCGGACATTGTGCCGGAAGGCAGCCGAGGCGACCCCGGCGTCGAGGGCAGAGACGGATCTTGCCTCGGTCGTAAATCTTTTGACGAAGTCACAGAGTGACTCCCCCTCCTTCTGGTGGAGGTCGAGCAGGGAGGCGCTCGTCTTCTCGGCTTTCTGGCTAGTGACGAAGTGGCCCAAGAAGTTGGCTTCCTGCTGATCGAACGAAAAGATTGAGTCTGGGAAGAGTTTGGAGAACCATTCTCTGGCCGGGCCCCGGAGGGTAGCCGGGAAGGCTCGGCACAGCAGGGGATCCGAAGCGCTATGAATCATCATGAGGGTCTTGAAGCCCTCCATGTGATCAGCTGGATCACCCTTGCCGTTGTAAGTCTCGAATTGCGGAGGCCGGAAGTTTCGGGGGATCTTCGCTTCTAAAATGTTGACGGAGAATGGCGGCCGGGAAGGCGCTCGGCCTAGGACGGGGTTTGGATTCCCGTCGACAATGCGCTCGAGGCGATTCTCCATCTCAGTGAGGCGACGGAGTACCTGGTCTGCGTGCTCTGGTGGAGGAGGCGGCGCGTGAGTGTAGCTCCTTCCTTCGCTCATTTGACGGGGTCGGTTGAGCGTTGCGGACCTTGGCGCTCCGTGAAGCGCCTCCATGATTTCCTCCCGAAAGCTTCGGAACTCGGCCCTTGTGACCGCTCCGTGGTCGGAAGGGTCGGGTCAGGGCGTAGGAATTTGGCCGATGCGGCTGAGTGCCGACGGCCTGGAATGGTTCGGGGCCGAGTTGGAAGCGGTCCCTCCCCTGGCCTGACTAGCCCTTCGGTTCATAATGACCCGACGAAGGTCGGGTTGCTCAACGTGAGGTTCGCCTTGCTGGGGTCCGAGGTTCGCCCCCGGGTTATTTGATCCTTGCCCTCCCGCGGGGGCGCCCTGATTAGGGGGCCCGTTCCGGTGGGAGGAAGAGGCCGGTCTCCGGGCCCTGGGAGGCATTGGAGGGTGAGTGTCGGCGGCGAGGCTCGGACTGTCGTCCTTACCGAATAAGTAGAGGTTCCTATAGACGGTGCCAACCTGATGCGGTTTGTTTTTGGATAGAGTGTGGATGCACCAGGTGTGAGTTCGGACTCAATTTGTAAGAGGGGAAGGGCTCGGTAGCGGACGGTGAGCTGTAGGCTCGCCTCGGCACTGGAGGAGCGGCTCGGATTGCCTCGCCTCGTGTACCTGCAGATGGTCTAGAAACACCGGGGTTTATCCCGGTGGTAGACCCTCCGACGATCTAGTTAGTTTCTGTGAGAGAGTAGCAGTAACTAGGATTTTGTGGGTGAAAGATTGATTACCTTTGAAGGTGGATGGGGGTCTGGTATTTATAAATAACCCAACCGGGTTTGGATCCGCCTGGGGGCCGAGTCTGGACCCGAAAGCCCGTGGGCCTGACGTGGCAAGAGGCCCAGGTGGTTTAGGGCACACGTGGCAGTGCCCAGAGTGGTTTAGGCCTGACATGGCAAGAGCCCCAAGTGGCTTTGGAGCTGATATGGCAGATCGTAGGGGCCCTGTGTCTCTGGGAGGATCAGAGGGCCCAGGCTGCGCCAGGTCATTTCCCTCCCTTGCCCGGCTGAGTGGACGGCCCGTGAGACCGCCGAGGATCGGAGACCGAGGGTCGTGGAGGGTCGTCGGAACGGGGGGGCTAGTTTCGTGGTGGTGAACTTACGGTTCGGCACCGAACCTGTGGTGGTCCGGGGCCGAGCCGGATTGGCTTGGAGCGAGAGCCATCCTGGGCCCCAGTTCATTTTTATCCTACCTCATTTTCAATTCATTTTTGAGTGTTTAAAAGTGTTAATTTATTTGGAAATTTAACTATACGACCATTCCTATAAAACAACATGTTGTTGGATCTTGGAATATATGTGAGCACAATACATGATCTTCTCGAAATTTAATGACATCAAGAGGCAGGAGATTCGGTGATTGAAAACTTCGAAGATGGCATTTTGACTAGTTGGTCATCTACACCAACTTCTAAGGTACATGCTCAAGTGTATTTAGAGTATAATTGTACAAGTCAGAAAGAAAATGTCAAAATTACAGGCGTACATGAGCTTTAGGCTGTGTTTAGGACTGTTTGCTTCAATATAAATATGGTGAAAACCTTTTTTTTTTAATCCAATTTGGTTTTCTTTTATGTTATAGTATATTTTTTATCTTTGCTTGGAAGAAAAAAAATGACAATAAAACAGTCTGCCACACCATATTTGAAGGAAATTTGCTTTCCTTTAAAAAAATGAAGAAAACGCTAGAAAGTTGATAAACGTAATCTTTTGAAATATTGTGTTGTTATAATTTTTCTGATATAAAACTAAAATGATTGTTGATGTGGGCATAGATGACGTGGTCCAATCGGGGCCGTCGGATCTCCTCAGATGTTGCTCATCCCCGGTCATCAGGTCAACAGGTCCAACGGGCCTTCTACCACTTCAGACCCACAGACAAACGGGTCTAATCCGGCCCATTAGGGTTAGATACACATTTGCCTCTGCCTATAAATACTAGGCCCCCACATGAACCCTAGCTGTCCAGTCACTTTTCCAGTGACTGACTATATCGCCGGAGAGCCTATCGCCGGGATTTCTCCCGGTGTTCCAAAGCCTTTTGCAGGTACCCCGGTCGTCCGGCCACCAGCTGCTCTTCCGAGCCGATCTCCAGGAACAGACCCGAGCCATGGTTGAGATCCGTCCATTCCACTTCACAAATTACAAGAACCCACACATGTTGCTCCCGCACCGAAAACAAGCAGCATCAAGTTGGCGCCGTCTGTGGGAACCGACTGACTCGATCCTCAACTCGGATCACTCTTGAATCTGATCCCTCTCATGTCTCCCAAAGCCAGAAGAGCCATCACCTCTGGACGTCGTCCCGACACCCATCCCTATCACAGTCGTGTGAACATACAGGGATCTAACAGACCACCAGTCGATGGCACAGCGGGACCCGGTCCGAGCGCTTCACGCTCGGTTGCTAATGACTTACGGCATATCATCAACCACCAGCAGCCCGCGGATGACCTTCGGCACCAGCTCAACCGATCAAGGATTCGGGTAGCCCCTTCCAACCCAACTCCGCCACATAGCACTCTCCTATCCCGAAGTCGGGAGCACAACTGCAGCTGCTCCCCGAGGGATGGGTCACCTTCGTGCGGTCAAGCCAAACAAGCTCCGGTTACGACAGCCGAGTTCCGAGTTTCGTGAATAAGATCCTCCGAGCCCTTAGAGGCGATCCCGGGCTCGAACAGCAAAATGTCGGCCTAAGGCTTGAAGAGGTTTGGGGTCTTCAGTCTCACGGTTCGTCCCAGCCAACACAGCAGACTGAAGTCGTCCTCCACCGCCTCCAAAAGATGGAGAATCGCCTCGCCCGCATTAACAAGGGAGAACCGCAATCCGACTGGGCACACCAGCCAAGTCGACCCCCGTTCTCCTCTGAAATTCTAGACACTGAGATTCCTAGAAATTTTAGACCACCTCAGTTTGAGACCTACAATGGCGAAAGTGATCCAGTTGATCACATGGAAAGGTTCAAAACTCTCATGATGATTCACAGCGCATCAGATCCTCTCCTATGCCACGCATTCCCAACCACCCTGTGTGGCCCGGCTCGGGAATGGTTCTCGAAGCTCGCCCCCGGTTCAGTTTTCACGTTTGACCAGCTCAAAGCAAGCTTTTTTACCCACTTTGTGACCAGTCGGAAGGTCGAGAAGATGAGCGCGTCCCTCCTGGACCTCAAGCAGAAGGAAGGAGAGCCCCTCCTCGAATTTGTGCGGAGGTTCACAACCAATGCTAGGGCGGTTCCGTCCCTCGATGCTAGTGTCGCATCGGCGGCCTTTCGACATGTCGCCACGGCGAGTTGAAGGCTTCCTTGGCCACGAAACTGCCCCTAGATTTTCTCGACCTTTTCAACAGGGTCGAAAAGTACATCCGGACCGAGGAGGCCCTACAACCTGAAGGCCTGAAAGAAATCGCGGCCAAGGGGAAGAGAAAAATTGAAAACTCCGAGCTTGTGGAAAAAGGGTCAGAAAGATGTGTTTGCCCAGAAATGCTCCCCGCCGGTCCTCCGTTTCGAGAGATACACTCTGCTGACCCAAAATGTGTAGGCTATCCTCGTGGAGATCAAGGACAAGGGGATCTTCTACCTTCCTCCCCGACCTAACAGCAATAAAAAGAGGGACCGGAGGTTCTACTGGCGCTTTCATCGGGACAATGGGCACGAAACCGACAATTGCCCCGCCCTCAAAGACGAGATTAAAGTCCTCATCCAGATGAGGTACTTGAGGGAGTTCACTCAAACTAACCCCAGGGACCAGAGGGATACGCAACCCTTACCTCCTCCTTGGACGGTCAGTAGGCGGCCCGAACCCGAGCTCGAGCTCGATGATGCCGGGGGGCCGGCTATCCTTCACTGTGTCCACGACGGACCTATGGGGGGAGAATCGAACACCTTCCGCAGCTTTCGTTCGGGAAGTAAACTCGGTCCATAACTATCTGCCCCGGGGACCGGAGGCTGGCGGTCTCATTCTCCAACAAAGATCTCAGAGGCGTTCGACTGCCTCATTGTGACCCCTTGGTGGTCAGCCTCGGCATGGTAAACCACATGGTCCTACGAATCCTTGTTAACAACGGAAGTTTGGTCAATATCCTATTTTTGGCCGAGTTTGAAAGCCTCAAACTCTCTCGCAAAAGGTTGAAGCCGGCAGGGTACACGCTTCATGGGTTCTCCGGTGTCCCTATCCAAATCGAGGGAATCGTCACACTTGATGTAACCACCGGCACGGCCCCGACCCTTCAGACCGAAGCGTTGGACTTCATGGTGGTCAATATTAAGGCCGCCTATAATGCTATCATCGGCAGACCCAGCCTGTGCACGCTCCAGGCACTTCCCTCTGCCTCTCACTTGAAGCTGAAGTTTCCCACCGATCATGGGGTTGGTGTGGTCTGAGGTAATCAAGAATCGGCACGTTCGTGCTACGTGACCGCAGTGGGGGGCAGAGTCTTTTCCCTAAAGGAGACAAATCCAAATGACCGAACTCCCATCCGACAGAGGCCAGTCCATCTTGGAGCTCGTAGACGTTCTAGAGGAGGTCTCTTTCTCTAAAGGAGACAAATCCAAATGGTTACGAGTGAGCCAATGTCTGACCCCGGACCTAAAGCTGTCAATCATTGAATGTATTCGTCAGAATGCCGACCTCTTCGCCTGACATGCCTGTGATTTCCAAAGAAATCATTATGCACAAGCTAAGCGTCCACTCGGACTCGAAGTCATTTCAGCAGAAGCAACGTAAGTTCGCCCCCGACAGGCAGCAGGCGATGATGGAAGAAGTAGGCAAGCTCCTCTCAGCACGGTTCATACAGGGTGTCAGCTATTCGAAGTGGCTAGCCAATGTCGTAATGGTGAAAAAAACGAACGAGACATGGAGAATCTGCATAGATTTCACAGACCTCAACAAGGCCTGCCCGAAAGATCCATTCCCTCTCCCGAACATTGACGCCCTGATCAATGCAACCTCGGGGCACGAGCTGTTGAGCTTCATGGATGCCTTTTCAAGCTACAAACAGATCAGAATGATCCCTCCGGATATCTCGAGACCGCCTTCGTAACCGACCAATGCCTCTACTGTTACCGAGTCATGCCTTTCGGGCTGAAGAACGTTGGCGTCACATATCAAAGGCTTGTCAACCGGGTCTTCAAAGAACTGATAGGCCAAAACATGGAAGTATATATAGACGATATGCTCGTCAAGAGTTGCAGAGGGTAGGATTATGTCAGCAACCTCGAGGAGTCTTTCAGGGTCATGCAATCGCACAACATGAGACTCAACCCCTCCAAATGCACCTTTGGCATCTCCTTGGGGAGGTTTCTCGGATTTGTGGTGAGACAGTGCGGCATTGAGGCGAACCCCAAAAAGATTCATGCCATACTCGACATGGCCCCTCCGAAAAATGTCAAAGAAGTCCAAAGGCTCACAGGTTGACTAGCGGCCATCGGCCGTTTCCTCTCCAAGTCAGGAGAGAAGACGCTCCCATTCTTCAAGGCCCTCCGAGGGGCGAAAAGCTTCGAGTGGGTGGATTCTCAAAAAGAGGCGTTCGACCAACTGAAGGCCTACCTGGCCAACCCCCAACTCCTCAGCAAGCCAGAGCCGGGCGAACCCCTCTTCCTTTACATGGCCGCCACGGAACACGTGCTCAGCGCCGTGATGGTTAGAGAGGAGGATGAGGTATAGAAGTCCCTCTATTATGTCAGCAAGGTCCTGCACGATGCCGAGGTCCGATACCCCAAGATGGAAAAGATCGCCTACGCATTGGTAATGGCCGCACGAAAACTTCGACCATACTTTCAGGCCCACTCCATCCACGTCCTTACATGTCAGCCTCTCAAGGTGGTCTTCAACAAGCCCGAGAACCCTGGCTGCTTAATTAAGTGACCAATCGAGCTTAGCCAACATGATATCAACTACCATCCTCAGACTGCCCTCAAAGGCCAGGCTCTCGCATAATTTATTACGGAGTGCACCATCCCCGAGTCCCTATAAATTTAGGAGGATGTCCCGACATGGGATGTCTATGTAGATGGATCATCATGTGAGATCAGGAGCGGAGCTGGTGTCATCATTAGGGGTTCCGATGACTTTGTCCTCCAATATTCTCTTCCACTCAATTTTTCGGCCTTCAACAACGAGGTGGAATATGATGCCTTGATCGTCGGGCTCACACTGGCCTACCGGGCAGGGGCGAGACAAATACGGGTCTTTAGTGATTCCCAACTCGTGGTCAATCAGATCACCGGGGAGTATGAAGCCCGCGACACTAGGATATGTTGGTGTATGTCCTAGAGGCCGGTTGTGTATTGATATAGTTTACATTGTATCATAATATTTATTTCATATATAAGGCATTTCATTTATTGAGTTGTTTATTGTGATTAAATGAACATAATAAAGTCCTTAGAATAGTAGGTTCATTACCATAGGATATCAAGTGCATGATTTGATTGTGAGATATTATTGATTGTAATCAGAACACTATTCTTAAATGTCCATTGTCAAGTATTATTGTGAGTTAGGAAAAAAATAATACATAGAGACTAGTATGTGCGTAGACTGATGACCATATCTCACGGGTCATGGATATGAGATATCAAGTCTTCACATGGTACATATTAGAGTAATAATGTACTAGACTGGCCCACCAAGAGAATGCTGCATGGATCCTTACGTGAGTGTCATAAGCGGTTCTCACAGTGACCGTGGTGTATGTAGTCCTTCAGGTTGAAGTCACTACAGTTTCCTACATGAGAATTTTTATGTTTTAATATCGTTAAACGTTGCCTGTAATAAGGTGATTATAAAGTCGACTATTGTATATACTACAAATCATGCGGAGGGATGTGAGTGACTTACAAAGGATTTGTCCCTCTTACAAGGATTTGTCCCTCTTACAAAACATGAGTGATATCCATGGACCCCTTGATTGAGTGAGACTGCAAAATGCATGGTCATGCTCAAATGAGTTAATATGAGATATTGAGCTCATTAGTTTTAGTAAGTCTACTCGGATATCAAGAAACCAAAGATTGAACTGTACAAGGGTGACACGCTCTATGCCTTTTGGTCAATTAAGATATCTGGACAAAGGGATTAGACTACATGGTAATATAGGTCACGAATAGGTTACGTCTAATCACTAACATTCCCATTACTTAAGCAGCAGTGATATATTGCTAGATACCGCTCACTGTTTGTAATACTAGAATATAATTTTAGTATTACTGTCAACGTAAGGAGAACCTACAGGGTCGCACACTTAGAATGGATCGAAATTGAGATTTAAATTCATCTTATGAATTTAATTAGGGATCCAAGTAAGACTTGGACTCCTTACATTAGTTGGACATTTAATTAGATTAAATGGGCTGACTAAAGTTCAAAGGCTCACACACGAATCTGAACCAGATCACATTGTGAGTTAAACAACCTCATTACTCTTTTAGAGTTGATATTCTGTAGCTATATATATGATGCATATCTGTGGAAAAAAGGTCACATGAGAAAATTCTAGCCGTCACAGAAATTGTGAGAGTGAGAGATCATGAGGAACATCCCTTCCTGTAGCTAGCACCGCGGCGTGAGGAAAAGCTTGATTTGATTTGTTCGTGTGGATACCGTAGAGGTACTGTAATATTTTAGTGCTATGATTGGCATACTGTGGAGACAACAGATCCATCTTCAAGGTATAACTCCTAAACATGATTGATGGTTTTCGCATGGATCCATGGCTAGGTTTCGATATTTCTTTATAATTTTTCTATTGTGCATTTAATCTGAGATTACCATCGAAACCTAATAGTGGTATCAGAGCCACTTGCGAAGCCATAATTCGGTTATGAAAGATATGTGACTATTTGTGATATGTTCGCACTTTTGGTAGAAAGATTCATATGTGATATAATTCTTGCAACAATTGCAATACAAGGATTCGTTTATGTGTTGGTTGTTAACACAGATGTCACATTAGGGTAGCCATCGGTTTGGAACCATTGAAAACCCTGGAAAGATGTGATTTGCAGTGACGTTAGGGTTTCTTAAAGCATGAATAGTTCATGCACCTGCGTCGTCTACAGTGGCATTAGGGTTTCTTAAAACATGAAAAGTTCATGCTCTAGCGGTGGTAAGGGATGATGAGGCTAATTTTTTCTAACGGGGCGCTACCGTGACAGCTCTGCGTAGGGCTATAATAATTTCCAAAAAACCAATCATTTTTTTAATATAAAAATAAACTAAATAAAATCATAACAACATATTCTTTGATTATTATGTTCTGTGATGCATGGTGCATGGTTGTGGCCATAGTTCTTTGATGCATGGTTTAGTTATGTGATACATGGTTTATGTTCTGTGATGTATTGTTTATATTTTGGTGTTTTGAATACGGCCTGCGTGTCGTGCCTTTCTCTCTACATTCCCAATGTAATCCTTTATCTCTAAACTCCAATTGTACATTCTTTCTTTATATGTAAATGTAATCTCACTGAGGAGGCAATGAGTTGACAACCATACAAGGACAAGATTGGGAAGCTGCTTGTAAAAGACGGTATAATCTCTTTGTTCAGTTTTTGATACTCTCATTGACTTGAGAGAATCAGTGTGTTAGGGCCACAACCATGTAACATAAATTTTATGCTTTTAATTTTTTATGAAATGCATTGTTGTATGCTATTTTTTATGATGAATGGTGAGATCAATTAATAAAATAACAAAAAATTCCTCAAAGTAAATATTAAGTTGCAATAAGATGCCTTCCAATGCATGGCACTCATCTAGGCTAGGATCGATTAAGTGTAGGTCTGCCAAAGCATGGTGTCTTTATCTATCCTAGTGAGACGCGATGGGATAAAAGTAATATTCAATTGCCAACCATTGGGTCTGACATAACTAGACTATTTCAATAGGATTGAAGGTTTAGAGGCATTGAGTTGGGCTTTAGTCTATGAGATAGATTAGAGTAAGTGTTACTCACCCAATTATCCAAGAGTTTCATATGCTGTAATTGGAAAATATTTCCTACATAAATAATTGAATTTTTGGTGATCAGCCAAAGCTGACTCAAAACTAAGTGAAATATGAATTTTGGCTTACTAGAAAATCTTACGATGAGATTTTCCGAGTCAATGATGAGGGTCTTTGATTTAAATAAAAATAGTAGGAGGCACATTTAATAAAAGTCCTTCTTAAATATTTCAATGTCATGATACATACTCGGCATATTTCTGTTGATGGTTAAATATATTTTCTTTGCATATTTATGTGAAATGATATTTACTTTGTATATTTATGTTGATTGATTACCATGGCATCCAACACATCAAATAACCTATCATTGCGATCTATCATTGAGAAGGAAAAAATGTCTGGAACAAATTTTCTAGACTGGTACAGGAATCTGAGGATAGTCCTGAGGCATGAGAAAAAACTGTATGTTCTAGAGCAGCCTATTCCTAATCCACCTACTACAACTGCCCCTCGCACCGAAAATGATGCTCATAAGAAGCATCAAGATGATGCCTTGGACGTTGGTTGTCTCATGCTAACCACCATGAACTCTGAGCTTCAGAAGCAACATGAGAACATGGATGTCTACGATATGATCGTACACCTCAAGAGGCTCTATCAAGAGTAGGCTAGGCATGAGAGGTTTGAAGTCTCAAAGGCATTGTTTCAGTGCAAATTGGCAGAAGAAAACCCTGTTGGAACTCATGTGCTCATGATGATTGGGCACATAGAGAATCTTGAAAGGCTTGGTTTCCCATTGGGTCAAGAGTTGGCCACTGACTTGGTCCTGCAATTGTTGCCGGAAAGTTATAGTCAATTTGTCATGAACTACAACATGAATGAAACTCACAAACCTCTGCTAGAATTGCTAAGCATGTTGAGAATTGTTGAACAGAATATTAGTAAGGGAAAAACCATTATGATGGTCCAATAAGACAAAGGTAAGGGCAAGGGCAAAAAACAGATTAAGAAATCCAAAGGCAATGAGAAGGGCAAAAGCAATTTGAAGCTTAGCACTTCTGCCTTGAAACCTAAGGGTGGGGTGGCCAAGGAGGGCACATTCTTCCATTGTGGTGAGACCGAACATTAAAAGAGGAACTGTCATAAGTACCTGAAGAGCTTAAGAAGAATAAAGGAAATGAGACTTCCACTACAGGAGCTTAAGAAATTCTCTTCCTTTCCATATTTGGATTATAGAAGTCAATTTATCCACTTCTACATCTTGGGTATTAGATATTGGATGTGGATCTCACATTTGTGTAAATGTGCAGGATCTCAAAAGGAGTAGACTATTGGCTAAGGACGAAGTTGACCTACGAGTTGGAAATGGAGCAAAAGTTGCTGCTTTAGTTATAGGAACTTATCATTTATCATTTCCCATTGGGCTTATCATTGAGTTAGAGAACTGTTATTTTGTGTCTGCTATTAGTAAAAATATTATTTCTATTTCTTGTTTGGGCTTGAACGGTTTTTCATTTATAATAAAGAACAAAAATTGTTTTATTTATTTGAATGATATCTGTTATGCTAGTACACAATTGAGTAATGGACTTTATATTCTCGACCTCGAAATGTCCGTATATAATATAAAAATTAAGAGGTTCAAATCAAATGATACAAACTCAACTTACCTCTGGCATTGTCGTTTGGGCCACATAAATGAAAACCGCATATCCAAACTCCATAAAGATGGATTCTTGTACTCATTTGATTTTGAATCATATGAGGTATGTGAACCTTGTTTGCTGGGCAAGATGAAAAAAGCTCCATTCACTGAAAAATGTGAAAGGACTAGTGATCTTTTAGGTCTCATACATAGCGATATTTGCGGACCTTTCAACACATTGGATAGAGGAGGTTTTCAGTATTTCATTACATTTACTGATGATTCCAGTAGATATGAATTTGTGTATCTAATGAAACACAAATCATAGTCATTTGAAAAGTTCAAAGAATTCAAAGAGCTCTAGTATAAAGATCTTCGTTGGTGCGTTGAGGTACAAAATCAACTTGGTAAAATTATTAAAGCCATTCGATCAGATCGAGGTGGTGAGTACTTAAGCCAAGATTTTGCTGACCATCTAAAAGAGTGCAGGATAATATCTCAACTCACCCCCCTGGAACACCGCAATGGAATGATGTCTCTAAGAGGAGGAACCAGACCTTGTTAGACATGGTCTGATTAATGTTAAGTCTTACAGATCTTCCAAAGCTCCTTCTGAGGACATGCTCTATTAACAGCTGCTTTCACACTTAACCGTGTTCCATCTAAAATGGTTCAAGAGACACCATATAAGATATGGACTGGGAGGCGTCCTAGTGTGTCCTTTATGAAGATTTGGATTTGTGAAGCCTATGTAAGGCGCCAAGTCCCTGATAAACTTGGCCCCAAATTTGATAAGTGCTTTTTTGTAGGATATCCCAAGGAAACCAAGGGATACTATTTCTATAATCCGACCGAAGGCAAAGTGTTTGTCACACGGGCTGCTGTGTTCCTAGAGAGAGAATTTATCTCCAAAAGAACTAGTGGGGGAACAATAGAACTTGAAGAAAATCAAACTTCGTAAAGTAGCAACAAACCAATGGTGGAAATGGAGCAAACTTCAAAAATTGTTATGGAACAACTACCTGCTCAAGTAACACAAGGCCTACGTAAGTCTAGCAAGATACCTTATCAACCCGAGAGGTATGGATTTCTCATGAATCAACATGGTGATATATTAATCATGGATTAGGATGAGTCTACGACTTATGAGGAAGCTGTAAAAGGCCCAGATTATGAGAAATGGCTTGAGGCCATGGGCTATGAGATTGAATCCATGTATACCAACCAAGTATGGACCTTGGTAGACCCACCTGAAGGGGTAAAACCTATTGGGTGCAAATGGGTTTTTAAGAATAAAACTGACATGGATGGTAATGTGCATACCAAAAGGGGCGGTTGGTGGCTAAAGGTTTCAAACAAGTTCATGGTGTAGACTATGATGAGACTTTTTTCCTAGTTGTCATAATTAACCATTCGGATCTTGCTTGTTGTTGTAGCATATCATGATTATGAAACCTGGCAGATGGATGTCAAAACTGCTTTCCTAAATGAAAATCTTCTTGAGGATGTGTACATGACACAACCTAAGGGTTTTGTCACTCCAAAGGATGCTAGAAAGGTGTGTAAACTGCAACGATCCATTAATGGATTAAAGCAAGCTTTGAGAAGCTGAAATCTTAGTTTCAATGATGCCATCAAAGAGTTTGGTTTCATCAAGAACGAAGATGAACCTTGTGTCTACAAGAAAGTTAGTGGGAGCACAGTTGTATTCTGGTATTGTATGTAGATGACATATTACTCATCGGGAATGACATCTTTTCCTTACAGTCTATAAAGACTTGGTTAGGAAAATGCTTTTCCATGAAGGACTTAGGTGAAGCTACCTATGTATTAGGCATCAAGATCTATAGAGATAGATCAAGGAGACTGCTTTGCCTGAGTCAGAGTACATACATAGACAAAGTGTTGAAACGCTTTCATATGCAAAAGTCCAAGAAAGGATTTCTCTCTGTGTCGCATGGTGTAAGCCTGTGTAAGGCTCAATGTCCTTCCACTCAAGATAAGAGAAACCGCATGACTAAGATTCCATATGCATCTGCAATTGGATCTATCATGTATGCCATGTTATGTACTCGTCCAGATGTCTCATATGCTTTGAGCATGATGAGCAGGTACCAGTCAAATCCTGGTGAAAGTCACTGAACTGTTGTCAAGGACATCCTTAAGTACTTAAGAAGGACTAAGAATTCGTTCTTGGTATATGGAGCCGAGGAAGAGCTTGTTGTAAAAGGTTATACTAACACTAGCTTCCAGTCCGATAAGGACAACTCCAAATCGCAATCACTTTTGTGTTTTGCCTAAATGCTGGAGCTGTGAGCTAGAAGAGTTCGAAGCAAGAGACAGTAACCGATTCCACCACAGAGGCTGAGTATATTGCTACCTCCAATGCTGCAAAGGAGGCTGTTTGGATCAGAAAGTTCATCACTGAACTTGGCGTGGTTCCTAGCATTGTGGACCCGCTGGACCTCTATTGTGATAACAATGGGGCCATTGCACAAGCTAAGGAGCCTAGATCTCACCAGCAATCCAAACATATACTTAGGCGCTTCCATCTCATTCGAGAGATCATCGATAGAGGAGATATGAAGATATGCAGAGTACCGACAGATGACAACATCGCTGACCCACTGACAAAGCCTCTTGCACAGCAAAAGCATGAGGGTCACACTAGATTTATAGGCATTAGATGTATGTCTGATTGGCTCTAGTGCAAGTGGGAGATTGTTGGTGTATGCTCTATAGGCCAGTTGTAACTACCGTTTTCGTTCTTTTCCTTTTTCCCTTCATTGTAATATTTTATTTGCATTTGAATAAAATACTTTATTTTTCCTTGATCATCTTAATTAAATTTTGTTCATGAATTACTCTTTTTCTTCTTATTGGGCTATTTTCTTGTTGATCCATTTTTATTTGACCGTGAGTATTTTATTTGATCCACATTGTCTTCAAATCCGTCTCTTATTAAACCCAAAATCCAATTGCAATTATTTCTAGACCCAAACCCATTAACCCAATAACCTAATTGCATCCTATAAATAATACCCTATTGCAAACCCTAAAAACAAAAAACACAAAACACAAACCCTAATCCTAATAGTCTCTCTCTCCTCTCTCTTTCGGCATTTGCCCCTTCGACTTCCCACCAAACCCATCAGCCCCAACCTTCGGCGATCTCCCTGTCAACGAGCCACTCCACCTAGTTGACCACCGAGCCGCCCTCTGTTGCTCCTTATCCTGAGCGACGCCTCCTGCCGCCGCTCGATGCACCGCCGCAGCCAGCCGCTCGGGCCCACTGATCCAGTCGCCGCCGTCATCCAGTGGACGCCGCCAGTCGACTGCCTCCAACCCCTTGGCCTTACTATTGCTGTCGTTGCTCTTTGTTGTTGCAGCTGTTTACGGTTGTTGCTGAGTTCCCTTATGCACGTAGTGTGCACGTGATTCTTTGTGTGTTTGTTGCTCCGGAATTCTCACCCCATTATTCTTTGGTATTCGAATTAGTCGTCCATAAGGTAAGTCACTTTTTCTCTTGAATTTAATATTGTATCAAATTCAATTTTTTATTGAAATTCTTGCAAGTAGATCCAATCGTTCATCGTATTGTATACTATTGTTCCTTTTTCGTTGAGTATATTAAGAGTTTACATGAGCTAACCCAAATATTCTTGACTTCACGCCTTTGTTGACTCCAAAATTGAATCTTTCATGCATTCATGTAGTATTGATAGTAGGGTTTATTCATACAAACAACACACAAATCGATTATTGTAGAACTGAATGCTAGGTTGTGTGATTGAATGATCGATTGATGTTATGTTGTCGTTAAATTAGTGTGTGTATTATTGATGATTCTTAACATACTATTATACCTGCCATACTGATTATAAGATGTATTGACTCATTAAAGTGGTACCCATCATGTTAGATCGCTTTATTTCATGATATATATTGAAAATCTATATATTTGTTGTATGTCTGGAATTTGTGAGACATTTTAGACCCAGTATTTGACATCAAAATTAATAACTTTCTAAATAAGAGTTGTAGACCTATGTCTCTAGTTTTCGGAACATCTAAGATCTTTAAATTCCGAGTTGTATTGCAAAAGTTATGATGATTTTACTACTGCTGTGTTTTATTTCCAGAATTTCATACTCATGTATGTTTTCATGTTTAAACTATTAATAAGCTAATTTAATGTTACAATAGTGCTCTGATAATTTTCAGAATGATAGTTAATATGTTTAGGAGTCTAATGAATATTTTTAATGAATTTATAATTAAGTTTTCACTGATTCTAAAGATATAACAACTTGATGTCGATTTTCAGTCTGAACATATAATCTATAAATAATGATGTATTTGACCTAGTTATTGTTGTCGGATTTTGTATTTAAATATGCGTTGGAATCGTTGGGAAGTCTAGTTTTCATAATTTCTGACGGTTTCCGTTTTTTTATTTCTGTAGCAGCGGAAAAACTAATTTTTGTACAGTGACCTTTTGCTGTCCAGAAATTCATTTTCCAGATTTTCTTAATATAAGTATATATATATCATTGTATTGCATGAATTGAAGTGTATGTGTTGCATTGCATGATTCTAATGTGCTATTGTCATCATTCTATTTGTTTCATCCAAAGTTATCATCCTATTGTTCTTCTATTTTTACTATCGTTCATCTAATGTCTCTAATTTGCATAATGTATTGTTGCATCGATAAAATAATTAACAAGCCAGTGTTTAAGAAATTGAATGAAGTAGTTGATGATATAGTGACTGTACTCAGAAGTGTGGGCCATGTTTCCCAAAATAATGTGTGTCGGCTAGTGTTATCGTTATCAGTTTATTATTTGATTGCTGACTACAATATCCTAATTCGTCGCGTATTGTTTTAGTGTTATTGTGCCGACCATTGTGCACCAATGTTGTAATTAATGTTATCGTGCCGTGTACATGATCTATAGAATCTTTCACTTATGTCTAAACGAAATTGATTGTATGCATCGAACCTGTAGTTATGGGATGCAGTAGTACGTGCATTAGTTAGGTTTAGAATTAATAAACTTAAGAATTGACACAACTTCGACATTGCATATTGTACAACATTGTTTCTATTAATATCAAATATTGTCTAAGTGTTATTGACACGGTCATTGGACATTGTCATCGAATATTGAATTATCGTATATAACCATTGCATCGATTATCATTGATATTGATTATTGCTATTGTCCCATGTTATTGATTCCTATTGATCCATTGAATTCATTGTTATATCGTTATTCTATTATTACCTTGCTTTCTCTACTTGTTGTCCATGACTTTCTCTAAAGACAAATTTTCTCCTCTTTTTAGATGAAGTGTTCACAGGTGATCATGAAGAATTACCTACAGGAATTGGGGAACAAGCTTTCTAAAGATGTATTGTTTTCTAGTTGAAAGTTATTTCATTGGACCTATTGTATTGAAACTTATTATTGTTTTTGGATTTATTATTGTATTGGGCTTATGACCCGGATATTATTATTTGTTTTCAGATATTGGATTATCAAATTTAATAATTGCACATTGTGTTATTCCAAGTATTATTGTTCATGTGGTTGTTATTATTGCCTGCGCAATTATTTTGTATTATTATTGTTGTTGAGTTGAATGGGTAAATAGCTTATGGATGACGCAAGTCATTCGCTGGGCCAATGTCACGTGCTCGTGTTCTGTATTTTTGGGAAGCGATGCGTGACACCAGTTGTGTATTGACATTACTAGTTTATATTATATCATGATATTTATTTCATATATGAAACATTCATTTATTGTGTTATTTATTGTGATTAAATGAACATAATAAATTCCTTAGAATAGTACGTTCAATACCATAGGATATCAAGTGCATGACTTGATTGTGAGATCTTATTGGTTGTAATCAGAACACTATTTTTAAATGTCTCTAGTCAAGTATTATTGTGAGTTAAGACAACAATAATACATAAAGACTAGTATGTGCGTAGACTGATGACCATATCCCACGGGTCATGGATATGAGATATCAAGTCTTCACATGAGTACATATTAGAATAATAATATACTGGACTGACCCACCATGAGAACGTTGCATAGATCGTTACGTGAGTGTCATAAGCGGTTCTCACAAACACTATGGTGTATGTAGTCCTTGGACTTGAAGTCACTACGGTTCCCTACATAAGAAGTTTTATGTTTTAATATTGTCAAATGTTGTCTGTAATAAGGTGATTATAAAGTCGACTATTGGATAAACTACAAATCATGCGGAGGGATGTGAGTGACTTAGATAGGATTTGTCCCTCTTATATAATATGAACGATATTTATGGGCCCCTTGTTTGAGTTAGACTACAAAATGCATGTCATGCTCAAATGAGTCAATATGAGATATTGAGGTCATTTGTTTAGTAAGTCTACTCGGACATCAAGAAACCAAAAGTTGAACTATATAAGGGTGACACGCTCTATGCCTTGTGGTCAATTAAGATATCTGGACAAAGGGACTAGACTACATGGTAACATTGGTCACAGATAGGTTATGTCTAATCACTGACATTCCCGTTACTTGAGTAGCAGTGATGTATTGCTAGATACCGCTCACTGTTTGTAATATTAGAATATGATTTTAGTATTATTGTCAACGTAAGGAGAACGTACAGGGTCGCACACTTAGAATGGATCGAAATTGGGATTTAAATTCAGAAGATGAATTTAATTGGGTATCTAAGTAAGACTTGGATTCCTGACATTGGTTGGAAATTTAATTAGAATAAATGAGCTGACTAAAGTTTAAAGGCCTGCACGAATCTGAACCAGGTTAGATTGTGAGTCCAACAGCCTCATTACTCTCTTAGGGTTGATTTTCTGTAGCGATATATATGATGCGTATCTGTAGAAAAAAGGTCACATAAGAAAACCCTAGCCATCACAGAAATTGTGTGAGAGAGAGATCGTGAGGAACATCCCTTCCTGCAGTTAGCACCACGGCGTGAGGGAAAGCTTGATTTGATCCGTTCGTGTGGATACCGTAGTGGCACTGCAATATTGTACTGTTGCGACCGGCATACTGTGGAGACAACAGATCCATCTTCAAGGTATAACTCCTAAAACGATTTATGGTTTTCGCATGGTTCCATGGCTAGGTTTCGATATTTCTTTGTAATTTTTCTGTTGTGTATTTAATCTGAGATTACCATCGAAACCTAACAGGATGACCTAGTACTTGGTACTTGAGAAACAGCTCTTGGCACTATTAGAGTATGCGGCGGTCCGACGGATCCCAAGAGAACAAAATGGTCATGCCAACTCCTTGTCCAAACTTGCATCGTCATCCCTCGGAGGATTAGACTGCACTGTCCTAGTTGAGGTCCCCCTCAAACCCAGCATCGAAGAACCTGAAGTCCTGTGCCTCCTCCCCGGCGAACAAGCCGAGACATGGATGCATCCTACCTGAAAATTCTTGACCACCAGAGAGCTACCGCAGGACCGTGCCGTGGCACAGACCACAAGGATCCAGTCTGAAAGGTTCACCCTAATTGAAGACGTGCTCTTCAAGCGATCCTACACCAAGGCTAATGGGAGACCTTATCTCCGTTGTTTGAAACCAGATGAAGCTAAGTATGCACTGGAGGAGTTACACGAGGAAATTGGGGGTTGCCATATGGGCAGCAGGTCACTGGCAAGAAAAGTGCTCAATCACGGCTACTACTGGCCGACTATGTTGCAAGACGCCCAGGACTTGGTAAAAAGGTACGACCCCTGCCAAAGGTTCTCTCCCTTCAAACGCTCGCCCCAAGCCGAACTAAAATCACTCACCAGCCCGACCCTTTTTGCCGTGTGGGGGATGGACCTGGTCGGTCCCTTTCCAAAGGCTACGGGCCAAAGGCGATTCCTCATCATGGCCATCGACTACTTCACCAAATTAGTCGAGGCAGAACCCCTCGCCATGATCAGAGAACTTCAAGCCCAACAATTCTTCTAGAAACACATCATATGCTGGTTCGAGGTCCGCTCGTGCTAGTCACCGATAATGAAACTCAGTTTTCTGGCAATTTTTTTTAAAAGTTTTGTGAAGACCTCAAAATTCCGCAGCGCTTCTCGACAATCTCCAACCCCAATCGAATGGCCAAGTGGAAAACGCTAATCGGAAAATTCTTGATGGTCTCAAAAAATGGTTAGACCAATCCCCTTAGGGTCTGTGGGTCGAGGAGTTATGGAGCGTCTTTTGGTCACACCGTACTACTAAGAGAATCCCGACCGGCGAGTTCCCATTCAACCTGGCATACGAGACCGAGGTGGTCATCCCTCTACAAGTCGGTCTCCCCTTTCCTAGGAACATGAGCTTCGATGAGGGATCGAACTCAAGCGACCTTAGCGCAAACCTGGACCTCATTGACAAAGTTAAAGAAAGATCCACAATCCGACTGGCCATATATCAGCAGCAAGTTGAGAGGTTATACAACAAGAAAGTATGTTCGACCAACATCAAGGAGGGTTACCTCATACTCAGAAAGCTAGCAATTTCCCAGCCCACTGCCAGAGGCAAGCTAACCCCCAATTGGGAAGGCCCATATAAGGTTTCCCAAGTGATACGTCCTGGTACGCACCGACTCGAAGACCTGGGGGACAGGGTAGTTAAGAGGCCTTGGAACGCAGAGCACCTCGTCAAGTTCTAAGATGGAAAGTGAGAGAGAGCCTACTATTGTAATGGGCACTACGCGCCAATTCCCCTGTAAACAAACATGAAAAAAAAGGCAGGAGATTTTGTTTAACAAGTTAAAGTTTGTGGATTTCTCAATACCTCACGTCCTCGCCCCCCGACTTGGAATTCGAAAACCTACAAGAGATTTCTCAATCCATCAAGTCCTCGCCCATCGGCTCGAACCTCGACTACTGATGTCATCGCCCTTCGGCTTGGACATCGACCACCTACGAGGAATTTCTCAATTCCTCATGTCCTTACCCCTCAGCTTGGACTTCAACCACCTACGAGGGATTTCTCAATCCCTCAAGTCCTCGCCCATCTCGAACCTCGACTACTCACGTCCTCGCCCTTCGGCTTGGACGTCGACCACCTACAAGAATTTCTCAATCCCTCACGTCCTCGCCCCTCTGCTTGGACTTCGACCACCAACGAGGGATATCTCAATCCCTCAAGTCCTCTATCCTCGGCTTGGACTTTGACCCCCTACGAGGGATTTCTCATCCCCTCACGTCCTCACCCATCGGCTTGGACCTCGACAACTCACGTCTTCGCCTTTCGGCTTGGAAGTCGACCACCAACTAGGGATTCCTCAATCCCTCACGTCCTTGCCCCTCGGCTTGGACTTCGAACACCTACGAGGGATTTCTCAATCCCTCAAGTCCGCACCCATCGGCTCAGACATTGGCTACTCACGTTCTCGCCCCTCGGCTTGGACTTCGACCACCTACGAGGGATTCCTCAATCCTTCATGTCCTCACCCCTCGGCTTGGACTTAGACCACCTACAAGAGATTTCTCAATCCCTCAAGTCCTCGCCCATCGGCTCGGACCTCAGCTACTCACGTCATCGCCCCTCAGCTTGGACTTCGACTACCTACGAAAGATTTCTCAATCTCTCAAGTCCTCGCCCCTCAGCTTGGACTTCGACCACCTACGAGAGATTTCTTAATCTCTCACGTCCTCGCCCTTCGGCTTGGACTTCGACCACTTATGCAAGAATTCTCAATCACTCAAGTCCTCACCCCTTGGATGAGACTTTGACTCAATACTTACCCAAGTTTCAATTTGATTTGCGGTCATTACCCACAGTGAGGATGTAATACCCTGATTTTCCTAATGTATATAAAGATTATTTATTGTGTTGCACGTGGTATGCACGTGTAATATTTTGCTTACTATTTTCAACATGATGAATAAGCATATTGTTTTCTATAAGGATTTTCCCTAAAGCCCAAATGTTAATTTACTTATCTTTCTTTTAAAAATATTTATTTTTGGCCCAACTAACTTAAGCCCATGGATTTAAAACCCTTTTATTATTTTTTCTACAACTTGTAATGTGTAGTATCTTTTCTTCCTATTTACCGGGTATTTGATGCACAAATTTTGTAGGGTGGTTTGTGTGTGCACGTGCATTCTATGTACACGTGCATAAGCACACAAAGCTTGGCCGGATGGAGTAGAGTAGTGGGGGTAAGTTGTGGGTGGTTATTTAAGGTGTGGGTAGTTTCCATAACCCCCTAGTTAATCCCAGCCGTTGATCCCTTAACCATCTACCGAATCCTACCCCTCCATTTCCCTTATTTTCTAGTATAAATACCCCTTTCATTCCCCATCTCTTTTACACTAAAATTATTATTATTGTAAGAGAGGCATTCTGTGAGTTGTGTGTGGGAGTTTTTCTGTGGAGGCCAAGTAGTACCCTGAAGGATTCGGTGTGGAGCAAAGGAGCAAGGAGCGAGGAGTTGTTCACTGCATTGAGGAACTTTGCTGGATTCGATTACTTCATCAAATAAGGTGGGTGTTTCTCAGGACTTCTAATGTAGGAATTATACCATGAGTATTATGACTGCTACCATGTTATGAAAAGTAAATTCAATGTGTTAGAAATTGCCTGAACATGCTGTTGATAATAAGAATAAAAGAGTCGGTACAGTCGACTGTCGCATGAACCAATCGACTGGTACGAGACAATTATTTTCATGATGTGGTAATAAACATGTGTGCAAATAGACGTAACAGTGTGATTACTAAGCTTATATTTTTCCCTATGATACATATGATGGAGGGAAGGTGAATTGATGTAAAGAACTAGCGAGGGTTAACACAACTAAGAACTGTCGGTGCAGTCGACTGACAAGGTGTTCAGCCGACTGGTGCATCGATTTAAGTATGATTATTCGGCAATTCCATGAAATGAGATATTCCATTATGTTGACCTAGTGTAATGATTTGAGAATTGTATCTTCATCTTCGTAAGGAAGTTATGAATAAGGGTAAGTGCATGTTTAAAGTATTTTCCTTGAAGAAAGATAACATTAGTAACTTGAAATTTCATGTTGCGATGTTACTGAACAATAAGAGACGTTGTGTTTATGAAACATGAATATATGTATATTGTAAATTGATATCATGATGCAAGTGCATGTACGAACTGTTAGATAATCCCTTAATTTGAAGTATGGATCTGTCCAGTCGACTGAATGCGCGTAGCAAGTCGACTGAGCTGAACTTAGAATTATGCTATTAAAAATCCCAGGACAGACGACTGGTGGATGAACAGTCGACTGTCACGTGGATGACACTGTGAACATGAAAAGTTGCGGGACAGCCGACTGACCGTGTGCAGCAGTCGACTCTCCCGAGTATTTATGATGAACCTGTATTGACTGTATGAGTCGACTGGTGTTCTTCCAAGTCGACTGTACAGAGTGGATTTTGATATGTCAGAAGTTTCATGTTGATTACTGTTAAAAATTGTGACTGACGTTGTTGAACTCTATTTTGCTGCTGCATGAATGTATATGAAATGAATCGTATTTCTGAATTGAGAAACTTACATGAAATGAGTCATGCTTGAATGAAGAATTACATGAATATGAAAATTAAGAACATGATATGCTGAGGCACTGAAAATGAATTCATGAGTTAGATTTGCTCAAACTGGAAATTGTGAATTTGAAATTGAAACGAAAGAGTAGCTAAGTCTCCCCCGGCAATGGAATTGGAATGAAATTGAAAAGAAGACCAAGGTCGGTCATGTATTGAAATGAATGAATAAGTCCGGTTTAGGGAGAGGCTAACTCTAGAGCTTTGATTTTATTCATGATTCTATTAAAATAAGGACTAGTACATAGTGGAGATGTGATGAAAGTAAGAGACAAACATTGAGTATGAGGGCTATTGGGTAGCGGCGAGAGCGTATCCCAGGAATTCCCATGATGAGTCTGGGTGAGGATACTACTCCAGAGTACGGTCCCAGTGGCGATGCTCGTGGGATGTTTGAAGACTACGGGTGGTGTCATGTCTACGGTGAGAGCTGAATTACCACAGGATGTCTGCATGACGAGTCATGTCAGCGATGGGATTCCCTCCAGAGTGCCTAGACATGAGTTCGTAGGTCGGAAAATATCTAAGATACTTACCGTAATTACAGTAGTAGAGTAAGTCATGGCGAGGGATTGAACCCTATAAAAATGAAGAACGATTAAGAGGCTTGCCCTCGAACCTATGTAGTATGGGATGCATAGAATTCGAACAAGTGCGCATTAGTGTCATATAAACTAAATAATTGCATTAAGGATTAAGTGCACAATCACGACACGACATCATTAAGAGTTCCCCTTTTGATTTATATTCTTATTATGAACAAGTTTGTGATTTGTTAAGAAATGAGATTCGTTATACTGTTTCTGGCATAAAGAGGATGACCATGTATAATTATCGTCGGTTGAATAAACTGACGTACCCACAGTTTTGTATGCAGGATAAATTGCATGGATGCATAAAGATTTTATCATGTTGTTGTACATTCATGTAAATGTTGTATATTTTTACTTCCGCTGTGCAAATGTAAATGTAATGAATGATGTAAACTCTGATGCAAAAAGAAAGCTTTGATTTCCTTGTAAAATTGTACTCAATGAAAGTGAAAAGATTCTGTAGAACATCTCGAATTCAGTGTATTTGGGATTCGGGGCATTACAGAGTGGTATCAGAGCCACGCTTTCTACGCTTTCACACTTGTAAAAATTTATAAGGAACGACACCCTAGAAGTGGACATTAGAGTGTGTGTTTGAGTCTAGAGATTTAAATGTAAGTGACTTACATTTGTGTTGCTCTAAGACTTATGCTTCTTCCTCTCTATTTTCTAAGATGGCTGATCACTTCGACCCTGCTGGAGGCGACGACTGGCATATTATTGAGGAAGAGTACCATCCTGGACAGACTGATTCTGAGGACGAGTATCACCCTGGGCAAGCAGATTCTGATGATGAGGAGTGGCCTGAATCTCGAGAGATTACCCCACCTCCAGATTCATCTGACGATTCTTCTTCCGATGAAGAAGAGGGACCAGCTCTGAGTGGCACTGTGGCTTCTCTTCAGAGGCAGGTGGAAACCCTGAAGGAGAGAGTTGGGGTTTTGGAAGCTCAACTGGCGAAGCGGAAGGACGATTTCTCTGTTCTCAGTCACCGAATGTGGGAACTTGAGAAGAGAAAGAACCTGACGGATGTGCTGAAAGATGAAGTGGATGAACTGCGAGAAGAACTTCGAGCAGCGAAGAGGACCCGTAGGAGTTAGATTGTTGTAGCTTCTATTTTCTTCATTCTGATGTCAAAAATCTTTTTAATTCGAATGTATAAACTTTGGAATTCAATGAAATGCAAGTTGGTTTAAATTCTTGTCTTATACTTCGAATTTAATGGATCTTTTGCATCAGAATATGTCGAGAAGAGGGGCTAGGAATGGTGAAGGATTGGACATGGTGACCGAGCTTGCAAGGGTTTACCAGATGCTGAATGCAGTGGCTGTGAACCAAGGAAGAGGGCCGGTGAATCCAGTACCCGAGGCAATTAAGCTAGTGGAATCGTTCAAGAGAATGAAACCACCAGTGTTCGAGGGAAAGTCAGACCCAGATGCGGCTGACAACTGGATTCGGCAAGTGGAGACGATCTTCGAGGTGTTGGAGACACCGGAGGGCAGCAAGGTCAAGTTGGCCACTTTGCAGTTGGAGAAGGATGCGGCTGTTTGGTGGCAGTCGATGAAGAGGACCATGGGAGGCTTGTTGCTTGGCTGGGAGGAATTTCTGGAAGAGTTCCGCAGTCACTATTTTCCCTCCGACGTCCAGGAGAAGAAAGCCATGGAGTTTCTGTCACTTCAGCAAGGCAGCATGTCAGTGAGGGAGTATGAGACTAAGTTTACTTAGCTCTCTAGGTATGCTCCAGAACTGGTGATAGATGAGGCGAAGAAGGCTCGCAAATTCGAGCATGGTCTGAGACCGAGCTTGAGATCCCGAATGATACCCCTTGGTATCAGGCGATTTGACAAGCTGGTGAAGAGGGCGGCAGCGAGGGAGGCGGATATGGAGCAGTTCCAAGTTGTTCAGAACCGGAGGAACAACTGGCAGTCCGGGAAGAGGCCTGCACACTCGGGGAGTTCCAAAGGGCAACCATCTACACAGAGGTTCAAACCGACAGGGGCGAACGCTGTCAGTGTAGCTGGAGGACCTGGAAACAATGTGGGGAGACCTTCTGCAGTTACATGCTACAACTGTGGTGAGACGGGACATTACAAATCCCAATGTCTTCAACCACGGGCTGGCAATCACAATGTGCCAATACAGCAGACTGGGAAGAGGCCGTACCAATCAGGGCGAGTATTTGCCTTGACGGAAGCTGACGCTGATGAGGCAGATCAGGTCATCTCTGGTACGAGGGCTGATCTTTAGTGGTTTTGTCATTTCTTCTTCCCGCTTATATTGTGAAACTGTTATGTAATGGTGTGTATTATGTAACAGGAGAACTCTATCTTAATGGAAAGAAAGCTGTTGTATTGTTCGATACTGGATCCTCTCATACTTTTGTGTCTCCTAGATTTGCTAAAGTGTTGGGAGTGGAACCGAAGATTTTTCCAGGCAAGATCTTAGCAGTAGCTACTCCATCAGGGGAAACTTTGACCACTGATCGGTATTATGCTGATTGCGAGATTGTGATTGGGGATAGAATCTTTGGCATTGATCTGATCGAGCTGACTATCTTGGGAGTCGATGTTATCATTGGCATTGATTGGATGTCGGTGTACAGTGCAAGCATCGAGTGTAAGACCAAGACCGTAACAGTGAAGGCTCCAGGTGGACCTGAAGTCACTTTCCAAGGGAAGCAGAAGTGTTCTAAGTTGGTGGCAACTATCCGCAAGGAAGAGACTCCTGTGGAAGTGCAAGGGATTCCTGTGGTTCGGGACTATCCGACCGTGTTCTTGGAAGATTTTCCTGGGTTACCTCCACATCGTGATGTAGAGTTCAGCATCACTGTTCAACCGGGAAGTACACCCATCTCTAAGGCACCGTATAGGATGGCTCCAGTGGAACAGGATGAGGTGAAACGACAGATTGAGGAACTGTTGGAGAAAGGCTTTATTCAACCTAGTACGTCACCTTGGGGAGCACCAGTGCTTTTGGTAAGGAAGAAGGATGGATCGATGCGGATGTGTATCGATTACCGGGAGCTGAATAAGGTCACTGTTCAGAATAAGTATCCGATTCCTTGAATTGATGACTTCTTCGACCGTCTACAAGGAGCAGCTGTATTCTCCAAAATAGATCTTCGATCAGGATATCACCAAGTTCGAGTGAAAGCTGAAGATGTGCATAAAACTGCATTTAGAACTCGGCATGGGCATTACAAATTCTTAGTTATGCCGTTCGGAGTGACAAATGCACCCGCAATCTTCATGGATCTGATGAACAGAGTTCTGAGGCCGTTTATTGATTCTTTCGTCGTGGTGTTTATCGACGATATTCTCGTGTACTCCAAGTCAGAGGAGGAGCACACCGAGCATCTGACAGCAGTTTTGCAGAAGTTGGAAGAGCAGAAGTTGTATGCCAAGTTATCCAAGTGTGATTTCTGGAAATCTGAAGTGGCATTCCTAGGTCACATCCTTTCTAAGGAGGGAGTGGCAACTGACCCTCAGAAGATAGAGGCAGTGAGAGATTGGGCTAGGCCTACTACAGTGAAGGAAGTCAGAAGTTTCCTTGGGATGACTGGATATTATAGGAGATTCATTCAAGGTTATGCTCAGATAGCTGTACCGCTTACTGGACTGACCAAGAAGAATGTGAGCTTCAAGTGGACTGAGCAATGTGAGGCGAGCTTTCAGGAGTTGAAGGATAGGCTGACTACTGCACCTATTTTGGCTTTGCCTAGAGCAGGTGTTGAGTATGATGTTTATAGCGATGCTTCACATCGGGGGCTTGGTTGTGTCTTAATGCAAGAAGGTAGAGTAATCGCTTATGGGTCTAGGCAACTACGACCACATGAGAAGAATTATCCGACTCATGATTTGGAGTTGGCTGCGATTATCTTTGCTTTGAAGCAATGGAGGCACTATGTGTACGGTGAGAAGTTGAATATATACACGGACCACAAGAGCTTGAAGTATATATATCAGCAGAGGGATCTCAATCTAAGGCAGCGGATATGGTTGGAAGTGCTCGAGGATATGCGACCTGAGATCAAGTATCATCCTGGAAAGGCTAATGTTGTTGCTGATGCACTTAGTCACAAAAGCAGTTTGGCCAGTTTGATTACAACTCAGAGGCATTTGATTGAGGAGTTGGATCGAGCAGGTATTGAGGTTGTCTTGCAAGGATTGGGAGCATCTTTGGCTCAGTTGAGGCTTCAGCCTACTTTGAATGCAAAGATCATTGCAAGTCAGGAGGTTGATGCTGATATCTTGGAGATGAAGGAGCAGGTTGGTGCTGGCAGGTTGCTCAGATTTCAAATCAGGGATGGAGTGCTGTGGTTTGGAGATAGGCTGTGTGTTCCAGATCAGGCGGACCTGAAAGAGAGTATTCTTCAGGAGGCACATGCTACTCTTTTGTCGGTACATCCTGGGAGTACTAAGATGTACAAAGACATCAAACAGCATTTCTGGTGGTCAGGTTTGAAGCGGGATGTGGCTGATTTTGTTGCGAAGTGTGAGGTTTGTCAGCAAGTCAAAGCCGAAAATCAGAGATCCGGAGGTCTATTACAGCCGTTACCTATTCCGGAATGGAATGGGATAACATCAGTATGGATTTCATTACGGGATTGCCTAAGAGTTCTAAAGGCAATGATGCGATTTGGGTTATAGTCGATCGACTGACCAAGTCCGTTCACTTTTTGGCGATGAAACTCACTGCTTCGATGGACAAGTTAGCTGAGATGTATGTTGGTGAGATTGTCAGACATCATGGTGTTCCCTCAACTATTGTGTCTGATCGAGATGCGCGGTTTACTTCGCATTTTTGGAGGAGTCTTCAGGCAGCTTTGGGTACCAAGACAGATTTCAGCACTGCTTTTCATCCACAGACCGATGGGCAGACCGAGAGAGTCAACCGTATTCTTGAAGATATGCTTCGGTGTTGTATACTAGACTTCGGAGGCAGTTGGGAAAGGCATTTACCTTTGGTAGAGTTTGCCTACAACAACAGTTTTCAGGCTAGCATTGGGATGGCGCCATATGAAGCTTTGTATGGCAGGAAGTGCAGGACTCCTGTTTGTTGGTATGAAGTTGGGGAGCATCAGTTGTTTGGTCCTGAGCTTGTACAGCTGACTTCTGAGAAGATTGATCTGATCAGGAAAAGGTTGGTAGAAGCTCAGAGCAGGCAGAAAAGCTATGCAGACAACCGGAGAAGGGACCTTGAGTTTGAGGTTGGTGACTTCGTCTTTCTAAAGGTATCGCCCAGCAAAGGTGTGGTCCGTTTTGGCAAAGGCAGGAAGTTAGCCCCGAGGTTTATAGGCCCATACAAGATATTGAAAAGGATCGGGAAAACTGCTTACCGGCTTGAATTACCGGGAGAGTTGTCTCAGGTGCACAATGTCTTCCATGTGTCTATGCTGAGAGGTTATATTCCAGATCCGAGTCATCATTTGCCGGAAGTGCCGGAAGGTTTGCAGTTAGACCTGAATTACATCGAGACTCCTGTCGAGATTGTTGACCGTAGGGAGAAGGTCTTGAGGAATAAGACGATACCGATGGTCAAAGTAGTCTGGAGAAACTACTTGGTTGAAGAGGCTACTTGGGAATCTGAGGAGAGGATGTTGAAAGACTATCCTGAGCTTTTTGCTTGATTGTATCTTTGTATCTTTTGTTTTGTTGTGGTGTTTTCTGTTTTCTCGCTCTTGGCTGTAGTTCCGGGGACGGAACTATTCTAAGGAGGGAGTGATGTAATACCCTGATTTTCCTAATGTATATAAAGATTATTTATTATGTTGCACGTGGTATGCACGTGTAATATTTTGCTTACTATTTTCAACATGATGAATAAGCATATTGTTTTCTATAAGGATTTTCCCTAAAGCCCAAATGTTAATTTACTTATCTTTCTTTTAAAAATATTTATTTTTGGCCCAACTAACTTAAGCCCATGGATTTAAAACCCTTTTATTATTTTTTCTACAACTTGTAATGTGTAGTATCTTTTCTTCCTATTTACCGGGTATTTGATGCACAAATTTTTTAGGGTGGTTTGTGTATGCACGTGCATTCTATGTACACGTGCATAAGCACACAAAGCTTGGCCGGATGGAGTAGAGTAGTGGGGGTAAGTTGTGGGTGGTTATTTAAGGTGTGGGTAGTTTCCATAACCCCCTAGTTAATCCCAGCCGTTGATCCCTTAACCATCTACCGAATCCTACCCCTCCATTTCCCTTATTTTCTAGTATAAATACCCCTCTCATTCCCCATCTCTTTTACACTAAAATTATTATTATTGTAAGAGAGGCATTCTGTGAGTTGTGTGTGGGAGGTTTTCTGTGGAGGCCGAGTAGTACCCTGAAGGATTCGGTGTGGAGCAAAGGAGCAAGGAGCGAGGAGTTGTTCACTGCATTGAGGAACTTTGCTGGATTCGATTACTTCGTCAAATAAGGTGGGTGTTTCTCAGGACTTCTAATGTAGGAATTATACCATGAGTATTATGACTGCTACCATGTTATGAAAAGTAAATTCAATGTGTTAGAAATTGCCTGAACATGCTGTTGATAATAAGAATAAAAGAGTCGGTACAGTCGACTGTCGCATGAACCAGTCGACTGGTACGAGACAATTATTTTCATGATGTGGTAATAAACATGTGTGCAAATAGACGTAACAGTGTGATTACTAAGCTTATATTTTTTCCTATGATACATATGATGGAGGGAAGGTGAATTGATGTAAAGAACTAGCGAGGGTTAACACAACTAAGAACTGTCGGTGCAGTCGACTGACAAGGTGTTCAGCCGACTGGTGCATCGATTTAAGTATGATTATTCGGCAATTCCATGAAATGAGATATTCCATTATGTTGACCTAGTGTAATGATTTGAGATTGTATCTTCATCTTCGTAAGGAAGTTATGAATAAGGGTAAGTGCATGTTAAAAGTATTTTCCTTGAAGAAAGATAACATTAGTAACTTGAAATTTCATGTTGCGATGTTACTGAACAATAAGAGACGCTGTGTTTATGAAACATGAATATATGTATATTGTAAATTGATATCATGATGCAAGTGCATGTACGAACTGTTAGATAATCCCTTAATTTGAAGTATGGATCTGTCCAGTCGACTGAATGCGCGTAGCAAGTCGACTGAGCTGAACTTAGAATTGTGCTATTAAAAATCCCAGGGCAGACGACTGGTGGATGAACAGTCGACTGTCACGTGGATGAAACTGTGAACATGAAAAGTTGCGGGACAGCCGACTGACCGTGTGCAGCAGTCGACTCTCCCGAGTATTTATGATGAACCTGTATTGACTGTATGAGTCGACTGGTGTTCTTCCAAGTCGACTGTACAGAGTGGATTTTGATATGTCAGAAGTTTCATGTTGATTACTGTTAAAAATTGTGATTGACGTTGTTGAACTCTATTTTGCTGCTGCATGAATGTATATGAAATGAATCGTATTTCTGAATTGAGAAACTTACATGAAATGAGTCATGCTTGAATGAAGAATTACATGAATATGAAAATTAAGAACATGATATGCTGAGGCACTGAAAATGAATTCATGAGTTAGATTTGCTCAAACTGGAAATTGTGAATTTGAAATTGAAACGAAAGAGTAGCTAAGTCTCCCCCGGCAATGGAATTGGAATGAAATTGAAAAGAAGACCAAGGTCGGTCATGTATTGAAATAAATGAATAAGTCCGGTTTAGGGAGAGGCTAACGCTAGAGCTTTGATTTTATTCATGATTCTATTAAAATAAGGACTAGTACATAGTGGAGATGTGATGAAAGTAAGAGACAAACATTGAGTATGAGGGCTATTGGGTAGCGGCGAGAGCGTATCCCAGGAATTCCCATGATGAGTCTGGGTGAGGATACTACTCCAGAGTACCGTCCCAGTGGCGACGCTCGTGGGATGTTTGAAGACTACGGGTGGTGTCATGTCTACGGTGAGAGCTGAATTACCACAGGATGTCTGCATGACGAGTCATGTCAGCGATGGGATTCCCTCCAGAGTGCCTAGACATGAGTTCGTAGGTCGGAAAATATCTAAGATACTTACCGTAATTACAGTAGTAGAGTAAGTCATGGCGAGGGATTGAACCCTATAAAAATGAAGAACGATTAAGAGGCTTGCCCTCGAACCTATGTAGTATGGGATGCATAGAATTCGAACAAGTGCGCATTAGTGTCATATAAACTAAATAATTGCATTAAGGATTAAGTGCACAATCACGACACGACATCATTAAGAGTTCCCCTTTTGATTTATATTCTTATTATGAACAAGTTTGTGATTTGTTAAGAAATGAGATTCGTTATACTGTTTCTGGCATAGAGAGGATGGCCATGTATAATTATCGTCGGTTGAATAAACTGACGTACCCACAGTTTTGTATGCAGGATAAATTGCATGGATGCATAAAGATTTTATCATGTTGTTGTACATTCATGTAAATGTTGTATATTTTTTACTTCCGCTGTGCAAATGTAAATGTAATGAATGATGTAAACTCTGATGCAAAAAGAAAGCTTTGATTTCCTTGTAAAATTGTACTCAAAGAAAGTGAAAAGATCCTGTAGAACATCTCGAATTCAGTGTATTTGGGATTCGGGGCGTTACAGAGGACCTCCGAGCACTGTGCTCCAAACTGACCCCCTTTCCACCCACTTGCAGTCAGGCGTAGAGCAACCTTCATCGCCACTACCCTTAACTGTCAGAGGGTGGTAGGAGAGCCACCGGTCGTAGGGACTCTCGGTCAAAATTTTTACTTTTAACACTCGCCTTCGGCAAGTGTCTTGAGCCACGCACTCCGAGTCGACCCCCCTTTCACCCACTGGCAGCCAGGGGTAGAGTAGTCTTCATCGCCGTTATTTCTAATTGTCAGAGGGTGATAAGAGAATCCCAGTGACGAGAACTCGCAGTGAAGTAAGGAATGAAATAATTTGGGGGGGGGGGGTATTATATAGCTCAAAGGGGATGATCATTTATGGCATGGGAAGTCGAAATGTCTATTATACGCATTTATGATATTGAAAGATGAAACGTCCTCCATTACCAGTCATTCATGATCCGCCAATGCTCGGCGTGCATCTCGAATTTCCTGCTAGCTTTCTCGCAAAGCATGCAGGGAAAGAAGCTCGACTAGATTATCGAGCTGGCCACCTGATCCCTCAGTCCCACAGGTGTTTCGCAAGAGTTCTCAATCTCTAAGTCCTTACCCCTCCGTCTTGTACTCACCCCTCAGCCCGGACTTCGAAGACCCATCCTCAGAGTTCAGATGTATGTGCATGGCAAACGAACCCACAAAAGACCAATACAATCATGTTCTCTTATTATTATTTCAACCAAAGGAAGTGTATAATTACAATCGGAGATACTTTATTACATCGTTCACAATCGGCTCAGGGCTCCTGCATCGGAGCCGCAGGGTTGATACAGACCAGTTCAAGGCCAACCGAACGAGTTTGGTCTTCCGCAGGATCTCCCAGGGCCGTTAAGGTAGACACACTCGCGAAGGAGCTCTATGCATCACAGGGCCTCGTTGGCCCGATTCTTAGGGTCGGTAATGAGGCTCTGGTAGAAGGGCATGCACCTCTGAAAGAAACAGATCGGGATCCTGACATCCCGAGCATTATCTTGTACCATTGTACCTTTAAATCCTTCTCCACAATGACATCATGAAGGAAAGACTCAGACGATGGCTACTGAGCAGAAGTGCTAGCCATAAAAAATACAACCTCCGCAGTTCCTAAGTCACGGTCGGCTATCAGCTTCTTAAAGTGCGCCAACTCCAAGCTAAGTCCCTTCGACTTATCCATGAAGTATTGAGCAGTCGCCTCTCGATCGCAATCCTCTTTACGACATCGGGTCAGAGTAGAATATAAGGTTGTGACCTTACCCCTAAGCCACGCCATCTCAGCACGACCAGGGTCTACTCCTGAGGTCGCATCTATTTGACAGAGGCAAACAGAGAAACATCATTCTGAGCCCTATATACTTGGCTAAAATTCACAAAATCTCACATGGCAGATTATGCCCAACATTCTAGGTCAAAAGATTCAGCCAAAACTCTTTTCATTACTCAAAAATGTATTTACAAAGGTGCGGTGGCCATTCCGCGTTCGGAAATTACAAAATTCGAAGAGAAAAGAGGAGGAAAAGCAAATAACAAAGGCTACTACTGGGAGGATTGGTGAACCACTTCGTCGGCAGCCGTCTCGGCATTGGGGTCGACCGCAGTAACGTTCTCGTCACCACCACCTCCAGAAGTCGACAGGTGGTCGAGCAGCTTCATATCGTAATAAAACTGATCAAGCTCCAACTCGGGGTGGTAGTACTTGATGTGCTAGATTGCCAGGGCATAGACCTCATCCTAGGCCTCGATGACCTTATCCATGCAGGCATGCTTGATTTTCTTTATCTTGCAGGTGGCTGCCTTCCTTAGCTTGCCCTCCCTCTTCATGCTGGCATCAGCCTGGGAAGCCAGCCCGGCCTGGAGGGCCTGATTGCAAGACTCAAGCGCCATCTGCCCTATCTTGAGTTCCTTCATCTCACGCTCGTAGCGCTGAGCGTTCCCCACCTCCCTCTTCAGATCCTGGTGATGTAGCTTCATCAGCTGAGCGCCCTGTAGACAAGCCTATAACCGAGGGAATACGACTTAGACAAAAAAATATATAACAAACAAACTACAAAAGAGTCGGAATAGAACGAAGGTTACATGCACGCTTTCCTGAGCCCACTTCATGTAGCTGGACTCTATGGTGTCACACTCCCGGGTCTTCCGGACCCGAGGTGAGGCGAGCTTCTCAAACACCTCGATGGCCACTAGACCCTCTGACACAGTGTCGGCAACACGAATGGCCCAGTCCGAGGCCCACGGTTGAAGCCCTGTGTTGCCCATGATCGCCTGGGCCTCTAGAGTGATGGGGGGAGGCCACTCTTCACCACCTCTCGAGCTTGGGGCCGACGTAGAGGCCTTCTGCTTCTTCAACGTCGGGTCGGAAGGTTCATCCGAAACCCCCTCGGAGGGGACCTTCCCCTGCTTGGCCCATTCGGCCTTCCTCTTTTTCAACATCGCCCTCCTTGCAGCGATATCTGAGTCGTCCATATCTGCAAAGGAAAGAGAAGCGTATAAGACGAAGGAAAATTAGACAAAATACATACTAGAAGGAATGAGGCTCAGTCCGATCCGAGCCAGATGCCTCTCTATTACATTTGGCTAACCAATGTAGTTGCCCGCACATATTCGCTCGACATCTGCCCACTCCTCTGCCGTCAGATTGGCCTTACGAGGACCCTTAAGGTTGGGCTTGTAAAATCTCCATGTTGTGGGTATCACCCATGGTGTTAAACTTTGAACGATGACATATTTTCCCTTCCACCCCTTTATCGAGTCTGGATGGCTGTGGATGACCTTCTTCCCTTGGCGAGGAAAGATGTAGTAGATTCCTTCATACTCGTCAAATGAGCTAATACCCAAAACCGCTCGGAAGTACGTCAATCTCATTGGGGCACAACCCTCTCCTCGCAAAGAAGCATGAAGCACATGAGCTGCTTCCAAAAGTTCGGCCCATATTGCATCGGACTCAACGACGCCCAGGGTGGAACCCTCTGGATGAATGGGTGGATGGGCAGTCGCAAGCCCGAGCTGAATGCGTTCACCGAAAACATGCAGAAGCAGGGAGCCAAGTTATCCGTGTGGTGGAGCCCGGGGCTGGGGATTAACAACTCGTACTCCTGACCAATGAAGTAGCTGGCTCGGATAACCGAAATGTCGTCCGCGGTCAGTACAGTTGGCATTTTTTTCATGGAGATTTTTTTTGACCAGGCGAGGATGGTTGCACTCCATACCGAACCAAGTCCTTGACATCGTTCGGATACATTCTAATAGAGCTCGGCTGCACGATGAAGGGGACAACGAGTCTGACATCAGGAGCCGTCACATTTGGGCTGTCCGGCAAGATCCACTTAATTTTCCTCTGTCAGAAACGATGGTCCTTTGGGGGGGGGAAGGCGTCGCTAAAGGAGCCAAATGGTGGTCCTCTGTCGAGGGGTAATCCTCAACTTCCTCGCCCCCCTCGATAACTTTACCTCCCTCGTCATCCCCCACTCCCTCAATCAGCTCATCCTCCACACCACCGACGAATTTCTCGATGTCACCCTCCTCCCTGTGCACGCTCCCTTTCGAGTCGCTCGACTCCACTACGAAAGGCTTTCTGCTGCAGAGCAGCGGGACGTCATAAAACTTCTCCACTGTTTCTCAAGACGTAGAGTCGGAGATATGCGGACCATCATCCCAACCCAATGTAGTGGCGGACGAACCAGACTGAGCCTCGACATAATGAAAAAACTAGCCTATTTAAAAGTGCCAGGAAGTTTGCCGAAAAAGATCACCGCCAGTGACTGAACTATGCTAGAGAGAAAACTTGGGAATTTAGAGAAAGAGAGCAAAGGTAAAAATGAGGAGAGGGGTGAGGGATATATAGTGAACCCAGCAACTTCTCGATTTTTGCAAATCTTGCGACTCCTCAAAATCCCCAAACATGACATCATCATCACACATGTCACCACAGGAGTGGCCCACATGCGGCATAATTTCTCCTCAAGTCCAAAATGCCCGAGCCTCGGCATGCACTTCCGACACGCCAAACACAAAAACGAGCTTTTGGCCAGTCATGAAGGCCACCTGGCTCGATGCTCATCATTAATCTCGAGAAGGTATCCAGCATTTCCATAAAAGCATCTCTAAGTAAGGCCACCTGGCTCGACACTCGGCATTATTCTCGAGCAGACATCCAGCATTTCCACAAAATTGCCTTTAAGCGAGGCCACCTGGCTCGACGCTCGGCAATAATCTCGAGCAAGCATCTAACATTGTTACAAAAGCGCCTCTAAGCAAGGCCAACTGACTCGACGCTCGGCATTAATTCCGAGCAGGCATCCCGCATTTCCACAAAAGTGCCTCTAAGCAAGGTCACCTGGCTAGATGCTCCGCATTAATCTCGAGCAGGCATCCAACATTTCCACAAAAACGTCTCAAATCAAGGCCACCTAGCTTGACGCTCGGCATGAATCTCCAGCAGGCATCCAGCATTACCACAAAAGCAACACTAAGAAAGACCACCTGGCTCGATGCTCGGCATTAATCTCGAGCAGGCAACCGACATTGTCACAGAACCTCGGAGCTCGGCACATGTCTCGAGCAACTGCACAACTTTCTCTCAGAAAATGCCTCAATCGATGCACTCAGCACCTACCTTGAGCTCGGAGCTCGGCATGTACCTCGAGCAGTTGCACAACTTTCTTTTTGAGAATGCCTCTATCAAGGCATTCAACACCGACCTCGATCACAGAGCTCGGCACGTACCTCGCGCAACTGCACAGCTTTCTCTCAGAAAATATCTCAATTGAGGTGCTCAGCACCGTTCTCGAGCTCGGAGCTCGGCACGTACCTACGGCAGCGCCACAGCTTTCTCTAAGAAAATGCCTCCATCGAGGCGCTCGGAACCTACCCCGAGCTCACAGCTCGATACGTGTCTTAAGCTGTAACACTCCGAATTCCAAATAAGCCTGAATTCGAAGTTCCACAGGATCTTTACACTTTACTTCGTACAATTTTACAAGGAATTCTAAAAACTTTTATACAACAATGTTTACATCAACACAGCGGAAGCAAAATGCAACATAATACACAATTAAAATAACAGTTGAAACATTTCTTTAAGCAGCATTCCAATTCTTTAATCCTTCCATTCATTTTATTTTGCATAGAAACTGTGGGCACGTCAGTTGCATACAACTGACGCTAGGATATGATACATCAATTTCTCTTACTTGGAAAGCACAAACTTGATCACAAACATAGCTAAGGAGGGACTATCCTATTGATGTCGTGTGTGTAAGTGCACTTAGCCTTAATGCAGTTATTTATATTTCATGACACTAATGCGCACTTGTTCGAACCTATGCATCCCATTTTATATAGATCCGAGGGCAAGCCCTTAACCGTATTTCATCTTGTAGGGTTGGATCCCTCTTTATGAGTTTAACTACTACGGTAACTACGGTAAGTTCTTTGATGTTTTATGAGTTACGAGCCCATGTCCAGACAGCCTCGAGGGGAATCCTAAGTCATGACACGACGCATCATGTAGACAGCCTATGGACAATTCGTCTTCATCATGGGAGGATGGCACTACGTAGTCACCAAGCACCCCACAAGCATCGCCACGATCCTGATAATTCCAGAAATGGACCTCATGACATGACGCATCATGTAGACAGCCTGTAAAAACTCTCACACCGTCAATTCGAGGCCCTCATACTTGTGTTTTTCTCTTACTTTCATCACATCTTCACTATAGTGTTGTCCTTAGGTATTTCAATCATGAGTAAATTAACACCCTAGAGTTAGGATTTCCTCTACACCGGTCTAAAACATCAATTGATAACAACGACCAATTGTTGGTATTTTCTACAACATTTATCCCCAAAAATTCATTCATGCCGGTGTAAGGATTTAGCTACACTCTAGATTTTAATCTCTTTTCATGTTCACCAAAATTGAATGTTTATACTCACAAATTCCATAATCCATCATGATCATTTTATTTCATTTTTCCATGCACACTTGTGTATATTAAAACATCAATTTCGTTTATTGACTTACTCTAATCTTCCGTGTCGAAATCTCATAATTTGATCTCTACAAAAAACTCTTTACATTCAAAATTTCATTTTTCTTTCACTATACAAAAGTTGTATTTTAAGAAGAATTATCAAGTTCTTCTTCCTACTGTTTTAATATAAAAATCACTTCCAAATCTCACAAAATATGTCAAAATATTGTGGAAATATTTTTTTATAAAGTCTAAATAATTTTAGAGGAGTAATAGAATTTTTCCCAATTTTATTGCTCTTAAAAACTCTTAAATACTCAAAAAATCAAAAATAATTAAAAGAGGCCGGGTTTCGAACCCAAGACCTCCGCCTAGCTATAGTGACTAACTTAGAGCACACCCGAAGACCAGAAAGCCCAACAGTGGCAAGCGATAGAAGCCTGCTAAAATGCTTTAAGTATATACTGTACTGTATTTTGAGAAAAATCGAAATTTAACAAAAACAGAGCCTCTTCAAGACTCGAACCCAAGACCATGAACACTATTCACAGCGTTCTAAACCCACACTGAGAATTAGTATTCCCAAACCCATCCTCTGTTATGAAGAGGAATCAAAATAACTTTATACTTTCTGTCTATTTGTAAATTTCCTTTACAAAATTCAATTTCTCAATCAATTTGTATCTTTCAAATCAAAACTTCTTCCAGAATAATTTCTTTAAAAAAAAGTCAAGCAGCAACTTTATAAAACTCTTATTTTTTGACATTGTAATAAGTTTTCTTTCCATTTTGTATTTAAAGAACACATTATCGACTTTAAAATAAAACTACAGTTCCTCCCCAAAAACACCAATATAAATTTCTTTCCTCACGACCCATTAAATGTATGTTCTTGTTCTCTTTCGATTCCCCATGAGTTATAGCATTTATTCTTTTTTTTTTAATTTTTTTTTATCACATCATCATTACATAATTGAAATAACAACTAAGTCATTTAGCAACTAACATATATCAATATTCATTATTTTCAATCAACAACTAAGCCATTCACTAAGCAAAATTATCAAATTAGCATGATTTGTTAAAATAGATATTCTATCATGAAATATTGATATGGCACAAATGATAATTTTTAATTCATTAATTTCAAATCCATTCTACAAATTTTTGTATATTAACCATCAAGATTTTCTCTTTTTCCCTACTAGTCTCTTTAAGCAACCACATTGCAAATTTTTACTATTTACTCTAGCATATTCATAAACTTAGCCTACTAACAAGACATCTAGATTAGAAGTAGAGAAATTGCCCGCCTCTTGAAGAACAAATTGAGAATTCTTAAAGAAAAACTCCTCGAAAGCACGATTGCATCCCTTCTCCTTGATCCTAGCCGCGAGCCTTCTCCTCCAAGCTTGCAAAAACCGAGACTTCTCCTCCTTGAACTAGCCGGCCTCCAATTGCAAGAACACACACACAATCAATCTTTTCTCACACAATTTTTTCTCTTTCTCTTTGAAAAAATATAGGTGCAAAGGATAAAGAATGACAAAGGGGGCTATTTATACACAATTCATGGTCAAATTAAGGGTTGAGATGTGTTTGGATGAATGACTAAGATGCATTTGGGAGTTAGAAAAAATCACCCATTAGCACATAACCACCTCCCAATCTCCACTCTTCCAAGCATTGGTCGGCCCTCCTTCTCATTCAAATTGCACGTGCATGTGCAATGCACGTGCCCCCACATGCACACCTATAATTATTTGTTCATTAATTGTTATACTAATTTGTTACATGACAAAGTCTACCATACAAGTTGTTTAATTAACAAATGAATTAATTAGTGGGCTAGCTAGGTGGACTAATTCTATGGGCTTTTAATTAATTTATTTTGGGTGGACTAGAATTAAGTTATTAGGCATAGGACTCTATAATAATTAATAAGAGGCTTTTTAAAAGAGAAATAAAATATTTGTTCATGACATTAAAAATAATTGTTTTAAAGCCAAATGTACACATTAATTTGCACATGCGAAACACGTGAAATCAAATGAAAATTTTATATTTAACTACATGAAAATTCAGGGTATTACAACACTCCCTCCTTAGAATAGTTCCGTCCCCGGAACTATGCTTAAAGAGTGAGAAAGGAAAAAGAAGAAAGAAAAAGAAATACAATTCAAACAAAGAGCTCGGGATGATCCTTCAGCATCCTCTCCTCGGATTTCCAAGTAGCCTCTTCAACCAACTGGTTTCTCCAGACTACTTTGACCATCGATATCGCCTTGTTCCTCAAGACCTTCTCACGACAATCCACAATCTCAACCGGCCGCTCAGTGTAGCTCAGATCTTACTACAAACCCTCCGGCACTTCGGGCAAATGGTGACTTGGATCTGAAATGTAACCTCTCAACATAGACACATGAAAAATATCGTGCACCTGAGACCCAACCGGTAAGCAGTCTTCCCAGTTATCTTCAATATCTTATAAGGGCTTATGTACCTTGGGGCTAATTTCCCACATCTGCCAAAACAAATCACATTTTTACTATGAGACACCTTCAGGAAGACAAAGTCACCTTCCTCGAACTCAAGGTCTCTCCTCCGGTTGTCGGCATAACTCTTCTGCTTACTCAGAGCATCCACTAACTTCTTCCTGATCAAATCGGTCTTTTCTGAGGTCTGCTGCACGATCTCGGGCACAAACATCTGTCGCTCCCCCACTTCAAACCAGCATACAGGTATTCTGCACTTCCTGCCATACAAAGCTTCATATGGCGCCATTCCGATACTAGTCTGAAAACTGTTGTTGTAGGCAAACTCTACTAGAGCTAGATACCTCTCCCAACTTGCTCCAAAATCTAGAATACAAAACTGAAGCATATCCTCAAGAACTCGAATGACCCTCTCAGTCTGCCCATCAGTTTGAGGATGGAAGATAGTGCTGAAATCCATCTTAGTACCCAAAGCTGCCTGAAGACTCCTCCAGAAATGCAAAGTAAACCGTGCATCTTGATCAGACACAATGGTCAACGAAATACCATGAAGCCTGACGATCTCCCCAACATACAGCTCGGCTAACTTATCCATAGACGAAGTGAGTTTCATTGCCAAAAAGTGAGCTGATTTGGTTAGTCAATCGACTTTGACTTAAATCGCATCCTCAAATCGCATCATTACCCTTTGAACTCTTGGGCAAACCCATGATGAAATCCATGCTGATGTTATCCCACTTCCAATCCGGAATGGGTAACGGTTGCAACAAACCTCCGGGCTTCTGATTCTCGGCTTTCACTTGCTGATAAATCTCACACCTCGCCACAAACTCAGCCACATCACACTTCAAACCTGACCACCAGAAATGCTACTTGATGTCCTTGTACATCTTGGTGCTCCCAAGATGTACAGAAAAAAGAGTGGCATATGCCTCCTGAAGAATACTCTCCTTCAATTCTGATTGATCCGGAACACATAACCTTTCTCCAAACCACAACACTTCATCCCTGATCTGAAACTCTGATAATCTGCCTGTGCCATCCTGCTCCTTCATCTTCTGAATCTCTGCATCCTCCTTCTAGCCTTCCATAATTCTTTCATTCACCGTGGGCTGAAGCCTCAACTGTGCCAAAGATGCTCCCAAACCTTGCAAAACTACCTCAATTCCAGCCTGATCCAACTCCTCTGCAAGATGCTTCTGGGTCGTGATCAAACGGGCCAAACTGCTTTTACGGCTAAGTGCATCAGCAACAACATTAGCCTTACCCAGATGGTACTTAATCTCAGGACGCATGTCCTCAAGTACTTCCAGCCATGTCCGTTGCCTCAGATTCAGGTCCTTTTGCTAAAAGATGTACTTTAAACTTTTGTGATCTGTGTACATGTTTAACTTCTCACCGTACACGTAATGCCTCTATTGCTTCAAAGCAAAAATAATCGCAGCCAACTCTAGATCATGAGTCGGATAATTCTTCTCATGCGGTCTTAGTTTCCTAGACCCATAAGCGATTACCTTTCCCTCTTGCATCAAGACACACCCAAGCCCACGATGGGAAGCATCGCTGCAGACATTATACTCAATACCTGCTCTAGGCAAAGCCAAAATAGGAGCAGTAGTCAATTTCTTTTTCAACTCCTAAAAGCTTGCCTCGCACTGCTCAGTCCACTTGAAATTTACATTCTTCTTGGTCAGAACAGTGAGCGGTACAGCTATCTGAGCATAGCCTTAAATAAACCTCCTGTAGTAGCCAGTTAACCCAAGGAAACTTCTTATTTCTTTCATTATAGTAGGTCTTGCCCAATCTTTCACTGCCTTTATCTTTTGAGGATCAGTAGCCACTCCCTCCTTAGAAAAGATGTGACCTAGGAATGACACTTCAAATTTCTAGAAATTGCACTTGGATAACTTGGCATACAACTCATGCTCTTGAAGCTTCTTTAAAACCTCAGCCAGATGCTCAGTGTGCTCCTCCTCCGACTTGGAGTACACAAGAATATTGTCGATGAACACCACGACGAAAGAATCAATAAACGGCCGAAGAACCCTGTTCAACATGTACATAATGCAGGTGCATTCATCACTCCAAATGGCATAACTAAGAATTTGTAATGCCCATGCCGAGTTCTGAATGCAGTCTTATGCACATCTTCTACTTTCACTCGAACCTGATGGTTTCCTGACCGAAGATCTATTTTAGAGAAGACAGCTGCCCCTTGTAGACGATCGAACAGGTCATCGATTCGTGGAATTGGATAGTTATTCTGAACAGTTACCTTATTCAGCTCCCGGTAATCGATGCACATCCTCATCGACCCATCCTTCTTCTTCACCAACAATACCGGTGCTCCCCAAGGTGACACACTCGGCCGAATAAAATCTTTTCCCAAAAGCTCCTCAATCTGCCGCTTAACTTCATCCTGCTCCACATGCGCCATCCTGTACAGTGTCTTGGAAATAGGTGCACTCTCTGCCTGGATAGTGATGTTGAACTCTACATTACGATGCGGGGGTAGTCCGGACAAATCCTCCAAGAACACTACTGGGTAATCCCGAACCACTGGAATCTGTTGCACCTCTACCGGAACCTTCTTCTTGCTAATACCTTCCACCAAACCTGAACATCTCTTCTTTCCCTGGAAAGTGACTGCAGGACCTCCTGGAGCATTCACTGTTACTTCCTTGGTTTTACACTCGATGTTCGCAATGTACACCGACATCTAATCAATGGCAATGACAACATTGACCCCTAGGATATTCAGCTCCATCATATCAATCCTGAAGATCCTGTCTCCAATCTCGATATCGCAGTCTGCATAATACCGATCAGTGGTTGAAGTCTCCCCTGATGGAGTAGCTACTGCTAGGACCTTGCCTGGAAAGACCTTCAGTTCGACCCCCAAGACTTTAGCAAATTTAGGTGATACAAAAGTATGAAAGGATCCAGTATCAAACAGAATAACAGCTTTCTTTCCATTTAATAAAAGTTCTCCTGTTACATAATAAACTCCCATTACATAACAGTCTTTATTAAATAAACAAGAAAATAAGCAATAGAGAATTCTAAACATCCGCCCCCGTGCCAGTAATGACATGATCCACTTCATCAGCGTCGACCTCAGTCAAAGCGAATACTCGCCCCTACTGGTACGACCTCTTACCCACCTGCTGCGTTGGTGCCTTTCGGGCGACATTTTGCGGCTTGGGGCAGTGAGATCTGTAATGACCTGTCTTTCCAATATTGAAATAAGTCAACATAGGAGGTCTTACCCAACCATTTTCGGGTCCACCAGCCACATTACAGCGTTCACCCCCGTAGGTTTGAACCTTTGAGCTGGGGGCTGCCCCCTGACGTTCCCAGATACTGCGGGCCTCTTCCCGACATTCCAATTGTTCCTCCTGTTATGGGCGGCATGAAACTACTCCATATCCTCCTCTGTGGCTGCAGCTCATTTGACTAACTTGTCAAACCTCCTGATACCAAGGGGTATCATCCTTGATCTCATACTCGGTCTCAATCTGTGCTCGAACTTCCGAGACTTGTTTGCCTTGTCCATCACAAGTTCGGGTGCATACCTTGAAAGTGGAGTAAACTTTGTCTCATACTCCCTGACAGACATGCTTCCCTGCTGCAGGGCCAGGAACTCCATCGCTTTCTTCTCCTGGACGTTGGATGGAAAGTAGTGACTGCGAAACTCTTCCAAGAATTCCTCCCAGCCGATAGCACCATTTCCCATAGTCCGCTTCATGGACTGCCACCATACACCTGCTTCCTTCTCGAGCTGCAATGTAGCCAGCTTCACCTTGCTACCCTCTTGAGTTTCCAAGACCTCAAAAATAGTCTCGACTTGCCTAATCCAATTGTCAGCTGCATCTGGGTCTGACTTCCCTTCAAACACCAGTGGCTTCATCCTCTTGAATGACTCCAAAAGTTTGATCGCCTCAGGGACTGGCACTGCAGGCATCCCCCTAGGGTTTTGGTTCATGGCGACAGCGTTGATGGTCAGACAGACCCGGGCCAACTCCGTTTCCAGGTCGAGTCCACAACTGGGCCCTTCTCCATTCCTTGCTCTTCTTCCAGTTATACTCTGATTCATAAGATCCATTAAATTTGAAGCAGAAACATGAATTTAAATCAACTCTTTCATTTCTTTGAATTCAAACTTTGTACATTCAAATTTAAAATATCGTCTGACATTCATGCGAAGAACATTGAGATAATTCAACATTCTAATCCCTACGGTTCCTCTTAGCTTTCCTAAGCTCTTTCTGTAGTTCTGCTACCTATTCCTTCAGCACATCATAAATATAGTTGAGGGTTGCAATATTCTCCTTGAACTTTGCACACTGGGCCTGCAATTGGTCTGCTCTCTCCTTCTGAGTCTCCACCTGCCTCTGAAGAGATTCGATGCGATCTTTTGGAATTGGTTCTTCCTCGTCGGATGAATCATCTGATGAGTTCGTAGGCAGGGTGGTCTCTCGGGACTCGGGTCATTCTCCTTCATATTCCTCGGGATCTTCTTCTTCGTCGGAATCTCCTTGTCCGGGGTAGTAGTCCTCTTCAAGTATGTGCCATTCATCATCGTCTGCTGGGTCGTGGTGGTTCGCCATCTTTAGGAAGGGAGAAGAAGAAGCATCAATCATAGAGCAACACAAATGTGAGCAGCTTACATTTAAATCTCTATATTCAACTCACACTCTAATGTCCACTCTAGGGTGTCGTTCCTTATAAATTCATACTATTTGGAAGCGTGGCTCTGATACCACTCTGTAACACCGCGAATTCCAAATAAGTCTAAATTCGAAGTTCCACAGGATCTTTACACTTTACTTCGTATAATTTTACAAGGAATTTTAAAAAGTTTTATACAACAATGTTTACATCAACGTAGAGGAAGAAAAATGCAACATAATACACAATTAAAATAACAGTTGAAACATTTCTTTAAGTAGCATTCCAATTCTTTAGTCATTTCATTTATTTTATCCTGCATAGAAACTATGGGCACGTCAGTTGCATACAACTGACGCTAGGATATGATACATCAATTTCTTTTACTTGGAAAGCATAAACTTGATTACAAACAAAGCTAAGGAGGGACTATCCTGTTGATGTCGTGTGTGTTAGTGCACTTAGCCTTAATGCAGTTATTTATATTTTATGAAACTAATATGCACTTGTTCGAACCTATGCATCCCATTCTACATAGATCCGAGGGCAAGCCCTTAACCGTACTTTATCTTGTAGGGTTGGATCCCTTGTTATGAGTTTAACTACTACAGTAACTACGGTAAGTTCTTAGATGTTTTATGAGTTATGAGCCCATGTCCAGACAGCCTAGAAGGGAATCCCACGCCATGACATGACGCTTCATGTAGACAGCCTATGGACAATTCACCTCTGTCATAGGACGATGGCACTACGTAGTCACCAAGCACCCTACAAGCGTCGCCACGATCCCGATAATTCTAGAGATGGATTCACGTCATGACATGACGCATCATGTAGACAGCCTGTGAAAACTCTCACACCGTGAATTCGAGGCCCTCATACTTGTGTTTTTCTCTTACTTTCATCACATCTTCATTATAGTGCTTTCCTTAGGTATTTGAATCATTAGTAAATTAACACCCTAGAGTTAGCATTTCCTCTACACTGGTCTTAAACATCAACTGATAACAACGACCCATTCTTGGTTTTTTTCTACAACATTTATTTTCAAAAATTCATTCACGCCGGTATAAGGATTTAGCTATACTATAGATTTTAATCTATTTTCATGTTCACAAAAATTGAGTGTTTATACTGACAAATTCTATAATCCATCATGATCTTTTTATTTCATTTTTCCATGCACACTTGTGTATATTAAAACACCAATTTCGTTTATTGACTTACTCAAATCTTCCGTGTCGAAATCTCATAATTTGATCTCTACGAAAAACTCTTTACATTCAAAATTTCATCTTTCTTTAACAATACAAAAGTCATATTTTAAGAAGAATTATTAAGTTCTTCATCACATTATTTTAATATAAAAATCACTTCCAAATCTCACAAAATATGTCAAAATATTGTGGAAATATTTTTTTATAATGTCTAAATAATTTTTAAGGAGTAATAGAATTTTTCCCAATTTATATTGCTCTAAAAAATTCATAAATACCCAAAAAGGTCGAAAATAATTAAAAGAGGGGCTAGGGGCTGCCAGGTTTCGAACCCAAGACCTCCGCCTAGTTATAATGACCAACTCAGAGCGCACCCGAAGACCAGAAAGCCCAATAATGGCTAGCGATAGAAGCCTGCTAAAATGCTTTAAGTATATACTGTACTGTATTTTGAGAAAAATCAAAATTTAACAAAAACAGAGCCTCTTCAAGACTCGAACCTGAGACCATGAAAACTGTTCACAGCGTTCTAAACCCACACCGAGAACCAGTATTCCCAAACCCATCCTTTGTTACGAAAAGGAATCGAAATTACTTTATACTTTCTGTCTGTTTGTAAATTTTCTTTACAAAATTCACTTTCTCAATCAATTTGTATCTTTCAAATCAAAACTTCGTTCAGAATATTTTCTTAAAAAAACAGTGTAGCAGCAACTTTATAAAACTCTTATTTTTTGACATTGTAATAAGTTTTCTTTACAATTTGTATTTAAAGAATACATGATCGACTTTAAAATAAAACTGTGGTTCCTCCCCAAAAACACCAATATAATTTTCTTTCTCCACAACCCATTAAATGTATGTTCTTGTTCTCTTTCAATTTTACATGAGTTCTAGCATTTTTTTAATCACATCATCATTACATAATTGAAATAACAACTAAGCCATTTAGCAACTAATACATATCAATATTCATTCATCTCAATCAACAACTAAGCCATTCACTAAGCAAAATTATCAAATTAGCATGGTTCATTAAAATAGATATTCTATCATGAAATATTGATATGGCACAAATGATATATATATATATTTTTTTTCCCTGCATCCTTCATTAAAGTTACTGAGCACAAATGATAATATTGATATGGCACAAAAAAGGTTCCTCCTTCACCTTCTTATCTCCGGCCGCTTCTCTCCCCAGATCCCGTTGCCCAGCCTCCCTTTTCTCCGGCGTCCTTCATTAAAGTTACTGAGCTCTCTTTCCTCTTCCGACCCATCTATTCTTTTCCTGCCCTCCCCCCCCCCCGAGCCTTGATTTCGTCCTTCTCCTCCCTCCCCTCTTCCTGGTGTTCTGACTTCCAGTCTCTTCGAGGCCGCCTTCCCTGCTTCAGAGCTCCTATCACCGAGGAGCGCGATGCTTTCCATTCTTGAGTTCGCCCTTTTGCCACTCCTTCACCTTCCTTTCCGTGGGCCTGACATCCAGGTCTCTCGAGCATGCCACTCCCAGTTTCAGAGGTTTGCCCTGTGCGGTGCGCGCCTCCCTTCCCCACGTCGCCCGCCCGTCGACAGGTTTCTCGCTTTTCCTGGTTGCTTCCTTATCTGCATAGCTAGCCTATCACTGTAAGTTTTGTTTATTTTGAGTTTTTGCCTGTTCTCTCCTCTTTTCTTCGTTTGGTGATTGTGCTTTGTCTCCTTTTGTTTGAGATCACTCTTGATCTCCTTTTCTCTCTTTATTTTTTCTTCTTCTTCCTGACTACTTTCGTTCTTCTTCCTCGTTGGCTTACACCTTGTTCTGATTGTGCGAGTTTTGAGCCTGTCCTATTTGGAGGGCAGTTGTGGTTTGGTTTGTTTGACCTATATGATTCCCCCCTCTTTGTTCTAATCTTCTCTGTTCTCCTTTTGGGATAAGATCGATCTGATCTTCCTAGTTCTTCATTTTCATTGGGATTTTGCTCTTTTTCTCTTCTGTCGATCAGTTGTACTGATCGCTACAGTGATTGTTAGTTCAGTGGGCCTATTCTCATTTTCTTCTCCCGATTACTGTTGGGCTTGGGCCAATATGGGTTCCACTTGGGTAGAAGTTGTAAAAAGAAAAATCACAAAAAAAGCTCCTTCTAACCTCCCCCCAGCCCGTTACGCCTTTCCTCTGATCGGCCCCCTTCTCGGAAGCTTCTAGGACACCCTGCAAAGCCATTTTACCGCCCTTTCAGTTCCTTCCCTAATTCTCTTGCTAAGCCCTCATCTTCATCGTCTCCTTCCCTCTCCCTAGTGTGCTACCGCTGTCTTCAATCGGGACACATAAAATCCTTCTGCATCGCCAACACGAAGTGCTTGTTCTGTCTTAAATCTGGTCACTCACGTAATCGTTGCTTCTCCCTTCAACAAATTCTAGGTCTAACCCTGGGGGTGCCAATCGCCGACCATGTTCTGGCCACGCTCGACTTTCCATCCCTGCAATCTCAGCTTCAGGTGATCCATTCTCACAAGTCTAAGAGGGCAAAATTGGATTCGACCCCTCCTCTTCTCCCTACGCCTTCGGTCTCTCAGCGTATCTCCGATGCGGATCGTCCAAAAGCACTTCCCTGGCATTCTCAGCATTCTTCCTCGAAATCGAAGCCTCCAGTCACCATTTTTTTTATCCCTTCGGTGGAACTCACTGATAAATTGAAAATGTTTGAGTGTTACGGCACTGTCTCTTGCATCGGAGGCTCGATAACCTACTTTACCTTAGACTCTTTTCTCTCCAATTCCTGTAATGTGCAAGATTGGGTATGGGCTATCAACACTTGTTCTAACGGTGAGGTGGTCACAATTGCCCTTCCATTAAAATCTTGGAAGATCTTTGTGCTCTTAACTCTCTTTTGATCGGTTCTATCAAGATCGCTGTTCGCAAATGGGTGCATTGGGGCTTCCGCCCCCAGCCCCAATCCAATCCCATGTCAAAGCTACTCTCTTAGGTCTCCCCCCATTCCGTGACTCTCACCGAGTCATTGCAGATATGACTAAATGCGTGGGTGAGTTGATTCGCATTACCTCTTCTTCTATGATGGCTTCTGGCTCCCTCCAGGTGGAGGCAGAGTTCTTCTGCCCACTGGTGGTTGACAGAATTGTGGCATTCTCCTTGAGAGACAACAAGTCGATCTTCCACATTTTGATCAATTACCAAGTCATTCCTCAGGGCGATTCAACTCCCGCTAAGTTACTCACTGGAGCTTCCAATCCCTCTGCGGTTGCCCCCTCACTCCCCAAACTTTCTCGGTTGGAGTCTCATCCCAGTCGCCTGCTCCCTCGTCCAAATGGAAGGCTGCTCACAAAACTCTGGCTAAGAGGCACTTCCCGCTTTAGCGCAGAGGGGTCAACTCGCCATCCATCCCCCAAATCTCACCTTCTAAAGCTCCCAATCTGGTCTGGATCAACCCAGACATTACCGCAGTCAAGCACAATCTCTCCACTCAATCCAGCTCTAGTGAGCTCCCTCCCAAACTTCCCTTACACTCTTCGTCAAAACTGCACTTTCCTGTGGCTCCCGCCAATTTGGCTCCCCCTTGCGCCGAGCCGCCGCTGCCTAAACTGATTGAGTCTACCGAGAAGTGGCCTGCTTGGGAAGTTAATCCGCACTTCTCTTCCGATTGGGATCATTACAAGAGTGTAGTACACGACACTCCTTCCTCAGGATCCAAATATAATGCGGCTTCTCTTAAAGCTCCTCTTTAAAAGCTGACGCATGGATCGAGCAAGATGACCTCTTAGACAAAGAAGCTACTGACTTGGTTCCTTCCATTTCTCAAAATTAGGTATTTTTTACCTTTTGCGCAGTTATTATTCAGTTTAATTCTTCTAAAATTTGTGACTTCAAGCGTTGTTATTCTTTTCATTTTGGCCTATATGATTCTTTCCCTGCTGGATACTCTCTAGCATACCATTTCGAGATTTATTATTTGTTTAACTCTCGTCTGTGGGCACCCGCATTGTGCGAGGTGAGTTCCTTTAACCACCGACGTTGTAAACAGCGCAGCCGTTCTAACTATTCTTCTACCTACCTTGCTCCACCTTCTTCTCTCTCTTCTTCCCCCCCCCCCCCCCCCGGCCCAAGTGATCGGGTGACTTTACATGCTGATCGTGCGACCTTACCTACTGAGGCACCTTGTCACTCACCTGGTTTATCCCAATTTGGGGGACAACATACTGAGCATTCGCATAAATCCTCCTTCTCGGTCATTTGCTCTAGCGCCCGGATTAAAGTGCAAAGAGCAGCAAAACTCTCGACTGATTGTCCTCCATCCCTTGCGGCTCAGCTCCAAAACATGGATATCCCCCTCCCCTTCCATAGCTCCTCGGAGCAGGATCATCTAGGCTCCATCTATCAAGTGCACTTCGACAACCTGTCGAATTTAGATATGCTACACCTTTCTAAGGATATGGGGTTCATTGTATCATCAGATAACTTGGTTGACTTTGAGTCAATATGCCAACACGAATTTTCTAGAGCTTGTGAGGCTTAGTTTCATTATGATTAGTGTTATGCAATCTAGATGATCTAAATAAATAGATAAACTAGACACAAATTAAAACCTCGCAAGTGTACGAATCGTTTATAGAAGCGTAGTGACAAGCAAGGGTCGATCCCACAGAGATTGTAGAAATTAACTTACTAACCAATAAAATAAGAGTCTTAAAGTGTTGTTTCAAAAGAAATGATAAAACTAGATCACGTAATTCTGAATCACAAATATCTATTAAGTAGTTGGGCTTTGATCTCCACCTATAGTCAATAATGCTAAGTCACCTTCTATACTACTCTTAATTACTCATGTTCGTTCCTTTAAGGGCATGGTATCTACTCCTTAAAGTTATTGTTTCCCTAAGCCAAGAATTAGGCATGGTATCTACTCTAATTCGTTTCTTTCCTTAAGTATTTAGCATGGTATCTACTAAGTTGCACTTAAAGAAAACATAGGAACGATGGAAACGAACAAACACTCGAAGTTCTAGAAATTGGTATCAGATCTAGATCCTTCAAGTTGATTAAACCAAGAATCCCTAAAGATTCCTGTGTTACAAGCTATGAACACGAGATACGGGTCGTCTCTATGCTCATATAACAGATTCAGATTTATAATATGCAAACTTGATAAACTCAGGTTCTGTATGGCAGTCGACTTGCTGTCACTCTCAGTCGACTGCTCTTAGAACTTCTGAACAAGTTTGATTATTATAAATCTATACCAATTCAATCAGGTTTAATCAATAAGTAATAGAGTAGCATTAAGAAGAATATAGTATTACATAACTACGGTTTCAATCTACCCATTGACTAACAGTTTCGAATACATGAGTAAAATAAAAACTAGAAAGGGAAGAAATAAACTGATGATGTTCGGCCAGATAAGTCGACTGTCTGTCACTCAGTCGACTGGCTCGTCCCCTTCAGTGTACTTGATCTCCTTCTTTCTTCGACGTTGAGAGAACAATGCCTGTGGTTGATGATTGATGATTCTCCGATTCCGTGATACCCTTCACTTCTTATTCTAGCCTTTTTATAACTTCTTTTGCCCACATCTGCAGATTGCAATCCTATCTTTTTACACCTGGGTTTGGATAATTTAATCTTGCTTCGGATTTGGATGAGGATGCATCTTCATCTGTTCTTATCTTCTGACTCGGCTGAATATCAGTCGACTGGTTTGGGAGTAAGTCGACTGTGTCGAGACATCTGTAGATTCATGATCATCAGTCAAGCCGACTGTCTCTGGAGTAAGTCGACTGTGCCGAGCATCGTCAGCCTCTCTGTCCAGTCGCCTGTTGGAAGCACCAGTCGACTTATGCCCTGCAGTTTCTGTGTGTCATCCTCAAAATCCTGAATCTGCTTCGTTTTGCTGTTTTAGGCTATTTCCTATGGAAAAGAGAAAATAAGAGTAAAATACCACATATAGAGCATTTAAATGTCCAATTGCATTAAGATTATTGCTCCTAAATGTGACTATTATTGGGTTCATCAAATACCCCCAAACTTAGCTTTTACTTGTCCTCAAGCAAAATTGAACTACAAGCATCTCTTGAACATCTTGACCCTTCCAACATTTTCCTCAGAGAACTTGCTACATTAAGTGTCAAGGTTAGAATAAGCATTAAGATAGGTCTAAACAAGTTTTGATTCAAATGTTAATCACTTATTCACACGAATACTTAACTTGAATATCAAATAATAGTATGGCCAATGCCTCTGCAACATAATCATGATTAAGGTTAGCAAGCTCAACTATATTTCAACTCCAAATTCTCACCATGGCATACACTCACAAAGAAAATATAGCTCTCATTGACATGGGATATTCAAGTTAGATCTCGTGACAACTTTCATTACTTGGATGAAACCATATGCTTGATCTTGCTACTACATCTTCACACCATTGATTTGCACACTACTTGGATCAAAAGGTCTTTTATAGGTTGTAATGGGGCCTTGGGTGAGGGTTTAAACAATTGAAGGGAAAAGGAATACAAAATTCTAAAGAATTAGTAGAGCAACTTGTGTTGTTCTAAGAGATTTTTTTTTTTTTTTAACACCTTTCCCCCATCCATAACTCAGCAATTTACAACTTTTCATTTTTTTCTTATGACAAATCTTCCAACTCTTCTTTATATTTTCATCCCCTTCATCTTGACATACTACATCTCTTTTACAATTCTTGCTCTACTAACTCAATAGATATAGGTAAGGTGACCTATTCATCTAGCCTTTGGTTAAGGATGATGTGTCTTACAAAAAGAAAGCTTTTATAGGCTTCAAAGGGGTAACTAGTGGATAATTGATGTTGGGTAGGCTATTTGTCTTTGGTGATAGAATTTTAGGTGCCTTAATCATTTCCAAGTTTTTATGCAAAAACCAACTAAGTTTCGAAAAGTGGCAAAAACAAATTCTACATCATCTCAAGAATGCAGTCAACTGAGATCTTCAAGTGTGTGGCTCTCTCAAAAGAAATAAGTAAGGCTCAAAAACTCACAATTTGTGTAGTTAAGTTTACTCACAGTTGAACTTGCTATTCTCTTTCACAATTCGTTAAATTGACATAGCCAAATAAATGAAAGTTCCAAGTATGATCCATATGATAAGTTATTAACATTTTTAAAGATAAAGACCACACTTAATACTAGTTCTCCACTTTCTACCTATAGTAACTGAGCTCATTTCTCATCATTGTGGTTAGAAAAGACTCAACATCAAGAGACTCCAAATGTGACTAACTACCCCCAAACTTAGATGGAACATTGTCCTCAATGTTTGAAATAAAAATTTAAAATAGGCATATGTTACCATCTAATTTGAAGGAAAGAAACTGAAAATAAAAGATGAATAAAGAAATAAAAAGAAATAAAGAAAAAGTGTAAGTACTCCCCTGAGAATTGGGTTGCCTCCCAATAAGCGCTGTGTTTCCTGTCTTCAGCTAGACTTGATGAGTTCATGCAGTGTATTGAATGGTTTGAAGATTCACATCTTCCTCTTGCGGCTCAAGACTCATCTCAATATACGGCTTTGCCCTATGCCCGTTCACCTTGAATGTTTGGTTTTTCTCTTTGCTATGAACCTCCAACGCTCCATGTGAAAAGATTTTTGTAACAATGTATGGGCCATACCATCGTGACATAAGCTTGCCTGGAAAGAGTCTTAATCTTGAGTTTTATATCAATACCTTCTGTCCTTCATAAAACTCCTTCCTTGCTAGCTGTTTATCATGGTACATCTTGGTCCTTTCTTTGTACAACTTTGCATTTTCATATGCGTCGTGCCTCAATTCTTCAAGCTCGTTCAGTTGTAATCTTCTTTTGTCACCTGCTTGTTTCATATCAAAATTGAACCTTTTAATGGCCCAATAAGCTTTGTGTTCCAACTCTACTGGCAGATGACAGGCTTTTCCAAAAACCAGACGATATGGTGACATGCCGATGGGTGTCTTGTATGCGGTTCTGTAGGCCCAAAATGCATCATTCAAGCGTAGTGACCAATCCTTTCTACTTGTATTTACTGTCTTTTCCAGAATGCTCTTGATCTCTCTGTTGCTAGTCTCCACTTGCCCATTGGTTTGAGGGTGATATGGAGTACCCACTCTATGTGTAATCCCATATTTCTTCATCAAAGAAGCAAATGGAAAATTATTGAAGTGGCTACCTCCATCACTAATTATTGCTCGTGGTGTACCGAACCTGGTGAAGATGTTTTCCTGCAAAAACTTGACAACAACTTTGTGATCATTAGTTTTTGAGGGGACAGCCTCGACCCATTTAGACACATAATCCACACCCACAAGAATATATAAATAACCAAATGAGTTAGGAAAGGGACCCATGAAGTCGATTCCCCAAACATCAAAAAGCTCTATTACTTGGATGTTTTGCAGTGACATTTGATTTCTAGAAGAGATGTTGCCTGTCCTTTGGCATTTGTCACAAGTCCTGCAAAAAGAAAAAGCATCTTTGAATACATTAGGCCAATAAAAACCAGATTGTAATACCTTAAGTGCTGTTCTTTTCGGTCCAAAGTGTCCCCCACATGCATATTGGTGGCAATGTTGTAGAATACTCATTTGCATTTCTTCTGCCACATCTTCTTATAATTTGATCAGGGCAGAATTTGAATAAGTAAGGATCGTCCCAATAATAGTGCTTGCACATGGCCACCAGTCTCTTTCTTTCTTGACTTGTCATACCTGGAGGGAAAACATGAGCAGTGAGATAATTTACAATATCTGCAAACCATGGAAGTTGTATATTTATTTCAAATAAATTTTCATCTGGGAAATTTTCATTCAGTGGGGGCACAATTCTTTCTTCCTCATGCAGTAATCTGGACAAGTGATCTGCCACAACATTGTCACTTCCTTTCTTGTCTCTAATCTCAAGGTCGAATTCTTGAAGCAACAACACCCATCTGATCAACCTAGGCTTAGCATCCTTTTTAGCAAACAAATATCTCAAAGCAGCATGGTCAGTGAAAACAATGACTTTAGATCCAATCAAATATGATCTAAACTTCTCTACAGCAAAAATGACAGCTAACATTTCTTTTTCAGTAGTGGAATAATTAAGCTGTGCATCATTTAAAGTTCGAGAAGCATAGTAAATAGCATGGGGTACCTTATTGATTCTCTGACCTAAAACAGCTCCCAAAGCATAATCACTTGCATCACACATAAGCTCGAAAGGATGGTTCCAATCTGGTGCCATGATAATAGGTACAGAAATGAGAAGATTTTTCAATGTAATGAAAGCATTTGTGCACTCTTCTGTCCATGCAAACTCAACATCCTTAGCCAACAATTCACAAAGGGGTCTGGAGATTTTGGAGAAATCTTTTATAAATCTTCTATAGAACTCTGCATGTCCAAGAAAACTCCTTACACCCTTGACTGTAGTAGGAGGGGGTAGTTTTGATATGATGTCAATTTTTGCCTTGTCCACCTCTATGCCCCTTTTTGACACTACATGTCCCAAGACAATACCTTGTTGTACCATAAAATGGCACTTTTTCCAATTCAGCACTAAATTGCATTCTTCACACTCTTAAGTACAAGCTGCAAATGGTTAAGGCATTCATCAAAACAAGATCCAAAAACACTAAAATCATCCATAAATACCTCGATGAACCTTTCCACCATGTCTGAAAATATACTCATCATGCATCTCTGAAATGTAGCTGGTGCGTTGCACAATCCAAAGGGCATCCTCCTGTATGCAAAAGTACCAAAAGGGCATGTAAAAGTGGTCTTTTCTTGATCTTCTGGAGCAATAGCAATTTGATTATAGCCACTATAACCATCTAAAAAACAATAATGACTATATCCTGCTAATCTTTCTAACATTTGATCAATAAAAGGAAGAGGGAAGTGATCTTTCCTGGTTTCGTTATTCAGCTTCCCGTAGTCAATGCATACCCTCCATCCTGTGGTCACTCTCGTAGGGATAAGCTCATTCTCTTCACTCTTCACCACTGTGACTCCACTTTTCTTAGGCACTACATGTATAAGGCTCACCCATTTACTATCTGAGATAGGGTAGATGATGCCAACATCTAGTAGCTTCAAGACCTCTGTTCTTACCACTTCCTTCATGTGTGGATTAAGCCTTCTCTGTGCTTTCCTGCTAGGTTTTGCATTATCTTCAAGAAGTATTTTATGCATGCATTTGGATGGACTTATTTCCTTGATGTCTGCAATGGTCCATCCTATTGCACCCTTGTGTTCTCGCAGTACCCTCAGCAGCTTATCTTCTTCTTGCGCACTCAAGTTTGCAGCAACTATCACAGGTAGCGTCTGGTTCTCACCCAAATATGCGTGCTTCAAATGTTCAGGCAGCGGCTTAAGCTCCACGTCTGGTGTCCTGGTAACAGTCGACTGGTCAATGGAGGAAACAGAAGTGTTATCAGACACAAGATTTTCAAATGCAGGTGCAAGCTTACCTGAATATGATTTTGGAGTTTCAAGGTAATGTACTGTCTCTGCAATCCTCCAGTCATCGTATTCCTGTTCAACATGAGACAATGTTAGAGATTGTGTAATTGCGGTTTGTAGTGGTTCAATGCTATGCTGAAATGTTTGATCAACAATCTTCTGTACCACATCAATATTATAACATTCATGATCATCATGTGGTAATTTCAGTGCATCAAACATTTTAAATTCAACCTTTTCTCTATTTATTTTCATACTTATAGTACCCTTTTTAACACAAATTTTTATATCAGCCGTACTCATAAAGAGCCTACCTAAAATGATCGGTAAAGAAGATGGCATTGAAGAGTCCTCCATATCCAACACAACAAAATCTGCAGGCAAAATAAAATCATTTACCTGAACTAGGACATCTTCCAAAATACCTCTAGGTCTTCTGATGCTGCGATCAGCCAACTGCAAAGTGATGGATGTTGGTTTGAGTTCCCCCAATCCTAGCTTTTCGTAAACAGAGTAAGGAAGAAGATTGATGCTTGCCCCCAAGTCTAGCAGTGCCTTTTCAAAGAAGTGCTCACCAACACTGCAAGGAATGGTAAAACTACCTGGGTCCTTTAGTTTAGGAGGTAATTTTCTTAACAAAACGGCGCTCACTTCCTCTGTCAAAGCCACATCCTCCCTAACCTGAAATATTCTTTTGTGAGTACAACATTCTTTCAAAAATTTGGCATAAGAGGGAATTTGTTTAATAGCATCAAGTAGGGGGATATTAATTTCTACCTTTCTGAGAGTTTCAAAGATATCAAATAAATGTTGTTCTTTCCTTTGCTTGACTAACCTTTGAGGGAATGGTGGCAAAACTGCCCTTTCTTTTTCACTTACCATGTCAGATCCCAAAGCTTTTGATGGTTGTGTGTCTGATTCGTCTGCGTGTGTTCCAACCTTGCTGTCAATTGTCTTACCACTTCTCAGAGTTGTTACTGATTTGAGCTGTTCTTGGCATCTAGGGTTTGGTATAGTCTGTGATGGAAGTTCTCCTGCCTTTCTTTCACTCAACTCCTTCGCGATTTGACCAATTTGGGTTTCCAATTTCTGAATTGCCTGCCCTTGTTGGTTACTTGTTTGATGTTGCTGTTGGAGCAATTGAAGAACGGTGGATTCGAAATCCAACTTCTTCTGTTCTTGTACTGGCCGATCAAACCCACTTCCCATCTGGAAGTTCCGTGCATGTCCTTGCGAAGATTGAGTGTCTTGATTGTTGCTCCATGAGAGATTTGGATGGTTCCTCCACCCTGGGTTGTATGTGTTCGAGAAGGGGTTGTTCTTTGGTGGAAACACTCCCACATAGTTTGCATGCCTGAACTGTGAAAGAAGATATGGGACACGTATCAGTCGTATGATCAAAATGAGAACAAATTGCACAAATTTCTTTTGTTTGATTTTTTACACTGCCCATTGTTGTCATTGCATTAACAAGCATATCAATTTTTTTGTTCATGTTTACCATTTCTAATTGTATGTTTTACTACCAGAAATTTCGTAAACTCCCTGTTTTTTAGAAATGCCTCTTCCCCTTGTTGAGAATTGCTGTGAGTTCTCGCTGAGTTCTTCAAATAATTCGATGGCTTCCTCACCACTTTTCCTCATCAAGATCCCGTTGCAAGCTGAATCCACAATTGCCTTGTTAGTATCATTTAAACCTTCATAAAATGCTTGTACCTGATCATCCTTAGGCATGTTGTGCGCAGGACACTTGAGAAGCTTGTTCTTGAAATCCTTCCATGCTTCGAAGAATAAATCTCCATCTTTTTGTTGGAAGAGTTGAATCTCCCTTTTTAGTTGTTTGGTTTTCTGGGCTGGAAAGAATTCTTTCAAGAATTTTGTTGCCAATTGCTCCCATGAATTAATTGATCCTGGTTCCAACGAATTATACCACAATTTAGCATTAAGTTTTAAAGAGAATGGAAACAAGATTAACCTGATTTGTTCAGGGGTAAGCCCTTGGACGCTTTGTGTTCTGCAAAGATCAAAGAAGTCTTGCAGATGGAGGTGAGGCTCCTCGTCTGGTTTGCTACTAAAGTGGGGAACCATGCTAAGTAATTGGGGAGATAGATGCATATTCCCTGTGACATTAGGTTGATAAGCAATGCAGGAAGGTTGCTCAATATTCTTAGACGTGAATTTATCCTGCATTGGTACTCGATTTGGTACTTCCTCAGCCATTGCTGCTTATGAATTGGATCTCTGTGCAGTCGACTTGTTCCGTGCACCAGTCGACTGGTTTGTTGCAGACAGCCGACCTAGTCTATGCAATGTGCGTTCTGTTTCTGCGTCAATAGGTAGTAGCTCTGGACGAAGTGATCGTCTCCCGTGCATTCACCAGAATCCTGTAACCTAAAAGAAAAATATTTATTAATAAAAGAAAAGAAAAATGAAAACTATTTTACTGATTTGTAAGTTAAAATACTAAACAATCCCCGGCAACGGCGCCAAAAACTTGTTGTGCAATCTAGATGATCTAAATAAATAGATAAACTAGACACAAATTAAAACCTCGCAAGTGTACGAATTGTTTATAGAAGCATAGTGACAAGCAAGGGTCGATCCCACAGAGATTGTAGAAATTAACTTACTAACCAATAAAATAAGAGTCTTAAAGTGTTGTTTCAAAAGAAATGATAAAACTAGATCACGTAGTTCTGAATCACAAATATCTATTAAGTAGTTGGGCTTTGATCTCCACCTATAGTCAATAATGCTAAGTCACCTTCTATACTACTCTTAATTACTCATGTTCGTTCCTTTAAGGGCATGGTATCTACTCCTTAAAGTTATTGTTTTTCTAAGCCAAGAATTAGGCATGGTATCTACTCTAATTCGTTTCTTTCCTTAAGTATTTAGCATGGTATCTACTAAGTTGCACTTAAAGAAAACATAGGAACGATGAAAATGAACAAACACTCGAAGTTCTAGTAATTGGTATCAGATCTAGATCCTTCAAGTTGATTAAACCAAGAATTTCTAAAGATTCCTGTGTTACAAGCTATGAACACGAGATACGGGTCGTCTCTATGCTCATATAACAGATTCAGATTTATAATACACAAACTTGATAAACTCAGGTTCTGTATGGCAGTCGACTTGCTGTCACTCTCAGTCGACTGATCTTAGAACTTCTGAACAAGTTTGATTATTATAAATCTATACCAATTCAATCAGGTTTAATCAATAAGTAATAGAGTAGCATTAAGAAGAATATAGCATTACATAACTACGGTTTCAATCTACCCATTGACTAACAGTTTCGAATACATGAGTAAAATAAAAACTAGAAAGGGAAGAAATAAACTGATGATGTTCGGCCAGATAAGTCGACTGTCTGTCACTCAGTCGACTGGCTCGTCCCCTTCAGTGTACTTGATCTCCTTCTTTCTTCGACGTTGAGAGAACAATGCCTGTGGTTGATGATTGATGATTCTCCGATTCCTTGATACCCTTCACTTCTTATTCCAGCCTTTTTATAACTTCTTTTGCCCACATCTACAGATTGCAACCCTATCTTTTTACACCTGGGTTTGGATAATTTAATCTTGCTTCGAATTTGGATGAGGATGCATCTTCATCTGTTCTTATCTTCTGACTCGGCTGAATATCAGTCGACTGGTTTGGGAGTAAGTCGACTGTGTCGAGACATCTGTAGATTCATGATCATCAGTCAAGCCGACTGTCTCTGGAGTAAGTCGACTGTGCCGAGCATCGTCAGCCTCTCTGTCCAGTCGCCTGTTGGAAGCACCAGTCGACTTATGCCCTGCAGTTTCTGTGTGTCATCCTCAAAATCCTGAATCTGCTTCGTTTTGCTGTTTTAGGCTGTTTCCTATGGAAAAGAGAAAATAAGAGTAAAAGACCACATATAGAGCATTTAAATGTTCAATTGCATTAAGATTATTGCTCCTAAATGTGACTATTATTGAGTTCATCAATTAGCATCTCATGGAATATTCGGGGTATTCGGTGTGCGACCAAGCAACAAGCCGTTTTTCTATTGATTTCTTCCTCCCATTGTGATTTGATCTCCATTCAAGAATCTAAACTTGAATCCCCCTCACCTTCCATCTTAAGAGCTATCGGTGGATCATTAATCTCTAATTGGATCTCCCTTGACGCAGTCGGATCAAGAGGAGGTATCTTCTTAGGCTTTAAAGGATCCACTTTTCCCTCATTTCAACTCATAGATTAACTTTCTTTCTTATTGTTCGTCTTCACTCGGCCAAATTCAATTGTGACCTAACCGTGGTTTCGGTCTATGGACCGTCCACAGCGGATAGGCGGAAAAATTTTGGAACGAATTTTATTACTGTCATAATTTCATTCATAGCTTCTGTTTCTTCTGTGGTGATTTTAGTGTCACCAGATTCACCTTTGAAAGGTCGGGGGTTGCGGCGCATCCTTTAGATTCCTCCCATTTTAATGCATGTATCCGTGCACTTCATTTGTCTGAGTTACCCTTCAATGGTAGATCCTATACTCGGTCCAACATGAGATTATCGCCGACTATGGCTAAGCTTGATCGTTTTCTCATTTCTTCTGAGTGGATCAACTTTTTCCACAACTCTTTTGTCTCGGCATTGCCCAATCCATCATCGGATCATGTGTCTATCTCCTTGAACTCAAACTTTAACTTCGCCAGAACTTTCAAATTCCATTTTGAATAATTCTGGTTGCAAGACCAAATCTTCGTGAATCTCATCATAGAGTGTCCCGCCTCTATCACGGGATCTTCTGGGCTTGGTCGGTTACTTCTCAAGCTTCATGCTATCAAATACGGATGTAAAATATGGTGTAAAAAGAGATTTGCTAATGCAAATTTCCTTTAAAATATCTTCCTTTCTTCCATTGACTCGATTGATAAACTTGATGAGCTTGGCCCAATTTTGGAATCCCTTCGTTCGGAACGTGCGTCTTGTAAGAGTAAGCACGCTTCCATTCTCCACAAAAAACACATTAAATGGGCCCAGAGGGCTAAGTTTCGCTGGCTCAAGGTGGGTGACTCCAACACCTCCTTTTTCCACAACTTTGCATCGCATCGACAGCGTTGCAATCACATTACCTCTATTTTCGATGATGGACATGAAGTTTCTTCAGATTCTGATATTCACGCCAATTTCCTTCACTTCTTTAGAGATCTGTTGGGATCTCCTAAACATCCTGTCTTCCAGATGGATTGGTTCCAATTGTATGGTCAGCAGTTCCATGACCTGTCCAGTCTGTAAGCCCCTTTTTTAGTAGAAGAGATTCAACAAGTGGTTTTCACCTTAAAAGGTGATTCTGCCCCTGGCCCGGATGGTTTCCCTGTCTTCTTCTTCCAAAGATTTTGGGATTATCTGAAAGATGATCTGTTCTTAATGTTCTCCAACCTTCACCAAGGGCCTTTCTCTTTTGACTGTATTAATTATGCGCACATTGTTCTTATTTCCAAGATCATGGGAGCCGACTCGGTCTCCAACTTTAGGCAGATTAGCCTCATCAATACTACCTTCAAGATCAATATGAAAGTTCTTTCTAACTGTCTAAGCGCTATTATCTCACCCTTGATCGATCCTACGCAATCGGGCTTTATTAAAGATCGGTTTATCCTGGATAGCATGGCTTCGGCCTAAGAAGTTATCACCGAATGCCACAGATCTAACTCAGAGGGTATTCTGTTAAAATTAGACTTTCAAAAGACTTATGACAATGTGAGTTGAGACTTTCTTTTAGATATACTTCTTCATTGTGGATTTGGTCCTAAATGGATTGCCTGGATTAAATCCAGCTTATTCGCCGGTACCTCATCCATTCTTATTAATGGCACAGAAGGTAACATATTCAAGTGTAAGTTTGGCCTTCGCCAGGGTGATCCTATTTCATCTCTTTTATTCTGTCTTGTTACCGATGTGTTCAGTAAGTTGCTCGCAATGTTTGGGATGCTGGTGTCATCGAATTTCTTAGGGGTTATCATAGCTACCGAGGAGTGCTGAACCTCCAATATGCCGATGATACCATTATCTTTGCCAAACCTGTCGGGGGCACTTTACGAAACTTGAAGTTACTGCTCTATATTTTTGAAAGCACCTCCGGGTTATAACTTTCAAAAATCCTCAGTCTTATGGCTTGGAGGATCCCCCAACCGGTAAGTGGAAATTGCCAATTTCTTTAACTGTGCCAATGCCTCCTTTCCCATTCAATATCTTGGAATCCCCTTGCATTGGGGGAAGCTTCATAGATCAGATTGGATGCCCATGATTGAAAAAGTGGAATCAAGGCTTAATCTTTGGTCTGGTAAACACCTTTCTCGCGGAGGCAGACTTGTTCTGGTCAACTCCGTCCCATCCTCTATTTTCTTATATACGATGTCCTTCTTTTACGTCCCGGATTGGGTGATTAAGAGGATCGATCAAATCAGAAGGAATTTCTTCTGATCAGGTAATGACTATTACAAAGCTGGCACCCACCTGTGCAGCTGGAAGAGGATCTGTATCTCCAAGGTAGCGGGTGGCTTAGGGGTTCTTAATCTTAGGCACCAAAATTTACACCTCCTGGGTAAATGGTTATGGATAATTCTGACTAAGGATGAATTGCCCTGGGCTCGCCTTATCACCCTTAAATGTTTCTCCCACCGTAAGATTTGGGATTTTTCTCCCACTTTCCCGTAAGGCCTTTCCCTTTGGAAAGGGGTCTGGAAAGCTGCCAGTCCGTTCCGATGTGGTATTTACCACATTTGTTCTGATGGTTCTAAGACCAAGTGCTGGGACGATTATGGTTCGGTAATATTAAGTTGGCACTGGCCTTCCCGTCCCTCTACCAATTGGCCTCCAACCCCTCCACCACGGTTGCGGACTCTGTTACTATCCACAATAACCAAAAGTTCTGGTCTATATGTTTCATTATTGCTCTACCTTCATCTCTGGAGGTTGAGCTTAACGAGCTTTTCACCAGCCCCAACCTTTATTCCTGGCATCCCATCGATAGTTTCATTTGGCGTTGGACCAATTTGGGTATTTATTTGGTTAAATCTTTCTACAATTTTCTTAACTTCGGGGGGACCCTCTCCCAGCTCGCTAAACCGTTATGGAGTAATTGTGCCCCCCTAAAATCCAAAGTTCTCACCTGGCTTGCTCTTAACAACAAACTTCTCACTGTAGAGATTCTTAATACTATGAATCTGACATTAGGCCAATTTTGTTCGTTGTGTTCTACCGAGCATGAGGATGTAGATCATCCTTTTCTCCGGTGCAGCTGTATCCAACCTTTGTGGTCGATTACCATTCTTGCTTGGCAAGCTAATGCAATCCCTGACACCTTTTCTTCTTGCTGGAGAGCTCAGTCGATTAGGAAAGAGTTTCGTAATTTTGCCAAATTCTTTTGCAAAATTCCATTATTGATGAATTCCCTGACACCTTTTCCTCCTTGATTGATTCCATTATTGATGAATTTATTTATTTTGCCAAATTCTAGTCGTCCACTTTATCGCAAGATAAAGTAGCTTCCTTGCACTTGGGTCGTCTGGATGTCGTGACCCTTTTTTATCGCTCTAATTTCTCTAACATTTTTTAACTTTTTACTGTTTTAACATACTTCCCTTTTCCCCGTTTCCTTGCATATCTGATGTACAGGCTCACTTCCTCTCCTCCTTCGTAGGAGGCTTTTGTTCTCCTTTTAGGCCTTGCTGTCTCAGCGTCTAATATGCGTAGCGCTTCACTTTTGTTTTGGTTTAGCTTAGTTTTTACTTTGGGAACTCGTTCTTCTCTTTATGTGTTCAGGTTCTTTTGTTGCTCTGGGCTTGGCTGCTCTGGTCTTCATGGCCATGGTTTTCATGTCTTTTCCGTTCCTGTTCATACCTTTTAAGTTATTTTGTTCTAGGGTTTATCCCTGGTTGTGGCACTAACTTTGTACTTTTTACCTGTTCCTGCTTGTAGTAGTATTTCTCTATTTGCCTGTGATGGTTGTGGTTTTGTTTCGACTGCCGTTGGTTGTTTTGTGTTGAGGCGTTTGGCAGGGAGGTGACTGCTGGTACAGGCAATGCTCCGCTTATGGTCAACTATGTGGTTCTTACTATTATTTGGGTGGATCCAAGAGTTTTGAGGTAACTGTTACTTTTCTTTGTTATCTCTCTTCGCCTCACTTCCTATGTCGGAGCGAGGTAGCCACCACCGGTATGGTATACTACCTTATCGGGAGATCGGGTTGTTATTTACTGGTTCCCTTGGTTGTTAGTTCTGGGATGCTTATTGCATTTTCTTTCATGATTTCTTTGTCGTAAGTGTATTTTTGTTTCAATTGCGGTTGTGGTTCAGCTTCTGATGGAGGTCTTTTCTTTACTTAATGTTTGCTTTCACTTCGGTGATTGTTGGCTCGGACTGGTGTTTGGTGGTTTTTCGTTTGGTCGTATTTCTGGGGCTGTTCCGGCACAGAATTCCGACAACTTGGCCTTTTTGTGTGGTCGGGCTTTTCTTTTTAAGTTTGTCCTTGTGTGATGCTCGATGTTGCTTATAGTCGCGTGGTCCACACTTTGGCTCTGGATTTGTACCTTTAATTCTCTTCCCTGGTGACTTTTCTCTTTGTCTTCCGCTCTCGGGAGCACCTACGAGTCATTTTCATTGTGCTTGGCTCTTTTGATTGTGCTCCCTCTGGGGTTATTTTCTTGGGTGCAGAGGAGCATCATCTAGGAGGCTTCTCTGCGTACGGTTAGGCTCAGAGTGTGATCCGGACTCTCTCCCTTGTTGCTCGAGTTGTTGTCGTCTGGCTTTATCCTACGTTGCTGTGATATGCTTTGGTCCTTCTCCCGGGGTTGGGTTAGGTTGCCTGCTTTCTTCTTTGGGTTGCCGGGAATTGGCCTCGGTGATCTTGTTTGCCTCGGCTTGGTTTTTGTCCATTTTGCTGGAGGGGTTCTACAGCGTTTCTTTGCACGAGCGAGGAGCAGTTGTCCTTTCAGGAGGTCCACTTCGTCTTTGTTTTCGCATGTGTCCTAGTCGCCGGTTTCGACTTTGTCTGTCTCGTGTTAGAGAGACTGTCGTCTGCTTTTTTATTGCTTTTGTTTCTCTTTTACTAGTTTTACTGCGGGTAAAATTATTGTACTCTTTGTATATTCCGTTTTATTTATTTATTGTTGGTTGGAATCTAACGATTCTATCCGCGTTATCAAAAAAAAAAAAAAAACCATCAAGATTTTCTCTTTTTCCGTACTAGTCTCTTTAAGCAACCACATTGCAAATTTTTACTATTTACTCTTGCATATTCATAAACTTAGCCTACTAACAAGATATCTAGATTAAAAGTAGAGAAATTGCCCACCTCTTGAAGAACAAATTGAGAATTCTTAAAGAAAAACTTTTTGAAATCACGATTGCATCCCTTCTCCTTGATCCTAGCCGCGAACCTTCTCCTCCAAACTTGCAAAAACTGAGACTTCTCCTCCTTGAACTAGCCGGCCTCCAATTGCAAGAACACACACACACACTCAATCTTTTCTCACACAATTTTTTCTTTTTCTCTTTAAAAAAATCTAGGTGCAAAGGATAGATAATGACAAAGGGACATATTTATACACAATTCATGGTCAAATGAAGGGCTGGGATGTGTTTGGATGAATGACTAAGATGCATTTGGGAGTTAGAAAAACCACCCATTAGCACATAACCACCTCCCACTCTCTCCACTCTTCCAAGCATTGGCCGGCCCTCCTTCTCATTCAAATTGCACGTGCATGTGAAATACACGTGCCCCCCACATGCACACCTATAATTATTTGTTCATTAATTGTTATACTAATTTGTTACATGACAAAGTCTACCATAGAAGTTGCTTAATTAACAAATGAATTAATTAGTGGGCTAGCTAAGTGGGCTAATTCTATGGGCTTTTAATTAATTAATTTAATTTATTTTGGGTGGGCTAGAATTAAGTTATTAGGCCTAGGACTCCATAATAATTAATATGAGGCTTTTTAAAAGAGAAATGAAATATTTGTTCATGACATTAAAAATAATTGTTTTAAGGCCAAATGTACACATTAATTTGAACGTGCGAAACACGTGAAATCAAATGAAAAATTTATATTTATTTACTTGATAATTCAGGATATTACACAAGCAGTTAGACAACTCTCTCAGAGAATGCCTCCATCGAGGCACTCAGCACCGACCCCGAGCTCGGAGCTTGGCACGTACCTCGACCAGCTGCACAGCTTTCTCTCATAAAATGTCTCCATCGAGGTGCTCGACACCGATCCCGAGCTCGGAGCTCGGTACGTACCTCGAGCAGCACCACAACTTTCTCTCAGAAAATGCGTACATTGAGTCCCTCGGCACCTAGCCCGAGCTCGGAGCTCGGTACGTACCTCGAGCAGCGCCACAACTTTCTCTCAGAAAATGCCTCCATCGAGGCGCTCGACACCTACCCCGAGCTCGGAGCTCAGCACGTGTCTCGAGCAGCTACACAACTTTCTCTCGGAGAATTCCTCCCTCGAGGCGCTCGGCACCGACCCCGAGCTCGGAGCTCAACACGTACCTCGTGCAGCTGGACAACTTTTTCTCAGAAAATGCCTCCATCGAGGTGCTCGGTATTGACCCCGAGCTCGGGGCATGGCACGTACCTCGAGCCGTACCACAACTTTTTCTCAGAAAATGCCTCCATCGAGGTGCTCAGCACCGACCCCCGACTTCAGAGCTCGGCACATATCTCGAGCAGCACCACAGCTTCTTCTCAAAAAGCGACCACCTTAACCCTGTCGACCTCCGTCAACACCAACTCCGACGACCACCTCAGCCACTACCTCCTCTCCACTGCCTCAAACACCCAAGCACAAGGCTCAACCCTCAACCGAACCCATCATCATCCACCCTCAACCAAATCCATCATCATCAACCCCTTTCATCATCAACCTCATCATCAACCCCCGTTCAGCACCTCCAAATGCCTCTCCTCTTCTCAAATTCAACAACGGCAAAATAACCAATTCTAGCCCTCAACAACAGCAACTCTGACTGCAACAGATGCAACCCTCGTCCTCGCCACCTACACCCTGCTCCCCGTCGCCACCCTCCTACCTCGACAATACATCTCGACATCCCCCAAAAATTCCAAATCCCAACATTTCCGAATCTCGACGCCTACCCCGACTGCTCTGACTCCCGACAACCTTAACAAATCTGTTTGCAAAATTCTATCACTGTTCAGATCCATTTTTTTTAAAACCCTAAACCCACTTCAAATCCAAATCTATTTGAAAACCCGACCCGTTTGCCTTCTACCCGAAAAAAATCGAAAAAAAATCGAAAATAATAATAATAATAATAATAATAATAATAATAATAATATATATATATATATATATATATATATATATATATATATATATATATATATATATAATTTCTTGCAGGTCCTTTAGCTTTTACAGTGTTTATCAGCAAACTCACACTGAGTTTGAGAGGGGAAGATATCAACATCATCACCATTTTCAGTTCAGGGACAATTCTCAAGTCAGGCGTGCCACTTCCTTCCACAACATACGACAATTCTCAAGTCAGTGGTGAGATCCCAACATGCGCCAATAATGCACCTTCCATGTGCCATCGAGTGCCTTCCCTGCGCCATCTACTTGTGCGGCGTTCCTGCATCACTGTTTGTCGTCCCTGTCACATCAACTGAGTCAATATTTCAAACTCATGTTGTTTGAACCAACTTGAGTTTGAGAGAGGGTGTTAGATATTATATAAATGAGAGAGATTAGTTTAGTCTCATATTGAATAATGTATTGGTTTAGTCTTTCATTTTTTCCTATATATAGAAGACATATTGTATTCAGTTTAATTATTCAATATGGGACTAAACTAATCTCTCTCATCTATATAATATCTAACACACCTCTCAAACTCATGTTGTTAACTCAAGTTGGTTCAAACAACATGAGTTTGGAATATTATTGTATTCAGTTTAATTATTCACTAATCAATAATAAATCTAATAATTCTATCATGGATCTTCATTGACATCTACATCTTGTCATCATGGCTATCCATCCCGAAATATAAGGACTTGTTTCCTATGGAATTAAGAAAAAGGAAAGTTCATTAACTTGTTTAATTTGACATAATTGAGAATGTAAGAAATATTAAATTTAAGGCATACCTGAGTTTTTTTTGCCAACATGCTAGCTAACCTTTTCCAATACTGTTTGTAGCAACTGATGGCTACTTATTTCATAGTCTCTGAAATGAAACATAGAAAAAAACGTCAGAATGGGAAATAAATAATATATTAAAAGATATTAAATGTAGGAAGATTCTAAGATGTGTACCTGTAAGTAAAAATAGAATATATATTGGATAGAAACTGCAACTATGAAAGTTGTTCTTGCGAGCCATATTTTGTCAATTAACATTATTTTTATGAGATAAAAGTAATCTAGTCATCTGTTTCATTAATAAAATGTTAAAGAAACAAAGAGTACGGAATATTACAAACCATCCTAAATAAATCAAACTAACTCCTGTCCACATCTAATAGAAAAAGAAATACATAGCCACCTGCCTGCCAAAATCTAACAAAAGTCTGTCTGTCAATTAACATTATTGTTTCCATGTTTAATAATTGCCAATTAAAGCAACGACTTTACACCAAGACCTGCCAATATAAAAATGAATCACATATACATTACTCATTGTGCCAAAGCTGAAACTAAAATGACAAAAAGGAAAACTTGCCATTTGAATAAACACCATCAAATAATTAAATTTATTGTCGATGTATGCTTTGCTTACCTAAGTATAATAGAACCCTAAAGTCTGTTTTGCGCTTGTAAGCATATAGAGAAGAATGATAGCACATGCATAGAAGAAAAATGCTTTGATAAGCAGAGAGTAATCCAAGATAGCCTTGTAGAGTGCCAAAAGCTTTTCGAGCAAGAAAAAATTGTGAAGAATTGATATAGAAACAAAAGAAATCAAAGGTGGCCAACCACCAAATCATTGTTCTTAAAAAAAGCTAAACTCAACAATCGATAGTAAGCTTCGAATAAATTCAGAGTTTAAAAGTGGTTACCGGCTTTCTTTCTTTCATGGCTTCAGAGTGAGACATTCTAAGAGAATCAAGTCCTTCAATGGCCTGGTTTTGCCCATCGCAGGGACGACCCTGCAACCCCCTTCAATTTTATCAGCCCTGCTTTGAAGATCGTTCATCTTGGCAACCATGGACTTGCCCCACCGCTTTCACCTCCTGCTCAGTCTCCACAGTCTCCATCATCAAGTTCTCCATGTAGCCATTCCTGACTTCAACTACATTATTCATCTCTGTTTGTGATTCTTTAATTTAGCTCTACTTGAGATTCTGCAATGTTCTTTGATTGTTGGAAGATATCCTGGGAGTTCTTCAACACTTCTATCTCACAACTGGGCTTCTTTCTTCAACAGATCTGATAACTCGGCTTCCATATTCTTATAGGCTTGGGCTAATTGCTGAGTTTCTTCATGGATAGAGGAGAGTGAATCATGGATTTGTCTCGAATCTTGTAACAGTTGGTATGATTTCTTGTTGATGGTATCTAACTTATCCTCGGCGAAAAGCTGTTTTGGTCAAGTCATTGACCAGCCTCTCTGTTTCTTGCTTGAATGTCTCCCTCCTGAAGGAATAAATCTTATTGAACTACTAAGTTTGCCTGCAGGCACGTCTTCGGAACAATGCAGCGTATGAAAAGCCCTGTAAACAGTAAACACTACAAAAGAAATGAGTTTTCCCACGATTGGGTAGTTGCGCCGAGACTTCCGCAGCGTTTTGTTAGAATGCGCCGGGGTAGGTGTTGGGGATAAGAACCAATAAAATCCAGCCCCAACTCACTTTCATTCTTTCCCCCCAATTCTTTCACTAGCCACTCTCTCCTTCTCACTCAACAAAAGTCTCACTGCAATCATCAGACCAACAAAACTTCTGATCCTTCCCAGTCAGCTTAGTCAACGGTCCTGCTATTTTCGAAAAATTTTGGATGAATTTTCGATAATAGCCAGCTAAACCAAGAAAACTCCTGACCTCTGAAACTGACTTGGGAATAGGCCAATCCTTCACAGCCTCAACCTTGACCGGATCCACAGAAATACTATTGCCCGAGATAATGTTCCCCAAGAAAGAAACCCTGTCGAGCCAAAACTCGCACTTGCTGAGTTTTCCATAGAGCTGATTTTCTCTCAAAGTCTGCAGAACCACTCTAAGATGCTCAACATGATCTTCCCGATTCCGAGAATATACCAAAATATCATCAATGAAGACCACCACAAATCTATCCAAGAACAGAGAAAAGACCCGGTTCATAAGACTCATGAATACAGCAGGCGCGTTCGTGAGCTCGAACGGCATCACAAGATACTCATAGTGGCCACATCTAGTCTTGAATGCAGTCTTCTGTACATCAGTCGCCTTCACATTGACTTGATGATACCCAGAACGAAGATCCCACTTAAGGAAAACAGCAGCCCCACTCAACTAGTCAAATAAGTCATCGATCCTGGGCAACGGATACCGGTTCTTTACAGTAACACTGTTTAGTTCCTGATAATCTACGACAGTCGACGACTACCATCCTTCTTGTTTACAAAAAGGAATGGAGCAACCCAAGGTGAAACACTGGGTCTGATGAACCCCAAATCAAGCAACTCCTGAATCTGCACCTTAAGCTCTGCTAACTCAACCGGTGCTATCCTGTAGGGACTCTTCGATATCGGTGCCGTACCCGGCTGAACTTCAATACCGAACTCCACATCCCTATCAGGGGGTAAGCCAGACAACTCCTCTGGAAAAACATCCAGAAAATCTCGAACTACTAGAGGCGCAGCCTCACAGCCTGAATGCAATTCCATCGCACAAACCTTCCGATCAACTGCAGCTCGGCCAAGGGAAGACTCCCCGGCATGGAACTCAAACTCTACGCAATCTGGAATCCGGAACACAACTTTCTTGGCACGACAATCAATAATGGCATGGGTTTCACCCAACCAATCCATACTGAGAATGACGTCGAATCGTGAATTCCCAATTACAATCAGATTGGCTTTGAAATCTGCGCTACTAATAATTACAGGACACTGCCTGCACTCCCAGGAACAAATGACAACTCCACCACCTGTCACAATATTCCAAGCCTCTGACATGATGCTGCACTCCAACTGATGGCGAGCCACAAATCAATTTTTCCTTTCAACAACCCCATTTTGTTGGGGAGTGCGAGGACAAGCGAACTCATATTTTATTCTCTTTTTGTCACAAAATGAGGTGAAGAGTTCATTTTGAAATTCTCCACCATGATCACTACGAATAGCAACAATAGTGAGGCTTTTCTCATTTTCCACTCTACTATAGTATTTTTGAAATACATACAATGTGTCATCTTTTTCTGGCAAAAAGGCAACCCAAGTAAATCTACTATAATCATCAATAAATACAAAGGCATATCGTGTACCTCCATTACTACGTGTCCGTGATGGTCCAAAAAGATCCATGTGTAAGAGTTCAAGGGGTCTAGAAGTTCATACCATTTTCTTGGGTTTGTGAGAACTTTTAGTTTGCTTACCGAATTGGCACGATTCACACGGTTTATCTTTCTCAAATTTAATTTTAGGGATCCCCTTACAATCTCATTGGTTACAAGTTTGTTGAGATTGTCCATGGCCGTGTGTCCAAGTCTTCGATGCCATAACCAACCATCCTCATTTCTTGCGACAAAGCACCTCTCCTCATTTCTTGTGACAAAGCACCTCATATTTTTCTATGTTAATTCATTAGAATTTATAACATATACATAGTTACATCGGTTAGCGAGAAGTAAACAAGATTATTGCAATCTAGTACAGTGCATGTATTTTTTGTCAAAAGTAACGGTGTAACCTTTATCACATAATTGGCTGACACTAATTAAATTATGTTTCAAACCTCTTACCAATAGAACATCCTCAATGGAGCATGAGTGTCACGCCCCACTTTCCAAAAAGGAAATACAGAATACGGATACGTGACTAAGCCCAGCGAATGATTTTCATCATCCAGAAGCTGTTCAGAATCTTTACAACATCTCACAGAAATAATCAGAGTCGGAAGCAATAAAAAGTCAACCAAGCATGTATATGTGAATCAACACCAACAGAATTACTTGAAACAAAATATATTAATCTCAAATAAATCAGATTTGAATAGTCAAAATTCCTGGGTCACATTGCCCAAAATACAAATAAATACAAGTACAAGATACATTATTCAAGTCAAGCAACTGGAAAATAATAATGATAATAGCAGGAAATAAAAATAGCAAAACTCCAGTAACTAGTATCTCATATCGCCAACTCCATCTGACAACTATCACCCTGATCTGCAATTTAATAAAATTGTGGGAAGAAAGAAAGAAAACAAACTCCCGCCAATGCAAGTTACGAGCCGCTTGTAGTGCATGATACAAGTACATGGGAAATATAAACAAATAGCATGGAATAGATATGATAATAAAATTGAACATCTAACATGAATCATGAACAGAAACAGGTAACAACAGGTGTGTATAACATGCAACAAGTAACAGGTATCATGCAAGCAGGTAAACATGTGATAGGTATCAAGTAGCATGTACAAGTAATCATGTATCAGGTAAGCATGTAACAGGTATTATGTCATGTCAAATCTTGTATTATTACTAACTAAGTAGCACTTCATGCATCCATCATTTTACTACATGGTTGCTACATTCAACATAGTTTCACTTTAGATTTCGTAGTGGAGTCTATAGGGCCGTGTACTCGGGTATCATGTAAACAGGCACAGGTACCGATATTATGTAACAGTTAATCATGCATCAGGTAACAGGTAATCATGCAATAGGTAGGACTAAGTCCCCTCCAATTACACCCTCCCATAGGAAGTATGTAGTTAGGTAACAGGTGGGAAACACGGCCCCCTTCTGAGTACACCCTTTCATAAGGAAGTATGTAATCAGGAATCAGAATCATGCATGATCATATAACAGGTAACAGGTAATAGTTAAACATGTGGGAAACATGGGCCCCCATCCAAGTACATATTTCTATATCTTCCACTACTAGATCTTTCTCCTAACCCCGACTTGGTTATTTTATTATTATTAATCAAACAGACATGTATGTGTCATAAATAGGTCAAGAATAACATGGCATGAACAAGTAACAAGTTCAGGTTTCAAGATAAACATGTACAGGTAAAAGATAACTCATAAAAAATAGAACAACGAAAATTCTAGTTCAGGACAGCAAGACAGTACTGCACTAAAACTGGGATTCTCGTTGCTACAAACATACAAATCTGAATCCGTCAAAGAATCTAGAAAATAGACTCTCGACCAAATCCATAAATTATATATAAGTCATGTAGTATTTCACAAAAATATAACTCAAAACTGATTTGAAACCAGAAAACATGTTCAGCCAGAAATTAGAAGTTTGGATTCAAGAACAGGAAAACAGCATGAAAACTCACAAATCACAAATTAAATTCACGAAAAATCTGGGGTATTTTCCTATATGTATAGTAACAGAAAAATAAGTTTCATAATTTTTCAGTATAAATAGAGTAGTCAAGTAAAATCAGAAAACATCAAGATGCAGTAGTTTTGTAAATCTGGAATTATAAACGCAACAGGACAAAAACAAAAACATCTCACAAATCATAAATCGAAATTCAAATCCGTCGAAAGGGTGATAAAATAGATACAGTAGGATAACTTTCATATTCACAAACGTTTTAGAAACAACAGGTAGAATTAGGTCGAAAATCAGGTTCTTTACTGAACAACAAGAAAAATCTGCTAGTATAGTAATCGTTTGGAAACATAAAACGGTTTGTAAAACTCATAAAATAATTCTACAAAAATTTAGGGTTAATACCAATCAGGTCTAGTTATACTGTGCAAAATATTGGATCAAAATAATACTTTTAACATTATGATAAAATAGATTACTCTTCAGAATTCATAGAAAACAAGATCTGGAAATCTCTCGACCCTACTGCAGTAAAATAGACATAACTCACAACTCGTAAATTGAAAAGGAGATCCGTCAAAAGTGTAAGAAAATAGACAGAATTCTCTACATTTTATGTTCACAAAATATTTTCAAATACTGATCTTAATAGGGTCTAAAATACTGAACAACATCAGGGTAACAGAAAATACAGGTTTGTTCTTCATACTCAAATCAACATAGATCACACTAAATTCATCCACATCAACCCAAACATGAAATATAGTGTACTAGATGTCCAAACAACATGGTATAGGGTATTTTACAAGTCAACCACAAGTCTACTACAAATAACACGAACGAGCACATGATATCACATGAACAACACACATATATACAACAAGAAGTGGTCAATCCTAGGTTATTTCATGTCATGTATGTCGTGAGGCAACTATGGTCGAATCAACACAATAGAGATAATATCAATAAGGGGTTTCACACACAAATTGTTTCTAGAACCCAACTACACTATAGCCGGTATTCAGTACTTATATTACACAAAGAAAAGCATACAAGTTAATTGCCTTAACCGATGACAAAAATGGTACAAGTAAAAATAACGGGAACGAATTCCCAGAACATGAACTCAAACGAACGAAACGAACCCACGAGCACAATCACGGCAATGAACCACGGGCAACGAACACACGACCTCAACGAACCCAACACGCACTCAAATAGAGAGCTAGGAACGGCGAGAACGGGACAGCGGGAAGCGCTGTTGCGGCTGCAGTCAAAAGAGGGCAGCACACTTGCTGTGTTGTCTGCTGCAGTCGGACGGAGAGCAAGGCCGAGGGTTGGCTTGCTGCTCTGTCGAGCGCCAGAGGAGAGGAAACCAGTGCGAAGGGGGGAGATAGGGTCGGGGGTCTGCACAACGGCCAGGGGGAGGATAGGAGCACGGGAAGATGGTTAGGAGGTCAGGGTGAAGGAGGACAGGGATTTGTTTAGGCGGCTGTGGGTGAAAGGTGAACAGGGAAAAATACAGAGCATGGGTTTATATAAGGGATGGAGAAAATAGGGTTTAAGGGTGAAGGGTAGTTGACGGCGGAACAGTAGGGCAACCGAGTTTGGGTATTATCAGGTGCGGGTAGGGGATAGGTACAGTAGTGGTATGGTTTTAATAATTAATGGGTTTTGGGTTAATTAGTGAATAAGATTTAGGTAGTTATAGGGTCAACTGGGATTAGGGAAAAATAATAGCTCCAAATAAAAAGGGAGGGGCACAAATGGATAAATAAAATAAGACATGAACAAATAAAGAAAAATGAAGAGGATCAAAACAACAGCTTGATAAAAAAGGAGACGGAACAAAAAACTGACAAAAGAACCAAGAAGATCGATAAAAGAGAAGGCAACAAATAGATTAATATATTGAAAAAAAAAGATCCATTATACGGTCCAAAAAGAGATACAAGAAGAATACAAACAGAGAAATATACCAAAAAGAAAAATACACTAAAAAATACATAAAATGGAAAAGAGGGGTTACAACGAGGAACCAAAGTTTATTTTACCTTTACCAATGGTTTGACCAGTGCTATTATCTCCAAAGATAATGTCCTTCTCTCTTTCCCTTGATAGTGATGAAAAGTATTTGCTGTCACCTGTCATATGATTTGAGCATCCACTATCAAGGTACCACTGATCTTTAGTCTTGATACGCTGAGGTACCTACATAAAGATTAGTAGGTATAATTTTGAGTGCCCAAGTTTGTTTTGAACCTGCATTTACATCCTTTCTTATCCACACAAAATTAGTATTCCTTTTTAATGAACAGTTATACGAAATATGTTCTAATCTACAGCAGTAATGACATGTGATACGACTATGTCTTGAGTCATGCACACTTGCATAGTTTTGAGTTGGTTTGTGATAATGTTGGTGATTGTACAAGTGTGTATGACATGATTATCTAAATTTTTGATGATGTATTGGCTTCTCGTAACCAAGCCCTCGATTATCATGATAGGATCTTGATTTTTTTGTAATAAGGTAATTGGGCCCTTCATATTTTTTCATAACTTTTTCAAGCTCATTTACTCTTTTACATAGTCTTTTCCTAGTCATCTCATCGTCTTTTGTATTCCAACGAAGGGTGTCTAGTATAGCATCAAGAATCCTATTTTGTTCAAGAGCTTCATTACATCCTTCCACTACCTCATCAAATTTCCTTTTATATTCTTTTAAATCATCTATGAGTTTAGCGATATAAACAGATTTCTCATGAATTTCTCTTAAGTGATCATCATGTGTTCCTCAGGACTCTCAAATTTGTTGTTTTAAAAGTTCACTTTTCTCTAGCAATACATCATGACCTTTTCTAAATGACTCAAATTTTTTCAAGATCAAGGCATTCTTATTTTTCAGTTTTTGATTTTTTGCAATACGAGAGTCGTGTGTTTCATTTGGAATTTATTTATGTTGCCTAAGTTCATGACTTAGTTTCTTAGCATAGTCATTTAAACCATTACACATGTCTACTAGCACATCATAAGTGGGTTCTTCAATTACCTCTTCTTGAGATGGTGATTGCACCTCACCATTCCCAAGATCCATGAAGCCGATGTCATCATCCTTTCTCTCCCTCACTTGAACCGGAGTCTAACCATGTTGCTTTCAGTGCCTTCTTTTTCAGACCTGGGTTTGAGCGGTAGTAGTCCCTATTCCTGTCTTGTGATAGGGGACAATTTGCACGGATGCGTCCAGGCATCTTGCACTTATAGCACACGTCGTCTTTATCTCTCTCCCTTTCTCCTTGCTACCTGCCAATTTTTTTTATGGTTGAGGTACTTACGAAATTGCTTGGTCAATAAGGCAATGTCCTCGTCTGACTCCTCACGGTCTGAATCTGTTTTTGATGGTTAGGATTTTTCTGCTTTCAGTGCAATAGTTTTCTCTTCGGTTTTTGGTTCAATCCCGATGTTTTGTCTGTATCTTTTGGTTTTCGTCATATTTCCATATAGTATGTCTTCAACATCCATTGGAATGTGTAGTAGTCGAATCCCTTCTCTTCAAGGGTTTCCCTCATTGCAGTAGCCTTCACATCCCACTCTAGCGTGAGACAACTTAAGAGTTTTTCGACATTTCGGTCATCATCCACCCCCTTACCTAAGATCTCAAGTTTGTGGGCAATGATATCGAAGTGGGCAAGCATTTGATCCACATTTTCTCCTGAAAACATGCGAAATACATCAAACTTATAAAAACATAAATTAACTTTAGCTTTTACCTCAGAAACGGTTCCCTCATGTCGATTCAGCATGTTGTTCCTGATCTCGTATGCAGTCTTACATTTTCGCCCGCATCACATTAGTTCTTCGTTATTCAACCCTGCATATAGAGCCGTCATGGCTTTGGAATTTGCCGTATTGAGAGCTAGCTCCGCTTTTGTGAATGCTGTCTTTTCGTCGCTGACCGGAATATCTGTTTTATTGATGCACACATTCCATACTTCTTCTCCAAGCATCTGTAGAAAATAAGACATATGAACTTTCCAAACATCATAGCATTTTTCATCAAAAAATGGTGAGCATGTGAGACTTGTCCCATTGGAGATGAATGGTTCCGATGAGTACAAGTTTTCAGGAGAAAGGATTTCGGCCATTGGACCTTTTGCTTAAGCTTTTAAGCTTTTGATAAGCACCTAGCTCTGATACCACTGTTAATCACCCTAGGGGGGTGAATAGGGTGATTGTGCGGAATTCAAAATAAACTAAAATAAAGTGCAGAGTAAATAGAAAGAGTTAAGAAGAGCAAATGCATATAGCACAAGTGGCGCAACGATGTAACGTGCTTCGACTCCCAGGTCTACGTCCACACCTCCTACTTGTAGCAATTCTCCGCTATAAGCGTTCCACTATACACAAAACCCTTGTACAGTGATTCTCAAATTCAGGCCCAGAGACCTATTATACCCATAAGACTTCTAACACAAGTCCCGTCAATCTCACCGAAGTGGAAAAGAAAAAAGACATCAAGATCTTTAATGATCCTGACTGAAGAATACAAAATAGTTATCACACAATCTCGGATTGATTGTTGAAAGATTAGTTCAGAAGATTTTTCTCAGAAGTAATAGGGGAAGAATACACAGTGGGTTCGTCCAATTTAAAAAGACTAGGAAGTGTATCGATCAAAATCAGAAATGATACATTCTAAAAATATGAACAGCACAAAGTATGGTCGACCGCAATATCGGTGCAGTCGACCATTCATCTCTTTGATGTAAAGTAGAGAGATGAAGGATCGACTGCTTCTTACGTAACGTGAGTTGCAGTCGACTACGATGCGGTCGACCGTCATGAGGTGCGGTCGACCGGTATCGCGTTGTTCATACCGAATCCACTCTATATTCTTACCAAAAAACTAATCAATCAATCAATCAATCAATTTTATACAGATTAAATCACATAAATATAGAATGATAGCAACTGGTCCTTGGTAGCTTTCTTGGACACTAATCAATCAATTGCTCTTTTTGATTTTCTTCTTCTTTTGATTGATTTCTCAATCTTTCTTTATCACTTTCCTTCTTTGAATATTCTTGAATCTTTCTTGGATCTCTTATGGATATTATTTGATCCTGAAAATCTGAACAACTCAATTTAAACTTATTAGTATTTATAGACCAGTTTTGTGCACACCAAACTAAGAGTCAACATGGTTGACTGATCTTCTCGTGCTTTTGAATCTGATATGCCACTATTAACAAAATGTGATACGAGGAATAGGGCTGTCCATTGGGTCGGTTTTGACCTAAATCCACCTGAACCAAATCTGCCAGTACATGGTAAAAAAACATCTTTAAAGTCCACCCAAACCCGAATTCAGAAAACCCTTTGAACTAGGGTTTATAAATCTCAACAAAAACCTGATGAGATAAGGGCAAGGTTTAGATTTCTACTGTATGAAGCACACGAGTTTGGAAAAAGATATCCTCAAAAGGGATAAACTACTTTTTTTCTTAATCTTTAGGAACCACTACTTGTTGCAAGAAGAAGAAGAAGAAGAAGAAGAAGAAGAAGAAGAATGAAATACAAAGACAAAATACTTTTTGTGTGTAATCAATCTACATAGATCACTATTACATTGTTGAAGAAGATGTGGAGCACGACCACCATGTGACATTCATAAGCATGTATCAAACCATATTTAGAAATACTCTAGGAAGCAAAAATAATTACATCATAAGACCTCCATCCCTTTGGAGGTAGAAACATAAAATATGAAAGCAATAACTAGTACAAAAAAAATAAGAGACACAACAACCCTTGGGAACATGCAACTACTAGTCAAGAGTCTGGTCAGTGTCGATCTCTTCATCGCCGTACAACTTCCTTTGAAAGGTGCCTAGTGGTATGCTCTCTTGGACATGTCACATGTCGATGCTCATTTTGCCTATAAGGAGATAAGATGCATAACTTGTACTAGTTTACTAATACTTGTCCATGATAGTAGAGAATATTATTTTGTTAGGTCACGGTTCACCTATTACTTTGTAGCAAGTGCCCTAATACTTTAATAATAAGCTTCTTTACTAGTGAGCATGAGGTCGATGATTCGACCGTATTTGGACCATGAGATAAGATCATGTTTGTGCGTGTGTGACGATGACCTTGTTTAAAAAACTATTACTACTCCAAGAAAACGTGAGCATGATGTCGTAGAGTACTTTGTTAGCACATTTTCGTGTGCATCATCTTTTAATTTAATAAATCATAATAAATGAAAATATGTTGTCAGTACATATTATCATTATTATGTTCTCAATGCGCGGCAGTCGCTAAGGTCAAAGTTTTACGCTTTTTTCTCCAAAATGACCCACTTTTTGAAAGTATTTATCAAAATGACCAACTTTTGAAATTATTTACCAAATTAACCTACTTGTTATCTGAGATAGCGAGTCTAGCTCAGCTGTCGCTATCTCGAATAGCGAGTCTAGCTCAGATGACCTCGCTATCTTAGATGACCTCGCCCACCGAACGAAGAAAAGAATTCCAACGGGAGAGTCGTCATTCAATCTGACGTACGGCATGGAGGCCGTAATTCCCCTGGAGATCGGGCTCCCTTCGCCCCGGATCATGGCCTTCGACGAAGCAAGCAACTCGGAACAGATACGTGCCGACCTGGATCTCACAGACGAGGTCAGAGAGAAGTCTGCCATCAGAAGAAACACATACCAGCAGAGGATTGAAAGGTTCTACAACAAAAAGGTGCGTCCCACCGAAATCAAGCTAGGGAACCTAGTCCTTTGAAAGCTGGCGGTATCTAACCCCAGCCAAAAGAGGAAACTGGCCCTGAACTGGGAAGGCCCGTACAAAGTCTCCGAAGTCGTACGCCCGGGCACATATCGTCTTAACGAACCGGAGGGCAAGACTGTCAAGAGGCCCTAGAATGCAGAGTACCTCATCAAATTCCTCGAAGGGGAGGATTAGCCTCTCCAGTTACCCCCGTGTAAATCATAAAAATATAATCGGCACGTCGTACCTTGTTTGTAAAGTCAAAATGTGTTGTAATTATGCTAGGTTTCATAAAGCAAGCTTCAACTTCGTATTAGCTTTCTTAAATAAAAAAAAATCCAGGCCCCGCGCTCAGATGGCACTGCAAGCCACAAAAATTTCCTCAATACCGCTTCAGGCTCGGCGCTCGGATGGTACCACGAGTCGCAAAAATTTCCTCAATACCGCCTCAGGTTCGGCGCTCGGATGGTACCGCGAACCGCAAAAATCTCCTCAATTCTGCTTGAGGTTCGGTGCTCAGAGGGCACCGTGAGCCATGAAAATCTCTTCGATTCCGCTTGAAGTTCGGTTCTCGGATGGCACCGCGAGCCAGAAAAATCTTCCCTTAAATATGGGGGCTCGGCATCGACCTCGAGCAGGGTCTCGGCTTTTTCAAGCCACGCTACCTATACGCTCGACGATGACCGTCAGCTACACTCATGCTAATCTACCCGAGAACGAGGTATGTGGGCTCGGCATCGACCTTGAGCAAGACCTTGGCTTTTTCAATCCACGTGGCCTTTACGCTCGGCGATGTTCTCCGGCCACACTCATAACGGCTTCTCTAGGTATGGGGGCTCGGCGTCGACCTCAATCAGGGTCTCGGATTTTTCAAGCCACGCTACCTATACGTTCGGCGCTGACCGTCAGCTACCCTCATGCTAATCTACTCGAGAACGAGGTATGGGGGCTCGGCATCGACCTCGAGCAAGGCCTTGACTTTTTCAAGCCATGCAACCTTAACGCTCGGCGATGTTCTCCGGCTACACTCATAACAGCTTCTCTAGGTATGGGAGCTCGGCATTGACCTGGAGTAAGGCCTTGGCTTTTTGAAGCTACGCGACCTTTACGCTCGGCGATGATTTCCGGCTACACTCATACTATCTATCCGAGAACGAGGTATGGGGACTCGGCATCGACCTCGAGCAAAGCCTTGGCTTTTCAAGCTATGCGACCTTAATGCTCGGCGATGTTCTCCGGCTACACTCATAACGGCTTCTCCAGGTATGGGAGCTCGGCATCGACCTCGAGCAAGGCCTTGGCTTTTTCAATCCACTCGACCTTTACGCTCGGCGATGATTTCCGGCTACACACATACTATCTACCCGAGAACGAGGTATGAGAGCTCAGCATCGATCTCGAGCAAAGCCTTGGCTTTTTCAAGCCATGTGACCTTAACACTCGATGATGTTCTCTGGCTATACTCATAACGACTTCTCCAGGTATGGGAGCTCGGCATCGACCTCGAGTACGGCCTTGGCTTTTTCAAGCCACGCAACCTTTATGCTCGGCAATGATTTCTAGCTACACTCATATTATCTACTCGAGAACGAGGTATGGGGGTTCGGCATCGACCTCGAGCAAGGCCTTGACTTTTTCAAGCCATGCAATCTTAACGCTCGGCGATGTTCTCCGGCTACACTCATAACGGCTTCTCCAGGTATGGGAGCTTGCCATCGACCTCGAGCAAGGCCTTGGCTTTCTAAAGCCCCGCGACCTTTACGCTCGGCGATGATTTCTAGCTACACTCATGCTATCTACCCAAGAATGAGGTATGGGGGCTCGGCATCGACCTCGAGCAAGGCCTTAGCTTGTTCAAGCCATGCAACCTTAACGCACGGCAATGTTCTCCGGCTACACCCATTTTTGCTTCTCTTCGTATGGGGGCTCGGCATCGACCTAGAGCAAGGCCTCGACTTTTTCAAGCCTGGTGACCTAAGCACTCGGTCGTGACCTTCGGCTACCTATACCGCACCAGATACCAAAATTCTTGTTAAAGATTTAGGGCGCTTGCCTTCGGCGAACGCCCCGAGCCCCAGATCGTTGGTTGACCCACCTCTTACCCGCGAACAACTCGGAGTTTACGGCTTTCGGAGCCAAAACCCCGAATTGTTCGAGGGCGGTAGGGGAACCACCGACCCAGGACTCTCGCCAACCTTCAGGACTGATTGGTTAGCCCACTTTTCACCTACGAACAACTCGGGTTTATAGCCCTCAGAGCTAAAATCCCAAATTGTTCGAGGGTGGCAGGAGGGCCACCGACTCAGAACCCTCGGCCAAAAAATTCTACTTAAGGGCGCCCGCCTTCGGCTGACACCTGAATCTTATCACCGGGGTCGACCCACCTCTCACTCACTGACAGGTCGGGGTCAACGACCCTCGGAGCCGAAACCCCGAATTGTCTCAGAGGGTGACAGGCGAGTCAATCTCCTATCCTGATGAAAAATGAGGGAGGGGGTGAGGAGTATTTAGCCACCGGAGAGGCGCATTTATTACATCGGGAAGTTTAAACGGCGGGAGGTGAAGAGTTGCCATTAATTTTATCGGAAGGCAAAACGTCACTTATTGGACGCTATGTACCAGAAAATTTCCAACAACTGATAGGGACTCCTTTTCCGACCCTCGATCTCAGTGTCCCTATGGTTTTCCAACAAGTAAGGGGGCGCTACCGGCCAGAAATTACGACTCGGCTCCCGACTGCCCCACCTACTGCGGTGATGGCCTCCGGCAAGGTCAGACTCAGCAAAGACCTCGGACTACACTCCTGCCCTCACTCAGCAAATCGTCAAAGCAAAGAGATCGAGATTGTATTACTCATAAAGCGCTAGAAACGACCACACAATACAAATGAAAAGTTTACAATTCACTCATCGCTCGGCTTAAAACTCAAACTCGGCGCTTCCCACGGGTTCCTTTGCACGCTCGGCCGGTCCGACCGGGGAGGGTACTCCAGCAACAGAGCTTTTTGCATCGGCAGGTTAGGCCGCCTCCAAGAAAAAGGTCAGAGAAGGTCCTAGTACAGAATTGCTTGCCTCCTCGATTAGACTGGTGCCTAGCATTAGGTTCAACCTGTGGATCTCCAACTCTTTAGCTTCACGGAGAAAAGACTCTAAAGCCGACCGCCCATTCAAGGCATCCGAGATCGACCAGTTCGTCTCAACTGCCCACTAGTCCCGTTTGGCTATGGCCTTCTTCAGACGAGCGACCTCCAAGCTGAGCTCTCTGGACTTGTTCATAAAGTAATTCACTACTGCCGCTCGATCCCGAGCATGCTTACTTTGGCGAGCAGGACACTCTCTGTAACCCCTGTTTTTCATTTTTCATATTTTTGGCGTATTTTTTTTCTTGTGTATTTGTACTCTTTTGTTTTTTTTCCTTGGACCGTATATTGAGTTGTTTCAATATATTTTCATTTTTTTTCTCATTCTTGATTTTTGCGAGTTATTTCTGATGTCTTGGTTGTTCTTGTTCATGGTTGTTGTTTTCGCTCTTTACTGTTGTTTCGTTCTCTTTGTTTATATTTTTGGGTGCTCTTGGTAATTTGGTGGTCTACCCCATTCCTAATCCTATTATGTTGATCCTTAATTGATTATCAAAGCCAAATTACCCAATCATTGTTGGAATCCTATTCAATTTGATCCCTATTTGTCTTATTGGATTAATCCTATTACTACTCCTATACTACCCACAACCCAATACCCATACCCACATCAACCCTAAACTCCACTATATATATAAACCTTCTCCTACTAAAACCCTAACCCCAATCACCTAAACCTACCACCGGCCTCCCCTCCTTTGCTTGCGCCGCAATTCGATGCCAACCACACCCGGCGCCAGCCTGCACTCCAACCTGCACATGTAACACCCCGTAAAATTTAATTGACAATTTTGCCCTCGGGTGTTACGCACGTGCATTTTGTACTATTACTGATCATATCCATAACGCATTTTGATATGTATTTTGAATTCCAATTATTTATACAATCTTGTATTCTTAAAAATCACATTTGAGACAACTCAAATGCAAAATTTCAATCTTTGAGTTTTTACGTGCTTTTTACGTATTATCGATGCACGTGTCGATTTTGGGTATTCCACCGTTACGTGCAAAGTTTTCAATGTATTTCAATCATTTATTTTTATAAACATGTTTGAATTTGTTTTGTAAACGGAAATTCAATTTTTGACTATCTTTATTAAAATAAACTTTCTACGTGCAATACACGTGTTTTCTGTACGTTTGAGTATATTATCAAATATGTATATTAAATATACTTTCTATTGCATTCCAGTTGATTATAAATATTTTTTGGTTCATAAAGTCAATTTTTGTATTTTTGAGATTTTACGGGCGACGCACGTGTTTTGGTGCACGTGTTGTAAGCGCGTTCTTCCTTCAAAATAAATTTTCATAAGATGTTTCTTTACATTTTAATTGTGCATGAAAAGTATAATTTAAAGTTAATTTTGTATATTTATTACACATTTAAATAAGTTGTTTCAAAGGGATTAAATAAATAAATTATTTTTGTACACAAAGCACGTGCACGTGCACACGTGCAATGTGCACACTGTTGGGGGCCGGGCTGAGGTGAGAGGAGGGAAAATCTGGAGTTTTGATTTTGAAAAGAGGGAGGGAAAGCAAGTTACAAATTTTAATAATGGGTTAGTGGTGTTCATGTGGGAGGTAGTTATACTAACTACCCTACTACTTCCTTATAAAAGTACCCCCTTAATCTCTCATTCTCTCATCTCCTTTCTCCCTTCTCTCTTGCCAATCCGAAAGCAACAAACCAGCAAAACTCTGTCCATTCTCCACCTAATCATCTATCCCACATGCCTATATACATATACTAATGTATATATATGTACATACATAGTATGTGTACATGAAGGAAGATGGGGAGTTGTTCTTGTTGATTGCCGAATGGAGATGGGGATGCTCTTGATGATGGATGCTTGCCGATGTGGAGCTTGGAGGCTTGCTTTGGTGCACGGATTTCGAGGAGTTGCAATTGGAGCTCCAAATTCTAGGGGTTCATTTGGGGTAACAAATCTTCAATTTAGGTGGGTGTTTCTTAAATGCTTTCTAATTTAGGAATATAATTTGCATGATAGATGATATGTGATTTACTTGGTTGAAATTGAATTGATTGCATGAAATTGATTATGGTAAATGCAAATTGCTATGCTTGTTACGATTGCTAGTTGAATTGCTAGAATTGAAGTGATTGTATGAAATTGATGCATATTGAGACATTATTGGAATAATGCGAAATGTGGCAAAAAGTATGATTTATAACCTCAAAATGTTGTTTATACAAGTATAGAGATTTTTTTGTAAAGTAAATTTTGATCAAAGAAGGTAGTTTATTTGGAAAATATGTTTTGATGCATTTTTGATTGGAAAAAGAGAACTTGGGAATTGATAATATATATGATAATGTTTTAAAAAGGGATATATTATGGAAATAAATTATATTTTGTATATGGAAGTACAAATCGATTCAAAGGTCGAAAATGTATGCAAAGTTGCAAATTGTGGATTTGACAGTCGACTGATTACTTCCACAGCCGACTGGTAAGTGTTAAAAAGTTGGTTTTCATCAGCGGGACAGTCGACTGAATACAGTTACAGTCGACTGCTGCTATCATAAATTTGATGTTGAGTTTTCAAGATATCTGCGGGACAGTCGACTGATACTGCCACCAGTCGACTGAGCCGAACTGTTTATGGTTCTTGAGTTTGAAATTGATTTTGACAAATGAAAGTTAAATAAGTTTTGAATACAAGATTTTATGATTATTAAGATTTGATTGAGTTTTATTATGAAATGCACACAAGGTTATGAAAGATGAAATTGACAAAGAAATTAAATTGGAACACTGCGGAACAGCCGACTGCCGTGTGTAGCAGTCGACTCTCCCGAGTGGTTATGAAGAGTGTGAATTGACTGAACAAGTCGACTGGAAGAGTTCCCAGTCGACTGTCCAAAGTGCTTTTCGATATATCTGAAATCTTGTGAATTGTTTGTGGTAAAGATTGTGAATCTGGATATTGGTAAACTCTATTTGTTGCTGCATAAATTTACATGAGATGAATCATAGATTTGAATTGAGAATTAAATGAATATGAAAGGCTAAGATCATGATGAGAAAGTCTGTGAGACTCTAAAATGAATTATGAGCTGGAGATGCTCAATTGGAAATTGTGAATGGAAAATTGAAACCAAAGAGTAGCTAAGTCTCCCCCGGCAATGAAATGAAATGAAATGAGAATTTGGAAGACCAAGGTTGGTCATGTATAAATGAAATGATAAGTCCGGTTTGGTGGAGAGGCTAACTCTAGAGCTTTGATTTTTATTCATGATTCTAATAATTAGTACATTGTAAGGCTGTGATGGAAGTAAGAGAAAAACATAAGTATGGGAGCCTCGAGTCTACGATGCGGATGTGATCCACAGAATGCATGCTTGATGAGTCAAGACATGGCGTGGGCAATATACTCCAGAATGATCGGGATCTTGGCGACGCTTGTGGGATGTTTGGTGACTTCAAGAGGATCGTGTTCAGGGAGGAGGCTGAACTATCACAGAATGCATGCTTGATGAGTCAAGACGTGGCGCGAGGTTCCCCTCCAGGGTCTTGGACACGTGCTTGTAATCATGGAACGTCTATGACACTTGCTGAAATTACAGATAGATACGTAGTGGAGGTGATGAAGGTGAGAGAAAAACATGAGTATGAGAGCTAGGGTACGGTGCGGGTGTGTGAGCCGCAGAATGCATGCTTGATGAGTCAAGACATGGCGCGGGCACAACTCAGTAATGATCGGACTTTAGTCACGCTTGTGGGATGTTTTGGTGACTGCAAGAGGATCGTGTTCAGGGAGGAGGCTGAATTACCGCAGAATGCATGCTTGATGAGTCAAGACATGGCGCGGGATTCCCCTCCAGGGTCCAGAATACGTGCTTGTACTCACAGACCATCTAGGATACTCACCGTAGTTACAGTAGTAGATTAAGTCATGGCGAGGGATTGAACCCTACAAAAATAAAGAACGATTAAGAGGCTTGCCCTCGGACCTATGTAGTATGGGATGCATAGAATCCGAACAAGTGTGCATTAGTGTCATGTAATATAATAACTGCATTAAGGACTAAGTGCACCGCACAACACAACATCAACAGGATAGTCCCTTTGTAGCTTTGTTAGTGATCAAGTTTGTGTTTGCTAAAGTATTTGAGAATCGTTATACTGTTTCCGGCATAGAGAGGATGGCCGTGTATAATATTTCGTCAGTTGTAAGCAACTGACGTGCCCACAGTTTTATATGCAGGATGTGGAGTTACATGAAGATATAAAGATGATAGATGCTGTTGATTACTTAAATGTTAAAGTTGTAACAATTGTACATTCAATATTGTTGTATTTTACTGATTCCGCTGCTTATTGATGTAAAAGACTCTGATGTAATTATTGTTGAAATAAAAGTTTTAAATTCCTTGTAAAATTGTACGAAAGAAGTGAAAAGATCCTGTAGAACTCTCGAATTCAGTTGTATTTGGAATTCGGGGTGTTACAAGTGGTATCAGAGCCACGCTTCTAAGTAGTACAAATTTATAAGGAACGACACCCTAGAAGTGGACATTAGAGTGTGAGTTCAGTTATAGAGATTTAAATGTAAGTGATTTACATTTGTGTTGCTCTATAAGCTGATTTTTTCTCTTTCTTTCCCTATTTGATGGCTGGAGTCATGAATGGAAGTTGTTATTGAATTTACATTCATTCATGATGCTCTCCTCGTATACATTGATTTGAGATTGTATGCGAACTCATTTTCTCTGGGTATCAGAGTGGCGCAGTGGAAGCGTGGTTGGTTTGAACCGTCATTCATGATACCTTACACATAAACACACTTTCCCTTCAAATTATTTTCCGTGAATTTTCACCATAGTACTTTTCAATATTTAATATTTTCCAAATAAATATTTTCCTATACTGTTACATCATATTAATGCCTAGTATTTTGTCTATTTTCCTTAATTTTGATTTTGTTGAACTTATTTTATTGTCTCTCAGTTTTGTCTTTCGTGTTTTATGTCACCTTATGTTCATCCATCCATCTGTGCTATTACCTTACGTATTTTGTTAAATTTATATTACAACTATTATTTTCAGTACATTTCGAATTTTACTTGTGAATTTTGCTTATATGCATTCATTTTACATGATTTGATTTTGTGATACGATATTCTCCCGGTATCTTATATTTTCCCCTATACTTTAGTGTATTTTATCCGTATAAATACAACATACTAATTTGATTTATTGTCTGCATTCAATATTATTGTTAGTACATATTATCTACTACTTTATTTGTTATATTCCTTAATTTTGTAATTTCGTTTCTTTAATATAATGCATATACTCGCGATTCATACTTTACTCTATCCTCTAATTTTAAATTGTCTTTAGATTCTTGATTACTACATATGTTTTTCATTGATTTTTTATGTATTTCAAGATGCTTACTATACACATAATTTCATCATCCTCAAATTACTACATTATTATTTTTATGTATAATTATTTGTGTCTATTGCCCTAATTTGCTACATTACATCATTAATGTTTTCATTTGTACTTCCAACATGTGCATATATTTTACATTATTTTTGTGTTATAAATAATTTTTCATAACTACTAATTAGTACCCTCTATGTTTGATATATCCTATACACCTATTTTGATATTTCATTGTGTAAAATCTTTTTCTGTATCATTGATTTTCAAACATAACCCCATACTTCATTAAACATCCCATACCTAAGTATACATGGAAGATTACGTCTTCCCATCTTCCGCTTTGGTGTAACTTAATGTCGAGAGGGCAAATATGCAACTAGACATCATTGGAGGCAAACTGCAATTGGAAGTCGGGGAGGCAAAGTTTGCAACTGAATGTCCAGAAGGCAAACTGCAACTGGATGTCGGTGAGGTAAAGTTTGCAACCGAATGTTCAGAAGGCAAATTGCAACCGGATATCGTAGAAGCAATTATGCAACTTGAGATCAAGATAGGCAAGTCTGCTGTTGGATACCAGCGAGACGAACCTAAACCAAAATGAAATATTATACTTAGAAGACCCTTACTTTGTTTTCCTGTGGTATTCACTTATAACTATCTCATTTTGTACTAAGCTTATACTATTTTATAATATTTTGCAATCTAGCATTATACTGTTTATACTAATTTCTATATGTATCAAACTTGCGTATTTACCGCTTAATCTCAACTATCTTGCCGTTTTCTTTGTAGTACTTTGTATTTTATGTGAGTTAGTATTTCATACAACTTTATTGTACTTTGCTATTTTAAATTTGGTGACTACTCACCTAACAGTTTTATTTTATTATACTTCTGTTATAATTCATGATTCACTTCTATATAATTAGTTTTGCATCGTTACTACCATAATATATTATTTTACTCCTACACATCATTTATAAATTTTGGATCATGATGTTATTGTTTTGCCCTATAATTTCCGTCTATGTATATACATAATTTTGTATGCTAATTTTCTTAGTCTACTTGACAAATCGAAATTACTTGGATTTTTGCCTTTTTCCTTGTTATCATACATATATGATTATTGTATTTACCTTACCAATTACTTTATGATATCAATTTATATACAAAATCATTTTTTTTATTGTCTATACTTTTCTTTGGTTTATAATTTATTTTTATATAACTGGTTTTCGCACTACTTTCAATGGTACGTTTTACTACTACGATGTCTTGTTTGACTGCTACAGATCATTTATAATTTTCATATCATACTATTTACTTCACCTATATAATTTTTCGTCTATGCGAGTACGTGATTTTTGTAAGTTGGTTTTTCGCTCTACTGAATAATTTAAAAGTATTTCGACGTATGTCTAATTTTCAAAATGTATATGTATAATTATCTTACAAATTATTTTATGATACTAATTTGTATACAGAATCATTTTATGTTTTCTATACTTTTACTATATTCCCTTCTTATACATTTCTCAAACGGTTAAATTTCTAGTTTTTGTCATATAGTATCAATTGGGTTTGCAATTATGTTCTACCCTTTATTATATTGATGAATTTTGAGTATTGAATCTATTAACTATGTTTTTCTTTCTGCATCGTTTTCTAAACTATTTCACAATTAATGATTAAGTTTATTTATCATTTTACCTAATGGTTTACTTAATAGTATTTTCGTACGAAAACTCTTTTTAAAATACACTACCCTCTATTGTCGTATTTGTTTTCTTATGATACTTTCCTAGTTTTCTTGGTTAGTTCTTGTAAAATTTTTGATACTCATAAATTTCTTAAATAGATTTTTCTCATTTCTCCACATTGCTTACTTTTATGCTATATGTATTTTCTTGATGTTTGTGATTTTTATATGCTATACTGATATTTTCTTTGGTGTGTACAAAATACATCCTTTACCATAGTGAGTTCCGGGGACGGAACTGTTCTAAGGGGAGGAGAGTGTAACACCCCGCAAAATTTAATTGACAATTTTGCCCTCGGGTGTTACGCACGTGCATTTTGTACTATTACTGATCATATCCATAACGCATTTTGATATGTATTTTGAATTCCAATTATTTATACAATCTTGTATTCTTAAAAATCACATTTGAGACAACTCAAATGCAAAATTTCAATCTTTGAGTTTTTACGTGCTTTTTACGTATTATCGATGCACGTGTCGATTTTGGGTATTCCACCGTTACGTGCAATGTTTTCAATGGATTTCAATCATTTATTTTTATAAACATGTTTGAATTTGTTTTGTAAACGGAAATTCAATTTTTGACTATCTTTATTAAAATAAACTTTCTACGTGCAATACACGTGTTTTCTGTACGTTTGAGTATATTATCAAATATGTATATTAAATATACTTTCTATTGCATTCCAATTGATTATAAATATTTTTCGGTTCATAAAGTCAATTTTTGTATTTTTGAGATTTTACGGGCGACGCACGTGTTTTGGTGCACGTGTTGTAAGCGCGTTCTTCCTTCAAAATAAATTTTCATAAGATGTTTCTTTACATTTTAATTGTGCATGAAAAGTATAATTTAAAGTTAATTTTGTATATTTATTACACATTTAAATAAGTTGTTTCAAAGGGATTAAATAAATAAATTGTTTTTGTACACAAAGCACGTGCACGTGCACACGTGCAATGTGCACACTGTTGGGGGCCGGGCTGAGGTGAGAGGAGGGAAAATCTGGAGTTTTGATTTTGAAAAGAGGGAGGGAAAGCAAGTTACAAATTTTAATAATGGGTTAGTGGTGTTCATGTGGGAGGTAGTTATACTAACTACCCTACTACTTCCTTATAAAAGTACCCCCTTAATCTCTCATTCTCTCATCTCCTTTCTCCCTTCTCTCTTGCCAATCCGAAAGCAACAAACCAGCAAAACTCTGTCCATTCTCCACCTAATCATCTATCCCACATGCCTATATACATATACTAATGTATATATATGTACATACATAGTATGTGTACATGAAGGAAGATGGGGAGTTGTTCTTGTTGATTGCCGAATGGAGATGGGGATGCTCTTGATGATGGATGCTTGCCGATGTGGAGCTTGGAGGCTTGCTTTGGTGCACGGATTTCGAGGAGTTGCAATTGGAGCTCCAAATTCTAGGGGTTCATTTGGGGTAACAAATCTTCAATTTAGGTGGGTGTTTCTTAAATGCTTTCTAATTTAGGAATATAATTTGCATGATAGATGATATGTGATTTACTTGGTTGAAATTGAATTGATTGCATGAAATTGATTATGGTAAATGCAAATTGCTATGCTTGTTACGATTGCTAGTTGAATTGCTAGAATTGAAGTGATTGTATGAAATTGATGCATATTGAGACATTATTGGAATAATGCGAAATGTAGCAAAAAGTATGATTTATAACCTCAAAATGTTGTTTATACAAGTATAGAGATTTTTTTGTAAAGTAAATTTTGATCAAAGAAGGTAGTTTATTTGGAAAATATGTTTTGGTGCATTTTTGATTGGAAAAAGAGAACTTGGGAATTGATAATATATATGATAATGTTTTAAAAAGGGATATATTATGGAAATAAATTATATTTTGTATATGGAAGTACAAATCGATTCAAAGGTCGAAAATGTATGCAAAGTTGCAAATTGTGGATTTGACAGTCGACTGATTACTTCCACAGTCGACTGGTAAGTGTTAAAAAGTTGGTTTTCATCAGCGGGACAGTCGACTGAATACAGTTACAGTCGACTGCTGCTATCATAAATTTGATGTTGAGTTTCAAGATATCTGCGGGACAGTCGACTGATACTGCCACCAGTCGACTGAGCCGAACTGTTTATGGTTCTTGAGTTTGAAATTGATTTTGACAAATGAAAGTTAAATAAGTTTTGAATACAAGATTTTATGATTATTAAGATTTGATTGAGTTTTATTATGAAATGCACACAAGGTTATGAAAGATGAAATTGACAAAGAAATTAAATTGGAACACTGCGGAACAGCCGACTGCCGTGTGCAGCAGTCGACTCTCCCGAGTGGTTATGAAGAGTGTGAATTGACTGAACAAGTCGACTGAAAGAGTTCCCAGTCGACTGTCCAGAGTGCTTTTCGATATACCTGAAATCTTGTGAATTGTTTGTGGTAAAGATTGTGAATCTGGATATTGGTAAACTCTATTTGTTGCTGCATAAATTTACATGAGATGAATCATAGATTTGAATTGAGAATTAAATGAATATGAAAGGCTAAGATCATGATGAGAAAGTCTGTGAGACTCTAAAATGAATTATGAGCTGGAGATGCTCAATTGGAAATTGTGAATGGGAAATTGAAACCAAAGAGTAGCTAAGTCTCCCCCGGCAATGAAATGAAATGAAATGAGAATTTGGAAGACCAAGGTTGGTCATGTATAAATGAAATGATAAGTCCGGTTTGGTGGAGAGGCTAACTCTAGAGCTTTGATTTTTATTCATGATTCTAATAATTAGTACATTGTAAGGCTGTGATGGAAGTAAGAGAAAAACATAAGTATGGGAGCCTCGAGTCTACGATGCGGATGTGATCCACAGAATGCATGCTTGATGAGTCAAGACATGGCGTGGGCAATATACTCCAGAATGATCGGGATCTTGGCGACGCTTGTGGGATGTTTGGTGACTTCAAGAGGATCGTGTTCAGGGAGGAGGCTGAACTATCGCAGAATGCATGCTTGATGAGTCAAGACGTGGCGCGAGGTTCCCCTCCAGGGTCTTGGACACGTGCTTGTAATCATGGAACGTCTATGACACTTGCTGAAATTACAGATAGATACATAGTGGAGGTGATGAAGGTGAGAGAAAAACATGAGTATGAGAGCTAGGGTACGGTGCGGGTGTGTGAGCCGCAGAATGCATGCTTGATGAGTCAAGACATGGCGCGGGCACAACTCAGTAATGATCGGACTTTAGTCACGCTTGTGGGATGTTTTGGTGACTGCAAGAGGATCGTGTTCAGGGAGAAGGCTGAATTACCGCAGAATGCATGCTTGATGAGTCAAGACATGGCGCGGGATTCCCCTCCAGGGTCCAGAATACGTGCTTGTACTCACAGACCATCTAGGATACTCACCGTAGTTACAGTAGTAGATTAAGTCATGGCGAGGGATTGAACCCTACAAAAATGAAGAACGATTAAGAGGCTTGCCCTCGGACCTATGTAGTATGGGATGCATAGAATCCGAACAAGTGTGCATTAGTGTCATGTAATATAATAACTGCATTAAGGACTAAGTGCACCGCACAACACGACATCAACAGGATAGTCCCTTTGTAGCTTTGTTAGTGATCAAGTTTGTGTTTGCTAAAGTATTTGAGAATCGTTATACTGTTTCCGGCATAGAGAGGATGGCCGTGTATAATATTTCGTCAGTTGTAAGCAACTGACGTGCCCACAGTTTTATATGCAGGATGTGGAGTTACATGAAGATATAAAGATGATAGATGCTGTTGATTACTTAAATGTTAAAGTTGTAACAATTGTACATTCAATATTGTTGTATTTTACTGATTCCGCTGCTTATTGATGTAAAAGACTCTGATGTAATTATTGTTGAAATAAAAGTTTTAAATTCCTTGTAAAATTGTACGAAAGAAGTGAAAAGATCCTGTAGAACTCTCGAATTCAGTTGTATTTGGAATTCGGGGTGTTACAGCACACCCCCAGGCCGAGACCCCCCCTTTTGCCGCACTCCATCCCTTATTCTATCCCGACCACAACCGTATACTACTCCCTCTCCGATCATCTCCCCCCTTAGCCGACCAACCCTCCAAGCCACAAGCACGTCGCCATTCATATCTCTCTCTTGTGGGTTCTCTCTTCTCTTGCTTTGAGAAGCGTGCAGTGTGTTCGTGCATTTGTTCATGGGTTTGTTGCCCTTGATTGTGGATCTCTTGTTCGTGGATTTTTGTTCGTTTCCCGAGAATCCGTCCCGTTATTCTTTATTTTCATCATTCTTCATCTCCGATTAAGGCAAATAACTTATACTCCAATTCCTTTGTTTGATACAAGTCAAAAATACCACATATAGTGTAGTTGGGTCTAGAAACGACCCTTATTTGTGTTATTCTTGTTGAGTTTTGTCTCTATTGTGAAAACTTGACCATTGTTACCTCACAACACAATATTGATATGAATTAACTTAGGTTTTACCCATTATTGATTTAATCATGTATGTGAGACTTCTCATGAGAATTTGGGTATTTGTGGAGAACCATATGGTAGACTTGATTTAGATATGTTAATTATCCTAATTCATGATGTTTGGATACTTGGTAGATCCGATTTCATATTTGGTTGTGTTTTGAACAAGTTTTGTATGATATATGTTGAGTTGTTGTTAAAGGGAAAAATCTGTATTTTGTCGCTGATCTGTTTTGTTTGCTGTTTTGGACTGTCTTGAAGTCAGTAACTTAATTTCGGTATAAAACATGAGTTTGAGAGGATTTCGTCTATTTTTCAACCCCTCTGACCTTACTTGATTTCGTTTTCGTATGAGTGACTTATGACTATTTTACTACAGAGATGTATTATGTTTCCAGACTTCGTTTCTCGATGATTTTGTTGATTAAACTATTTTGATACTTGAGCTACACCTATTATTTTGATCTGAAACTTTGGTTAATTTTTCTATACCTATCTAGGGATTACCCAGAATTTGGGTAGATTTTATTGATGAGTTTTATATGTCGTTTCATGCATGTTTACAAAAGTCATGCTTGCTGTATTTTGCTCGTTGTTCTGTAAAGAATTGTGTTTTCACCCTGATTTCTTTTACTGTATGAAAAATTCTTGTGAAATATGAAAGTTAATATATTTTATCTATTTCCATCTCCCTTCGGCAGATTTGGATTTCGTTTCACGGCTTGCGAGATATTTCAGTTTTCGTACAGCAGTGTTGGGAATTCCAGATTTGCCAAACTACTGTTTCTTGATGTTTTCTTATTTTTGATGACTGAACTAATTTTACTAAAATATTATGAAACTTTATATTTTGATTCTAGACATATAGGGGAATACCCCAAATTTTTTCTGAATTTATTTGAGAGGTTTTGATGCTGTTTTTCGGACTGAGAATTCGTTTTACCGATTTCTGACTGAACATGTTTTCTGGATTCAAATCAGTTTTTAGTTATGATTTTGTGAATTACGATGTGACTTATTTATATTCGCTGGATTCGGTTGGGATTCTATTTTCTAAATTCTTTGACAAATCCAGATTTTCATTTTTGTAGCGACAAGATTCACTGTTTTAGTACTGTACTGTCATGTTGTCCTGAATATGAACATATACTGTTTTGCTCGTTTATGTGACTGTATATCATCTATGCATGCTTGACTGTTTTCCTGAACCTAATACTGATTATACCATATTAGTTTGACATTATTTCATGCACCATCATGTCTGTTTGATGACCATAATAAAAGTAACCAAGCCGGGGTTTCTTAAGGGAAGATCTAGTAGTGGAAAATATGGAAACATGTACTTGGAAAGGAATTAGTGTTCCATACTACTACTGTTACTGTTACTTTTCTGCTACTATTATTGTTACTGTTACTTTTACTGCTACTGCTACTGTTACTGATACCTGAGCACACTGCCCCATTATAGTCTGCTATGAAATCTAAAAACGAAACTGTTTGTTGTAGCAACCATGTAGTAAAAACCGGGATGCATGAAGTACTACCTAGCTAGTAATACACACAAGACTGTAAGAACATAAGATTGATACTATTAGACTGAGACTGTCGGACTGATACTGTTATACTGTTACACTGATATACTGAGATTACTGTTACTGGACACCGTTAGTTGCCATATAACACTGTTACTGACACATTCATTTGTACTATTAGAATACCATGCTAGTTGACTTTGTTTTACTAATTCATGCTAGTTATCACTGTTGATGTATTATTCCATGTTATTTGTTAGTTTTTCCATGTTCTTGTATCCTATATTATAAGTGGTCCGTAACTTGCAATTAACAGGTACTTGTTTTCTCTTTCCTTCTCCTGCAATTATTAATTGTAGATCAGGATGGTCAGCTGTCTGACGGTATTGGCGAAATGAGATATTAGTGCTGGATTTCTTGTTTATTAGTATTATTATTATTGTTGCTTAGGGAACAATGTATTTTGAGTACTTGGATATTTATTTTGTATTTGGGCAATGTGACCCAGGATATTTGACTTGTCCAGATTCTGATTTATTTGAGAATATCATATTTTGTTTCAAGTAAATTCTGTTGGTTTATTAATTCAGTTATGCATGTGTGGTTGACTTTTTTTCTTTCGACTCTGATTATTTTGTGAGATATTGTAAAGATTCATGAACAACTTATGGATGATGAAAGTCATTTGCTGGGCTTTTGTTGTGTATCCGTATTCTTTTTGAGAAGCGGGACGTGACACTCTCCATGGCATCCAGCCCAGCTCGGACTAAGGACACCTCGGCAGAACAAAGATTGGCGCCGAGTACCTCATATGTCTATCAAAAAGACGGAAAAAACAATTGGTCACAAAAGAGTCGAAAAAACACAAGTCTTGGAGCATCGGTCAAAAAATCCTCTTGTATTAGTTCAAAAATTTTGTACTACAAAAAACGGTGGCCAGTCCGCGGAAGGCGTTTACAAAATCAAAAAAACGACAACCTAAACTATGCTGGGGGGGGGGGGTTGGCACCTTTTCGTCAGCAGGGTCGCCCCCGACCTCCTCTTGGTGAGGGTCCTCCAGTTCCTCATCGCCACTGGGCGTGGGCGGATGCGCTGGCTGCTAGTTGTAATGCAGATGATCGACCCATTTATCCGGGTAGATCAGCGCGAAGTGCTCCTTCGCCTTGGCATAGGCCTCATCCTGGGCCACGATCAAAGTATTCTCCATGGAGATCTGCGCCTCTTCCATGGCCTTCTTCGCCTTCAGCCTCCGCCTGGGCCTTCTCCTTGAAATGTGCCAGCTCGTCCCTATGATGGCCTATAATCGAGTCCATCTGAGCGTCATGGATCGCCTCCTTGTCCCGGGCCCCTTTCAGCTCGACCGTAAGCTTAGAGACCTCGCAGAAGTGCTTCTCCGCGTTCTTCCTTTCGACGAGGACCTCCTTCTCCATGCATCGGTGGTAGTGCTGACCATGGAGTAACGCCTGGCCGAAGAAGAACAAGTTAGAAAAATCCTGAACTCTAAAATTTTGCGCGCATGGAAAACACCAAACACTTACCAAGAATTGCGCCTGAGCCCACCGAATGTAGGTTGCCTCGGACGTTTGCGTCGCCAGACTCATCCGGTCCCGCTCTGTGGCGATGTACTCTGCTGCCTCCACAGCCACCGAGCCCTGGAGCAGGGTGTCCCCTACCATCACCCCCCCAGCTCGGGATGTGATGCTGCAAGCTATGCTTGTCCACCACCTGCGCCGCATCGAGGCGAGGGGGCAGAGGCCTCTGCTCTCGAACCTCGGCCAACTTCTTACTTCCAAAGCTCGCCCCCGGTTCCTTCTCCGACCTCGACGAGTGTGAGGCCTCTTCACCCTCTTCGAGGGTGGCTGCTCGGGAGCCGGCGCCGGTGCCTTACCGGACCCCGCAGCCGGTGCTCCGCTCTTCTCCCGCGCGGCTTTCTTCGTCGCTTCGGCCCTTCTCTTGGCCGCCAGTTCTACTATGGCGTTTCGGTTATCAAGCTCCTTGGCAGACATCTCTATAAAAAATGAAAAGTAAACATGTTAACGCAAAGGCAGAAAGAAATACAGAATAGAAACAAAAACATACTAGGGTTGGACAAGCTCAGTCCGGCTCGGGCAAGGTGTAGCTCCGTGACGAGAGGCCACCCGATGCTTTGCCCCTCCACGATCTTGTCGACCTTTGCCCACTCCTTCTCGTTCAAGTCTCTTCGCTTCGGCGGCTTGTGGTTCGGCTTCCCGAAATTCCAAACAGTTGGGATTTCCCAAGGCTGCTTGCTTCGGACTATGAAGTACTTCTCCTTCCATCCCTTTATGGAGTCCGGATGTCCGTGCATCACTTTCTTCTCGGGACGGGGCGAGAGATAAAAAAAACCCTCCTGGTCCCCGAGCGAGCTCATTCCCAGGATGGCTCGAAAGTAAGTCAGACTTGGCTTAATCCCCTTCTCTTGTCACTTCGAAATGAAACACACTAAGTGTTTCCAAGAGTTGGGACCGTACTGCATGGGACTCAGCTCCCCCAGTTTAGCACCTTCTTGATGAACGGGTGTAGCGGAAGTCTCAACCCCGAGATGAAAGTGTCCTCAGGGAACATGCAAAAGCTCGACTCTAGTACGGTGGTCGGGCGGATTCCGGGGTTCGGCATAAGCAGCTCGAATTCCAACAGAATAAAGTAAGCCGCTCTCAAGATAGGCAGATAGTCCATGGGCAAGGCGCACTTCATGCTGTCCATCTTGATCACGGGCCGTCCCTCGTCGCTCAGCAGCGAATTGTACGCAAGAAGATCCCCCACGTCATCAGGATACATCCCGATCGACCCTATATTTTTGCTGGAAAGAGGAGGGTACTTGAACCCGTCGCCATATTCATATTTATCCTTTTCGGCCGGACTGTCAGGCCTTATCCATTTCTTTTTCCTCCTTCGAGGACGAGCCTTCCTATCAGGGGAGGGGTTCGCTAAGGGGGGCAACGGTGGGAGGGCTGTCTCTTCATCTTCTGCTTCTTCTGCGGTTCCTCCGACCCCCCCATGATCGCCACTGCCTACAGTCCCTTGTTCGGATCCCTCCTGACCATCGCTCTCCTCAACATGCTTTTCTTCTTCTGGGCCTCCTTCCCCGGGTTCACCCTCCTCGTCCACAAACTCTTCCCCAGAGTCTCCCTCGGGGTCTCTCTCTCCACATGCTCCTCCTTGGCTGGCTCCTTACCCGGTCTGCGGGATTACAAAGGCTCCACAATGAAAGCCACGTCGCCCTCGCTATCCGACCCTCCAACTGATAGAACCTCCTCCTTTACCGGACGGATATCACCTAAAAAAAAGATATTGAAGACGAATGGACCTCCTCCTCGCCACGACTTGAAGTGCCTGCCTCGGAGCCGGACTGAGACCGTGACATTTTAAAGCAAAAATACTAACCTGATTTACCGGAGAACGCAAAGGTCAACGAAAAATGGTCACCGGCGGTGTGCAGGGAAATTTCTGTTGTGGAGAAGATGGAAGCAAAGTGAAGAAGTGGAGTGGGGAAAAGGGAATTGATAAGCACCGACGGGACTCCTCGAATTCCGCAAAAATGATCTGGCCGTCTGATCTTCATCATCAAGATCTAAACGGTCACTAAGATCTTGATGACATCAGCCTACAGAGCAAAATTACCTTGTTACCCCCATCCCTGCTAACCAACAATGCGGCTCAGTGCGCTGGGTCAAACTTCTCGAGTACTTCACCATTATTCACCCAAGTTCTTCCTCAAAAAAGTTTCTCCCAAACTACTTGGACCTCGACGCTCGGATGTCACCTCGAGCCCAAAAAGTTTTGTCCAAATTGCTTAGACCTCGACGCTCAGATGTCACCTCGAGCCTAAAAAGTTTCTCCCAAACGGCTTGGACCTCAACGCTCGGATGTCACCGCGAGCTCAAAAAACTTCTACCAAACTGCTTGGACCTCGACGCTCGGATGTCACCGCGAGCCCAATTTTTTTTTTCCCAAACCGCTTGGACCTCGACGCTCGGATGTCACCGCAAGCCCAAAAAGTTTCTCTCAACTGCTTCAGGATCGACGCTCGGATGTCACCGCGAGCCCAAAAAATTTCTCCCAAGCTGCTTGGACCTCGACGCTTGGATGTCACCGCGAGCCCAAAAAGTTTCTCTCAATGGTTTGGGGCTCAACGCTCGGATGACACCGCGAGCCCGAAAAAGTTACACTCGACCAAATGACCTCGGGGTCAACGCTCGGATGCCACCGCGAGCCCCAAAATTATCCCCCATCAATGAGGGGCTCGCCTACCGACCCTAGATGCTCGTCGAGAGGACCTCCTACTCCACGGTCTCGATGCCCCCTTGTTTTTCCAACAAGCGAGGGGCTCGCCGACCGACCCCTTACGCTCGGTAAAAAGACTCCCGACTCCACAGGTATCGACGCCCCCTTGCTTTTCCAACAAGTGAGGGGGCTCGTCCACCGACCCTTGACGCTTAGCGAACCGACTCCACCCTGTTTTGACGCTCGATGCTCGGCTGAACTTCGACATAAAAATAACTCTAAGAAAATAAATCGCTTCAAGTCAGACTAGACCTCTTCCTCAATGAAAAAAATAGTTGAACTCAATCTAATGCACAACAATATTTTCTCACACCAATAACGGGAAAAAAAGGAGTGCTACATGTACTTTTTAATGTAACCAATATTTTTTTTGATGTGTTAAATTCCTACGTGGAATCTAATTGACATGACTGATTATGATATTTATCATCAACTAATCAGAAAACTGATAAAATTAATAATTTCATTTGAATATACGTACTATAGCAGTCTGTGGCAATTAGATTCCACGTAGGAATCTCACATATCAACTAAAATGTTTGGTACAACTAGGAGTACTCATTGCATTTCTATATAAAAAATGCTAAATAGTACTTTTTATGTACCCACCACTATAATCGATGTGTTGGATTCATGCTTGGAATCCAATTGAAATGACCACTTATAATATGTATCATCATCTACAAATATTGTTAAAATTTGTTATTTGCTTTGATTATGAAGATCATAGCAGTATGTGCCAAATGGATTCCACGCAAGAATCAAATACTTTAGGTGAAATATTTGGTACAACCTAGAGTTCTCATAACATTTCTCTTTTAATTTGTTTTGAAAATATCTAATATCTAATCTAATCTAATATTACTAGTAATATATATGTGCGATGTACGTATTAATTTTTTTAAAAAATTTGAAGTAAAAAATCTGATTTACACATGCGATGCATATCTTAATAAATATGATTATATATTTTTAAAAGTAAATGTGAAGACTATAATGGGAGAGTTGAAATTGCACGTGCAATGCATGTAAGTAGGTAGATTTACAACTCCAAATCTTCCATTATAATAGTTGTTATATATTATATTATAGATAGATGGATAGATAGATAGATAATAATTTACACATGTGATGCACATTTAATATATTTAAAAAAGATTAAAGTAAAAAATCTGACGTAGTGAGGACTCGAACCTGAGATTTCCTTCATATTAGTTATGCACGTGCAATGCACGTGTTGGTAGATTTACAAATGACACTAGGGTATTCTCTCATTATAATATTAGAGATTAGAGGAAAAGAGGAGTTGTCATTTGTAAATCTATCAATGAGTGTAACACACGTGCATAACTATTATAACGGAAGTCCTAGGTTTAAGCACAGATTACGACTGAATTTTTACTTTAAAAAAAACTAGTAATTTACACGTGTGATACACATCTTTATATATATATATATATATATATATATATATATATATATATATATATATATATATGGGGAAAAGGGGTATGAGCAACTTGCTCATTTAGTAAATATGCAATTGATGATGTGCCATACATGTGATTGGACAATCTTTAAAAGGGTTAGTTGTCCAACGTATCACATGCATGCCACATAATCAATTGCTCATTTACTAAATGAGCAATTTACTTATATCCCTTTTACCCTATATATATATATAATATGACTTTTTCTGGCATAGAATCTGAGACATCCTCTATATTAAGTTATGTATATGCATTGTACGTATCCGTTTGATATATATATAATCTGAATTTTTCTGGCATCGAATCTGAGACCTCCTTTATATTAAGTTATGTATATGCATTGTACGTATCCGTTTGATTACAATACACATATTTTTAGTTACACAACCCCAACTCTCCTATTAAAATATTAGAGATATTATAATGGGAGAGTTGGGGTTGTCATTTGTAAACATACAAACCCGTGCATGACCCATGCATAACTAAAATAAAGGAGGTCTCAAATTTCAAGTTAGACAATATTAGAATTTTTAATTTTTAATTTTTTTTACTAAGACGTGCATCGCACGTGTAAATTACTAGTATTAGAGATTAGAGATATTTATCAAGACGCGCATCATACCTGATATGGGTCAGATGACGTGGCCCCTCCTGGGCCACAGGATCCCTTAAAAAAACTGTTCACCCCCAATCATCAGATCTGCCACATCAGCCCTAAACCGCCTAGGCTTCTGCCACATCAGCCCTAAATCACCTGGGCTTCTGCCACGTCAGGTCCACGGACAACCGGGTCCAGACTCGGCCTAAAACGGGTCCAGATCCGGTTGGCACTGCCTATAAATACCAGGCCCTCTACCACTTCAACTGGTAATCAATCTTTTCCCTCTCAAAACCCTAGTTACTGTTACTCTTCAGTGACTGACTAGACCGTCGGAGGGTCTGCCACCGGGATCAACCCCGATGTTCCTAGGCCGAGTGCAGGTACGCGAGACTTCCGGATCCGAGCTTCCAGATTCGAGCCGAGCATCCTGCCTCCACCTTACTCCCGCCTACTCCCGAGCCGTTTTCTCGGCTGAGGGTCGGGCGTACGTACACCGTCAGTACCGAAGCTTCCGCAAAAATACAAATTGAGAAGAACTTAAACCTGATAGAGACACCCAAAAATAAACCGCATCAATACCTGTAAATTATTAGTACTTCAAATTAGGAATAGAAAAACCCGTCTCCAGAAAAGGGTCAAAGTATTTGACTTATTAACAAATCATGTCTTTTGACCTTTATTATATGCCAAGCTCTTAAAATAATGACACATAAATTCCTTACTAGCTTTCAAATAATAATAATAAATAAATAAATACCCTTTATAATAAACTCCTGTAAAATAACTTTCCAAATACCTCCAAAACATTCACAACTCCTCACAACCGCGTGCCCAACCATCTAGCGGCGTCTCTTCGGTCCCACGCAATCCCTCAGCCTATCAATGTAACGCCTCCGAAACCGCGCAAATCGCGGTCAATATTTTTCGGAATGCGACTCCCCAGTTTCTCACACACCCAAATTTCCGTACCCTAATCCTCACCCTCTCACTTCAACATGGGCCCCACCGTGTTTTGACGCTCAAGTTGAAATTCGTCACTCCCCATTGGCGGAGCAAGACAGCCGGATGTCACGTACGCCGCTTAATCCCTTCTTCCACGTGTCCAATCCGTGCAACTAGGGTTTCGGGAGTGAGTATCCAATGCACAAATATTCAACGGTTCAGATTCCACATTGAAATCGTGATTTAACCAACGGTTGGTATATGTTCTGGTTCGCGCTTAACGTTCTATAAAACTGAGAACCTTCTAATTGGTAGGCCGCTTTATGAATTTATTTTTTTCCTCTTAAAATTTTCATTTTCTTCTCATCTTCTCTTCGTTTGCTACTGCAGCCGCCAGAAAAAAATGGTAATTATCTTGGTTGATGTTTCTTGTTAATTACCAATTCCATGGTCGATTATGTAATTATTGATCAATTCTTGAAGGTTGGTTATGCTTTTCAGTACAACAACGAGAAGAAGAGGAAGATGAATGATTGGATTCAATCATTTTTGGATAAGAGTTTTTTTGGAATTTGTGAAGAACACAAGGAGTTGAGAAAGTGCGAAATTAACAATTACTGCATCGAATGCGATTTGTGTATGTGTTCTCACTGTCTTGCTGCTGAGTCTATAATTCATTGTTGCCACCGTGTTCTCCAGATCCGGCGTTATGTTTATCAGGATGTTGTGAGAGTTCACGATATGCAAAAGCTCATCGATTGCTCCAAAGTTCAGGTTGTCTTTTATTTTCCTCAAATTTTTTGATTTTTGTTTTCCAATTTTATTTAATTACCATTCGATTTGGTATACTCTGTTAATCGTTATGATTTTGGTATTTTTAAAATTATGAGAATTATTTATTTGCAAATTTCGTTTAAAATAGAGCTTTGAGAATTTTTGTTTTTTGGGTTAAAATTTTGGAATTCTTTTTATTTCTTTAAAAAAAATTGATTATTATTGTGATTATGATTTTTTTTCTTCTTTTCTTTGGTGAATTTTCATTAGATTGAATTGAAATTCTTACCTAATTTATGTATTCAATTTAAAGTATTTACTTAGCAGAATTTTATTCATTAGTTACGTAATTATTTTTTTGCCATAAAAAAATAAATCTTCACACGATTTCAATTTTTTTCCAAAGTATTTGAATTTGTTGAAATTGATTAATTTTTGCAATTTGGTAGTTGAAATGGTTAAAGTTAATCATATCTTTTACTCTTATCCATACTCAGTATATTTTCAATTAACTACAAATTTAATTGTAATTTTTTTTTTCAATTTTATCCAGCCTTATACTGTTAATAGTGCTAAAGTAGTACTTCTCAACCCTCGCAAATCAACTAAACCGCCAAAGCCCACGCCAAATGCTGCTCTTTGCGATATTTGCGGTCGAATAATTACAGAACCCAACAGATTTTGCTCTATTGCTTGCAAGGTAAACAATTTCTCTAGTTATAAGAGTGTTCTCTGTAAAATTCTCTTTTTTAGTTTTGGAAAATAGTAGTAGTTTGCTTGGTTATAAATTCTTAATTCAGATATCAATTGACTCGGAAGTGACATCTGGACCGTCCATTCGTCCGATGACACCGGAACTTGATGAGCTGCCGCATAACGAGGATATTTCATCGTCCTCGCTGTCATCATCCCAACCGTCGGATTCAACCGAAGGAAAGATCTCACCATCGACCAGGACTTCTAGGAGAAAAGGGGTTCCTTGTAGGGCTCCGTATTTTTAGGCTCTGTGGGTTCAATGCACAATTCAATTCAAGCAATTAGAGAGCTTTAGAGAGCGAAGCAACTTTTGTTGTAGTTTGTGCCCAGCGATTAGAGCACTGGAGAGGATCCAAATTGTCTTCTTGTTTTTTCTTCTTAATCAATATAAAGACAATTATAGTAAAGGAGACATATATAATGTTTATATTAGGTGTTAAAAGCTTATATGGTTGTTAGTAGTATTAAATCATGAACATGTAATCAAGTATGTGCTCCTAATTTTGCGCCGGATTGTCTTCATTAGTGGTGTTTAAAGATTAAGAGTGAGTGCGGTACATACTTAAATTTTTAAAATTAAAATTATGTGATAGTACTGTTTTTTCTGCTTTATGTTTGTTTGTCTATTGTTTTCTTAATTGGTTGATATTTGTTATTAATTAATTAATTATTAATGATTTAGAGATGTTTTTCAACTTTTTTAACCTAAAGTATAGATTAAAAAAATACTTAACTTAAGTTCATTCACGTAAAAAACTTGGGATTCAAATCCTCTATAGTGATTTAATCATTGTTGGAGTCATGTGTCTCATCCAACCGCACATTGACCAAAGTCAAAATAGGGCAGATTTTTTTTTATAATAATTGGGGGTGCGGTTAGATATTGAACGTGACTCCAATAATTTAAAAGCAAAATTTAAAAAAAACAGCACAAAAGTTTTGAGCTGTTTAAAAAAACATCATAAAATTTTCACTTTTTAAAAAAACAGCACAATGTTTAATGCTCAACTGACAGAGTTACCCAAACGTTAATTGGCTTATACGTGCACTGCACGTACTTACATAAAATGTCCAAAATACTCCCGTATACCCAGCGAATCGTTCCCTTGCCTCTTCTTCCCCAATTACCCAGCGAAAAAAACCCCAAATCGGAGAACCTAATTTGCGGAGCCTGTTGGTGTCGATTTGTTTCCCTATCACTGAAAGCCCCAAATTGTTGACATTAGAGACGCGGTGAATCTATTGAAGGTGCCTCACTTAGCGATTCCTGTACCGAGTTTGTGTGGGTTGCAAAGCTGTCAAAAGTTGGAATTTGTGAGGGTGTTTTGTGATCGATTTGAAGTTGAGCTATCGAGGAAGGTTAGTTCTACTATTTTTTCCTTTAGTTAAGTTGGTTTCATTATATTTGGTGGGTTTTGTATTATGAATCTTTTTTGAATTTGATAATAATCTATTGTGGGAGACCATTGTTGTGGGGGACCATTTTTTGAATTTAGAAAGAAAGATGAATAGTGTTGTGGGGGACCATTCTAATATATGTATCTTATCTTGTCGGTCTAATCTCATTTGTTAAATCAAATAATTGGATGTGATGCAGGATAATGTTAAACCTAAACATCCAGTGCAGTGAGTATTTTGTGAAGAATCGTACTTGGAAATACGTGGGAGGAAAGAAGGGGAGATATAGATTCGTCATCCCAGAATTGACCAAATGGGAAGCGTTGAAGAACATCTTGAAGAAGGTGTGTGATTACAATGAGTCACATCATGTATACTACAAAATTGGAGTAGGGGATTTTGCCTACAATTTCACATTGGTAGATGATGATGTCAAAACTAAGGAGATGTGGGATGAACACAATGTGAAACCCGAAGTTGGTGAAGTGTATTTGTATGTTGATAATCAAACGGGTGTTGTAGAACAAACCAGCATTGTTGATGTGGAGATGGAAGGTAAGTTATCTGTGTATGTTGTTCCATAACTGTACATAAATGTTAATTTGAATTAATGTGCTAATATATCTATCTTCTCTCGTTGGAATTGGATAACTTTGCAGATGATATTACCGTCCTAGAAAAGCTTATCGAAGTTGTCACGATTGTTGATGATTCGCAGTTGAGCGGAGTGGAACAAACCAGCGTTGAGGTTGTGGGCATGGAAGGTATTTTTTTGTTGCTAATCTTATCGACAACCTTGCATACAATTTTGGATATGTTCAAGATTCTAATATATGTATCTTATCTTGTTGGACTTTGAAAACTTTGTAGGTGATGTTCCAATTGAAGGAAAACCTATAGAAGTTGCTTCGATTGTTGGTGATACGCAGCTGGGGGCAGTGGAACACTCCGGCAATGTGGTTGTGGAGCGGCAAGGTAATTTTTTTCTTGTTTTGTAAACAATCCGTACACTGTTGTTTTGAAATAATGTACTAGTATATGTGTCTTATCTTTTTGGAATTTGATAACTTTGCAGATGATATTACGATCGAAGATAAACATATGGAAGATGTAACGATGATTGATGATACACAGTTGGGGGAAGTGGAACGCACCCGCATTGAGGTTGTGGAGATGGAAGGTAAATTTTTTTGTAATTTTATCTACATCCCTGCATACACTTTTGTTTTCAAACAATGTTCTAATATATGTATGTTCTCTTGTTGGATTTTGATAACTTTGTAGCTGATGTTCCAATGCGAGGAAACCCTACCGAAGTTGACACATCTAATGAGACATGTGGTGTACCCATTGATAGTTCCAGCCAGTATACATTTCTACATGAGGCTCAAGTAAATGTCAGCATGGGTGCGAAACATGGAGGTGGTAGGCCATTTACTTCAAGGAATAAAGTAAAGGAGAAATTATGTGGAGAAGAATGTGATGCACCTTCTTTGAATTCAGACTATGCTGATAGTGAGGAATTGGGAGATGTAGTCAGCTCAGATGATGACACTCTGGGGAACATACAGTACAATGAAGAGAGACATCTGGTGGATCTAGTGATTCTAGTCGGTATGGAGTTCCCACACGCTCGAGACTTTCGAGCATGTTTACGAGAGTGGGAAATTAGGAATGGTTATGATCTTTTTTGGAGAAGAAATACTTCGGTGAGGATTACAGTAAAATGTGCATCTCAGAATGGGTGTACTTTCTATGTTGGAGGTCCATGGAAAGAAGCCGCCAGGATATTTAGGATTGTTTCTCTTTGTGAAGAACATACTTGTGAGAGGGGAATGGAGAACAGTCAAGTGAGTGCTCCTTGGCTGGTTAACAAGTACCTAGAGTCTTTTCGAGATGATCCAACCTGGAATGTTAATGCCTTCATTTCAGCGGTGAATAGAGATTACGGTGTGACCATCAACAAACAAACGGCTTATAGGGCAAGGAGAATGGCCATTGATGAGGTGGATGGGATGCATGTGGAGCAGTATCGTAGACTATGGGATTATGCGAATGAAATGTTGAAAAAAATGCTGGATACTGCAGTGGTAATCAAAACCGAGGAGATTGTAGGCTGTCTGGATAAAAGATTTGGTGGTATGTTTGTGTGTTTTGGCGCACTTGTGAAGGGAATGTTGAATGGATGTCGGAAAATAATTGGGATGGACGGTTGTCATTTGAAAACCGTCTCTGGTGGTGTGTTATTGATGGCATGTTCAAGAGACCCCAACAATCAAATGTGGCCAATTGCATGGGCGGTGGTAGGCGTAGAGAACAAGAAGACTTGGACATGGTTTTTGACTAACTTGATAGAAGCAATAGGGGTCGTATCACTACGGGGATGGACCTTCATCTCGGATAGACAAAAGGTACTTATTCTTCTCAGTAATTTAATTCCTTAAATAGTATACTTACTAACTTTCGTGAGATGTTTCTTTGAAACCTACATCTATTGCAGGGGTTACTGGAGACATTTAAGGAACTAGTTCCTGAGGCTCAAGTCAGGTACTTTGTATGGCATTTATATGCCAACTTTGCAAAGAAGTTTAGGGGGCTAGACCTAAAGGGTCATGTATGGGCTGCGGTAAGGTCGTACACAAAGCATGGGTGGGAGACTTCAATGAAAGCAATGAGCAATGTAGATGAGGAGGCTGCAAAGTGGTGGATGGATGTAGGTCCAGATAAATGGGCAAGGTCACACTTTCAAGACTCCAACAAATGTGATCTACTTTGCAACAATATATGCGAAGTATGGAACAAGTACATTATGGAGGCCAGAGATTGCCCAATAATCACTATGTTGGAAAAAATCAGACGACTAGTTATGGTGAGATTGCAGAAGAAAAGGGAGATGATTGAAAAGTACACTAGAATTGTCACTCTAAAGATAAGAGAAAAGTTGAGGTCGCAGTATCAAAGGTCTAGAGCATGTTTTATATTTAGATCATCAGAAACTAAGTACGAGATAATGGAGCATGGGACCAATTTTGGGGTCGACCTGGAAGCAAGATCTTACTACTGTGGAGAGTGGCAATTGAGTGGGGTGGTGTGCAGGCATGCGTTGGTCTGCCTGAACAATGCAAGGAAGAATGTTGAGGAGTACTGCGACACAAGCTATAGTAGGAGTACGTATGTGAAAGTGTACGAAGGTACCATTTTTCCTTTAAGTACCGACTACTTATTTTAGCATCTAATACCATCAAGTTTCGTTAGTTTTCAATTTGTTACATCTGATTTTTTGTAGGCACCATAGACCCAATTCCAAACTCCTTACTTTGAGACAAGTTGGAATATGCGCGGATACTACCCCCTAAAATGAGAAGAGCGGCAGGTAGACCACCTAAAGCTAGGAAGAAAGACCCCGATGAGTCAAAGAAAAAAATCTCAGGAGTCCAAGCTAGCATGCAAAGAGCAGGCAGGGGTGGATATAAACTCAAATGTACAAGGTGTCAACAATTTGGGCACAATATTAGAAGTTGCAAAAATGAAGTGGCACCACCACCACCACCACCACCACCAGAAAGATCCCCCAATAAGGGTGGAAGACCTAAGGGTAAGAGAACAGATGAGGAGGTAAGTAGGATAAGGAAGACATTGGCTAATCTTGGAGGAGGAGAGGTTGGAAATGAAGCTAGTGGTAGTGGTGTAGGTAGAGTTATCCATCGTGGAAAGTCTTCTAGAAGTGCAGCTGATGCTAATCCACTAGGATTTGGTACCGGTAAGAAGAAGTGTGGTAGAAAAAGGAAGGAGAAGGAGCCATATGTGCAAGGAAGTCAACATAAGAAGCAAAAGGTAAGTATACGAAACAATTTTATATTGGAAGAATTAGATCATACAAAGGCTTACTGTACATATCCTTGTTCATTTTTTTGCTGACAACTTATAGGTGTCAAACAAGGTAGATGGGCCTACAGAGAGTCAAAGCCAGACTCAGCCTACCCAAGAATGAAGCCAGACTCATTCGGTAACATAGTTGATGTATCAATTTTTTTTGTGTTTGATGCACTTGTACTCTTCCAATACAGTATCGTAGTTTTGGTGCAAGATTTTCATTTTTTGTTTCATATGCAGGGAAGAAGAGGGAGAAGAAGGAGAATGTTTACCAGAAATAGTATGAAGCTTCCAATACAATATCTTACTTCTACTGTTTGTTTCAAATGCAGGGATCGTAGAGGGAGAATGTTTTGATATGTAGGCAAACCAAATTTTGTAGAGGGTATGAAGCTTGGATATGAATCCTCAGATGTGGATATATAATTTTTTGGTGTACAGAAATGGAGGGGATTAGTTGGCCTGTGGGGAATTTTTGGCATTTTTGAATCTGTGGGAATGGATATATGCAATGTGTACTGTGCACAGTGGGTTTTGCATCAGTTTTTTGGGGTGCAGAATGGATACTATAGACTGTGGACTGCGGGTTTTGCATCAGTTTTTTTGTGTGCAGAATGGATATATGCAATGTGTACACATCAGAATTGATTAATGGACATAGTGTACAGAATTTTGTACACATCAGAAAACTGAAATTGGATTTGAAAGATGGAACTGAATTCTGGTATGCAATCTATGCTCAGTTCAAGATGTGTTCTCGTACTTGGTGTTGTATAAAACTGAATTCTGGTATGCAATGGTACCACCAAATTTTATAATTTGATCCTCAGTTCTGCCATCTTATTATCAAATGCAGTGTTTCTTCTTGTCTATTCAATTTCAGTACTGTAAATAACTATCAGCGCAGGAATTTCATACTCTTCTGATGTGTACAGAATTTTGTGTACAGAGTGTACAGGAATTTCATATGCAATGTGTACAGAATTTTGTGTACAGAATTTTGGATATATGAATTTTGTGTACCTCATTTTTGGTTATGTATTTGGATATATGGATTTTGTGTATATCAGTTTTTTTGTGTGCAGAATGGATATATGCAATGTGTACATATCAGAATTGATCAATGGATATATGCAATGTGTACAGAATTTTGTGTACAGAATTTTGGATATATGAATTTTGTGTACCCCATTTTGGGTTATGGTGGATATATGAATTTTGTGTATAGAATTTTCTAATTAAATGCAATGTAACCTCTGTGCATGGAAATGCAGGGTTGGGTTTTTTTTTTGAGTTTGTTGGGTATTTGTGCAACATGATGATAATCTGATACGAAATGTTGTTGTGAATGTGCAGGCAAATAGCATGCATTCTTCAAAGGACCAACAAGTTAGCATCTGAGTGTGTTTCTTACTGATTAATATTTCAGATCATTAACTTTTCTTTCTCTGTGTCACTCATTCTTATTAAAAATATTAATCAGTTAATGGCAATTTTTAAGGTAAGCTATTAGCGCAGGACCATTCTTCAGCTGGAGTCTGATGGTTGCTTTGGGTCTGATGGTTAGTTTGACTAATAATTGAGTCTTCGTTTGTTTAGAAAAATAATAACCACTGCATCTATTTATCATAAGCACTGCATCTATTAACATTACAAGCACAAAATGAAACTCCGCAAACAACCCAAGTATTCATAAACATCGAGCAGACAAGTTAAACCATGGTTCACATTTCAAAAAACATTGATTACATTGTCATCAAGATACATTCATTGAACATTACAATACTGCTATTTCAAGACATACAATAAGAACAAAACAAATACAAACAATGACAAAGCAAACCCCTTCACTGTTCCCTCCTTCACCTTCAAAGCGACCACCTTTTTACGCAATGAGTCGCACTCCACTTCCAATTTTTTTAACCTACTAGCTGTTTCCTCAATTACCAAACTCATCTTCACATTCTCCGCCATCAAATCAGAGTGTGCTTTCTCCCTCTTGTTATCTCCCACAATTTCTACCCACCTAAAAAAAGGGCAATTATCAGTTTCCCATTTTGGGCATCCAGCGAAATACCTTCCAGCATTGGTACGAGTACTGGCTATCTTCACTACTGCTGGCTCCTTGTGATGACACAATAGGGTTCCACCTCTATCGCATTTCTTTGTGAACCTCCTCATTGGAGCTTTCGAAATTGTCGAATCTGCAAGAAAAAGTATGCAAAGATTTAAATTGTACAACAAAAAGATTATATGAGACATGGAAACATCAAAATTATATGACAGATTTAAGTTGAAATAAAGATTCAACCTGACATGGAGCTTTTGGAAAGAATAATCACTTCCGATTACATCATCAGATCTGGTAAGAAAGATGAATATATGGGTTGATTAACAAAATCTAGTCCCAAACCACATTAACAACCAAAAAATTATCCAAATTCGTCCACCCACGCAAACAACACTTTCAATTGGTTCAAACAAAATCGGAATACCAATACCAACATACACAAATATAATAATTTCACAACCAACCTTGTTCGATTTGGGGCTATTGACGAATCAAAGAGTCAGGGTGTCATCGAATTGGGAACACGTTCTTGATCGGTGAGTTAGTTAGGGTTTTCTCCGATTTGGGTTTTTTTTTGGCTGGGTAATTGGGGAAGAAGAGACAGGAGAACGATTCGATCACTATTAAAGGAAGTACGTGAAGAGGCAGGGGAACGATTCGCTGGGTATACGGGGGTATTTTGGACATTTTATGTAAGTACGTGCAGTGCACGTATAAGCCAGTTAACGTTTGGGTAATTCTGTCAGTTGAGAATTAAACATTGTGCTGTTTTTTTAGAAAGTGAAAGTTTTGTGATGTTTTTTTAAATAGCTCCAAACTTTTATGCTGTTTTTTTAAATTTTGCCTAATTTAAATCACTGGAGATGTTCAAACTAGAACTTAAATAACGGGAGAAGATACAAATTCTAAAACTTAAGGAAAGATAGCATTACAGTACATATTTTTAGTGATATTTATTCTAGTTTTTAAGTTATCGTTGCGCTAGTTAAGGACCGAAGTCATACAATTTTTATATGGGGGCTAGCTAACAATAACATATAACTATCAAATATTTATATAATAAAACACGAAGAAAGCTATCAAGTGGCTCTCATTCATTTGGAAGAAAATCAACGGTTTAGATTTTTTGCTTTTAAAAGATATTTTCTCCCCCCAAATGTTTCCTCCCCAAAATTTATAATTTCTCCGTCAAAACTAGGGGTGTAAAATGAACAGGACGGTCCGTCGTCCGTCCGAGTCCAGCTCGAGAAATGGTCTGACCGTGGACCGTCCGAACTATTATACGAACCGAACTCGAACAAATTATTAGGTCCGATTCTTTACCGAGCTCGAGCCGGACATAAGTCCGTTCGAGTATTATTGCGGTCCGATGCTTTATCGAACTGAGTCTGGACTATAAAAATTTTGTCCGACTTAGACCGAGCCGGACATAAGCCCGTCCGAGTAGAATTTCGGTCCGAGCTTGAACTTATGGTTGTCCTATCCCGTCCGGTCTGATTTACAGCCACACTCAAAACTAAACAACTTCTTCATTTATTACTCTCTCTCTCTCTCTCTCTCTCTTCCCCTTCTTTTCTTCTTTTTCATAATTTTTTTTAACCCAGGTATGTCAACAAAAAAAACAGCGAATGTTTTTTGGGTTATACAATTTTGGATTATGCTTTTTTTTAAAAATTATTATGTCAATTTTTTATTATTTTTTTCGGATTATGCTTTCATAACTCAATAACATTAACTTCCATTTAATTGCTTATGAATTATAATATTTGATCTGCTTCACTGAATTAATTTTGATTAGAATGTTTTTTTTATTATGCAATTTTAGATTATGCTTTTTTCTTTGAATATTTGGGCATTTGCTGCTTTAAAAGATGGTTGCAGATTCTTTAGTTGACTCGCTTGATCGTGCTTTTATGGACAAATCCATGCTTAATTCATGTATTTCGGATTTTTGTAGTTGCAAAATTGTATCTTGATCTGCTTTGCGACAACTTCACTTCACGTATACATCACAACAAATTTTATCTTTTAAATTCATACATAGTTAACATAAAAAACAAACAAGGGGAAACTAACACATGCAGTTTGAGGCGTAACCGTAACTCATGCAGTTAGAAAATGAATTGCTACTTATGTTAAACTCCAAATCAAAAAAAAAATCTCTTATCCTCAAGTCATACATAGCAAGGAATTTCCGATTCACTACTGTTGTAGATTCACCATATTATTTTTGAATCCCGAGTTGCTGACAAATAATCATGTAATATACAAACCAATAAACATCATGGTCACTTCATAAACCTACTTCAAAGTACATCAATACATCAACGTCTACTAGCAAATAAACATCTATATAAATCATCCCTTCCTGTTTACGTGATTTTTCATATGTTGTATCGTTTCGAATACCTGCCGTAGGCACGGGCCCACGGGCATACCTAGTATATTTATATTTTAAAAATCTTCAAAATATTTTATTATTATTTTTTTATAATTTTTCAAATTCTCTCTCCATTTTTAGATTGGATTCAAATTCTCTCGTTACATTTTGTTTTGATATATTATGTTGGTGAATTTTTTTCCTTCATCACATATTAGTTTATTTGTAGGGATATTCTATTTTTAATTAATAAATTTAATTAAAATTAGAACAATCAACTGCTAAAAATTGAGTGATGCCACACAAGTACATTCTCAACTACTTTTCAACATTACTTAATGTGACATGCTTTTAAGAGCATCCATAGTCGTTTGTTATATTTGCCAATTTCTCATTTTTTGAGAAATGAGTTGTGGCAGTCGTTTGCTACTTTGCCATTTTATGGCAAAGTAGCTACAGTTCTTTCTCATTTTTGATAAATGAATTTACGATACTCAAATTATAAGAGACGAGACAACATGTTCCGTACCTAATTTTTTTCAATTTTTTAATGGGATCGAACGAGACAACATGTTTCGTCTGATATATATATATATATATATATATATATATATATATATATATATATATATATATATATATATATATATATATATATATATATATAATCGGACGGTCCGTAGAAGAAGATGGAAAAAAAAAAAAAAAAAAATGCTCGGACGAGACATGTTGTCTCGTCCCAAGCAAAAGTGCCTGGGACGGGACAACATGTCCCGTCCAGCATTTCAGGAGGAATTAGGGGGGAATTAGGGGTAGGTTAGTGGATTTAATTAGGTCTAGGGTTAGTTTAATTAGGTCTTAGGTAATATTATCTTATTTAATTTATTTAATTAATATATTTTAATAGTTAATCACTAATTAATTAATTCAAAAAAAATTAAAATTCAACGGACGAAACAACATGTCTCGTCTATCTCAAATTTTAGCAAAAATATAGCAAACAACCATTGCAGGCAATTTCCGTATTTTCTATTACTGTAGTTGCCATTTTAAAAAAAATGAGAAATACCATTGTGGATGCTTTAAACACCGCCATATCAGTTATTACTATTAACTCACTGATTATTATTTTTCAAAAAGAAAATAATTTTAACTAATCATTAATTAATCTCCCACCTTCGCCTTCCACAGCCTTGCACATCCTCCACCACTAGCACCACTAGTACCGCCGACCCACCTCCACCTCCTCAATCTAATCCTTAGAATACTTCGACCCCTCAATCCTAAATACCCACTCCTTTAGTTCTTCTTCTTCCCAAATTCCCGAGCTTCGTTAATGGAATCCCCAAATCAAACCACCCACCCACTTGTTTGTTCGTCAGTGCTGCCACCGTCACCGATATCGCCAGTTCATCATCGCTGATCCACCACCGTCATCTTCTCTGTTAACACCCTCTTTGTAAATTATCCATTAAAACCAAAACTCTAAATCAAATTATTATTACAACAATCCAGATCCAATTTGCAACAAACCCATGAATCTCGTATCTAATTTCATCAATTTCATTCGCTCAGACCCCCAACTCCAATTCTTCCCAAACTTTTTAGTTTGGTGATTAGGATTTGTAACTGAGGTGAAGGAGATCAGAGGCGTTGCTGGTAGGCTGTCGCCTTTGGAAGTGATAGAGGCGTTGTAGGTGGTTGCGAACGGAGGTGGAAGTGGAGGCAGTTGTAATGAGGGAGGAATGCTCGCGTGGTGGTTGTGAAAAGAGTGAGAATGAGGTATGAGGGTGGAGATTCTGGAGAAGGATGTGGTTGTACTAATGGTCATGGAGGGAGAAGATGGGTCGGCGGTGGGTATTGATGGTGGTGCAGGTGGTGGTTCTAGTGGGGAGGCGGTGATAATTAATGTGAGGAAGATGAACAACCCCATACTTAATGAATAAATTGATTAATTGTTTTGTGCATAATTATTAACAAACTAATTTAATGTTGAAAATCAAATAAATTTTTTTGATGTGGCATTGCTGAGTAAGCATGCCACATTAGATATTGTTAAAAAAAAGAGTAATGCTACATCCACTACCAAGTTCACTACATTTCTCTTCACTACCTTAGATGACACACTCCAATAGGTAAGAGAAGATAGAGTAGGTGGGAGAACTCTCCAATATGAGTATGCCACCTAAGGTAGTGAAGAGAATGGTAGTGAAATTGGTAGTGGCTAAAGCATTACTCTAAAAAAAATATTGGAAAAGGTAGCGAGTGTAGCATTGCTCTAAAAAAATTGACTGATCATAGGATAGTTGCTAAATTTGTGGAGATAATTTCATTTGGTTACAGCTATTGTGATTGTTAAGTTCTGATGGGCTAAATTCGTTTTTGCAAATAATGGTTCGAAACTATTTTTTTACACATAAATGTTAGATAAGTTTATATGTTTATAAGATTTTAAATACAATTTAACTAGAAAATATGTTTTATATAATCAAATATGGAGAAGATGTTGTGTATAAGTACTAGGTTTGCCTGTGGGCATGTGCCTACGACACATTTTCGAAATGATGCAGCATGTAAAAAGCCCTACAAACAGTAAAATATATACAATGTTTGACTAACAAATCACATAGGTATCAACATTTATATGCAATACCACCGGGCTATAAAATCCGCAATGAGATATAAAAAACAATTAGAATGTCCTTGTTTCCATCAGCAATTAGTTCTAAATAAAAGTCTATGTTTTCATCAACATATGTTGAAAAATAATTATAAATGGGGGTGTAAAATCCAACTTTTTAGAACTTTGAGGGTGCAAAATGATGAAATTTAACTTTTGAGGAGATATTTGCTATTTTCAGCGTAACTTTAGGTTAAAATTACCCAAGTGAATATCTATTTAAATCCTCCATTCGAATCAATCAGGAAACTTAGTGAAAATTTCTACATAAGCAATAAAAAGAAGTATAAAAAATATGAAAAATCTAGAAATTTGGTTGCGTTTGGTTTGTTGTTTTGAAAACAGTTTTTTGAAAACAGTTTCTGAAAGAGTTTTCTGAAAATGAGAGTGTAAAAACTGTTTGGTAATAATTTTTTATGAAAACAGTTTTCTGAAAATGAGAGTATAATGTATGTATAGGTTTGGTTGTATGTATATACTGTATACAGTATATACTCTGATATATACATGCATACTGATATATAATAATATAAAAGATTTTATTATAATAAACATATTTAATAATATACATATATATAATAATATTTAATAATTATAATAATATATATGTAATAATAATATATTCAAATTATATATTAAACAACTTATTATAATAATAATAAATTATATAATAATATATATAATAATATATAATAGTAATATATAATAATAATAATAATAATAATAATATATTATAATAATAGATTATTATAATAGTATATATAAAATAGTATAAATGAAATAATAGTATATATAAAATAGTATATATAAAATAATAAAATAAAATAATATATATATAATAATAATATAATATAATAATAGTATATATATAATAATAATATAATATAATAATAGTATATATAAAATAGTATATATAAAATAGTATATATAAAATAATATATATAAAATAATAATATATTATAATAATTGTATATTATATAATAATATGAAATAATTTATTATAATAAACATATTTAATTATATACATATATATAATAACTTATAATAATTATAATAATATATATTAATAATAATCTATTATAATTATATATTAATCAATTTATTACAATAATAATAAATTATATAATAATATATATAATAATATATAATAGTAATATATAATAATAATAATATATATTATAATAATAATATATTATTATAATAGTATATATAAAATAGTATATATAAAAAAATAATATATATTATAATAATAGTGTATCTATATTATAATAATAATAATAATGTATATGTAACAATAATATATTATAAATATATATATAAGAATATTTTATAATAATAGTATATTATATAATAATAAATATAATAATATATAATAGTAATATATTATATATTAATATATATAATAATATGTAATAATAATATATAATAATAATAATATATATAATAATCATATAATATAATAATAGTACATATAAAATAGTATAAAATAGTATATATAAAATAGTATATATAAAATAATAATATATATAATAATAATATAATATAATAATAGTATATATAAAAACGTATAAATAAAATAATAATATATATAATAATAATATATATAATAATAATAGTATATATAAAATAGTATATATAAAATAATAGTATATTATAATAATTGTCTATTATATAATAATATAAATAATTTATTATAATGAACATATTTAATTATATACATATATATAATAACATATAATAATTATAATAATATATTATAATAATATATTAAATAATTAATTATAATAATAATAAATTATATAATAATATATATAATAATATATAATAGTAATATATAATAATAATAATATATATTATTATAAAAATAGAATATTATAATAGTATATATAAAATAGTATATATGAAATAATAATATATATTATAATAATAGTGTATATATATATTATAATAATAGAGTGTGTGTGTGTGTGTGTGTGTGTGTGTGTGTGTGTGTGTGTGTGTGTGTCTCTATATATATATATATATATATATATATATATATATATATATATATGAAATAATAATAATAATAATAATAATAATAATAATAATAATAATAATATATGTAACAATAATATATTATAAATATATATATAATAATAATAATATATATAAATAGATTTGGAAAGAGGATGTGAAAAAACAGAAAATAGATGAAGTGGAGTTTTGTGAAAACGGGTTTTGGAGTTTTGGAAAACAAAAAAAAAGGAAAAAACAACAAATCAAAGAGACTAAATTTCCATCTATTTCTTAGTATATATTACTTTTTGGGAATTGTGGCAGGAAAAAAAATCGAATTTTTTTTAAATTGAATATTTTTTAAAAATTCTTTTTAAAAAAATTATTGTATGAAGACTCTATTTTGAAAGTTCGCCTCCGCCTCTGTGAATTAGGGTCAGCCCTGAGCCCTGAAAGTTATCGTTTTAAAATTATGCTTTACACAATTTTGTGGAATACAATACAACTAAATCAGAGTTGTCATAACCAATTCGGTATTTTCAGTTGCTTTCTGGTTCAATAGTCGCTCTTTTCATACTTAATGATTCAGTTTCTTTCTGCTGAACATTTCTATATTTATTTATCTGTATATACTACGATTTCTTTACAAGAAATATTCTATACATTTCGCTGAATATTTGTCATGAATTGCATCAAAGACAAGGAACAAGAAAGAAAACCTGTATTCATAGAGCCAGTCATTCATAACAATAAATGAGCACATTGTCTGGAGTCCACACAGTGACGTGGTATGAGTCTCCATAGTGTAATGTAAAGACTTACAACGTGGGCTCCACAGTTCAAGCAAGGCAAAGCAAAAGCGCGACAAATAATGAAGCCGCCGTTGGAAACAAACATACGGTTGCAGTTTTTTTTGATGAAACGAATAGAGCCCGAAGACTCCAGCCAGACAATCAAATAAATAATCAGTAGTTTACAAGAAGGCTTTACCAGAGGTAAAACAAATAACATACTGAAAAAATCTATGTACAGAGAAACGAATACAGCTCGATAAAAAAGCAGTAAATACAATTAGAAAGACTAGGGTGAATCGTCTCAAGCAACAGGGGATCGATCGCAACAGCTTCGAGAACCCCTGGCGTCGCGAGGAAAGCACGCTTGAGACTGCAGTCGGAAGGGAAGCAAACGAAGGCAAGACGAAGATCAACGCCCAGGAGACCACCAGAGCTGACTACAGCAAAACAAACAACCCAACAAGGCTGCGAACCATCCTAGGTAAACAACTAGGAGCTGAGCAAATAGGCTCTGAAGCCACCAGAGAAGAGAAACGGAAACTAAGTAAACACAAAAGGACCCTGCCAACGCCCACGCAGAGGAGCCTGAAAATAAAAAAGCACGACAACAAGGCCCCAAGCGCTAGATGGGTAATAAATCCACTCTAACAATACAGCACAATGCGAGGGGAAAATCCCAGCACGAACAGGCAAAATAGAATCGCAAAGAAGTGAGGCGCACAGGAAAATATAAGCCAAACAACCCGAAACTAATCCATAGAAGACAGGGGAACAGCCAACAGTCGAAAACAGCAGGCAGTAATAGCAACTTACACATATAGAAGGAAACTATCAGAGTAGAGTTAAGCTAAATAAACTAAAGACATCAACAGAGGAAGATAAAACAGAAGAGAGCAATAGAATCCCAATACAGCAGTACAAACCAGTACTAAAATAGCAGACAGAGTGTATGCAAACAAGCTAAAACTAAGTCAGCAAAACAACCCCTAAACCACCCAAAAACTCCAAAGCCCGTAGGGACAAAAAGAGAGAGAAACGGCTGTAGACCCCTAAACATACAGTTGCAGTTAAGTAAATTTTTTTGCCGTACTAATCCACTTTTTGAAGAATTTTTTGTCGTACTGATCCACTTTTTTTGAAAATATTTGGGAGTCCGACCCACTTCCAAAAATAATTAACGATCTGACCCAGTTTTGGATACATCACCATAAATCATTATTGAAAATAACGGCACAGGTCATTTATATGCCGTTGTTTCTATTAATGGCATCATTTTACATTTTTTTAGTATGCCGTTATTTGGAGTAACGGCATCAGTATATTTCTCATACAAGTGTAAATCTTCTGACTTTGAAAAAATTCTAAGTGTGGAAAAAACTTATAAATAATGTCGTTATCCCCAAGAACGGCATTCGAATGATTGATGCTGTTATTGGAGATAACGACATCAGTTATATATATATGAACTGTTGAAACCGTTATTGGAACAACGACAACAATTCATTTTATCTCCAATAACAGCATTAGTAATTTGAATATTGTTCTTGGGGATAACGACATTATTTATAAGTTTTTTCTACACTTCAAATTTTTCCAAAGTCAGAAGATTCACATTTGTATGAGAAATATACTGATGTCGTTACTCCAAATAATGGCATGTTAAAAAAAATGATGTGGTTATTGGAAACAACGACATATAAATAACCTATGTTATTTCCAATAACGATTTATGCTGATGTGTCCAAAACTGCGTCAGATCACAAATTGTTTTCGGAAGTTGGTCAAACCCCCAAATATTTTCAAAAAGTTGGTCAGTACAACAAATCTTTCCTTTTTGAAAATATTTAGCGATCTAACCCACTTCCAAAAATATTTAGCGATCTGACATAATTTTGAACACGTCAGCATAAATCGTTATTGAAAATAATGGCATAGGTTATTTATTTGTCGTTGTTTCCAATAGCGGCATCTGTTAATTTTTTTTACATGCCACTATTTGGAGTAACAACATCACTTAACTTATTCTCAATCGTGTACTCTCTCTGACTTGAAAAAAAATGCAATTGTGAAGAAAACCTATAGATGATGCGTTGTTTGGAACAACGACAATAATATTACAGATTTCGTTGTTAAGAATAGCGGTATAGTTAAAATATTTATTCTTAGGGATAACTGATGTCGTTGTTTGGAATAACAGTAACAATTCATTTTATTACTTATACTTGGCTAATCTATTTATGTGAACTGTTTAATGAGTATTATAACTGATGTCGTTATTTTTAACAACGGCATCAGTAATTCGAATGCCATTCCGGGGATAACGACATTATTTATAAGTTGTTTCAACACTTTGAATTTTTTCTAAGTTAGAAGATTCACACTTGTATAAAAAATGTACTGATGTTGTTTTTCGGAACAGCGGCATGCTAAAAAGAAAATGATGCCACTTTTTGGAAAAACGGCATGTTAATCACCTATGTCGTTATTTCCAATAACAGTTTATGCTGACGTGTCCAACACTGGGTCAGATCGCTAAATATTTTCGTAAGTGGGTCAGATCGCCAAATATTTTCAAAAAGTTGGTCAGTGCGGCAAATCTTTCCAGTTAAGCATGGGCCCATAATGGTGTTGTTTTTGTTCTTCTTCCACTTTGGGTTACTTCGGATTCTCACATGGTGGGTGTCACGCCCCGCTTCCCAAAATATGGGAATACGAGTCCATGACGAAGGCCCAGCGAATGATGTTAACATCACCCATGACCTGTACCAGTCTTAACTCAATAATATGAAAATGAATAATCACAACCACACAGATAAATATAATCACATAAACAATAACTAAAATTAAGTATCCAATAGTTCAACATAATAACCAATAATTGAGAAAACAAACAGCGGTTACGGGTCAAAAAACCCGGAATACAAAGTTTAATCAATTGGATAACAATGCGATAAAGAAAACATAGAAGGAGATAGTTTATTGTGAAGCAACTCCTGCTCCAAACCTAGAAGAACTGCTCACCAATGCCTCTTGGAAGATCTCCTGGTTCAGTCCTTACCGATTACATTTTCTGAGATTATTTCATTCATGGTAATGCAATTGTATATATGAGTGTCAAAGCTGTAACGCCCCTGCCCCTAGCTCAGACAAATTAGATACTATGTAGTACAACTGCCCATCACAGGCTGCCTCTCAAAAGATGGTTAACCGAATTGGTGACTCTTGATCATAGGCTATTATATTTATTAATATTATATTTCAAATCAATTCCCGATATGGGACAAACTGTAGTTAACTTCTCCCGTTTCTCTTTGGCAAAATATACAGCGACAGGTGGCCCCCATTTGAAAAGTCACGTCAGCCTATGGCTGACCAAGTCAACAGCAAAGCTTCTTTTTTTTTTGCTGTTTACAAGCTTTGTGGGCCCCCATCTCCATATATTCCTTTACCAAATTAATTACACAATGCTCATTTATACAAACAGCTCTTTATCTTACCTTTATGCCACAAATCCATTTTATTTTATAAACAGCCAACATTTTTTAATCAAACTATATATATATATATATATATATATATATATATATATATATATATATATATATATATTATTTTAACATGGGGTGTTACAAAAGCGATGATAGAGGTGCAACAAAATGATACAAGGCATGATGCACTACAAATAATGTAAATCTAAAAAGAACAGACACAGCAGCACTAACACAACAGTAACTCATAAACCACAACTCAAAATCCGATTCCGCAAAAAGGGAAAGTGAACTAGACATCCGGGGCTACAATTTATGTTCATCAAGTTTTTTTTTTAATTCTGACTGTAGCTAGGTCAAACATCCTAATCTTTACAGGTTAGCTTAGCTGTTACGGCAGCAACTTAATGTCAAAATTTAATGGGTGAAAACTAGGCATAAAATCAGTATAAAAATCTACAAAAATTAGGAATGGATCCTAAACATATCTACTAAGTTTCTGGAGAGTTTCATGGCATTATAATACTGTTATCATGGTGTTTCAACTGAAAGTTGTGTCAGTGTTCGATTAATTTGTGATCTGAAAAGTACAGACCAGCAGGGACTAAAACTACGATATCTCACAGCTCACTGATCGGAATCAAGATCCGTCAATTGGTCTGGAAACTAGATTTATTAGGCTACAATTCTATTTTATATTGTTTTAACTGATTCCTATTGTAACTGGGTCGAAACCTCAGTACAAAACAGAAAAGGCAGCATGGCATAACAAAAATCATCGTATAAATTCATCAAAGTAACTAATCAACATGTTCTAGTTATCATGCAATGTATAATCATTAATGTGCAACAAGTTGAAGTGACATTCCACTGTATAAAAAGCAAGATTATAATATCACGATACAATTTATGAGATCATAATCAATTAAAATGTGTTCATATCATGACATTTTTCTCATATGCAAATTCTAGTAAATTCATTCATGTCGTGTGTGCATGTATGTTTGGGTCAATGGATATTGGCACGAGTCAATGATACTTTGGGTTAGCTCGTGTAAAGTCTAGATATCCCCAATGGAATGTATACAAGCAAAGTTAAGATCATCGAAGTGGAACTACTTGCGTAAGAGGTCAAAAATTTTGAACTAGAAAATAAACCAAGTTCAAGTGGACTTGCCTTTTGTAGACGATTCGAATATGCAAAAAGGAATAACGGGATCAGAATCCCAGGCGACAAACCCCAAAAGCACGTGCGAAACCCGTGCGAAGAAACCAACAGCAACAGCTCTCGGAAAAACCCATACCAGATTCAAGGTGGAACACCACAAAGCAACTCCGGATCCCGTGAGCCAAAACACGGAACACCAAAAGCGAACAATGGGAGCTCGTCTCCAACCTCTCTCGCTCTCTCTCTCTCTCTCTCTCTCTCTCTCTCGAGAGAGAGAGAGAGAGAGAGAACAGGCGGGAGAGACCACGGCGATGGTGCGGCACCACGGCGGCGACGAAGGCAGGAATGTCACTACGGTCGAGAAGCGACGCAACAGCGAGAGCGACGGCAAGGCTCTGTTCTCGCTCGAAACAGGGGAGACGACGTAGAGGGTGAACGGGGATGGTGCTGCGATGTGCCGACAAGAGGCAGCGAGGCAGAGTCGGTCGGGGACAGCAAGCGATGAGATGCAGGAGTGAGGATGGAGCGTTCTGAGGTGCTGATGTCAGAGGCGGCTGGCAATGGCGGAGCGAGTGGAATTGGTTCTTCGGGTGGTCGAACTCGGGGTTAAGCATTGAGGAAGACGGTGGTCGACCGGGGGAGAGGCGATAGGCGAGGAGGGTAGTTGAGAGGGTGCTCGACAAAGAGGCGGCTAGCGGGATGCAGGCAGTCGGGAGTAGAGGAAGTCGACAACTGATGTGCTTCAGCATCAGTGGAGAGGTCGATGGGTTCGGGTGCAGTTCGGAGTCTGCGAGGGCGGGGCTCGACGAGAGGCGCTCGGGGCTCGAGCGGGAAGGCGAGAGTGAAGGTCGAAGGGGGTGTTCTGTTGGTTTTGGAGACAGAGGAGGGGGAGAGAGAGTAACGGGGTGAGAGAGAACGAGAAGTTTAATAAAATAATAATAATAATAATAATAATAATAATAATAATAATAATAATAATAATAATAATAATAATAATAATAATAATAATAATAATATATAACTAAAGTAATGGGTAGTTAGAGATAGTGGGGGAGATCATGAAGATACGGATAATTGTGGGGAGGAGATATGGGTTAGTTGTTAGGGGGTATATGGGTTTTTGCGTTTGGGTAGACTAGGATTTGGTTTTATGATCCAATAAGGAGATGAGTTTGGGTAGATAATAGTATGGGCTTACAAATGGATTGGGCTAACAAAATATAACAATAATAATACTAGGAAAATAAATTGAAATAAAAGGCCCACAACACGACCAAGACCCAAAATACAATAAAACAGAAAAGAGAACAACACAGAAATACAAGAAAAATCCGTACAACCGGAAACATGGGTTATAGTGTGTCCACAATCCGAATCCATTTTGGATCCGTAAAATTGTGTGACATGTTTTTGAAAAGGATTAGAGATGTAGTTACGTATAAGATATAGTCCGGGACCTCGTTACTTAGTGTATCTTAAGCTAATAGGCCTACCTCCTCTCTCCTTTCTTTCTTTTGAATTAGAGAAAGGAGAGAAAAAGTATGGATTCATATCTACATTGCATGTGCAATACACATGTTTTAATGAAAGAAAAATAAAACATCAAAATTCTCTCATTCACGCATCTCTTCGTCTCCCACAATCTCATCCCAAACCCCGCTCCCCACTCCCTCTCCCCACGCCGCTCTCCGTGTCGCTTGTCGACGTCTTCTCCCCATGTCCCACGACCCACGCTGCTCGCCGCCGTCCTCTCCCTTCGCCGCTGGCCGCCGCTCTATCCCCACGTCACTCGCCGCAATTTCATGTCACCCCCTATCCCCATGCCACTCGCCCTGCCCACGCTGCTCGCCCTCACACTGCCTCCCACCTCCGATGCACAAGGTATTTGATGATTTGTTAAGGTATTTTATTTATTTTTGACAATGAGACTGAGGATAACACAAATCTTTTAGAGCATTTAATGGATCCAAGTAAACTCTTAGCTTGCTGGCTTAATTCGTCGCACTCTGAATGCTAGCATAAAGCTATAAGTTGAATTTTGTATCAGTGGGTGTCTTCACTATTAGAGACAGCTTTTAATTCTGATGGAGTGATTCACATTCTTGGGTTTAGTTAGTATCTATAATTCATTTGTGACGAGGGTATGTCTAGAATTCAAATGGAACTAATATGTTGAGATGAATGTCTTATAGAACACTAAAAGATGGGTGTATCAAACCCTAATTGATTTTATATATAACTCCACTCGGGACAATTAGACTGGAGAGTAAATATGTTGCTTTTAAGCATGCAAATATTTTGCTATTCATTATGGTCTTTCCCATAACGTAAAATGTGTAGGCATTTGAATACTCTGGGTGAAGAGCCCTACAAGGATAGCACTCTTATGATTCAAATACTACAAGGTAACTTCACTCTCTAGACTTTTGATGCATAGTTACAAACATTTCATTGGCTATTTAATTTCTTCCATACCCCTATTCTGGAACCAACTTCGATTATTAGTTTATACCCACTTAGTACAAGTTTGTGTACACGCTTCTGTTTTCTAAAATCATTTTCTTTTATATTCTGACATTGCTTAAAAAATAACCCTGTACACGTAAGTTATATCACTATTTTAAGAGTTAATTCAATAATTGGCTTAAATTTGTGACATTCTGTTGATATTACTACATATTTACTACTACATAAGGGTATAAAACTATATGAATTATGAAATTAGTGGGGATACATACAAGTAATAAGGAAAGAGTGATTTGATAAGTATTTAGGGTAGAGTTAAGGGTAGAGGAAGACCTACACTAACTTGGGTGGAAACGGTAAAAAAAGATATGATAGTTTGTGACCTTACAGAAGATATTGCGCTAAACCGACCAGAATGAAAAATCAGGATTCATGTAGTCGACTCCAACTAGTTGGGGAAAAGGATTTGTTTTTGTTGTTGTTATTGTTGTTGTTACATACAAGTAATAAGGAAGCATGGATCGAAGAAACGTTTCCAATACTTTTTCTTGTACTATTGGATCATTAAATTCATAACATACATTGATCAATTACAGAAGCAAATTGATGAAGCACAATAAGTGGGAGTCAGTTGGATGTGGAGTGTCCTCCTTGATGCAGCCTACTTCCCGTTCATTTTGATGTCAATACATATGATATTATGATATGATTGCATTGCACTTTTTTATGAGATGAAGTAGAATTCTAAAGTTTGTAAATTAACTATTTTAATTAGCTTTGATTTTACCTTGCATTTCATTATCATAAATTGAATTTTGATTTTGTTCTTCAAATAAAGATCTCATTGTGAAGTTCAACATCTAATTGTCATTCATCTTGAAAGGTATCCTATGGGAGGAAAGTTAAGTTGAGGGAGTAATGTTGTAGTAGACTTAAAACTACAATAAATGATGTAGGCCTCCACTGGAAGATTGATATGTAGACAGTCAGGTACAATATTTTGTTGATGGGTAAGCAGCATTTCATGCAATTGCATTCTCTGTTGTGGAAAGTTTGAGGTATATTTATGTATTATTTTATCCATGTAATTAGTCATGAATTAGTACTTGGTATGTTTTGGTGTGAAAAAATATATTAGTGGAAAGTTTATACATAGATACATTATTGACTAATGATTATGCACAGAAATATTATATTCGACGTCCATTTAATGGTCATCAATCTTCTAGGCTTAGTGTTATGCTACAAGAAAAAACTAAGCAAGAGGATTCAAGTGTTTAAAGTGCGACTCTATTAATATTTATTTATCTATCCCAACATTACTTTGTTTGGTTCTATTCTTGATGTCGTTCCCGGTGCTGCCTTCGACACAACCTGTCGAGATCCAGTATGGGTTTCGACAAGGAGGATGAAGACAACATCGAATTCGGTAAAAGAGATGGCACTTCGAGGAAAAGTCAGTTCATTTTCCTCCAAAATTTATGCATATTTTGGGTTTTATTTTTCTTCTAATTCTTTTATTTGTGATTAAGTATAATTCTTCGATTTATAGGGAAGCTTAGCGTGAAAGATGATGGAAGGAGCGGAGGGAATGATCATAGAGGGACCACAACGCCGAGGTCCAAGCATTTCACCACTGAGCAACAACGACGAAGCAAAATTAATGACCGATAAGGCTATTGTGTTAATCAAAATTTGATTTGATCTTTTTGATGGTTGAGTTCGATTTTAGTTAGTGATAGGAGCAATTGGTTGTTAGGCTTCGTGTTATGGGAAGTGGGTGATTGGGATTTTAGTGCGTACAGCTTAGGATTGAGATTTTGATGGGATGAGAACTCAAAATCGCCTGTAAGTGAGATTAAGAAATGATACAAGTGGTATTCTGGACAATTAGCACATACAAGATTTGATTGTTGAGATATGATGATACATTTCTCGAATTTGTTTTAGTACTTTTGGATGGTACCATTTCTACAAAAATATTGAGATTTGGCTATGAAGTTGCCATGGGTTTATTAGTATTTTTGCATTCTAAGAAATATTATCATTAAATTTTCAGTTACGAAGAATGATGGATTGCGGAGGATGGTAAAAAGCATGAAAATTGAATAGTTTGGTTCATTTTATCATTATTGTATTTTATTATATTATTTTCTTAGGGTAAAAGTGTACATATGAGTGAATATATAAGAAAGCTGCGAACTTGCATTAAATGTTTGATGAAAAGAGAAGATGAAAATTTGATGAAGCAAAAGAAGCTTCGGAATATACTGGAATCAGAATGGAAACAATATGTAGATAATGGTATTTTTCTACATCTTTTGTTTTGTTTGAAAATTTTTGGTGAATTGTAGTATTGTATGCGTGTTTTATAGTGTGATCATTTTTTAGAGGCATAACTAAGGGGTAATATAGAACAGTTGGAGGCAAATATTGAAGAAATTCGCGAACAATATGAATATTAGCAAGCAACCAAGCTTTGAAATGGAGGAATCTGACAAGATTATAAGGATTTTTGAAAATACCGCTTTCTCGGCATCTCTAAATTTAGGGATCTAGAGTTTACCTATGTCTTGGTGCTGAAGTTGTTGGAGAGTTATACACATCGAGAATTTTAAGGTTTCCTTTCAATTGAATAGAAAATATAGAATGATGTTGGTTTTGAAATGTGAATTGGTTAATCTATATATTTGTCATCTTTTGATATAGCTAATTATCAAATATTGTTCCCTCTATGTGTTTCTAATGTTGATTATATTTGAACTGAGAGGTAAGGCAATTAAGAAGCACGCGGTCGAGAAGGAGATATCAAAGTACTGAGAAGTGTCACAACCCAACTTCGGTAATTATTCGATTTGTTTTCCTTTCCTTTCAATTGAATAGAAATATAGAATGTTGTTGGTTTGTTTGAAAGTGTGAATTAATTAATATGTAGATTTTTCATTTTTTTTATTATATTGTGATTGCAATAGTTAAGGGGCATCTCTAAATTTTTAAGTTTCATATAATTTTATAAGCCTCTCAAAATTATTTTAGTCTGTGCAATTTGCATAGGGTAACACTAGTATTATCTATTGTATATAGTCAAGGGTGTTGAGTGTATGTCTTGCATACTTGGGTTCTATATGAAGAGAAGATGATGAAGCGAAGGAGGTCGAAGCATTGATGAAGAGAAGTGAAGCAACTTCAGCAGCAAGTAAAAGCAATTGACGGTCGATTGCGCAGCTCTCTGTTTGGGGATGAGTTAGTTGTAGTCGACTGTCCCTTTGCTCAGTCGATCGCCATGCGTAGCTGGAAACTTATTGAACTGATTATTTGTGAATCTTTTGGGCCCAACTTCTTCTACAAGTCATATCATACGACTCTTATCGTGTCTAAGGGTGGCATTTGACCCGGACCCGCCTGGGTCCGACCCGATAAATAGCGGGCTTGGGCTAATAATTATCATTTTCGGGCCAGGCTCGGGCTCAAATTTTTAGACCTGAGAAAATTTCGGGCCGGGCTCAGGCCCACGTGCTTAGGCCCGATGAACCCGAATCAATTTTTTTATATGTGTGTGTGTATGTTAATGTACACATCATGTATATATATGTATGAGATTTATTTAAGAGAATATTCATGTAAGTAAGTTGAAATGAGTGTTAAAATTTATAGAAAGAGAAATTACACCTTGTTAAATAAACCTAGAAAAATTAGATGTGAATTACTCAAAAGTTTGTAGTATTCATATTATTGCTATTTTTTAATCATATATTATTCTAGATATAGTTTTATTTCATGAAAAACTTATATCATGCATAAGTAGTTTGGACCTAGGTCCGAACCTATTTTCGGGCCTAATTCAGACGCTAACTCAGGCCTAATGTTTTAGCCCGAAGAATAGTCGGGTCGGGTTCGGGCCTACGTTTTAAACTTTGGGCTAGGGCCAGGGCCTATATCAGTTCGTCCTAAACACGGCCCATTGCCAGCCCTAATCATGTCTCTTCATTCAACATATATCAGACGATTATTGCATCAAGACTAAACCTAGGATTTTTCTACATCTTTATATATTGTAATAGATTCTATTGAGAGATGTAATACTTCATTAATAATTCTCCATTGCAATCAACATATTATCTTTTAGTGAGGCTCGATAGATTGATAGGTTTTTTAAAAAAGTATTTGTAACTCTTGTAATCGTCTTTAGTTGAATAATATATCGCTTATTTCTCCATAGATTAGGGTTCACCTAAATCGAGACAAATCTTTGTGTGCTTTGATCTACTTGTTGGTTGTTCATCAGATCGGTCGTCGCTTCTCTCTACTAAAGCTCCAATCAGTAGCGCCAAATTCCTAACGACTGATATCAGAGCTTCGGTTGATGAGTTTCCTTAGTGAAGATGAAAGGTCACAGCTACGTGAAGATCAGTAGTTCGACGATAAGATCAATCTTAATCTATGTAAGGTGGAACGGTATGTTGTACTGGTTCAAGAATGTATACATCTAGCTCTAGATGGAGTTAAAGGAAATCCATTCGACATGAAAAAGAAGGAGTGTGATGAGATTTGTTTAAGAAACCTAAGTTTAATCCGATTGTCGTTGGCGGACGAGGTCAAGTGCAACTTTTTTAAGGAGAAAAGCACGGCAAGTTTATGGGCAAGACTCGTAAATGACTAATCAAAATCGTCATTATTAGATCGGATGTATTGGAAGATAAAACCGTTTTGTTTCTCTATGAAGGAAGATACAGCACTTCAAGATCATATTATAGAGTTCAATCGGGTATTATTTGAACTAAGCGTAATAAATGCAGATGATCTGAACAAAGAGGATAAAACTTTCAAATTGATATATTCACTGCCAGATTCGTATGAGTATTTGATAATTACCATGCAACACTAAAAGTCTGCCAAGGAGAATCTTTCGGTGGTTGAGGTGATCAAGGGCTTGAAGGAAGATAAACTTAGGAAGGAGACTCATAATTCACCATCTACTTCCACAAGTTGGTTAGCAGTGAATGATCCTTCAATTGAAATAAAAAGTGCACATAAAGGTGTGATCAGTTGCCAATCATGCAAGAAGATTGAGCATTACTAGAAGGATTGTCGCAAGTTGCTAAATCAGAATAACGACAATATTGTAAGTGCTTATGAGTTAGGTGATAATTTCGATTGTCACTTATTTCAAATTCTTTAGATGTGAATTTTAGTTGGTTTCTTGATTCTGGTAGTTCTACCCACATTTGCTCCGAGAGTGATACGTTTTCTACTTACGAGTCAACAACAGGCTATGGTGTGAAAACAAGTACTGGTGAGGTTTGTGGTATAGTTGGTGAGGGAATAGTTGAGTTGGAGATGCCAGATGGAAACATGTACATTCTAAGGTAAGTCATGCATATACCTCTGCTGAAACAGAATATGATATCCTTGGGAACTAAGGCAACACACGATTGTAGGTACACAGCTCGATGTGGAGTTCTATCTATTTGGAAAGGTCATCGTAAGGTGATGATTGAAAAGAGGGGTGTTGGACCAAGTCAACACAACCTATACAGGTTTTTTGGGAATCCAAAATCATGCACAAGTGTTTCTATGTCCATTATTCCTAAAGCGTTATCTTGTCTACCGCCACTACAATCATCCCAACGAGACAATGACGTTCAAATACCGTCCTAAGGTGCAGAGTGCCTCGCGGTAGGTAGAGAGTGGCCGGAGGGTGACACCGTGTTAACGCCTTCTAGGGTGTGCCCTTGTGGGGGCATACTGGTTGGTGAGATAAGGTGGAAGATTGATTCGACTAGTTGAAGAAGCCATTGAACCGAGTTGTTTATTTGTGGAGAACAAAAGTGTCTAGTGGTGACTAATCACACACTGTTATGCAATCCAAGGTGGAGAATGTTGAGTGTATGTCTTGCATACTTGAGTTCGATATGAGGAGAAGATGATGAAGAGAAGGAGGTCGAAGCATCGATGATGAGAAGTGAAGAAACCATAGTAGCAGGCAAAGGCAATTGACGGTCGACTCGCAATTGGAAATTGACTGTCCTAGCTCTTAGTTTGGCAATGAGTTAATTGTGGTTGATTGTCTCTTTGTGCAGTTGATCGCCACTCACGAATGGAAACTTATTGGGCTGATTATTTGTGAATCTTTTTGGCCCAACTTCTTCTACAAGTTATATCGTACGGATCCTATTGTGTGTCACTTTATTCAGTATATATCGTACGGTTATTGTATAACAACTAAATCTACAATTTCTCTAAATCTCTATATATTATAATAGTCTTTACTGAGAGAGGTAGTACTTCATTGAGAATTCTACATTGTAATCAACAGATTATCTTTAGTGAGGTTCGAGAGATAGATATGTTCTTGGTGAGTGTATTTGTAACTCTTGTAATCTTCTCTAGTTGAATAATATCTCCCTTATTACCCCGGATTAGGGTTCGCCTAAACCGGAACAAATCTTTGTATGCTTTGTGTGCTTTGATCTTTTTGTCTGGTTGTTCATCAGATCGGTTATCACTTCTCGCTACTAATGCTCAAACTCTGCTACGCCAAATTCCTAACAAATGAAGGACATAAATTGTATGAATAAGAAATATCAAAATTATTTCTTGGTATCAGAACCACAATCCTAACCCTAGCCAGCAATCGTCGACTAACACCCGTGGCCTCACCATGGGACCCAACTACCGCCATCCCATCTCCTCTCCAACCCTAGCCGCCAAACATCCAGATCCCCATCTTTTTCTTCCTCTGGGTTTGTTTAATTGGGCAGATCCAAACCCGATTCAGATCTGACCCAACCCGACCCACAAAGAACAAGAGAGCAAGAGAGAGAGAGAGAGAGAGAGAGAGAGAGAGCAGCAGCAGCAGCAGTAGCAGCCGCCAGCCTTTCCTACCTCAATCTGCACGTCAGCCAAATTCGTCTTGACGCTGCTGTTGTCGTTGCTGCTTCCCTTGCTGCCGTTGGCCCTCCGAACCTGAATCCGACCATGTTGGTATCGGTTCATCATCCCTATCTTTATTTGTACCTAAGATCATATATATACTTTTATTAATTGGATTGTTGAGAAGTTGAGACTTGGGGATTGGATTTAAGATTAGCCAAACCAGATTTGTTGATGACTATTCTCATGCAATATGGTTATATTTAATGAAATCTCGTTATGAAATTTTCTCTATTTTCAAATTCTTTTGTGCTCAGGTTAGAACCAAATTTTATGTTACTGTCAAAACTTTGCGTGGTGATAATGCCAGAGAATATTTTACTTATAAGTTTACAACATTTATGTCTTCTTCTGTTATTCTCCATGGGTCTTCATGCCCTTATAACTCTCAACAAAACGGTGTTGCCGAACAAAAAAATCATCACATGTTAGAGGGTGCAAGGGCAATGTTCATTCATAGACAAGTTTGTGTTAGATGGTCAAACATCTTTTTCCGTTTTAGTTTCAAATTCTAACGCAACCCCCCCCCCCCCCCCCCCCCCCCCCCCCCGAAAAATAAAAATCTTCGGGTGTGTTAATTTTGTTCATGATCACTATCCGGGGTATCTCGCTTCCCGAACAATTATATATGCTATAGTTTTGAGTTGCGCAGTTGTTTTATCTAATAATGTTACCTTTCATGATCCCCAACCTTATTTTTCTCTCTTCTTCTGGTATACCTCCGCTTTCATTAGATGTGATTGAAACTGGATTTGTAACCTACCCTAGACCCGTGACCTCTACTTCTCCTGATTATGCAACACAATGCTCCCAAGCAATATTCGAATGGCCTGCAATCACTCAAGTGTATAAACAATATTCGGACACCACTAACTCTGATCATGCCATTGTGCCCATCGTCACATTGACTCAGGTCAATGAAACATTGATGTTTGAGCCTGCTACTACATTCCCTGCTTTATCCACCGAGCCCACACATATTGTTCCTTCTTCTAGTGAGTATTCTGGTCTTAATCTTCTCAATTTGTAACCTATTGTATATAGTCAATCGTACTTCTTAATGTACCGTAATCTATTGTATATAGTCAAGGGATGAGAGGAATTGTATGAATAAGAAATACCAAAATCAAGTCTGAAAGAATTTTGAGTAAATTGGCTGCTTATGTTGACTGCTATATGGTGCTGTTTCCCTTTCTGGACCATTTTGTTTGGGATTTTGTAATAATACTAGATTTGCCCATGGGCACGTGCATACGGCACGTCTTCAGAACGATACAGTATATGAAAAGCCTTGTAAACAGTAAATCAACAATTATGTAGTTCAAGTTTGAATAGTATGACAATAATTAGTTGTAAATAAAAGTCCATGTTTCCATTAGTATATGTTGAAAAATAATTAAAAATTAGGGTATTAAAGTCCATGTTTTCATTAGTATATGTTGAAAAATAATTATGAATTGGGGTATAAAAGTCCATGTTTCCATAAGTATATATATATATATATATATATATATATATATATATATATATATATATATATATTGTTGGATAATGGCTCGATTCTGGTTCAGATTGTTTTGGAGTATCTGCAGCAAATGAAAGTTACAGTATATCAGTCGACTGAATTGGAGGATCAGGCGACTGTCTAGAGAAGTTTCAAAGGCTTGTGATACAGCAGCAGCAGTCGACTGCCCTGAACAAGACCAGTCGACTGCTTGGGTGACCAGTCGACTGTGTACGGGATTTTGAACTAGAAAAGGCCCAATTCGAAAAGGCCCAATAGTTTCCCTATAAATACACTTGTTAGGGTTTTGTAATTAAGAGACGCCAGATCTCAGACCTCTATTCGGATTTTGCAGCCGTCATCTCTTGTAAACTTTATTTTGCCCATCGTTGATTATAGCAAGAAGAAACCCAACTGCCCCTTGTGGATGTAGGCATTGTTTTGCCGAACCACGTAAATCTTGTGTTCTTGTGTTGCTTGCTTTTCTGTGTTTTCTCGCGCCGTTCCTCTCTTTGATTGGTTGTTTGATTTGTATTCCGCACAACAAGTGGTATCAGAGCCATTGGTTCGACCTAGAGGGAGATGGCGGGTGATGCAGATGCAACCAAGGATGTTGTGGGATCAAGTTCTTCTAGAACAACGATTCACAACGCAAAATTTGAAGTTGAAAAATTTGATGGGACAAACAATTTCGGGATGTGGCAATGTGAGGTGTTGGATGTTCTTGTTCAACAAGAACAAGATGTTGCTTTGGAAGTAGAAAAACCAAAGGATATGTCCGAAGCAGATTGGAAGAAGTTGAATCGAGTTGCGTGTGGGACTATTCGGCTCTTTATTGCAAAGGCTCAGAAGTATGATTTGATGAGGGATACCATTGCTGCGGTGTTGTGGAAGAAGCTCGAAGACAAATACATGAGGAAAAGTTTGGAGAATCGGCTGTATTTGAAGAAGAGACTTTTTCGCTTCACCTATACGGAAGGTATGTCTATGAACGCTCATGTTGAGTCATTTAATAAATTATTGACTGATTTGTTAAATTTGGATGAGCAAATTAAAGATGAAGATAAAGCCCTAATTCTGTTGAATTCATTACCTGAAAGTTATGATCATTTAGCAACTACTTTATTATATGGAAAAGATATTGTGAAATATGAAGATGTTGCAAATGCTCTGTTAAATAATGAAACTAGGAGAAGGGATAAAATGGTTGATAGAGAAACTTCTGAAGCTTTGATTGTAAGGGGCAGGACTGAGACCAGATCTGAGTCCAAATCTGGAAAAAAGGGAAACAAATCTCGTTCCAAATCGAGAGGAGTTTCGAAGGACAGGAAAATACCGGCCAAAGATGAATGTGCTTTCTGTCATGAAAGGGGGCATTGGAAAAAGGATCGTCCAAAGCTACGAAATAAGGAAAATTCGACTGCAAATGTGACTGTTGATAATTTAGATAGTGGCGAGGATTTTTCTTTTGCACTTGCTTTTAGTCCCTCACTTTATCAAGAAGTATGGTTTCTTGATACAGCAGCCTCCTATCATATGTCTTGGAAAAAGGAGTGGTTTACTTCTTTGGAGTATATGGATGGTGGTGTAGTTTTGATGGGAAATGATGCGCCTTGTAAGAAGGTAGGAATCGGGAAGATTGAATTGCTAATGCACGATGGTCTTATTAGGGAGCTTTCAGATGTATGGTATGTTCCAGATTTGAAAAAGAATCTGATTTCACTAGGTGCTTTGGAGGCCAGTGGATTGAAATTTGCTAGTAAAGGTGGTATTCTGAAGGTGACTAGCGGATCATTCGTGGTGATGAAAGGGCAAAGAAAAAGGAACTTGTTTTTCTTGCAGGGAAAAACATATTTGGGTGAGACTGCCAGTGTAACTGAAAGGCCTAAACAGGTTGTTCCCGACTCTACTAGGTTGTGGCATATGCGACTCGGGCATGCAGGAGAAAAGGCCTTGCAGGGGCTTGTGAAGCAAGGGTTGCTTAAGGATGCTAAAGGGTGCAAGTTGAAATTTTGTGAACATTGTGTTTTGGGTAAGCAAACTAGGGTGAAATTTGGTACAGCTGTACATCAGACAAAGGGTATCCTCGATTATGTGCACACAGATGTTTGGGGCCCTACTCAGACACCTTCTATGAGTGGTAGACACTGGTTTGTTACTTTTGTTGATGATTACTCCAGACGAGTTTGGGTATATACCATGAAGCACAAAGATGAAGTTTTGACATTGTTCACAAGTTGGAAGAAGAAAGTTGAAAATCAGACTGGTAGGAAGATTAAGGTTCTGAGGTCAGATAATGGAGGGGAATACAAGAATGATCCGTTTCTGAAATTGTGTGAAGATGAAGGGATCCAGAGGCACTTCACAGTTAGGAAGACTCCACAGCAAAATGGGGTTGCAGAAAGGATGAACAGAACCTTACTTGAGAAGGTGAGATGTATGTTAGCACAGTCTGGATTGAAGAAGACATTTTGGGCAGAAGCTGTTATATATGCAAGCCACATTGTCAACCGTTTACCATCAGCAGCACTTGAAGGCAAAACGCCTATTGAGGTATGGAGTGGTAAACCTGCATCTGATTATAGTTTTTTGCATATATTTGGTTGTCCTGCTTATTTCATGTAACTGAAACTAAACTTGATGCAAGAGCCAAAAAGGCTATATTTGTTGGTTTTAGTACTGGTGTCAAAGGTTACAGGTTGTGGTGTCCAGAACAGAAGAAGTTAGTAATCAGCAGAGATGTGACTTTTGATGAGACCAGCATGATTAGCTCGGGACAGTCGACTGGTGGTATAGGACAGTCGACTGGTGAGCAGCAGAAGAGTGGGACAGTTCTCCAACAGGTGAGTAGCAGAATCTCGGGACAGTCGACTGATGTACAGGAGCAGTCGACTGGTGGTCTAGAACAGCAGAAGAGTGGGAGCTCGGGACAGTCGACTGTTGGCAATAACCAGTCGACTGGTAGGAGAGTTCTCCAACAGGTGGAGTTAGAAAAGTTGTCAGTTGAAAATCCTGTTCCTGTCCAAGATAAAGATGATGTGGTTGATACTGAGAATGATGAAGAAGTTCCTATCCAGCAGGAAGAATCAATTGCAGTAAGAAGGCAAAGAAGAGATATCAAACGACCGTCTCGCTTTACAGATACAGTTGCATTTGCTCTTCCCATTGTGGATGATGAAGTTCCCTCCAACTTCAAAGAAGCCACTAGAAGTTTTGAAAATGCAGATTGGAAAGTTGCTATGGATGAAGAGATGAACTCTCTTCATAAGAATAAGACTTGGGATCTAGTGCAACTACCAAAGGGGAAGAAAGCAATTGGTTGCAAGTGGGTGTATACGAAGAAAGAGGGTCCAAAAGGCAGTGTTCGGTTCAAGGCTAGACTAGTTGCAAAGGGGTATGCTCAACAGGAAGGTATTGACTATAATGAAGTGTTATCTCCAGTTGTGAAGCATCCTTCTATTCGGATTTTGTTAGCATTGGTAGCACAGTTTGATCTTGAATTGACACAGATGGATGTGAAGACTGCATTCTTACATGGGGATCTAGATGAAGAAATTTATATGTTGCAGCCAGATGGGTTTAAGACAGCTGGGAAGGAAAGTTTTGTTTGCAAGTTGAAGAAGTCTCTCTATGGGTTGAAGCAATCTCCAAGGCAGTGGTATTTGAGGTTTGATCAGTTTATGAAAGTGCAGGGATATTCCAGAAGTGAGTATGATCATTGTGTCTACTTCAGGAAATTGCAGGATGGTTCTTTCATATATCTGTTATTATATGTGGATGATATGTTGATTGCCTCTAAAAATGCTAAGGAGATTCAAAATTTGAAGAATCAGTTGAGTTCTGAGTTCGAGATGAAGGATCTTGGTGAAGCTAAGAAGATACTTGGGATGGAGATAGCTAGAGACAGGGCAAAGGGCATAGTGAGTTTGACACAGAAGCAATATCTTTTGAAGGTGCTGAAACGGTTCGGTATAGATGAGAAAACTAAACCAGTCAGTACACCCTTAGCCACTTATTTCAGAATTAGTGCTTCTCAGTCTCCAAGTACAGATGAAGAGAGACAGTATATGGCTAATGTACCTCACACTAGTGTGGTTGGCAGTTTGATGTATGCCATGGTTTGTACTCGACCAGACATCTCTCAGGCGGTGAGTATGGTTAGTCGATATATGCATGATCCAGGCAAAGAGCATTGGCAAGCAGCTAAATGGATTTTGAGGTACATAAGTGGCACCACAGATGTGGGTTTGAAATTTGAAAGGGATGACAATATTAGCAGGTTATTGGTTGGATATGTTGATTCTGACTATGCAGGTGATCTAGATAAGAGGCGGTCTACTACAGGCTATTTGTTTACTATGGCTAGAGCACCTATAAGTTGGAGATCAAATTTGCAGTCCACTGTAGCGTTGTCTACTACTGAGGCTGAATACATGGCGGTTGCTGAGGCCATGAAGGAAGCCATTTGGATACATGGACTTTTGAAGAGCTTGGGAATTCATCGGGAGAAGGTGGAGGTACACTGTGACAGTCAGAGTGCTATTCATTTAGCGAAGAACCAAGTTCATCATTCGAGGACCAAACATATTGATGTTCGTTATCACTTTGTGCGTGATTTGATAAAGGATGGTGATATTCATCTGGTGAAGATTGGAACAGCTGATAATCCTGCTGATATGTTGACCAAAGTTGTTGGGGCAGCCAAGTTCAAGCATTGCATGAACCTGGCTAATATTTTGCATGTTTGATGATTTGGCATGGGCGGTTGGGATAGTGCTTTGCTATTAGTTTGTTTAGTATGTGATATCATACTAAGGTGGAGTTTGGGTGTTTTGTTACAATTGGTGATGAGCAGTTGTTTTTGGAGTATTTTGGAGATTGCTTGGGCTACTTGGAAGATCTCACCAAGGTGGAGATTGTTGGATACTTGGAAGATCTCGCCAAGGTGGAGATTGTTGGATAATGGCTCGATTCTGGTTCAGATTGTTTTGGAGTATCTGCAGCAAATGAAAGTTACAGTATATCAGTCGACTGAATTGGAGGATTAGGCGACTGTCCAGAGAAGTTTCAAAGGCTTGTGATACAGCAGCAGCAGTCGACTGTCAAGTCGACTGCCCTGAACAAGACCAGTCGACTGCTTGGGTGACCAGTCGACTGTGTACGGGATTTTGAACTAGAAAAGGCCCAATTCGAAAAGGCCCAATAGTTTCCCTATAAATACACTTGTTAGGGTTTTGTAATTAAGAGACGCCAGATCTCAGACCTCTATTCGGATTTTGCAGCCGTCATCTCTTGTAAACTTTGTTTTGCCCATCGTTGATTATAGCAAGAAGAAACCCAACCGCCCCTTGTGGATGTAGGCATTGTTTTGCCGAACCACGTAAATCTTGTGTTCTTGTGTTGCTTGCTTTTCTGTGTTTTCTCGCGCCGTTCCTCTCTTTGATTGGTTGTTTGATTTGTATTCCGCACAACATATATATATATATATATATATATATATATATATATACACACACACACACACATACACACACACACACACACACACACACACAGAGAGAGAGAGAGAGAGAGAGAGAGAGAGAGAGAGAGAATTAAATAAATAAAGGAGTTGTTTTGGGGAATTTGAATTTGAGTTTTGGGAAAAACTTTTTTTTGGGGGGGGAGGGGGGGGGGGGAATGTGTTTTGTGAGGTTAGATCTGGACTTTTGATTTTGGGGGGATTGAATGAGAGCCACTCGATAGCTTTCTTTGTGTTTTATTATATAGATACTGTGCACTTCATTCGTTTCAAAATATAAGTCATTCTAATTTTTTTGTTTGGTTCATTATAGAAGTGACTTTTAGATTTTTGAAGAAATATGTTGTCATTTTTAAATGGCCATAAATTAGTTTTTTTATGATATTTTTAATTTTATTCTTGTCATTTTTTGCAAGAAAAATAGTAAAAAATTATAGAGGATGGAAAATAGGACTTGTACAATTAATGGCTGAGAGAATCCACAGTGGTTTATTGGAAAATGGCAAAATGGAAAAAAATGACAATAGCAATTTTAGCAATTTGTTGCAGTCGTAAATTGCTAACAAATAGTAAAGTGGACGAAAAATTGAACAGATGAAATATTATATTTCGTTCGACTAAAAGATTTTAATTAAAATATTTTTTTTTAGATAAATAAAACACAACACACACATCTCACCACTCATCTCATTCATCCAGCTATTCAAATCTTAATCCCATTGAAAATTCTATACAATTCAACCTCATAGAATAAAAAAAATACCAAAAAAAATTTGCAAAAAAAGCCTTCAAATGTCTTGGATGCAACATCATATTTCGTTCATGCTATTTTTTTTCTTCTGGGGTTTTTTTAATAAAAAAAAATCTATAATTTCGTCAAACGAAACATCGTCTGATGCTTTTAAAATATAATAAAATATTACAGTCGAAACATCTTATTTCGTCCGCTATAATATGCATTTTGCCAAGTCATTTCTCAAATATAGCATTTTAATATAGCAAAAAATGGATAAAAGGACAAAATAGCAAACCACTGCAGTACGTCGATTACTAAAAAATAACAAAATAGTAAACCACCGTGGTTGCTCTTATTAGAGCATCTGTAGTCGTTAAAGCCAAATTTTAGGTATTTGGCAAATAGCAAATAGCAAAAAGTAGGTTTGGTCTGTAGTCGTTGTTAGCCAAAATTAAGCTTTTTCGAAATTCAAATAGGACGAACGGTAAATTATTTTCCGTCCGACGTTAAAATACAAAAAAAATAAAAAAAAAACTTAAAAAATTTATTAAAGCCTTGTGAAAGTGACATTTATACAAAAAAAAAAAATTTCAAAAATCTGCCCATGATCCTAGGAGGTAGATAAAGCTCCGTTTGCAGATGGTTTTGTTTTTTATAAATGGAACGGGCGAAAAATCTTTTCCCGTCCGACCGTTTTAAAATAATAATAATAATAATAATAATAATAAAAGGACGGGGAATAATTCCTCGTCCGACGAATACGCGTGAAAAAAAATTTCTCCGACGAAAAATCATCTTTCGTCTGATCTCTCCAACGAAAAATTATCTTTCGTTTACTATATTTTAACAATTGTCATTTCGTCTGTCAAATATAGACGATTACTGTAGCTCCGAACTCCAAATTTTGAATATTTGGCCAACGACTACAATATTTTTTTATCAAAATTTGAAAATTTTGACAAAATGACCAACGACCGGAGATGCTCTTAATGAAGTTCAAAAGCTAAAAATATATAGTACTTTTACTTTTAAGTTATTTTTTAATAATCGTGTACAAATGAGTTATATTTTGAAACCGAGGGAATGTTAATGTAGGAGTACCGTGTAAATAAGGCGTTTACTCGCCTGATGGGTTGTTGCTTTTGCATGTTTTGCTTTGGAAATTACAGAAAAGTTTTAAATTTGATTAGATTGATTGACTCAGTTGCATATCAAGACAAGCTCGACCTTGGGACAAGTAAACGTGACTCTGTGGATCACATCAATCGGTGCCTTTTTTTTTTTTTTTTTTTGATACGAACATCAGTCTGTGCTTGGCTAAACGGGTTGGAGAGGAATTTTTTCCGTACTGACCCACTTTTCAAAATATTCACTTAACTGACCCACTTTTGAAATATTCACCGAACTGATTCAATTTTGGACACATCAGCATAAAACGCTATTGACAATAAAGATATTTGTTATTTTGATGTCATTGTTATCAATAACGGCACCTGTAAAAAAAAATTCATTACCGCTATTGAGAATAACGACATCAGTATATTTCGCATTCACTTAGAAGTTCTCTGACTTGAGAAAAAAAAATTGTAAGCGAAAATCACTTATAACTGATGCCGCTATTCTTAATAACGCCATAAATTAGCCTGATGCCTCTATTGGTAATAATGGCACCAGTACACTCCAAATTTCGTGCAGGTGCATCAACTTCAAGCCCTATTTCGAGCTTGATGCAGCTAGTATCTCTCAAAACTCAAAACATAAAAGTTGTATATCTTTTTCTTGGTTTTCGTAGCATTTTGAATTATTTCAATCGGAGTTCAGAGGATAGAGTTATGCCAAGATTACGAAGCAATGTCGAAGCTGACCATAAAAAATTGTAAGTGAAAATTGCTTATACCTGATGTCGGTATTCCCAATAACGACATAAATTAGCTTCATGCTGCTATTGGCAATAACGACATCAATGTAATTCACAGTTTACTCCAAATTTCGTACAGGTGCATCAACTTCAAGCCCTATTTCGAATTTGATGCAGCTAGTATCTCTCAAAACTCAAAACATGAAAGCTGTATGTTTCATAACATTTTGATTCATCTTAATCAAAGTTCGGATGATAAAGTTATTCCCAGATTATATAAAAATGTTGAAACTGTCCTGAATCAATTATAGTTTCGACATCGCTCCATAAATGACTGTTTCAGTGAGAGCTGTTGTCCCACAAAGTCTAATTCGTATTGTTGAACTTAATTCGTAATGACTATTTGAAAACTCGAGGAGTGTTAAAACTAGAGTTTTAAAAAGTTGACTTTGCATTGTTGGAGAACCGATTAAAATTTATTATTTAAACCTTTTTATTTCCACAAAAAGTTGAAATAACTCAGGTTATCTGAGAACCTCATTTATCTAAATTATGGTAAATCCCATAAAATTATAAAGTTTAATTAACTTTAATGTCTTATAATACAAACCAAGAGAAGCAAAATTAAGATGACTATTTGAGTAGAGATGGAGGTGTGATAACTTAGATTTACAACTTTTTTATCTCCGCTTAAAAATTAGTTAACCCAATTCTATTCCCAAACACATCGTTAATGGTTACACTTTAGTATACCGAAACATTTCTCATTTATAACAAACTTTGAATGAGAAGGATGAGACAAGGCAACATCTAGAAGGAAAAACTATGGGAAAACAGTTGAAGGATCAAACTCGTACTAGTTAAGAATAGTTAATCTCTGTAATGTACTAAAAGCATTAAAGAGAGACCTTTAGTTACATAACATGCATTCTAAGATTTGGGAAAGAAAATAAACAAAGTTGACGCCTTGTTTCACACATCCCTTTCCTCGAGTTTTCAACCGGTCTCCTCGACCTCTACGCCCCCAAATGAACGCATGCCACGTCCTACAGAGAGGATAGAGGAGGCACATGTGAGCTTCGAACGAAGGGGGGAGTTCGTGAGAGGAGAGCGGGAAGTGGGCTTCAACACGTGTGGGCTCAAGGAGAAACTAAAGATGTGCGGGAAGTGGGCTTCAAGAAGTGTGGGCTTCAAGTAGAAACTAAAGACTGGGCCTTAGAGGAGAGTGGGCCCAATAGCGTAGGTCTGGGCCGGGTTCTAAATAATATTGAATTGGTGGAGAGGGATTATACAATTGGGCCCAATGAAGGGCACAATATGTCTATTTCTGGGGAACTGAATGGGCCCAAAGAGGGGTCTGGGATTTCAGCTACAACAAAGTCAGCTACCGGGGAGTCTAGTATTGTTGGGAGCGGGATTTGTTTGGAGTTGGATGACGACGATAGTGAAGCTAGACTAAACTTGGATGATGATTGTGTCTACTCGGAAGAAGACTCCATGAACTCAGATGATATCGCAGAGGAGCACTTGGATATGTCCCCAGAATTCGTCCCATCTACCTACCCAGTGTCACAACTGATGGCACTTGTCCATCCCCGCAGCGAGAGAGGATTTAGAGTTCAGAGAGTTTCTAAGAGGGCCACTGACGATTCCTTGGACGATTACCTAGAAATTGCTACAGCCGCTAAGTTTGCTAAGACTGGCGATGGAGGTACGCGTTCATTTCTAGCTTCTATTTTTAATTTCATGTCGGATTCTGAGATTTTTAGTCTAGCCAAGACCTGTGATTTAGCGGTTAGCGATACCGATCGGAACGCCCTTCTCTTGAATAAGATTGGGGGTTGGGAGTGTGATAGAGTTAACCTTATTTCGAACTCAACGTCCAAATTTAGTCACGATCCCTTATCCATCCGTAGTTAATGAAGGCCATATTCTGGAATGTTGAGGCCTGGGCAGGCGAGAAATGGTTAAGGAGGCCATCGCCAAATCAAAGGCTAACATTGTTGGTCTTCAAGAGACCAAACTTGCACATATGTCTAAACTTGGTAGGTTAGGGGGAAATCGTATCCCTGAATGGAGAATGTCCCCATCTGTTGGGACATCTGGGGGTATTGCTCTAGGTTTTAACCCCGAAACATCCTTTTGTCTAGACGAGATCTATAGGCAATTTTCAATGTCGATCTTGCTCCAACGTAAAGCCGACCTGTAGACTCGATCAATTACGGTGGTTTATGGTCCGCACACCTCTGCCTCTATGATGGATTTCTGGACAGAACTAAGAGCAATTCAAGAACATTGGCCACACCCCTGGGTGGTGGGGAGCGATTTCAACATCACTAGATTCGCCTCAGAACACAGGGACATATGTCTAAACTTGGTAGGTTGGGGGGAAATCGTATCCCTGAATGGAGAATGTCCCCATCTGTTGGGACATCTGGGGGTATTGCTCTAGGTTTTAACCCCGAAACATCCTTTTGTCTAGACGAGATCTATGGGCAATTTTCAATGTCGATCTTGCTCCAACGTAAAGCCGACCTGTAGACTAGATCAATTACGGTGGTTTATGGTCCGCACACCTCTGCCTCTATGATGGATTTCTGGACAGAACTAAGAGCGATTCAAGAACATTGGCCACACCCCTGGGTGGTGGGGAGCGATTTCAACATCACTAGATTCGCCTCAGAACACAGGGACAGAGGATCCAGTGACTCTGATAGGAAAGCATTTAATGAGGTTATCACATATCTGGAACTGGTGGACATTCCCATTTCTGATAGGCTCTTCACTTGGTCAAACATGCAATCGTCGCCCATTCTAGCTAAACTCGATAGGATATTGATCTCCACCGACTGGGAGACCAAATTTCCGTTGTCTTCGACTAAATCACTTCCTAAACCCATCTCGGATCATGTACCTATTTTTTTATCTTCCGGGGAAGATCAACCCAGGAAATTGCCAAAGTTTAGATTTCAAAAAGCATGGTTAGAAATCCAAGGCTTCCACCACATGGTCTACGAGAGTTGGTTTCGCCCCACTACGGGGTTTGAAGCGACCGCAATATGGTGTGAAAAAATTAGAAGACTTAGGGGCAAGCTCAGAAAATAGAACCCGACCAGATTTGCTCTGATTTGGAGGGCAAAAGACTCTCTTCTTGAAGGTATTGAGGAACTTGAGAAGACTGAAGAAACTAGAGATCTGTTACAGGAAGAGCGGAATAGGTTGCTCCAATTCAGACAGGAAATTGACCAACTCTATAGGCTTGAGGAAATCAAATGGCAACAACAGTCTAGAATTTTGTGGCTCGAAGAGGGAGACACGAACACAGCATTCTTCCATCGAGTAGCTAGTGCCCGGTGGAGATCTAACCTCATTCAATCGATCCACTCGGACTCTGGAATGATCCAAGGCGACGAGGATATCAGAATGGCATTCCAGTCCCATTTCAAACTTCTCTTTGGACACAAAGCGGACCTGAGAGTTCCTTTCCACCACGATTTTTGGCAGGACTCGGTAGGCAACTCCGACCTTATGACGCAATCCCTAAAAGCACCCTTCACTGAGAAGGAAGTCTAGGAGGCAGCCCAACAACTTGGAAAAGACAAAGCCCCAGGTCCAGATGGTTTCCCGATGATCTTCTATCAGACATTCTGGGAGGAAATCAAAGGTGATTTGCTGAAGATGTTCACTGATTTCTACGACTATAAGCTTAAATTAGGGAGATTTAATTTTGCGGAGGTTGTGTTGATTCCCAAGAAAGAAGACTCCCGGCGAGTGGGAGACTTCCACCCTATTAGTCTCCTTAATTGCTATATCAAGATCATTACCAAGACTCTCGCTAATAGATTGAGAAAGGTGATGGATGGTCTCATTAGTCACGATCAGACAAGGTTCATTAAAGGGCGATGTATTCAGGATAGTATAGCTACGGCTGAAGAAACTATCCACCAATGTTACACATCGAATGCGAAGAGCTACCTCCTGAACTGGATTTCAAGAAAGCTTATGATTCGGTTGAATGAGACTGTCTCCTGGAAGCACTAGCTGGAAGAGGTTTTGGGGATAAATGGATCAGATGGATCCACACATGTCTTACCACCAGCAGAACTGCAATTTTGGTAAATGGGGTGTTGAGCCGCCCGTTTTCGTGCAAACGGGGCCTTAGACAAGAAGATCCACTCTCACCTTTTCTCTTTACCATTATGTCAGACGTACTTCGATCCATGATGGCTAACTACAGTAAAGCAGGTTGGATTGTACCGGTGGCCAGTAGAGTCAATCGACAAGGTTGCTCTATCTTCCAATATGCTGATGATACTCTTTTATTTGGTAATGGCAACCTCGGGGAAACAACCGCCTTCAAAGGTATTTTATATAGTTTTGAAGCTTGGTCTGGCATCAGGGTCAACTTTCACAAAAGTGCTCTCATCCCCATTGTCCTGACAACAAAGGAGGCACTAGAACATGCCACAATTCTTAATTGCTCCACCGAGAGTTTTCCCATTCAGTACCTGGGTTTGCCTCTAAGGCCCGGGAAACTCAAAAAGACTGATTGGCTACCCATTATTGATCGGGATGAGGTCAGTCTAGCAGGCTGGAAAGGTAAAGCCCTATCATTGAGAGGGAGAGTCACGCTCATTAATGCAGTCCTCTCAAATCTTCCAACCTATTATTTGTCCTTCTTTAAAATGCTGCGATGGGTAATTCAGAGAATTGACCGGACTCGAAAGCGGTTTTTATGGAAAGGGTCAGATCCGGATCGGGGTGGCTATCACCTTATCAGATGGGAGAAGGCATGCATGAAAAAGATACATGGAGGGCTAGATATTATTGATCCTCGAGATATGAATCTTGCTCTACTGGGTAATGGTGGTGAAAAGTTTTCCACCATAATGGAAAAGGGTGGCAAGATTTTGTTCAAGGATATCTACATGGGAATGGAACAAGAAATTTGGGCTTCAGGATAGGCCCGCGTGTCTCCTGGTTCTAGAAAGGCATCGCCAAGGCCTATGAACCCTTCATTAGTTGTGTGACGCCAGTTATCGGTAATGGCAGACTCACCAGATTCTGGTGGGATAGGTGGTGTGGTGATCACACACTTAGAGCCTTGTTCCCCGATCTATATGACCATACATTACAACCAGCACGGTGGCCGCGGCTTGGAAAAGAGGCGCCTGGAAACCACCCTTTAAACAACCGCTCGATCTGAGCTCTCAGATGAGACTCATGGAACTTTAGACTTACATCACCAACGCTGGAATTAGTTGCTCTCAGGGTCTAGATAAGAAATCATGGGGATTGGAAGAGAATGGCACATTCACCGTTCATTCCCTGTATAACCGCATTCACTTTAGGGGATGTACCCCGAAGTGGGTATGCGTCATTTGGAGGACGAAAGCCCCGCTGAAAATAAAAAATTTCTTAAGGCTGGTGCTGAACAATGCGATTTTGACTAGAGAAAATCTCACTAAACGCCAACCGAATGTGGACTCTCGTTACGGGTTCTGTCACGCTACCCTAGAAACTAGAGACCACCTCTTCCTACAGTGTCCTAGGAGCAAAGCGGTACTCGTTGAAGTACTCAGCGCCTGGGAACGAATCAGTACCCTTGTGTATACGAGGACCTGTGGGTAGGTTCAAAATTTGCTACTGAGAGAAGAACTATGAGAGAAGCGTGGTATATCGCTATCGCCGCAATGACCTGAGTTCTTTGGCTAAACATGAATAATTTTTATTTTCACAGAACTTGTAAGAATATTTCAGGTAATTTGACTCACATTATGCATTTTATTTCATTTTGGATAATGTGGCCGCAGCAGGTCCCGAGGGGGGGGGGGATAGCGAGCATATTCCAGGTTGAGGACTTTGATGATGATGAAGTCGAGATCGGTCCGACAATCGACTGACAGCCAGCTTGGCTTTTACTTTTGATAGTTACCCACCGCCCCAGGATTTGTTGGGGGGATATGATGTATTTTGTTTAGTCGTATGTATGTTGCGGCCATTCTGGTCTTCTTTTGTCCAACCCCTCATGTTTGGGGTGGAGTTTAGTTTGTTTTATTAATCCCTTATTAATGAAACAGGGTAGCCATACTCCACCTTTTCTTCCACACACAAACAAAAAATAAAAAATAAAAAAAATGCATACTAGAATTTGAGAGTTTTTCAAACATGCCATGGAATGTTCACAAAATACAAACAACTCAGAGCAAAATTCTACGATCCAGTGCTGCAAACTGTAATCCATCAGCAATATATAGAAACCAGAAACTCATTTTACAAATAAATATTACAATCGGAAGAAGCGTCCGAAGCCTGAGGCACTGTAGTAACAGACCGAGGAACCTAATTTCTGTGTTCCGATTGCAAACAAATACAACAGAATATTTGGAAAACCCAAAGTCCATCTCCACTCAGATTCTGATGGCGGCAGCAAAAACAAGCTCAAGCAGATCTGAACTTCAAAATTAGCAGGAATTTTTGACTCAGCGCAAATTTTCGTCAAGGAAACTGAGATTGCCCTCAGAGTAGAAGTAAAAAAGTCAATATGGGTTCACATTGTTCCTGTAGCTGCATTGAAGAGTAAAAAATAATTAATTTGCATGAATCAGATTTACATAAAAAAATCCAATTTTATTTTCTTTAATCTTTTTTTTTTTAATGAAACAAGATTCTAGATGTTCTAGTGAAATGTTGAAGCTTCTTAACACAATTCTTCAATCATAGATCAAACTGATAACCCATTTATAACATCACTGATAAAGACAACAGTATGATATAATTAAATAAGCAGGTCACATAATCTCAGAAGTTGGATATGATGAGATGATGATAAGTGGAGTATGGAGAATCGAATTACGGCATTTCAAAAGCATTAGTGGCGATTCTAAGATGACCTACTCTTGTTTTGCATAAGATGTTTCAATTTACTCTACATAATAAAGGGGCTATACAACTGATATTCCGGAAAAGTATGTATTGTACTGATAAGTTAGTTGCTTAGATACATATATTACGTGTGATACATATAAGTTGGAGTTATCTGCGATGCACGTTTTAATAAAGAGTTGGAGTTATACATGCGATACACGTAAGTTGGAGTAGTCCATGCGATGCACGTTTTAATAAATATATATTTTTTAAGGTAAAGAATATAATGGTAGAGTTGGAGTTGCACGTGCGATGCACAGGTTTATAACCAAACAAACCCCATTATTAACAAACTGGAGTTGCACGTGTGATGCACGGCTTTGTTTTGTTACAAATGGGGTTTGTTTGGTGACAAACTCTCCCATTATATAGACTAGTAATCTGCACGGACGATGTACGTTCTAATCAATTTTTTTTATGAGTAAATAATAAGACGTAATCTGGTTTCGAACCTGAGGCCTCTCTTTACTCATACATACTCTTTACAAATTATCCCTAGTGGCACAAGCTTTTATTTTTTATGAGTGACACTTTCATAAATAATTATCTATATAATAAAACACAAAGAAAGCTATCAAGTGGCTCTTCTTCAATCCTCTAAAAAATTAAAGGCCCAGATCCAATCTCACAAAACATATTCCCCCCCCCCCCCCCAAAAGTTTTCTCCCAAAAACTCAAATTCAAATCTCCCACCCAAAACAATTCCTATATTTATTTAATTATTTCTCTCTCTCTCTCTCTCTCCCTCTCTCCCTCTTCTATTCAAAAAATTAAGAAAATAAAAAAATTTAAATTTTAAAAAAAAATTAAAAATTAAAAAAATTAAAAAATTAAAAAAATTTAAAACTTTAAAAATAATTCAAAAAAATTAAAAAAAATCATATAATATGTTTTTTGCTAGACCTCCAAAAGTTTCTCATATAATATGTTTGCTACTTCAATTAATTTGCTGGATCTCCAAAACTATTTTATATGATCAAACAAAGTGCACCGTTCTGAAGACGTGCCGTAGGCACGTATCGACGGGCAAACCTAGTATTGTAAATAAATTTGAACTTTGAGGGTATTATGATAACTAATAATAGTTGAGTAAATGAATGGTTAATATAACTCTCACTTAAAAACGAATGGTTAAGATTAGATAGTTGATTGTCTACAAATTACAGGTTGTCTATAAATGACAACCGCAACTCTCCCATTATAGTATTAAAGATAATAAAATATTTGAGACCCCTATAATATGCATTTTGCCCCAAATCGTTTGCCAAATGTAGCAATCTACTATAACAAAAAATGACAAAATAGCAAACGACTGCAACGGCTTCGTTGCTATAAAATGGCAAAAATGGCAATATAGCAAATGACTGTGGATGCTCTAATTGTGCATTTAACCGAATTTAAGAGAGAACAAATAATTGTCCCTTCAAAATAAAAATGTATACCTCATTTTCTTTTGAGTAATGCTTCAGCCACTACCAATTTCACTACCATCCTCTTCACTACCTTAGGTGGCATACTCATATTGGAAAGTTCCCCCACCTACTCTATCTTCTCCTACCTATTGGAATGTGCCACCTAAGGTAGTGAAGAGAAATGTAGTGAAACTGGTAGTGGATGTAGCATTACTCTTTTCTTTTTTACCGAAATTTTTTTTTTGATATATCTCCCTTATCCTAGTTTGACTTCATTCCAAAGCCTTTTTTTTTTTTTTTGAAAATCTCCTCTCTTATGAATTTGTTCTCTTCTCCAAGCCTTCAATAAACTCCTGAAAGCTCCAATCTCCTTTTGCAGTTTAAATCTCATCCCGAGGCTGAAAATTGTACACTTAAATAATTGTTTTCTCAATAGATGTCGCATTCCAAAGCTGAAAAACCCCTACCGGAATAAACCTGAGACTCACAGGGTAAGGTTTGGATAGGTGACGTCCCATAACCACTGAGTATGGGCACGGTTACTTGAGGGAGCTGTAGAATTCAACTATAGGCCAGTATCAATCCAAGCCGACCCTTTTGCAACCATTACTCTGAAGAAAGTAACTCTATTGTTCGTACATACATATTCTGATTTTTTTTTTCAACTATTTTTTCTTTTATGGAATTTTCCATCTTCCTGGCCACCACCTCTCCACACCTTGTTCATAAATCATATGCCCTAATATACCAAGCAGTATCTATCCCTGACAAGTTTTAATCTACCAAAATGCTGCTCATGAGTCATATCATGTCCTCTCTCAATGATTTCCTATGATGCAACAATACAGACATGGGTCTGAATATAATTGTTGTGGATATTCAATCATGATAGAATTAGTATACATACACATCGAGTGATATAGATATATAAGTTATGTTCATTCATAAATTGAAATTGCAAGACACGGGGAATGGATTACAATTACTGTGGATAATGATTGAGTTAAGCATAAATATACATCATGATACAGATGTTATAAGTTGATGTCCTTTATCTATAAATTGAATTTGTAAGGGAAAAAAAAAACAATTAAGTTGAATATTGCAACATAAAGTTTCAAGTTTTACAATCAACAGTATGCCTGAGCAATCTGAGATTCATAATTCTTTACTAAATATGTAGGTAAGTTATATTAGTGCATGTACAAATCTTAGAGGTATTGTGTGGGTATTAGATGTTTTTTACTTCATAGTCTACCTTACGTGCATAACACATCTCCAATACATTGAAGATCCATTATAAGTTCTTAGGATACTTTAAAGGAGATATCAGGTAGGCATGAACTGAGGATTTTTTTCTTAAGGGGCAAAATACGTGCTGCAAGAAAAACTAATGACATTTCGAGATGGGGTGGGAAAAAGAGGAAAAACCCAATTCTGGAATTGGTTAGCATTAACACTCATTTACTCAATTTTACCAAAAACCATGTCTAAAAGTGCTTTTACAGTCCAACAAATGTTCGTGGGTATGTCAAAAGCAATAGCAAACACAGCTTTTAGCGGCAAATCCCCGGCCAAGGCAAAGCTATAGCCGAGAGGAGAGCTTGCCATAATCCTAAATGACCAGTTAGCTTCCTCCATCTATCTTTAAATGGTAAAATTTCTAGAAGAGGGAACAGAGAAAGATGTGCTACAAAAAATTGCAATTTATGTCTAAGTCACAGAAAAAGCCCAGAGCCAAATAGAATGCATTCCCATGATTGAATAAAATGTCAGTATCAATTAAGCACCAAAGATTTGTTCAAAGGGAAATTTCCTATATCTGTGCAACATCTTGTGCATGATTGTAATATATCTCCAAGTTGAGGGTCAAAATAGAGTAATTTGGTGCTTTCTTCGGATCTTGTAATCTGTGTGCTTATGAGTCTTATGAAGCTGTAACCCTAAGTCCTAACTAACTGCCCTCCTCATCTTTTCCTTCTATTCTATACATCCTGGCTCACCATGCCCGAAACCTTTAGACAACCAGACATAACCCAACTAAGTTGTATAAAATACCAATAAACTAATATGACACAGACATCGAAATCTCCAAGTATGACATGGCATCATTTCTTATCTATATATAAAGAAATACAAACCAAAATGATTAAAATGCTCACACAATATTTATATGTTCTTTTAATTCTTATCGAAATAACAAACAAAGACAAATATCTGTTGTGAGTCTTGTGTGTTGTGACTGACAAGGATCAAGAAATATCCTACCCATCAACAAGGATGCAAAAAAAATAACTTGAAAATCATATTCACATAATCAATGATGTGAGCATATTAACGGCTTAAAGCTATCTGCGCACACAACAAAAGGTCAACTTAGGATGTGAAAATACTTACTTTAATCAAATTGGATGTGGTTCTTCCAAAGTGACCCTCAAGGTCATGATGATTTCTGAAAATTTCTAAAGCAAACAAAATGTACAAGAGTCTTGCCATTGGGATACACCGCAAAAACACTGCTCCCTATTTTCTTGCTGCAAATAGAACATGTGCTATCCCCGTCAATTTCCACCACCTTACGACGAAGCTTATAGAGCTCGTCTTTTACCTAGTTCCAAAATTAAAAATAATAATATAATTAGAGAACACCAATGAAGTAGTACTATAGGAGCAAATCACCATTAACAATAAAAATTATATGCGACAAACACTAACGCTTCTGATATGAATCTTTTTAGAAAATAATCTTGGGCTGGATTGTATTAATCTTAATTAAGTAGTATATGAGGGTAGTTTTTACAATAATGTCAGCTATTTGCTTTCTATCCTTATGGGACACTAGATTTGGTAAAATATATAATGTTTCTTAAAGATCAAATTATTTAGGTTATAGAAGTCTCCGCCTCCTATGTGATAGTCAATTGATTATGGTAATGAAGTTATTGTGAAAGCAGTGAACTTCGGTGGGTGCCATTATCTTCTTCCTCTCCAACTTTTCCTGTCTTCTGATCCTCCAAATTGACTATCTCATCTCGTTCTTCTTTATTTCACATTAGTCCTACGTCAACTTCAGGAAACAACAATCTGTACACAAAAATGGTGGTAAACAAATGTACAATAAAGAGACCCATGCTAATCATCGCCAGAAAACTGGACCCTGTTTCCATAAGATTTTCCAAAGTAGACCAAAATTTGTAGGTTCAACTATGAACTACAGTAAGACAAACCTGTAAATTTTCACTATATCTCAAGCTTTTGATAACTGAATAATTTCGGCGACCTTCACTGGACTTTCTCAGGAGAGGTTCGAGAAATTGAAGCAAGTTCTGCTAAGACCAAACAAGCATTAGTCAAATGTCATGAAAAATAACGACAACATATGGCTGCATTATCTAGAAACATTCTCATCGCCAGTTATCAATATTAACTTACATGAAAATAATCAAATATTTGACATAATAATCAATAAAATGCAGAACCATAAAAGATGCCCACAGGTAAAACATTCGAAGAACACAATCCAGGAGACTGCGAACAAAATAAGTCACTAAAAAAATTTACTATTTTAAAATGAACTACATAATTGGTAATAATCATACTATGTACATTGTGCATACAAAGTAGTGAAGTACATATTATGTGGCCCTAAGAACTTTTGTAAGCATGAAAAAAGAATAAGCAGCAAGTTTTTTAAAATCTGGTTGACCATAGGAGGCTGCTGTTCGAGGCAAGCCTAGACCTGTTGACTAAACTAGTAACTTCAGTACCTAAATAAATAATAGTACTTCTCATGTTGTGAACAGAGATTGAGATGAATAATTATCATGCAATTTGGAATAATTTGATAAAATACACTAATCTGACATTTCCTGCCTTAGACGAACATTAACTAAAATGTAGCAAGGTTAAATTCCACGCAAATAACAACAACAACAACAACAACAACAACAACAACAACAACAAAGCCTTTTTCCCAACTAGTTGGGGTCGGCAACATGAATCCTGGTTTTCCATTCTGCTTGGTTTAGCGCAATATCTTTTGTAAGGTCACAAGCTATCATATATTTTCTCACTGTTTTCACCCAAGTTAGTTTAGGTCTTCCTCTACCCCGAACTCTACCCTCGATACTTTTCAAATCACTCTTTCTAACAGAAGCATTACTAGGTCTACATGTGACATGTCCAAACCAATTGAGGCGATTTTCTCTTAACTTATCTTGGATTGGAGCAATCTTTAGCATGTCTCCTATTTGCTCGTTTCTAATTCTATCCTTTCTTGTTTTGTCACACATCCATCTTAGCATCCTCATCTCCGCTATACTCATTTTTCGGACATTTTGTTTCTTTGTTGCCCAACACTACTCCATACATCATTGTTGATCTAAAAGCCGTCCTATAAAATTTTTCCTTCAACTTCAAAGGTATACGTTTGTCACACAAAACACCATTGACACTTTTCCACTTAAGCCACCCTGCTTGGATTCTATGTATAACATCTTCACAAATCTCCCCATCTCTTTATATAATCGAGCCTAAATATCGAAAACGGTCTCTCTTAGGTATCTCTCGACCATCAAGCTTCACTATTTCCTCAGTTGCGTTTCAAATATCATTAAAATTACACTCCATATACTTTGTTTTAGTTCTTCTTATCCTAAAGCCTGTAGCTTCCAAAGTTTCTCTCCAGAATTCTAATTTAGTATTTACTCGTGCTCTAGTCTTGTCCACTAAGACGACGTCATCGGCAAAAAGCATGCACCAAGGCATCTCATCTTGTATTCCTCGCGTCAATTCACCCATAACCAAAGTAAAGAGGTAGGGGCTTAAAGCCGAACCTTGGTGTAAACCTACTGTAATAGGAAAATTACTGGTTTCTCATGTGGTTGTTATAATTGTGGTCGTTGCCCCTTCATACATATCCTTAATTATCTCAATATACCGAATAGTTACTCTTTTATTATTTAACACCCACCATACTATGTCTCTAGAGACTCTATCATATGCTTTTTCTAGATCTATAAAAATCATATGTAGATCTTTCTTATTCTCCCTATATTTTTTATAAGTCTTCTTAGTACATAAATTGCTTTCATTGTTGACCTCCCAGGCATAAATCCAAACTGATTCTCAGACACTATAGTATCTAGTCTTAGTCTATGTTCGATCGCTCTCTCCCAAATTTTTATCGTATAACTCATTAATTTAATTCCTCGGTAGTTGGAGCAACTTTGTATATCTCCTTTATTTTTATATATAGATACTAAAATACTCTTTCTCCATTTATCGGGTATCTTCTCAGTCCTCAAAATTTTATTAAATAATTTTGTTAGTCAACCCACTCCTACATCCCCAAGAGACTTCCAAACTTCAATGGGTATATCATCTGGTCTCAAAGTTTTTCCTATTTTCATCATTCCTAAAGCATTTTGAACCTCCGAGGTCCTAATTCTACGGAAAAACATATGCTCGACTGTCCATCAAGTCCTCTATATTTAAATTGCTCACAACATTTTTATTTAATAACTTCTCAAAGTAATTTCACCATCTTTCCTTAATTTTCTCATCTTTTACGAAGACACTTGAATCATCGCTCTTAATACACCTAATTGTATCCAGATCTTTTGTTTTTCTATTTCTTTGTTTAGCAAGCTTATAAATGTTATTTTCTCATTCTTTTATTCCTAATATTGCGTATAAATTATCATAAGCTTTTTCTTTTGCATCTCTTACAGCTTTTTAAACTTCTTTTCTAACGGTCTTATATCTCTCCAAATCAATCTTCATTTCTACTTTTTTGCCATATTTTGAAGGGTTTTTTTTCTCTCCAATATTTTGGATTTCTTCTTACCACCACCATGCTTCTTTATTTAGCAACCCTCTACCCTTAGATTCTCCAAATACCTCCTTTGGAATTTTTCTTATGTATGTAGTCATTTTAGTCCACATCATATTTGTCTCCCCTTCCCAATTCTATGATACTCCTTTAAGGACTTTATCTCTAAAAACTTCTAGTTTCTCTCCCTTCAAGTTCCACCACCTAATTCTTGGGTTCCTAGCCTTCTTCCTTGCACATATATGTTTCTCAATCTTAACATCTAATATCATTAATCTATGTTGTGAGGTTAAACATTCTCCCGATATAACTTTACAATCTTTACATGTTAAGCGATCCACCTTTCTAGTGATGAAAAATCAATCTGGCTCTTATTTGCCCTACTTTTAAAGGTTATCAAATGTTCCTCCATCTTCCTAAAATAAGTATTTTCTAGTATATGATCATACACAGCTGCAAAATCTAATAGACTTCTCCACCATCGTTCTTATTTTCAAATCCATGTCCTCCATGCACCCACTCATCCAAAATTCCACACAAATAACAAATAAAATACAAACTAACCACAAAAAAACTACAAACTAACCAATCTTAGATAAATTTTACCACCGTGCATGTCAACACCAAAATTTTAGTACATTTCCCCCTTGTATTAAATATAAATTATCAGAAAAACACTGATTTATAGTCATCAGTAGTAATAATTAAAACTCCAATAGCAAAAACTCAGAAGTTGTGAGCGACAAAATATCAAGTGAAAACATCCATACCTGGAGATTTGTCTCTCTTGGTAGTAGTTTAAGGGCCTGAGCACCATTAATCCTATCCCATTTTCGACTCAACAAATCAAGTGCTTCATTCAACATAATAGGACCTCCTTCAGTAACTTCATCTCCTTCCCCATCGCTTCGTCCACTGTCAGTGCTGCTAGGACTGATCCGAATGTCATCAGCAATCTCTATTTCAGCAATTTTCTTCGCAACTCGGCCCCATTTGCCTTTTGAACTGACCTTTATGCTGCTCGAATTATGCACTGGTACTGGATTTTGAAATTTTTGGTCAGTTTGTTTAATTCTGCGCCTTGGATTAAGATACAATTGCAGAAGTGTGAGATATATGTTAGCATAAGATCTTGAAGGTTGGTGAACTCCTGCCTCATAAACACGATCACAGTATGCAAGTGCCAGTTCAGGTAACTGAAGCTGCAAATAGTCACCACAGATATAATTTACAGACAGCATAGATTTTCTAAACAGGGAAAATGATACAATTTCCCATGTGTGTGTAAAGTGTAAACAGAATGCAAATGATTCAGTCCTTAACTACTGCAAACAATACATCAAACACAACATTTTGAAATTGAAGAAACAATAAAAGATTCCATCATGTATAGTGTAGCACCTTATGAACATAAAGAGATAATGCAAGCTGGTGTTGATTCATCTTGCCAAGCAACAATGCGTGCTCCTCAAAAAGAGCATCTGAAGGAAGACGCTTCAATAGAGCATCTGCATTATAACTTGAAATGCTCTCTAAAGCAGACAATAATTTCTTCCGTGTTGGAGAATAAACCTTTTCATCCCATTTATGTTGTTCTTTAAGATCTTTATACCAGTCAACTACTTCTGAGAGATAAATTTGCACCTGCCATTTGGTACTGCTCAATAAAAAAGATGATCTGACAAGCTGACCATTTTTAATCACAAATGATAAAAATAAAGAAAAGGAACGAAAATAATTTTACCAATTCATATTGCAGATTTGTATTGATCCCATTTTCACTCATTGAGAGCATAAGCTCTAAATAAGTAGACTGCATATTTGGTGCATGCTGTTTCAAGTATGAATTTACCAAGTCTGCTGGAACATTTCCAGACAGAAAGAGATCAATAGTTTCAGTTGGGCAGCTTTCAAGGACATGCATTGAATATTCCAAAACAAGCATAGGATCTGTCTTACAAATCGGCTGCAAAAGAAAGAAATCAGTCATTCCACAGTATAAACAGTAGGAAGCAACAGCCAGAGATCAATTGACCCGTTCAAGGCCTCACATTGGATTGTTTGAAATATTTATGATTCATTACAGACATGGACAAGGGAAGTGCTGCACTAAAACAACTAGTTCACGTAGAGGTCATTTTAGAAAATGACTACAGATCCTTATGATGGATTAATAGATTGAAAACGAAAAGAAAGGATGGACCATTGGATTGTTTAGAATATTTCATTATGGTTCAATAGTGACATAGACAAGGGAAGTGTTACATTAGAATAACTAATTCATTTAAAGAAAATTTAGAAAGTGGATGCAGATCTCAATGATAGATTATCAGATACAAAAAGAAAGAAAGAAAGAAACCGTTAGTAATTGGCTTCCATATATTTTCTGTACATATTCTATTTGAAGTATTTGTGTTGGTTTACATTATAGTGTGTGGATCTGTTATTATTTGGGTAAGTTGTGATAAGAAATTATTTCATGAAATGTGCACCTACTGTTCATAAAAAGAGAATCGGAACTGGTTTGCACAAAGAAAGAAAACAATCTTAATCATATTTGTTTTGAACATCAGTAAATTACATTCCTTCTTGGAATAAGTCCTTTCTGATGTTATTCCCTATGGTGTCCGGAGGGGACTGGATCCTAGTGAGGTGGATGGGTGTGTCTCACTTTGCAGTCCGAAAGAGTAGGGGTGGACAACTATTATCCGAACCGACCAATCCGAACCAGCTCAATCCGAACCGACCGGTTTTTAACCGAACCAATTGGGGTTTCGGGTTGGCCCGGTTCTTGATCTTCAATAACCAACTGGACTGGTTCGGATGTTGGATGGGGCTTTCAAATAACCGATGAAACCGAACCGACCATATCTCTATGCATTAGTCCATAAAAAATCTAGTTCTCCTTTAATTTTTTGAATATGTAAACATTCATTTCTCATTTTCTTGGAGATACAAACAGTCTCCTTTAATTTCTTTAGTACAAACCGTGCAGTTGTTCTATCTATATTTTGATTCTCCATAATTATGTGTTATGTTGTTGACAAATGCTTGATTTACAGCGTGGCTCGGCTTAATAGAATCATGAAGTTGATGTAACATTTAGTAGTTACTTTAATCAAGTCAAGTAGAAATTATTTCTAAATCTTTTTTATTGTACCTTGAATTCAATTAAATATGGTTATTGATGTTCCTTTTATGAGAATAGACAAATTACAGAAGTATGCATGTGAAAAAGCAATGTATCTCACCATTTAAACACCATCATCTCAAACAATTAGTGTAAAATTCATTAGCAATCTGTGGTTTTATGAATCTTCATTTTAAATTCATTTCTGAACAACAAATAACAGGTTGTTTCTTAAGTTTGATTGAAGTTGATCTTTTAAATTTCAACGAAATTGTGAATGATGTTGGAGGTGAAAAGTAACACGCCAAACCGACCATCCAATTCAATCCAAACCGAGCTTAATCGGCTTGGATGGAAACCGATCCAATTAAGGCTCGGATTGGTTGCGGATGAGAAAATTAAAAAACCGATCTTCTTTGGATCGGTGTTAGATGATGCATATTAGGTCGGATACCGACCGATGCCCACCCCCACGGAGGAGAGTAGGTCTTAATCTACAGCTAGTAAACAATAGAGGGAAACAAATTTATTGATATTAAATTAAAGAAAAAAAAACTGAACTCACAAAAACTAACTTCAAGGACATTGAAAACCATCCCCATTAAATAATAAGCTTACCTTGAGATAATCAATAATCATATTTGGCTTGAACTTTTGAATGAGCTCAGAACTTGTACTACCAGAATTCGATTCTTTGATGAGCTGAATTAAGAGTTTGAGAGCTTCATGGTGCATTTCATTGCACTTGTAAAGCTCTAGCAGCACTGGGTAACATTTTCTCCCCCTAAGAAATTCTTCACATATTTTTAAATCACAATAGTTGGGACCTTTCAATAACTCTAACGCTGCTGAAGACTGTCCCGTATGAATTAGAGCCTGAATAAGTGCAGTGTCGAGTACACTTGCCGTCTCCCGGGCAACTGAACTGATATGTGAGTGACCAAGTTTCTGAAGATGCAGATACTCTGGTTAGATCTCAAAACGAATTGTACCTTTATAGTAAATCCTTATAGTGAAATATGAATCAATATGTGCTTCACAAGAAACAGTGGTTTCTACAATTGAAAGAAAGAAAATATCCACTGATATAGAATTCGACTTTGATATTATCAAATATTTATATTAATTTGGTTAAGCATTGTTTTACACATATCTGTTACTTATGTAATAATGTGTGAATTGTGATTGTATAATTAAGTTATGTAATCTAACTTTGATTTTGATAGTTCACATGCAATTTTAATATCTACATTTGGTATTCAGTAGTATGGTATTCAGCAGTATGTATGTAATGAATTGAAGGTTATCTTGACACATTTTAAAAAAATATTTTCATCCAACAAGAACCCAGTGTTTATCAATTATCATTATGTCCCCATCATTGTTGTCCAACATACAAATTCTTCGGCATGAGACAACTATGAGTCTATGACAAGTTGACAACAGACATTTATAACCTAAACTTTCATAGGATTATGCAGGTACAAGCATTGAACATTGGGTATATTGCAGTGGAGTTCCATGAGCATTTCCCTTTTTTTTATCGGTAAGTTCCTCTTACGCCCACGGCCAAAAGTTCTTCCTTCCAGTCCCTTTGGAAAGTCAAACCACTCTTTAAAACTAAAAAAAAAGCCCGAGGTAAGAGTAGTTTGACTCTTCACAGACTTGGAAGGAAAAACTTTTTTGTCCAAGGGCCTAAGAGGAATTAACCCTTTTTTTTATTTAACTACCATGAACTTTTGATATACGTGCTACCATAAGCTATCAGTTATAATTTTATGAGTTACTCCCATATAGTGTAAACAACACATTCAAAACGATGGAAATTTCCTTCTTTTTAAGTGAACGTACATGTCTCATGAATTAATTTATGTAAGTTGCAAAAAAATAAACCCATATATTTCCTATCTTATTCATCTCTCTTCCAGGGAGGGGGGATTTGCTAAATAGAGAGTCAGCCCTAGGAGCGATGAAATAAGGATGACAATTTAAGTAGGAGATGCTATTCTGGGCACTTCAAGTAAAATAAGGGGTATGTTGGTCCAAAAGGTGTGGAAGTCATGTGAGTACCATGTCCAAGTGACAGATTGATGATGCAAGGTAGCAGAAAAAAAAGTAACATCTACATCTATGTTATTGGTAGTTGATATGGCTAAAAATAGGATTAAATCGGGACCGTTTAAAGCTCTCAGGGGTAAAACGGTCATTTCACCTACAAACGGGTCTGAAATGGGAACTGAGTCTTTCTTCAAAACCCTGTAACCCATAAACGGATCTATCCTACTGGGTATGGGTAGCAACCCGTTACAAACCAACCCAGATGGATAAAGAGTAATTCAAATTCATGGTTATCTCTATGAAACAATTTAAACTCTACAAAACTTATCCAAAAACACCGGGAAGTAGAGATACATCCTTATCTCGAAACGGGTCCCTAAGGGAAATATAAATACCCCTCTCCTCCCACCGTGACAAGGTAATCAATCTTTTTCCACATAAACCTCATTCATAATCTTCCTGATTACTGACAAAAGTATCGGAGGGTTCGTCGCCGAGATCCAACCCGGTGTATCGAACTTTTTTGCAAGTCAACGGCAGCGGCAAGAAACCAGTTAAACGTCGGTGAAGGTCAACAGGTTTGCTTTATTGTTTCAAAAAAGAATCCACAAATTCATCTGTTTGCTCCCACACCAAAATTAGCAGCAACAGATTGGCGTCGTCTGTGGAAAACAAATAAGCAATCCAACCTTCATCAGCGAAAGTCATTTTCAAACCATGCATCTGAAAGAGAAGGGGAAGGCAGCGGCCTCCAGCCGAAGAGCCACTCCTTTTCCGCCTCCTTCAGTCCAAGATATTTTTCCTCAACAACCTCCTCCTCAACAGACCCCACCAGGATCTCGGGGGGCTGCCCAGGGGGGCTCTCGTCGGAGTCGTCCAAAACAACATCCTCTTCATGACCATGTCTCGGTCCACAATCCTTCAGTTGACTCTATGGCTTCTCAAAGCCCTCCCGAGCAGGATCTCCGTCAAGTAATTGTTAACCGCCAATAGGAGGTTGACCTACGAACTCGCTTGAATGGATGGAGAGCCCTTGAGGGAGTCCATCAATCCGAGCACCCAGGGGCCTCGAGACTCCGGACCTCCCGTAGATCGAGGACCAAAAGATCCCCTCCCGCGAGGAGGCGAAGAGAGTCCCCTCGACGTCATCGGCGGAGAAGTCATACTCCAGTAAGCCGAGCCACACCTAGGGATCGCCGAGCTGGAGGAGCACCAGTCACTCGGGCCGAGCTCCAGAATTTCAAACAAGATATCATGCGAGCTCTTAATATCGCCACGAGTCAGGATCAGCGTGTCCCTAACCCTCATCATTCCGCCACTCACGAAGGAGAGTCCCGAGGGTCGACTAGATCCGACCGAAGGGATGACTCGGTCCGCCGCCGTCTCCACGAGATGGAGAGACGCCTCAACAAGATAAATCCCGAAGAACAATGGACCAATAGGTTCCGCCCCAGCAAACCTCTCTTTTCCGGAGCAATCATGGAAGCACCGATTCCCAAAAACTTTAGGTCGTCCCGCTTCGAATCCTACAATGGGGAGTCAGACCCGGCCGATCATATCGAGAGTTTTAAAACTCTCATGATGATTTATCAAGTTTCGAATGAGCTCCTCTGCAAGGTCTTCTCCGTAACGTTGAGGGGACCACCGCGAAAGTGGTACTCCCGTCTATCCCCAGCCTCCATCTTCTCATTCGAACAATTTAAGGAGCTCTTCCTCACCCACTTCGTAGGCAGTCGCCGAGCTGAGAAAACAAGTGCATCTTTGGTGACCCTCATCTAGGACTGTAAACGAGCCGAGCCGAGTCGAGCCGAGTATCTTGAGGCACGAGCTCGGCTCGTTAAGCAATCGAGCTCAGTTTCGAGCTCGAGCTCGGCCGAGCTTTGACCGAGCTTATTTCGAGCCGAGCTTTGACCGAGCTTAGACCGAGTTCGAGCCGAGTACTCGCGAGCTTAGCCTAATAATCACAAAACGCCCAAGCTCGAGCTCGGCTCGTTAAGCTATCGAGCTCGTCTCGAGTCGAGCTTTGACCGAGCTTTGACTGAGCTCGAGCCGAGTAGCTCACGAGTAGCTCAGATCGTTTGCAGCTCTACCCTCATCTAAAGAAAGGGTGAACGCCTAAGAGATTACGTTCGGTGCTTCACCGCTGAAACCCGATCTATTGCCTCCCTCAACCAATCAGTAGCCACGGCGGCATTCTGGCACAACGTCACTAACGCCGACCTCAAGGTGTCCCTTGCCAAGAAGTCTCCTCAGGACTTCTCAGAACTCCTACTTAGGAGTGAGAAGTACATCCGAGTGGATGAGGCTCTCAACCCCCCCCATTCTTGAAGAATCATCTTCCGGGCGAGCAAAGAAGGGTCCCAGAAATTTCAGAGGGGCGGCAATGGCCAATGCCACCCAGCTCCTCGTTTTGAGAAGTTCACCTCCCTCAATGCTAGTATATCAGCAGTTCTTATAGAGGTGGACAAGGAAGGACTACTCCGCGCTCCCTAGAATGAATACCCCTGGCAAGAAAAGAAACAAGGATAAGTGGTGCCGCTTTCACAGGGACCACGACAACGACACAGATGATTGTCGGACTCTTAAAGAGAAGATCGAAGAACTTATACAGCGGGGGCACCTGGCCAAGTTCGTCCGAAAAGACGAGGCCGATCTTCCACCCCGAGGAGCCGACAAGCGAACGGAGAAGTCCGCCGTGTTCCAAGATTTCGAACCTGGGGCCATCCTCCACCTTATCCATGGAGATCCAATAGAGAGAGAACCAAACTCCTCCCAATAGGCCTTCACCCTATTGTAGAAGTAGGATTTCTGGTCAATAGGCCGATGCTCGTAACCCGGCCAAAAGCATGTAATAATGGCTCACCCCATTGAAGCGGCCACTTAGTTTGTTTCAATAAAACTTAGCTTTTTTCTATTGAAAATTATTGCGTTTGTCTCATTTCTATCTCTCTGAGTCACATCCACAACTCGCTAAATGATAAGTTCGAAGTCCAGCTTGTCCTACATGGCTGCTCCCACAACTTACTAAGCTAAAAAAACGAGTTCGGAGTCCAACACTTGGTTAGACGTTGCTTTAGCCGCTAGCAAACAAGCAAGTGCAGGGTAGCTCACCATTCGGAATTGCTTCTACAACTCGTTAAACCCCACAAACAACAAGTTCGGAATCCAACACTTGGTTTGATGCTACTTTAGCTACTTGCGAACAAGCTTATACAAAGTAGCTCACCATTCGAAATTGCTCCCACAACTATTGATAACCCCGTTACAACTAGCTCGAAGTTCACAATTATGGTTCGAAATTGCTCTCACAACTAACAAGTTTGCGATTTCAGGGCTCGAAACGATCATTCATGCTACTCTCTTTACTAGTAAATATCGCAACAAACGAGTTCGGAGCTCAAAACTCTCCCCTACAATTGCTCCTCAAACTCGTCTCCCGAATAGCTCTCTCCTAGAGCCTGGAGATGATTCTTCGTCCCACTCGCCTCCCGAGTGGTTCTCTTCTAAACGAGTTCGGAGCTCAAAACTCTCCTCTAGAGTTGCTCCTCAAACTCATCTCTCGAACGGCTCTCTCCTAGGGCCTGGAGATGATTCTTCGTCCCACTCGCCTCCCGAGTGGTCCTCTTCTAAACGAGTTCGGAGCTCAAAACTCTTTCGTAGAGTTGCTCCTCAAACTCGTCTCCCGAACGGCTCTCTCCTAGAGCCTAAAGATGATTCTTCGTCCCACTCGCCTCCCGAGTGGTCCTCTTCTAAACGAGTTCGGAGCTCAAAACTCTCCCCTAGAGTTGTTCCTCAAACTCGTCTCCCGAATAACTCTCTCCTAGAGCCTGGTGATGCTCTTCACTCCGCTCGCCTCACGAGCGGCCTTCTTCTCAATGGGCTCGGAGCTCAAACTCTCCCTTAGAGTTGCTCCTCGAACTTGCCTTCAAGAACGGATCCTCCCATGGGTCTTATATGGGTCTTATGAGGATCTTCCTAGCTCATCTTCTTAGCCCACAGAGGTGGAGCTCCTCTTCGAAGATTCCGGAGACCGAAGCTCTTCTCAACTCGTTAGAAACGAAGATATTGCAGGCCTATTTCGACCCTAAATATGGGTGATTCTTCAACTGGCCTTCAAAGAGAAGTAGATCGTTAAGTCAGCTTCGAAACGAGGGGTCACATGTCCCAATCCGACCTCCGTAGCACTGGGAAAGTGAGTCACAACACAACTCCACCGAGCGTGAAAATGGGAAAAATCATCGCCTCAAGATTCGCGCTTGGTCTTGATCAACGGCTCTGAACGAGCCACGTAGCTTGGATCCAAAATCCAGGCGTCCAAACAACCGAGCTGTGAATTGGCGAAAACTATCGCCTCACGATTTGTGTCAGATCTTCATTAAGAGGCCCAGATCGTGCCACATAGCTCGGAATTACGATCCGAGCTACCGAGCTGCGAATAGGCAAAAACTATCGCCTCACGATTCGTGTCAGATCTTCATCAAGAGGCCCAGATCGTGCCACGTAGCTCGGAATTACGATCCGAGCTACCGAGCTGCGAATAGGCAAAAACTATCGCCTCACGATTCGTGTCAGATCTTCATCAAGAGGCCCAAATCGTGCCACGTAGCTCAGAATTACGATCCGAGCTACCGAGCTGCAAATAGGCGAAAACTATCACCTCACGATTCGTGCCAGATCTCCATCAAGGGGCCCAGATCGTGCCACGTACGATCCGAGCTACCGAGCTACCGAGCATGAAAGTGGAAAAAAAACTCAGCCTCAAAATTCGTGTTCGATCACGATCAACGGCCACAACTTCGCCAAACAAGCAAACAAAAGGGGGAAAATATATTTTAAAAAGTCAACGGGTTGGGTTCGGACCCGTTAGAAGCCCAAACCCACAACCCTTTCAACCTCCCCCCGACTTCTCCTTCAGATTTCCCGCCAAAAAAATCTCCTTCAACCTCCGTCACCTTCTTCAAAAAAACCCGACACTACACCTCTCCTCTTCGACAAGCCACCTCCACTGTCGCCGCCCAACTCCGTCAACGAGCTCCGACGTCTCCCTCATCAAGCTCCAAGCTCCATCGAGCTCCCTCCATCGCCACTGCAATCGAGCCCCTCATAACCGCGGTCAAGCTCCGAAGCTCCCTCGCTGACCTCCTCTTTCGCGAGCTCCCCTCGCCGAGCTCGACCGCAACTCTTCGTCGAGCTCCACCTCCAGTACCGAGTTTCTCGACGGGCCACCGCCTCGCCATCACCGAGCTTTTCGACGAGCCACCTCCAATACCAACCTCCAAGCTCGAGCCATCTCTTCGCCGAGCTCCTCCATTGCCGAGCTCTCCTCGACTGAGCTTCGAACCCATCTCGAGCTCCTCCATTTCGAGCTCTCCTCCAATGTCGACCCTCCACTGTCGAACTCCTTACCGCCTCAAGCCACTGAGCTCCAACCTCTCTCTCGCCGAGCTTCCTCGTCGCCAAGCTCGGAGCATTCACCAACCGCTCCACTTCACAAGCACCGACCTCCAAGCTCGAGCTCCAAACTCCTCGCCGCCCTTCTTCCACGTCAAAGCTTCGCCGAGCTCCGAGCTCGACCTCACAGCCTATCCACCGAGCTCACCTTCCTCACCCACTCCTCGCCGAGCTCTCACAACAGCCGAGCTCGAGCCCCCTCGTCGTCACCCTCGACGAGCTTCGTCTCCACTGTCGTCGATGAGCTCCCACTCGTCGAGCTCCAGTGACGCTCGGAGAAGTCAAAGGTAGAAGAGCTCAGAGAAGGAGAGAAGTAGAACAAGGGAGAAGGCGGGAGAGAAAGGAAAAAAAAAGAAGAAAATTTGCCACGTGGCGGTCAACAGTCAACGTTGACCGGCCACGAGGCGTCACCTGGTGGGTTGGCGACGGGATCCGAGCTACCGACCCTGAAATTGGGGAAAACACCCCGCTTTGCGATGCGCGCCCCCTGATCGTGATCAACGAACAGGATTGCGCCACGTGTACAGGTAAAATTTTATTTATTTATTTATTTATTTGAATTAATTATTTAAAAAATCCAAAAAATTATTTAAAAAATCCAAAAAATTAGTTAAAAATCGAAAAAATTAATTAAAAAATAATTATTAATTCGGAAAATAATTTTAAAATTCTGAAAATAATAATTATTAAATTAGAATAATTAATTAAAATTTTCGATCATTAATTATTTAAATTTGAAAATTGAATAAAAAATCAAAAATTGATTAAAAATTGAAAAAAATTCAGAAAAAATCTGGAAAAATCACAAAAATCAAGAGCTATGAAGCACGGATACGGGTACGAGGTGCGGATACGACACGACACGGGTACGGGGATACGTGATTTTATAAAAATGTTGGATACGGGTGCGTTGGTGGGTACGTTAAATATAAAATAATTTACATATATTTATAGCTATAAAAATATTTTCTTGTTAAAAATACAAACATTTAAACAATTTCATAGAACTATAAGAATACATTATAATTATGAGTATTTTGGAGAAAAGAAATGATAATCTAACTATCAAATCTTTGTGTAGACTTATTTTGTATTTGAGCATAATTGTAAACAACAAACTTTTGAAATTACTTTAGGACCCTAAGCATTTATCTAAATATAATTGTGTCTAAAAGTTGCAAAAAATACAGTAAAAAAATTGGGTGATCCTTGGGTACGCACCCGAGAGTACCCAAGGAGTATCGGCACCCGATACGCACCCGACACGGGTACGTCGGCCATTTGCAAGTATCCGTGCTTCCTAGATCAAGAGAACTCTGAGAATCATTTTGGGTATTTTACAAACTCATATTGACACCTTTACACCTCGAACAACATCCAAACTCCCTTAAGAACTCCGATAAAATCCCGTATGCAATTAGAACAACAAAACTACTCAAAGACTATAAAATTCAGTCTCCAGAAGTGGGGGGCTCGTGATATGGCTAAAAATAGGATTAAATCGGGTACGAATCTTAAAGCTCTCAGGGGTAAAACGGTAATTTCACCTACAAAGAGGTCTGAAATGTGAACCGAGTCTCTTTAAATCCCAATAACCCATAAACGGATCTGTCATACTAGGTATGGGTAGCAACCCGTTACAAACCAACCCAGATGGATAAAGAGATTCAAATTCATGGTTATCTCTATGAAACGATTTAAACTTTACATCTTATCCAAAAACACCAGGAAGTAGAGATACATCCTTTGTAGCGCTCCGGATTCCCGTCATCGGACATCCGTGACACAACCAAGATCTTTGCCTTCAAATGCATCTCAACACAGTAAATGTCACGAAAATTTAAAGCACTTTTATTGCCATCAGAGTTAATACATCAATAATTACGAATATCAATTTATCATACCAAACTGCAACGCCCCATTTTGGCTCCAATTCAATTCTTTCAATTTCTATATTACTTTAAACATAAACTAAGATAGTTATATTTCAAAAAAAATCCGGGGCAGAGTTTTCCCTGAAAATTTCTGCCCCGAAACACAAAAGGCTTACAGAATTCTGCTCTAAATTTCCGTAGCTCACATTACAGGCAATAATATCACGGGCTCCCCAGGCCAAAATGAGCAGAATCACACAGGCAATACATATATATATATGCTCTGGGGGCCAAACTCATAATAGAATATCAAATATCAAATAAAAACCATAAGTTTCTTTGAAAACGATGTAAGGTTTTTAGAAAATAACTTATAATACATACCACAGAAACATGAATCTACACCTCATCTCTACACTGTTGAGGACCTGCAACAATAGGGGTCTAGGGTAGTCCAGAGACTCCCTAACCCACCAAACACTAAGGGGTTAGCCATTGCTGGTGTGAGTATAATCTATTGATTAAGCAAATAAATTATACTTTATAAGTACAAAACAGAACGAACTTACGAATATCAAGATAAACCTGAACATGTAAACATCATAATTGGAAATTCACCTCGATTACTCTCCGAGTCATTTTCTGTATGTATATCCATACCCGCTCACAACATACTTATCCTTAGTTGGAAAATCATTCAAAAAAAGGTTGCTTAACGCCCCTCACTTTATGCTTTACACAAGTATTCCTACAGCTTTAATTTTCCATAAGGCTTTATATTCACAAATAACTCTACTTCCACATAACTACACCTCATTTACCATTCATTTGCTTTTATAGACTCACGACTTATATTCTTCCCCAATCTCATATCACATAACATTGCATTCATTCATTTCTTACAACATATATCGTCACGTCTCGCAATACATCACTTCACACTCATTAAACACTTCAACTATCATACTCACAATTCATTATGAATGGAAAATAAACGTGTATCCTGATTTCCTAGTGTTCGTGTATGTCATGAAATAAATTCTAATGCACAACTCATATGCACACCATGCTCTTAATCTAATGCAAACTTGATTTAGAAACGTATGCATCCCATACTACATACTCCCCAAATCGAGTTCGTATTCTTCAGATGGTAGGGTTCAATCCTTCGCCATGCATCCTACTCTTGTACTCCTTCCTGTTCCTGACATTTATTTAGTGACTGGTAGAGCGGCAACAAATACGGTCTATTCCGTCTACTGCATCAGATCGGTGGTCTTTCTCCACTCCCGAAAGTCGGTGATCACTCCGATCTATCGGAATCGGTGCTCTCTCCACTCTGCCCGGCCGGTGGTCTCTCTCCACTCCCGACAGGCTGGTGATCATTCAGCTCCGCTGCAATCCTGTCGGAATCGGTGGTCCTTCTCCACACCCGGACTCTACCATAAGTTATCCGAACATAGGGCGAATCGGCAGGGCCTTTCCCTACTCCGCCAGAGACTGAGAGTTACACTCTAGCTCTTTGTTCATATGGATAACTTAGAACATAACGTACTCATAGGGGTCCATTCCCCTAGATTTCGATATCTCTATCACTAAATCTCAGGAATTAACAGTCGAGATCACGCCGCACGTGTCCCAGACGAGACGACGCCGCACGAGTCCCCTTGACAGGTGAGTAGTACACGCCCAACTAGTGCCTGTCCTTACTTATCATCTAAATTAATTTCTTAATCTACCAACTAGGTTCAAGTGAATCCAACCTAGTAGAATCTCAACAAGTCTCATCTAGATTTAGTTGGGGTTCAACCTAGCCTCCAATCATGCTACGAGTTGACCCACACATGTACCAAACTAGTGCACTCAATGTGCACCACACTTTACAACAAGTACGCATATAAGCATGTATTGATTATATACATACCCATGCATAACCGTATTCATCTAACACCGCTTAACTCCTTCATTAATCACCACTTGGTTTCTAGGTGACACTATCAATACTCAAGGTCTTATTGTTCGCATTTACAATGAAATATCACAATGAAAATAACACTATAGTCCTGCTCTCAATTAGTGACCCCACTTGGCCCTTATCTGGTTCATGGAGAACAATTACACAGCAAGATCAAACATATACAATTAGTTATGACCAGTCCAAAAGCAATCGGCTTCAGCTCTGTCCTTTCAGACCAGCTGCACTCCACAAATTTTTGAGGTATCAAACGACCTCGGTAATTTGTGAAATTTAAACTATAGTTGTGGACACATACAAGAGTGTCCACGAAAATCCTTAGTTCAAAACACCTAGGCTACACTGAGATACGAAATCGGAAATACACGGCAAATCGTAATTTAAAATCTTCATAACACACCATGTACATAAAAATAAAGGAGATCATACAAATTGTCCCGCAAAGACTCGAAGCACCACCACGCATCCGAAGTCGCCAGTATTTCCTATCATCAAAATTCAAAGCAATCAAGGCTCAAGCATCCAAGCCAGTTACAGAAAAATAATAATACTAATTCCAATATCACACAGACATTCTATTGAACGCCTAGGATGCACACGTGCTTTGCACGTAATCATTCGAATACCGACAAGATTCTTATTTTCGAACAATTACTAAAAGCACCCCAAAATTATTCTAATAGTCCTACTACAATTTCTACTACCATACAAGAACTAATTCTTACATATATAATTCCCTTTTACAAACCCAAAATCCTAATTTATTAACAACTTACAAATCCTCTACTAACTTGCTAACTTCTCACATCCACCCTTCCCAACATCTCCTAGTCTTCCTACCATAGTCCTCCTATTCAAAAGAAATTTACCACACTAAATTTATACAATAAAATAATCTAGGGTTTATCTTTCCGAAGTCCTTTCGAAAAACGGACACCGCCACGATGTAGAGAACCCTTCTATTAGTCTATCTCTCAATTTAATTTGAAAACGATGAAGAGATGGGTAGATTTTGGGTGGGGAAAGCATCAGCCGAAAGGTTCGGCATGGGTTCTTTTTCTTTCGGTTTGGGAAGGGAACGGGAGAAAGAGAAGGAGAAAGAAGGAGGTGGGGTGGGATTTTATAAAAGGAAAAATAAATAATTAATGTAAGGGAAAATTTCATATAAGCCCCCCAAGTTTAAATATATTTCAAATAAACCCAAAAACTCTACTTTAATAATATAAACAAAACAAAATACACTAAAACTACCTCGTAATAATCCTCAAATTATAAAATAAAGTAGACAATAAATCTAATATTTCTCAATAACAATCAATTATTATTAGAAAATACACAATCGTGTGCAATTCTCAATTGCGCACAGATTACGATGCAAAATAGCCATTTGCTATTTTTGCGGGGTATTACATCCTTATCTCAAAACGGGTTCCTAAGGCGACTATAAATACCTCTCTCCCCCACCGTAACAAGGTAATTAATCTTTTTCCACATAAAGCTCATTCATAATCTTCCTGATTACTGACAAGAGCGTCGGAGGTTGATCCCGGCGACGAACCCTCCGATGCTCTTGTCAGTAATCAGGAAGATTATTGTGGTAGGGTAAAAATGGCTTGGGGCCCACTCAGGGCCCAATACAACTCTCACTCAAAAATGGTAGAAACAGCAGTCTAGTTCGGCTTCGAGCCACTGCAGGGTCGACGCCGAACCTCAAGTTCACCCCCACAGATCTGGTCTCCTCGTCTCCGATGAGCGGCGATGACCCTCGGCCTCCGATCCACGACAGCCCTCCGGGCCGTCCACCCATCCTGGTGTAGGGTGAGGATGACTTGGCGCACCCTACGCCACCAGATTCTCCCAGAAGCACAGAAGCCCCATGATCTGCCCTGTCAGCTCCAAATACCACCAAGGGCTTTGCCACGTCAGCCCTATACCACTCCTGGTACTGCCACGTCAGCCCTAAACCCCCTGGGCCTTCTGTCACGTCAGGCCCATGGGCTTTCGGGTTCAGACCCGGCCCCCAAGCGGATCCAAACCCGATTGGAATTCTCTATAAATACTAGATCCTCACCCACCTTTTCAGGTAATCAATCTTTGGCCAATTAAATTCACCTAGTTATTGCTACTCTCTCACAGAGACTGACTAGATCGTCAGAGGGTCCGCCACCGGGATAAACCCCGGTGTTTCAGGACCGTCTGCAGGTACACAAGACCTCGGATCCGAACCCTCTGATCCGAACCGAAGCATCCACCGCACTCCGAGCCAGTCGTAGGAGCCGCCAGGTCACTCCGAGGGTCGTCTGACAAGCAGCTTTCTCCTTCAATACAAATCGAGTCCGAACTCACACCTGGTGCATCCACACGTCTCCCAGAAATAAACCGCATCAGGTTGGCGCCGTCTGTGGGAACTGCTTCAGAAGCCGACCCGAGCACGACCATCAAGGCACCTCGACAGCCGAACTCTCATGGTCTCCAAGGGCAAGGGGGCTGCCTCCTCCGTCAACCGACGGGACTCGCCCCCACCAACTGCTAACGCCGGTCCACACACTTCAAAACACAGGGCTCACCATCAAGGGTCCCAAAGGAGCGTCACCCGTCAGGTCCAGCCCGATCTACGGGGAGTAATCGTCAACCGACAGATTAGCCGCAGCAGGGGAAGGGCCGCTTCCAACCCGGCCCCGAACCATCCAAGACCGCCGCCCGAGGGACGGAGGTCAGCACTCAGCCGCATCGGAAGGCAGCCTTCAGACCGACCAAACAGGGTCGAGGGAGCCCCCGTCACCCACAAGGAGTTCTAAGACTTCCGGAGAGAAATTCTCGGGGCCCTCCGACGGGCCCCCAGGGAGGAAACCCTCCACTCCCAAACCGGGTCGGATGCCGAGGCCAGCGTGTCGCGCCCGTCAACAATCCAGCCAGAAGACGATGGCGTACTCCTAAGGTGCCTCCAAGAGATGGAGGATAGCCTCAATCATATAAGAGACGGCGACCAACGAGCAGCTCAGGGGTACAGACCTGTCCGTCCTCCCTTCTCCGCCCCCATCCTTCAAGCGGAAATACCCAGGAATTTCCGACCACCTCAATTCGAGACCTACGACGGCGAGGGAGATCCCGCTGATCACATAGAGGGTTTCAAAACCCTCATGATGATTCACAGCGCCTCGGATCCCCTGCTATGCCGAGCCTTCCCCGCCACACTTCGGGGTCCGGCTCGTGAATGGTACTCGAAACTCACCCCCGGCTCCATTTACTCCTTCGACCAACTAGAGGGCAATTTTCTTGCCCACTTCGTCACCAGCCGGAAGGCGGAAAGGACCAGCGCCTCTTTACTTGGGCTCAGACAGATAGAAGGAGAGTCCCTCAGAGTGTTCGTCCGGAGGTTTACCACGGAGGCAAGGTCGGTCTCCTCTCTTGATCCAGGCGTCGCCTCTGCGGCATTTCGGCACAACATCCGTCATGGACAGCTGAAAGCTTCTCTGGCGAAGAGACCCCCCGTCGACTTTCCCGACCTCCTCAACAGGGTCGAGAAATACATTAGGGCAGAAGAGGCCCTTAGCCCCGAAGATGCTAGGGAGGCCACCTCGAAGGAAAAACGGAAGGCCGAAGAAGTCGAACCATCAAAGAAGGCTCCGAGGGACGCGGGGGCCATGAAGAAGATCCTGCCGGTCCCCCGCTTCGAGAGGTACACTCCCTTGACACATAACGTATCCGCCATCCTCTTAGAAATCGAAGACAAAGGCATTGTTCGACTACCTCCCCGACCTAACAACAGCAAGAACCGAGATCAGTGCTTCTACTGCCGCTTCCACAGAGACCATGGGCACGACACCGACCAATGCCGGGCCCTGAAAGACGAGATTGAGGAACTCATCTCCAGGGGGTACCTCCGAGAATTCACCCGAGAAGTCCCACGGGATCGGCGAGATACTAGGAGCCGGAAGCTCTCGCCTCCGAACCCAACTCCGAACCGCATCCAGGGTCGGGATCCCGAGTCCGAGGGAGCCGCAGATACGCCATTCATCTTGCACTGTGTCCACGGAGGGCCAATGGGAGGAGAATCGAATACTTCCCGAAAAGCCTTCATCCGAGAGGTGAATGCTGTCCAAGACAACCCCTCGCCCAAGCTACAGCCAATGCCGGTCTCATTCTCAGGAGAGGACCTCGAAGGCGTTCGCCTGCCCCACTGCGATGCCCTTGTCATTAGCCTCCACATGGCTAATTGTGAAGTTCGCCGAATCCTCGTCGACAACGGCAGCTCGGTTAATATTCTTTTCCTCGAAGCCTTCGAGAATCTTAAGTTACCTAGAGGCAAACTCAAGCCGGCCGGATACACCTTGCATGGGTTCTCCGGCGTCCCTGTCGTGATAGAAGGGATTGTTACCTTCGATGTTACCGCAGGATCGGCTCCCGTCAAGAGGACCGAGTCTATGGACTTCATGGTGGTCAACGTCAAGGCGGCTTACAACGCCATACTCGGCCGACCCGGACTCTGCTCCCTCCAAGCAGTGCCTTCGGCCTACCATCTGAAACTTAAATTTTCCACCCCGCAAGGAGTCGGCATCGTCCGAGGCAGCCAAGAAGCAGCGCGATCGTGCTACATGACCACCGTCGGGGGAGGTGTGTTCCCCCTCGACGCCGTCGAACTCGAACCTGAGAGGGACGCCCCTGCTCCCAAACCTAAGAGGGACACCGTCGAGGTCAAACCAGAGAGGGACGGCCCTACTCCCGGACCTGCCGTCGAGCTGAAGGGATTCCCATTTGATGCCGAGCACCTAGTGAATTTCCTTGAGGGACGAGCATAAGTTCTAACTTAGCTAGAAGTAAACCTTTTGTAAAGCTTTCGTATGTAAAGGGCCGTTTTAGCGGCCCTCCCTATCTTATACTAAGGAAATCTCTTTGTATCATACTCCAAACGCCTCGGCAGATCCGACTTAATACCAGACAAGGGGATCGACACCCAAGTCTTCACCCCGGTATCATCCCCGATGCCTCGGTAGGTCCGACCCGACCCCAGGCCGGGAGACTTCACAACACCCTACGCCGATCCCTTATGGACCGACAGGGCCGAACCACACTCCCTTCATCATTCCGTACACTATCAACTGGAGCAAAAAGTGAAATGAATTTCTTATTCATACTCCTTTATTGGATTATGAGAAAACAAACAAAGACCGTTACAGAAACACTCCTCTCATCTCAAACTGTAGGAAGCTGCCCTCTCAGGGCCCCTCTGGTCCGACGAATGGCGGGATCACTCCAATCGAACAACTTGGAACTCTCTCCTTGTCATAATGGTCCTTCGGTTCGGCCACGGTCGACACACCGGCCATGGAACTCTGGGCATCGGCGGGCCGCATACGCTCCAATAGCGGCAGCGCAGAGGGTACCCCCTCCGCTCGCTGACCACCCGAGGAAGGTCTCGAGACGCCCAGCATCGTCCGGTAGCGGTGTATCTCCACCTCCTTCTCCACTATCACATCGCGAAGTAGCTTCTCAGAGGAGGGCCTCTGCACCGAGGAACTCGACATAGTATATCCGAGTCCGACACCCACGAGTTCCCGATCCACCATCGTCCTCCTCAGCCGGCTTGCCTCCTCACCAAGGGCTTCAGACATATTCCTGTAATAATTAAAGGCCGCATCAGCGTTACGGGCCCTCTCACGGTACCGAACCAAAGTGGCCTCCAATGCCTCAACCTTGCTCCGGAGCCACGCCACGTCGGAACGACGGGGGTCCGCCTCGGGAAGGGAAGCCACAACCTACAAGAGAACCAACTCAACACACATAAGCAAGGAGGTTCGGAAATATCCGAGGTCAAAACACTTGGCCAGTCAAAAATACTTTTTTATAAATTGTGCTGCTTCTTACAAAAAAGGCGGTGGCCAGTCCGCGGAAGGCAAATACAATCGAAGGGGGGAAAAAGAAAGATAAAACTATACAACTTGTTTTCCCACCTCGGCATCGATCGGATTCGCAGGAGGGTCGACAGCCGGGTTGCCAACGGGCCCTTCTTCGGCAGGAGTCTTCGGTGTCCCCTCGATCTCCATATCATACTCAAAGTTGGACAGGTCGACGGTCAGGTAGAAGTGCCTCACATGACTGAGGGCCTTCGCGTAGCACTCATCCTGGGCCTTGATCACCATCCGCTGACCCGCATCCGTCAGCTCTTCCCTCTCCTTGGCGAACGCAGCCGTCAACTCCTCCTTCTCCTTGGCGAACTTCTTCTTCAAGGAGACCACCCTCTTCCCCCACTCCGCATCCTTGGCCTCGAGCTCGAGCTTCATCTGCTGCTCCCTCTTATGCGAGCCCTCGAGCTCGATCCGCATCTCCTTCATCTCCCGCTCGCTCTTATCCGCCCGAGCTCGCTCTTGTGACAAGGACGCTTCGTAGAGGTTCTTCACGTTAGCCCCCTGCATACAAGCCTGCGACCGACAAGCACAGATAAGAAGAAAACTCCCGAAGCAAGATTAACAAGAGGGATAAGGTCGACAAGCTTACCAGCACGGTGGCCTGCACCAGGCGCGTAAACGCCACCTCTACGGGCTCGCTCTCCATTACCTGGCGATCGCGAGGGGTCGCCAACTTCTCCACCACCTCCACGGCCTGGGCTTCCTCCGTCAGACAGTCACCCATCCGAACCGACCAGTCCGGTGCCCACCGTTGCCTCAACATCTCCACCACCGAGTCCTCTTCCTCGACCTCTACCAAGGGACCTTTCCCCTTGTCGAGATCGGGTGCCCTCGCTTGGCCCTTGCCCCTTGAAAGGGCCACCCCCCTGCTCGTCTCCGAACGAGTCCTCTTAGCCCTCGGCTCGAGCGGGGCCTCCGAGATAACTAAGGGCGACTCCCTCGGCTTCTTCGTCGCCTCCCCCTTCTTCTTCTCGGCGTTCTCCTTCTTCATGGCGAGCCTCCTTGCCTTTGATCGATGCTTCATCCATATCTACAGAAAAAACCATTAAGAGCAATGAGCGAGAAAGTACGAAAAGATCAGGGGAAAAGAAACAACTACATACACAGAACGGCTGGGCTCAGTCCAACGCTCGCCAGGTGGGCCTCCGTCACCATCGTCCAATCGATACTAAGGGACAGACGGAGGCGCTCGACAAACCCCCACTCCTCGGCCGTCAGATCCCTCGGCCTCGGCGGTTGATAGCTCGGCTTGGAGTGGTTCCATCGGGTGGGAATGTCCCAGGGCCCTTCGCTCCGGATCACCAGATATTTTTTCTTCCAATCTTTGATGGAGTCCGGGTGGCTGTGAACGACCTTCGCCTTACTCCGGGGGGAGATATAGTAAACACCCTCAGCCGCCGAGCTAATCATCAACATCGCCCGGAACACATTCAACCGCAGGGGTACCTTTTGTTCCTCGCACATCAGTACAAAACAGATAATCTGCTTCCAAGAGTTCGGCCCGTACTGCATCGGCGCCAAGGAGGCCCAGTTCAGCACTTCCCGAACGAACAGGTGGACTGGTAGTCTCAGCCCGGAGATGAAGGCGTCCACTGGGAAGACGCAATACCAAGCAGAAAGAGGATCGGTTGGGCGCAGAGTAGAGCTCGGCAACATCAATTCGTAGCCAGGCCCTATGTGGTATGCCAGCTGCAAAACCTCCAAGTCCCCACCCTCCAAGACGGTCGGAATCGCGTTCATCATCACCCTCTTCCGACTCGGCGAAGAGGGCTGCACGCCAAAGAGCTCCTTGTCAGATAGGTCGTCGGGATACTGACGGAAAGGCTTCGACTGTACGGGCGAACCTGTCATTAGATTACGGTGAACAGGCGCCTGGCTCGAATCACCAGTCCTCGACCCCGCCTTCCTCGGAGCCTTCTTCCTCCTCTTAGTTCGCTTCGGCGAGGGGATAAATATTGGCCCCAGACCGGTCGGCATGGAACTCGGACCCGCGCCCTTAACTGTGGATCTCCTTACCGAGTCGCCCTCGCCTCCCTCCTCCTCGGAAGCCAACTCCAGAATACGGACACCATCCGAACCATCACTTGACTCCTCCGACTCACTACTCTCCACCACGAAGGGATGCCGAGGGCGTAACAGCCTCACATTGTGTACCTCCTCACCTACTGGTTCCTCCCACGAAACCGAATCGGAAGGCTCCGCTGCGTGTACTGACTCCTCCTCGAGCACGAGCTCCTCCCACGACGTCGATTTGGAGACAGGTTTCACGCCCCCCCTAGACGTCGACGACAACGAGCCGGACTGAGCCCTATCCATCTGTGCCTAAACAAAACAGACTTACCAACTAACCTGGAGTCACTTCGGAAGGGCGAGTCTAGTACAGCAAACTGCAGGGACGAGCACGGAAGTGTTGGGAAATTTTTGAAAAGGAAAGCAACAAGAAAGAAGTAGGCTAAAGGGGGAAAGGGGGAATATTTATAGAGGATGAAAACTACTCCTCGATTTCCGCAATTACTGTTCACCTATTGACGTGCAACTACCGCCTGGAAAATCGCGCCATGTCCTCGAAACGTGCGCTGCTGACGTCATCCAATGCCAGGCTGGCAGCCAGACGCGGGGATCGGTTCGGATGGAGTATTCGGCGGAGAGAACATTTTACTTAAGATTTAAGGCGCCGTCCTTCGACAGACGCCCCGGGCTCCAGGGCTCGGTCGGTTCTCCTCTCACCCGCGAGCAGCTCGGGGCTTACAGCCTCGACAGCCGAAACCCCGAACTGTTCGAGGGTGAGACAGAAACCACCATCACCTGGAGCCCTATCGGAAGACCGATTGGCCAACCTCCAATCGGAGACGACCCATCCATCCGAGGCTCTTCAGCCCCAAGTCCGGAATGTGGTTGATGCCCCTCCCGTCTGGATCTCTCTCGGGCCAAACAACCATATCAAGGTCGTCTGACCCGAAAAAGGATCCAGACGGCAGAGCCACCACCAATCCGAGGCTCCTTATCTACCGGTCCGAATTTCGGTCGTTACCCCTCTCGCCCTGATCTCCCCTGGATCTAGCTACCGTATCAAAGCCATCAGATCCAAGAGAAGATCCGGGCGGCAGAGTAACCACCTCTCCGACACAACCGGGGGTAAAGTTTTGCAAGAGACAGACGTCCGTCGGAGCGGACACCTCTGATGGCCAATAAACCACCCTTGCTGTGATCCAACCCACTGCGGAGGGAGGGGTACTTATAGCCTCCCCCATAGGCCGGCCTTTATGACGTGGGGAAAACCAAACGACGGAAGCCCATGCGCCATGCATTTATTAGGCGGCGCAATTAAGGCCCCTGGGAAATGGGAACATCACACAGATCCCGAAGCTCCTTCAATGCTCTGCAAAGACAGTGGGCTACCCTGCTTAACATTCCTAAGGCACAACGGTTCGCCCACACCCTTGCCGACCCGTAACCCCTCGCCAGCTCGAGGCCAAGTCTAGTACCAGGGTAATCATATTAGGGAGGCTCAAACGGCTCGCCATCGCCCTTGCCGACCCGTAATCCCTCGCCAAGCTCGAGGTCAGGTCTGGCACCAGGGTAGTCTTCTCAGGAAGGCCCAACGGCTCACCAACACCCTTGTTGACCCGTAATCCCTCGCCAGCTCGAGGTCAGGTCTAACACCAGGGTAGTCTTCTCAGGAAGGCTCCAAGGCCCGCCATCGCCCTTACCGACCCGTAATCCCTCGCCAAGCTCGAGGTCAGGTCTGGCACCAGGGTAGTCTTCTCAGGAAGGCTCAACGGCTCGCCAACACCCTTGTTGGCCCGTAATCCCTCGCCAGCTCGAGGTCAGGTCTAGCACCAGAGTAGTCTTCTCAGGAAGGCTCCAAGGCTCGCCATCGCCCTTGCCGACCCGTAATCCCTCGCCAAGCTCGAGGTCAGGTCTGGCACCAGGGTAGTCTTCTCAGGAAGGCTCAACGGCTCGCCAACACCCTTGTTGGCCCGTAATCCCTCGCCAGCTCGAGGTCAGGTCTAGCACCAGGGTAGTCTTCTCAGGAAGGCTCCAAGGCCCGCCATCGCCCTTGCCGACCCGTAATCCCTCGCCAAGCTCGAGGTCAGGTCTGGCACCAGGGTAGTCTTCTCAGGAAGGCTCAACGGCTCGCCATCACCCTTGTTGGCCCGTAAATCCCTCGCCAGCTCGAGGTCGGGTCTAACACCAGGGTAGTCTTCTCAGGAAGGCTCCACGGCTCGCCATCGCCCTTGTTAACTCGTAATCCCTCGTCAGCTCGAGGTCAAGTCTAGCATCAGGGTAGTCTTCTCAGGAAGGCTCAACGGCTCGCCATCACCCTTGCCGACCCGTAATCCCTCGCCTGCTCGAGGTTAGGTCTGGCACCAGGGTAATCTTCTCCGGAAGTCTCAAACAGTTCGCCATCATTCTTGCCGCCCGACAGACTCTCGCCGGCTCGAGGATCGCTCTAAACAAATCAGGACAACCCCCTCGTGAAGGCCCAGTGGTTCGCCATCCCATTTCTACATCCGTAAACACTCCTCCACGGCTAGCTCCCGCACCCCCGCAGGAGTGGGGGGCTTGTGTGGTAGGGTAAAAATGGCTTGGGGCCCACTCAGGGCCCAATACAACTCTCACTCAAAAATGGTAGAAACAGCAGTCTAGTTCGGCTTCGAGCCACTGCAGGGTCGGCGCCGAACCTCAAGTTCACCCCCACAGATCTGGTCTCCTCGTATCCGATGAGCGGCGATGACCCTCGGCCTCCGATCCACGACAGCCCTCCGGGCCGTCCACCCATCCTGGTGTAGGGTGAGGATGACTTGGCGCACCCTACGCCACTAGATTCTCCCAGAAGCACAGAAGCCCCATGATCTGCCCTGTCAGCTCCAAATACCACCAAGGGCTTTGCCGCGTCAGCCCTATACCACTCCTGGTACTGCCACGTCAGCCCTAAACCCCCTGAGCCTTCTGCCACGTCAGGCCCATGGGCTTTCGGGTTCAGACCCGGCTCCCAAGCGGATCCAAACCCGGTTGGAATTCTCTATAAATACTAGACCCTCACCCACCTTTTCAGGTAATCAATCTTTGGCCAATTAAATTCACCTAGTTATTGCTACTCTCTCACAGAGACTGACTAGATCGTCGGAGGGTCCGCCACCGGGATAAACCCCGGTGTTTCAGGACCGTCTGCAGGTGCACAAGACCTCGGATCCGAACCCTCTGATCCGAACCGAAGCATCCACCGCACTCCGAGCCAGTCGCAGGAGCCGCCAGGTCACTCCAAGGGTCATCTGACAAGCAGCTTTCTCTTTCAATACAAATCGAGTCCGAACTCACACCTGGTGCATCCACACGTCTCCCAGAAATAAACCGCATCAATTATGAATGAGCTTTATGTGGAAAACTTTTTTTTGCAGGTCAATGACAGCGGCAAGAAACCAGACAAACGTCGGTGAAGGTCAACAGGTTTGCTTTATTGTTTCCAAAGAAATCCACAAATCCATCAATTTGCTCCCACACCAAAATTAGCAGCAACAGTAATCATGCATATTAAATAAGTTCATGGTTGTAAGTATAAAGCACAAAAGGTTCAACGTAGTTTACTGTGATGTACCCATTAAACATTTAGACATAAGATTGACAGCTTACTCATACATAGTAATTTGGTCTGACCTAAAATAAATACAGGATAGTTAAGCAAAAGGATGTCGTTCCAACTAACTTCCAACAAGGAAAATCTTGCCTACCTTTTGATTGCTCTTCACCCTATAAGATTCTGATGGCATACTGCTTTGCACAGCATCTGACACAACCTCCTCAGTAACCTCAGCAGTAGCCCTTTCAATTATACTGTATCTTCTCTTCTGTAAATACTTTCCGAGGGCCATAAGGGCATTGTGGCTCATTTTCTTGACCTCAAGCGTAGATCTATTATTGGATTCTTGGAAGTGTGTTGGTGATGATGGTTCTAACTCATCTGAAGCATCAGAAGAAACTCTTGATAGATGTGAAGCATCTAGTGATCCATCAGCTTCAGCAACAGAGGCAACATGAGGAATAACAATAGATGGGTACAAAGATTGCAGCACATAGGTGATCTCCACCTGGGAAGCCAAAAATTGCTCCATCGACTCTTCATAACTCCCATTGTCAAATAAATAATGCCCATATCTGCGAAGTATACATACGTAATAAGCAAATGAACTATGGTGATGATAACTACAAGGCTAAAAATGCTGACATGATAATGAACCTTTGAATACTTATGTCTATATCTAAAACTGCTGCATTAGTGTTGATGAAAACTAAAAGTGAATACATGGAAGCATCCTAAATTAATGATTATTATCTTCATTAATGATTATTATCTTCATGTTCACATTTTTAAAAAAAAGACATCTTCGACCAGAAGAGGAAGTATTTACATGATTGCAAGATGTAGTCAGGTTTCCATATTCTAGGAATAAAGCTTAGTGACACTGTATCGACGTCCCATCTAAATTATTCATAATGCTTAGATATAAGACACGCCTACCTTATATGAATAGAGGCTTCCTTGGATGCTCGAAGGGTTGAGTCCTCAGGAGGCAGTAGCTTACACAAAGCCAATGCCTCCTCAAAATCTCCAGATGCAGTTAACTGTACAATCTGTATGATAAAATGGGAAATAGTTCACACAATAACATCCAAGAATAAAAGTGACTTGCTTTTCAGAACTAACAGAAATATGAGCACCTTTGTGCCATTATCATTGATGCAGGATCTTTAACAAGTCAATATATAACCACACTAGGTAGCAAAGTGTAATGTAACGGTGAATTGATGTAATCAAGGCTAAGGTAAATGGAATAACAGAAGGTTCAGTCAAGGTTGTAAACGGCGTCAGGCGGTGGCGGTTCGGCCAAGGACCGCCTACCGCCTAGGACGCCTAGGCGGCGCCTAAGCGGCGCCTAGGCGTTTTGTTTTTATTTTTTAAATATTCATATATTAACCTTTTAAAAGTTACATTTCTCTATTTTTGCTTGTAGTCTAAATCTTTTAAATGCATCACAATTCACAAGTGATGCTAGGCCAGAATGATTTTAGAAGTTCAACAACGATTATGGTGTAAACTTTAGATTTATAATGACATAAACAATAATCAGTCATATAAAATTTAAAATATAACGTGAACTAGTAACACCTTAATGTAAAGATGAAGAGGCTTTTTACTGTTGAAGATGAAGATGAGTCTTTTTTCTGTTGAAGATGAAGAGACTATTTTAAGAATTAAAAAAAATTACAAAAAATCTGTCAGCCGCCTGATCGATTTTGGCCGCCTAGGCGCCGCCTCGGCCGCCTCGACCGCCGCCTCGGCCGCCTCGACCGCCTAGGCCCCGCCTTGTACGCCTAACTGCCATCTCAACGCCTAGAGTACCGCCTATTGCATATGCGGTTCGTTCTCCTCTTTTTGAGCGCCTAGGCGCCGCCTAGGCGTCCGAGGCGGACGCCATTTAGAACACTGGGTTCAGTAATTGCCAGTACGAATCATAACTTTAGTTTCAGAACAGCAACAACAACAGAAGCCATTATACTTAAACCTTTAGGGCCAGCTACAAGAATTATTATTATTATTATTATTATTATTAGTTCTTTTCCATTCTACAAAGAGCCATCTCCATCTCCTCTATCAAATTAACAACTATTTGCCTTGAACCATGCTTGTATATGTCTATATGCCTTGTCCTCCTTACTCCATTAACTAAAATCCTATCACTGACTCCTAAATCGAGCAGTTATTATCTATTAGCCTCCATTGCATGGCCACGAATCATCTAAACCAGTTCTCTCATTTATCCTCAATGAAAACTACATAAACTGCTAATAGATGAACACATATGAGTCATTTCATATCCTATCCTAGGAATTTTCTGCTCCAACTCAAGTTACTCAACATTCTTATTTTAAGTACACTTATCTTGTTTGATGAATAAACCACTATCTGATAAATTTTCTCCTTCAATCTCATTAGTGTTTTGCATTACATAATAGTCTAAGGAAATTCTCCACTTTAATCATATAAATTTAATAATATTCATAGGAACGCCGACCTCCTCAATCCACCAGCATTATGAAGAATAAATCGTAATTGCGAAAACAGTAATCAATGATCCACCTCATATTCAAAAAGAATATTTATATGAAACATATATAACTTAAAGGGGAAACCAGATTTAAAAACACAGGACTTCTAATTTCAAAACTAAACTTGTAACGGCTTGAAAATATTTCTATTAATGTATTAATGTCAAAAATGTCCAGAGAAATGTCATATAGCCATAAAATTTGAAGGCTATATTTTACAGTGACTACCTGCGCACCAAGAGGAACAGGCAACAGGCCATATATGGAATTTCCTAATGCAGCAATTACACAACTGCTGCTTTGATGAAGGAGATGCACATCTCGGAGAACAACTGTCTGGACCAATGGATAAGGAGATCGAAGAGAACGTATCTACAGAGAATATACACACAAAAGTTCACATCACAGGCTTCATAACAAGCTCGAGAAGAAAGACACAAGTATCACAATAAACAAGTAGATACAATAAAGATAAACTCACTTCAATATATCTCGATAGTCGAGCTACAGCATATGGCTTATGAATAACAACAGATGCAGGGCCCTCCGACCAACAAATCCTTCCATCTTGTAGAAGCTTTCCATTTTGGTCAACAAAAACCCCGATGTTATCCTATATATGAAGGCATATTAAAATTAACAAAAGAAGTAAAAACATCACAAACATCATGCCCTGTATAAGAAATTTTCCCATAACTAAAAGGAAATGATTCTGATAGGATCTCATAAAGTGTCTATATCTGTTAGAATATAAAACATAAAACCCTTAACCCTCACCAACATTTGGAGTTCTGGTGTAAGTTGCAGGGACTTTCACTTGGTCTCAGATAAGATTCAAATCCCATCTGAAGCATATCAAACAAGGAATTTTTTTATAAAATTTAAATATATATAAAAAAGATTACCCCTCCGGGGTCAAAGTAGGTCTCTCCACAAAGGGGGACACTCAGCTTTCGCGCCTTCGTGCCTTCGTGGGTGTGTTAGAATATAAAATATAAAACCCTCAGACCTCACCAGTCACCATAACTTTAACTTGAGAATTTTGGTGTATTGGCAGGGACTTTCACATGAAAGTATCTAACTGGGAATTGCCACGTTATCCAAACTAGACAGATATGAAAATTTTCACATATATACCTATTGAACGTCTGAATGGGTGAACTCCCAAACATGTTAGCAAGCTAGACACCTACCGAGGTTGATAAGGTCAATATTCTGCATCAATTTGCATCAAATCTCTTCATTTAAGTTCCACTAGCTCATAAAAAAATGTCTTCTACTGATGCTTGAAAAGATTTCGACTCAAAATAGAAGAAGACATCAAGCGCATGCTAATCTTACGTATATATTCACGAGAGAAATCAGTGATGATGAAACAGTAAATGCCAAGTAATTCTAGATTTCATTATATCTCTGTATGAGACATTAGCTTAAATATTGAGTGAGTTTAAGCATCTATGAATATAGCCACTTTGTATAAGTTACGTATATTAGCTAATGAAAAGATAACTGAAATACCTAAGCAAATATAAATAATTTAAATCGTAAGTAGACTAAAGGTAAGATTGCACATACCTTTCCCAAAAGTAGCTCTCCAGAAGGAAGTGGGATGACCAAAGGAGAAGAAATCCTCCCAGATGGGAATACATCTGACAATGCACCGGTCGTACTATTCATTATCATATACTCCTTTCTAATCCCCATGCATATATTTTCCCCACACCAAGCCATAGACTTCACAACATCAGGCACCACAAACTCCTTCACTTCCACAAACTCTCGACCACCTACGAAATCATAATACGTAACCCCACATGTATAAAGTTACATATAACAAAATGCAGTTTGTACAACTACCTACTGAATCCCAACCATAATACATTTTTTTTCCCAATGCTAACAACTTGCGTCCTAAATAATAATAAGGGCAAAAGCCAAAGTACCCCCCAACATTTGGCTCGAGTACAAAATGCCCATACAACGTTTGAAAAAGTACAATAAACCCATTTCTTCGTTAACTTAACCTCATCCGTTAAGTTATAATTATTAAATTACTTTTTTACCCTTATTCTTTCATAATCAAACCTCCTTTTTTTTCTTCATTCCTTTTTTTTCAAATACCGATCGATCTGTCGATTGAATAAATCAGAGTTCTCAGAAACCCTTGCCATGGCCATGAAGTTCCTCATTCTCCTACTTGTGCTGCCACTTCTCTCTCTACAATCGATGATCCTTTCTCTTTCTTCGTTTTCCCTCTTTTTTGTTCTCGTTTTCACTTATTTGATGAATTTTTTATTTTGATTTTTTTTGTTTGATAAATTTAAGCAGAGGATAGGAGATCTGTCGCCTATGTGTGAACTTAAGATTTGCTATACAACCTAATTTTAAAACCATCTTTCCCTCTCCCTTGGACCTAAGAAATTCTCCGCAAATAAATATAAAAAGTGAAATTAATACCAAAGCAGGATTGCACATGCAATATCCAATAATATCCAGTTATTCTATCACCGTCTCTTTAGTTTAAAACTATCCTCACAAATACTGTTAATTCATAGTAGTAATAGAGGACAACAAGTTATTTTACAAAACAATTATATTGGAAACGTACTGATCAAGAAGTGAAATACATTTAACTAGCTATGAGCAGAGGCCAAATCATTTTACAATTATATTGGAAAAATAACATACATTTAACCAGCTTAATATATTTTGAGGTAGGGCTTCTCTACCTTTCTTAAAATTAAAAAAAATACAGAATAGACATACATTATTTGTACATTATAATTTACATGTTCAATGGGCGTTAATAGTTACATTATTCTTAGCAACAATCTAAAGTTATTTTGAAGTCATGTTTTTACAACAATTAAATGTAAATTAAACGCACGATGCTTTTTAAGGATGGGTTCTGTACTTTTATCCATAAATTTAAAAGAGAACTCTGATTTATTCAATTGACAGATCGATCGGAATTTGAAAAAAAAAGAATGGAGAAAAAGGAAAAAGAAAGAAGAGTTTGATTATAAAAGGGTAACTGTAAAAAAGTAATTTAATAATTATAACTTAACGGATGGGGTGGAGAAATGAGTTTAGTGTACGTTTTCAAAAGTTGTATGGGCATTTTGTACTCGGCCGGAACGTTTGAGGGGGTATTTTGATTTTTGCCCTAATAATAATAATAATAATAATAACTAATTACAAATTACACAAAAATAAAATTCTAGGGATAATGAAATTACCATCGAGTCGATAAATCGCGACCCTCTTCTGGCGTCCAACGCAAAGGAAGCCCCGGCGATCGTCCCAGCTGTAGACATTAGCGCCCTTGGTCTTCCCGATCGCGGCGAGAGTCTCCAAATTGGGCAAGCGGTGAAGGGCGATCCACTCGGAGAGGGAGAGGAGCAAGTCACGTGAGCGGCAGACCTCCATGGCGATGGGCGGCTTCTTCCAGAAGGAGGGCATGGTCTTGTGAAGGGAGTAGGGTTCGCGCTTGATCTCGGAATCGGAGATGAGGTCATCGGAGGAGGGAGGGGAGTAGATGCGGAGGGCGCAGTCGGAGCAGCCGAGGAGGAGGGTGGAGTTGAAGGTGGAGACGGCTTCGATTTTGGAAGGGCAGGCGGTTACGAGTTGGACGGAATCGTAAGCACTGTGAACCATTGCGAACCAAAAGGATGCAAATCTAATTGGAAAAGGAAAGGGGGAGGAGGGATGGAGGGAATTTTATATGAGAGAGGGACATATTTGGGACTAAAATTGGATTATAGTTAACATGTTATGTTTCCAACTGTCGGGTTAGTTAAGAGACGGGGATGGATCCTTGAGTTTAACCACAACTTTTTTTTTTTTTTATTGGGATAATACTACACCTACTATCAAATTTACTACTTTTTTCTTTACTATCTTAATTATTAGGCTATTAGCAGAGATTATTATAGAGTAGGTGGTAGAAATATCCAATACTAGTGTGCCACCTAAGATAATAAAAAAAAGTTTATATATAGTATTTGCATAAATCTCCACTACAGAAGTTATAATTTCAAATTTTAATAGATATTAAAAAAATAAAAAACTCAAATTTGTAGTTACAAATTTTTGTTTTACGATATATAGCTCATATTCAACAGTTCGATATTTTCAATCTATTGACACGAATTGGGCTACCATGTTGTGGAAATATTATATAATTTAAAATTGAATTGTTTGAAACCTCTTATGAAATAACCGTTTAAATAGTTTTCTTATTTTACTTAAAAATCAATCGCACTTGCAATACGTGTGCTTTTTTTTTTTAACAACACAACTTAACTAAATGACCTCATTCCTCATCATCTATATTATTGAAAAAAGTAATGGCAGAAGACATCCAATGAACAAGTCAGTCCCCACAAAATTTCTTATTGTGTTAATCATAATTATCATAGCAACCAACCATGACATTACTAAAAAAGCAACTGTGTATTACTACTACCCCTCATCTACAGTCTTTATGATGAGCATGGTCTTTGGAGGCGGAGAGGGGGAGGGATGAGAGGTGGTCAATGAATTCGGAGTAGAGGAGTTCAGTGAGGCCGTAGCTGCTAGAGCGAAACCGTAGCCCCAACGAGCGAACCAGGAGCTGCCGTAGGCGATGCCATGGACAAGGGGGAGGTCTAGGAAGTACTTTCGGGAGACATCCTCGACGGTTATTTCCCTGTCAGGAGAATTGATGAATGGAGTTAGTATCAGTTTGTTTTATGTTTGCAAAAACAGGCTGTATCCTGTATCCTGGTGCAAGCGGAATTTGATCACATGTACATTGTGTTACGGGAACACCCAAATTTGTAATAGACCTTATAAAATGTTTAACTACTGTCAGTTGTTCATTCATGTAATGATATGAAGTATCAATTGTATCAGGGAATAACACAGATTAAAAAAGATTTATTATTTAATACTGATATATTGATACAAATTAACTGTAATAGATGTATTGTTCTTCTTATTACATTTTCTTTTCCCTTATGTTACGTACTATTATGACAGACTGTCTTACAGTGAAGGGTAACATTATTTTCCTCTAAGTCATCTACAAGGGCTAAAAGTTCAATCTAATGTATCTTAACTGAAAAATCTAACCAAACTGATTTATGTAACAATTGTAGTTTTTTTTTGTGAGTATTTTGTTGGCTGTTTTGTTTCAAAACCCAAGATTCCTTCCTTTCCTTTAGTCCCACATCAGTGGGAATGACCACCATGTGAGTGTCTATAATACAAACCATTCTTTACCCCATTGTAGTCTAGTGTGGTGTAGAGAGAACCCGTGGGCCACACGCGCGCGCCGCCGCCGCCCGGTTCGGTTCGGGTAGCGTAGTGGGCACGGGTGTGCGCGCCCGCATCTGCGGACACGAATGCCGATCCGAAATTGCTCTTTGGGTTCGGGTTGAGATCCAAAACTTCTTTTTGCTGTTTATTTTTTTTCTTTTGACTAATTCCTCCTAAACGTTGGATTAGTTTTCTCAGATCCGAAAAACTAGTCTTCTTTTTCTCCCAACGTTTACACGTTCTTGTATCTATAAATTCCAAACTCCTATTCTTCTCCAACAACTGAGAATATCAGATCAGATCCACACAAAAGAATTGTCCTTCTTTCGCTGCTTTGGCAATCCGCAAACATAGCAAACCCTTCCTTCGCTGCTTCCGCTCCCTTTCTTTTTCACCTTCGTTCTGGGCAAGGCTAAGTTCGGGTCAATCTCTCGACGTTGTGTGCGACAGCGAGACGCCGGTGATACCGGGGGTTTTACCGCTAGGAGCATCTGCGAAGCGTCTGCACATAAGACCGCGGATCAACTCTTAGGGCAGTGCGTTCCGCACGACTTCCCCATACGCCGGTAAATTCGTTTTTATTTCTTTTGTTCCGACAGATAAAGAAGATTAGAGACAATTTTTATACAACAATCTAAGAGTTGAGTCGTACTGTTAATCTGATTAATTTAGCATGTACTGTTAATTAAGAACAGCCGTATTGTTAATCTGATTAATTTAGCATATCTTGTTAATTAAGAACAGCCTGATTATTAATCTGATTAAATTAGTATTTATTGGTAATTAAACACACATATTATCAATCTGATTAATTAGCACATATAAACAGAACTGCCTTTTGTTAATCTGTTAATTAAGCACATACATACTATCAATCTGGTTAATTACCACATATAAACAAAATTGCGTTTTGTTAATCTGTCAATTAAGCATATACATATTGTTAAACTGATTGACTAACACATATAAACAGAAGTGCTTATTGTTAATCTTTTAATTTCGCACGCTCTGTTTGATTATTATAACCTGGTACATTACATTCTGTTTAAGATACAGTTTTGATTGTTGAAGTGCTTATTGTTAATCTTATTATTACAGTTTTGATTAAGATACAGTTTGATTAAGATACATTACATTCTGTTTAATCGAGTTTGCATTGTGAACCATTCACTTGTGCAAGAACCGAATCTGCACTAGTTACTGGCTAATTGTCGGTTCATCAACAATTCTTAAGAACCAGATCTGCACTGCTAATTAGCATTGCTAAGACATTGATGTCAATGTTATACAATTTAGCATTGTTCATAAGACAATAATTAAATTTGTGCATATATATATACACATATTCCTTCTTCCATAAAGTGTCATTCATATCAATTATAGACCACCCACCTTGTTATTAACAAATTGAACTATTGATAGATCATTATAAATCCTCACATTATAGAATATCTATAGCTTTAAAATCCTTACAGTCTTAATCTATTGTTAATCACAATATTTGTTGGCACCAAACTTGTGTTGTTAGATTCATTTTAATATTTTTAAAGTTTTAGGAAATTAATCGCTGTAAATCTGCTTGTATAAATTTGCAATAGTCAATCTGTTATCATAATTAATTGTTGGTACAGTATTCATGTTATATTGTGAATAGCATTACTACCTGCATAACAATATCAAGACTATTATTAGCTGTGGTGCTAGATATTTCTTGGTATCCTTTAAACATTTAGATAAAGGAATAATTATTGATTTTGCAAATTCCTTAAAAGAAATCTAAAGGTCTTAAAAGGAAAGATAAATTTGGGAACAAGCCTAAAGGGTCCTTCTGTCAACCGGGTGTAAACAGCCCTAAGCGACACGGTATTTAAGCGTCTTCGGACCACCGCTAGGTGGGAACCGACTCCTACAGCTAACCCAAGTTAATCAGAACTTGATAGACTATAGATTTGTTTAGGTTGATTAGCAAGATCATTAAACTATTGTCTAGAACCCGCGACACCTTTATTGAGTAGCTACAATATTATTCCTGCAGACTTTAGACTGCTATACTATTTTATCATGACTGGGAAAGAAGAGACCGCTTCTGCAAAGCCAGCCAAGTTTGATGGCACCCACTTCAAAAGGTGGCAGAGTCAGATGAAATTTTGGCTCACCACTTTAGGACTCCTTTCAGCAATTGATGGATCCACACCCAACACAACTGAGTCTGACAAATTTGAGTCCACCAAAGAAGTTTCTGAATCCACTTTTTCATCTCAAACTCCTAAGGAATCCGCTAGTTTCCAAAAACCAAAAACCCCTAAGGAAATAGACTTTCACTATTTTCATCGAATTCTAAGCGCCTTATCTGACTCCCTTTATGACATATTCTTTGAATATAAAAATACTAAAGAACTTTGGGATGCTTTAGACGATGAATATGGTTGTGATGATGCTGGAATTGAAAGATTCAATTCTTCAGCTTTCAATAGGTATTTCATGGTAGATAACAAACCTATGAATGACCAAATCCATGAATTCCAAGAATATGTGAGGCATATTCAAGCCAAAGGTACAACCTTTTCTACTGAATATAAGATAGCTTGCCTAATAGATAAACTCCATCCTTCTTGGTCTGATGTCAAGAAGGAACTCACTCATACTCAGGGTGAGCTTACCTTTGCCCAAGTCCTAAAAAAGATTAGAACAGAAGATCAACTTATGCTTAGGTCAAACCCTAAAAATGAGTCTAAAACAAAGGTAAACCTTGTAGTTTCAACTCAAGGCAAATCCAAACCTAATAATCCTCACAAACCTAAGAAAACCTCCTTCAAGAAAAAGAACTTTCAGCCTCATCACCACAATCACCAAAACCACCAAAACCGCCAACACCAGCAAAACCACAGGACTAGAAACTTCGGCCAGACTCAGGACCAACAGAAGTTTTGTTTGGTGTGTGGAAGAACAAATCATCTATCCTTCAATTGCTTTCATAGGAAGAAGGAACCAATGAAGACTCCTTATAAGGGAAAAGGCCCTACCAAACTAGAAGCCAACATGATTCTAAATGGATCTTCTAGTTCCTTCAGGTCAGTGTCTTTCCAACCATCTGTTAATATTTCTTACCATTCTGATGACTGGTGGTTGGATTATAGAGCTAATGTTCATGTTTCATTTGATCGCTCCTGTTATTCAAACTTTCAGGAATCATGTGGAGGAAGCATAACCCTAGAAGATGGATCAACGGCACAGATTGTAGAAAGAGGAAGAACAGATCTGAAGATTACATCAGGGAAAAATCTACCTCTTCATGATGTACTTCATGTGCCGTCAGTTAGGAGAAACTTAGTTAGTGGTTCCCTTCTTGTAGCGTCAGGTTTCAAAATTGTAATGGAAGCGAATAAAGTTGTATTTTCTAAGAATGAATCTTTTATTGGAAAAGAATATGTAAAGGATGGTCTTTTCATTCTCAGCACTATAAATAAAATGTCAGATCATTCTCCTGTTGTTTCAAATATAGAATCTTCCAATGTTTGGCATGGTAGACTAGGTCATGTGAATCTGGGTTCTCTTAGAAGGATGATGAACTTAGATCTTATTCCCAAGTCTCCTGTAGATAATAAACACAAATGTGAGATTTGTGTTCAAGCCAAACATTCTAGACTGCCTTTCAAATCTATAGAAAGGAATTCTGATCCTCTAGAACTAGTTCATAGTGATGTTTGTGACTCAAATAGGGTTTTGATCCGAGGCGGTAGGAAATACTTTGTCACTTTTATAGATGATTGTTCTAAGTATTGCTATACCTACCTTCTCAAAACCAAAGATGAAGTTCTAGATAGATTTAAGGTTTTCAAATCCGAAGCTGAGAACCAATTAGAGAAAAAGATTAAGATCCTTAGATCTGATCGTGGCGGAGAGTATACCTCAAACGAAATGACTAACTTCTGTGAAGAACACGGAATAATTCATGAGGTGACTGCTCCTTACTCACCACAGTCCAACGGAGTTGCTGAAAGGAAGAATCGAACTCTGTTAGACATGGTGAATGTCATGCTTCTCAGCTCAGGAGCTCCTGATAACTTGTGGGGAGAAGCCTTATTGACAGCCTGTTACATCCTAAACAGGATCCCTAATAAGTCAAAGGATAAGACTCCCTATGAATTATGGAAAGGTAGATATCCTAGAGTCCATTACCTCAAGGTCTGGGGATGTCTAGCAAAAGTAGGAATCCCTGAACCTAAAAAGAGAAAGATTGGACCTAAGACTGTAGATGCTGTGTTCATAGGATATGCCTTAGATAGCAATGCCAATAGATTTTTGGTGACTCATTCTGAAGTAAATGAAATCTCTAATAATACCATCATAGAAGCTAGAGATGCAGTTTACTTTGAGAATATATTCCCTTTTAAAGATAGAATTTCTTCCAACCCCTCCAGTTATTCCCTGCCTCCTTCTACCAGTTCCCATTCTCAACCTTCTAACTCTCAACCTGATCAAGACTCAGAACCTAGAAGAAGCAAGAGAGGTAGGATTGAAAGAAATTTAGGAGAAGATTTCTTCACTTATTTTGATAGAGGGTGATCCCTTAACTTACGAAGAAGCAATATCTTCTCCTGATGCACCTTTCTGGAAAGAAGCCATCAACAATGAGTACAACTCCATTATGGAGAACAGTACTTGGCATTTAGCAGATCTGCCTTTAGGTAGTAAACCCATAGGTTGCAAGTGGATCTTCAAAAAGAAACTTAGAGCTGACGGTTCAATAGAAAAATACAAAGCTAGATTAGTAGCCAAAGGATTCACCCAGAAAAAGGGATTAGATTATTTTGACACATACTCTCCTGTAGCTAGGATTGCCTCTATTAGAACTCTTCTAGCTTTAGCATCCATTCATGACTTGATAATTCATCAAATGGATGTAAAGACAGCCTTTTTGAATGGAGACCTAGAGGAAGAAATCTACATGGAGCAACCTGAAGGTTTTATTGCTAAGGGTCAAGAAAAGAAAGTTTGCAGGTTAGTAAAATCTCTTTATGGCCTAAAGCAAGCTCCCATGCAATGGCACAGCAAATTTGATAATGTAATTTTAGAATATGGTTTCTTACCAAATGAGTATGATAAATGTATATACTCTAAAAACACTAAAGGAAGTTGTGTCATTATATGCTTATATGTAGATGACATCCTTATTTTAGGATCAACACTTGAGTTAATAAATAATACTAAAGATTATTTGTCTAGCATGTTTGATATGAAAGATCTAGGAGTAGCTAACCTGATTCTAGGAATGCAAGTATCCAAATCCAAGGAGGGTTATACTCTCTCCTTAGTACATTCTATTGAGAAAATGCTAAGGAAATTTGAGTACTTTGATAAGATACCTGCTCATACTCCTTTTGACAGTAGTATCATTCTCAAGAAGAATGAAGGTTCACCTGTAGAACAACATAGATACTCTCAAATGAAAGGTTCTCTTATGTATATATCAAATAGAACTAGACCTGATATTGCAATTGCTGTTGGGAGACTTAGTAGATATACTGGTAACCCAAACCGGTCACATTGGTCAGCATTAGAAAGAGTATTTAGATATCTTAAGGGTACTATAGATTACAAACTTCATTATTCTAGACACCCTGATATCATAGACGGTTACTCCGATGCAAACTGGGTAACTGACTCACATGATGTGAAATCCACAACTGGATATGTCTTTACCTTAGGAGGTGCTGCAATCTCCTGCGGTTCATGTAAACAAACCATCATAGCTAGAAGTACTATGGATTCTGAAATAATAGCTTTGGACACTACTTGTACAGAAGCTGAATGGCTAAGAAATTTGATTATGCATATACCTGTTACTAATATTCCTGTTCCTCCTATTTCCATAAACTGTGATAATAAATCTGTTATAGAACTACTAAAGCATGATTCTGTGAATGCTAAGATGAACAGGCACCTGCAGCTGCGCTTCAAGTCAATCAAGAGCCTATTAGGCAAATATGTGGTTCTTGACTATATAAAGTCAGAAAAGAACCTTGCAGACCACTTAACAAAGGGTCTGTCTAGGACGTTGATCCTAGAATCATCGAGGGGGATGGGGTTAAGCCCATAAGTAAGTCACCAGCAGTGGCAACCCAACCGAGTCTGACTGGAGATCCCAAGAAGCCGGTTCAATGGGTAGAAACAAGCTGGACTTCGGTGACTATTATGGAACACTGACTCAGAGATTAAATTCTCATTAATTAATGCCCAGGTGGCTGTACGAGGTTGTACAATGATATCCCATCCCTATGGTGACAGTGTTCCTGTGTGATCTGGTTAGGATGAGTTCTAAACTCTTAATAGGTCCAAGCATTATTATGTAGGGTTGACTCCGATCACCAACCCTTTGAGGACTTACCTATATGAGAGGTCGTGAAGGCCGCGACTATGGGACAGGGCGATCCCAGACAACTCTCATGAATATAGAAAAGTGCGCATGGCCATTCAAAAGCGCCACCCGATAGACCCAAGAACCTCTAGCGTACTATGTGTGCTATTTTCTGAATCTGAGTCAAGAAGTCTGATTCAAGGCTTAGTCCATCAAGCACTTCTTCAGACAAAGACAATAGTCACTACGTGAGATTCAAGGATGTAGTCCATCTCATCTATGCATAGTATACTCTTGCCCAGAACTTCTATATCATTACTCTTTTGTTATCACTGCCTTTGAATCTTGGTTTTGGGGGGGGGGGGGATTGTTGGCTGTTTTGTTTCAAAACCCAAGATTCCTTCCTTTCCTTTAGTCCCACATCGGTGGGAATGACCACCATGTGAGTTTCTATAATACAAACCATTCTTTACCCCATTGTAGTCTAGTGTGGTGTGGAGAGAACTCGTGGGCCACACGCGCGCGCCGCCGCCGCCGCCCCCCGGCCCGGTTCGGTTCGGTTCGGCGCGCGTAGTGGGCACGGGTGTGCGCGCCCGCATCTGCGGACACGAATGCCGATCCGAAATTGCTCTTCGGGTTCGGGTTGAGATCCAAAACTTCTTTTTGCTGTTTATTTTTTTTCTTTTGACTAATTCCTCCTAAACGTTGGATTAGTTTTCTCAGATCCGAAAAACTAGTCTTCTATTTCTTCCAACGCTTACACGTTCTTGTATCTATAAATTCCAAACTCCTATTCTTCTCCAACAACTGAGAATATCATATCAGATCCGCACAAAAGAATTGTCCTTCTTTCGCTGCTTTGGCAATCCGCAAACACAGCAAACCCTTCCTTTGCTGCTTCCACTCCCTTTCTTTTTCACCTTCGTTCTGGGCAAGGCTAAGTTCGGGTCAATCTCTCGACGTTGTGTGCGACAGCGAGACGCCGGTGATACCGGGGGTTTTACCGCTAGGAGCATCTGCGAAGCGTCTGCACATAAGACCGCGGATCAACTCTTAGGGTAGTGCGTTCCGCGCGACTTCCCCATAGGCCGGTAAATTCGTTTTTATTTCTTTTGTTCCGACAGATTAAGAAGATTAGAGACAATTTTTATACAACATATTTTAGAATGTAAGAATCTGAAGTACATATTAGAAAGTCAGATAGCTAATTATAGTGTAAAAAGTCTTATGACAAAAAAATTCTTAATTATGTCAGTGAATACTGTACCAGACGCGGAGAGAGGTACAAATGCAATCCCAAAGGTCCATGAGAGTGTGACCGGCGATGAACTTGGACCGACCCTCGCGGCCATTGATGAGGATGAGGTGGCCGGAGCCATTGCAATGGGGAGGGTCGTGGAGAAGGTGATTGCATAGGTTGAAGGCATTGGGGTGGAGGGGCTTGTCCCAAGCCTCATCTGCTGCAGGGATAAAATGATGTGGCATCTCCTCTTCGACACCAAGTGGTGACTCCAACCTGAAATCACCAACATCACCAATTCATTACATCAGTATCATCAATAAGTACATGTAATGAAAATTAGCCAATATAAAGAGATTTAATCACACAAACTCTGACATTCTGTATATAGTTAGTTATCTTGGGCATGAGCAGATTGTTTCATACAAATCATGCTTTGAGCACACCAAGATTTTACAAACTCAGCATAATGTATAAATGAAGGGTTAGATTTTACGACAAATGATTGTTTAAAGTGTTTCAGAACAAAAACTGTAGGGTGAGTATGCAGTAACATTTGTGGTACCGTACTACTTCATAAGTGAGTACATGCAACCAAAATAAGCCACTATAAAGAGTTTTTACCACAAATCCTGATTCTAAGTAATATGGGTAAAAATAGAAAAAATCGGGACCGTTCAAATCGGACAGGATTCTTAAAGCTCTCAGGAATAAAACGGCAAATTTCAGCAGATACAGACCTGATGAGATGAGCAGGGCCGTTTTTAGGGCCATCGACCAAATCGAGCATGTAATACGAATTGCTACAATAACACTAACGCAAAGGAGTCCAGATTCTGCGAACTCAGTTTAAACCGCCTATTTTTAGGGGGAACCAATTCAATCCCTTGATGCACAAGAGAGAGTTTGAAAGCTCTATCTCTTCGTCAAGAGAGAGTCCAAACTCGATCTCTTCGTATGAAGTGGATAACCGACTCTATCCAAACACCGTGAAGTCAAAACAGATGAATATCTTGAAACTGGTCCCCTTTAGTGACTATATATATCTTGAGACCTCCTTAGAAACTAGGTAAATGTAAATCTCGCTCTCAAAACCCACTAAATCTTCGAGTTTCTTACTTAGGCATCGGAGGGTCTGTCGCCGGGGCCACCCCCCGGTATTTCAGACTTGTTTTGCAGGTCCATGAGAGCGATATCAACTGTTCCTGACGATTAGATCTTGGAATCAAGTGCAATTTTTGGCGGTCAACACCAACGAACAGCTAAGGTTTGATCTTTATTATTATATTATTAAAAGAATTCACATATCTGTTTGTTCCTACATAGAAATAAGCAGCAACAGATTGGTGTCGTATGTGAAAAACAAAAAAGATCACCGATTCAACTTCATCGGTCAGAAACTACCTTTTCAGCCATGCCTCCATGCCGACCGCCCTCCTTCACCTCTTCTTCATGCGGAGAAAACCCCGCAACAACCTCAACAACTTCAACATATTTAGCAGACTCAACCATAATTGTCCCCTCTTCAGCAGATTCAGCCTCCGTCCAGAGGAGCAACACTGGGTGGCTCTCGTCGAAGCCATCCCAAACAGCCCCCTACGCAACCGTTCATCGAAAACAAAGGTTCAGTCCATACCACAACCCCTTCTACGGTGCCCCAACCACAACCAGATCTCCGTCAGGCCATTGTTAACCGCCAGCATGGGTCTGACCTCCGAATTTGCCTGAACGAGAGGCGAGCCCATGACGAAACTCCCTGTCCATAACAGCAGGGAAGCAAGAAGAGCCTTTTTCCTGAAAGACTGGTGTCAAGAAGAACTCCATTTCCAAGGGGGCGAAGAAGATCTCCTTCTCACATGGACGAAGAAGGTTTCCTCCCTCTCGGCAGCGAAGAATCTAGACGACAGACAGTCGACCAGTTCACAAGACCAGCAAAGATGAAGATGCACCCATCACCAAGGTAGAGTTCCAAAATTTCAAAGATGATACCCTTCAAGCCCTCAACATCGCCCCAAGCTGGGGCTGACAAGCAAACAGTTGTTGTCTCACAACCATAGATAAGGAAGTGTCCCACGGGTCGACCATATCCGACCAAAGGGACGACTCTGTTCTTCACCACCTCCGATAAATGGAAGACCGTATCAACAAGATCAACCGAAAGGAAGACCGTCAAGCCAAAAGCTTTTGCTCTGGCAGGCCTCCTTTCTCCAGATCAATCATGGAAGCTCATGTCCCCGAGACCTTTAAGCCGCCTCACTTCGAGTCTTACAACGGGGAGTCAGATCCGGCTTATCATATTGAGAGTTTTAAAACCCTGATGATGTTCCATCAAGCCTCAGATGCACTTCTTTGCAAAACCTTTCTCTGCCATATTGAAGGGGCAATAAGGGAGCGGTACTGCCGCCTATCTCCGGGTTCCGTCATTTCATTCGACCAGTTTGAAGAGCTCTTCCTCACCCACTTCGTCAGCAGTCACCAAATTGAGAAGACTAGTGCATCTTTACTATATCTGAATCAAAGAGAAAGGGGAATGACTCAGTAACTTTATCTGGTGCTTCGTAGCCGAGTCCCGGTCTATCGCCTCCATCGATTAAGATATAGCGGCCACCACGTTCAGGCACAACATTAATCACTCCGATCTGAAGGCATCCCTTGCTAAGAAGCCTCATCCAGAAATTATCGAAACTTCTGCTGAGGAGTGAGAAGTAGCTCTCCTCCGAGAATAAACGGAAGAGTGGGAATGAAGAAGGTCCTAAGAAGCTCCAGAAGGACAACAATGGCCATCGTCACCGTCCTTCTCATTTTGAGAATTCACCCCCTCAATGCTAGCATATCAGTTGTTCTCATGGAAGTAGACAAGGAGGGGCTGCCCCCCCCCCCCCCTCCCGTGTGAAGATGAACATCCCAAGTAGAGGTGAAACAGAGACAAGTGGTGCTGCTTTCACAATGATTATGGCCATGACACAGATGACCGTCTGGCTCTTAAGGTTGAGATCGAAGAGCTCATACAACGGGGGCATCTATCCAAGTTCGTCTGAAAGGATAGAGCTAATCCTTTGCCACCCCAAAGAGCTAACAAGTAGTTCGAGAAGCCCTCTGAGTTCTATGACTCAGAGCTAGGAGCATTCCTCAACTCTATCCATGGAAGGCCTATAAGGGGAGAATCAAACTCCTTCCGAAAGGCCTTCATCCGAGAAGTTAATTCAGTACAGAACTTCCCCTAGGTCAAGTGCTTTGGAGTCTCAGTGACATTCTCATATTGAGACCTAGAAAGCATCTGAATGCCCCACTGCGATGTGCTAGTAATTAGTCTCCACATGGCCAACCATGAGGTGCATCGAATCCTGGTCGACAATGGCAGTTATGTCAATATCCTTTTCCTAGAAGCCTTCAAAGGCCTCAAGCTTTCTCGAGATCGTCTCAAAACTATCGGGTACATACTCCACAAGTTCTCTGGGGTTCCAATCTCAATTGAACAAATAGTCACACTTGATGTGACCACAGGAAAAGCCCCAACAACCTGGACAGAGGCAATGAGCTTCATGGTCGTCGATGTGAAGACCGCTTACAATGTCATCCTTGGCCAACTAGGCCTAGTAATAATTCATGTCGTATCCTCGGTCTTTCACATGAAAATGAAGTTTCCAACCTTATAAGGAATAGGAGAAGTCAAATGAAGCCAGGAGACTGCTCGGAGATATTACACCACTACAATAGGGGAGGGGGGCGCTCGGTCCTCCAGCTCGACGCATTACAACTCCCCCAAGGGAGTAGTCAAGTCATTTTTGAACCGGTTTTCGACATGCCCGGTATCTCAGAGGAGTTAATCACACACCGTCTCAGTGTCAATCCCAAAGTCAAGCCAATTCAGCAGAAACGTTGCAAGTTCTCCCATGACCGACAACAAGCCATAAAGAAAGAAGTAGATATTCTCCTAGCCTCCTGCTTTGTCCAAAAAGTCAACTACCCTGGCAAATGTGGTGATGGCAAAGAAAGTCAATGGCAGGTGGAGAATTAGCATCGACTTCACAGACTTAAACGGAGCATGTCTGAAGGACCCATTTCCCATTCCAAGCATCGACACCCAAATCAACGCTGTGTCTGGCCACGAACTCTTGAATTTTATGGATGCTTTCTCAGGGTAGAATCAGATCAAGATGTTCCCTCCTGACATTCTAAATACCTCTTTTATCATAGACTAATGCCTTTATTGTTACCCAGTCATGCCCTTCGGGCTGAAGAATGCCAGAGCCATCTACCAATGCCTCGTCAACAAGGTCTTCAAGGAACAGATCAGCAGGAACATGAAAGTCTATGTGGATGATATATTGGTGAAGAGCTTAAGTGAAAGAGACCATGTGATCGACCTCCAAGAAGCCTTCGGTGCCCTATGTAAGCACAATATGATACTCAATCCCTCTAAGTGTGCCTTCGAGGTGTCCTTCGAAAAATTCTTGGGGTTCATGGTTAGTCAGAGGGGAATAGAAGTCAACCCAGAGAAGTTCTGATCCATACTAGACATGGCTCCCCCATCCAGCAATAAGGAAGTTCAAAAACATACAGGGTTCCTCGCCGCCATCGGATGCTTCATCTCCAAATCAAAGGAGAAGTGTCCCCTGTTCTTCAAAAGGAAAAGAGGGGCGAAGAGCTTCTAGTGGGGACAGTCACAGAAGGTACCCATTGAGTATATCAAGGCCTATCTACTTAACCCCCCGCTCCTAAGCAAGTCCGAGTCGGGAGAGACACTCCACATCTACCTGGCTACTTCAGATCAAACTTTTAGTACCGTCCTGGTAAGAAAGGAGGACAGAACTCAAAAGCCGATCTACTATGTAAGTAAAGTCCTCCACGATGCTAAACTCCGTTATTCAAAGATCGCCTACGCCCTGATCATGGCTACTCGCAAGCTCCGACCGTACTTTCATGCTCAATAGTGGTCTTCACTGACCAACCCCTCAAGCAGGTACTGCACAAGTCAGAGAGCTCAGGATGACTTATGAAGTATTCCATCGAATTAAGCCAACACACTATCAGCTCTCAGCCGAGGATTGCCATTAAAGCTCTAGCCGAGTTCATTGTAGAGAGCACAATTCTTGAACCCCTGAGGAGGTCGATGACCCTCCATTCTAGAGTGTCTACACCATGGATCCTCATGCAATGGGAAAAGTAGGGTCGGTGTCATCCTGACAGGCTCGGACGAGTTCACTCTCCAGTATTCACTTCGCATTAACTTCTGAGCCTCGAACAATGAAGCAGGGTATGAAGCGCCAATTATTGGCCTTCTCTTTGCCAGTAAAGTCGGTGCCTGACGCATTAAAGTGTTCAGTGACTCTCAATTTGTAGTGAACCAAGTCCAGGGAGAATACGAAGCCAAGGATGACCGTTTGATTAAGTATCTAGCACACTTCAGGAAGCTGTTAGCCACTTTCCAAGAGACAGAACTCACATGCATTCCCCATGAAGAAAACAAGCAAGCAGATGCCCTCTCCAGGTTGGCTTCTTCTTCCCTCGAAGGACTTGACCACACCGTTTCTATTGAAGTCTTGCTCTGACCCAGCATCAAAGAAGAAATCTCATAGCTCATGGTGATCCCTCCTCCTGTAACTGAAAACAATTGGATGAAACCACTATTCGACTTCCTCGACAAGGGAACCCTCCCCACTGACCCAAATGAAGCCAAAAAGATTTGAGTGAGGGCAAAGCGGTACACACTCATCGAGGGAATCATGAAAAAACACTCTTACACTCCAGTATACGGAAGACCTTATCTACGGTGCCTCTCCCATGAGAAGGCCCAGAACATGCTGAAAGTATTTCATGAAAAGATTGGGGGTGCTCACATGGGAACCAAAGCCCTTGCCCGCAATATCCTCAACCACAGATATTTTTGGCCTACCCTCCTTAACGATGCTTAACAGTACATCTGCCAATGCGCTTCTTGCCATAGGTTCTCATCAATCAAACAGACGCCTCAGGCCGAGCTCAGTTCCATGTATAGTCTAATCCCCTTCTCCATGTGGGGAATGGATTTGCTCGGGACGTTCCCCCGGCAATCGATTAATGATGCTTCCGCATGGTGGCCATCGATTACTTCTCTAATTGGATCGAGGCGGAACTACTAGCAACCATCGTGGAGAACATAGTCCAACAGTTATTTTTAAAGAACATCGTCTGTCGGTTCGGCATCCCCCAAATCCGATAACATACATGGAACTCAGTTTGCCGCCAAGGCGATTTGCAAATTCTGCAATGACTTGGGGATCCAGCAACGGTTATGATCCATCTCCCACCCTTAGTCCAACGATCAAGCAGAGAATGCCAACAGATAGATCCTTGACGGCCTCAAGAAGAGACTCGACGAAGCCCCAAAGGGATTATGGGTCGAAGAGCTCCCAAGTGTATTATGGTCATATAGAACCACAAAGAGGACCCTGATAGGAGAATCCCCTTTCAACCTTACTTACGGCTCCGAATCTTTAATCCTCCTTGAAGTCTGACTACCCTATACCCGCCTATTCTCCTTCAATGAAGAATAGAACTCCACCGATCTCAGAGGCAACCTCAATCTCATCGAGGACATCCGCGAGAAATCAACCTTGAGAAGACAAATTTATCAGCAAAGGGTGGAGAAGTTTTACAATAAGAAGGTCCGACCGGCAAACCTTAAACAAGGAAACCTAGTCCTGTGGAAACTAAAAATCTCCGATCCTCGCAAGAAAGGCAAGCCTGCTTCCAATTGAGAGGGCCAATACAAGATCTCCAAAGTAGTTCGTCAAGGGGCATACCGACTTGAAGATCCGAGGAAGGAGGGATGGGATATCGAGGACTTGGAATGCCCAACACTTCATGAAGTACTTCAAGGGTGGTGAACACCCTTTAGTAGAACTAGTTTCCTTATTTGCAATCATGATAATACTCCTGATACGGGCAAAGCATGTAATAAAGGCAAGCACTATTGAAGTATTCTTTTTGAATATGAGGTGGACCATTAATTACTGTAGAACGGGAATTCGAGGATTTCAGAGAAGCTAGTTTAGAAAAGGACATAGAAATAGGAGATCTGTGCACAGATTTAGTGTATTTATCCCAGTCTACTGAGAAGTTAGGATTAACATCCCACGCCGGCCATTTAGAGTCAGCCACAGGCATTCGACTCTCAAACGGCGCTACCGCCTAACCCTCATTAGATGAGATAGCCGGAGGAACATGAACCGAATAAATGGTAGCTGGGGAAGCAGAGGAGGAGCGCCAGAATGGCGCTCCAAAGAGGAGGGATTCGGTTTAGAGGTCGAATGAGAAGAGATATTAGGGTTAATCCGGACAAGGTTAGGCGGTTTCGCAGGGGAAACAGTGGAACTAGCGGGAGGTGCAATGCTCCTCCGAGGGAAGGAGAAATTCTTTTAACTTGGGCCTTGTGACTGACCTTCGGTTTGGATGACTAACAAGTGGGGTGAGAGGAAAAACCAACGGAGAATTGTTTGGAAGGCACTCCCTCAGACTGAGTAGTAGAAGTAACCACCGATTGAACAGGAGTCGGAGAATGACCAGTGAGAAAGCTGTCATGATAATTCACAGTGATAGAGAAAAGAGATTGGTCAATACGAAGAGAATAAGCCAAAACTCTTTCCTGCACCATAGGGCATAGGAATTCCGCCTCAAACTGGAGGCACCCCGATGCCATTAAGGAACTAGAGGATGTGCAAATCAAGTCTCCAATACATTTCGACATATCAGCAACAAGTTGAGGAGAGTCACAAAAGGGTAGTAACCCCAATAAGGTGACTTTGGTAGGCGACGACAGTAGCACATGGGGAAGAGAACCATGATGAACCCATTTGCAAAATGAGAGATTAATGGAGCCGATATAAAAGGATTTGATAGCCACCAACTCATCAAGAACTTTGGTGCTTGGGCATTCGATCACTACGTCACCATTGGAACATGCATTCACTGTCCAAGTCCAATCGGAGACATTGCAAGTATTGCAAAGAAAGGAATTCAAGGAGTAATTGGAGATCGACCCACCAAGGAAAGAAACCACTCCGAAACAATCTACTTGGTGCATCTTGGCAGAGATCTCAGGAGTAGGCACATAAACGATAGTCACTTGAGTCTTAGGCAACAAGGTTGAAGGAACGAGAGGAGTGAACTGAAGGTTGGGGGGGAGCATTCACAGCAAGGAGCTGTGAAGATTGAACCGAAGGTTGGGGGGAGCATTGACAGCAAGGAGCTGAGATGCGGTGGCATTGGAAGGAGGGGAGACTCAACCGTCAATTTGATGCGCTTTGATTTATTGACCTGAATATCCGAGAGTTTTGCTTAAAGATAAGGGAAATCCAGAGCGGCCAGTACTTGGTCAGAGATAGGCACACCCAGAGAAAGACCAAGAAATTGTTGAAGAGAAAAATATCTATTACGAGAATGACCATATTTGAGGCAGAATAAACACTTCATTTTGTGAGTGCAAAAGACTTGAGATGCCCTGGCTGCAGGCAACGAAAGCAACGGGGATGAGAGGAAGGAGACGAAGGAAATGACTGAGAAGCTGAAGAGGCGGGAGAGAGGAGGTGGCGGTAAAGAGGAACGGTAGTGAGCCCTAGAAGTTTCGGATAAACAGGTCGAACAAGAGGGGGATCACGCATCATTTCTTTCTTCTTATTTTTTCTTTTAACCACTTCGACCTAAGAAGAGCCCATCTACAAGCCCAGGCCCAAAACATGGAACAGAAAAGGAAGAGTAAAGAGCTCAATAGAGGAGAACCTCTATTGTGAAGATTAAGAAGAAAGAAGGGGAACAGAAAATAATCAAAACAAAAAACCAAATAAAGGAAAAAAAATCAGAAATTGTGAAGAAGAGAGAGTAAGAAGAACAAGAAGATAGATGAAGTTAACGATAATAAAACGGCTGAAAACTCGCAGAAAAAAATCAGAAAAGAAACAAAAAAAAAACCGAAGAAACAAAATTATCACCAAGTAAAGAAAGGCACACTAATCCAAGAGTAAGTACTAACCTCATAAATCATTACAAATCAAGAAACATAAAAAAGAAAAGACTTACAATGAATTAGAAGTATGAGGAGCACCAGAGAATAAAGAGGGAGCAAAGCTGGAACTCGGAGACAATGGCAGGCAAAGCCCAGATCTGAGAAGAGAGGTCCTGCTAACAAACTCTTGCACTATAGGGCTGCGCCTAAAGCCAGGAGCTAGGCCCAACAACCACCCAGCAGAATCTGGGGAAAACAAAAAGGGGGGAGGAGGGGCTGGCAAGAGAGCCAACCAAACAGCACTCCGGGAGAGCCAGAGTGGAAAGGGAGCACAAGTCAAAGGAATAGAAGTCACTAAGATAAAAAGTAGAAAAAATTGGTGAGATGAGCGAGAAGGAGATGGGTATGAAGAGGGAGATGCAAGGAATAACTTTAATGAAGGGAGGCAGGTGGGAAAGGGTTGGAAGGGGCTAGATCTGGGGATGAATGCGCTTCAGGACGGAGCTCTTTTTTTTTAAGTCAAGGATTTGTGGCTATGTTCAATACTCAATTCCGCAGGATTATGGACTTGAAACATAATATTGGTAATATGTCTGGCAATGTCATTGCCCATGTTGATCACAGGTAAGTCATTCATTACTTGATTAGTCTTTTTCACTTTGTTTTCTGTGCTGGAACTCCATGCTTAAACATGGATGTTTAATTACTTTGCGGTCATTATTGTGTTGCACTGTATTGGGAAACTTTTCAATTTATAAGGGACTGTTTGGTTCAAAGGAGGGGAGGGGAGGGGAGGGGAGGGGAGGGGAGGGAAAATAATTATCTTCTTGTTTGGTTCACAAGGGGAGGGAAGAGATTTTATAATAAAATTACTTTTATACCCTTTTACATTTTATAACAAAACTCAACCACAAAAAAGCATCAAGTGTCTCTAACAAAACTCATTATGTAAGCCGTAAGGACATTCATTTGGATTATTATAAAAAATGCCCATGGTTGAGGAATGCACTTCAGTCATTTATAATAAGAAGGGAAGATGCAAAATTTAAAGCAATCAACTAAGTAAGTTTATTATTGGCGTGAGGAATGTTTGAAGGAGAGTAAGTTAGAAGTAGATTTGTTCATGAATTTCGATCTTAATGAAATTAATAATTATCTGTTTCTTAGTTTTGCTAATACTTTTTTTTTCTTTTGTGTTTGGTTGCTTGTAGCTGGAGCTAGTTTGATAACCTTTTTCGCATAATCATTAGGAATTTTTGGTCATACTGTTGCTATTATGTTAAATACTTAATATGTACTTGTTATTGATGAGAATTTATATTGATTTTTGACTTTTTTGAGGAAGTGTTTTGATCTAAACCTTTCCTATGTCTTACTGGGTTTGGGTTTTACTGCAAAAGAGGAAGAATGTTTTGATGGGCTATTGAGGAAGTATGCTTGTGATCAATGTTATCTTCCTTGGATACTAATTTCTTGTTAATTGGTATTTTTATTATTAGGTCTGATAATTGATGAATAATTTATTCAGTTATGATATCCGTTTAATTATGGGGACTAAGAAAATGCCTTATAATTGAGGAAAGTGCTTTGGTATCTTGCTGCTAATTCTTTTTTTTCTTCTAAATTTTAAATTTATTTTTTAAATTTAAAATGGAGTGATTACAAATTTTAATGGTGTGATTAAATGGATTTAGATCTAAAGGGCAATTTTGTCCAATCACTATATAAAAATTTGATTCAATTTTTCTCCCCTCCAAATCCCCCCAATATTGGAGGGGAGCCAAAATTGACTCAGGAGGGATGCTACACCCCTCCATTTTCCTCCCCTCCCCCTCCAAAAAAATGAACCAAACACAAAATGTTTAAAAAAATCTCTCCCCTCCCCTCCCCTCCCTTCCCCTCCAACCAAACTGGCCCTAAAGCTAAATATGATATAGGCTAAAGTATTACATTGCACATAACTCATGTTTTAAAACATGTTGAAGATAATTCTAAAGTAGTTAATCTTGCCTATTTTCCTTTGAATAATTTATTTGCTTTTCATTCCTTTGTTTGGATCAACCAGAATTTGATGTTCCATGGCCTTTTACACCAAACATTTTTAAGTATAAAATTTTCCCCGCCATAGTTTGGCCATTTCTCCAATTCCCCTGATACCAAACTCTAATTTGTTTATTAACCTACAAACTTGAACACAGTCCCGATTGACTAGAATTATCAGTAGATACTGTTTGCCTTTCTTTTCCTTGCATTCTTGCCTGGGGTTTCATAGTTCATACATCGTACAAAATCTATATATATATTTTTTAATGGACAGAGAAGCATCCCCTTTTACTTTTATTCTTTCATTTTAAATTCTTTCAATGGTAAACAATTTTCCTTAATCATTATACAAGACAATATTGAGTGGTTGCCGTCATCCATGATCATGCACACTACAAATATTCCCCGTAGAAATATTTCAAATCCAATTACTCAGAATAGCAACATCTTGCTTCTAGTCCTGCATTAGCAATCTACATTTAGAAGCTTAATATCCTCTGCATCTTCCTTAACAACATTATTTTTTTTCAAAAAAAGGGGAAAAAAATCCCTGTGGTTTCCCTGCCTGTCATGACTAAATTTATTTTCTTATTATGTTTGATTTAGCTCTAGATTGGCAAGTGCCTTCATTTAAATTAAAATTATTGTTTTATGAACTTAATCTTCTGAAGATGGTGCAGTGATGTTCTACTTGAACCCATATCAATCTACATAAACTGCTAGGGTATATTATGCAGCAGCACCTAATTGAGCAGACACTCTCGTTTCACTATCAATTTTGTCTCGGGTTTCAATTTAGAGGGAAAAAAAGGCCGCCGCAAATGACAACAAATCACATGGGGTGTTGTGGGTCGAATTTAGATTGGATATAGGATCCAAAATCCAACCCAACCCGCACCAACCTGCCCTAGCACATGGAGGGCGCATGTGCGCAGGATGGGGGTTTATGGTTTTGGGTTTCGGATCCAGGGTACACATTTTATTTAGATTTTTGATAATTATATTTTAGTGTGTATTATGTAATTCAGTCCCTACAATTAATAATTTTGCAAATTCTCTCATACCAACAAGTCCTTGTGACATTGATTATATAGTTAAAACCCTGCTATATATAATTTTACATTGTTTTATTGATTCACGTTTTCACAAAGTGGTATAGTTTACAATAAATTTCAGAATATTTAATATATTGGATAGAACCGTTGATTATTTGTGAAATGTGTTTTAAGGATAAATTTTGAACTAAATTATTAATCACATAGTAAGGAATCATCACCCTTCTGAGAAAACATTCTTGAGAGTCCATTAAATAGTATGAAACCATTGTGATCTATATTGCTCTCTTGTATGTGCAAAACTGTATTGGTGGAAGCTAACAGTTCACTGCATCTTAATCTTGTGAATTCTGACAATATTTCATCCTCGCTTGTTTTATGCCAAAAGGTTGTCTTATCCATATGAGACTATGGATGCCTGGTTGCTATCAATTTCATCATGGTCGTCTAGATACTCTGTTTGCCAAGTTCCTCTAGCATCTTGTCATCGGCACCTATATAAACATTTCATGAAGTTGTGGAGGACACCTCTACAATCCAATATCCTGTAGAATCTGCGGAGGACACCTCTAGAATCCAATACCCTAAGAAGTGATATGCATGTCTTCATACCATCGTCACACCGACTACATGTTCATGATTGACTGAGATAAAAGAATAACAAGTCGGGGTTATAACCATATGACTTAGTAGTGGACAATATAAAGAGTGTACTCGGAAGGGGCCCGTGTTTCCCGTAATAATGATTCTTGATTCTTAATTATTGATTTGAGATTAGGGTTCTTGATTACATGAGTACATGATTCTTGATTGCATGATTCCTAAGTACATAATCTTGTAGACATCATTATTTTAACTCTGAACGTCACTTGAATGATATGCACCCGAACCTGTAGTAAGTGACTCAGGATTGCGTACATTAGATAAGTTAATAAACTGATAGAATTAAGAATGACACCAAACATTGACATTAGTACCGATTATTAATTCTTGATTAATGATTCATGATTACTGATTACCAATAATGTACCGATTATTGATTTCTAATTACTGATTCCTGATTACTCGTATGGATTCTGGTCTATTCAATTTTTTGGGGATCCGGTTCGGGTCCAATGGTTCTGAGGAACCCAACGGTTAAAAAAGACACGACAATAATTTTATTTTTCAGTGCTTACTAAAAATTTCAATTTTTAAATCCATAACAATTTTTTTTCTCTCTAAAGGATCACATGAATTAGCTACATATAGAAAGTGAATTAATATGTAAATGAATGTAGATAAATTTATAATATGAAGAGTATGAGATGTAAACTGGGTGTAAAAGAATTACTCTCTATTAAGTTATATTAACGTATTAAACTTTATTTTATATTAAAAACATATATTTTTAAAACACATGTAACTATCATGTTCTAATGTACTAAAATTTAAGTTATTGATCTACTATAGGGTCCACGGATCAGGTCTGGGTTGGGTACAAAATCATCGGATCCTAATGCTACCCATTTGGGATCAGATCGGTTACGGTCGAATATCAGGTCCGTGTCAGGCCCGGGTTGGGTTTGGGTTATAAGTAATTGTGACAATGTCAGCATCAACAACCAATTTGATATTGTGAATTGTGTTTCGCAAAGAATTATTATTATTATTATTATTATTATTATTATTATTATTATTATTATGTATTAAAATGGTTTGTTCCATTTTGAAGGTGGAATGGTCACTAAGGTTAGTACTACTGCCACTTAGGCATTAACCTCTTTGCTAGTGAGACTTGAGATTATCCCTCTTGTTCTTTACAATACACACTTATTACTTATATAGTACTCCTATTACAACACGTACATTACCTGTATACTATCTCTAATACTCCTCCTCAAGTTGGAGCATATATGCCATACATGTCCAACTTGTCATTGATGAACTGTATTCTGGCTCTCGCAAGAGGCTTTGTGAGAGCATCGACTAGTTGGTGATCAGTACAAATATGTTTAGCCTCTATTTGAGGAGGCTCATACGGTGTGCCACTAATCTTGTTGCAAACCACATGGCAGTCAATCTCAATATGCTTGGTTCGTTCATGAAACACAGCATTGGTGGCTATGTGGATGGCAGACTGGCTATCACAATGCATATGCATCAACTCATGCTAAAGAATCCCCAACTCAGTAAGTAATCATTTGACCCATGTCATCTTGCATGTAAGGTTAGCCATAGCACGATACTCGGATTCAGCACTCGATCGAGACTCCACATTTTGTTTCTTACTCTTCCATGAAGCTAAGTTTCTCCCAACAAACACACAATACCCAGTGGTGGATCTCCTAGTCGTTGGGTAGCCAGTCCAATCAGCATCTGACCAACCAGCAATTCGACAGTGTAAACCATCAGTATACAACAATCCTCTGCCAGGGAAGCTCTTCAAATACTGAAGAATTCTCATAACTGCATTCCAATGGCTTGTACGGGGAGACGTCATAAACTGACTTACTATACTAACTGAGTATGCAATATCAGAATGAGTGACAGTGAGATAATTTAGTTATCTTACAAGCCTCCTATATCTCTCTGGATCCTCCATCAGGACACCTTGATCTGGCAACAGCTTGAAATTTGGGTCCATAGGAGTGTATGATGGCCTACATCCTAGCATACCGCTCTTGGTAAGTATGTCCAGTACATACTTTCTCTCTGACAAACAAATTCCCTGCTTAGATTGAGCAACTTTGATCCCTAAGAAATACTTTAGTTGTCCGAGATCCTCAGTTTGAAACTTCTGTTGAATATATGGCTTCAGATCTTGAATACCATTATGATCATCTCCTGTAATTATAATATCATCAACATATACAACTAAAATGATTTTCTTTCCTTGATGATGTCGATAGAACACGGAATGATCATTATCAATCCTCCTCAATCCAAAACTTGTGACAACTTCAGTGAAACGGCCAAACCAAGCACGATGAGACTATTTAAGTCCATACAAAGATCGTTTTAAGCAATAAAATTTAGTGGGCTCAGCTTTGCTAACAAAAGCGGGGGGCTGCTCCATATAAACCTCCTCAAGAATGCCATTGAAAAAGACATTTTTGACATTAAGCTGATGGACCGGCCAATGAAATCGAGCAGCCAAGGCAATAATGATCCGAACAGAAGGCATTTTGGCCACAGGAGAGAATGTCTCATCATAATCAATGCCATAGGTCTGAGAATAACCTTTAGCAACCAATCGAGCTTTTAGGCGAGTCAGAGAACCATACGGATTTACTTTAACTATGTATACCCATTTACAACCAACACAACGTTTACCAGATGGAAGGTTAACAAGATTCCAAGTACCATTTTCCTTAAGAGCATACATCTCTTCTCGTATAGCCTGGTTCCAACCAGGATGTGATAGTACTTCTGATAAAGACTTAAGAACCTGGTGACTATCCAAAGTAGAGACAAAGGCATAATGGGCATATGACAAGTGAGCATATGAAAGATGAATGTATAAAGGATGAGCAGTGGAGCGAAACCCTTTGTGTATGGTGATAGGAAGATCAAGATCAGAATGCTCGCTAGAAGATAGTGTGTGCGCACTAGAGGAAACCGGGGGTATACTAGCAGGCTCAGACGGTCGTGTCTCATCGACTTAAGGGCGATAGGACAATGGGCACAATGGTGTCATCTGAGGGAGTGGTGTCCGAACGTCGTTTATACACTTGAGTGATTTTAGGCCGTTTGGGCATTGCTAGGGAGCACTGTGTTACAGAAATAGTAGAACTAGATACCACAAGTCTAGGATAGGTTGGAAATTCAAATTCAGTCGCATCGGAGGGAATCGGGGTTAAACCAGAGGAAGTGTTGGATAAATAAGGTTGGGACTCGTGAAATGTAACATCAACAAAGATAAAATGACGATGCAGCTCAGGACTATAACATCTATAACCTTTCTGGGAGCGACAATACCCTAGAAAAATACATCAGATAGAACGGGGAGCTAACTTGGAGCGACTAGGACGATGGTCATGGAAAAAACTAACACATCAAAAGATTTTGGGGGGAAAGGGGAATTGGTCAACATTTGGAAATAAAACGGAAAAGGGTGTTTGACCATATAACACAGGTGAGGGCATGCGGTTAATTAAGTGACATGCAGCAAGAACTGCATCCCCCTAGAAACAGTAAGAAACTTGTCTATGAATAAACATAAGAAGACATAATACTAGTGAACTCAGAAGAAAAATACTCTTTGGCATTATCGCGTTGCAAAATTTGAACAGAAACATCAAACTGAGTTCTCACCTCGGAGCAGAATGATTTAAAAATAGACAAAACTTCAGACCGAGATTTCATTAAATATAACCATGTGGCACGAGAATAGTCATCAACAAAGGTAACAAAATATCTAAAGTCACCGAACTGGGACTGAACTGGGCAAGATCCCCACACATCAGAATGAACTAAACTAAAAGGTCGACTCGATCGTTTATTAACTCTAGGAGGGTAAGACATACGTACATGTTTACCTAATTGGCATGACTCACAAGATAACTCCTTAAGAGAAGATAATTCAGGTCTCAACTTATTTAGATTCTGTAACCACGAATGACCCAACTGACAATGCAAATCCAAAGACGCACTCAAGCATGCAAATGAGGTAGGACCACTGTCAAGCTGATAAAGACCCTCTAACACACGCCATGCGGCAATAGTTTTTTCGGTCCCAAGTTCTTGAAATGCACGGTAATTAGAAAAAAATGTAACAGAACAATTTAGTATTTTGATAATTTTACTAACAGACATTAGGTTAAAGGGAAATTTTGGCATGTGAAGAACAGGACTAAGTGGTAAATTGGAAGTAAGGTTTACATGTCCGACCCCCCAACGGGCGAAGTTCTGTAACCCTTGTTTTCCTAAATCCGTATTTTCTATGTATTTTATGTATTTAAAATATTTGTAATTTATTTTTCGAGTTTCTAATTTTTTTTTGTTGTTAAAATATATTATTGGATCCTCTGTTAAACCCGATTTTAATCGATGGTTTTAGTTGTGACCATTTTCCAATGATTTTGTATTATAACAAGAATCATATTATTGTTATTATTATTATTACAGTTATTTTATTTTTATTTTTATTATGATTGTTCTTATTATTGTTATTATTATTTTTCTTTTATTAGCCTTGTTTGTTAATTTAAAAACCTACCTCTATATATTACTCATTTTGTACTTATTTCAAATGAATTCTATATTTTAATGCAAATGATATTTTGTTATAAACCCTATTTTATTTTGTTATCTTGACCCTATTGGATTTTAATACCCAATATATTTTGATATCCATTACCAATACATCCCTAAACCCTATTGGATCCAACCCAATAACCCGTTACCCTATATTTTACTGCAGCTGTGTCGGTAGACGCAGATTCGCAAAACTGCTGTACACCTTTACCTTGCGAATTAATTTAACTATGTAAAAAGCAAGCGTTTGACTTGAAATTTTATATGTAGTTGGTGGACACCCTATAGGACATTCCTAATTTTTCTTAGAATTAATTTACATTATTTCAACCCTGTTTCACATGTATAAACTCAAATACACAAATTCTGCCTGAACAAATGTAATAAGCCGGGGTTAAGGGAAAGACCATAGTGGTGGAAAATATAGGTAAGTGTACTCGGAAGGGGGTCCGTGTTTTCCAGTACTCGGTTCATGAACCTGTTGCATGTGATGTATTCATGGAGTCAGTTACTTGGCTCATGAACCTGTTGTATTCATGAACCCACTGTGTGGTTCTTGAACCTGTTAGTATTCACAAACTTGCTTCGTGAACCTGTTATTTATTTTCGTATTCATGAACCGTGCCTGTCTGATATTTGATACTTGTTACCTGAGTACGCCGCCCTATAAAATCCATTACTAGGTCTAAACGAAATTGCATTGACTGTAGCAACCATAGTAAAAAGATGGATGCATGAAGTGCTACCTAGATAGTAATAACTACAAGACTTGATACATGAAACTTGAACTTGATACATGCTTACACGATACTTGACTACATGATACATGAGACTTGATACTTGAATTTAATACTTGATACTTGCAACTCGATACTTGCTCACTTGATACTTGTATTTGACATTTGACTTAATACTTGTTACTTGACACTAGACTTGAGACTTGTCACTTGAGGTTAGATACCCCTACGTGTTTACTTGTCATGTGTTTTACCATTAGTATTTGTTATCCAGCATGTTTACTAAGATGTTCCTCTTGCTAGCTAGTTCTTGGTTTATCCACTACTTGTTATATCCCTGTTATATTCTTGATTCCAATTCCTGTTCCCCATTACTTGTACTCGTTTTTACTATTTGTGGCCCTAGCTTGTACTAAGGGCATTTTCTCTTGTTTTTCCTGTTTTTTTTCTTTTTATTTATTAAGCAGACTTTGGAAACGAGCTACCTGCTGGGATTGGTGAGCAGAAATTTTAGCTTTCAAGTGGAGGCAGGACTTGTTTAGATTAATTGTCTTTCTTGAATTATTTATTCTTGCTACTTAAGACTTGTAACGGGCTACGTTCCCGAGTTTTACCTTTTGTTCCAGACATTGAAAACATTTTGGATATTATTAATGTTTAAATTGTTTCCTGTTGCTTAATGCACACTACAAAAGAAACTGGCTTTCCCGGCGCTTTTTGACGTCTATACCGGCGTTTATTTACGCCGGTGAAACTTTCACCGGCGTTTATAATAGCGCCAGTCCAAATGCCGCCGAAGCGGGCGTCGCGGAAACGAAGGGGTCTACACCGGCGGTTTTGGTAGACGCCGGTAAATGTGATAACTACACCGGCGGCCATAAAACGCCGGTGTATGTCGGTCTCTGAGTGCCGTTCTTTTGCATCCTATATACATTCACCGGCGGTCGTAAACCGCCGGTATTTATTCATTCACCGGCGTTTATGAAAACGCCGGTGTAGAATGAAAGTATACCGGCGGTCAAGGAGCGCCGGTGTATGTGCGTTTCTGAGTGCCTGGTTTTCCCTACTTACAAGCACCGGTACGTCGGCGTTTATAAAACGCCGGTGTAGTTATATACGTCGGCGTTTATAAAACGCCGGTGTACGTCTGTGCCGTTACAGCTGACAACATTCACCGGCGTTCGTGTATCACACACTCCAACAATTTGATTAGATAGACCGACGTTTTTTAAAACGCCGGTCTGGCTATGCCCGTTTATTTTCGATACTCTGCTTTTCCGTTCGATTTCAATGCACAGTTTCATTTACAAAACCTGTAAACTAATTCTCACAACTGATTCAATCAATTTCGTTGCATATTACTGCGCAAATCACAATCAAACACAAGAATAATTAAAGATAATCAAGTTTTACACGTGTCATATCAACGTCCAAATTCATTGATTAATTAACAGTGTCATAATTAACAAATTAATATAGGGACTAACATCCCAAATATCCAAACAAACCGTCTGACAAATATCCAAAATATCCCAAATTAAAAGTCTGACATAACTCTCATAAAAAAAAACCAGTCTGACATAACAACTGCAAGGAGGAGGACATAAGAACAACAACCATACAGCAAGGAGGACATAAGAACAACAAGGAGGACCGCAGATTCATACCCCCCGAGTAGCTTCAGCTCTGATCATCAGAATTTCCTTTATCTGGACGACCGCTCTGTGAAAAAAAAACAATAGTTTAATTGAACAGTAGACCACAATACAGAATATACATATTTTTTGAACTTGCAAAAAGAACTACCTGTATCTTAAATTATAAGATCAAAGTGCCAACTGCAAATGGAATTGTTAATGATATATACAGAGGTAAAATAATTACATTGCAATGCTAAAAATCTAGTACTTAATTTTGTTTTTAAATATATCTAAAATAACAAAACAAATGAAAATTCAGTATCTAACTTGAAACCTTTATATTCTCCTCTGATTGGGAATATCCAATATCTAAAACAGTAAAACAAATGAAAATTCAGTATCTAAGCATGTCCTTCATGGATTGTTCAGACAATCCATGAAACTGTCATCGTGGACGGAAACCAAATATAAGAAAAATAAGAAAAATAAGATAGGGCTCATATCAAGTGTATTTTTTAGGGAACTGTCATCGTGGAAGGAAACCAAATATAGAAGCCAGAAATGGAAACAGAAAGAAGAAAGGTAGAGACTTTGGATACACCAGGCTAACATAGCGGCATTTTCCTCATCTCTCTCTCATCCCTTGTTTCCCTTCAGCACACGAACACAAAGAGACATCAGCAACAACAGCAAGAGCGACAAGAACAACAATAATAATAAATTATTATGAACAAGATGTCTCTATATGGGTTTCCAGATCTCCACTCGAGCCCACTCTTTCTAATCACAGCCCAATTAAGAACATAGACAACATCCACTAAACAATCCAATCATAGCCCAATCAAAATTTGCCATCCTGGATCTTAATGAAATAAGCTTCATTAATAGTGAAAGAAAATGAGGATGCTAGCAGCATACTTAGTTTGGAAGTGAACCCATTTTTTGTTAAAAAATCATGCCAAAGATGGCAATCAGCTTCATTAACAGTATCTGAAAATGAAAATTTCCATTATCTGAGCTTATATGTTGCTCTACTAATTCACTGTGCCCAACTAAATCTAAAACCCAATTGTTGTGCGTATCCGGAGGATTTTGGCATACGTACCTATAGCATCCTCAGTTCACAGTGAACCCGTTTTGGTCAAAAAAACATGCCAAGATCACAAACAGATGCATGAAAATAAGCTTCACTAACAACAAAAGAAGAAACTGGGGATGCTAGCAGCATACTTAGTTTGGAAGTGTACCCATTTTTGGGGGAAAAAACATGCCTAAGATGACAATCAGGTTACTTTAACAGTATCTGAAAATGAAAATTTCCATTATCTGAGCTTATATGTTGCTCTACTACTTCTTTAGCCCAACTATATCTAAAACCCAATTGTTGTGCATGTCCGGCCGGAGGAGGTTGGCATACAGCTATAGCATCCTCAGTTCACAGTGAACCCATTTTGGTCAAAAAAAACAAACATGCCAAGAAGACAATCAGGTGCATGAAATCAGCTTCACTAACAGTGAAAGAAAATGGGACCAAAAAACATGCCAAGAAGACCATCAGGTGCATGAAATCAGCTTCACTAACAGTGAAAGAAAATGGGGATACTAGCAGCAAACTTAGTTTGGAAGTGAACCCATTTTGTGTTAAAAAACCATGCCAAAGATTGCAACCAGGTTACTTTAACAGTATCTGAAAATGAAAAATTTTCCATTATCTGAGCTTATATGTTGCTCTACTACTTCTTTAGCCCAACTATATCTAAAACCTAATTGTTGTGCATATCCGGCCGGAGGATTTTGGCATACGTACCTATACCATCCTCAGTTCACAGTGAACCCATTTTGGGTAAAAAAACAAACATGCCAAGAAGACAATCAGGTGCATGAAATCAGCTTCACTAACAGTGAAAGAAAATGGGACCAAAAAAATGCCAAGAAGACCATCAGGTGCATGAAATCAGCTTCAATAACAGTGAAAGAAAATGGGGATGCTAGCAGCATACTTAGTTTGGAATTAGTTTGGAAGTGAACCCATTTTGTGTTAAAAAACCATGCCAAAGATTGCAATCAGGTTACTTTAACAATATCTGAAAATGAAAAATTTTCCATTATCTGAGCTTATATGTTGCTCTACTACTTCTTTAGCCCAACTATATCTAAAACCCAATTGTTGTGCATATCCGGCCGGAGGAGGTTGGCATACAGCTATAGCATCCTCAGTTCACAGTGAACCCATTTTGGTCAAAAAAACAAACATGCCAAGAAGACAATCAGGTGCATGAAATCAGCTTCACTAACAGTGAAAGAAAATGGGACCCAAAAAACATGCCTAGAAGACCATCAGGTGCATGAAATCAGCTTCACTAACAGTGAAAGAAAATGGGGATGCTAGCAGCATACTTAGTTTGGAAGTGAACCCATTTTGTGTTAAAAAACCATGCCAAAGATTGCAACCATGTTACTTTAACAGTATCCGAAAATGAAAATTTTTCCATTATCTGAGCTTATATGTTGCTCTACTACTTCACCGTGCCCAACTAAATCTAAAATCCAACTGTTGTGCATATCCGGCCGGAGGATTTTGGCATACGTACCTATATACCATCCTCAGTTCACAGTGAACCCATTTTGGTCAAAAAAACATGCCAAGATGACAATCAGATGCATGAAAATAAGCTTCACTAACAATAAAAGAAGATGAGACATCAGCAACAACAGCAACAACAGCAAGAGGGAACCAAATATAGAACAATTGGATTGTGAATGGAGATTGTAGTCATAGATCAATTCTTCGTTGAAGAAAAATACGAATAGGGCTCATAGCAAGTGTAGTTTTAAGGAATTGTCATCGTGGAAGGAAACCAAATATAGAAGCCAGAAAGAGGAATGGTAGAGAATGAGGATACACCAGGCTAACATAGCGGCATTTTCCTCATCTCTCTCTCATCTCTTCTTTCCCTTCAGCACACGAACACATAGAGACATCAGCAACAACAGCAAGAGCGACAAGAACAATAATAATAATAAATTATTATGAACAAGATGTCTCTATATGGGTTTCCAGATCTCCACTCTAACTCGTCTCTTTATAATCACAGCCCAATTAAGAACAATTGTTCACAGTCACTGTTAAAGAAACATATATGCTCAGATTATGGAAATTTTCATTTTCAGATACTGTTAAAGAAGCTGATTTCATGCATCTGATTGCTATCTTTGGCATGATTTTTTAGCCAAAATGGGTTCACTTCCAAACTACGTATGCTGCTAGCATACCAAAATCCTCCAAGTCAGTACAACAACACGGCTGAACAAACCTTGTTTGCAGGTCATACAATGTCATCTATACCATGTTATGTGCCAAAGTGGGGTTGGTCATACAATGCAAGGCCGACACGTATTAGTTGTTTGTGAGTATGCAATAGGGTGCAGCTATGAACAGGGCTCATATCAAGTGTAGTATTACGGACTGTCATCGTGGAAGAAAACCAATTTAATATAGAAGCCATATATGGAGCCAGAAAGAGGGATGGTAGAGAATGAGGATACACCAGGCTAACATAGCGGCATTTTTCTTAACTCTCTCTCATCCCTTCATTCTCTTCAACACACGCACACAAAGAGACATCAACAACAACAGCAAGAGGGGGTTGGTCCAACAATAAGTGTAGATTATAATAAATGAGATGTCTCTATTTGGGTTTCCAGATCTCCACTCCAGCCCTTTCTTTCTAATCACAGCCCACTTAAGAAACATAGACGAAATGCTTATAGACGACAGCCACAATGCAGACTCACAAACACTAGTACGTGTCTTTCATGCATTCAAGACCATAATCTCTTTAAAAATACCAATTTAAAGACTTACCGATGTTTTTTGACAGTGGGCGGCGTGCTACCCTCACTCTCATAAGTTTGACTGCCACTATTATTTAGTGGCTGCTCATCCCTATGGCTCTCGTTGCCATCATTTATATTTACCCTCTTTCCACGCCTCGGTATGTTGTACCTGTCAAGGATTCGATAACTTCCTTAGAGATGCAAATTTAATTAATAACATGTTTATAATAACTATCATAAAATTTGTACTTTAGTAGGATTAACAAACCAACATAATTGTAAAAAAATTAAAAAAATGAGATTTGTAACAGATTAAATTACAACGATAGTTTGGTTCAAATGACACCAAGCATAGTTTAATGTAAATAATACCAAGTAGTAGAAAATAGAAAGATAATTAAACCAGTGTATTCAATTCACAATGAACATATTCGAAATTACAGACATAATATTACAACAAGATTTAAGACATAAAATTACAGACATATAATAAACCCAATTGAAAATCATGTAAACTACAATACGACATCTTCCAGTACATCGTCCTCTTCTCCATCCTTGCGGAGCCAAGTCCCGCAAATTCCAATATCGGTTGTGTTTACATCAAACACAGGAAACTCAGAAGCAATGTAACTGTTCATGTCTTCACCGTCTTCATCGTCTGAAGTATCGCCCAGTTGGAATACATCTCTTGGTTGCATAGGGAGAGCCACATACGATTTTGGCAGGGTTGGATCTTCAATGTAGAACACTTGTTGCACTTGGGATGGAAACACAAATGGCTCATGGCTAATGTGTGTACCGATGTGAATCAATTTTGAGAAGTTTACAACTGTGAAGCCAAGCTTGTCCTTGTTGTTAGCAAAATTCCTATCAAACTCAGCCTAATCCCCACGAAATAAGACAACACGGAAATGGCCAAAATAATTCAACTCAATGATATCCGTGAGCACTCCATAGTAGTCGAGATCTCCATCTACAGGCCTCGTGTCCGATTTGGAAGCATAAATTCTAGTCTTAGACGTCACTACCATTCCACTATTTTGAGACTTCAAATTACATTCACGATCCTTAGTACGAAATCTAAAACCATTGAATATGTATCCTCCGTATCTTTTGACCATCTGATAGGGACCTTTGGCAAGTACTTGTATTTTAGATGACGCACCTTCAGGACCCAAAGAATGTACCTATTAATTTTGCGCAAATCGTATCAGCACCATAGAAAATGTAGATATAATAAAGATTAACTTGCATAACTGTAATTCACCTATATGAGATTCAAACCACTTATGAAATTTTTCATTCATCAACTTGTTTTGTTCACGTGGTGGTAGTCTTCTTGGTCTAGCCCTTCGTTTGATATCCCTGACAAATTCGCTAAAAATAAGCAATTGAAATTAGGAATAACAAAAGTATCAAAAATATCGAACTCCGCGGTTTTCACTGTATTCGATTTAAATTCAAAAGCAACTTACTTTCGAAATGGTTCCACTGATGCATGATGGTCTAGCACATATCGATGTGCCTGTTCCCACGCTAAGCTATCGAGCTCAAATGCATCAACTTTACCAACAGTAGTGCCAGCGGTATCAAAAAGATATTGAGCACCATCAAGGTTGAAAATGTCTGGATTTCTACGTGGTCTACTGGAAGATGTCTCCACACCAGGCAAATACCTGGAAAAAAAATGTGAGCACTCCTCTGATAGATATCCCTGGGCTATTGACCCTTCAGGATATGCTCTATTTTTCACATAACCCTTTAGCCGGTATAGGTACCTGAACATGTACAATTAATAAATTAGAGCGGATTAGGGGATTAAAAGAAATGAGCTTTTGAAAATTCAATTTCGTAAGATGAATGAATTATTTTACCTCTCAATGGGGTACATCCACCGATAGTGAACAGGACCGCCGATTCTGGCTTCACCAGCAAGGTGGATTATCAAGTGAATCATTATAGTGAAGAATGATGGAGGAAATATCATCTCCATTTTACTAAGTGTCAATGCCGCCTGCTGCTCCAATTGGTCCAGATCTTCAGCACGAAGCATTCTTGAGCAAATACCTTTATATATGCTACAAAGATCTTTCAGGACAGTAGTGACTTGCTCACACATTGAAAACCTTAGGGCCACAGGAAGGAGATCCTACATTAGGATGTGGTAGTCGTGTGACTTTAGACCCTGAAGCCTCTTCTCTTTAAAGTTGACACATCTTGCCATGTTAGAAGAATAGCCATCAGGAACTTTAAGTTCAAGTAGTACTTTGCAAAACAATTCCAACTCCGATTTTGACATTGAATAGATTGCAGGAGGTAGGAGTACTTTCCCGTTCGACAATTCTTCTGGGTGCAACTCATGTCGGATGCCCATTGACTTCAAATCAAGTCGGCTCTTGAGATTGTCCTTTGTCTTCCGATCATCTTCCATAACTGTTCCTATACAATTCTCACCAATATTTTTTTCGATATGCATCACATCTAAATTATGTCGCAGTAAGTTGAATTCCCAATACGGCAACTTGAAGAAAATACTCTTCTTCTTCCATGCACCTAAACTCGTCATGTTTTGATCCTCATCTTCGCCATATAGATCGGTCTCCTCACCTTGCTCCGGCCTTGCCCTTTTCTTGCCCTTTGTCCTGACTTCTGGTTCTTTTCCATATTTGAATTGATGACCATCTACCCGCCTCAAAATATCTGAACCAGAAGAAGACCCAGGGGCATGTTCCCACTCGTCGGTACCATCAAATGTCGATGCCTCTGCCCGAAATATATGTGTGTCAGGCAACCATCTCCTATGACCCATATAGCAAAACTTTCTGCCATTGTACAACCACCTTGAACTAGTTTGGTCAGCACAACATGGACATGCATAACGTCCTTTAGTACTATATCCAGATAAATTTACATATGCTGGAAAATCATTGATTGTCCAAGACAACACGGCACGAAGAGAAAATGTTTCTTTAGCCACAGCATCATAGGTTGGAACACCCATCCACAACTTCTGAAGTTCATCTATTAACGGTTGTAGGTACACATCTATATTATTTCCAGGACCTTTCGCTCCAGGAACTATCATGGACAAAATAAATGAGGACTGCTTCATACATTTCCAAGGTGGCAAATTGTATGGTATCAACATAACCGGCCATATGCTGTATGTACTACTCATTTGCCTGAAAGGGTTGAAACCATCACTAGCTAGTCCATGTCACACATTTCGAGGATCTTTCGCAAAATCAGGATATCTTTCATCAAATTTTTTCCAAGATTGAGAATCAGTAGGATGTCTAAGAATCTCATCATTAGTGCGACCTTCAGCATGCCATTTCATATCAGAAGAAGTTTTTGTAGACATAAACAACCTTTGTAGCCTAGGAATCAGAGGAAAGTAACGCAGTATTTTGGCAGGCTTCTTTTTCCTACTTCGCTTAGTAGATCCACTGGCTCCCTTGTCTTGATTTGGTCTTTCTTTCCATTTCGAAGAACCACACACTTCGCAATTCTCCAGACTTACCTTACCACTCGTGAAAAGCATACAGTCATTTGGACATGCTGCTATCTTCTCATATCCTAGATCGAAAGAACTTAGGAATTTTTTGATTTTATAGGCTGAGTTTGGAATACAGATTTCAGGAAATGCTTCATTCAACATTTCAAGTAGCATAGTGAAGGACTTAGCAGACCACCCGTTTAAACATTTAATCTGAAATAGTCTGACAATGAATGAGAACTTAGAAAATTTGGTGCAATCGCGGTACAACGGAGTACTAGCATCTTCAAGTAACTTAGCGAAGGATTCTTGCTGCTTATTATTTTCAGGGGTGGGGCCAGACATTTCCTCGTCCACCCCACCACCAATCTGGTTTGTTTCTGTTGACTCATTGTGAACTTCATTTGTTGGGTTATTGGTGTGGAAAGGAACATTATGAATCCCCATGGCATCTTGTAACAAAGCATGCATCTCATCGGAAATGCTTAAGTCTTCGTTCACTAAGGGCTCAGCTTCATTTTCTAATACAACCGGACGAACAGGAGCTGACGTATGATCCTCTCCATGACAAAACCACCTTGTGTACCCTTGAAGAAAACCGTTGACAGCCAAGTGTGTATGTACTACGTCACATGTCCTCAGCATACAATTTGTACACCGGAGGCATGGACAAAGGATTAGGTTGGGATCACGGGAATGTCGTTTGTCAAAGATAATAAAATCTTTAATACCATCACGGTACTCCTTGGATAATCGTGGTTTACTAATCCAACTTCTATCCATTATATCAATAGCATACAATCTGAAATTAAAATTTGATATATTAAATAGTAATAATAGTAAAAGGCATTTTGTATATTAAATTTCACCTATTTGAAAACTATCCCTAGCTGCAAATAAATAAACGATATAATCTTTAACTGTAAAATAAAGAAATTGTGGTTCCAAAAAATGTACAAAAAAAAACTACATCTTAACACAATCTACTCTATTCACATAACCCTAAACTACCTTTTGTGGAAATTATCACAACCACCTTAGTGGTATTTTATCGCACACCCTGTGTTCGAGCATAAAAAAAAATCGACTATAGTCTCCCCTGTATTTGGCTTTCCGTTCAAGGAGATGATGATGGTAAAGGGTATTTTGCTGATGAAGAGGAATCAGCCGAATAATGAGCGCGTCGTGCTGTAACTACAGTAACAAGAAGATCTGATGACTCATGAACTATTCCGTTCATGACTACTAATAATCACTTATCTCATAATAATAATAATAATAATAATAATAATAATAATAATAATAATAATAATAATAATACTAAACAAAAGAAACTAATATGGCTACTAATAAGTTTTTCTAAAATAATTCTTCATCCCAACTAAATCATTGATGCTTGTAGCGCCAAAAGAAACCTGCACGAGGTTTGTTCAGCCGAAATCTTGTACAGATTTGGAGGATTTTGGTAAAAAACATGCCAAGATGCCAATCAGATGCATGAAATCAGCTTCATTAACAGTAAAAGAAAAATGATAATGTCCAGTATGTAAGCATATATTTTTCAGAGTGAACCAATTGTTGTACATATCCGGAGGATTTTGGCATACAGCTATAGCATCCTCAGTTCACAGTGAACCCATTTTGGTCAAAAAAAATGCCAAAATGACAATCAGATGCATGGGATAAGCTTCATTAACAGTAAAAGAAAATGAGGATGCTAGCAGCATACTTAGTTTGGAAGTGAACCCATTTTGTTAAAAAATCATGCCTAAGATGGCAATCAGCTTCTCTAACAGTATCTGAAAATGAAAATTTCCATTATCTGAGCATATATGTTGCTCTACTACTTCTTTAGCCCAACTAAATCTAAAACCCAATTGTTGTGCGTATCCGGAGGATTTTGGCATACGTACCTATAACATCCTCAGTTCACAGTGAACCTGTTTTGGTCAAAAAAACATGCCAAGATCACAATCAGATGCATGAAAATAAGCTTCACTAACAACAAAAGAAGAAACTGGGGATGCTAGCAGCATACTTAGTTTGGAAGTGTACCCATTTTTGGGGGAAAAAACATGCCTAAGATGGCAATCAGGTTACTTTAACAGTATCTGAAAATGAAAATTTCCATTATCTGAGCTTATATGTTGCTCTACTACTTCTTTAGCCCAACTAAACCTAAAACCCAATTGTTGTGCATACCCGGAGGATTTTGGCATACGTACCTATAGCATCCTCAGTTCACAGTTAACCCATTTTGGTCAAAAAAACATGCCAAGATGACAATCAGATGCATGAAAATAAGCTTCACTAACAGTAAAAGAAACTGGGGATGCTAGCAGCATACTTAGTTTGGAAGTGTACCCATTTTTGGGGGGAAAAAACATGCCTAAGATGGCAATCAGGTTACTTTAACAGTATCTGAAAATGAAAAATTTTCCATTATCTGAGCTTATATGTTGCTCTACTACTTCTTTAGCCCAACTAAATCTAAAATCCAATTGTTGTGCATATCCGGCCGGAGGATTTTGGCATACGTACCTATAGCATACTCAGTTCATAGTGAACCCATTTTGGGTAAAAAAACATGCATGCCAAGAAGACAATCAGATGCATGAAATCAGCTTCATTAACAGTGAAAGAAAATGGACATGCTAGCAGCATACTAAGTTTGGAAGTGAACCCATTTTGTGTTAAAAAACCATGCCAAAGATTGCAATCAGGTTACTTTAACAGTATCTGAAAATGAAACTTTCCGTTATCTGAGCTTATATGTTGCTCTACTACTTCTTTAGCCCAACTATATCTAAAACCCAATTGTTGTGCATATCCGGCCGGAGGATTTTGGCATACGTACCTATACCATCCTCAGTTCACAGTGAACCCATTTTGGGTAAAAAACAAACATGCCAAGAAGACAATCAGATGCATGAAATTAGCTTCATTAACAGTGAAAGAAAATGGGTAAGCTAGCAGCATACTTAGTTTGGAAGTGAACCCATTTTTTGTTAAAAAATCATGCCAACGAGGGCAAACAGGTAACTTTAACAGTATCTGAAAATGAAAATTTCCATTATCTGAGCTTATATGTTGCTCTACTAATTCACTGTGCCCAACTAAATCTAAAATCCAATTGTTGTGCATATCCGGCCGGAGGTTTTTGGCATACGTACCTAGAGCATCCTCAGTTCACAGTGAACCCATTTTGGGTAAAAAAACAAACATGCCATGAAGACAATCAGATGCATGAAATCAGCTTCATTAACAGTAAAAGAAGATGAAAATTTCCAGTATCTAAGCATATATTATTCTATTAATTCTTCATCTCAACTAAACCATTCATGTTAAGGAAATCAAGATGAATAATCTGAAAAAAGCTGCTTTTTTTGAAAAATAAGGGAAATCAAGAGATCATACCGAAGAGAGAGAGAGAAAGCGGGGCGACGAGGGCGGGGGCGTAGGAGAGAGAGAGAGAGCGGGGCGATCGCCGATTCACCTCCAAATAGAGAGAGGGAAGAGGGAAATCGAAAATGACGAAGGGAAGAAGGGACGATTTCGAAAGGTCGAAGGCCGTCGAAGAGGATGAAGCGGCGGAGGCAAACGCGCGGGAAGTAGAGCGAGGAAGGAGGGAAACGAAGCGCCCCTTTCTTTTATTTTTTTGGGGGGGTTTGGAAAAATGGCGAGCGAAAGATTAGGGTTCGCGGGTTTTATCGCAGTTATTCACTGGCGTTTCAATTAGACACGCCGATGAATGTGTCCGTATATTCGCCGGCGTTTATAATAAAAACGCCGGTGAATAATACACTTCACCGGCGTTTTTAAGTAAAACGCCGGTGAATACGAACATACACCGGCGTTTTAAATCGACCGCCGGTGTATAACCATCCCATCTGGCGCCCAATTCCTATTCGCTCCCTACCTCGGCGCTACTAGTAAAACGCCGGGGTACTTTCGCCGGTAAAACCGGTATCTTTTGTAGTGATGAATTATTCATGCATGCTTGGTGATATATATATATATATATATATATATATATATATATATATATATCTTGTTATATACTTGTTGTGATGCTGAGTCGATCCTACAGCTTATGGATGATATTAAAATCATTTGCTGGGCTTCATCACGTGCTCGTATTCCATATTTTTGGGAAGCGGGGCGTGACATAGAACCATCAGCAAGTCTAACAGGTGGATAAAATGATCTACTAATAGAGGACAATATATTCGAATTCCCAGTCATATGATCAGATGCACCTGAATCTATTATCCATGATGTTGGAGGTGAATTGGTTAAACATGTGATACCTGGCTTTGCTAAAGTGACAGAAGAAGAGGACCGCTGTCGGAAAGCGTGATATTGCTCATTTCTTTGATATTGTCGGAACCACTGCAGCTCATTTTCAGTCATCGGGACAGTGATTGAATTAGAGGCTACATGTGCAATGTGGCGTGGTTGATTGCCTTGAGAGTGCATGATAGGGCAATTTCCTTTATTAATTGCTCACAAGTCTCAAATGGGTGCGATATGAGTTTAGATTTCTTGGCGCCAATTCATCAAACACCTTGTGTTCCACTCCAATATAGCTCAGATTCAGAAAAGCTTGGATTATTTGTTTCCGTTCAAGGAGATGATGATGGTGAGTGCTATATACTGATGGTGAGTGCTTTTTTAACTTCTTTAACCCCCCACATGTTCCCGAGGATGATGATGATCTTGATCAGGACGCTGATATTGGGTTCGACCTTGGGTTGAAGAGCTCGGTGTGAAGACGAGGCAGCGAGGTGGAGGTGTTGAGGTGGCTGTTGGAGCTTCGGAGGAGGGAGGCAGCGTCGGGTTGGTTTCGCGGTGGAGCATGCTTGGGGGTTGCAGTGAGGTGGAGAGAAGTTCAGGTTGCGGTTGGTGTCGGAATGAAGGTGCAGGCAGGTTTGGTGCTGGGGTTCAGGGGTTCAGGTGGTGGAGGTGATCGGGTGCAGTTGACGATGACGGGGACGGCGACAGCTAGCTAGGTCAGGACCTAGCTCTGATATCATGGAACTTGAGATTATCCCTCTTGTTCTCTACAATACACACTTATTACATATATATAAAGTACTCCTATTATAACACGGTACATTACCCGTATAATATCTCTAATAGCTAGTAAGCAGGAGGTCAGATATTTAAATAACAATGCCAAGTCTTTAGATCCTTCTTACATACTATACAAAATTTCTCATCCCATCTCGTTTCATATTGAAGTGTAAGTGTATATTAGCGAAAGTAGCATATATAGTTAGAGCATGCCTCGAATTAAGGTTTATCTGATCTCTTAGAATAAGAATTGGAGTTGTTTGTAGCCAATGCAACTTAATTTAACCACAAGAACATATTTCAAAAATTCAAAAACCTCTGTTTAATTTTAAGCGGTGCGAGTCCCTTCCACTGTTTTGTCCCATACAAGCTTAGATGACTTGCTTGCAAGTTGCAAGAGTCCCTACGTATTTCTCTCTAGTTGATTAAATTGAGAGCTTTATATTGAAAGCAAGAGTCCTACTTATATATATAAAGTATGAGACACTTAGTGGTATGCCTTGCCTTCTAATCTCTATCAGTTTAGAGTTGTATGCAATATTCTTATTCCCTTATAAGTAATTAATTGCATTTTAAGTGCCATTTTCACATAACCCGTCATTGGGGATGACGGGTTATGTGTTTTGCCTTAACCCGTCATCCCCAATGACGGGTTAAGTGGTGTGCAAGCGTTTACACGACATTTGTGTTTGCAACGGAAGATGGCTCTCTCTCTCTCTCTCTCTCTCTCTCTCTCTCTCTATATATATATATATATATATATATATATATATATATATATATATATATGAGGCTTCTTCCATTGCAAACGTTACTGTAGCGGTTGCAAACGTGCACACCACTTAACCCGTTATTCTCAATGACGGGTTAAGTGGTCTGCACGCGTTTGCACGACATTTACGTTTGCAATGGAAGATGACTCTCTCTCTCTCTCTCTCTCTCTCTCTCTCTCTCTCTCTCTCTCTCTCTATATATATATATATATATATATATATAGTAAGTCTGTTAAGAGCTGGGAAGCTGAGATTCTGAACGAGAGCTGAGATTCTGAGCCGTTCGATTGCGATCCGATGGTCAAGATTTGATCCGCTATCAATTGATACATTGAAGGGCAAAACAGTCATTTCTCAGCTCTCCTCTTTCTCATCTGAGCTACTCTCTCCCGTTCTCTCTCTTTCTCTCCTTTCACGAATCCGAAGAAATCCCCCTGCCCCAATCAAAAACCCTAGCTTCGAAGGCCCATCTCACCCATTCTCTCTCTCTCTTCGATACGTCGCTTTATGTCTCCCGTTCTCTCTCTCTCTTCGATGCGTCGCCCATCTCAGTTCCTGAGCATTTCGATGCTAGGGTTTTTGATTTGGGTCCATTTTAATGACAAATGGAGTTTTAGGGTTTTGAGGGGTTTGGCTGCTATCAAAACCCATCCGATCGTGATCTCTCTCTCTTCGATGCTTCGCTCATCTCTCCCGTTCTCTCTATCTCTTTCGAAGCTAGGGTTTTGGTTTTTGATTTTGGTCCATTGATGGGTTTGGCTCCTATCGAAACCCACCCATTTGAAACCCTAACTCCACCTTTCTTCTCCACCCCGACATCTTCGAATCAGGTATAATTTTGTGAACTTTTTTTTTTCCCAATTTTTTTTTTCAAATTCCTTATTTTGTAAATTAATTGCTTGCTTTGAATCCCAGGGAAGTATTCCAATCCCATTTATCCATTTTGGGGTTTGGTCTTTCTATATTTTAGGTTTGACTGTTGATAGTTCGATTGGTGGTGGTTCACGATGTGAAACAAATCGGTATCATACTATTTTATGTTTGGTTTACTGTTAACCATGACTTTATTATGCTATAGTAGTCTACTAGTCTGTTATATTCATGTGATTGTGAGTTTGCTTCCTCGTTGGATAACTTGGATTCTAGTTTTACAAGTGATGATAAGATGGATTATGTTTATGAAGTTGCACACTATGAATCATTTATTTAATGATTTGTAGGAGTGACTAGTGATAAATTAATCCTATCTGAGCTTTATTTTTCCTTGTTGGTTATAAGTGATGATGAGATGGATTATGTTTCTGAAGTTGCACACTATGATTTAATGATTAATAGGAGTGAGTCTATTATGAGATGGTGAGCTGAGATTCTTATCATGAGCTGAGATTGAGCTGAGATTCTTATCATGAGCTGAGATTCTCAGCCGTTCGATTGCGATTCGATGGTCAAGATTTGATCCGACCATCAACTGATATGTTAAAGGGCAAAATAGTCATTTCGCAGCTTCTTTCTTTCTTTCTCAGATTCATATATATATAATAACTCATATAGAGTTAGTCTATTATGAGATGGACTTATTTAGGGCCTGTAGCTATTTAGTTGAAAAATTCAAAACCTGAGATGATGTGGATTTGGGTGTTACGGTTGTATTTGATTACTTGAAATTATGAAACTTGATGGAAGCCGAGCTCCGAGAAGAGGGGTTTGTTGTTTGTTCTGAAGTTTGGGTTTTGGTGGGTTTTGAGTTTGGTGGAAACTGCTTATCGAGGTTGGAGAGATCGGAACGATATTTACAAAATGGAAAGAAGGGTTTAGGATGTTTTTTAAAACTATTTGAAACTCGAGTTTCATGGTTGCAAGTGGTTTCGATGGTTCTTATGTACCCAAACATAGCTTGTATCTAAAACAATGCTTTTAAATTTGTAGCAACTGCCTTTTGTTGTGTGTGTTGGTATAGGCGATGATGACAATCACTACTTTGATTTATACTTGATTTATTAGTAGGCAGTGATGAAAAGTTTATGCATGATTTTGTTTATTCATGATTTCTCGGAAATTGGTATACAGAATTTTTTTGGTGGTGTTCAGCTTCATGTTCAGTTTCTGTTGTTCTGAGCCGGGGCGCCGAAAATTTTTGGTGGTGTTCAGCTTTATGTTAAGTTTTTGTTGTTCTGAGCTTACACATTTTGAACTGCATGTTCAAATTCTCTTGTACTGAGCTTACACATTTTGAGCTTCATGTTCAGTTTTTCGTGGTGTTATTCTGAGCCTACAGAATTTTGCATGTGTTGTTGTTCTGAGCCTACAAATTATTTTGCTGTTGTTGTTGTTCTGAGCGCACAGAATTTTTTGTTGAATTTTTTGTTGTTGTTCAAATACCTGTCTATCCTGAATTTGATGGATACTACCCAGTTCATCAAAAGTGGTATGTGGTTATATCTCAAAGTCAAAAGTTTACCTGCAATTCATTATAATACATATATTTATGTACTTGCTTCTTTATTTTTTGGTGAATCACTTTGTTCAGGAATTCAAGAGGAAGAACAAGAAGGATGTTAGTGGAGAACCCGAGAGCCTTGAGAACATTCTCTTCGACTGCCCATTTTTGACCCATTGAGAATGTTTCGATTGCCAGGAAGTTTAAATGTCTTTTAGTATGTTGGTCATGTATGGATTGTAAGGGAAATAATGGAAGTTGAAAATTAAAACTAGTTTGTGGTTACAAATCTGTTTTTAATCCTTTTGTATAATCTTCATTTGGTTTCCAATGTTTTCGGCAATTGGTGTACACATTAGTTGGTGGTTGGTGGTGTTCAGTTTATTTTGTTCTGAGCTTACACATTTTGAACTTCATGTTCAGTTTCTGTTGTTCTGAGCTTACACATTTTGAACTTTATGTTCAGTTTATGTTGTTCTGAGCTTACACATTTTGAACTTCATGTTCACTTTTATGTTGTTCTGAGCTTACACATTTTGAACTTCATGTTCAATTTATGTTGTTCTGAGCTTACACATTTTGAACATAATGTTCAGTTTATGTTGTTCTGAGCGTACACATTTTGAACTTTATGTTCAGTTTATGTTGTTCTGAGCTTACACATTTTGAACTTCATGTTCAATTTATGTTGTTCTGAGCTTACACATTTTGAACTTCATGTTCGGTTTATGTTGTTCTGAGCGTACACATTTTGAACTTTATGTTCAGTTTATGTTGTTCTGAGCTTACACATTTTGAACTTCATGTTCAGTTTATGTTGTTCTGAGCTTACACATTTTGAACTTCATGTTCAGATTTATGTTGTTCTCAGCTTACACATTTTGAACTTCATGTTCAATTTATGTTGTTCTGAGCTTACACATTTTGAACTTCATGTTCAGTTTATGTTGTTCTGAGCGTACACATTTTGAACTTCATGTTCAGTTTATGTTGTTCTGAGCGTACACATTTTGAACTTTATGTTCAGTTTATGTTGTTCTGAGCTTACACATTTTGAACTTCATGTTCAATTTATGTTGTTCTGAGCTTACACATTTTGAACTTCATCTTCAGTTTATGTTGTTCTGAACGTACACATTTTGAACTTCATGTTCAGTTTATGTTGTTCTGAGCTTACACATTTTGAACTTCATATTCAGTTTCTGTTGTTCTGAGCTTACACATTTTGAACTTCATGCGCAGATTTATGTTGTTCTCAGCTTACACATTTTGAACTTCATGTTCAGTTTATGTTGTTCTGAGCTTACACATTTGAACTTCATATTCAGTTTATGTTGTTCTGAGCTTACACATTTTGAACTTCATGCTCAGATTATGTTGTTCTGAGCTTACACATCCTCAACCAAGCCCAATAACAGAACACGAGAAATTAATATGTTAAATATACAAGTACATCAAAAACTTTATAAGAAGCATAAGTATACAAATTTTACAAATACATACATGTAGTATATATTTTACAAATTCTACATCAAAAACTTTTACAAAAACTGTACAAGTATAAATTTTACAAATATACAAGTATTCATCATAGCACAAGAACATCAAAAACTTTACAAATTTAGTAACTATACAACTTTTATCACCAAATATACAGGCTTTTTTCTCCAAATGTCAACTGCTGTCGAGTAGTGAGTAGCACCAAGAAGCACTTCAAGTTGAAATTAACCTGAAATCAAAATTAAACAGAGCTCATTTAGCCTGGAAACAAAAAAATATTTATTTAAAAAATATAGTAGGCTCAGAACACAAAATATCATTCACCAATTATAGTAGGTTCAGAACAGAAATTATTTAGATCATAAAGTTAAAAACACAATTGTAACCACAAACCGTTTTAATTTTCAACTTCCATTATTTCCATTACAATCCATACATGACGAATACAGTAAAACACATTTAAACCTCCTAGCAAAAAACTGATTGACACCCGACCAAACAAATTCAAATATGAAGAGGATCAGAACAACACCACCAAAACCTGAACATGAAGCTCAGAAAAAACAGAAAATTGAACAACAGAAACTGAACATGAAGTTCAAAATGTGTAAGCTCATAACAACAAAAACTGAACACCACCAACCACCAAACAAATATTTTTTTTGCATCTCCACCTCTTCTCACGATCAATCGACCTCCTCTCATAATAGACTTACTCATGTATATATATAGATTTTAAAAAACCAGTAGGCTCAGAACACACTATTCAAAACTAGGGCTGCACTGGGGTGCCATGCCAACTAGAATATGATAGATAAATAATCAAACATAAATACAACAAGCTGAAAAAATTATTTAGATCATAAAGAGTTAGCAACAAAACAAACAATCAATCATAAAGCTCAGATAGGATTATTTCATCACTAATCACTTCACTAAATCTTTAATTAAAACATAAACGAATCATAGTCTGCAACTTCATAAACATAATCCATCTCATCATCACTTTTAAAAAATAAGGGAAAATTTCTTGCTACTAATGCAAAACTAACTATTCAAGTATACTCAGAGTTAAATTTTGACAAATTCAAGTATCGAGAGCTGAGATTCTCAACCGTTCGATTGCGATCCAATGGTCCAGATTTAATCCGACCATCAACTGATATGTTGAAGGGCAAAACAGTCATTTCTAAGCTTAGATCTTTCTCATCTGAACTACTGTCTCTGGTTCTCTCTCTCTCTCTCTCCTTGACGAATCCGAAAAAAACTCAGCTCTCCCGAAAAAACAGTCATTTGAAGTAACAATCATAAAGCTCAAACAGGATTGTTTCATCACTAGTCACTCCTATTAATCATTAATTCATAGTGTGCAACTTCAGAAACATAATCCATCTCATCATCACTTATAACGAATGAGGAAAAATAAAGCTCAGATAGGATTAATTCATCACTAGTCACTCCTACAAATCATTAAATAAATGATTCATTTTATGTAACTTCAGAAACATAATCCATCTCATCATCACTTGTAAAACTAGAATCCAAGTCCTCCAACGAGGAAGCAAACTGACAATCACATGAATATAACAGACCAGTAGACTACTATAGCATAATAAAGTCACGGTTAACAGTAAACCAAACATAAAATAGAATGATACCGATTTGTTTCACATCGTGATCCACCACCAATCGAACTATCAACAATCGAACCTAAAATATAGAAAGACAAAACCCCAAAATGGATAAATGAGATTCGAATACTTCCCTGACATATTGTAGCTGATCATCTTGTTCCACACACTATTCTTGAGATGCAAATATTACTTGACAAATTAATTTTCAAAGCAAGCAATTAATTTACAAAATAAGGGATTTGAAAAAAAAATTGGGAAAAAAAGTTCACAAAATTATACCTGATTCGAAGATGTCGGGGTGGAGAAGAAAGGTGGAGTTAGGGTTTCGAATCGGTGGGTTTCGATAGCAGCTAAACCCATCAATGGACCAAAATCAAAAACCAAAAACTCTAGCTTCGAAAGAGATAGAGAGAACGGGAGAGATGAGCGATGCATTGAAGAGAGAGAGATCACGATCGGGTGGGTTTCGATAGCAGCCAAACCCCTCAAAACCCCAACACTTCATTTTCCATTAAAATGGACCCAAATCAAAAACCCTAGCATTGAAATGCTCAGGAACTGAGATGGGCAACGCATCGAAGAGAGAGAGAGAGAACAGGAGAAATACAGCGACGCATCGAAGAGAGAGAGAGAACGGGTGAGATGGGCCTTCGAAGCTAGGGTTTTTGATTGGGGCGGGGGGATTTCTTCGGATTTGTGAAAGGAGAGAAAGAGAGAGAACAAGAGAGAGTAGCTCAGATGAGAAAGAGGAGAGCTGAGAAATGACTGTTTTGCCCTTCAACATATCAATTGATAGCGGATCAAATCTTGACCATCAGATCGCAATCGAACGGCTGAGAATCTCAACTCTCGTTAAGAATCTCAGCTTCCCAGCTCTTAATAGACTTACTCTCTCTCTCTCTCTCTCTCTCTCTCTCTCTCTATATATATATATATATATATATATATATATATATATATATAGGGAAAGCTTCGGTTCGGTTGAGCACTACTCTAGTGTTCACCGCGTGAACACTAGGCCTTCGGGCGTTCATATCGAAAATCCGAACTGTTCACATTGATCTACACATCTAAATTAGTCTAAATATGTAAAATCAAATCATTTGAAATTCATTTACCTATCTCTTGAAGTGCTACAAAATTGTATGGCTGAAAATCATTGTTTTTATAGTCACATGATGGATGGGCAAATGAATTTCAAATGATTTGATTTTACATATTTAGACTAATTTAGATGTGTAGATCAATGTGAACGGTTTGGATTTTCGATATGAATGCCCGAAGGCCTAATGTTCACGCGGTGAGCACTAGAGTAGTGTTCAACCGAAGCTTTCCCTATATATATATATATATATATATATATATATATATATATATATATATTTGTGCTAACTTTTGTCAGCTAGCTAGGCCAAATTACATGTTTGAAGTGTTATACGGGAACTGATCAGTAGAAATTGAGACTTGATCGGGAGTTTGAGAGTTTGGATTAATTAACTTTATATATATATATATACTAGATTTGCCCGTGGGCACGTGCCGACGGCACGTCTTCGAAATGATACAATACACGAAAAGCCCTGTAAACAGTAAAACAACAATTATGTAGTTCAAGTTTGAATAGTATAACAATAATTAGTTGTAAATAAAAGTCCATGTTTCTATTAGTATATGTTGAAAAATACTTATAAATGAGGGTGTAAAATCCAACTTCTTAGAACATTAAGGATGAAAAATGATGAAATTTAACTGTTGATGAGATATTTGCTATTTTTAATATAACATGTGCAATAAAAAAAACATAAAAATTCTGAAAATTTTACAAACCTAAAATCTTAAAATCTAAAATTTTAAGTAAATAAAGAAAGAATGAGAGAGAGAGGGAGAGAGAGAAAGAGAAAAATATGAAAAAGTGAAGAGAGAAGAGAGAGATAGTAATGACGTAATGAGTTTTTTAGTTTTGGGGGGAAAAAATTAATTTTGGGGTTTGAAATTTTAGACGGGAAAATATGTTTTGAGAGAATCAATCTAGGCCATTGATTTTAGAGGAGATTAAATGAGAGCCACTTAATAGCTTTCTTTGTAATTTATTTTATATATATATATATATATATATATTTGTGCTAACTTTTGTCAGCTAGCTAGGCCAAATTACATGTTTGAAGTGTTACACGGGAACTGATCAGTAGAAATTGAGACTTGATCAGGAGTTTGAGAGTTTGGATTAATTGACTTTGTAGAGCTTATCCACGTCCACTTTCTACAGCATTCTATTAAGAAAATTTTCAGTCTTTTTCTTCTACTACTTTTTTTATACAGAAATTTCATCGTGTGACGAGTGAGGAGTGTTATAGTTTGCTCGTGGTGAGTTTGTTGGGAGTTGGAGATACTTTTTGCAGAGGATGCTGGAGGTGGGGAGTGAGGCCGGACGGGCTGGCTTGTAATGCGTTGCTGAGGGAGATTTTGGATGGGTATCGCCGTGTATCGGTGGGTGGAGGAGATTGGGGTGAGTTGTGTTGATTCGGGTGTTTATTCGAGTTTGTTGGCGGGGCTTTGTGAGAACGGGCATTTGGTGGAAGCGGTGAAGTTGTGGAGGAGAGTAGTGGAGAATGGCGTGAGAATAGGTGATGCTTGTGTTGGTAGTGTAGTTGAGTCAATGGAGAAGGTTGGGGAATCTGATTTAGCTTCAGAAATTAGGAGACAGAGAGAAGGAAAATGATGGTTTCAATGTCTCTGCTGATTCATTTTGGTTCTGGCACAAGTAGGAAACTTGCACTTGTTTTCCCCTTAACTAGAGGGAGATCGATGTGTCTGCTCGGAATGTTGAGAGACTAGAAAGTACTACTATCAATTTTCCTCCAAGTTATTACTGCATCTTGATTCTTGGTACTCACTTCTGAAGTGGAATGACCAAGAATGGATGATGGCTAGTATGAAATACTGAGACTCAGATATGATTCGGCATCACGTATAAAAAAAACGACTGAAAGAGGGAAATAATTGATGATTATTATTTGAGAATAGCTGATTTGAACTCTTTCAATTTGGACACAAAGATCGTGTTGTATTGAGAGAGACAAAGCTTGAACCTGTGATAGCCTTCAATAAGAGGAAAGTACTAGGTTCCTAATGTATTTTGATTCTTGACATTCAATTTTGAATGCAGAATAATTGAAGAACTATATATGTAGTAGATAGAATCAGTTGTGGTTATCGAGGATACAAAATGTAATATTGTATTGTCATAAATGATGTTGTATGCTCAATATTATTTTGTTTTGCTTGTCAGTTGCACTATTGTTGTTTCTTCTGTAGCATTTCTAAGTACTGGTTAAACTGGATGAATGTTGATATATTCTGTTGGAATAAATTTACAGAGAAGAAAGTTGGAACAAATTTCTTTCATAGAAAGAGCTGGTTATTGTTTGCAGAATTCCAGGATTTGGAAGAATAGTTCTAACTTGTTTGAGTACATATTTCTAAAAACTATACCAAACTTCTTAATAGGTAGAATAAAGGAAACTATATTCTATATGTTCATTGCCTCGTATAACTCTTGGTTATTGCTAGCAAAGATCATGTTTTAAATACTTCAGCCCGATCAGGTAGTTCAAATATATATATATATATATATATATATATATAGGGTGTTGTTCGGTTGCAAACGGGCCGGAACGGGTCGGTTCGCACGGACCCGTGCGAACCTCGATCTGGACCGTTGGATCGAAGATCCAACGGTTCAGATTTTTTTTCATAAAATCTTGCCTTAACCCGTCGTTGGCAAGAACGGGTTAAGGCAAAATTTAATAAAAAAAGTTGGCCTTAACCCGTTCTTCGGAATAACGGGTTAAGGCTATATTTTTCATTTTCGTCGACATACAGTTCGTCTTCTTTCTTCCGCTCTCTTCTTCTCTCTTCGACGAACCCAGACCCAAACGACGGAAAAAAAAAAAAAAACCCTAAAAAAACCCTAGCTCCGACGATCCAAACCCTAGAACTCCATCTTCTCTCCCAACTCCGAAGATTGAAACCCCCTAACTCCGACGTTCGAAACCCTAGCTTCTCTTCCCCTCTTCGGAACGAAATCGGAACCCTAGTTCTCTTCCAAAACCCATTGCTTGGCTCGATTTCGACCTACTCCGTAAGGTATACACTATTTCTTTACCCCAATAATGTACATTTGTATTTTTTTTTGAATTTGTGTGTAGTAATTTATTTAGAAATTGGGAAAAAATTTAAATGCGTTAGTAGATTTTGGATGTAGATTCGGGTTGACCTTAAGTATATTCAATTGCCGAATTACGTTGCTTGCATTAGTAACTAGTAGAATTAGAATTGTATATACGAAATTAGTTATAAACTTTTCAGTGCGGTTATGGTTGAAAACCCTGCAAACGACCGTAAAAAAATACGAAACTTTCCCAGTAGGTTCGTCTCACGTAGTACAAGCCAAACCCACTTGTAGAAGCGAGTTTCGACTCACGGTTCGAGAGTTACGGCCGCGTATTGCTTACGGTCGGAAAAAACCAAGTATTGCGGTGCACGGCCGTATATCGCAAACCGTGACTCGAAACTCGCTTCTACAAGTTCGGGTGGCTTGCCCTATGTGAACCTGACCAACTCTGAAAGTTTTAAAATTTTCGGATGCCGTTTGTGCGGTTTTCTCAACTTCCTCGCATTATAAGTTTCAGACTTAGAATTCTTTAAGTTTTTGTAGATTAGAAAACCCTCCAAATGGCCTCCAAAAAATACGAAACTTTGCGATTTGGTTGGTGACACGTACGAGAAGTGACCCGAAGTTGTAGAAGTGAATTTCGACTCACGGTTCGAGAGATACGGCCGCGTATCGGTTTTGATTGGAAAAAAACAACTTAAGCCGGTACACGGCCGTATCTCCCGAACCGTGAGTCGAAACTCGCTTCTACAAGTTCGGGTGGCTTGCCCTACGTGAATCCGACCTAGTCGGAAAGATTTATAATTTTCGGGTACCGTTTTGCGCGGTTTTCTCAACTTTCTCGCACTACAAGTTTTAGACTTAGAATTTTCTAAGTGCGGGTAGATTAGAAAACCCTTCAAACGGCCTCCCAAAAATACGAAACTTTGCGAATTGGTTGGTGTCACCTAAGGGAACCCAAACCAACTTGGAGGGTTGTGTTTTTCGACTCACGGTTCGAGAGATACGGTCGCGTATCGCATTCGGTTGAAAACAACTATTATAATGCGGTATACGGTCGTATCTCGCAAACCGTGAGTCGAAACTCGCTTCTACAAGTTCGGGTTGCTTGCCCTACGTGAA